>CP119903.1:0-1221022 GCA_029542865.1 Malassezia equina
TTAACACTTAACACTTAACACTTAACACTTAACACTTAACACTTAACACTTAACACTTAACACTAACTAACTTAACAAATAGTGTATGAGTTACGTGGATGAGTTAATCGGAGGGGAGCGGGACGAGTTAATCGGAACGGACGCGGGATGAGTCGATCGGAGGGGAGCGGGACGAGTTAATCGGAACGGACGCGGGATGAGTCGATCGGAGGAATGGGGGCGTGGACCGTGTGGCGGCTGACAAATGGATGGTCCCGTGATGTTGCCTTGCCGTGATCACGTGGGCTACCCTCGTCCTCGTGATCGTCGTCAATCATGTCAGCACAGTCCCGTGATGTCGTCCTGTGAGTGCCATGTGGCTGCCATGTGGCCTGTCGTCATGTGCTCTGGTGGTCATGTGTGGGTCATGTGCTGCGTTGGTCATGTGCTTTCACAGTCATGTGCTGCGTTCCCCTCCCCTCCCCGCGCCCCCTGCCTTGCCTTCGCCTGGGCCTCGTCTTGCCACGTGGTCTTCATCACTCGTCTGGTCTCTCCACGCCTCTGCCCAGCCTTCTCCAGGTCCCCCCCCCACCAAGTGGAGCCCCCTCGTGCAGCCGACTGGTGCCCCCCTCACCATGCCCCCCAATGTCCCCTAGGCCTCCCTTTTCTTCACTCGTATCGAATCTCGCTCCCTTCTACATTGCAATCTTCTCTTCTTCGTCTCTCTCTATGCCCCCTTTTCATCCCCCCTCTCCCCTCTATCCCTCCTTCTCGCTCCCAGCCGTCGCTCCCCCGCCCTACTTCAAGTCCCTCCGGTCCCTTTTTGCGCCCCCTTCAATTCTTACCTAGCTATTACTCTTTCCCTCTCCCTACTTCGCCTTTATCGCTCTCTCTTCCCCTCTTACTCCAGCAGCCTACCCTTCTCTCTCACTTGATCGTGTCTCTGATCTTCAATTTCCTTCTCCATTTCAATTCCCTCGTCAGCCACCATAATCCCACCTGCCGTTTAAGACGGAGGCGAGGGGGCGCCTCCAAGCCGCCTCCGCTACCAGGTCCAGTCCTCATCTCTTCCCCTCCAGCATCCTACATCAAGTCCCCTGGGCGTCCCTTTTTGCCCTTCCGCTCCTTTTTTGGATCTTTATATGGAATCACACTGCCTCCTACTTTTCAATGGTCCTGCTCGTTCATCGCTGGCTCCTCTCTATTGACGGTCCCTCTCCCATCCCGCCGTGGTGGCATGCCGCGGCTCCCGGCCCGACCTACTAGGTCTACCAACACCCTTCCATAACTCGCTTAGGGGTCCCTTTTTGCCCTTCCGCTCTTTTTTTGGTTTCTTTCTTCGCGGATATGCAATCACAACGCTGCCTACTTTTCAATGGTCCTGCTCATTCTTCGCTATCCCTTCTCTATGCCCCCTTTTCATGGACCCTCTCTCTCCTCATCCCTACGTGGAGGGGGTCTACCACGTCGACCTAGTAGGTGCCCTCCATGTCATGCCTGCGTCGAGGCCCCCTCACATCTCAGCTCCACCTAGTAGGTCCCTACCACATCTCCCTTAGGGGTCCCTTTTTGCCCTTCCGCTCCTTTTTTTGATCTTTTCTCGACTGGATCGGAATCTGGCTGCCTTCTAGATTTCAATGGTCCTGCTCATTCTTTGCTATCCCTTCTCTACGCCCCCTTTTCATGACCCTTCTCCCATCCCTCCGTGGAGGCATGCTCCCGGCCCGACCTACTAGGTCCTTACCACAACTCGCCTGGGGGGTCCCTTTTTGCCCTTCCGCTCCCTTTTTAAATCTTTTCTCGGCGGTTCTGAATTCAGTCCACCTTCTAGATTCCAGTGATCATGTTCATTCTTCGCTATCCCTTCTCTATGTCATGTCCCTTCTCTCTCCTCACCCCTCTCCGTGGAGGGGGTCGACCAGCTCCACCTAGTAGGTCCACCAACAAGCTCCCACAACTCGCTTAGGGGGGCTATTTTTGCCCTTCCGCTCCCTTTTTTGATCTTTTCTCGACTGGATCAGAATCTGGCTGCCTTCTAGATTTCAATGGTCCTGCTCATTCTTCGCTGTCCCTTCTCTACGCCCCCTTTTCATGTCCCTTCTCCTCCCATCCCGCCGTGGTGGCATGCCGCGGCTCCCGGCGCGACCTACTAGGTCTACCAACACCCTCCCACAACTCGCGTAGGGGGGGCATTTTTGCCCTTCCGCTTCCTTTTTTGAACTTTTCTTCACTGCTATGCAATCACAACGCCTTCTAGATTTCAATGGTCTTGTTCATTCTTCGATATCCTTCTCTATGCCCCCCTGTTGATGGTCCCTCTCCCTCCTCATCCCTCCGTGGAGGGGGGTCTACCACGTCGACCTACTAGGCGCCCTCCCATGTTACGCCTCCGTCCACGCCCCCTGGTCTACCAGCTCGTCCTACTAGGTGCCCCACGTTAGCAAAAGTCGCCCAGCGTCCCTTTTTGCCCTTCCTCCCTCTCACTACCTAGCAATCTCTCTCAGAATGACTCTATGCCACTATGTTGGCCTCAATGACGCTCTTTCATTCGTCTCTGCAAGTCTTGCTATTGTGATCCTCTGCTATCTCTGTCTGTAGCCTTCATTCAAGGTTCGTTATAGCCATGACTTCTTGGTGTTGGTTTCGCCTCGCTAGCTCGTATCGTGCCCTCATGGCTCCAGTGCCTCATGGCTTCCAGTGCCTCTTGGCTTCCAGTGTCTCTTTACTAAGCACTCACCTCGCCAGGCATCAGAGGCCCCAGGCAGTCGGCTGCCTCGTCTGCCCGGTCACGTGGCAACAACAGGCCCCATCGTTCGGACCCAAAGACTCCTTCTTTCGGCGGACTCTCTTCACTGGGGGCATTTTAGCAGCATCGCATTCATCTGGTCCGGCTTGGGGTGTGCAACTCCGTCGTTCGGGAACGGGCTGCCGGCTCCTCAAGCCTGCCTCGTTTCCTTCTAGTTAATTCCTCCACTTTCGTACTTTTACCCCGCATTCCTCCATTGTGCCTGGCTCGGCCTGCGGGTCGGTTGTTGGCGGCTCTTGCTAGAAAAGCTCCTTTCCGGCTATAGTGATGGTGCCTAGTCACTCTGAATGCTACCATCTGGCCTCTGCTGGCCTCTGCTGGCCCTGCTGGCCCTGCTGGCTGCTGCCTCCATGCATTAGGGTCACCTTGCCAATTGCAAAAATACCCCACTAGGGCTATGACCCCACATACGCCGGGGCGAGGGGCACCACAGCACAATGACTCGGGAGAAGCTCCCGAGGAGTGCGCCCCCCGGGTGCCTCAGGGAGCTCATCCAGTGCCCCCTCTGTGGCATACAGACCCGCTACTACCCTCGACATTACAACCAATGTCATGGTCAGAGTGCTCCGTACCCCCATCATGTCAGGCAGCGCCTGCCTTGGGGCTGGGCCACCAAGCACGGCTTTCTGTACTGTGCTTGTGGCGACCTCGTGGAGCCTTCTGGCGAGGCCTCCTTCCGGCACCACTGGCACGGCCCTCGGCGGGTGTATCGTCAAGGCTGCCTAGTCAGGGTGACATCGTGCCCCAAGCCGGGCATGTATGGCGACGACAGGGAGCCATGGACACTGCCGCCGGGGAGGTACCCGGTGTACGAGGGCTCGACGCCACGGGAGATTCCGCATCCGGGCTTGTCCCGGCTGCCGGTGCCTGTGGCGTCGCCGAGGCCGATGGGAGTGGCCAGGCGGGGTGGGGGAGCCCAAGGGGTCCCAGAGGCCCAGCAAGAGGTCCCGGAGGCTCAGCAAGGGGTCCCGGAGGCCCAGCAAGAGGGTGAAGTGCCCCAGCAAGAGGCTCACCCAGCCCTGCAAGTGGCCCCAGTGACCCATCAAGAGGCCCACCAAGCCCATCAAGAGGCCACCCAAGACCAGGGCCAGGCCCAGCAACAGCCTCAGCTAGCCCACCAAGAAGGCCAGTCAGCCCACCAAGACACCACCCAAGTCCAAGGCCAGGCCCAAGAGGTCCAGGCCGAGACCAACCACCCCACTCAAACCACCCCACCGACGCACCACGACCACCTCCGCCCCTCCCAAGGTGCCTTTTCCGGAGACAGCTCTCTAAGCGACCCCCCCAGCGACCTCTCCGTCTCAGAGGGGTCCGAAAGCCAAGCGCCCACCTTCGACCCGACCACAGACCGCGACGCAACGCCCGAGGAACGCGCCTGCTTCCCAAGAGGCGTCCCCCCCTCTCTGGCCGAGCGTGTCCGCACCGTGGGCGCCCTGGCCGCGCACCGCGAACTCGCCACGGCGCACATCGAGGAGGTCCTCATCGAGCTCCAAAACCATGGCCTCGACACCGACGAGGGCCTTCTTGCCCTCTACCTCCAGGTCGTCGCCTCGCGCACCGTGTACACGGCCCTGCCTGGCAAGTGGCAGCGGTCCATGCGCAAGGCGTTGGATGGCCTCTGTGCGTACCAGGTCCAGCATGGCTCCCACCTCGTGGAGCTCATGATCCTGCTCCTGCCCAAGCTTGGGGTCTTTCCCGGGCTCGCACAGAGTCAGACGGACGACGAGCGCGATGCGGAGCTGGCCCGGCTGGAAGCGTACCCAGGCCCTCAGTGGAAGGCCCTCATCCAGCAGACGGTGGAAAGGGGCGTGGGGGCCATTCTGGCCGACTTTCTCGAGGGCTGGGGTGGCCCGACGGAAGGGGAGGCCCACGCTCAAGAAGCTGCACAGCAGCGCGTGGGCGACCTTGTCGAGTTGGACGACCTGGGTGACCTGCCTGCCACGCACATGGACCGGGTCGACACATCGGACCCCACCGAGCGCGTCCTACAGGCACTCGAAGGGGACCTGTCCCGCGCACGACAGCCCCGAGCTAGCTCCCCTTTCCTCGCTGCCCTGGATCTCAGGCCGACCTCACAGTCCCAGAGGGAACTCGCCACGGAGTCGACACCCAGGGCCTCTATGGACCTTTCTCTCGTTGTGGATATATCGGAGGATATGGAGGAGGTAGGAGGGGCACAGGAGGCTCCATGGACCAGCTCAGGCTCTCCACGGACCAGCTCAGGCTCTCCCCTGGCCAGCTCAGGAAGCTCTCCTCTAGCCAGCTCAGGAAGCTCTCCTCTAGCCAGCTCAGGCTCTCCTCTAGCCAGCCCAGGCTCTCCCCTGGCCAGCCCAGTCACCCCAGAGACCACCTCAGCGTCCAGTCGGTACACTACGCCCGAGTCCAGCCCAGGAGGCACTCCCGGACCAGGTCTTCCCTGGAGGCCCGCCGGCTTCTCAACACAGCGGATCATTCCCTACGCCAAGTCCCATATCATCACACGTATGGGCCGCGAAGGACGCATCCGCGAAGCCACGCGCATCCTCGAAGGCCTCATCCACCACGAACGCGGCCAGGTCGCCTCCGCCTCGGCTCACACCGAGGCCGAGCTCATCCAGCTCCATCCCCGTGGCGAGCCCACGCCGTTCACACGCACCGCTCGCCATGCAGGCTACCGCCGTGTATCCATCCCAGTGGCCCAGATCATCGACACCGTCAAGCACATGAGCTGTGACAGCGCTGCAGGGCCGTCCGGCTGGACCGTCCTTCACTGGCGCGACATGCTCACGATGAGGCAGCTGGGACCGGACGCCATCCACGACTATGTCCAGCAAAAGGTCCGCGAGATCACGCAGGATACGGGGCCCGACAACCGCTTCCTGTGTGGCGCGCGGATCACACCCCTCCTCAAGGCCAACGGCAAGATCCGCCCCATTGCGGTGGGCGAGGTCCTGTACCGCCTGCTCATGCGCACCATCGTACAAGCGCTCAAGAACGACATCCAAGCCAGTCTAGGCCCGGGCCAATTTGGCGTCGGCCAGGCAGGAGGGGTCGAGCCGATTGTGCGGCTGGTCGAGCATGCGATGCACCGGCCCGAGCTGGGCTATACACATCTGACCAAGCTCGACTTTTCCAATGCGTACAACCGCATGGGCCGGCGGACCATGGCCGAGGCATGCCGCAAGCACTGCTCGATCCTGTACCGTGCAGCGCGCTGGGCCTACAAGCAGGCCACGCCTCTGGTGGCCATGGCCCGGCGGGGCCCGGTGGACGAAGGAGCCGACGCGAATGAAAGAGACAGGATGCCAGCGCTCCTGTTGACATCCAGCGAGGGGGTCCGCCAAGGCGATCCGCTCGCACCCGTGCTCTTCTCGCTCGGCATGCGTGGCTTCCTCGAGGCGCTGCAAGACCGCCTCGGGCCGGACCACCTGGTCATGGCGTACCTGGACGACGTGGTGATCCTGTCCAAGAGCGAGGCAGAGACCGTGCAAGTGGCAGCGGCCGTAGCCGCCCAAGAAGCCCCAGGCCTCTGCCTGAATGTGGACAAGAGCTCTTGCACACCACTGGAGGCCATCCGGCAAACAGGGACCGACTTGCTGGGGACGGCCCTAGGAAGTGCTGGGTACCGGGAAGCCTTTGGCATGGCCAAGGTCGAGCGCATTGAGCGCATCCTGCCGGCGCTCGTGGAGCTGCCCAAGCAGCTAGCATGGCTCATCCTTTCTCGGTGCCTAGTGGGGCGCAACGTTCATCTCCTCCGGCAATTGGAGACGGCCGACCTGTGTACGAACGGCATGAATCCCATCTGGTGGCGCCAGGACCGCGGTTTCGCGTGGGTGGTGCAACATCTTCGGGGCAGTTCTATCTCCCTTATCACTGACCCGATCCTGTTCGCACTTCCATTGCGGCTCGGCGGCCTGGGCCTCCGTGGGTACTCGTTGGTGGCACCGCTCGCAAGGCAAGCCATGAGCTCCATGGCCGACCATGAACTGGTCCGTCGTGGCCTCATTGACGCTGGGTATTTGGGCCTGGGTGCCTTTGCCGCACTAGGCTCCGAGGAACAGAGGGACGCCATGAGCCAGATCCCCAAACAGGGCGCCATGGTCGATGACATGTACAAGCACATGGCCGACTGGATGCTGCTGGGAGCGCCCGATGGAGTGGGAAGAGTGGTGCTCGAGCAGAGCGTCCCATTGGGCCGACGCTGGCTGCAAGTGCTGCCTCGATTCGGCAGGCTCTCACTGCAAGACTACGACATGAGTGTCGGCTTGCAGCTTCGGACGATGTGTCCTCCGCATGCTAACGGGTGCAAGGCGTGTGCTGTCATAGGCGCGCGACTGAGCCACAGTGAGCACTGTGAGGACCGATGGTACCGCGGCCAGCTGCTCCGACACGACGGAGTGCGGGACGTGCTGTACAACTACGTCCGCCGGAACGAACATGTCGAGGTGGAACGCGAGGCACCCATCACGCCAGGACGTCAAGAGCGTAGCGACCTCCTGGTCCGCGGCCTGCACGCAGGCCCAGGGCCCGAGATGCACTACGACCTGTTCATCCGCGAGGTGACTGGATCAGGCGAAGAAAGGAACGGCCGCGAGGAAGTTTCGCTCAGGCCAAGTGGCCAGCCAAACGAGTACCTGTGGGACTGGCGAGCGCCCGAGAAGCGCGCGCAGCAAGAGCAGCAGGTACGCGCGGCCGTGTCGTCGAGCGGCGTGGCTAGTGCAGCAAGCGCACGCAAGGCCACGTTGTGGCGACAAATCTCGCGGACGCTAGGGGAGAAACAACGCGCGAAAGAGCGCAAGTACGAATTCTGCCCGAACATGCGGCCGATTGGGCTCTCAGCGTCGGGTGTCCAGACGAAGGGCTTCCGGGACGCATTGCACGCGTTCGGACGGGGTCTCACCGAGATGGACCGCATGCAAGTGCGCGAGCGGCTGTCAGTGGAGCTCTTGCGCTGGCGAGCGCGCCTGTATGGGCACTAGACTGAGGGCCTAGGGGCATGGCAGGCTGAGGCCGGACGAGGCCGGCAGAGGAGAGGCCGGCGGTAGAAAACGCGTGGGCTTGGAACGCCTGCACTGGAATGCCTGGGTGTCAAGGCTGAGTCAGCCAGGACGGTTGACAAGGGCCTCGGCATGCATATATGGACCGTGCGCAGTCATTTCTGACATGCGACACCTCCACCACTTCACCACTCCAGGGAGGACCATAGATCATGGTAGCCAAGGAATTGGACCCCCCACTGCCATGTGGCTGCCATGTGCCATGCTGGTCATGTGCGGGGTCATGTGCTGCGTTGGGTCTGGGCGCCATGCCAAGAACCATGTCGGTTTTAGTCGGTTTTACCTCTACGACACAGGCAGGTACCTTTCCGTTACGACGTCATTCATTAATTCGTCGCAATTTCCCCTCATGTATATGATCCGGCCCATCAGCCGAAATCTTGCGGTGTTCCGACGCCCTTACTAAACATACACAGGTCTCGGCCATCCAACGCTCCTATACAATGCACCGGCTCGACGAAACGTGTCTACAGGTTCCTAAATATAGAGAATACCAACCGCCAGCGAAGGGTATAAGAGACGCCTAGAACGCTCGCTGCCCCTTCATCAAAATGCGCTTCGCTCTTGTCCTCTCCCTCCTTGCTCTCCTTGTTTCGTTTGTCTCCGCCCAGTCGCTTTGCTTCGGTCGTCCTAGCTTCCTGAGCAGCTCTTGTGGCGAAGAATGCAAACTCCGTGGTCATTCCGCTGGTGGCACCTGGAACGATGGCCAGTGCTGCTGCAGCGACGCCGCCAAGCGCAGCGTTGACGATGACCGTCAGAGCGCCGAGCAGTTCTTTGGTGGCAAGCTCCTGGTCGCCGACGACAACAGCCTTCAAGTCCACAAGGACCATGGAGTCTCGCGTATCTCTTGCAATGCTTGCGATGTTGGCCCTCTCGGAGCCGGTGGCCTTTGCTGCGAGGCGAGCTGCAAGTCGACTGGCAAGAATGCCGGTCAATGCGAGAACGGTGTCTGCGTCTGCAGTGACTAGGTCCACTTCTTTCGTCCAAACCAGTAGTTGCCATGATAGTACACAGCAGCTTGGTCCGTGCATCGTCCGTGCAACGTCCGTGCACCGTCACATTGTGGAGGACCTCTTCTCCACATGGTCCCACAGGGTCGGTTCGGGCAGGAACATGAACGGCAGCGCCGTCTAAAAGTATCCGTGACGTGATGCTTGCCAGACAACGCCAGTGGGCCCCTTCAGGCCCCGCGCCATAACATGGCGTAGCAGCCCAGATGCAGGGCAAGCATCAGGTAGAGAAGCTCCATACGAGTCAGTCACATGGAAGTGCCATCACGGGACCATGTCTTCAGGCCACCCTTCTCACTCAACATGGCTTCTATCAAGATGATTCTTCACTGGGGGCGTTACAGGAGCTGCGGATCCATCTGGTCTGGATCTCGTCGCTCAACTCGCTCGTTTGGTCATGGTCGGTTCGGGTCTCTTCGAAGGCCAGTACGGCTCACCTACAGGTTAAATCCTCCACTTTCGAGACTTTGCCCGCTGCTTGTCTCGGCCTCGAGCTCTCAGGGTTTTTTGAGCGCACATGTCTCAATCATAGTCCCTTTTCAGCCTCGTTGGCTACCACCAGAGTATACAGCGTCGCTCCAGCTTCCCATGACTATCGATATCTTCACGCTAGCCAGCGAGATGACCGACAAATGCCTCTTCATCGTCTCGGCTCCTGTCGTGGATATAATCAGGCCATATGGCTCTAAGCTAACACAAACCAGTCATTCGGTCACAGCAATCTCAGGTTCCTTCTAATTTTGGTTCACGGAGCACAGATATTGCCCCGCCCTCACAGACTCTCGGGTTCTGGTGTAGAACAGGATGGAAGCCGGGATATGAAACTATGTTGTGCTATTCAGTAACACCAGCTTGGAACGACTTCAGTCTGATGAATTTAGGATTCTGACAAGGGAAGACAGCACCGGTCTGCACCTTGAATCTGCTTCCTACATTCTGAAAGGGCCCCCTTCTTCATAGCTTTCCAGGGTTCGGCCTGGCTGAAAACCACGGCCCCTTGTCTGGCTCCGAGCTGCATGACCTCTTAATAACGGAAGCCTTCGAGAACAAAAATTCGGTCTAGGGTGCGGTCATACAGTGAGTGAGGGTCCTTAGGAGGTCTAAACGTTATACAACCTGGTCAGCACTGATAAAGGTCCTGATGGCTGGCGAAAAAAGAATAAAAGTCCGCCTCGCCCATGTGTTTCACAGTAGAAATACTAGCTGTCAATCCCGTGACTCTCCTTTCAAATCACTCATGGGAGGATCATAGATCGTCTTAGCTGAGGAATTGTAGCCCCTATGGCCAGAAGTCTTTCGGCATTCAAAGTGGACTGGCCAAGAGGTTCAGACTATCTTCAGAGCAGGAAGCCCCTTGAAACGGAAAACTCCACTTTCCCTCTGCCACTCCAACGACCATGTGGCTCAAAAACCTGCTGGCATTCGCCGTGTTTGCGATTGCCAGTGTCGTGGCCAGCAACTCAACCATCACATGCAACTCTGATGGAAATCCCGGTCTTCTCATCGCCCAGAAGTATGCGGTCGCCTCCTACCCTCTCCTGCTTAGCAATGAGACTATCGCAGAAGGCCTCCGCCCCCTTGTCAAGTCGGATAAAATCGCCACGGAGCTTGAAAACAACAGTACGGCCAAGTTCCAACTATTCGAGTGCCACTTGAAGCATAGCTCACCCCACTTGAACTCAACGTTCTGGCAGATCCGTCACACCTCCAGCAACCTGTGCGTGTCCATGAAAGCGCCTCCCGTTGCGCATCCCAAAGGGTCCATTGGCTTCCAGCTGAGGACGGATGAGAACAGGATGGTGGCAAAGACTTGTGCAGGCATTCACGACAATGCGATCTACGATCAAGTTTTCTACGAACAAGGCGACCTTCACCTCGTTCAATTCAATGCTTTGAAGAACCAGACTCGGCGCAGCCCCCGTTTCGATGGTCATGATGCTTACTTGGTCCAGCAATTGAACAACTGGGAAACAAAGCATGACTACTATTTGTTCCTCTCTGTGTCTCACAAGGCGTAGCTCGGTAGTCGTGGGCTGGTCCCATGCGTCCTTCACGCAATGATGTCTTTTCATCCCTTAATTCATGCTTCTATATTCCATAGACTACGATGCCAAGCAAAAACAAGCCCGTCCATGTTAATGCATCCAGTGGCCCAAAATGAGCGGTCATATCTATTCAGAAGGGCGGTCCACATTTACGACCAGATCAGGCCCTTGGGGACCAGGCAGTCGATAAAGTCGTACACGCACTGGTCAAACGGCGACACGTAGTCCCAGTAATCCTCAACGCAGCCATCAACCGACTTGATCTGGTCCCTCAGGCACTTGGCGAGACCGTAGAAGAAGTCAAGGCACTCGCGAGGGGCCTGCTTGATGGAGTCGCGGCACGAGAAGCGGGGGTCCAGCTTCTTGTCGTTGCGAGGCGAGTTGACCGCCATAACGGACATGGCCGCGACGAAGAACACGAAAAAGAGGGTGAAGAGCTGGGCGAAACGCATTGAGAAGAAGGTAAACAGCGAGGTGGCGCGGGTTGGGAGGGAGGAGTGAGGCGCGAAACGCGCGGTTCTTATTCAAAATGCGCCTAGACCTCCACACTGGAATTTACCTGCAGCCGCGAGCCCAGCCTCTCCTGTGTTTTCGCGCAAGGGGTTACGCGGATATTCATGCACTGTAGCTCCACTTCTGCATCCTTCAACCAATGGTGCATATCCAACACCCCCTCTGCATTCTTCTGCTTGTTGGTGGGGCACCACTCAGCCCCATCGATGGCGCGCTCCGTGAGTTAGGAGCATCGTCGGTATGTTGTGGATCGGTCAGATTAGCATGGCCGGCTGCCACTGTACTTCACCATTGTCAGTAGTGAGTGTTGAGGATGCTTTGCGTCTGAGTGGAGAAGGGGGCGTTGGTCCTTTCCCGCTTCTCCGAGTGAAGGACCCATTCATGTCTTTGGGAGCACGCCTTCTCCTGCACTCCCATAAAAGGAGACCTGCCTTGCGTTGTCGAGACGAAGCGAGTTGGCTCTCCGATCCGACCGTGCGGCCTATCTTATCGAGGCTTAGTCACGCTTCTTCATGTCTCCACATTGATGATGATAAGGCGCCCGAAGTGGATGTCACCGAGGAGATAACCGAGTCCTCGGAAGCCTTATCCCTAGTTCGCGTTGATAACGCAAGGCATAAAAGGGCAAGCAAACATAGAAGGTTCTACATAGAATGTCTCAGGCCGAAACTGTCCCAGATATTGCTACGCCACATCCGTTTGACCAAGCTTCGCCAGCTGAGCTGCAAGCGGCGGTGGAAATTGTGAAGCAGCGCTTTGATCCAGAGCTAGAGCTGTTCTGGTATGCGGGCAATGTCCAAGAGCCTCCAAAGAAAGTGATGCAAGCTTACTTGCGCGCTGAGCGCGCGGGCAAGCCCGTATCCCCCCCTCCTCGTCGCATCTGCATTCTTGTGGGTATTGTTCACACCCCTCGCAACTTCGAGGTGCTGGTCGATTTGAGCGAAGGTGCTATTGTCGGCTTCAAAGAGCTTTCTCGCATTTACCAGCCTCCTCTTACGATGGACGAAGTCGATATTGCGCGCAAGGTCACCCTGTCGTCCGACCTCATCAAAAAGGAGGCGGAGCGTATGGGTGTTCCTATGGAGCTCGTCTTTGCCGAGCCCTGGGATTATGGGCGCGACAGTGATGAGGAATATCCTCGCATGTCGCAGATCTTCATGTACATGCTCAACCCGGAGACTCGCGACCCCGAGTCGAACCCCTACTCGTGGCCCCTTGATTTCATGGCCGTTGTCGACCTAGAGAAGCGAGAGGTCGTCAAGGTTATCCACCTCAATCTCGGTGTGGATGCGGTCAGTCGGGAGATCCAGAACGGGGAGTACAAGAGCAGCAAGCCTGCGGAGCCCGAGTACGTGCACAGTCTTCAGTCGCAAAAGACTCGTACGACAATGAAGCCTCTGCGTGTTTTGCAGCCTGAGGGCCCCAGTTTCGACGTCACGGGCAATCTCATTGAGTGGGAAAAGTGGCGCTTTCGCGTCGGCTTCAACTGGCGAGAGGGCTTTGTTCTCTACGACGCCACATTCGATGGCAGGGAGGTCCTATACCGCATGGCGCTGGCCGAGATGTTTGTCCCTTATGGTGATCCGCGATCTCCTCTGCAGCGTAAGTCTGCTTTTGACTTTGGCAATATTGGCGCAGGCAATGCTGCCAACAACCTTGGCCTAGGCTGCGACTGTTTGGGTGTGATCAAGTACTTGGACGGCCACCTGCTGGGCGGCGACGGCAAACCGAAGACGATACCGAATGTCGTTTGCATTCACGAGGTGGATGCTGGTATCCAATGGAAGCACACCAATACGGTGACTGGCAAGCCCGTGGTCGTGCGTCGTCGTCAGCTACAGCTCCAAATGATCATCACTGTGGCGAACTACGAGTATGCCTTTTACTACGTGTTTGACCAAAGCGGTGAGATTATGTTCGATACGCTTGCCACGGGCATTCTGAGCACGACCCCAATTGATCCTGCCAACAAGGACTCTTGCTCGTACGGCACGCGTGTGGCTCCTGGCGTTCTCGCGCCCTACCATCAGCACATTTTCAGCCTGCGTATCGATCCTTGCATTGACGGTGATGGTAACACAGTGCAAGTGGTGGACAGTGTTCCGATGCCGTTGAGCAAGGAGAGCAACCCGTATGGTGTCGGTTATACCACGGAGAGCTACAACGTGAAGGAGTCAGGCACGGTGAATATCAATGTGGAAAAGGGCCGTGTCTTTAAGATTGTCAACCCGAACAAGATCAATTCAACGACGCTCCAGCCTGTAGGTTACAAGCTGGTGCCCGTTGCCTCCCAGATGCTCTTGTCAGACCCAGAATCGTGGCATGGCCGTCGCTCAAACTACTGCACCGCTCCTATCTGGGTCACCAAGTACAAGGATGACGAGCTCTACCCGGCCGGCAAATACACGAGTCAGTCGATTGGAGACGACGGTCTTCGCCACTACATCTCCCGCAAGGATCCCGTCGAAAACGATGATGTTGTTGTGTGGCACACGTTTGGACTGACCCACAACCCTCGTCCGGAAGACTTCCCTATCATGCCGGCGGAAACGACGCGCGTGATGCTGAAACCCAATGGCTTCTTCGAGTTCAACCCCACGCTCGATGTGCCGGAGAGCAAGCAGTCTTTCAACCAAAGTGTATCCTACGAAGACAGCAAAGCGCTGAGCAGCAAAAAGTCTTGCTGCAAGATATAGATGAATTGGTAGACCTACCAACCCCGCATGGTAATACGTTGCCTGGTCTGTGCACAAACGTGTCGTGGGTCCAGCACAGCCTCGATCAGTCAGCATTATCCAAAAGGAAATGTAAGGAGTGCCTGCTTCTTGCTCCGATAGCCCCTGTCGCTAATTGCGCCAATAGGAGGCGGTCTCCACATAGGCGCCTCCGCCACCGATGCGAAGGCTGCATCCGATCGTTGTGTTTCAATATATAAACTTGGTTCGCCGTGTACGGCGTTACGCACACTCTTTCCCCCATGTGGTTGAGTTGGTTGCTTGTCCTAGCGTCCCTTTCCATGTGGGCGGCTTCGGGTCACCGACTTCACCGGGCGCGGAAACAACCAGCGCCGCTCTCCCCCCTTCAGGACCCCTTCTACTTGCCTAAACCGAACTGGCAAAAGGCCAAGCCCGGTGACATTCTTGCTACGCGTGAAATCCAGGCAGGGTTCACATACTTACAAAAGATCAATCTCCAAGCGGCGTACCAGATTCTGTACCGCACATCAGGGACCACGGACGATAGTCCCTCCTTTTCTGCCACCACCGTGCTGGTGCCTGAGAACCCTCGAACCAACAAGCTTGTGATGATCTTGCCGTATGAGGACTCGAATTCGCCAGAGTGTGCACCCAGCTATAAAATCCAGCTGGGCTCCCCGCCTGAGTTGAACCCGATTCAGTCTGTGGAGGAGCTTTTATGGACATCGGTGCTGAATGATGGGTGGATTGCGACCATCCCGGATCATGAAGGGCCTCTCTCGTCTTTTTCGTCAAGCTTTGTCGAGGGCCATACGTCGCTTGATGCAGCAAGGGCGACGCTCGCCTTTGATCAGCTGCATATGGACCCCAAGTCACCTATTGTTGGGATGGGCTATTCAGGTGGCGCCATTGCGGGTGGCTGGGCGGCCTCATTGAAGGACTCCTACGCGCCTGAACTCAATGTGGTGGGCTGGGCGATTGGTGGTACGCCCGCCAACCAGTCAGGCACGTTTTACAATTTAGACGGAGGCCTATTTTCAGGGTTTGCGGCCGCAGGTATTGCTGGCATCGTGGATACATACCCTGAAGTGAATGACTATGTGGGCTCCGTCATCACGCCCCAAGGCAATGCTGCGTTGCAGTATACCCGTGAGCATTGTATGGGAGACATTGTGCTAAATCTCAAAGACGTGAATATCTCGCAATCCGGCTTTATCAAGAACGGTCAAAAGTTTTTGCAAAACCCCCAGATTCATTCGCTGCTGGAAACCTTGTCGATGAGCAGCAACAAGGACCTTACGCCCAAGGTCCCGATGTACATGTATCATGCCGTTCACGATGAAGTGATTCCCTTCGACAAGGCCAACGAGACAGCAACCGCATGGTGTCAGAATGGAGCGAATATCCAGTTCCAGCAGTACACGGGGCTAGAGATGGGCCATGTATCTACGGAGGCTATGGGTACGCCCTTGGTGCTCAAGTTTATTCGCGACCGCATGAGCAACCAGCCCTTCCCCTCAGGGTGCAAGTGGGAGTCGGCGGACAATCCACTCTGGCAACCGGACATTCTCGGCGCCCGTCTCGTGGAGGTGTTCAACTCTCTGCTCAATTTGATGGGGACCAAGGTGGGCCAAAGCGACGCGATTATCAAAGAAACAATCAAGAATGGCACGTTTGTTGGTTAACGCACGGATAAACACTGTATTTTATATGTACCAATAGAGAGAGACATTTTGCTGAGATCGTCATCCACCTAGCGTGGCATGCATTGCACTGCATGATGCACCAATGACAAGCGCCCACTTATCCATGACGATCTATCTACACGCTAAGATAGTCCACGCATGCCTCGTGCGCGTTTCTTCCCATTGGCACGAAATTCACTTAGTATCACGTCTATGGACGCGCGGATCGCCGGACCTTGGCGTCTGGCTCCCTACCATTATGCAACTGCGACTCGGCATCGTCTGGGTGCTGCTCCTTGCTGTGGCGGCGCAGGTGCTGGCGCGTAAGCCTATGCGTGAGAAGAACTCTTTCGCCTTTTACCAGGCGCCAAAAGGGTATGAGAATGCGGCTCCTGGCACCATTCTTAGGTCGCGTCAGATTGTGCCTTCTTCGTTCGGCATTTTGCCCATGGGCGTCACGGGCTACCAGCTGCTCTACCGCACCAATGGAAATGAACGGAACTCGGCGTCCACCACAGTGACGACAGTCCTAGTCCCTGATAATTACGATCATGACAAGTTGGTGGTGGCGAGCGTATACGAAGACTCGTACTCGAGTCAGTGCGCCCCGAGCCGGACAATTCAATGGGGTGGCCAACATTTGAGAAACCTGCCGGTGTCGTACCAGGCACTCTTTTTCATGACGCTCCTAAACGAGGGCTGGGTGGTGACAGTGCCTGACCACGAGGCCTCCCAGAATGCCTTCACCTCGGGCTATGTCGAGGGGCACGCCGTTCTGGATGCGATCCGTGCTACGCTGGACTTTGAGCAGCTGGGTCTGCACAAGAATACCAAGGTGGTTGGCTATGGCTACTCGGGTGGCGCTCTTGCAGCGGGTTGGGCCGCGAGTTTGCACGGACACTATGCGCCTGAGCTGAATGTTGTAGGCTGGTCCCTCGGCGGTACCGTGGCGCGTGTGAGAGATTGGCTGCAGTACATTGATGGCACGTCCGGCGCTGGCTTTGCTGTGGCCAGCATTGGTGGTCTCTCTTCCTCGATACCCGAGCTTCACTGGATTCAAGACAACCTGACGGACAAGGGCCGTGTGACGCTGGACATTTCCAAGAACATGTGCATGTACGAGAACTTGTGGTCGAATCTTGGCAGACGCTTCATTTCGGACGAGTACTTCCACGGCGGCTCCAGCTTCTTCCAGAACGGCAGCGTCAATGCAGCGCTCGGCAAATTGAATCTTGGTGCCAACGGGAACTTGGCTCCCCGTGCGCCCGTGTTCATGTTCCATGCGCAACACGACGAGGTTGTGCCGTACGAGTTCGCCCAAAGCACGTACCAGGCCTGGTGCAGTCAAGGCGCGAACGTGCATCTGCGTACGAATACCGGCTTCGAGATGGAGCATTCCAACACGGAGCTTCTGAACCTGCCCAACGTTCTGTTCTTTTTCCGCGACCGATTCGCTGGACGGATTTGGGGCTCGTCGTGCAAGGCCGACTCGATCACCGACCCGTACCTCAATCCGTTGGTCCTGGGTCAGTCGTATGCGCAGATCGTCGGCCAAGTCATTGATCTCTTGGGTGTCCGCATCGGCCCGAACGACTGGATCCTGAAGCAGAAGGTGCAGAAGCATCAGCAGCCCTAATGGGGTATGGTTATGGTTTTAGATAAACAGTTCCACTACAATGCTACTACACGCTCACGAATTGTGTCCCAAATGTCCGTATCTGCGTATGCAGACGCCTGACCGTCAGGCGGGTGCATCCAGTAGTTGAACGCCATGTGCGGCCCCGACTCCGATGCCCACGACGTGACTTCGTGGAACCAGCTGGCCGGCAAGTAAAGCATTTGCCCGGCTTTCAGCTCAACAACGAGCGGCGCAGGGCATGAGGGGCTCGGTGCAAGTGTGGAAGTGGCGCCCTCGGGTTTTTGCATCGCAGGTTCAATGCCGAAGTGCGCGTGCAGTTGGTACGGCTTGATGAGGGAGAAGCTAGGTGGCTCGTCCCCTTCCAGGTTCGCTAGAAGTGCCTCGCCCTCATCCATATCACCTGCTTCGCTCTCTGCATCGCCGCCATCGAGCACACCAAGCGCATCCTCGTCGTCTTCCTCCTCCTCCTCGTCTTCTGCATCCTCCTCCTTTTCTCTCTCAGCTCGTAACTGCTGCCATGCGTCTTTGACCTCTGCGTACGAGTCATGCGCGCCACCTTCCACACGGCGCTTCTTCGAAGCGCGCTTGGAGCGTGCTACAATGCGCCAGTGTGCTGCATCCAGCTCATCCAGTCCGTCCGCGCGAATGTGCGCGTCGTCATAGACGAGCAAGCCATTCGGGTGAACATGCGTGAGATCGCCACGAATGTGCAAGTGCTCGTGCGCGGATGGCGGGAATAGGACGAACCGCTTGTGTCCTTGCAACAGAATGTACAAGTTATCGTGGAAATCGTGGTGCAGCCCCGAACTCCTTTGCTTCGTACCACTGCCCATCCACAAATTGCACTGCTGCAGCACGAGATCGCCCAGAAGCCGAGGATGCAGCGGAAAGTCGTCGCGCAACTTGTGCGTAGGCGAGGGCAGAACGGGATCTAGACCAGGCCCCTCGTCCGTCGCCGTGGACGCCGCGTCATCGGCCTCCGCCTCGTACTGCGTCGTCAGGTAAAACGTGCCGTCTTGCGCGGGATCGTGCAGTAGGTCTAGGAGCTCTTTCAGTTGCATGAGCTTGCGCTGCATGCTCGTTCCAAAGCACTGTTCTTTCGGATGCACCGGCTCGACCATGACCTCGGCATCCCCTGCCTTGTCCTGCAGGTACGACCTGTCCGTCTTCTGTCAGTGGCGCGCACGTACCCACTGCTGACCCTTCCACACCGCATCATCCAGCAAACCATCCAGCACTACGGGCCTGCGCGGCTGAATGTACTTTTCCCACATAACTTGCGCAGACAAGCTGGCTGGCTCCACCGGCACGGTGGCGCCAGCCCCGGGCACCCATCCTTCGTAGGGCATGGATGGCGTGGAGGGAGCGTGGCACATCACGTGCGACATGGGGCGGCGCCGCGCCGCGCCGCCGTAGGTCCCACGACGATGATGCGCGCTGAGGACCAGGGCAGCGGCCGCAGCGATCTTAACTCGCTGCTGTCGCAAATGTCTCCGCAGCTGGTCATCCAGCGCACCAAAAACCTGCACAATCGCATACAGCACCACATCGACTCCCTGGCCCCCTACACCAAGGAGCGCTGGGGTGTCACGGGTGGCTTGTTGGTCCTCTTTATGCTGCGCATTGTGCTCGCTCATGGCTGGTACATTGTATGCTACGCGCTCTTTATTTATTTGCTGAACCTGTTCCTCGCATTCCTTACGCCCAAGTTCGACCCTGCCTACGAGTCGGACCTGGCCGCCCAGGATGTCGAAGACGGTGCGCCAGGCCTGCCGACCTCAGCGAGCGCAGCGAGCGGTGGCCTGATGAGCGACGTGTTCCACCCCCCCCATGGCCGGGACGAGGATGAGTTCCGTCCGTTCATCCGTCGACTGCCCGAGTTCAAGTTCTGGATCAGCGCGACACAAGCCATCCTCCTCTCGCTCGGTGCCACGTTGTTCAGCGTCTTTGATATCCCGGTGTTCTGGCCGATCCTCGTCTTGTACTTTGTGACGCTCTTTGTCATTACGATGCGCCGCCAAATCGAACACATGATTCGCTACAAGTACTTACCCTTCGATATGGGCCGCAAGGCGCGGTACGGCCGCGCCTAAGCCGCGCGAGGGTTGCCCAGCAAAGCTTTTGCCTGTGCATCGCGCCGCACATATACGACCAAGTAGGATGTAGCGCCCGTGGGACTGTAGTGAGAAAGACCAACGTACTCATGCATCACCTCGTCGTGGCCGACGCGTGTCACACGTGCATCATTGAACGAGATCCATTCGTGGCGCGCAAAGTCCCGCTGATTGAGAAAGTAGTGCCCATGCGTCGCCTCACCGCGATGCATAAACACACTCGCCAGCTCATAGGCCACGCCCTGCTCGTTGTGCCAACTGGCATGATTCGCTTCGCGAAGCTCGGCCATCTGCGCGCGCAGCGCTTGCGCCTCGCTCCGCACGCGTTGCGCCTCGGTGGCCAGCTCGTTCGGATCATGCTCCCTCACGAGCGTACCCAGCGCCTCGTCGGCGCCAGCGAGGTACGGCAACGCCCCGCTCACCTGCTCCAGGGCCGGTGCCGCACTATCGAGAATAGCCACCTGCTCCCGTAGTTGCGCGATACACTGGCGCCGCGCGTGCGTCTCACGCCGCAAAGCCACCTGCGTCGGCACATCCGTCGACATGTAGCGATCCATGTAGAGGGTGTCGGGGAGCGCCAGCAGCGCTTGGTTTTTCACGACACGCTGTCGTTTTCGGTCGTACTGCACGCGCTGCACATGGATCTGCAGCAGGGGTGGTGCCTCTTTGAGCGTAATGGTGCGTTGGACGCGTCCTTCGCTCGTTTCCACTTCGGCATCGTCAAAGAACGTGTCAAGCGCATCGTACAGGTCATACGAATCACGCAGCAGGGTCACAGGCACACTCTTGAACGCCTCATCCTTGGTCTGTACGCGCCCTTCCGGCTGCGTAACGAGCGTCTGCGTCGACACACCGGCGCAGAGACGCGTTACATCCGTTGCCGTTGCCTCCATATAGCTGGCCCATGCCACGTCCAGCAAAAAGAGCATATTGTCCAGACACTCACTCACATCCTGCTGCGTACTCACCTGGCTCAGCAGCGCATCATGCGCTACGTCTCCACCACCCTGTGCCTCTTCCCATGCGAGCGGGACGAGCGAGAGGTACGCAAGCTCTTTCGACGGCGTGAGGGCAGGCGCCTCACTCGTCATCATGTCATGTAGCAGCATTCGCAGCTGCGCGATCCAAGCATCCGCTCGCTCACGCTCCGCATCGGTGACCTGGCGGCCGCCCACATAGGGCCGCGGTGTGTGCGGCACTGTAGCATGGGCGAGTGCCTGCACCATATCACGGATCGGCGCAATCCAACACACATATTGGAGCAGCGAATTGAGATAGCATGTATTGCCAATATTTTCCAATCCGCGCGGCAATGTCGCATCCGATGGTGCCGGGTCATCGCCCTGCAAAAAGCGGCGCAAGTACGTGCTGGATCGCGACTCGGCCAAGGCCTCCAGGGCGAGGCGTAGCAAATGCCCCCGTGTGGTCGTTTCCGACGCGTACACTTCGTACCCCACGACAATAAGCGCATCATCAATGGATGCACTCACTTGCAGCAGCTCGTACGCACGATCCACAGGGTCAAAAGGATTGGCATCGGCACGCGCAGACCAGGCTGGCTGCATGTACGCTTGCGCCAACGTGCGCATAGCGAGCTGTGCCGAGGCATAGTCAGCGTCCGTCCCGTGGCGCAGTACGTCGCACACGATTGTGTCATAAGCACTTTGCACGGCCTCTGACGATGGTGCCTCTGGCTCGTCGTCCCAAAGCCCGGGACCTTCGCTAGGCACGCGTAAGCCGAGGCGCTCGTACGCTTGGACCACATCGGACCAGGCACACAAGCCCCGGCTCTGCTCCAACGCTAAGCATGTGGTGACTGCGTAAGTGGGGCCAACGTACCTGGCTCACCAAGGGGACGACAGGCCTGGAGTCGTTCCAGCGCATAAAACACAGAGGTATGCTGCGTAGGAAAGCATGCCACTTGCCAGCGATACAACGCTTCGGCACGCTGTGCATCGACTTCGTGCGTGCCGAGGCCGAGGCGCGCACACATGCGGTGCACGCGCGCGTCTGGTGGGGCAAGAAGCACCGGACCCAGCGGCGACGCACGCTGGATGTGCCAAGCCAGGGACGCCGGCGCCGCGTCGGGCGGCGGCGGCGGCGTCCCCCCTTCCCACACACACAGCACCGCCAGCTCCAGCCAGAGGCGCGCTGTGCGTGTACGAAGCGCTTGATTTTGGTTCAGATCCGTTGGCGCAAAGAGGGCCAGGCGTGTACGTGGCTCGTCCGCCAGTGGCGCGACGCGCCAGGCCAGCGCCTCGAATAGGGATTGCAATGGTGCATCCCACCGCAATTGCTGGGAGAATGCCTTGCCGTCCAGCGGCACTGGGCGGTCGACGCCCGCTAGTGCATTACCGAGGATCCTGGCGTGAGCCGTGTATACCTACCGTGCCAGCACATGCAAAGCACGCACCACTTCCGACGCGGGCGTTTGCCCCGGCCCGGGTGTCTGTGCGCGCGCCGTGCGAAAGGCGTGCCAGAACGAAGAAGGCAGCGACGCCTCTTGCGTCGATGCAATCCATGCATGCCCATGCACGACATCAATATGACGCCGCCCCTCCGGGGTGTCGTCCGTGTAAAAGAGCGGACCGACGCGGGGCCGTTCCGCATCGATCGGGCCCCACGGCCCTTCGATCACCAGATCCTCCCGCGGCTCGGACACGTGCCATTGCAGCGTCCTAGGTGCAAAGCAAGCACGCGCATGCGGCTTGGACTGCAAGGCGTCATGCGCCCACGCTGGAAGATCGGGCAGGGCGTCTGTCCGTGCATCGTCCTGCTCGTTGGGCGGAGGCGGTACGGGCCGTTGGCTCACAGGCCACGTCCACGCGACGGAATATGCGTCTGCCTCCCATAAAAGACCACTTTCAGCGAGCGCCGCCGGCGTGCGCAAACACTCACGCGCGCGCGCGGGTATCGGCATGAGCAGGAACCACCGTGCGAGGGGCGAGAACGACGCGACGTCCGCCTGCGCTGATGTAATCAGAAAGGCCTCGTTGCGCCCTTCCCCATCGCTGCGAGGAACGCTTGGCAGCACGCCGGCGATGACCGACGCCGATGACGTGCGCACGCCTGATGCGCCTCTCGAGGAGCATCTCGCGGGCATGAAGGTGGAAGAGTCACCTACCGTGCCTACCGAAGAGCCAGTGCCGTCGACGCAAGACGAGTCGCTGTCCTCGGAGGCCCAGCGCACGCAAGTCCTGCCGGCCGCGGAGGCGCCTGCTGCGATGACGGACCCTGTTGAGGAAGCACCTGCACCAATGGGGGATCGTACAGAGAGCACTCCACGTCCTGCCGACGTGGGCGCTCCCACCGCGCAGGTCCCACTTCGCATGCCCCTTCTCCCTGACGCGAGCGAGTGGGACGATGCCGTAGCGCAGGACCGCGTCGATACATTCCTACCGACATGGCTTACGCGCGTCGAGACGCTGCTGCAGGAGGGCGAGATGCGTGGGGTCGCCTCGCTCGTTGATGTGCTTCTGTACTTGTGTGGGGCCTTGCGCCTAGCGCCTGACCAACCAGGCGCACCCAGTGCCACTTGGCACACCGCCCAGCCGGGCCGCAGCGTGCGTGCTCTCCTCGCACGGTGCCTCGTGCACATTTATCGCACTAACGCGCCAAAGCCGCCGCTGTACGATGTGCTGGCGGCGCTTCACGAGTCTTGCGCGCACGAGCCCAGTCCTGCGCATCTTGTACCGCAGCTCGCCGCCCTCCATGTGACGCGCGCTCTGGTCCAAGCTCATGCTAGTGCGGCAGGTCTGCAAGCCTCGCTCGCTAGCGTCTGTGTGCGCCTCGTGAAAGGCAGTCATGCCGTGCTTCTCCGCTTTTATGCGCTAGAGCTTCTACAGGCTGTCCTTCACGCGGGACTCGCCTCGTTTTCGCCTGCGATGATCAAAGATGTGCTCAAGACTTTGCGTACAGGCCTCACAGATCCTGCTGAGCCTATCGTGCGTGCGACCGCCGCCTGTGTCGGCACACTGTTTCGCGTACACGAGCCCTTACAAACGCCCGCTGAGCTGGAGACCTGGATCACGCTCGCGACCAAAAGTATGCATGCCTGCGGTGCCCCTACACGCACAAGTCTGGCAGAGCTGGGCGCGGCGCTTCTGGCGCTGGAGGCGCGCGCGCCGGCTACCGACGGCAAAAAGCCAGCACCCACGCCTCTCTTGGACGAAAGCACCGTCAAGCGCCTCCTCCAGACGGCGCTCCTTCACGCGCCGACCTGGCAAGCGCGTGCCGGGGCCCTCCAGCTGTACGCGGCGTACGTCGATATGCAGGATATCGCATGGCTGGAAATGCACTGGGAGGATCTGATCGAGCATGCAACGCAGCTGGCCACGCTTACGAGCGATGCGTACGTGCGCCTGGCGCTGCGTCGATTTTTGCACGCCCAAGCGCTGCGCTTCTCCGAGCCGGCGCAAGCGCGGGCCGCGGCCGCGCTCGGTACGCGGATATTGGCTTGGTGGCCGCCCGCGACACCGACGGCCGCCCCCCCCAGCGACGCTGCGCTGGTCCTGGCCCTGGATATCGCCACGGCGATGGCGGCGCGCCTCGGCGAGCTGGCACCGCCTCTGTATGACGCTCTGTACGAGCCGCATGTGCGCCTTCTCTCGCATCCCACGCTGGCCGTGCAGGCGCGCGCCGCGTGGTGGCTGCGCACGGCCTGCGATGTGCAGCCTCCGCTCCTGGCACCCACGTACGCAGAGCTACTCAAGTACCTTGGCCGCGATACACAAGCACTCGCGGCCGCCCAGCACGATGGTGGCGTAGCGCTTCGTGCACGCCTGCGCGGTCACAGTTTAGCACTTGCCGCCCTCGCCCCGGTGGCCGCGCAGCAACCGCTGTATGTGCGTCACGACGATATCGCGGCAGCCTTCCAACTGGCGCTCGACTTGCTTGAGCGAGGAAACGAGCCCGTGCTGCCAACGGCTGGTGCTGCGATTCAAGCCGCGTGGGCGCTCGTGGGCTCTTTCATGGCCTTGGGCCCCGCGTTCCTTCGGCCTCACTTGCAGACCCTGTTGCGTGCATGGCGCCATGCGCTGGCCGAACGCGCCTTGCCTGCGGACCTGGATGAGCCTGCGTGGCTCTTCTTGTGCCAGGTTCGCGACGGTGCGTTGGCCAGTCTGCACGCCTTTTTCTTGCACGGCGGCGCGCAGCTGCTCACTCCCGAGACGGCGCGACGCCTGGTTGTGCTTCAAAGTCACGCACTCACATTCCTGGATGCATGGGCTGCTACGGAGCGCCGCACTATGCCCGATGCCACGACGCCCCTCGTACGTACGCATATGCCCCTGTTGCGCACACGTGTGTTGCGCTGCTGCACGCAGCTGGCGACGCAGGCGGCGCTTGAGCCACTGGCGCCGCGTTTGCTCACCCTTGCGATTGAAGTACTGGTGTGCGCGGAGCGGTACCCGGGCAGTGGGGCCCAAGCCGCGATTCACGCGAGTGCTGGTCTTGCGCCGCCGCCATGGACGGCGCACGATGGCACGGCCTTTGGCGTGACGTCGCTCATTGAGCCAGACAGCGGAACGGTCAAGCTCGACGCACAGCGCGAGAATGGCGCCTTTCTCCCCGCCACGTTCCGCGCCGGTCGTGCGCCGGTCGAGCTGGGACGGCAGCTGGATGGGGACGGTCACACGCCCGTGCTGGGCGCGCTGGAACATGATGTCAGTGTGCTGTACGCATGTGTGCTGCCTCCGAGCGACAACTATAGGGGCCCTAGTGCCGCGCCGGCGCCTGTGCCCCCTGCCACGGCGGACGTCGATGCAGCCGTGGAGCTCATCGCTGCACTGTTTCCGAGCCAGGCGCGCGACTTGCAAATGGGCGCCGCGGAATTCCTCCTTCACAGCACACGCCGCGCGCCGCTGGACGCCGCTCCGCCCGGCCGGCGCACCGCGGTGCTGGCCAACGCGGTGGCGGCCCTATTGGGCGCCGCCCGCGTGGCCGCGCAAGGCACACGCCGCGCTCGTGGCTGGGCCAACGACCGCGTGAACACCGCGGTGCGGGCGTTGGCACAGGCCGCGCTGCTGCACGGCGATCCTGTGCTGCACGGCCCGGCCGCCGAATTGTACGGCTACGTGGCTTTGTTGGCCGGGAGCGCCTCGCTGACCGCCCAAGCGCAGTGGCTGCTGGAGCAGGTGCTCGATCCACGGCATGCCGATGCACGCGCGGCGTGTGCGTTGGCTCTAGGCGCGGTGTACGCGCGCGTGGGTGGTTTGCACGCCTCGCCTTTGACGCCGACGGTGAGCCGCCTCCTTCTCTCGCTGGCGCGCGATCCCCACCCGGCGGTGCACACGCGGGCGCTCCAAGCGCTAGCCCACGTCATGGAGGCGGCTGGTGTGGCGTTTGAGCCGTTTGCCAGTAGCACACTGGGACTTGTGGCGCACCTATGTGCCAGCGCCTCGCACGAGCCGGAAGGCGGCAGTGCAGGCAGTGCCAATCTGCGGACGCAGTGGGCCGCCCTTCCTGCGTTGGCGCGCGTCCTCAGTGCGCTGGTCGGTGTGCTGGGCCCCGACTTGCTCGAGGCGCCTACCAAGCGCTCGCTCATCTATGCGCTCCTTCTCTACCTCGCGCGCGATGCGGGCGACGCAGCGGCGGCCGAGGCCATCGTCGGTCTGCAGCGCCTCGGGCTTGTGGTGCCGCCCTTGCTGGAGACGCGCATCAGTGCGAACCTGTTGCACGAGGCGCTGGAACGAGGGACGGTGTACGCCCCGTTGGCCCATGCGGCGGCCGGTGCCTATGTGCAAATGGCGCAGCGCGGCACCGCATGGCTCGCCCAGCATGGCGGGCCCCCTTTGCTCGTGGGGTTGCTGGCGCGCCTCGATCGCGATCCGTCGCTGCACGGTGTGCGCACGCTCGTGCAAGTGTGGGTGCGCGACACCGCCAGCACACGCCCCTGTGCGTGGGTGGATATGGCGTGCCGTACGTGGACGGCGCTGGATGCGCCGGATGCACCGGATGCTACGCGCGGGGGCGAGGCGGACGAGGCTGCGGCGGCGCTGGCGCCCGCGGCCGTATCGCGCGGCGCGCCAGGTTGGCGCACGCAGCTCTTTTTGCTGCAGTGCTTGCACGAGGTGCTGCAGCTCGCTGGCCACGGCCCCGCTGCGCTGCTCCATACAGGCCCGCAGGCCGATGCGTGCGATCCACGCTCGCTGAGTCACCGCGTCGGCGATCTGATCCAACTGACGTGCAGTGCCAGCACCGCGACGCACCGCGCCGTGCGCCTCCAGGGACTGCGCGTCGTACGTGACGTGCTGGCATTCTGGCGCGATACGCGCGATCCCGAGTGGGCCGAGGCACGCTTGCTGGCCCAGTACGAGGCGCCCCTGGCTGCTGCGTTGGCCGCTGCGTTTGGCGCGGATAGCTCGCCGGATGTGCTGGCCGAGGCGTTGGCGGTGGGCGCCGAGGGCTTAGGCGCCGGCCTGGACGTCGCCCCGACCAGCCGTCTCGTGCGCCGCATGCACGAGGCGTGGGAGCAGGCCCAAAACGAAGACATGCCGCAGCTGGGCGAATTGCGCATTGCGCCGGGCGCCACGGCCTACCTCAAACTGGCGGTGCTCGCAGCGTGGGCGCACATAGCGCTCGCGCCTGCTTGTGCCGCGCTGGTGGCGCCCCATGTCGGTACGCTAGCGCATGCGTGGGCCACCGCTCTCACCGCGTATGCCATCTTGCGGGCCGATGCCAGTGCGGCGCTGGACGAGGCGGCAAGTTTGTTGCTGCCTACGCGCGCGGACAGCGCGTTGCGCCCGTTGCAGCAAGCGCATGTGCTCGCAGCGTTTGCGCCGACGTGGGCGACGCTACTTCAAGCGCTCACGTCCGTGTGCGATGCGCACGAAGAGGTGGCGCGTGCGACGTTGGCGCCGGCACAGGACGAGCCTACACGCACGTTCCTGGCCCTGTATGGCCTTGCCGTGGAGACGCTCTGCCAGGAAGACGCCGAGGCCTCGGCGCGGGCCGTTATGGGCCGCGCACTGCCCGTGCTGGTCAACGCCAAGTACAGCGGCGCTTTCCTTTTGCACCCCACGGCGTTTGATGAGCTGATTCGCGTGGTGCACCGTGTGTTGATGTACGAGGCGCCAGCGCTGCAAGGCGCCGCACTGGGCATCGTACGCACGCTCGTGCACTCGATGCGCGAGCGCCTGCTGGAGCAGGAGGATGGGCGCATCGACGATGCCGAGATGCCCAGCACACCGCTAGGGCACTTGTGGCGCATGCTCCTCGCCTTTGCGCGCCGCCTGCCGGACGCACATGCCGCTCCCACGAGTGAGCGAGCTTCGTTGTTCCGCGCGACGTGGCGTGTGCTCCTGGATATGGTCGAGGTGTGTGGCGCCGCTTTGCAGCTGGACTTGCTCGCAATGCTCTTTCACACGCTCGTGGAGTACGCGCGCCGCGAAGACGATGCGGCGTACCTTCTTACGCCGATGCTGCCTCTCCTTCGCGATATGAGCACACGCGCTTGTACGGCCGCACAGGCGCACCCTCCGACGGCGCACCGCGTCGTGCAAGGCTTCCTCAGTGCGATGGTCGAGATGGCCGATGCCTTGCGTGCGCGCGCAGGCGATATGGTGACCAGGCGTACGGGCCATGCGCTCGTGAGCCTCATGCTGGTCCTGACCAGTTTGGACGAGCGCATTCTTGTGAGCAGCGAGGTGCTGGAGCGCTACGCCTTCCTCCTCGCGGGCCAGCTGCGCGACGAGCACGATGCCCCGATGGCGCTCCAGTGCATCAGCGCGATCGCACAGGCGGCCCATGCGCGCCCATGGCACGCTTTGCACGTCCTGCTGGGCTCCACCACACCGGCGCTCGTGGCGTGCGCGGTGCGCCATGCCACTCATAGGGACATGGCGCTGCTCACGCTCCTGGCCCTCGTTCCTACGATGCCCGCAGCGCAGGCGCTCGCGCTGGTACTCCCGGTCGTGGCCCATGCGGCACGGCCCAGCGCGGAGGGTGCGCCGCCTACGTTGCCCTGCGCCGCCGAGGTCGTAAAGCTCGCGCGTACGCACGCCGAGGCGTTCCGCTCGGTCACAGCAACGCTTCCGCTTGATGCGCGTGAGCATTTGCACGCAGCGCTGCGCACGGCCATGGGCGTCGAGGCCGGGCCCACGCGCGCTCGGGGCGAGCAGCGCATTTCGCTCAAAACGTTTGGCCGTCCGTAGCGTGTAGTGGAGGCGTCACGTCACGACCACGCCACCTTCCATGGCCGACGAGGCGGAGGCGGCCACCTCGTCCGACGAGGACGCAAGCGCGGGCGCTGCGCCTACGCCTCTTCAAAAGGACCATGTTCCGCCGTCTCATACTCGTGTGGCTCCCAAGCGCGGTATTTTGCGGTCGGCGCCAGGTCCCGCACCGTGTACGCCGCCGCCGTCGGGACGCGGCGCCGCGTGGCTGTGGGCCGTGCAGACGCGTCTTAGCACGCCCAACGCGAGTGACTTGTGGAATAGTGTCGTCCAGCGCTTGACACGCAAAGAGGGGCCCACGAATGCGCTCGAGGCCGAGGCCCTGTCGCTGCGCCGCGTCCACTTTCGCAGCGAAGACCTGGCGCATACCTACCCGATCTCTGGCGCGACGGCCCCCCGCACCGAGGCAATTACGCGCGAACGCATTGAGAAAGAGGCCAGCGAGCGTGCACACCGCTTGGACGCACGCGCGTGGACCCCAGCAGAGCTACAGAGCTTGTACCGTGTCTGTTGTCGTGCCCGCGAAGAGGTGCCATCGATGTCCGTGCTGCGCGCCCTGGAGCAGGCCGCGGCGTGGGCCGATGCGCAAACTCGCATACTGGATCTGGCTGGCCTGGATCTTCACGGCGCGTGTGTGCCGCTGGCCGATATGCTCTGTGCGCCGATCGGCGTGCAAGTGCTGCACCTCGATCGGTGCCACTTAGACGATACCGGCGTCACAGCGCTCGCGCGAGCCGTCTACGCGGCGCGCACCGTGCATACCCTTACAATCGCTTCGAACCCAGATATACACATCGCAGGATGGCGCATGGTCGGCACACTTTTGAGCGCTGCGCCACACCTCGCGCACTTGGACGTATCTTTACACACCTTTTCCGCGGCGACACTGCGTGCCCTGCTGGCGCCGTGGGACGAGTTCGCTTGCACATTGCAGTCGCTTCGTCTCGAGTCATGCACACTCGCCAGCGGCGCATGGGAGGTCCTTGCGTATGCCGTGCGCTCCGGCGCCGTGCGCCATATATCGCTGCGGCATCACACGCTGGGCCATGCTGCGCGCAGGGCCCTCGCGGGCCTCTTGCGTGATTACGAGGCAGCGGACACCGGCCTCATTGCCGCATGGGAACACACGTACGAGGCCAGTGCGGAGGCACTGTACCTGCATGCCGAGGAAAATGAGGTGGAGACGGCGTTGCTGCATGGCACCGACGCTGTAGCACTCACAGACGCACGGCACCAGCGTCGGGATACCCTCGTGGCGCGGGCACGCGCGTTTCAGCACGCGCTCTCGGAACTGCCGCGCCTCGGTCACCTGCTCACCCTCGACCTCAAAGGGCACACGCTCGGTGACGATCTGGACGCGCTGGCGATGGGACTACGGCGGAATCGAACACTGCGTGTGCTTGCTCTAAGTGAGGGTGACATACGCCCGGCTGGCCTCGCGTGCGTGGCGCAAGCGCTGCAGTTCAATACGACGCTGGAGACGCTCGACCTGAGCGGCAATCCCTGTGGTGGCCCCGACTTGCAGGGCGTCCTGAGCTTGCGCATCGCCCTCGGTATGCACCCACGACTTCGCCGCGTGCTCATGCGGCGGTCCTGTGTAGGGCCGGCGGGTGCCGTGGCCCTGGCCGAGTGCCTCCCCGATACATCGCTCGTTCAATATGACTTGTCGCACAATGCCTTGGGTGTGGTGGGCCTGCTGGCTCTGTGGACAGGTCTGCAGCGCAATACGTCGCTGCGGTGCCTCGACGTGTCGGTGGACGCGGAGGCAGAGTGTGTGCGTATCGCGCGCTTGATCTATCAACACTGCCGGGACCAATGCCAATCGGAGGGAACGCCGCCGGCCTATGCACGCTTCTTCGAAAAATCGGCGCTCGCGGCGTCGCTGCGCCCGCTTCAAGACGTGCCAAAAGACCCTGGGGCGGCGCGGCCCAAGGAGGCTGTAGCCCATGTGCGTGCGCAGCTGCTGGAAGCGGTCAAGACAGACCTTAGCTAGCGGTCGTAGACGCGGCACTCTTTGTCTGGAGAAAGGAAAACTTGGATAGGAACCACGCTTCGCCGGCGTTCTTGGTCGGATGACGCACCTTGTCATACAGGAGCGCCTTTTGTTGGGGCGTCATACCCCCGCGAGGACGATCGATCTCTGGCCATGACGACGCGGCACGGGGGAACGAGGGCGGCGTAGCGCCCGCCGTTGCCCAGCGCCCGCGCTTCGGCAGCAGGAGCGGATGCGCCTCCGTCGTAAACACAAAGTCGTCCAAACTCACGAGGCTGGGTGGCGAAAACAGCAGGTAGTAGTACTTGAACGTCTCGGCCAGAGTGAAGCTCTCCATACTGTCCATCTGCGCCGCGGGAATGCGATTGACATTCTGCAAGGCGGCCACACCTGCATCGGAGAGGCCATGCGTCATCCAACTCGCAAACATTTGCCAGCCTCGCTCCTGCCACACGGGGTCACCGGTCGTGCGCCACATGTACAGCACACTCTCGATCGTTTCAGGCCGATTGCGGTACTCGGACGAAGCTTGGCGCAGGCCCACCATGGGGTACCCGTGCGGCTTGCCGCGGCGCCGCGTGCCGTCCGCCTCCGTGACAATCTGGAAGCGGTCCGTGTCGTCAGGTCGGTAGAACTGAAGCATCTCCGGACCGAGGCCGGTCACGGTACTATTGTACGCCCAATAGCACGTCTCTGTGAGCCGCCGTGCAATGTTCATATCGTAGGGGCGCTCAGGCCGCAGGCGTCCGCCCAGCGCTAGCATCGCCCCGGCGAAGCACCCGAGGTGCTCCAATTTGGGTGCATACGGCTGATCCGCGTGGACTTCCGCCGAGAGTAGTAGGTTGGGCGAGTGGGGCACCACTTGCACATCACGGAATAAATAGATCATCGCACTGTCCATGGCATCCTCGTACATCCGCGCATACTGCGCCAGGCGTCCGTCCAATAGCTGGTACTCCTTGATGAGGTACTCGTAGTACGAGTCTGCCTGCGCACCCAGCGTGTACTTGCCGGCCAGCACGATGGGATCTAAATAGATGCGCGTCGGGAGCAGCGTGCCCAGCTCACTGCGATTCGCAATGTGCTCATCAAGCACGTCCGTGACGCGCTGCACACGGTCCCAATACGTGCGGTTGCCCGTCACCTGCCACAGACGTGTGTACTCCAGCAGCATACTCGCTGCCTCGGACAAGACCACACTCGCCCCTCGACCACGGCCGAGGGGCGATTTGTTTTGGTCTTGCAGACGCATACGTCCAATCGGCACACCGGTGATCGTATCAAAGGCAGGTAGCAGCAGCTGCGCCAGCTCCTCTGCCCGATCACGCATCAGTTCATCGCCGGTGAGGTCGTAGGCGGAGAGAAAACCGCCCAAGTACCGGATGGCCGTCTCAAAGACCGGCACGCGCCCATCCGCGGCACCGTACGCACTGCGGTCGCCACACACCACAAGAAAGTCAATGTCATGCACATGCTCACGCGCCAGAGCATATTCGTCGTGCAGGCCCATCACAAGCAGTGTATCGAGCGCATCGACGATCGTGGCGCCCCATCCATTAAAGTCGTTCGCGGGCTGCTTGGTCATGGGTCGTACCTCATCGGCGCCCCACGCGTACGTTTTGTAACTTTGCCATGCATGCACAAAGGCATTTTTGACGAGCTGCTGCCGCTCCTGTAGCAAGGCATCGCGCGCAGGGTTCGCACGCTCGCCCGAGTAGGCCAGCTCGTTCTCAAACGCATACTGAACCCGAGGCAGCGGCCGGCCAGGTTTGCTTAGATTCGCCATCGGCGGTGTCCACGCGCTCCATGGCCCATCGCGCCAATCGCGCTCCAGTGGCTGAGCTTCAGGGCGCATCGCATCCTCCGGCCCAGTGCGCGAGCCATTCAACGCTAGTGTCCATGGCCCGTGGGTATAGGGCAACAGCACCGTCTCCCAGTCGCTCGGAAGCGGTGCAGGCGGCGGCGGCGGCACAAGCGCGGGCGGCTGCCGCAAACGGGCGAGCGCAGGCTCATTGATCTCACCGCGGTGAGGGTTCGCACTCTCGTACGTCGCATTGGACCACATGGCCGACAAATTCACGACGGGAGGGAACGAAAGGTGTGTAAATGTAGCGTTGGATGCCGGATCAAACTCCAGCTCGTTCACATAGTCGTCGAGCATGCGGATCCTTGTATCGTCGATCGAGCCATAAAAGACGACAAAAAGCACGCCACGCACGATAAGCAGCAGCGTGAGACTGTACAGCAGCATGAACAGCCATGGGCGACTGTAGGCACGCCGTTCCATCTGTGCATTCGCACGCTGCAGCCACGACACAGGCGTCTCCCCAAGAGGCGAAGCAGGGGCGGTCGGCATCGCTGCCGTCGTGGTACGTGTTATGTGGAGGGACTACGGAAGAGCGCCGGCCACTGTTGCTCGAGCGCGCACAGGTGCGAAATGGTGGGCACGTCGCGCGTAGACGCGTCTGTGCACGTCTCGTCAAAGTGTACTTGAGTAAGTAGGCATCACGTACCACAGTGCTCCCACCCGAGGCGCAGGGCGGCGTCAATATTTTTGCGGCTATCGTCCACAAAGTAGTGGCGCACGCTGTCCGGGGCTTGGACAGCCACCTCGGCGGCCAGGTAAAATTCGGCGTACGGTTTGCACAGGCTGATGTGAGAAGCAAGATCGTACAAATCAGGGTTGGTATAATCACAGTAGACAACGCCATCGATCAGCGAATCGAGCTGGAGTAGGCGGAGGACCCGCCGAGCGTGCTGTGTGAGCCTACAACGACGTACAAATTTGTACGCGTTCGTGAGCGCGTATACGCGCGTCCGCGTACGATCAAGCCGCTGCAGCATACCCATCACCGCCTTGTCCGGTCGCAGCAGCGACTCGAGTGGCAAGCTGGCATCACACTTTTGGTCGTAATCCATCGGGTCGATCGTGTGGTGCCGCACGAGACCGCGAATGGCCAGGCCGTACTCTTTGTAGTAGTGCATGTGCAGCTCATCCGCCTCCCTCTCACTCATTCCAAGCGCGAGAAAGTAGGCACGAATCCGTTCTACCATGCGATCGGCAATCCTGCGTCAGCGCCTCGCACGTACCGTGTTTCCATGTGCGAATACAGCGTATTATCAATATCGAGCCATACAATCGCATCCGCATCAGCGGCATCACGAAACGTCGAGAGGCGCTCCAAGCCCACATAGGCTTGCCACGGCTGGGCCAGGGGCGCGCGTGGGGGGAGCATCACGAGCCACTCACGCACCCCACGTCCGTGCTAGATGCTCCACTAGAGGCGTGTATCCTGAGCGCAAGTCGCGACGCGCGTACCGGGCCGCCGATGGCCCCGCCCACGGTGCTGGTGACCGTAGGCAGCACCCGTTTTGATGCATTGGCCGAGGCGGCGCTCGCTGCGCCATTTATGCGTGCGGTGCACGAGGCCGTAGGTACGGGCGCTGTGGTCGGCGTGCAGTACGGTCACAGTGCTGTGGCCGTGCCGTCGACTGCGCAAGCGTGTACGATGCATGGGGCGCAAGGGCATGCCTACCCGGCCGCAGAGGGGGCAATCACGGTATTCCTCTTCCGCTACGCGCCATCGCTAGCGCCGTGGATCCGTGCAGCGTCGCTGGTCGTGGCGCATGGAGGTGCGTAGATCTATCTGACCCGAGGCGCAGGAACGATGATTGAAGTGCTGCGTGCGCCATCGCGTCCACGATTGCTGGTCGTACCAAACGTCGCGCTCATGCACGATCATCAGCGTGAGCTGGCCACACAGCTCGCAAGCGAGGGGCTCGTGGCGATTGCTGATCCAACGTACGTCATCAAGCTGACACCAGGACATTGGCAGACAGTGTACCGGCTGCTATGCTCACTGCTGCAACGTCGTTGCCCGCGCAGGACGCGAACGCGGTGGTGCGCGCCGTCGAGAGCGTATGGGGCCGCAGGATGTAGTATACACACCTCCATAAGTAAGGGGCCGATCGCGCCTTCTCCGCGTGCAGCTGCGACGAACATGCACCCGGAAGGGGCGAGGGGCGGTCCACCGTCCAAATCCATTCTCAACTCGCCATTCCTACTGCCTTTTCGGCCACGGAGTCATACGCGGATCTCCCTGGATGTGGCGCAGTCCGAGTCAAGTCGTGCGGGTGCCGCACCGCCACAGATGGATGTGCTGAGCGAGGTGCGGTCGGCGATCGAAACGCTGCTCCAGCCGAAGCTGGCGCCTAATGAGCAGCTCATACAATGCCGCTTCCTTATCGAGACGCTGAAGCGCGTGCCGACGGAGCTCGACTCGCTGATGGACCCAAATATTGCGACACCGCTCGTGTCATCCCTCACAGTGCTCTGCAGCCGCGTACTCCGTGGCTCGTATACGCACGAAACACAGCTGCTCACGTGTGAACTTCTGAACAAGACGCTGGCGTATGCAGAGGCATCGACGACCCAAGCATTTGGCCAGCAAGCGCGAGAGGTGGCTACAGCCACCGGGGCCGAAGCCGTGATGCCATCGCACGCGCTGAGCACGCTCGATCGTGCTCTGCTGTACCGCCTCGTCGTTAAGCTTCACGATCCTGAAGACTGGTGTGCACCCAATATCATGGATGAGCCCCAACGTGCCGTGGAAACACTGCACTACCAGCTCATGGCGCTCCAAGCGCTGACACGCGATGGGCGCGAGATCCTCGCCTTCCGCGGCATTATTGACACGCTCACGCTGTGGGCCGAGTATGCTTGGGGGACTATGATGGCGCTGCGCACACAGAACCTACCAGAGGTGCTGCGCCTGTGTGAGCAGAGTGCGCACGGCCTTGTGCTGCTACTTGTCGCCGCCTGCAAATTTCATGCATCGCGCCTGGAGAAGCACCACATGGAAAAGGTGCTGCGCTGCGTCTCGTCCATGGTGTTGTCACCACGACTGCCTTCCTCTGGCATGCGCGAGGCGACACGCTTGGTGCCCGCTCGCCATTCGACGCCGGCGTACTATGGCCTGGAAAACACCAGTGCGTATTTGGGCCTGCCCCCCCTCGATCCCATCGATCCAACCGTGTTGGTCGGCACGGTGCCCGTCTCTGCGAACCGCACTGTGCAGGTGGGCGTCGAGGACGAGCATATGGCCCCGTTGACGGACAAGGACGTGCAGGTCATTGCCAAGATGCTGCACACGGTCATCTGCTTTTCGTTTATTCCCACACCCTGCATCGCCCAAGTGGTGTATGCGTTGTGCCGCGTGATTGGTTTGCCTGCGTCCCTGGCGCTCGAGGCAGAGGTGCCCGAGCAGCTGCGGCTGCGCAGTGTCGACACGGACCACGACTTTGGCATCGTGCTGCATCATCTACTGCGGAGTCATGTCGCCTACTTGGTCGTGCGTTTGGTGTACCAGATCTTGTGTTCGCCCCGAAAGGGGCCCCGCTCCGTGCGCGTGGGTGCGATTTTGTTCTTGCATGCCCTGCTGATCTGGAACGTGCAGCGCCGCAACGAAGACGAGACGCATACCCCGCTTGTGAGTGAGCCCATGATCATTAGCATGATCCGTGGCGCATTCTCCCAGAGCGATGACGTGCTCGACTTGGCCACCCTGTACCTGATGGACGATTTGCTGCCTGCGCGTACGCCGTGGGTCGACGCGCTGCGAACGAGTCAAGCACCGCAACCACTGTGCACACTCTACCGACCTGCGCCGCGCCGCGCCGATTGGGATGTACTGGATGAGATGGTGCCTGTGATGAACCGCCACTTGACGCGCCGGCGCCGGGCCAGCTCCATCATAGGTGTCTCGGGCATGGTGCTGCAAAGCATGGTCACTATCCTCGCTGGCACACCCATCGAGGGGGAGTGGGCCAAGCCTGTGGTGGCCATGGACAACTTTTCCTATCAGTTCTGGCGCCTGGCTTCGTGGCTGCCCGATGCTGTGCTCCTGGACATGGTGCGCGCGAACCACGCAGCGCACATGTACCTACCGAGTCATGCTGGATGGCTCGATCACCTGGTGGAACTCATGGATACATTTTACCCCGCCGCGCTGGCAGAGAGGCCTGTGGTCGCCGAAGCGCCCTACCCCATGTCTCGGCTCGAATGCGCACATATTATCACGGAGGCCTACGAGGCGGTCCAGGATTTGCCCGCCCAGCGTGATCCGATGATTGAGCGTATTCTGGTGCCGCTCACACGGCGTGCGCTGCGTCTCGAGACAAACTTGCAGATTGGACGTCCTTTGCGGCGCATTGTGCGACACGCCATGCTTTCGTCCGTGTGTGACTCGCCGGCGAGCCAAGGCATGGTGTTCCAGCGTCTGATGAACGAGTTTGTCTCCTCCATCTACAAGGCGCCACCCTTGTCGGAGGAGCTCGATGAGCAGGCCAAAAGGGCGCCAGCGCCACTGGACGAGGCCCCAACGCACGAGCATCTCCTTACGACGCGCGCGGTGCGCTCATTGCGTGACTTGATCGAGATCTTCTACCTGCTGGCGTTTGGGCCGTCGGCCGACTCGAACATGGTGCCGGACCTGTCTCCGTCGCCAGTAGCGATCGACGGTTACCGCGATATTGGACTGCAAATCTTCCGCGAGCTCCTGCATGTCGTGCAATGCAATGCGCCGCAGGGCGCCGAACACGGTCGTTCTTGGGTGCCCTCCCATTTGCGACTTGTTGTGCTACGATGGCTGCTCCGGATGCGGGCGGACCAGCGGCACCGCCTTTACTTTGTGCACAATGCTGGTGGCGAGACGTTGGCGCTCGTTCAAATGCTGGAGCCCAGCATGGAGATGCGCGATGACGACCGTACGAAGGACGCGGATGGTGCCACATCGCATGGTGCCATGCCATGGTTCCTCGAGCCGCGCGAAGTGGATGTGCCCAGTGCGCCGTATTCGAGCGAAGTGTGGCAGGTGTACCACCACGAGCACATATCGCCACTGGAAGAAGAACTGGCACCCAATGATGACGGGCCGGTGCTACTACCTGTGTCCGAGTACCTTGCTGCGCTGCTCAACGTGCTCAAGACGGAGACGGACTGGGACGTGATATCGTGTGTGATCACACACCTGCCGGCCCAGCTGAGCAACAAGCATTTGTTCTGTGGCCCACAGGCGCTCAGACAGGTGCGAGCGCTACGCGACTTTCTCGTGCCGCTCCTTCTCGAGCAACGCTTTCTCCCAAATGTGATACTCCCCAACGAAGTGCGCCGCACTGCTTTGGCCAGCGTGCTCTACTCTACTCTCAAGGTGCTGATTGCCTACCAGCGCTGCTTTACACGTGAGCAGAACGATGAGATTGTCGAGGCACTGGCAGGAGGGCTCACGCGCTCGCCCGCCACGTCCCAGCCGTGTGCGCGCGCGCTGGTAGTGGCGTGCCACGAGTTGCCCAAGTCGTTCACGCGGTACGTGGCAGGCACGCTCGTGAAGCTCTCGACGATCATGTCCTCAGTCACGATGAGCGTGCATATCCTGGAGCTGCTGGCTGAGATCCGCAGTGTACCGGCGCTGTACGCGAATTTGACCGAGAGTGACTACCGCCGCATCTTTGGCATTGCACTGCAGTCGATCCAGTTCCACGAGAGTATGACCGCAGGTGGCACTCGTGAGGACTTGCGGGCCAGTCCTGCCAAGTTTTCGCTGTCGCAATATGTTTTGATGCTGGCCTACAGCAACATTGCGCAGTGGTTCATGACGCTGCGTATGCAGGACCGAGTGAAGCATGCGTCGTACATTGCGCAGGGCCTCGTGCTTGCCAATGAGCTGCGCACGGAACTGAGCGATCACACGATCGTATGCCTCGACTTCCTTGCACGCTTTACGTACAGTAACGCACAGTCCAAGCCGGTCCCGTCGCTGTTCCGTCAGCTCATGGCTAGTGACGAGGAGGTCGAAACACACGCGCAGCAGAGCTCGACCTGGCTCATTGGCAAGTGCCTCATTACCGTCAGTGTGTTGCCGCGCCCTGATACGTTTGAGATCACGGTGCGTCGCCCCACCGGTACGGTGAACATCGTGAGCAATTTGGAGAATTTGCCGATGCACCCATGGACCGACGAGGAAAAGGCGGCCCAGTTCCTCGCTGGTGTCTTGGAACGCCTCAAGCAGAGTCAGTCCCACAAGCAGGCCGTGATTGCCGCGCCAGGCACAGGCACGTCCGAGGCGCCAGGCGCCGAGCGTGACTCCGAGCCGCCGACGGCTCCGGACGCAGACGTTACGGCGCAGCCATCGTCGGCGCGCCTTCCCCGCAGTACACTGACCGTGGACCCTGCGTTTATTGCGCTACAAATGAGTGGCTACCCAGGCGCGTCCAACGAGCAGCCGCCCATCCTGCTACCGGACGACCGGGCGACCGAGCGTCTATTGCGCGCCATGGATCTCACGCCCGTGTACGACTTTCACAAGATCGGCTTGCTGTACGTGGGCTACAACCAAACCACAGAGCAGGAGATCTTGGGCAACACGTACGGCTCGACAACCTACATGCGTTTCCTCGCGCGTCTGGGCGACTTAATCCCGTTGCGAGACCAACAAGATGTGTACACGGGCGGATTGGACCGCCAGAATGACGAACACGGCAAGTATGCGTATGTATGGCGCGACAACATCAAACAGGTGGTCTTTCATACGGCGACCCTTATGCCCAACAAGGAGCACGATCCCAATCATGCCGCCAAAAAGGCGCTCATCGGCAACGACTGGGTGCATATCGTGTTTAATGACTCGGGTCTGCCCTACGAGTTTGGAACGATTCCCAGTCAATTCAATTTTGTGAATATTGTCATTACGCCCCACACCAGTGTGCACGGCAACATTGACTATTCGATATCGGACAAGGTGTATTACCATGTGGCGCTGCAGCGCCGCCCCGGTCTGCCCGACTTTTCGCCGGTCGGCGAGGGCTGCTTGGTCTCCTTCTCGGCACTGCCGCGCTTTGTGTGCAACTTGGCCATGCACAGCGACCTAATGAGCCAAATCTACCTGGACACAGCCGAGTCGATGGTGCCATACGCGAACAACTGGATCACCCGTCTCCATCACGTCGAGCGCTTCCGCTCCCAGTGGGCGGCACGCCAGCCAGCCTCGACGCCGGATCCATCGATGGCCTATGACTTTACGCAAACACTAAAAAAATAGAATCACGACTACACGCATCTAGTTTAGAGCTGCGCCAGCACAGTGTCGACCGACGACTTTTCGGGGGCACCCATGTTGCCCTCGTCCAGACCAAAGTAGCTGATCTTCAGGTCGTCGAGCACCAGGGCGTAACGAGCAGTACGCACACCCATACCCTTCGAGGTAAGGTCAAGCGTCGCGCCGAGGGCCTTCGAGAAGGCCACGTCGTTATCGCAGGCGTAGACGATTTGGTCCTTGCCACCGAGGTTCACGCCCCAGCCGCTCATGACAAAGGCGTCGTTGACGGCGATCACCACCACCTCATCAACACCCTTGGCCTTCAGGTCGTTGATCTTCGAGATAAAGCCGGGGATGTGGTTCTGGTGGCAAACGGGGGTGAAGGCACCAGGGATGGACACAACCACGACCTTCTTGCCCTTCCAGCGGTCGTGCGCCTGGAACGAGGTGGGCACACCGCAGACCTTGCCCGAGTCGAGCTCAGGGGCCCAAGGGATGTAGGTGAAAGTCGTGTTGGGGACCTGGGAGCCAGTAGTAGCAGACATGATATTCTTGGTGAAGAAGACGCCACCCACTATGCCCGGTATTTATAGCTTACGTGGCCCGCCCACGCGCACGGACGGGGCTCCCTCGATCAGATAGGATGAGTAATATCTTGTAACCACTCCCGCCCCGCCCCACGACGGAACGCAGCGCAGGAGCATGCCAGCTCTGCCCGTGTAGCTAAAGCATGGGCCATCAAGGCATAGGCGCGCATGCTGCGCACGTCCCGCCCCTCATCCATCCCCGTTCCAAGACCCTGGACCACGTAGGAGACTAGGGCTGCTCTTCATCCTATAGAGTGTAACGACAGTACCCAATGGACCTAGTAGTAGTTTATGGTATTCGCCTTCTTCCCTTCCGTACTCGCCATCCTGCATGCAGGCTCGTCATCCACGCCTGGAGAGCTCCCAGTGGACCAGCGTCGGCGTGCCCTGGGGTAGTGGTCACGTGGTCTGATTGGTAATTCGGGACGGTTCGGGCGTCCAGAGGCTGGTCCAAGAAGCGCGCTCAAAGCCAACGTGGCTCAACTTGGCGACTGCACCTGCAATCACACATCATGTCCCTCTTTGCTACCTTGACGAACCTTGGCTCGGCTGCCACTGTGGCTGAGAGCACCTCGGCGGGTGCTTGGTACGAGGCCTTCTTCCCTGTCGTGCACAACGAGGTATGTACGAGCCATGGCCTCGGGCAGCGGTGTACCGACCGAGCCAACGGGCTATAGGAATAGTGCTAACGCGCTCAGGAGGAGGAGCAGCCTGAAGAGGAGGAGCAGGAAGAAGAAGAAGAAGAGGAAGAGGAAGAGGAGGAGGAAGAGGTACGTGCTATGGAATCACAGAAACACTGACACTGCAGGAGCCTGAGGACGTACGTACTCATTCTGCCATCTGTGCCATGTACTAATACATGTGATACAGGTCTACCCTGAAATCTACGAAGGTGTGTACGAGAACCATGATGCTGACCAACCAGCCTGCGAAAAGTCGGCTGCCTGCGAGTCAGTCCGGCATCACTTTGAGGAGTGCCAGGAGCGAGTCACTGAGGGCAAGGGCTTCGAGGGCGAGGACTGTGTGGAAGAGTTGTACGTATATGGCTGCACTGACCGATAGCTGTATGTTACACCCCGGCGATCCAGAAACTAACCAGCGGCAGTCCACCTGGCTCACTGCGCTCTGGAGTGCGTGGCGCCGTACGTATACATTGTCAGAATGCTTACATGCACAGTAAGCTCTTTGCCCAGCTGGTCTAAGCGACGGTCGGCCCAGACGCCAGGGCCTATGGCAGATACATTCCATAGCATGGTACAGGGCACAACGCTTGTTGTGGATCGACTTTTGCACGTACAACTACGGATTGTTTACGCATCCAATGCAGTAATGTACAAAACTGGGCGTCAGTATGGTGCGCGTACCATTGTTGCCGCGAATAAAGGCATCGCCATAGCTGCTCTTCAATACGCCATCCACATGTTCGGTCGTCTCCTCCATGGCAATGTTCATGTAGCCATCAAGGCAAGAGAGTGTGCCTGGGTTTGTCAGCTCGTCCCGCGGCCTTGTTACATACCATGGTAGTCAATACCAGAGTTGAGACGCACGACGACCTTTTTGCCGATCACACCTGTATCGGTTAGCCCGTCGCAACAAGAGATACGCACTCTTCAGAAAGTCATTCGGGCTGCCAGCTTTGACTTGGTTGGTAGAGCTGGTATCTTCGCTGGGCGCCGACACCGCGGCAGCCTCACTCATGTCTGCAAGAACAACGTAGGAGGCAGCGGACGCCTCAACGAGACGATGAAAATAATTGCAAATATACCTATGTACCTGACCTCGACGTCCGATGCACAGGCCAAGTTCGCACGGGCTAGGCTAGGCCAGGGTCGTGCAAGACGAATACAAACGCGCTGGACCTAGGTCGCACAAGACCCCGGACCAAGCACCCTAGACCCGTACCCCCACTCAACAGGCTCCCCATAGGACGGGCGTAAATGGGCCACATTGGGGGAATTGGGCCTCCACTCGTGCTGCGCTGCGTCGTCACACCACTTGGCCATGGCGTCCCTGCGGGACGATGGGAGCCTGCCTTTCAGTACGTCTTCTCTACCTCTGACAATTTACAAGATTACGACCCACGCGCTCAGAGGCGTGCTCCAGACACGGAGGATCCTTTGTTTGGAGGCACACCGTTTCGGGATGCTCACACGGATTCGGGCGTAGCCGGTTCCACGGACGCACGTTCCTACTATGCTCTGCTCAACGTCGACCAAGATGCGACTGAAAGCCAAATCCGTGATGCATACAAAACACTAGCAAGTACGTATTTTCAAGAGACTTACAACAGTGGCGTTCCATCCGGACAAACATCCTGACGATGACCGCAAGGAACTTGCCGAGAAAATGTTCCAGGAAATTCAGGAAGCATATCAAGTACTTATTGACCCTGAGAAGCGCTCCGTCTACGACCATTTTGGTGAAGAGGGGCTCCAATCCACCTGGTCTGTGGCTATGCGTGGCAGCTCCCCCGCAGAGATGCGGGCTGAGTTCGAACGGCAATCCCGCTTACAGCAGGCGGCCGATGCCGAGGCTTTGGTGAATTCGCGCGGTGAATTCAGTGCCTTGATCAATGCGACGCCCCTGTTCTTGCCATCGCCACGCAAAGTGACGCCCCTGGCACCCCAACTTCAGCCGAACTTGACATGGAGTCAACGGCTTGGCCTCGTTTCGTGCGCCCAAGTGGTGGGCAAGCATGGGTTCGATATGGCCATTTCTGAGCAGTCCATGCTATCTCTATCTGGCCAGCTAATGAGTCGTGGAAATGCTGGTGGCGGTAATCTGGTCGGTACGCTGAAAACCCACTGGAGTCCACGTTTCTTTTCCGAGCTCAGCGCGTCGATTTTGCGACCGCAGGTGCTGACGGCTCGCGGACAATACACCGTCGATGAGAATATGTTCTTCAATTACGCCTTGGTATCTCAAACATTGTCAGCCCCTCCCTCTGTGACGCTGACATGGGGCCAGCGACTGTCCAGCACGTCATCTCTGACAGGCTTCACGTCGCTGAAAACGGGATCGTACTCTATTGGTGGATGGGGGGCCGATGCTGACGGCCAGCCTGTGCATCAAGATACGGGTGCCATGGTGGTTGGTGCCACGAAGCAGCATCCCGATGGCACCGCCTGGACATGCCAGATGACATTGTCGGATGCGAATCAGTCCATTGGATATGAATGGACCATGAAGGTGCTGGGTGGCTTCAAGGTCAAGAGTGGCGTATCTCTAGGAACGGCCATGGGCATTACTGCGTTCTCCAGTAGTGAGCGCCGTGTCACAGAGAACATCAGGGTCTTGCTCGGCGTTGAGTGCGGGCTGGGCTCAGGTGTGCAAGTCAAGGTGCGCGTCACACGGCTTGGCCAAAAGCTGGTGTTCCCGATCGTCCTTTCCCCCACCTTCCGCTCTGATTTGGCGGCGGCTGCCTCTCTCGTTCCTGCCGCCTCGATGATCTTGTCGCACTATCTCTACTTCGTGCCACGTCAGAAGAAGGAGCGCACCAAGCGCCTGATGCAGGTCCGCAAGGAGCATGCGGCGGTCATTGAACAGCGGCACACCTCCGCTGAGCAAACGCGTGAGTTGCTCCGACCCCAGGCTTGGAAACGTGCTGAAGCCGAGCTGGGCCGGCAAGGCCTTGTAGTTCTACAGGCCTTCTACGGACGCAAGGATATGTTCCCGACAAAACTCTCCGTATCCCAAGAGGAGCTTCACAACAAGCAGTATATCATGGACCTCCTCGTCGACGCATCGGCCCCCACCGAGGGTTCGTCTGACCAACCTTTGTGGTGGGATGTCCGAGTGCCTTTGCAGATGCTCGTGACGCAAAGCCAACTCGTGATTCCCGCGGGCACGACCATGGTATGTCCCTTTTCCTAACGTACAGGCAAAGCTGATCGGCTTCTTTGATCCGTGTGTGGGCGAGAAAAAGCATCTCTATGTTTGCTACTGGTTCCGAGGTGAGGTGCATGAGTTTATGGCCGACGACAAGGACGCTGTCGCTGCCCCTCTACGAGGTACGTGTCGAAGGAGCCTGACCAGTCAGGCCACCAAGTTTCGTAGTACCGCACAGAACGGAACCAACTCTGTCTTTTCTATGGTACATGCGTGATAGTGTGAGGCCACAGGGTAGCTACTCAGACCTGCGCAGCATCCTTGCGGCTCAGTTCCGCCTCCCGCATCTTTTTCTCTGCTAGCACCTTAAACTTGAAGTAGTCCTTGTGCAAGCCACATTCCGTCTTCCCAGCCTTATTGCTCCAACGACCCGAGCGCTCATCCACCCCGTCTTTGCCCATGGGCAGCGACGTTGAGTGCCAATCGCCAATGGACTTGTAGCCCATGTCCAGGAGCTCATTGTAGGGCACACCATGCTCTTTCACATACTTGTCCACTTCGGCGAAGGACCAGTTCAGCAGTGGGTTCACTTTGATCAGCCCCGTCTCATCCACTTCCACCGCTGCCAGGGAAGCGCGATCCGCACCTTGAGAGCGGCGACGTCCCGTGAAGACAGCCTGCACACTCCTCTCTTCGTACGCGCGACGCGCTGGTTCCACCTTCACGAGGTAGTCGTAGGTATCTTCGTCGCGCTCCCAAAGCTGAGGGCCCCATCGCTCTTCGAAAGCTGCTGTAGTATCTGTTCCCTGTGGCTTGTACACGTACATGGGCGCCTGATAGTGTTTCGCGGCGCGCTCTGACAGATCCAGCGTCTGAGGAAAGTGGTATAGAGTGTCAACAAAGATCAGCGGCACCAGGTGCTTCACCGGCGTGCCGTTTTGTTGTGCACGTTCAGCACTTATGCGGGAAATGATGTCCAGCGTGACACAGCCGGTCAAGCCAAAGGCGGTCGTCTGATACAAGTTCGGGAGGTTGTCGATCGACCAAGAAATGATCTCCTGCGGCGATGCATCCTGCAACTTGGCATTGATCTGAGGGAGATCTTCAATGATGCGCTTGACTTGCGCATCAACATCGGGAGAAGAGGGGAGGGTATGCGTGGCGGCCATCTCCTTGACGTGTAAATGGAAGAATATCGTGCGGCCTTCAGCTGTCGAACACAAGCCGCCACCCACGATTTTGTCGTCCGAGCGCCCCGGTTGGCGACCGATGGATGCACCTCTTGCGTGCTCGTACCATGTGGAGGTACACTTCCTCCATCCAGCCACGTGGCCCACCAAACTGGCAAAACTTACAATGTCACGTGTGCGTGAGAACTGGGAAGTTTGCACAGCGCCGGTCGAGTACGAGACAGGTGCGCGCTATCGTTTTCCTTGTCCTACACTAAGGTCAATCCTCAAGATGGCTGCTCGTCCTACTGTAAACGTGCGAGGCATTGACGGTGCGGCTTCGGGATCGCTGCCTCTTCCGGCGGTCTTCACCGCTCCTATCCGCCCGGATGTTGTCCAGGCCATTCACTGTACGTATCTGATGAGACAGGTCGTTCGAAGTTGGTGCCGTCGTCCGGATGTCGACCACGGCGCGTCCCAATTTCGAGCACCTCTGACATGAATAGTCACTAACACATGACAGCGAACCTTGCCAAGAACAAGCGCCAGCCTTACGCTGTGGCCTCGAACGCTGGTCACCAGACCTCGGCTGAGTCGTGGGGTACTGGTCGTGCTGTGGCCCGTATCCCCCGTGTCGGCGGTGGTGGTACGCACCGTTCGGGTCAGGCTGCCTTTGGTAACATGGCCCGTGGTGGTCACATGTTCGCTCCCACCAAGGTGTGGCGCCGTTGGTTCATCAAGACCAACCAGGCTCAGCGCCGCTACGCCACTGCCTCGGCTCTGGCTGCCACTGCGCTCCCCTCGCTGGTCCTTGCTCGCGGTCACCGTGTTGAGGAGATTGAGGAGGTGCCTCTGATCGTCTCGAGTGAGATTGAGTCGTTCACCAAGACCAAGCAGGCCGTGGCTGTTCTCAAGGCCCTGAACGCCTACGAGGACGTGGTCAAGGTGTCGAACTCGCGCAAGATCCGCTCCGGTGTGGGTAAGCTGCGCAACCGCCGCCACACTCAGCGCCGTGGTCCTCTGGTCATCTACAACCAGGACAACGGTATCGTGAAGGCGTTCCGCAACCTGCCTGGTGTGGAGATTGCCAGTGTGCACAGCCTGAACCTGCTTCAGCTGGCCCCTGGTGGTCACCTGGGTCGCTTTGTGATCTGGACCGAGGACGCTTTCAAGCAGCTCGACAGCATCTTCGGCACTTACGAGACTGCGTCGGAGGTCAAGAAGGGCTTCCGTCTCCCCAGCGCCAAGATCACCATGCCTGACGTCACGCGTCTGATCAACTCGGATGAGATCCAGAGCGTCGTGCGTCCCGCCGGCCCCAAGCAGACCAAGCGTCCCTTCACACAGAAGAAGAACCCTCTGCGCAACCGTGGTGTGCTGTTCCGTCTGAACCCCTACGCCCAGGCCTCGATCCGCCGCGAGCTGCGCGAGCAGGCTCAGCGCCGCGCTGGCAAGCTGAAGAAGAACACCAAGGCTCCTCGCACTACGACCAGCGAGGCGTTCTTCGAGCAGCTCTTTGCTCCGTAAACAGGCCAGTGTCTCGTGATTGGAATGGAGTGTGTATTGTGTGCATGGAACCACAGAAACCGCACGCTTTCGCACATGACCCGTGCTGATGTTTCTTCCCAAAATGCCTGGCATTCTTATCTAGCTATAGACAAGCCTCATTCTGTTGCTAGTTTGTAATGCTATTCAGATCTCTCCTAGTTGTACTTGGAAGGCATACACATCTTGGAATAGACATGTATGCCGCACCATAAACCTACGTAAAGCATCCTCTCCCTTACATTGTCTTACACCATGAAGCCGCGGAACTTCATGACCAGAGGCGTCCACTTCTTCACATTCTGTTTCACCTCGGGGTTCGTGAGCGGGCAAAGACCATCGACCTCCCACGAACTTGCCAGCCGCCAGTCGGGTTTGTTGTTGTAGCCAATGTCCGCAATGCTACGCGTGTTCGGATCATACCTGGGCCAACCTCCACGGAAGTTGTACAATCCCTTATGCGGGTCTTTCACAAAAGTCACCATAGCGTCTTTGTAGTTCTTGGCAATAGGCGCACGCACATCATTGTCACTCGTAGGAATGGGGAAGTTGACGAACGGCAGGGGGTTCGGATCCTTGTTCCCGTCAGAAATGTACTTGAGGGGGCGCCATGTATCCCACGCGTATGGCGTATCACTACCATGGAAGGTCAAAAGCTGTTGATAAGACTTGGGCATGTCAGGGATATAGAACGCCGGACTGAAACGGTAGCGCCACGTCGGGGACGAAAGAGCCATACGCTCCCTGCTTTCCACACTGGCGGGGCACACCCAAATTTCTGCTGTAATAATCGGTCCAACGATATCAGTCAGATACGCCGCGTGAATCAACATGGCATTGCCTTCATCCTTGTTGTTGCCAATCAACATGGGCACATCCACGACACGCTTTTGCTGTAGACGCTCTTCATAGTCAGCAAACGCCGTGATGTTGTCCACCGTGAGAATGAAGTTGGCATTCACCGTGAACGTAGCATTCATGATGTCTTGCCATCGCTTGTTCTGCATACACTTGAATTGCGCCTCATCATTGTCGGTACCGCAACCAACCACCCGAGACACATTGTTCCATGCGCTATGCTTGCTGGTGAAATCATCGCCTGGCTCGCTCAAAAACGAGCGTCCGAGCGATGTCATCGATCCACTTTGCAGGATCAGACCATTGATGTACTTAGATGACTCTTTTTGGTAGTGAGCGAACGCCCAGTTGTCAGACGTGCAAGCACCCGTGCTTGTACCGCCCATCGAAATTTTCTCAGGATCACCACCAAACTTCTCAATGTTTTTGTAGACCCACTCAATACCCAGGTCCACGTCATTAAGACCTGGATTGGCGCCCTTGTAGTGGGGGTTGCCCTTGTTTTTAGTGGGGTACAATTGGGGGGACAGTGGGTTGCCAAAGATCCAGTTGCGGAAGTTGATATTCACAACAATGATATCCTCTTCCGCCACCAAAGGATCAGCACGATACGTCTCAATACGGCTCGAACCCCACTCGTAAGATCCACCGTACAGGTTGAGCCAAACAGGCGCCTTCTTGGCTTCGCCGCCCGTCTTCACCCAGTTGTTCCAGTGCTTCTTGCCCACATAGATGTCGGCAGTCAGGCAGTCTTCACTTTGCAGTTCCTCCTTGAAAATATCCGGCGACAAACCAAAGAGCGAGATCGCCTTGACGGACTGACCACTGCCATGCTGAGGGCAACTTTTGGCAAAGTCGGACGCATCCTTGATACCATTCCACTTAGGCGCTGGCTTCGGCGGCATGAAACGGTTCGAACCACCAGTGTCGTCACCAAACGGCACACCCAGCCACTTGTACGCGCCAGCCGTCTTGTTGTATGTGCCGCGAACCTTTCCACCTTCCACATCGACCACCAGGTATTCGTCCCACTTGCCACTATTGGGGGGCAAATGAGCCTTGTTCTTGTGCTCGGGTTCCGAGGAGCTCCAGTGCGCTATCTTTGCTGGCTCCGAATCACTTTCGATCGTTGATTCGTGCGCGTGCAATTTGGATTGGTAGCGACGCGCCATTCCCCGATGCTCCCCATGAAGATTAGATGCCAGAACATGAGAGGCAACCACTGCAATAATGGCAAATGCAACGGTAAAACACGATCCACGCGTTGCCCACATGTGAAGGTAGCGGGCGTGAGACGGTACTCGGCACCACCTCCGCTTTGATCTAGGTCAACGGCGACTGGCATGTGTCATGCATGAGACACGCGTGATCTTGTCAACGTGCATCACTCAGCCCCGATTTTCTTCATGGCCCTGTTTCTGCATGCCAAGCGAATCATCGTTCGACCCCACTTGACAAATCCTTACACACTCTCACTGGCTATGACTAAACAGTAGAATGCTCTAGACGTGGCCCAGACCACCTGAGAGTGGCACTGATCGGTTGATCATATCCGCCATTCTAGCGTCCCTGGTTGAACGTGTACGTTTGCCACCGCACTAATCAAGTGATAGCGCATTGCTTTTTCGAAGAGAGCACTGCGTAACTGTGATACACTTTTTTCCCGAAGACTGTATCACTTCGCTCGTCCTTGCGCTTCTCCCGTTCAACGTTCTGCATTAGGCTTTGGCATCGCCGGTTCTGCATTTCTAAGCACTATGGCTCCTATTAACGCCCAAGCCCCTGAGACTAACGAAAAGCCGTCGCACAACGTGGTGATTATCGGCTCAGGCCCTGCTGGCCACACGGCTGCCATTTATTTGGCCCGTGCCAATTTAAGCCCTGTCATGTTCGAGGGTTTCTTGGCTAATGGTGTGGCTGCTGGCGGTCAACTCACCACCACGACGGACATTGAGAACTTTCCTGGTTTCCCCGATGGAATTGGCGGCTCAGAGATCATGGACAAGTTCCGCGCACAGTCTGTGCGCTTCGGCACTACGATTCATACCGAGACGATCTCGAAGGTGGACTTCTCCAGTCGGCCATTTAAGCTCTGGCGTGAGGGCCACGAAGATGAGGAGCCCGAACTTGCCAAGACTGTTATCATCGCCACTGGTGCGTCAGCACGTCGGATGCATCTCCCCGGCGAAGAGACTTATTGGCAAAGCGGTATCAGCGCTTGCGCCGTGTGCGATGGCGCCGTTCCTATTTTCCGTAACAAGCCTCTTGCTGTCGTGGGCGGCGGTGACTCCGCTGCTGAGGAAGCCACCTACTTGACCAAGTATGCCAGCCATGTGTTTGTTCTTGTCCGTCGTGACGAGCTGCGAGCTAGCTTTATTATGGCCAAGCGTCTTCTTTCGCACCCCAAAGTGACGGTTCTATTCAACACAGTTGTGACGGAGGCCAAGGGTGACGGAGAGCTTCTGACGGCCATTCGCACGAAGGACACCAAGACTGGCGAGGAGAAAGACCTCCAAGTGAACGGTCTCTTCTATGCTATTGGTCATATCCCTGCTACGTCCATCTTCCAGGGACAAATGGATCTGGACAGTGATGGCTATATCCTCACCAAGCCCGGCACGTCTTTGTCTTCGGTCCATGGTGTCTTTGCCGCTGGTGATGTACAGGACAAGAAGTACCGCCAGGCTGTGACTTCTGCAGGTAGCGGCTGCATTGCCGCATTGGACGCTGAACGTCTCCTCGCTGAGGAAGAGTCTGCTTCACACTAAACTTTGATAGTACTCATCGCGCAAATGGGTCCTTGGTTGACCGCACAGACCTATGTGGAGCTAGGCTCGGCTGATGACCTGGAGCCCCCCGGCCGGCTCAAAGCGTGGCCGAGCCGATGGTCACGTGATGGCCCTACCACGGACCCGTCATTTGTTTGCCGAATGGTTCCGCCTATGTGTCCAATGATGTCATAGCATTTTAAAATAGACACTATGTTAGCCGGCCACCGTCAAATATCATCCAGTCGCAGGCTGCAAACTGTGCAATCGACGACTTCCGATTTGTGCCACGGGTCTAGTGCATACGAAGCTGCCGACTAAGCAGAAAGGCCCGCCGCCGCCTTAAGTATAAGTCAACCTTCATTCCAGGTTTCCTCGACATTATGCTGTCTTCCCGCGCGATGCGCTCCCCCGCATTCCGCTCGGTGGCTCTTGGAGCTCGCCGGGCGACTGCCACTCGTGGCTTTGCCACCACTGCTGAGGAGGCTCCTGCGCTGAACCTCGAAGACCTGAAGAAGAAGGTTGAGCTTAGCATTATCGAGAAGGGTCGTGGCTACTACCTCCCCTACGAGAAGCTTGAGGAGAACCTCAAGATTGTCCGTGACCGTCTCAAGCGTCCTCTGACCATGTCGGAGAAGATTGTCTACGGTCACCTTGACGACCCTCACGGCCAGGACATTGAGCGCGGTGTTTCGTACCTGCGTCTCCGCCCTGACCGTGTTGCCTGCCAGGATGCCACCGCCCAGATGGCCCTGCTGCAGTTCATGTCGGCTGGTCTCCCCAAGGTCGCTGTGCCCACCACTGTGCACTGTGACCACCTTATCGCTGCCAACAGCGGAGGTGCCCACGACCTTGCCCGCGCCAAGGACGTGAACAAGGAGGTGTACGACTTCCTTGCCACCTGCACTGCCAAGTACGGCATTGGCTTCTGGAAGCCTGGCTCGGGTATCATTCACCAGATCATCTTCGAGAACTATGCGTTCCCCGGTGGTCTCATGATCGGTACTGACTCGCACACTCCTAACGCCGGTGGTCTGAACATGATTGCCTGCGGTGTCGGTGGTGCCGATGCTGTCGATGTGATGGCCGGTATTCCTTGGGAGCTCAAGTGCCCCAAGGTGATCGGTGTCGAGCTGAAGGGCAAGCTCTCGGGCTGGGCCACTCCCAAGGATGTGATCCTTAAGGTTGCCGGTGAGCTCACCGTGAAGGGTGGTACCGGTGCCATTGTTGAGTACAAGGGTCCTGGTGTTGAGACACTCTCTGCCACTGGTATGGGCACTATTTGCAACATGGGTGCTGAGATTGGTGCTACCACCTCGGTCTTCCCCTTCAACATCCGCCACAAGCAGTTCCTTGAGGCTACCGGCCGTGGCGAGATTGCCAAGGCTGCCGCCTCGTACCAGCGCAACCTGCTGCCCGACCGTGACGCCGAGTACGACCGTCATCTCGAGATCGACCTCGACCAGCTCGAGCCCCACATCAACGGTCCCTTCACTCCTGACCTTGCCACTCCTCTGTCCAAGTTCAAGGACGAGGTCAAGAAGAACGGCTGGCCTGAGGACCTCAGCGTTGCCCTGATCGGCTCGTGCACCAACTCGTCGTATGAGGACATGTCTCGTTCGGCTTCCATTGCCAAGGAGGCTGCTGAGCACGGTCTCAAGGTCAAGTCGGGCTTCACCGTGACGCCCGGTTCGGAGCAGATCCGTGCCACCATCGCCCGTGACGGACAGATGGAGACCCTGAAGAACGTCGGTGCCATGGTCCTGGCCAACGCCTGTGGTCCTTGCATTGGTCAATGGGACCGCCACGACGTGAAGAAGGGTGAGAAGAACTCCATCATTACCTCGTACAACCGTAACTTTAGCGGTCGTAACGACGCCAACTTCGCTACCCACGCCTTTGTGGCCTCGCCCGACCTTGTCACTGCTATGGCCTTCGGCGGTAGCCTGCTGTTCAACCCCATGACCGACACTCTGAAGGGTGCGGACGGCAAGGAGTTCAAGTTCTCGGACCCCGTCGGTATTGAGCTGCCTGCTCGCGGCTACGACCCGGGTGAGAACACCTTCCAGGCTCCCCCCGCTGATGGCTCGGGCGTTCAGGTGGATATCAAGCCTGACTCGGAGCGTCTCCACTTCCTGGAGCCCTTCAAGCCCTGGGAGAACAAGGAGCCCACTGACATGCCCATTCTGATCAAGGTTAAGGGCAAGTGTACCACCGACCACATCTCGGCTGGTGGTCCTTGGCTGAAATACCGTGGTCACCTGCGCAACATCTCGAACAACTGCCTGATTGGTGCCACCAACAGCGCTAACAACGAGACCAACAACGTGCAGAACTTTTACACTGGCGAGTGGGGTGCTGTTCCCGCCACGGCTGCCTACTACCGTGACAACGGCCACCCTTGGGTTGTGATTGGTGACGACAACTACGGTGAGGGTTCGTCCCGTGAGCACGCTGCCCTGGAGCCTCGTTTCCTGGGTGGTATGGCCATCATCACCAAGTCGTTCGCTCGTATCCACGAGACCAACTGCAAGAAGCAGGGTCTTCTGCCCATGACTTTCCAGAACCCGGCTGACTACGACCTTGTCCGTCCAGATGACCTGGTCAGCCTCGAGGGTGTGGTGGACATTGCTCCTGGCAGCACTGTGACCATGGTGCTCAAGCACAAGGACGGCTCGGAGGACCGTGTTCCTCTGCAGCACAGCTTCAACGACAACCAGATTGAGTGGTTCAAGGCCGGCAGCGCCCTCAACCTGATGTCGAATAAGTCCAAGAGCGCCTAAGCTGTAGGTCTCGTATTGTTTCACACAATAGTTTGAACATGATAGTATGAACGTGATTGTCTGTTCACAATCTTTGTGGAGGTCGTCAACAACGCTACACACTGATTCGTGCCACGATGGCATTGACTGTGGATCAGGAGTAAGTGGCACCATGTTCACACAAAGGCAAGCGTTGAGAAATCTGCAACTGAGTTACCTTCGCTTTAGCAATGATCCCGTCGTATCCCGTGTCCTGATTGATGTTCAGGTACCGGCAACATGGTCTAGCCCCCAAGCCGCTCCCTCCGTCCCCAAGTCCGATGATCCCATTCCGACTGTGACAGAAACAAACTATACTAGTCTGAGGACCTTACACGGGTCATACAAAAACTCTTCCACTTATTCACGATCGCCATCACCACCTGTGAAATTATCATCGGCCAAACGAATCTTTGAAAAGTACTGCGCTGACGAATCATGGCCTGACTGTGAGATTTCCCCTCTCTCAACATCAGACAGCTTGGAAGAGGCGATCTTACCTGATGCCTACCCCATCTCTAGATCGCAAAGTCTCTTTGGCACCTGCCCCATGGAGCGACACGTGCAAGTACGATCTCGTCCAAGGCATGCGAGCAAGCCTGAGAACCAAACCGGGCTTGTAAACAGTAACGATATTTGCTCCAATCCATCCAGAAGCTCACCCAATATATCTCCGTCTTTTTATTCTCCGGTGGATTTTAAGCGATCACCTCTTTCTTTCACGCTACGCGATACCCAAGCACCACCTATTGTTAAGAGCAGATCATTTAAGGAGCCCCATTTCGGCAAAGAACAGGCACCATCGAGATCTTTAGGCATACCATCCAGTCCCCCAAAAGATCAGAATCATCTGCTCCACTATGACCACACCGAAGATGATACAGACTCTTCGTTAGCAAGCTCGCTCAAATCAGAGAGTGATATCGAACACCCAGTCACTTTGATGGAAGGCTATACGTCCATACAAGGTTCCCTTCCGTCGCACGCTGCAACAAGCTCTACAGTGGACATCAAACCATCAAAGACACAAGCTCGCTCTCATCGACTTTCCAAAGTACCAGAGTTTCGTCGTTTACAAGTTCAAGGCCCCAGCAAAAAACGATCGCTGCTTCATCAAAAGCTGGTGAAGTCGGGTACTAAGCAGAACCCTGATCTATTCGGACAATATTCCTCCTGGGGATCTACCGATGGCAATAATGGCGTTCAGGTGCGCTTGTATCTTCCAGGTCAGGTCGACCGCGACACAGGCAAGGATATTGTACCGCTCTCTCTTCTCGTTCGGAAAGAGGCGAACATGGAAAACCTAATCGGTTTTGGTCTTCTTTCCTTCTTCCGAACCCATGGGAGGTACCCCACTCATCCCGACATAAGCCCCAGTTCTGTATCCAGCATGACGACCGAGGCATGGCATTTGCGCATAGTGGAGGATGGATGTGTCGATGACGATTATCCAAGTACGTGTACCTGCACTGACAACCAGCTATCGACGCGAATTTGAATGTGGGTCAATTCGGTGAAGACGAATTCGCCTTGTGTCCTGAGCTTCGCCCATGTACGTGTTTCGTGACTCATATCCAGCCAACCATTCCACTTTGTCTGCGACCAGCTCTGCATTTCATGTGTTGTCCGGGTCAAACGCTGCTGAAGATGAACAGGGCCCACTTCTCTCTCTTACTATTATGGTGGTCCCTTCCGCCATTGGACAGGTTCAAGTCCATGTATCTCAAGATGCTTCTGCAGCCCATGTATTGGAGAAAGTGTGCCGTGTTTGCCAACTTGGCTCGCCGACCTCGTACTTGCTGCTGCATCGGGACATAAACGACATCATTCCACCCCATCAACTGGTCACGGACTTTTCGTCCACCCATGAGCTTATCCTCGTTGAGCGCACATCTCTCCGTCGCGAAGTATCCTTGGCGCAGCATATCAATGGTCCTTTACCCGAGCAGCCCAAGTACAAGAATGCCATGGATCTCATTTCCAGTTACAAGGCACGTATATCTGACTTACATACCAGGCCTATTCCGTCAATCGACGCCATCATTTTGCCATGGCACGACACGACCGTGTTATTACCCTAGATGGCGAGTGGGTGCACATTATGTACGTGTTGTGATACTCACTGTCAGTCGTCCAGCCGAGAAACGCGTCTCTCATGCCAAGTCTACATCCTATCACAAATCTTCCATTCTTGTGTGCGAGCAGAATATCAAGTTTCCCAACCAATTCCGGTTGGTGGCCTATCGCGAAAAAACCAGAGATTCCAAACGATACGAGTTTGAGGCGGAGGATCGAGAACGCTCACGCGAGATTGTCTTCGAGATCAACCAGCTTCGCCGAGGCTAGTTTGTAAATATAAAGTATCCATATATTGGTATTCCTACATGTAATGGCATTTATTTCCGACACGAATGTTCAGATCCGCACTCGATTGTCGTCAAAATTAAGCCTTGGTCTCCGGCTCGGCCTCCTCGCCTTCCTCCTCCTCCTCATCATCATCAAAGTCAGGCGCACCAGCGCCGCCACCCATCTGCGACATCATAGCCTGGAGGTCCATACCACCCATGCCACCGGCACCACCGCCCATGGCACTCAGCATCGATGGGTCAAAGCCGCCCATGCCAAGATCCTCGTCGGCCTTCTCGGCCTGCTCGTCTTCGTCCACCCACTTGTCAAAGTCGGTCTTGACGTTGTGCAGGCGGACCTTCTCCTTCGTCAGGCGCGGCCAGTACTCTTCTTGCGCCTTCTCCTTGCGAATAAGGAGATACAGGTTCTTGGCAGTGAGGTGCTGCTTCGACTCAGCAGGAAGGATCTCTTCAAAGAAGTCGATATCAAACACGTATTTGTTACCGGGAATACCCTTGCTAGCATCCGCCTCAATCGTGGACTCAAAGTGCAAGGCGTTGGTGGTCAGTTCGCACTTCGTCGCCTCGGGCTTCATGTTGGGGACGTTGATCGTGAGCATGATCACATTCTTCTCAGGCTCCGAGTCCGAGCTGCGCTGAGCCCAAAGAATTTCAGGAACGGCTGTAGACATGGTGGAAGTACAATGGTGGTAGCTTGTAGGGGAACCCTAGCGCTTCAAGTAGGTCCCTGCGTACAGCATCGAAGACGGTAGAACATGCCAGACTGCTACGCATGAGCCACGTGTTCTCCACGTGCTCCACAAAATTTTGTTTGCGCCCGACCCTGATCGATGTACGCAGGCCACGATGGCGTTGCGGGACGCTGCAGGGCGCAAGCCAACTAAAACATCCAAGACGGCGAAGCCTGAGAAGAAGCAGCCGGTCAAGGATGCAAAGCCTTTGACAATGCGAGTCAAGAAGGTCAAGCCCGAGGAGGTAGCGACTGCTGCCGCCAAAGCCAATAAAAAAGGCAAAGCTGTTCGTATCCACGAGGTCCCTACGATCCTCAAGGCTCCGTCTAAGAAGAGCTCTTCGAAACGTGTTCCTGCACCTACGGTGGTGGATGAAGAAGACGAAGTGGAGCAAGAAGATGCGGACGATGCCGAGGAAGATGTCATGGAGAAGGAAGACGAAGAGGAAGACGACGACGGCTTCTTGGAAGGCTTCCCCGAAGATTCCGAAGAGGAGGATGAGGAAGATGATGTACTTGCTAGCCGCATCGCGCCAGCGCTCGATGAGGTTGTGCGTCTTCCTAGCAGTCGCGATGACGCCTCCGTGCGTCAACGCTTAGAAAAGGCGATCAAAAAGCACGCCGAGCGCGGTGACAGCGATACGGGTGTTGTGTACATTGGTCGTCTCCCCCACGGCTTCTTTGAGGACCAGCTGCGGGCATACTTTTCCCAGTTTGGCGATATCCGTCGTTTGCGACTGTCGCGCAACAAGAAGACCGGCCGTTCGCGCCACTATGGATTCATGGAATTTGCTTCCCCCGAAGTCGCGGAAATTGTGGTGGATACGATGAACAATTACCTCCTGGATGGCCATCTGCTACAGCTCTCTATGATCCCTACCGAGGAGGTGCATCCTAGTCTTTGGGTAGGTGCCAATCGCAAGTATCGGCGTGTGCCCGCCGACCGTGTGGAACGTGCTCGTCGGTCGCGATCGCGTTCGGCAGACGATCGCGCGAAGGTGAACCAGAAGCTTCTCCAGCGCCAGAAGAAGCGCCGCGCCGCCTTGGAGCGTGCAGGCATCGAATATGATTTCCCAGGATACCAACTTTAACGTACTAGTACTATAGAAGTCATTTTACCTTGTCCATGGCTACGTCGATATAGCCAACCAGGAGCCACGCGCACCCGCATTCATCAGCTCTGTTTGTCCTGTCTTGATTCGGTGGAATGTCTGTGGCATGGACGCGCCTGTCATGTCCGCTCCAGGGACGGTGGTCGGCATGCCCAGGCCGAGACCCAGAGCGGCCGTCTCTGGCGTTCCGACAGCGGGGGAAGCCGCCCCTAGTCCGGCTGCAGGAGGCTGCGCTGCTGCCCCTGGCAGAGAGGCAGACGGCATCATGGGTGTATGCTGTGCATTAATGAAAGGCGGCAACATGTCAGAGGCCGATAAGTTCCTCGAATCCTCCGTAGCGCGCGGCGTCCACCCCGTGGACTTGGGCGTCGCAGGTTTGTATGGATCCAACTTCAAGAACGCCTCTGCCGACCATTCATACCATACTCTGTTTTTGTCTGAAAGGCGCCAGATATGCACATCCATTTCGGCATTCCCCGGCAAGTACAATGGTTCTCGGAACGGGAAAAACATGGGGAACCAGCTCACCATATTCGGACTAGCGCGGGTTTTGTCAGGGAAAATGCTAAGCACCACGTTTCCAAACAGATGTGCCTCAAAGTAGCCGGCCAATCCATGACATACACCTGCATGGGGAATGTAGAACGTATTCATGGAGGAGCGGACATTGTGGTTGTTCGTGAGAGGCAGGCCATTCTTATCACAAATAAGACCACTGTTCTCCATCGGCGTGTGTTCAAAGCGCCAGCAAGGTTGAACACGGGGCCATTTGCATGCATCATCAAGGTCGGACAGAAAATCCATGTTTTTGAACATCACCACAAAAGGTTCATCAAAGTTCGCCGATGTAGCAGGCATCCCCATCCCGATGCCTTTAGCATGCGGATGCACGTTTTGGGCCTTGATCGAAGCGTGCAGTTTCGGGGTGGTAATGGGTGCAATGTAGGGTATGTACGAACTGGGAATGGATACACCGGTAGGCTTTAAAAACCTCATGGCACCATCCAGACACTCAGGCGCAAGTTCGTTGTCTCCAAAACTTCCTAGCAATTCGCTTACCACCAAATCCGCACGATCGTTCATAGTCTCAGGCACAGGAAGCGTTCGCATATCTCCCTGAAGAATGTGGACCCGCTCACTCCCCCACTCGGTCACCTGGCGACTTTGCAACTTCACGCAGGCACCTGGGTTTTTCTCCAGTGCGGTTATATGCACCAAGCGGGAAGCGCGCTCAGCCGCGGCCAAGCACCGATCCACCAAGGCACCATGCCCTGCACCTACAATCCAAACATTCATCGCAACTCCTGGTGTCCCATGCTGCGAAAGAGCTTGATGCATGGCTTCCTCATACAAGTTGTACTTGACGGGGTCTGACTCGAACATCGAATAGACGTCCGCCTCGAGGTTTTGCGACATGGGTTGTAGCGGGGCTTGGAGCCAGTCGTGATAATTTTGCACCATGGCATCCAGTTTCGTGGTGGGTGCCTTTGGCTTGGTCAAGTAGCGAACATACTGGAGGTAGGCGCTTGGTCCTCCGCGCGTATGTTGAGGTGGGGGGGTCGTAATATCGCTCATGATGATGCGGGGCATGTGTGGAATCAGCTGCTGAACAAGGGACTGGGCTGACTTGGACAACACAGGGTATCCCTTTGCATTTGCGAGGAAGGAAGACGAGGGAAGCCATAAAAGCGACACCGGCTCGCTGACCCAGCGCATCATCGACGACGATGGTGGCAGAGGCATGGACATATCCAAGGCAATACACAACTTCGAGTGGTAGTCACAGAGGCTTTGCAAGGCTTCCCAGGTCTCCCAGGCCCAGTTATCGTTGGTTCGCAAGTAGGCAGCCGCCGGCATGGCCACCATGCCATTCGATGTTAACGTGTTTTGTCGCTGAAGCATCGTGCCCAAAATATGCGGTGAGCTCACAGGCAGTCGCACCGCCACTTTCATCAGAGGCCCTGCGAACTGGAGGCATGATCGAAGTGCACGAGCATAGTCAGCAAGGTACGGACGACGCTCTGGATCGCTGCTGGGCGAAGGAAGGATCAGCAGTGTCGCCCCTAAATAGGCCGCATACTCCATTTCTTGGCGTAAAGCAATCTCCGAATCAAAGCGGATGCCCTCATCCACCGAGTCTAGCTCGAGCCACTGACTGAGAACAAGCGTCGCATCTTTCACATCGTTGCTGCTTGTCACATTTAGTTCAGCTCGGTGAAAGTGCGGTTGTGCGCGCCATTCTTCTGCTTCCACTCGCGTGCGTAGGTCATGGACTTCAGCCGGCTCGGGCAGTGCAGCCCGGCTCGTGCTGCGAATGATGGTGTTACTCGCGTCGGGATCGGACGCCACGGAGCGCAAGCACAGGCGCTCCCAGCGTCCACGCCATCGTGCATTGGTCATTTCCAACACAATGTCATCATACCCACCAGCCTGCGCCAAGCGTTTGGCCTTAGCCACAGGGGAAAGCTTGGCGTCCCGTAGGATATCATGCACAGCGTCTCCCTCACCGAGGGGCACGCCCATCGTTTCGGGTGTAGGGCCAGCCTGTTGATGCACGGCGGGACCTGTTGGCTCCCCATGTCCAGGCAGTAGCGCAGAGAATGACCTGCTGAAAGAAGAAGCCGAGCCTAGTGTGCTTGTTGGGATAAACAGCGACACGCGCACCTTGGATTGATTGGCGTACGCGCCATCTGTCCCGGCCGGCATCGTTTTCGCACAAGCGACAGAGGAGCGCGTTCGAACGCGTATCATTAGCCGGCAGCTTACGAGAACCTACTAGGTCACACAGAGACATCGCAGCGCCTTCACTATACTCCACCGGCATCCATATATATGGGCAACAGCGTGCGTGGTGCGAGATGCTGACCTAGAAGTTCGAAGAGCTGAAACGTGCAGCGCTTCAAGAGAGCTCACGTCAGAGAGAGGAGCTACATGAAAAAATACAAAGGCGTACACAAGAGAAAAACGAAGCGCAGCGCGCCGCCAACGAGCGTCTCCAGCAGCGGGCTGCATGGGTGGCTAGGGAAAAGCAACGTCAGGCTCAGCGACAGGCGCTAGAAGAAAAAGCGAAAAAAGAGCAGGAGGCACAGGCTGCGAAACGCTTAGCGGCCGCCAAGGTCGCTGAAAAGGCGGCCGTGGACAAGGCACGCGGCCGTCCTCCACGTGCGAAAGCGTTGGACCATGCGCACACAGAGGCTGTGAAGCATCGACTACAGGTGCCGCGCGTCAGCAGTTCAGTGGCTCTCACACGTGAAGAGAAACGTATGAAGCGCATGGCTAAGGAAATGGGCGTCAAGTTCCGACCTGAGAGCAAGACACAATTGCGGCGCCCCGCAAGTACGGCGAAGGAACCTGGCACGTCTACCGCATCGGTGTCAACCAAACGCCCCATGACACCCCGCGAACGATTCATTATGGAGGAACACAAACGGAAAGAAGCGCGAAAGGCAGCTCAACCTAGCAGTCCTGATGCATCAGAGTCCTACGACTCGGACCAGAGCGCGGGTGCATCGGACGATGCTATATCGCATGCATCTATACGAGACCAAATCTGGCAAATGTTTGGCCGAGACCGACAGCGGTGCGTGATTCTTGCTAACCTTCAGCTATATTGCGCGCGATGTTGACAGTGACGAGGACGACATGGAGGCAGGCGCCAGCGCCGTGTTGCAAGAAGAGCAACGCAGCTCTCTTTATGGTCGCCGTGAAGATGAGCGCGAAGAGCGTCTACTCAACGAACTTAAGCGTCAGAAGATGCAGAATACCAAGCCATAGCTCTATACCATGTTTATGTATGTTTCGACAAGACCCATGCACTCGACGGAGTGATTGAAGGGTAGTAAGACTCGAGCGTATCGACGAGCTCGAAGCCGAATTTTTCGTAGAGCATGCGTGCTACTGGGTTGCTTATTTGCACATGAAGATACACAGACTCAATCTTGCGACCTGCGAAATTTTTGGAAGGACCTGCGACATCCAGCACATACTCCAACAAAGCACTAGCCACACCCAAGCAGCGGTATGTGGGTAGCACACCCAATGTCATGATATACACCTTCCACATGGTCGCATCCTTGCCTTCTTCGAGGCGGCAGCACACATTTCCCACAGGGATGTCATTGAACAATCCCAGCTTGCAAATCGGGTTGGTATCCTCCTCCAACACCTGTTCGTACACGGCTGGAGAATAAGGGACAGGCAGTAACACTTCATTGAGCTTGCGGACCTGATTAATATTGTTGCGCGTTATATCCGCAATCGCAACTACCGATCTCGCAGTGATAGCTCGTCGGACAGGCGCATTTGTATCCGCTTTTACTCGGGCTTCGTAAGAGGTGGGCGGAGGAGGATACGTCATGAACGCAAGGCCAAGTGTGCTAGAGGGAACAAGCGTGTTGGCAGCCGTCAGTGTTTAGTCACGGTCTCATAATCTGAGACGCCCCGTGCACCACGGCGGGCAGGCACCCACGACCCATCCCCGGATCGTATCTTGGACGCCATGTCACGATCCAATGTGATTGTCCTGTACGTATGCTATGTATACTGACATAAGTGACAATGGTACTGGCTATACCAAGATGGGGTAGGTTTTTTGTACTTACATTCAGTTTTGCGGGCAACTCTGAGCCCTCCTTCGTTTTTCCCACCGCGATTGCAACTGCGACGTCTGGTGCGAACAAAAGCTTGGGAGGCCGCCCATCCGTCCCATCTAAACCTGGCGGTCTCACAAACTCTTCCATTGCCTCTAAGCGGGGTATCGAAGATTTGGACTTTCATATCGGGTACGAAGCTTATGCCAATTCGAAAACCTACCAAGTGGACCAGCCCATTCGTCATGGTATCGTGGAAAACTGGGATCTCATGGAACGTTTCTGGGAGCAGTGTATCTTCAAATACCTGCGTGCTGAACCTGAGGAAAACTACTTCATGCTTACCGAGCCTCCTCTGAATCCCCCAGAGAACCGCGAAGCTACCGCTGAAATTATGTTCGAATCGTTTAACATCAAGGGTCTTTACATTGCCGTCCAAGCCGTGCTTGCGCTGGCAGCTAGCTGGACCAGTAACAAGGTGTCTGATCGAACACTTACTGGTACTGTGGTCGACAGCGGTGATGGTGTCACTCATGTGATTCCTGTGGCAGAAGGCTACGTCATTGGCAGTGCCATCAAGCATATTCCTCTGGCTGGTCGAGACATCACATACTTTGTACAGCAACTTCTTCGTGAACGCGGCGAGTCGGCCCATATCCCCGCTGAGGATAGCCGTCGGGTGGCCGAAAAAATTAAGGAAGACTACAGCTATGTTTGCCAAGACATTGTCCGCGAGTTCCGCCGATACGACGAGGACCCTTACAAGTACTTCGAGCGTTATACTGGAGAGAATCAAGTGACGGGACGCAGCTTCACAATCGATGTGGGCTACGAGCGCTTCCTCGCACCAGAAATTTTCTTCAACCCTGAAATTGCGTCGTCGGACTTTTTGACACCCTTACCCGAGGTCGTGGATACCGTGATTCAACAAAGCCCCATTGATGTTCGACGTGGTCTCTACAAGAACATTGTTCTTTCCGGTGGTTCGACGATGTTCCAGCACTTTGGACAACGTCTGAAGAAGGATTTGAACGCCATTGTGAGTCAGCGTATTGCCGCTTCGGAAGCGGCCAGCGGCAACCTCGCTCGCAGCTCGGGCCTGGAAGTCAATGTTATTTCCCACCGCATGCAGCGATATGCCGTCTGGTACGGTGGCTCTCTCCTCGGATCCCTTCCCGACTTTTATTCGTTTTGCTATGATAAGAAGGACTATGAAGAACATGGTCCAAGCATTGTCCGCAAGTTTAGTGTCTTTGGCGGCGTCTGATAGTGACATATATGCTACGAAAAAACATTACTCCCAAATGCGGAGAGCCCCTGCTCGATCCCCTGCGACAACACATCGGAACGGTACTTCGAGACGTGCCATGCATGTTATCACATCTTTGTGGGATTTCACAAACGCGTGACTGGATGTCGTTTGCTCATGCACACACAGCGGTGATCGAGTGGGTAGACGCTTTCCTGTGTTTCCACTAAAAGTGTAATGGCCATGTTTGATGGAGAATTCGCCATGCACCTCACATCCCCACGCGACACTCTTCTCTGCACTGCCCAGATCCCAATAGCGGAACACACGATCAGACCCTGCGGTAATGACATAGCCTGTAGGCGCCGCGTTGTCCTTAACTGTGCTGCTGTATCCTTCCGCACTGGCGAGGACCGCATGAACAGCGTGAGAATCTCGATGCGAGTCCAAATCGTCTTCCGTAGTCTGTGGGATTGGTGGCCCCTCGCTGCTGTCTGCCAGCTCCCTGAATGGATTGGGTGATGGAGCTTCTGCCTCCTTCACCAATTCGTTTTCCGTATGCACTTGCCAGATGTCCGAAGATTGACTGTTCTCCAAATTCAGCGTGGCCATGACAGTGTCAGCTGTACCCCATGCAACAATCACACTATTCCGCTTGCGGGGGTGTAATTGACAAGCACGAATAGGCGTTGACTTGTCGGACACCGCCCAGCTGCACACAAAAAGAGAAAATCGAAGGTCACACAAGCTCATCACACCACGAGAAGAACCTGTACAAGCCCAATGGCCTTGTGGGTCGACGACCAAACATGTTATGCGTCCGAATGACATGGGTTGAGCAGCCTCATGCACTGAGCGCATAGTGCGAACATCCCACCATAGCAATCTGCCCTTGTTGGTTCCAAGTAGGATTGTCGGTGCATCACCACGAGAAAGTTGGGACATACATATCACATGTTCCTTGTTGTTGAGATGCTTTCGACCAAGCACATGAGGCCGGGAATATTGCGGCAGGGATACATTGGTATGCAGCGCTATACCCCATGCATGAATCGAACCATCCTTGGCAGTACTGACGATACAGTGAGTACCATGCAGCACAAGGACATCTGTAATAGGTGCAGCATGCGAGGTGTAAGTGAGCCGAGAATGTGTCGTGACATTCTTTTCTAATCGAGCCGTGTCCCAAACCTTCACGGTGCCATCATCAGAACCACTGACGAAGAACATGTGGTCTTTTGACACTGCTAAGGCGGTCACTCGATCCTTGTGTTCTTCATAGTACGACAAAAGCGTTCCCTGAGGTCGAGGATTGCTTGTCGGACCCTCTCGTGACGACCATACATGCGATTCTAGCGTCAAATCCGAATTTACTTGGACAGGATATTGCCGAAGGACAGCATTTAAATGAGCGTGAACATATGGATCCGTTCCTTCAAAGGTATGGTTTACATTTGAAAGCAAGCTGTCTTGACGTGTTTCGGACTGATCTGAAAGTTGAATACGCGTCCTCTCAGCGTGTACATGAACCAAAGAAGTAGATGCAGAAGCCAAACTGGGGGCCCCAAAGAAAGGCAGTTTGATGGAGTGGTCCGATAGGGAGGCTGAGTCAGACTTCTCTGTTGCAAGAGTGTTTGTGTCCGCGTCTCGTGCATCGGTGCGTTTTTCATGCATAGGCGACATGGAGTCATTGCGAAGGTGGCCCGAGGTAAAGGAAGGGGAGCATGCATTGTTTTCCATACGATGCATGGCCATGCGAAGGGAGTCTTGAGAGGGGATATGTACAGTACTCGTGCGTGGTGTAAAGAATATCGTATGCTGAGTGAGTCCCTGTAAGGATACAGATGGTATAGAGCCTGAAGGTACAGGCTTGTAGGCTGCCTGTTCCAGGTACCACCACAAAGCTGCCACTTTGTATAAATCTTGCCGAGGATCGAGTCCATGCTGTTGTAGATCTTTCAACATCCTTCTTTCCTCTTGCGTTGATGGGGAAATTCTAGACCGTGGAGCAAACGGAGGACGGACAATGGTATCCATATATTTGCGCGCCATTTCCTGGAGCTGCTGCTCGTTCATATCCAAGTGCCATGCATGAGAGCGCCAAAAATGCGTGAACACTGGATCATTTTGATGTTTCAAGCTGGAGAGGCACGCATTAAAAACACCGGAAGGGATAGGCGCCTCCAAACTGTTCCAAATAGCCAGAGATGTTATTTCATTAAGGTCACATCGGAGGAAGGGTCGCAGAAATAGATACACGCGGATCCACTTGTCAGTCTCGTTAAAATTTTTTGCAGCTTGAGCAAAAATGCCGACAGATGCTTCGCGAATCCAGAGGTTCGGATGACAAAGAAATGATGCAATGTGAGGAAGGATTTCAAGCATGGCAGTGTATTCATATAGATGCACGGAGGCTTGAATAAAGTGTAACACTTTTACTAACACCAGCTCATGGCTGTCGGCGAGTGAGCGGAGAAGCAATGGATGTATGTATTTTCGCGTCCAATCGGCTCCAAAAATGGGAGCCAAGTGTGCCATCCTTTCATAGAACAGGGCGCGAAGTTCTCCATCTTCCTCATTCAAATACGTGAGAACATGACTGAGAATCCCTGATGGCAATCGTTCGGGGCCTAGTAGAGGAAACAGAGTGGATGAAGAGACAAGAACAGCTCGTCGCACTTGGGTCGATGAGTCTGTCACAAGGCGATTCAGTTGTTCCTGTATGAATTCTTGCAAAGTTTGCATGTCTTGATCAAAAGATGTGTCGGTATTATTACGACATAAACGCATCATACTTTTAGCAAGGCGTGTGAGGCACAAGACAGATACTGTGCGCACATACTCGCTCTTGTCTGTTGTCACATGTGCCAAATTTGGTAGCACAAACTCCGTCCAAATGCCCTCATTGGCCGAGGGTATTTCATGAAGGCATTCCAGTACCACAGCCATGCCGTGTAATGCCATCGCACGAACAACTGAACTTGAATCATCAAGCATCACAGAAAGATAGGGTAAAACCCGATCAAGAATCGCATCATCACTGAGCCAACCCCATGCCAGGTGCAAAGTAAGTTCAATCGCATGACATCGAGCGGAGGCTCGCTGACAGTGCCGCATATTTGCCAATACGACACCGAGTACAATCAGAGCCTTGGCATCTTTGCCTGCCGATTTTCGGGCCATATATGGCGTAAGTGCAAGGCCTGGTATGTAGATACCCAAGAAGACATCTTCCCCAGGCAGGCTGTGACATTGATAAAAACACTGAACAATCGTAACCCAGTCATCATACAGTTTTTCGACACGGTCATCTGCTTTTCCCTGGCGAGCGAGGCGATTCACTGTACAATCTTGTTCGCGATTCTTGTTCGATGACATCGCATCATTTGTGGCAAAAGGCTGAGCAGGGCGTTGAAAATCGACCAGATATCTGTGTAAAAACCCAGAAAGAGAGGATGGAAATATATCTTTTGACTCTTGATACAGGATATCATGAAGGCTGGGGCGCTGAGAAGGATCCAGATGAAGCATGCGCTGGACTAGGTCACGAATGCCAACGTGCTGGATTTCTTCGATCATGGTACTGAGATCCAACTCACCCTTCCGGTATCGGAAAAGCTGACTGAGCGTAAAAAGCGGGGTACCATCTCGCCATAATTCGGCGAGCACACATCCCAGTGAAAATACATCCATCGCCTCTGTGATGCGCCCATTCGGTCGGCCCAGGCCAAGCATCTCTAGGTAGGGTTCATATGTGAGTACCTCCGACACATTTTCGATATCTTCTGTACGCATTCGTGCAGGATTAAACCCCATGGGCAGATCTGTCACCGAGTCGTAAAATCGTTCAGGTGCAATATAACAAGTTCGGCGACCTGATGTATCAAAGAACAGCGAGAAATCTGCTGGATCATCGAGTGGTAAGTAGGTAGGCTTGAATGATGAAGCAAAGTCAGTCACATACACTGCGAGTGAGGACGTGACTAGTACGTTCTCACACTTGAGATCGCCGTGCGCAATGTTTCGCTCATGCGCTGCATTAAGTGCATAAATGATCTGATAGCTTATCCAAAGCTTCTCCATTTCTGTGATAAACGGTCTTGTGCTGATTCGGTCATAGAGACTACACGCCAGCCATTGACGAACAAGATAGGCTGCCGCCTCCGTTTCGATGACCTGCTGAGTAGCCAACACATTCGGTACATCTTCTAACGCCTGTCGTTCCACTAACATTAGCAAGTCAATAACGCACACTGAAGCCTTCTCACTAAAGCATTTAGGCGCATACTAGGATCTGGTTTGATAAACGTCTTGATGACCAGTGACCCCAGCGGATGTTTGACACGCGTCGCCCGGAGAAAACGTGACGATCCCAAACTAATGGTCAGCTGGTAATGCATACCTGCATTCATATTGCAAAGTGGGATCTTGCAACAACTCGCCAGCACCTGCCATCCTGTGGCTAGAAGTGCTTACCGTGTTGCCCATACGCTCACAATAAGGTCGGACGCCAGGGCGGATATGGAGATGTGGAGGGTCGGTTGGGCTCAGGTGCCTTGGCCACTATGGTACATCACCGCACTATGGTTCTGACAAGCCAGCTTTCCGGATCCTGGCGTGAGTGATTTATAACGTACGCTCGCTTGATCTCACCGGCCGTCTTTTGCCAGATGTTTCGCTTCCTATCAAGTGACATCGCTTTGTAGTCGGATCCGTGCGCTTCAATAAGCTGAACAAGCCATTCATGCTCGGCCACCGAGGCAAATCGCTCCACAGGCTTGTTTTCAGCAGCGATTTTTTCAAGAGCTGTTGAACATAAGTGAGATAGTGCGTACCTTTTACTGTCTCTCCCTCTTGCCCTTCATTCAGTCGTGGCACAAGTAGCTTGAGATCAGCAACTTCATCATCCTGATTCAGTTGCTCTCCCCATGGCGTTGTCTTTGACTCGTCTTCATCACTTTCATATTCCACAATATCCACGACCTTGCCATTCTCATCGCGAATAACTCGAGCCATGCCTATTTTAGACTTGTTTTCTGGTACAGAAGGATGTTCATTCATGGCAGCTTGACGGTAGGGATCATCACGGTCAAGACCACCTGTCTGTTGCCCCATGTTAGGAACAAGTCCCAATTTGGCGTAACTGTGGTCAAAACACGACACACTTACTTTTGGCGCACTGTCAATTTAGGGTCCCAGTTATCACGCAGCACATCGGGTCCCATCACCGTAGGTGCCCGTTTGATTCTTTTATTTTGTGCTCTCTTAGCACTCTTTGTCGCACCGGAGTACTTGCTCGAGCGCGACTTGCGTCGCTGCCGTGGGTTCGCCATGTCGGTCAAGAGCAAAAAGTGCGTGCGCCCAAAAATTTACCGTCACGTGGTAGTCCGTCCTTTCGGCCTTGGCTCACAGGCCACCTATCGACAATTATGAGCCGTATATAGAAGAGCGAATCGCCTTGAACCGCTTTAAAATAGAATTTGAGGCTTCATGTGATTTCTCTTGATCAACTTCATCGGTACCAGGAACCTCATTCTCATCTTCGAGCGTGGACTGCACTGACATCGATGGGCGACCAAACGACATGGGCAGGGCATCACGCAAAGCGTTCCCTGCTCCATCCAGGTTGGATCCTTGATCTGTCATGACGAAATCTTCCTCCTTGCGTTTTTCCTCTGCGATTTCTTTTTGAATTTGCTGTTGCATAGATAGATATGCTTGCGTAGCTTCGTCGTAATATTCATTCCACTGATCATTGTACCATGCTTCGCAGTCGGTGCTGCTAATGGTTAATCCCTCCGGGACCTCATCAGCTGGTATTTGAGATGGAGGCGGGACTCGAATCTTTTGTAACTCTTCCCTTGATGTGACTGGAAGGTCAGATGCTTTAATAAATCCAGTTGTGTAGTTGGGGACAGCTTGTCTTGAGCGGCGCTTTCGGTGCCCCACGGTTGTACGAGTCAGCATGCGCTTCGCAATGGATTCAAGGGAGGTATCAGTGGAAGGAACGGCAGCCGTCGAAGCAGGTGTGATATCTAACATACCACCACCAGGAGGTAGCAGAGATGGCGATTTGGGATATTCGGAAGGCATAAACGAGGCTTGCGATTGTGCTTCTTGTTGAGCACGCATTTTCTCTCGTCTTTTCTGATTTTTTCGACGGGTGCGTGACTTTCCCTGACCAGGAGGGACCCATTGAGTTGCCTCGTGAGTACTAAGGCTGGATATAGAAGGCTCCTCCTCAGGGCTAGAGGAGTCTGACAATGATTCCGAGTCAGATTCAGATGCACTCGTCGATGAAGAGGTGGTATCTGTTGTTTCTGAAGAGGAAGAGGAAGATGTGGACGATTCACTTTCGTCCTCGTCCTCGTCCTCATCGTCTTCATCTTGATCAGACAAGTCTTGGTCATCTTCCTTTAAAGTTGCTGTTCCATCAAGAGCATTCTCGACAACCAATCTATCATCGATGTCGTCATCCAAAGTAAGACCATCGCCTTCGTCAACTTCGTCGATATCGTCCTCATCTTCATGATCAACTTCTGACGATGCATCACACTCTTCATCCGGGAAATACTGATCCTTCGAGTGTTTTATGGACGATGTGGCTTCCATTCGACTTTTTTTGAAGGTTTCAAATGCATCGAGGGCTTCCGACACCGAGGAACTAGAGGCATCAGTATTCATGACCAATGGAACAGACGCCTTGCGCTTCATACCCAGCGTCTTACTAGGCTTTTTCCAGCCACATTCTGAACGCATGAGGAGTGAGATACGGCTTGCCTCGGCCATGATGTCACGCTCCTTGGCTTGCTCATTTGCTTGACGCTCCTGTGCTTCTCCAGAGCTATGCTCTTCCAGGACCCGAGCACTCACACTGTTGTTAGTCAAAGCTACGTACTGAAGCAGATCATTATCTTGGACAAGTCGTCCAAAGTCAGCAATGATCTCGAAACCGTCAAGGAGGCAAAACAGGTGGCTAATGGGGACCTCAGGAACATCACCATTTTGTCTATGCAATACATCCTTGACACGTTCCAGAAATGAGCGAGTATCTTCGTTAGGGTCTACTAAGATCCAAAATTTGGCGGGTGGCAATGGGTCGGTCGTGCATACTCGCACACGGACCGTGCGACCACCAGCTGTAGGAACGTCCATCCCTGCTATGGCCATCGCGAAGCGAAGCTTAACGCCTTCGCGCCTGGGGCATCTCTTCTTCGGCCGAACATAAGTGTTCACTCCACATGTGGAGAGTACGGTACCCCTTGTCGTCATGGCGCACAAGCCTAGCGCCGAGTGGGTCCATTCCATTGACGCTGTATATCAACTGTTCGAGAATCCCGATATTAGAAATCAATATCCCTCTTTGTCAGAGAAAGTTCGTTCGGCTGTAGAAGCATGCGAGTCAGCCTTGGCCGATTTCGGCATTCAAAAGTGTGCCTTGAGCTTTAATGGTGGTAAGGATTGTACCGTTCTTGTTCATATTCTCGCTGCTGTCATGCGACGAGTAGCCAAAGAGACATCTAACAATACTCTTGTGCCGATACCTTCATTGTATGTGGCATGCAGTGATCCGTTTCCTGAAGTCGAGGCTTTTATTAAATATGCCGCATCTCCTGTGACAGGGTACGCTTTGCAACTATGGACAGAGCCAAGCCCTATACAGGATGCTTTGCGACGATACATGGAAAGCGATCTAGGGAAAGGAATTGAGGCCATCTTTATTGGATTAAGATATGATGATCCCCATGGCCCCAACGTACAAGTCCGGACCAAGTGTGATCCAAGCTGGCCACCAATCATGCGAATCCATCCGCTGCTTCAGTGGACATATGCTGATGTATGGGACTTTCTAAGATGTCCTCTTCTACGAAGTGGCGCGTTGTCGGAACCACAATTTGTTGGAGGTATTCAAACGGGTGTGCCTTATTGCAAGCTATATGACCAAGGGTACACGTCTTTGGGAAGTCAGTATAACACAGTGCCAAACCCAACATTGAAGGTGCCAAACGATCTATCATACAAACCGGCCTATTTCCTAACAGATAGTTCCCTTGAGCGAGCTGGTCGAATCTCGTCCAAGTAACCCACACGTACGGGCTTAAGAATTTCATGCTACTCTTAGGCCTTTGTATTGGAGGCAACTTTATCATTGCCCTCCCCTTTAGAGCGGCCCTTACCTTGGTGGTGAGGCTTACCATTGGTAGAGCCTTTACCATGACTCGAAGGTTTTCCTTGCAAAGTTGGCTTTACAGCCGCTGGAGGCTGATTCTTCTTCCATGCATTTGGCTTTGCTGACTTAGAGAGGGAGAGCGTCTGTAGGTGGGAAGCCGCTGCATCGACTGAAGCGCGGGGAGCGCCTGAGCCAAGGCCTCGCTTCGGATTCTCCGCTTGTTTCTTTTGCGGTGCGGGCTGGTAGAACATGGATTGTTTACCTTTCGGTCTGATGTTCTGTCGCTCTGCCTTCAATGTACGCTGAAGAGGCGTAAGGTGCGTCTCAGACGAATGCGTTTGACCCCATTCGGTGGCAATCTGCGGCGTCGTGAGATTAAGCACATGTGCCATGCCCACAGTAGCACCATGATACGATGAACAAGCTCCGTCCAGGGAGGTTCCTGCCAAGAACGGAGCATCGAATACCACATCCACGCTGTTCGCCCCAATGCCAACTACGGTTCCTTTCGCAGCAAGCGGAACGAAACCGAAATCAAGCACATTGATCACACGGTCACCAAGCTGGAACTGCTGCACCGGAACTCGGAAGCGTGCTTGCTCTGGCTTCAACAAAGCTTCACGAGGTAGACCCCGAAGAATCTGACGCTTCACAGCACCATGCTCAATACGGCGACGAGCCATATGAGTCACTGCAGTCTCCAACGTCGAGATAAGAGGCTTTTGGAGCCGTTCAACGTGCAAAGGCACGACTTCCAGCTCTTTGATGTCATGAGCTTTGAGCCAGGATCGCAACTCTTTAATACGCTCTTCCGCCTTGTCTCCGAAAATCTCTTCGGCTGTATTGTATTCGCCATCTGATAGACGACGAGAGAGGCCCCGGAAGATTTCAGGGAACTTGGATTGGTACTCGGCCACAAGTCGAACAGCACGCTCGCTGAATTCCCATCCGGTATGTGTGCGCCTTGTGTACCCTAGTACCTTGCGACTCTTGGCTTCAAACTTGAGACTCAGACCAATATTGATCTTCTGCTTGTTGAAAAGTATAATGACACTGCTGGTAACCTTACTGAGTACAAGCGAGGATAGGTGCAAGCGCTTCGCAACGTCCGCAGAGGAGAAGTAAGAATCTTGAGAACGCTGCTGAACAAGCTTTTGCAAGATAGCATGCTCTTGAGCCATGTCGGAAATAAAGGCCAATTCGATAGTGATAGTATCCGAAGCGGTTCCAATGACACGAGCTGGGCATCCAAAGCCACGCGAGCCAAGGAAGAAAACTTTATCACCATCTTGATACTCTTCACTGACAGTCATCGCAGGTTTTTCCATGAAACGTGAGTCAGGATGACGCAGTGACTTCACGGCCATGTGCAATGGATAGGCAACCTCCTTTGAAGGATCTGAGTCATATTGCTTCACAATAGACCCATCATAACCACGGGATAGACCTTTCAGGGGGCGTACATGCAGTAAAACATTCACATAGCCCACATTCACGCCATATCTCTTGTTGTATTGATGACTGAAATCAGCGCAGAGCTTTCTGAAACCATCACCCATTCTTGAACCCTGAAATGGTCGTATCGTGACGTCGTTGTCGAGCCAATGAGCACGAATCTCATCATGAAGGTCACTCACAGCAACAATAATACCCTCAAAGAGATAGGGCCAGTGAATGTGGGTAGTTTGCCCAATCATGTCAGACACGTCCTTGGCATACTGCAAAGGGTGCGTGAATTCCAGCGACAATAGCATGGATGTATCATTTGAAGCATGGCCATGAACGTTGACACCCATTTTCACCAGTCTATGCTCAAACGGTAGAGTCTTGAGACTTGGGAATCCTGGCATCGCATCGAGGCCGAGATTAACGCCCTCCGGAAGTGTTTTCACAAATGACTTTCCAACCATGGAGGGCAATGTATACTCCTGGATGCGTGTATGGTTATCGGGCAAGTCAGGAAGGAATCCTGGCATGCTAGAGGGATACTTGTGGATGAAGTTTAGATCGTAGCAAAAGATTTTGGGAGGGGCGTGACGGTTTCGCTCACGCTCTTCTTTCGTCAGCATATTTTCACGACGGTGAAGCGCCTCCAGTAACCTTTTTTCATCGATAAAGGGGATCTTGACAACAGCTTCCCAGCTGTTCTTCTTGCCGTTTAGATCACTTTCATATTTCTCTGGATAAAAGTCGATGATGGGCGATGATGGATCTGTCATCAGCTCCTGGAAAGCAGGAGGAATAAGTTGCTTACTTAGAGGAGGAAGGACACCCATAAGCTGCTCAAATGGCAAGAATGGTTTTCCCAAGTCAAAGTGGAACTTGAAGTCGGAAATTTCCATGAGATCGGATACCCGCGGCGCATAATGATAACGGTAGAACCAACCCCAGGAGGCATTGCCCTCATAGTAATAATGCAAAACCCATTGCATACCTTCGATATAGTTGTAAACTAGATCACGAAGGGATTCCTTGTCTGACTTGAGATCCATCTTCTGCTGATAATAGATCTTCTTGAACTGCGACAGTTTTTCATCGATGGCCTTATTGTACTTGTCCATTTCTTGATTCTCTTTCTCCAGCTCAATCAATGACGGCGATTGTTCATGATCCACACAATACACGCGTGCTGAAAGATATGGGTACATAAGGCGACGAACATCCTCTTGGGTCTTTTGCAGGAATGGGATCGACTTAAGATCTTCGCCATTCTTGATCGCCTTCTGAACATCACTAGGCACAATTACCCAGGTACCCACAATATCAGTTTCAGGGTCATAGTCATCTTCAATCAGTTGTAAACCAAGATTTTGGGCCATCTCCTTAAGCATGAGTTCGATTGTCATGAGCTGATACTTGGTGAAAAAGATTTCAGGTGTGGCATTTTTGGGGTCCTCCAGAAAGTGAAGAATGAACTTATACATGCGCTCAATTTCCAACTGGGTGCTACGACTGACAACTTGTTGACCAGGCCGCATCTGTTTGGCATGATACTTTTTCTCCGGGGGGCGCTGAAGATTCGGCAACAGATCACGCACTAGATTTTCCCGTTCATAATTGCAGAGTTCGTTGATCACCAGTTGCAGACGTTCCGGTCGTAATGTTCCTTGCTCATTGAGGTACCCCCCAGCTTGAGGCAAAACTTTCTGATAGATTCGGAACAGCATTTCAATGGCACCCTCATTGATATGAAGCCCTGGCAAATGAGGCAAAAAGTCGTTACCAACGAACAAGTGCAGCAGAATGTAATCGTCGATGATCTTTTCTAGGTCGAACCCAAATGGCAGACGTTTGCGCAGTCCATCAAACTCGAGCTCAAGGTATTCGCGAAGCAGCGAAATGTGCAACAAATAAAATGTTTGGGACTCGAGTGTGTCGCTCTTCTTTGCACGACGAGGTCCGAAGACGACCTCCTCGCGCAGAAGAGCGAAATGAGGATCATGGCTGAGTAGGCCAAGCATGATTAGATCTGCATCTAAGCCATACAAGCAGTGCCTGGTATTGGGATCGTACCCTGGCTGTGCCTTGATCGTGCGAATGAACTCCATAATTTTATGTTCACCCTCACCACAAGTTTCATGACCAGATAGAATGACCTGAACATCTCGCCAATTCGAGTCTTCAGATACCTTTTTGGCAATAAAGTACTCAAGCTGTAATGAAAGCTTACGCATGAACAGAGTACCTGGCGTAATGCAGTTCGAATCAAAGGGCGGGGAGTCTGGAATTTCCTCCCCTCGACGAAGAGCCTTTTCCACATTTTCTTTGGCCTCTTGCGCAGTGCGGAAGCGGCGAGATCTCTGTTGGTTCATCTTAGCTCGCGGTGCCACGCCATCAATGGCTAGGAAAAAGACTTTCTTTGGCCTGATTTTTGAGAACAGGTGCTCGATATATGCGAAAATACCTAGAAAGATATCTTCTTCGGAAATCCGAAATGTCGCTTCATCATCTCGAGGATGCGAGCTGGGTCAGTTGATCAAATTCGTACCAGTTGTGGATAATTCCGTTCATATCTAGATGTTAGAGCAAGTGCCTTGTACATACCCAAGTACAGGTTGTCAAATTCTGGTATACGATTCTCTTCGACAAGCTGCATGATCACTGTTGTTAGCGATTAGATCATACATGGATATCTTTCCGAGAGCCATCTGAAATATTTGGGCACGCCTGCAATGTTAACCATACGCCGTACGTACCCATGGCGTTGATAGTATTCGAGCAGGAGGCGGAGGTGCATGAGACACGAGGACACGACGAACTAGTCACGTGATTTCGAGTCCGGATTCGTGTAATAGTCTCGCGAGCGATGAGCGCACGGACACTACCATGTCGAGTTGGGAAAGGTGGCAATACCGCCCATCGTCACAGGAGAAACGATTGTCTCTCTTGGATGAACATTTTATGAATGAAAGTCATATCCAAGCGTATGCTGATGTTTTGACTAGAGAAGAAACGCAAAGCCAGCGTGCAGGGGTCGTGCGGAAAGTACAGCCCGTATCGGCAGCCTCTGACTTTGCTCCGATATTTGAAGTGGTGAAGAAGGGTCAAACTACATCAAAAGCAAAAGAAAGAAGTATACCTGAAGGAGGAATGTACTCACTACTTCGTTGGCCCATCTTGTGGCTTGTTTTCACGCTGATCCTCATCGACTTTTCACTGTATGTACTGGTCCGTCAGATCGTCAATTTGATGGAAACGATTGTGGCTTGGAGGGGGTACAGTGGTGTATTGCGCAATAAGCTTCGATCTGCCCAAACATATCCAGATTGGAAGCGCGCTGCTTTACAGTTTGATGAGTATCGGCACTATGACGACTGGAAGAACAACGATGCTTCTCCATTTTACGACTGGCGTCTTGTGCAACGTATTGTGTATGCAATTCGCGGTTTCAGAAAGAATAAAGACTGTCATGGACTTATGGGTGTTCTCAATCTGTGTCTTAAGCATGGCTTTGCTGGTATGGAGAACCGGTCATTGTACAGCCAATCGTTCTATGGCACCAAGCGATTGATCGAGGAGTTCTATGAAGAAGTAGATGGCGCTCTCTCCGATTTTGAAGCATCATCGGATATACCTCCGGATGTCAAACATGCCTTTTACGGGACCGCCTCTAAAAACTTGGGACGCATTGCACTGTGCCTGAGTGGTGGTGCGAGTTTTGCTTACTACCATTTCGGTGTGGTCCGTACCCTTCTTGATGCAAATTTGCTGCCAAACATCATTAGCGGTACATCCGCAGGAGGGCTTGTGGGTGCGCTAATTTGTACTCGCACGAACGATGAATTGAAGGAGATTTTGGTGCCAGAGCTTGCGCGTCATATCACAGGATGTGATGATCCCATGCATGTGTGGATGTACCGCATGTTTCTCACTGGCGCGCGGTTTGATGCTATTAAGTGGGCACGTCAAGTGCAGTTCTTCACGCGGGGTTCCATGACGTTTCGAGAGGCCTTTGAGCGTACAGGAAAAATATTGAATATAAGTGTGGTTCCTTTTGATCAGCATTCACCTGCGCAATTGCTCAACTACGTCACTGCGCCAGATTGCCTCATTTGGAGCGCTGTTCTTGCGTCGGCTGCTGTACCAGGCATTTTGAATCCCGTGTTCCTAATGCAGAAAATGCCTGACAATTCCGTGCAACCATGGAGCTGGGGCAACAAATTCCGCGACGGAAGCTTGCGCGTAGACATCCCTCTTGAAACACTGCACTCCATGTTCAATGTCACATACCCCATCGTATCGCAAGTCAATCCACATGTCCATCTTTTCCACTTCGGCAACAGAGGTGCGCCTGGGCGGCCGACAGCCTACAGAAGAGGCAGGGGATGGCGAGGTGGATTTCTACTGTCTGCAGCAGAGCATGTTCTCAAGCTCAATCTCCTTACCAATTTCCGCATTTTGAAAGATTTGGACTTGATGCCAAAAATGCTGGGACAGGACTGGTCCAATGTGTTTCTTCAGTCGTTCGAGGGATCTGTAACGATCTATCCAAAATCACGTTTCCTCGACTGGCCGCGTATTCTTACAGATCCCAACCCCGATGAACTTGCACGCATGATGCGTGCAGGTCAGTATGTGACATTTCCCAAGTTGCACATGCTCAGTAACCGCACAAGAATTGAGCGAGCCATTCTACGTGGGCGTTTCAAGTATCGACTGGATGCCAGTGAGACGGAGGAGGACGACAGCGACTCTGAACTAAACATTGCAGCGACTCAAGCAAAGAATCTCCTTCTCGGTGAATGCAACAAGACTCCCTCCAAGAGGTCTATGGCATCAAATTTCCAACGTGAAGCTCAAGAGGAGCTAGAACGCCGAGACATGACCGTTGTGTCTGACTTGGATCAGGAAGATCTTTATCAACTATTGGAAGAATTTGAGGCCAGTCAAGATGTATCGATGGATGACGGAGACGAAAATGAAGACGAAGATGAAGCAGCCAAGCTGCATGCACGACGCCCCGTCGTCCACGATTCGGACGAGGAAATCCCGTAGACGCTCAGACCACGTGCTGAATAAATGTTGCATCCGATCTGCCTCCCCAGCTGGGCTTGTAAACGCGCCGATGCAGTCGGATGTCGGCAGCGCAGGATCCAGGCCACGCATGAATTCAGGTATGACATATCCATCGAAGGCATCAACAGGTGTGCACTCATCGGATGGAAATGCATCAACGTCACAAAACAGCCATATGGAATCGTCCGTGACCCGTTTGCTTGTGGCTACCAAGTTGCTGCTCGAGTCGCTAACCCAATGGTCCCAAGGTCGCGAATCTGAGACAAATGTGTCAAGAATCTATGTTCGGCTAGGAAATGACTTTAATGCAGCGCTTTCTGCCTTTATTAGTGCTAATGTCGACATGACGTACGTCTCCTTGTCACTTACCGCAGCGATTTGTATTCTGTGCCCGCGGACCTACGGGTGTGTCTCGAAGCATGCTTGTCTGAGCCTGCATCGCCTGATGCTTTGGAGCGTCACCTTCCGAGAATCCGCGAAATTATAATCCGGCTGCTGCAAGGTCTGAAGGCAAAACAACTGCACTATAAGCAATTGCAGATGGAGCCTCAGCGCGCCGCCCCACAGCCTGAACCAGCGGCACCTGCGCCACAACGAGTGACAACGCATGCATCCAACACATTGTACTCCTTGCGTCCCCCGCCACTACAAGGTCCACGGCCACCTCTAAGCCGCCGCGCCTCACCTCAAATCCCACGGGCTGTTCAAGACCCTCCCGAAACTCCGATACCCGGAGGCTTTGAGGTCTCTAGTGCATCTCTGTCTTCCAAGTCTGTACCAGCAACACCCCAACGAGCGCGTTCATCGGCACCGAATGAAACGCCCGTCACTGTACCTGCACGCTTCTCGCCCGAGAAGCATGGTACGGGTGAGGATATCAGCAACCGACTGCGAAAGAGCGACGCGCTAGAACGACGCGCTAGTAAGCGATTCAGCGCCTATGCGTTTAATCGTATGGGTGTAGGCTCTGGGCTACTCGCTGCCCTTGGCTCTACACCGCCTGCTTCGAGCCCACGGTCGGAAAAGCGTACCCCGCAGGGATCTTTGAGCAGTGTTAGTGAACTACAACAGGCCCCCTCTATCCTGACAGCTTCTCCCACGCGCGCATCCGGTCCGTCGAAAGAATCGCCCTCCTTACCGACGGACGAATCTCTTTCTTTGCCGGTCGATTCGGTGCCCCCCGTGCAAGCTCAAGCTACAGGAGCTTCGGCCATGTCTAAAGAGAGCGTGGAAGCGGCTTCCAAGTCTAGCCAGCCGCCTTCTACGGGCGCCACCATGGAGCTATTTTTGCAAGTGGGTCGGCAAACCAAGAAAGTCACAGTCCCCATCGATGCAGCACAAGCCGACCGCGGGCTGAGTCTGGGGACTCTGCGGATGCTCTTCGTGGATCAGTTTTCGTACTCGAGTGGAATCAGTGATTTTCCTGATATTTACATCAAGGATGCTACAACGGGTGTGGCCTACCAGCTGGAAAATTTGGATGACATTCAGCCTAAGAGCATCCTCACCCTGAACATTGAACGTACGTACTCCATACTAACCGCAGCGCTGGACCAGGTGAAAGAGCACGTGGATTTGGCCATTGCCGCGCTGTCTCGGGAGCTTCGCGAAATCAAGTCACTCGTCCAAGCCTCTCCTCGTGGCGCACTAGAGAGAAACCGATCTTTGTCGGGCGTGCATGCCCCTGCCACTCCTATCAGTGACAAAGCGTTCCAGGAGGCAGGCCATCGAATGTCTAGTCTTGTGGCGCCCACTGGCTCGGAGCCGCTTCCCGCTACCACCTACACGGGTGAACTCAAAGCTCACTACGAGGCTTTGCAGCAGCTGCGCCACGACTTTGCCATATTGAGGCAAGTTCATGACGAGGGAGAGCGCGATATACACAGTACTTTGGCTGCTATCCGTGAGCGTGTGAAAGAAATGAACACGGTCGTGGCACTGGGGCCCTCGACGGGGCGCAATCTGATCGAGTCTGGCAAGGCCAAGCTAGATGTGCAGTCCCAGCAAGTGCTCACCAGTGTGGAAGATTTACAAGATGTGATTGAGGATCTGAAATTGGATGTGAGCCATCGGGGTGTGAAGCCGAAAGCAGCCGAGCTTCGTCGGATCACGACGGATATTGCGACGACGACAAAGCGTTTGGATGAGCTCGAGCGCTTTATCCAAACCGTGCGACCATATTGGAAAAAGACCTGGGAAAGCGAGTTGCAGCTGATTGTCGATGAACAAGAGTTTCTCAACTACCAAGAAGGGTTGCTGGTCGATTTGCAGCAGGATCACAAAGCCCTCCAGGACGTGTTCGGCAATATACAGCAAGTAGTGCGCTTGCGTGATGTGGGTATGGCGCAAGGTAACGATCCAGGCCGTGGCCCGCGTTATGTACCGCCCCCACCGGATGAAGAGCACCAGGGTTTGCCATCCGTCATGGCCGAGGTTCGAACTCAGTCCATCGACCACGAACGCCGGCTGCGCGCTTTGCAGGCAGCCGAGCGCTCGCGTGAAAAGGCCAAGGCTGGGCGAACGGACGAGTTTGCCAATGAACTGGCCGGATTTGTCGATGGTAAAGCATTGCGTCGCACCGGTGGCCATCTCGAAGCGGAGCGGGTGAGGCAAAAACGCGATCAGACGACGCTACGTGCCATGCTTCATGGTCAGGGCTCATCCTCATCGTAACGGGTCAAGGGGTATCCACGTCCAAAACGTATGCGCTTTCGGGCTTCCCACCACCTGCCAGGTGATCTTGAGGGCCAACACATCGCCCATCGCCTTAGCACTGATAGAAACTTGATTACGATGTACTCGAGGACCATGGCTGAATGCGTCGAGAGCGTCGTCCATGGTACCTTCGCCTTCCCATTCAAACGCGTCGGTCAGCGGTGGTATCTGAAATTGGGACTTGGATAGTTCAGCGAAGCCGCTTAAAGAAACATCGATGGCATCCATAAGCGGGTTTGACAACGTGATGGTCACGAGTCCTGACATGGCGCGAGATGCCATACACGTTGGGAGATGCTGGTGAGCTAGCATCTTGATTTTAAACGCGCTCGAATTGGTTTGCAAATCGGGTCGCACAAGTATATGTCGGCATGTAGGGCACCGTTTGCTGATTTTGTTGAGCAGCTTGACCCGCTGTGGTCGTAATGCTTGGACGTCGTAGGGCTGTTCTCCCGGCATAGCCCAACGTTGTGCCAGGGTGGAAACATGCGAAGGGTTGTTTTGAACCAAATTCACTTGGCTGGACCATCGCGCAGCATGTTTAGCAAGCGGTCGCGTCAATTCAGGTGTGTATGGCTCAAGAGGTGTATGGTGCATACGTCTGGCCATTTTTCTGGAGCGAATTTGCATGTTGGCTTGAATTTCGTTCGCAACGTGGGCCTTCACGGCATGATATTCATGCGCATTCCAAGAGCTCTCTTCCATCGCGGCGTATCGCAGGGATATGTCACCCGGCTTGTCAGCAACCAGTCCCAGTCGCTTCGAGTCCCAGCGGCAGCATGTGCAGCTCAGGTAAAAGGGCGCAATGCCTTGACTGGCTTCGGGGCTTGTCAGAGCGCCATGATGTGCAGGGTCAGAGCCCACAATAGAAAGAACATGGAAACATATAGGGCATTCAAAGCAGCTTCTTGCACAGCGCGCATTTTGATTGCGGACACTGGTGCCTGGAACCTCGAATAAACAATGGGGGCAAAAGCTGCTGCTGATCTCTCCCACGACACACTCAGGACAGCGAATTTCGTAGCAGTCTTCACAGAAATAGGCTTGATGGAGTGGTAGTTTGGCAGCTGCCAGCGCTGCCTCTTGGCTACCAAACAACGTCGCCTGGCATCGGCACACGATGCTGCCGGCGGTGCGCATGCTCCGACGCGTGAAGGGAAATAATGACCCAATGTCACAAGCGACCCCGGCGTTGTGCCCTCCACATCCACCACGATGACCGACGAGGGCGGCGGTAGCCACCTGCAGGCGGTGTCATCGATCGTGCGACGGGACTTCTCGCGGATGCCGCTGAAGATTGACCATAATAGCAGGCCTCTATGGATCTCTCCTGATGACGGTCACATTATATTGGAGGGCTTCAACGCGCTGGCCGAGCAGGCTCAAGATTTTCTCATTGCCATTGCCGAGCCCGTGAGCCGCCCCTCTTTTGTGCATGAATACAAACTGACACCATATTCACTCTATGCTGCTGTATCGGTCGGTCTTGAACCTGATGATATTATCGAGGTGCTTAACCGGCTCTCGAAAGTACCCGTTCCCAAGTCTGTCCTGGATTTCATCCGGGTGTATACCATGAGTTTCGGCAAGATTAAGCTCGTGCTGAAGCAAAACAGATATTTTGTGGAAAGTTCTCATCCCGAGATTCTGCAAATGCTGTTGCGGGACTCTGTCATTGGCGAGGCGCGTGTCCGTTCGGGCGATGCAGAGCGTCCTAGCAAGTCTGTACCCACCCTTGCCGTCTCTCAACCCTCGGGGGGCCCAGCGCCACCCCACGCCCCAGGGGACGAAGCTGCTGCAACAACTCGAGAGGATACCGGAGCCGAGCAAGATTTATTCAGTGCTGTCATTGGTGTCTATGACGCTGATGAACTCGATGAAGATGACGCTGTACACAGTTTCGAGATTCGCGAGGAGCACATTGAAACCGTGAAACGGCGATGTAATGACCTTGGGTTTCCCATGCTGGAAGAGTACGATTTCCGCAATGATCAGCTCAATCCCGATCTTGATATTGATCTCAAACCCATCACACACATCCGACCCTACCAGGAAAAGAGCCTGGCAAAAATGTTCGGTAACAGCCGAGCGCGCAGTGGCATCATTGTGCTTCCATGTGGCGCAGGAAAGACGTTGGTCGGAATCACGGCAGCCTGCACAATCAAGAAGAGCTGTCTCGTGCTGTGCACAAGCAGTGTAAGTGTAATGCAATGGCGGCAACAGTTCTTGCAATGGAGCAATGTCCAAGAATCTCAAATCAGTGTCTTTACCGCGGACGAAAAGCAAAAGTTCTCGGGTGCTGCGGGCATTGTCGTATCTACCTACTCCATGGTTGCCAATACAGGTAAGCGTTCACATACCTCTCAAAAAATGATGAACTTTTTGGAAAGTCGGGAGTGGGGTTTCATTCTTCTCGACGAGGTGCATGTCGTACCTGCTTCCATGTTCCGTCGTGTGCTGACCAAAATCAAAGCACATGCAAAGCTGGGTCTGACTGCGACTCTAGTCCGTGAGGACGAGAAAATTGACGAACTCAATTTCCTCGTGGGTCCGAAACTCTATGAAGCCAACTGGATGGATCTTGCTGCCAAGGGCCATATTGCCACCGTGCAGTGTGCGGAAGTCTGGTGCCCCATGACTGCTGAATTTTACCGTGAATACCTGCGGGAGAAGAGTCGAAAGAAAATGCTACTCTATTGCATGAACCCCACCAAATTTCAAGCGGCACAGTATCTAATCCAGTTTCATGAAAACCGTGGTGACAAGATCATTGTATTCTCAGATAATGTGTATGCTCTGGAGGCCTACGCCATCAAACTAGGCAAACCATACATCCATGGTGGTACACCCCAAATCGAAAGAATGCGCATCTTGCAAAACTTCCAGCATAATCCTATTGTGAATACGATCTTCCTGTCCAAGGTGGGCGACACTTCCATTGATCTTCCCGAAGCAACTTGTTTGATCCAAATCTCCTCCCATTTTGGATCACGACGACAGGAAGCACAGCGTCTAGGACGAATTCTTCGTGCGAAACGCAGAAATGACGAAGGTTTCAATGCCTTCTTTTACAGTTTGGTCAGCAAGGACACTGCCGAGATGTACTATTCCACCAAGCGCCAGCAGTTCTTGATTGACCAAGGTTACGCGTTCCGTGTCATTATGAATCTGGTTGGCCAGAAAGAAATGCCCGGTCTTGTGTACGCAAGCAAGTCCGAACAAATTGAGCTTTTACAGAGTGTTCTGATCGCCAGCGAGAGTGCCGCTGAATTCGGCACAGATGTCAAGCTCAAGGACTTTGGATCATCCTCTGTTCCCAACGCGAAACGAGTTATGGGCAACCTCAATGCTCTCAGTGGAGCACAGCATATGTCTTACGTTGAACGCAACCGCTCCATGAACAAAACTCTGGCAAGTGATCAGCCGCGACACAAAGCCTTCCAGAAGCGTGCTGCACAGGCCAAGCGGAAGGCCTAGCTATGCGTGCTCCTTTATCACGTGATGACATGGTGACGTTGCAATTAATCCGTAGGGTCAACAAAGAATTTGCAAATCCCTCCTCCTTGCAAGTTGCTCCTCAATTGGATTGCAATTTATTTCGATTAAAGTGACGCGTAGTGCATGCGCCATATCTGAAAAGTGACACAGGCATCTGCTCAAGAAATTTAAATGGCAGATCCGACGATATCGTCGGCGATGCTTGATGGCGTCCCTGTCGGGTCTGTCGGTGGCGTTGGTGGTGTTCGTGTTGCACTCACAGATCTAGCGCCACAGCCTGTGCAGACTGTCGCCCCGACCCAGCCCTCCTTGGATGCGATTACCATCAAAGTGGGGGATATTTTCCCCGATATGAAATCTTTCCGTGCGCGTCTTGGCTTGTATGGCATCACTCACAAATGTCCCTATCGAGCCCGACGCAGTGACAACAGTCGCTTTGTTGGCATTTGCCCTGCTGTTATGAGCGAACTGAAGAAAGAAAGCAGCAAGCCTAATAAGGGGTCCCTTGCTGATTCCAATAACGGGAGTGAGGTAGAGACCCAATGTCCCTTCAATGTGATTGCGCGCCGGCGCAAGGAGGGTGGCGTTTGTGTAACTCGTGCCATACTTGAACACTCGCCGAATTGCAATGCCCCTATATCCTTTTCTACATCTGCGACATCCGCGTACATGACTCAATTGATGGAGGAATCTGCTTCTACCATTGCTCCTCGCGAGATTGGAAAATACGTTCACGAGGCCACCGGAACCAAGTTGTCTTACTCTACGTTGTGGCGTACGTCTCATTTACTTCAATCAAGAGAGCGTGAACGACAGGACGCTACATTTAAAAAGATTGTGCCTTTCCTCAACGCCTTTCGTGAGGCAAATCCTGGTACATTGGCTGTGGTTGAGCAACATCCCAATGGTCGCTTCTATCGTTCATTCCTTTGCCCGGGTGCTCTGGCGAGTGCATTTGGAGATTGTCCCTTCTCTTTGCACGTTGAATCCAGCCCCATCACGTCCTATTATGAAGGCTCGCTGTTGAGTGCCTATGTCAAGGACGGTCTCGGCGCATTGGTCCCTCTTGCGATCGGAATTACGGCTCGGGAGGACGAAGAAAACTGGCGCTTCTTTTTCCATCAATTATTGACTGCCTTGCCCATCATTGGTTGTCCGGGTGTGACAATCTCACACTCCAAGGATCCTGCGATCAGTGAGGCACAACTCGCAGCTTTACCTGCTTCTCGTACCATGTCCAATTTTACCCGCCTCGACTGGACTGCGTCGGGATCGCTGCACGAATACTATGCTCAAATGACCCACCTTTGCTCAAACAGCTATTTTGTGATCTTGGTGGGTTGGATCACTCAGGTTGCTGTACTGATTTACGCACGTTCCATGGAACTTGAGTCCGAACGCAGCGTATTCCCTGGTGGCATTTTGGGACGGAGCAATATGAGCTTTAGTGGATGGGATGTTGCATCATTTGGACCTTCAGATTATTTGGTTGTTAATGTACACGAGAAGCAGCAAGTGAACCTGGCTTTGCGCACATGCAGCTGTGGACAATGGGTTGAGCACTCGTTCCCTTGTATCCATGCAACCAGATGTTTGCCATTGGAGCGGTTGGTGGGCCTTGGACAGTTTATTCATCCATCGTACTTCACAGAAAGTGTTCGGAGATGCTATTCTCGACGCATGACTTTGATTGATGTGAATTCGATCACACCCCAGGGTGAATCCCTGTTACATGACGCAGGGGCCTTTGTGAATGACCATGACGCAGCGACTGGACCAGATGGTGTCATCATACCTCAAGAACTTCCCTTGCTCCCTCCTACTACGTTTGAGCCTGTGAAGCGGGGACGTGGCCGACCCAAGGTGGTACGAACCGGCAATCACACTCGCGGGGCAGGCTTGGGTGCCATGTACCAGTGTGGTCATTGTCACGGCAAGGGGCACAATTCACGAACCTGTCCACTGAATCAAAAATCAGACATGTCATCTTCAGCCACGGCAGCTCAAGTTGCCAGTGTAGCTCTTGGATCTACTCCGACCGCTACCACCTCAACCGTGTTTGGGGAGGCGACAGTTCCGTTTACCATCGATACATCCCTATCAACTTCCACACCCCCCGTGTAATGTTTTCTCCTAAATTAACCTTCCGATTTCTACCTCTTGTATACTGTGTTTATAGTTGTTGTGAATTCCTAATTCGCCTTCTTGTCGTCGCTGCGATGAGCACCGAGTTTTGCAATGGACTCTTGTCGTCGCTTGTTTTCAGCAATACGATCAAGACGAATAGAGTACCACTCTCCAAGTTGCATAAGAAGTACACCAGCCAACATTGCAGTAATAATGACGTTGGTCGCGCCAATCACCTGGACCACAGAGGCTGTTTCTTGGAACGAAAGTGGCTGAAACGTGTAGTTATCCACTTTTCGGTAGTCTGCTGCATCAAATACGGCACGGTGAACGATGGATGGCTCATTAGGCTTCGCGAGCACACGCAGATTGGGGATCGACACAGCGATGTACATAAGCACACTGCCGAAGTACAACAGCAGACTGAGGGTGCCAAAGTACTTGTCGTTATCACTCCATCGAACCAGCTTGGCCACAATTCCGACCAATCCAATAGAGAAAACAGTGTGAATCAACACAGAAACACTCAGCGGCGCGTTGTACATCGAGAGATAGAAGCCAATGGCTTTCTTGACATCTGTCTCGGAGATTTCACCATGGAATAGCAGGGGATAATCGTAGCTTGATGTGATATAGAGCAATCCTACAAAGTGTTATTATGTTCAAACGTACCATATATAAACAGAACACTGGCCAACACAAAGCCCGTGCGGAACCCCATGCTAGAGTGAAGCTAGCTCCCTGCCACTTGGGGTGTCGAGGCAGCGATGGTTCGCGCACCACGTGGCCCCTCCATCGTGCCTAGCCCATCACGTCATTATTACGTTCTACCGTCTCAGAGTGCGGGCCACGCACGGACGCCACGTAAGTTGGAACTTGCCTTAAATACGGGGTGAGTACCTTCACGATTCGTTCACCCTACCTACCATGTCTCAAAACATTGTAAGTGCGATCTTGGTATTGACCACGTAGAAACTCACTCTTAACGACGGCAACCAGATCCCTCAGATTGGTCTCGGTACTTGGCAGTCTCAGCCTGGCGAGGTTGAGAACGCCATCGTGCATGCGGTCAAAGGCGGCTACCGTCACCTTGATTTGGCCAAGATTTACGGCAACCACCACGAGGTGGGTGCTGCTTTCCAGCAAGTGATCCCCTCGGTTGTCAAGCGTGAGGAACTCTTCATTACCGACAAGCTGTGGAACAACTCGCACAAGCCGGAGATGGTGGAGAAGGCGCTCGACCAGACGCTGCAGGAGCTTGGCCTGGAGTACCTGGACTTGTACCTGATCCATTGGCCAGTTGCCTTTGACGGCGACTTAGACACTCTCGTTCCTCAGGAGAACAACAAGGCCAAGCTGGACCTCCAGACGTCGCTGGTGGACACCTGGAAGGCCATGGTGGCCCTCAAGAAGACGGGCAAGGTCAAGTCGATTGGTGTCTCGAACTTTAGCCCCGCCCACATCGATGCCATCACCAAGGCTACGGGTGTTCCCCCCGCGGTGAACCAGATTGAGGCACACCCTCTGCTTCCTCAGGACGACGTTGTGGAGTACCACAAGCAGAAGAACATCCACATCACTGCGTACTCGCCTCTTGGCAACAACCTGCGTGGTGAGACCAAGATTGTGGACTACCCGCAGGTGACTGAGATTGCCAAGAAGCGCAACGTGGATCCCGGTCAAGTGCTGATCTCGTGGGGCGCTAAGCGTGGCTACTCGGTCATCCCCAAGAGTGTCACCAACAGCCGTATCACCAGCAACTTCCAGCAGGTTGACCTGAGCGACGAGGAGTACCAGGCCCTGTCTGACATCATCAAGACGGCCGGCAAGCACGTCCGTTTCAACATTCCCTACACCTACACCCCCCAGTGGGATATCAATGTGTTTGGTGAGGAGGTTGAGAAGAACGCGGCCCACCAGATCAAGATTGAGTAGATTTTGTACCTGCTATTGATATTTTGTCCTACGATGACTGTGTGTTCTGTAGCCAGCTTCGGGCATCCCACGTTGGAAATATGTGAGCTAGCTCTTGTAGTGCAGAATCGTGCGAGTCTGAACCATGGAATCCATTCCGGGTATCGCCCAGTCCTAGCACGGCTCGGAGGCAATCCGGTTGTTCCCAGGCGGTGCGATACGCCTTTGTAGGTCCGATGAGCTCGCGCCACTGCTGGATGGCATTTGGCCCTGCCAGAGCCAACCCCATGGCTCGCCCTGATGTCATTCCTAGGATCAGACGATCATAATAAAATTTCCCCTGATGCTCTTGATAGAAAGAGGCCGCATCCTCCATGGTCCATTCGAACGACAGGGATCGCAGAATCTAGGTAAGCCTCCGCCAGCGTACGTGAAGAGTTGGGTGCTCACGAATCCGTTTTAATGCATATCGGATATGGGGCTGGAACACACACACACTGGGCTTAATCAAAGCCAATGTGACTTCCATGAAAGTGCGCTTTCGTTCCCCCGTCTCGCGTCGATGGTCTGGGAAAGGTCATGACTAAACAGCTAACATAGGTTCTAGGGACTGACTCGCGACAAGGGATCGTCACAGGTATCATTCATTCATGTCTTGGCTACTTTTCTTCATACTCGTAGGACTTGCATCCTTCCATCAGAAACACGGTCATTCAGGGTCGTAAAACAATTCGTCATTCAAGGCTTCAGTTCCTTGAGGTGTCGTAAAAATGTAACGGTAGCCTTGCGCAAAAGATCTCCTGATTTAGAGCCCGCCGCCACTGCGCTCCACCGGTACAAAGCGGTTTCCATGGACTTGGGAGATCATGTGGGAGTGCTTACGCGCATTCGACACGTAGTTGCTCACTAGAAGCGTGGTAGTGGCACCAACAAGGGCGGTCGTGGGGCGGACATAGAACGACATGACTCTTGTAGTGAAACGTTGTGAAGAGAGAGGCGATGGGGTAAACAGCCCCTCTTTATACACTCATTGCTGGGGTCTTCGCCACTGCCCTCACGCGCGATCTCGAAGTGGGAGTGCACTCGAGCCAACCACGGCGTAGTATGGGGTAGGCTTTATTTTGGTGGTTTGCGATAGGGCCAAATTTTATTCAACCTCGGCCGAATGTAGCAGGGTCAGCCTCGCGACCACCGTCGATTGGCATCGGCGTCGCGTGGGCGTGTCGTGTCCACCAGTGCGATTCTGCCAAACATTGTTCAGGCCTCTCCAAGATGCAAGGTGGAGTCGGCTCGAATCTTTCTCAAGACGCGGGCCGCGATGTGGCATCGCCTCTTCGGCGCTCGGCGCGTCTGAGTGGTGCCTTGTATCAGCGGAGCGGCACTCCCAGCCAGACGTCGGGGCCAGGGGCATCTACGAGTCACTCTGCGCGTCGACGCGCGCGAGGCGCCAAGTCTGATGTTATGGATGCCTCTGCATGGTCATCATCGCTCTATTCGGCGCGTGATGCATCACAAGTGAGCAGTTATTATCTCCGGCCACAGGAGGAGGACGGCAAAGATGGTGCGAACAAATCCGTGTCCGTCGGCGAGTTTCCAGGACTCGGCTCTCTTCTGCGGGGCTCCCAAAGACCACAAGAAACGCCCAAATCCTCTGTCTACAAGCGTTCATTAGGGAGGTTTGCGCAGGATTATTCAGAGGAGGACCGATTCATGGCGCAGGTTGAATCGGATTGGAAGGAGCAGGCGGAAGCCAATGCGTCCATGCCCCATGCACCTACAGAGGAAGCTTTGGCGGATGCGGACGACTCTGTGTTTGTACCGCAACAGACTCCCAGCGTGCCCGGTCTGTTTCGTTCCGTGCACCGCCCTTCCACGGGCGTGCCTCCCGAAGGTGGGAGCCCATCAGATGAGGCGTCACGGCGTGCACGCTTCTTCGCATCGCCACAACCAACCACGTCATCATCAAGGCAGTCAAGATCTCTGCGCACGTGGCTTGTGATTCTACTAATGGGTGTGGCTCTATCGACCATCCTTTTTGCTGTGCGCCAGGGCCGCCTTTTCCGAGCTGCGCCCTCGCCTCTGGTTGTGAGCGAGCCATGGGACTCTTCAACAGACGTGCATCAGCGTATCTCGGCGCTCGAGAAAGCCTTAAATAAGGTATGGCAGTCGCTGGGCGACACAACCGCCGAGACTCGTCGAGTACAGGACACATTCTCTGAGCGTCTTTCTTCGCTCGAGCGCCGCAGTGTATTCAAGCAGACGCTTCAAACGCTGGACGATGATGTAAAGGCACTGCGTAAAGCCCACGAGGATCGGGTCTTGGTGTGGCAATCGGAAAAAAAGCGCTTGGACGATATGTACCGCCGCCTCACCACCCTGGAACGTGGAACCAAAGGCACCCATGCTGCTAGTGCTGATGCTTCGGTGCCTGCGCTGCAGGCGCAGGTCTCGGAGGTGATGCGCAAGTTGCAACAGGTAGAGCGACAGGCGCAAGAGGCGGAAATGGCGGCGAGCGATGCCAAGCGCGCGCTGGAGCCTCTGAAGCAACTGCTGCCTGAGCGCATGCCCGTGCGATACGATGGCCACTCGAACAAGCTGTTTATTGATCCTGCCTTTTGGCTAGAGCTTAAGAAGCGCCTGCCTACGGCAGCCCATGCACAGGAGCCCATGCCTTGGGCCGACTTTGTTATGGAGCACCGTGCTGATTTGGATGCCGCTATGAGGGAGGTTCTACGCCATCAGCTAGACAGCGGGGACCTGCTTGACCGTGCCTCGTTCATGCAGCTTATGGAAGCCGAGATGGCCCGTGCGAAGGTCGATCTCAGTGCGCGCTTCAACGAGCATGCCCAAGATTTACAGAACGATGTGCTGGCTAAGGTGCGACAGCAGCAGGCCATGTACGAGCGCACTGGGTCCTGGGAGCGTCCGGCTGCTCAGGATAACACGGATGTGGGCCATGTGCGGCAGCTCATCGATGCAGCCCTTGCCAAATTTGCTGCTGATCACATTGCGCGGCCCGACTTTGCACAATATTCATCCGGAGGACGCGTGGTCCCTAGTTTGACCAGTCCTACGCATGAGCTACAGCTGCCTGGACGTCGCATCGACGGCTTTACCTCTATGCTATCATACCTGCTTCCCCTTCCTATGCGCTCAGGTGCCCAGGATACACATACACTTCGTGGCCGAATGCCTGTGGTTGCGTTGCACCACGATACGTCGCCGGGCATGTGCTGGCCTTTCTCAGGCACGCATGGACAACTAGGCATCCAGCTCGTGCGCCGAATTCGGCCTACGGCTATAACGATTGACCATGTGCCTGCCTCGCTCGCTCTGGATAAGCAGGCCTCGGCACCTCGCGACATGGAGGTGTGGGGCGTGGCGGACTCCCCCTCTGATCAAGAGGCCATCTCTCGATGGCGGCTTACGCCTGCGGCCCGCGCATGGAGTGAAGAGCCTTCGCCTGTACCGCCCTCGCCGGCCCATGTGTTCTTGGGATCCTTTGTGTACGATGCGGCGGGGCCGCCCATTCAAACGTTCCCGCTGAGTGACGCCGCTAGTGCTGCTTTATCAACGGGCTTCCGTGTGGTGCAGGTGAATGTGCTGAGCAACTATGGCATGCGAGATTATACGTGCCTGTATCGTGTGCGTGTGCATGGAGATCCGGTGGCGTGAGCTGTCCGCTGTATCATTATAGTACATTAATAGCCTTCCAGATCGAGGGCCTCCAACACAAGGCTGGTGCCATTGCCATCCAAGTCGTCCAAATCGTCGTCATCGTCGTCAATATCGTCGTCAATGTCGTCCACGGCGTCCTCCGCCTCCGCTTCCTCTTCGTCCACCGAATCGGTGACACGAGGGGCCCACGGGCGGGGCAGGTTGGGACCCAGGTGCGTGTGGTGAGCATCGAGGCCGAGAGGGGGGATATCGTCGATACGGCGATTGCGCCACTCGGGTCGCGCAGCATCGTAGGCAACGGCCAACGGCGTGCGCTCGTCGTAGGGCGAGCCCATCGGAGCCATGGGGTCCGGCTCGGAGATCAAACGTGGTATTCGCGCACACTGCATGTCCAAAGCGGAGAGCGGCGGCACATCGCTCTCCATGTTCGACGGGCGGGCACGAGGCGTACGTAGTTCGTGATCGTCCATGGTGGTCGTAGGCGGACTACGCACAGTCTCCGCCACAGGCTCCACCGAATCTGTGCTGTCCCAACGGTGGCGCGATGAGCGGATCTTCTCCAAATCGTGGTCCGAGTAGCGGCGTGTCACACTTTGAACGTACGGTGAAGGCGCACGCGAGTCGCAGCGGCCTTCTGCCCCGTCGGAGCTATCCGACATGGACAGCGAGGTCGGCGTATGAGATCGTGAGTGGGGCACAAGGCTCCAAACAGCGCCGAAGCGCGCTTGCTGTGCGGCAAAGTAGCTTTCACTGCGTTCGAATTGGATGCGCAGTGTGGGATGATGTACGGTGGGCGGCTTTTCATTCCAACTGTCGTGCGGGGTCAACGGCACACGCAGCGAAGGCCAAAGCCACACAGGGATCCGGTCGCGCTGAGGAAGCAGCACATCTTCTGTGTGCCCAAAGCGCTCCACAAATTGCACCAGGTGCTTGGGTGCAGCCTCAATCGTGCCCGAGTAGCGACCCGCGGCGACGTTGACACCACGCGTGAGCTCTTCGCACAACGCAGCACTATGCCAACCCTGAACCTTGCGCAGACACGCGACCAGCGTCGATGTCACCTCAACACCATCGAGGCAATGCACGTAGAGGGGCAAATTCTCGCGATTCAGCACCTCCATGAGCGCCCGCGCCGCGCCTTCGTGCGTCAGACCGCCGGTTTCCTCTTTGGGCTTTTCTGTACGGATGTGAATAATGTGCACACCTGCACCGCCATTTTGCATGCGGGCCCAGGAAGCAATGTCAGGATCACTGTCAATAGGCTTGGGCGTCAGCGAGACGATGGTTCGCAAATGCAGCGTCTCGAGAAACGGCAGGTTCCGGTGCTTCGGATAGGCACCGCGATACAGGCACTCCGAAAACGACGTGATACGCGATGCGGCGCCCGCACTCGACTCCGCATCACTCATATCTGGCATGCGCTGGGGAAACGCAACGACGCCGAAACGCATCGGCGGCGAGAGCGGCCCACGCGTCATGGCACGCCCCTGACAGTGCGTAGCGACGGCCTGCCCGACCTAGCGCCGCGATGCGTCACGTGGCACGCCGCGCCTTTGTGTTGGTCTGCGCAGCGAGTTTTTGGCTAGGAAAGCGATGGCGTATGTGCGGGGCACGCAAGCGCCCATGGACCTTACCGAGCCGGGTCCACGCCAGCGTACGTACTATGCACTTACATGAGCTTCCATATTTGATGCGCCGATGGATACCACGACGCCCGATGCGTCACTAATGGATTTGGATCCGGACTCGCCGGCCGTTGTGCCGCCGCCACCGGGGCCGTCGCTGACTCTGCTAGACGGCTGCGCGCTGTCACAAGAACCATTAAAAGAACAAATGCAGCCTGCACCGGCCATCCAGGAATTGGGGCCTGAGGGTGGCGGGCATCTCATGCTGCGTCCCACACCCAGCGCCCCGGCCGTGCGTGCCGTCGACTCTCGAGCGCTGAGCGAGCCGACATTGCCGTCCAAGCGTACGGTGCCAAGTGTTCTAGAGCGGCCCGAGCTTCTTCTCACCTATGCACAAGTGCTTTTCAATGCCAGTATCATTTTTGTGTTTTTGTACCTGCTGTTTAGCCTCGTATGGACGATCCAGCGCGATGTCTCGCAAAAGGTGCGCGAGTACGAGCTGGGTGCGTACATCACACTGACGCAGACTATCTGGGCGAAATTGCTTCTTGCTCTTCTTCCTATGCACAGAATCGCTGTGGCTCCGATACACAGGCGCCTGCTCTCTCCGAGCTGTGCGAGTCGTGGAAACGGTGCGCTGCTCGTGACCCCACTGTGGTGGGACGCGCGCGCGTCACGGCAGAAACCTTTGCCGAGATCCTGAATGGATTTGTGGATGCCGTCAGTTGGAAAACAATGCTGTTCTCTCTGCTGACACTGTCCATCGTCGTTGGCGCGACTAATTCCACCCTATCGTTCTTCCGTGTGAATGCGCGGCATGCTCATGAGGCGCCGCCGCCGCCCGAGGCAGCGTACCCCTCGGCGTACTACCCGTACCCTGTACCGCCTGACTGGGACCATTCGGCACCCATGCTGCGCCGACGTACCAACGATGACTCTGCCACTATACCCTATCGCGTTCATGAGTCCCAGTAAGGGTATCGAGCGCGGCCGTCCGCTCTTGGCGACGGCGCACATGGAAGGCATGCTTGGCGCGCCGCGCTGCCTTGGCGCGTTCTAGCTGCGCAGTCGTAAATGACATACTAGCTCGCTCACGCTCGCGTGCAAATTGCGCCTGGAGCTCCCGCTCATGCGCCTTGTAGGCCTCGTGCCACTCACTCACGCGCTCAAAGGCGCCGCCTGGCACGGCGGCCTGCACTTCGGCGTCGGAAAGGCGCTTCATCTCTTGAATCTCGTCCCAGCGCTGCAGACGCTTGAGGCGCGCGCGACGGCGCCACTGGATCATCATAGTCATATGGATAGGCTGTGTTGGCTTGTAGCGCAGCATCGGTTTGTTGTACAGCGTAGGGGGCAGCAATGCGCCCGAGGGTAAAGACGGACGTGTTGGCGTAGTCAGCGCTTTCTGTGGGTACCGCGACAAGGCACGAGGTGCCGGCTTGGGCCGTGAAGAAGCTGAGTTTCTTGGACGAAGGGGCAAAAGCGCCTCTAGGGCGATCAGCACATCCATCTGGCGGTTGCTTTGTGATCTCGCACAGGTGCTCAAGCCACGCCGCGGTACACGAGGCATGGATGCTGGCCGCACCAAGCGACGACGACGACGATCGAGTGTACGGATCTCGTCGACCTCGGATGACGCTTGTGCCTGCAAGAAAAGCAGGCCAGCCTCACCGGTGCACCTATGCATCGCACTGGACGGTACATAGGGCGGGTGAAGTGAATCAGGTTGGCATGTCGTACCTGGCACGCGCGTCACGTCGTCGACCTCGTCGAGGCGCGGCATGGGTCGAGCGTCGCGGAACAGCGAGCCATGCGTGCGTGCGAGAATGGCGTGAATGTCCAGCGACTCACCCGAGGGAATGGCCTCAGGCTGGGACGGCGTTACGCATGGGTCGTCGACCTCTTTGCGCAGCACATGGTCGATATCCACCGCCGCAAAGAACGCACACGATTCAGGCAAATCGTCCATGTTCAGTTTGAAGGCGAACATGGCCCGTGTCCATAGGTTGGCAATTTGCAACGCCAGTGCCGTGCGATGCTTGTCGGATTCGCGCGCAAGGTAGCGAACCTCGTCATGGACACTCAGCATAAAGCGTGCATCAATGTCGTACGTGGTGCACAGATGATGCATGGCAGTAATAAGCAAATGGAGGTAGTCAACACCGCTCGACTGCACGACCCAATTGATGCGACTAGGCATAAAGTCTTGGCGCTCAGCACCACTGCCTTTGGGTAGGTACCGCTTAGACAGAGCAGCCGTAATACCACAGTCCAGCGCAGGCGTTTTCGGCTGATCACTCAACGCAATCTCTTCGAGCTTGTTGAAAACAAAACTCTCTGTGCCACCAAACCAGAACTTGCGCCCGAACAGGCCAGAACCTCGTGTGGACTGTCCTTTGGTGGCTGCGTACAGCTGTTTCGCACGCCTTGCTGCCTCGTCCATAGGCATACTTGGATTGGCTTTCAGAAGCAGTTGCATAGCATGCCGGATGCCCGCCCCATAGATTCGACTGTAGTTGAACACCTTGGCTTGGTTTCGGCCCGTGCCAAGGATCTGCGCCGTCTTGCTGTGCAAGTCGGTGCCCTGCGACTTGGAACCTTCGAGTGTCATCCAACCAATCGCTGTAGCACCATGAATACCAAATTGTGCATCACCCATCACACTGCAAATCCACAACTCCTCACTGTCGACATCGGCACCGACGATGGCCCAACCGGGTGGCGCTTTGACCATCGACTTGAGCTCGCTGCCAATCCGGTTCTTTTTCGCATTCGACGCCGTGAGCCAGGTTTTCTCAATGGCGCGTCGCGTCACGGTACCCATAGAAATCACCTGCGGCAAAATCATTCCGCGCGCCGCCTGGTCGAGGTAGCCCATATTTACACTGCCGGTTTTGTCCCACACGACAAATTGCCGCTCAATGCGATCCCGTGCACTAATCCAGTAGCTACACTGGGCATTCATGTCCAATGCTGCTTTGGCGGCTGACGCAGCCTGCTCACTAGGATGCAGACTCTTCAAGCGCCCATTCTCAAAGTAGGGTAAGAAATGCTTGCTGAAAGGATGTCCCACATTGCTTGCATCGCCATTCGCATGCGGCAGCTTGTAAAAGGTGCCTGAGCGTAGATGCATATCAGCCTCGTGCTCAAACACCAAAGCTGCTTTGTTCGGCAAGGGCGCTGACGCACGAAAGACCCAGCCGTGCTGCCGGCTACGGAACATCGGCGCACCATCCCAGGCAATTTTTAGCAGAAGCGGCGCAATCTTGGCACGGATGGTGATGTCCACATCCTTTTGCGACGCGTCATACAAATCCCAGTACCACTTGGGCCACCAAGGCGCACGCTCTGAAGGGTCTTGGTACGGCACATCTGTCCAGTCCAACTGCTGAAGGCATAACTCCTTGCCTGGCCCTTGGTCGCGCACTTGCTCAGCAAGCTCGCGCAGTTTCGCGTCCAACTCATGGCGGTCACCGCCCTGCTGGATGGCGGAGAGAATGTCCTCACCCAGTGGTCCTGCTGCACTCGTTATCGTGTGTTTCTTCAACATGGCCTGACTAAGGGGCGAGCCCTGGAGCGGTGTATTCATGTTCTGCACGAACCACCGACCCCCTTCGCCCAAGAACACAGGCTCGCCATAATAACGTAGCTGCAGCAGTTGCGCAACCAGACGAATCCGCGGCGTGAGCAGCGATTTCCCGTTGGCAATGCGGTCGCGCCACCACGCAGGCACATACTGTGCGTACTCCCATACCTTGGGCTTTTTCGGTGTCCAGTCAAGCTGACTGTACCATGCATCCGTTTCCCACCACCGGTCGGTCGGTTTGTCTTCATTGATGGCCTCAATGCCACGTTCCATGAGCCGGTGAACCATGTCCTTGAGCGTAGAGACGACTTGCGCGTTCATCTCGTCAAACTTGGCACTGGCGCGCTCCAGATAGGCTGACCAACTCTCGTTAACGGGCAGGAACGTGCTGCCCAGCTGCAAAACACCCGCAAGTGTGGCTGGGTGGGGGCAGCTGCGCATATAAGCAGGCCAGACTTTGGAAAACACAGCAAACGTCGTCGCCACGTCAGTGGCACAGTACGTGAGCAGAGATGGGAGGTGTTCCCAAATCTCTTCGCGGCTCGTGCCATCGATGAACACATCACGCTGATGCTTTTCCAGGTGAATACCGCAATGGAGCGCTGCCACATCTGCGAGCGAGTTTTTCGACGTGACATCCTGCCACAAAACCTGACTGTGATCGTCATCGTGGCCCATCATGGGGCTGGTCTCACCAATAGACGTGTCAAGCAGCGCCACATTCTCCTGTAGGCATTCTCGCAACTCCTCTGGCAAGCCACCCAGCTCGTTCATGGTAATGGCAGCCAAGGCATTGTCATCCAACTCACCCTTATGCAGCAGTTGGCGGATCTGTTCACGGGTATCATCTTCCATTCGCTGGGCCACAAGAAGCTTGTTCAGACGTCGCGTCGCTCTCGTCCGGGCATGTTCCGCCCATGCAGCGCGCTGAGGCGACGATATACCACTCGTAGCCACATGGAGACTCATCGTATCCAGCCAGCGAATCGACGTCTGATGAAGCGTGTATTCATCTAACACAGCTGCTCGGTCAAACCCGGCATTGTGACAGATGACGAGACGCGGAGGCGCTGAACCATCGCAGGGACCCAGCGGAATCAAATGCTGCTTGGATGCATGATCCGGCCCTACCTGAGCAAGCCATGGGCTGATCCAAGTGTACCACGCGTGTTCGCCCACAGCGGCGGCCATCACAGGGTATGGGCTTTCCTTCACCATCACTTCCACGTCAAAGACGAGTGTCGAATCCTCGACATCAGGGTATGGCACTGACACAGGGTCACCCAGACCCACAATCGTGCCCTCTTGCGTGCGAAGAAACGCGTATTTGGTCCAGCCAGGCTCTCTGGAAAACCCACTGGACCGAAGAGGCACATCACTCCGCAACGATTCGTCCAGCGCCAACCAACTCTCAGGCGACCAGCCGACAGAGGTATCGTCCACCTGTTCAGCAGGAGGCACTGGTATCTGTAACTGAGAAAAGCGCTCGGCGTAATCAAGCCAAGGCTGGGCAGCGCGGCGGCCTATCGTCCAGAAATGCTCTCCCAAGTCGCTGCCTTGTAGAGGGGGTAGCTGGAACGTCGTTGGCGTAGATCGAGAAGCTTGCGATGGCTCTAAACCATGCTTTTCCAAGTGCTCCCTGCACACGTCCAAGGACACAGGGTCGGGGGGAAGACAAGGCGTGCTGCCAGGTGGAAACAGCTGGCGATGAAGCGAACGCTCCAATAGCTGAACACCCACAGGGTTGCATGGGGCTACTGTTATTAGATCACAACATACCATACAACGATGCATCTGTATGCTTCTTAGCCGTCTCGGTCGACATGCGACGCGGGGCGAAAGCCCTCGTACCACCTGATGCTAGGTCCAGCCTTGTGGTCTCGATGCGCCAGCGATGATGTCCATGCACGACGTGTTTAAATCGGCAGCACCCAAAACGGTAAGGCATATAGTCACGGCGATGGACCACCCGGGCCGCACTGGGCAGGCGGCCAAGGGTCGCGTTCATGCGAGGGCGCAATGGATCGAGGGTATCTACAATATTCTGGATCGGGCTTTTTCAAGGTCTGTGCCGCCCGATGGAGTCCAGCAAACTACCCTTCTCAAAGGGCACCTGGAGACTATCGCTGGAAACGAGCTTAGGTCCATAAGAGGGAGACGTGGGTTGACGCGCCGTGGATTTGGTCGATTTCGACCTCTGTAATCCAGCGTTACTTCGAAACGACTGGGCTCGACGGGTATGCGCTGCTTGTTGCTCCGCTCGTTCAATCGATTTGGCCATCATGAACAATTCAGGCCGTTCTTGCTTTAGCACATAGGATCGAGCACGTAGAATGGCACTAACCCAGTCAGCATGGGCCGCCAAATCTGACTGGCAAATATATACAGTGGCATGTGTTTGGGAGGCTTGATGTCGTATGGCGAAGCCATATTCCTTGGGTTGAGCGACTTTATGGGCGTTCACCAAGTACAAATCCGCTTCCATCATGGTGGAAATGCGGGCTTCTGGTTTGCTCTGCATGTAAGTAAATGTCGACGTACTTTTTCATCCTTGGCGATATAGAGGGAATGCTCTCGAAGTTCGAGCCACTTTTTGCACCATTTTCCTTGTTCCAAGAGAATCGAAACCGACCCACCGAGTACGCTTGAAAAGGGAGGAATGGAATCAGTTCGCAGAAGATCGTAGCGATCAAATGGTTTAATGAGGAAGTAGCCGGAGTCGCGGCCTCGTGCACGAACAATATCTTCAATGCGCTCATACTCGCGTAATGGTCGCTCCAAGCTCCACTCTGGAATCACATCATACAATGCCCATGCGTCGAATGTGTTTGAGTGGGGTGCTATACCATTTTGTGCCAAGGCATGATGCAACACAGTTATGACCATAGCATTTTCAACCATAGGTACCATCGAATATTTTTGAACGTTTTGAAAGAATACACGCAACGGTGGAAGACTAGACTGCGGCTGCGGCACAGAGCGGTTTGCAGACAGTTGTGCCATGGCCATTGTGACCTCTCGCATCTGCGATTCCAAGGTGGGTTTGTCAGTCATAATTTTGTTCCCATGAGTGTCTGCAGAGGACGTTCTAGAACGTGGATCAGTCATATTCCACAAAGAGCCCTTCTTCTTGACTCCAGTCACTGACCTTTGGTGGGGATACATCTTTCTTGAAGGTGCTTCCGTGGAAGGATCAGAGGAGGAAGGCTGGTAGGAAGCATTGTGATTTGGTCGCTCAGAAGCATAAGCGTGTGGCTCATGGCGCCAGCGACGTGGCAATGTCTGACTTCTTTGTGGTATTTGATGTGCTTTTTTGGGTGAAGCCTTCCCCTCGAGTATTCTTAGAGTTTTGTTGCTTTGCGCCTGTTTCTCCTGCTGTATAATTCTTTCATGCGCGGCCAGGATATCGAGTGATGCACGAGAGCCGAGAGGAACATCATCTTCATTGACGTCGGCACGTTGTGGGCGGAAAGGGTTCTGGGATGCCTGCTTCACATGTGAATGGGTGGAGTGTTCCATTTCATCCTCTGACGGCGCACCGTAAACATCCTCGTCGTCCAACTCGTGGCTTGGACCCAAAGCTCTATCGGGGAGATCCGACGCCCATGAGCTACTCATGAGTGCCGAGACTTCACTTCCTGAAGCATCTTGCATGTCAGATGCATTACGACCTCGCTGCATAAGGGAATGCCACCTCTATCACAATGTAAGTAGCTAAAAAAGATGTCCCAGCGCCGTCCTATGTGGAGACAAACAATTCAATCACACTGGTTCATTCCAATTTGGGCCCCCAACGGCTACGGAATTTTTATGTCTTACAGGTGGTGAGGATAGTTAGCCTCGATTCGGTATCGTTCAGGTGCATATTTGATGAACTGGTACAAGACAATGAAGTCAAGGAAAATAGTGCCAACACTGCCCATGATCCAGCTCATATTTTCAACCAAATAAGGCCAAGACATGTCCTTAAGTAGAATAGAGAAAACGTAGGAGACATTTCCACCCACCGCAAAGATGAAAAGAGCAAGGCTCAGACCTGCACACTTTGTGTGACGGTTCTTGAAAATCTGAGGAATTCGAGAGGATAGGTACAAGATGGCACTGAGCCATCCCAAGAGTTGAGCATCCCAGCGCAAGTGCAATTCTTCCCGAACCTGCTTTTTAAAGGTCCACATCATGTGGAACGAGGAAATCGCCGCTGGATAGGCATCTGCGGAGAAGTAGGCAATAACGCCAACGATGAAGACAAAAAAGGTGATAAAAACATACTTGATGAGAGCAACTTGGTAAGGCGTGAAGTCATTTAGCATGTCCTCAAACTTCTCCGCCATACGGGCAGGCATATGGGTTATGGTATAAACACGAGAGTCCTCGCTGTCACGGAGGGGTGTGCTCTCAGTGATATTCTCCGCGTCCTCTCGTGCTAGAGGCTTTCCATTCTTGTAGCATTTCCCATAGTACCACCACTGCCAGATCAGCACGAGGTCACAAATACAGTAGTAACCAGCAAGATTGATCTAATCGTTAGAGATACAAACGTACCATCGTAAGCAAAACTCCTTGCAGAAGTCCACCTAGCAAGTTGAATGCATCACCTCCAAGCCAGATAAGGATGAACCAAATTGAAAGACCCTCGGTAGATTTTAGGGCGTAATTTTCTTGAATTTGACTGAAGACAGGAAACGCCTAAGCAAATACAAATCACGAAAAGTGCGCAATTGCATGAAAAAGAAAAGCGGTTGGTGTTAGCAGTCCATTCTATCTCAAGCACTCACGGTGAGTAGACAATTACCCAGCATGCAATTCTGTGTCGGCAACAACATCATCCGTGTTAACACATGTCCCAAAGGCTTCTTAGTATACGTACGAGATCCTAACTTGTAAGACTAGCTTATTACTTACCATCCCATTACGAAGGACCAACGGTCCGAAGCTGATATGGCGCTCCCAGCCACATGTACGGCTTGCTCCATCATCTGCCACTTCCAAGATCTGTAGCCTGCATACTCGCTATCTTCAAATGCACTAACTCTTAGTAAACAAACAGATCAGTATCAGGTTTTCAGTTACGTCACGTGTAGGTATCTGATGGGTACGACTATGAATCTTTTCCTGGGTTACAGCTGGGCAGCCTTTATTCGGACAATTATTAGCTTATATGATTGGACCGTTTCATTTCCTTGATCGAAAATCATTGAATAATTGGTTGCGTTTTCACTGGCGGTAGCGACAGTGTCTCAATGATAGATTTCAAGGGCGGTGTCGATGAATGTCGGTTATTATAATTGGTCCAACAATGTCGCGTCATGTGCGTTGTTCTAAAGACAGCAACATTTTGACCAACACTCTAAAAGATTGGGTGTCTATAGTTCGCAATCAAGTCGTCCAGTGTTACCGACAAATTTTGCTAAGGCGATCCCGACAGACGGGCTTGCCAAAATTCCTTCGGAGTCTTCGTTACAGTGCCAAGGGGAATATTGAACGCCAATCATTCCAGATTTGGATATCCCCGTCAAACCCTCTAATTTTCCTCTTGCCTTCCTCTGTCATTCACCATTTCAGTGATTCTCGAAGTTCTCTCCTGTTGACCGGTGTTCTTTATGATCGAGGAAACTGATAGTTTAGGGGCTTTGCCTTCAACGTCTGTTCGGTACAATTCGGCTTGGCCAGGTTCCAAGTCTATGATGGGTTATGAGAATCATCTCAAATCTTCGTCAAGTCCAGGACCAGGTCTTCGGCTGCTACCTTTCGATGCGCTCATTCAGCCACGGTCTGTTTGGCGAGCTGCTGGGAGTCCCCATTGCCATTCCCAAGAGGTCACCCCTTCTTCTCGTCGGCCAGATGACGATCGTGCATACACGCATGAAGGGCATCTAGTCTCCTCTCCTGTCTCGTCTACTTTTGTTCGAGGTAATGAGGTGTCACATGGACGACGGAGATTTCAACCGTACCCTTCGCATTCCCGAAACGACAGGTATGACCTGGGCCGTTTAGATGTGGCCACTATCAAGTGCCCCCACCGGGATCCTCGCGCCGCTTGGGCCTCGTATCCGGACTATAACGTCCATTCTCAATCGCCTGAATTCTCGTATTTCTCACCCCATGCCCCAGTTATGGGCCATCAGCGGGTCATTTCGCCAAGCGTTCATACTTACCGTGATATATCTCTGAGACCCTACCTGCGTCGAGCTGAAACAGCCCCCAGAGCACGACCTCCGATGGTGTTACGAACGTACTCTGACAAGGTTCTCTCGACGAATACGTCATATGTCCAATCGCCACTATCTTCAACGCATGGCTCGCCGTCGCATTTCCGTGCGTCGCCTCCGGACTGCAATGGCTCTGGCGACTGTTACGTTGGCACCTACGGCAGACATGCATCTTCTGTCTCTGAGCCTGATTCTATGCCATGGTCGAAAACTTCCAAACAAGGTACCGTTGCTCAAAAGGTCGAGAAGGCCGCCAACAAAACTGGGAGGACGGGTCGCCCAGCAAGTCGTTCGCGCAGTACTGGGAATGTCTGCCAGTCATGCAATGCCACAAGCACGCCCGAATGGCGCAAAGGCCCTATGGGCCCTCGCAGCCTGTGCAATGCATGTGGACTTTTGTATGCGAAGATGTGCCGAAAAAATGAGAACGATGCTGTACTGGTGGCTGAGTCGAAACATGAAGATCCAGCCCAGGCTCGACAGGCCGCTATTGATGAATTAAGCAAGCCCGAGAAACAGCATCAACTTCTCGAGGTTCTTCGTGCCGGCGTTCGCGCCGTTGCCAACTCGAAGAATCGTGTCCAAGCAGGTACATCATTGGAGGCTGGTACTCCTTTGAAATCCGACGCGGCTTGATCTCTCTCCTTTTCCTTTATGGCTACGATATATATGGTCGCTGTGTCTCGGATATATGAATTTATGAATTTAGCTTTCTTTCTTAATTAGCCAATGTTTCTATGTCCATATATATGCGTTATGGAACGCGGAGGCGTACGAGCTACAGCATTCATTTCAGCGAAGGAAAAGTTGGTGCCATGACCGGCAGACGGCGAACCTCGGCGGTGATACGCTTAATGAAGTAAAACGTTGAATAGTGGAAGTTGGGCTTTCCTTGCTTTGTCTGGCTCCAAAAGCCGTAATTAAACAAAACAAAGAAGCAGTACTTGAGTCGAAGAGGACGGAAGCACAGGAAAGACAAAAACCAGAGACACAGCTCCATGTAAGTGAAGAACTCCAGTTGACCGCCCGGTGCCTTCTCCTTAATGAAATGAATGAAATCGACCCAGAGACGCATATCACGAGGCGTTGGACGCGTCGACTCGTCCAGCAGGAACAGACTCAGGATACGCGCGTATACGCCAATGTGAATGTGACCAACGGTACCCACGGCATGATGGAACGTGGAGTTCGTGCACAGGACGCTCCAGTCAACAACCGAGAAAACCTGGAGATACATGTTCGGCGCTTGGTACTCATCTGGGAAAAGATCGTCAGGCAAAAACTCGAACGACGGACGCTCAAATCCGGTAGCTAGAACGATAATATCAGCGCGGCTAAACGTCTTCTCTCCTTCTTTTCCTTTCTTTTGATAGCGAGTACGCGCATTCCATTCAACACCATCCTCTTTGAGCTCAATAATATCACCGCGGTGGTAGTCGGTGTTGCCTTCACGCACATGAGTCAAGAACGTGTTGTTCACAATGGGCGTTCCTGTGAAAAATCCTTGAGTCGGGCACATTTTTTCACAGAGATCACGGTAATGTAACTTCTTGAGGAGGAACTCAGGGATACAAGAGAGCGGTGTCTCGCGTCCGAACGGCTGCAGAGACAAAAGGCAATCCACAACCATATTGCGCGGAATAATCCATTTGTCACTGCGAGCAATGATCGTCGGCTTGGAAGCACCACGTGCATAAGCTGTCTCAGCAGCCTCAACACCACTAGCACCACCACCAACGATAAGGACTCGTTTGCCTTTGAAATCAACCGAGTCGAGCTGGCTTGAGTGGACAATTTTGCCCTTAAATTTGTCTTGACCAGGGAGCTCGATAAACTTGGGCTTGCCACATGTACCAATAGTAATGACAAGGCCGTCAAACACTTCGGACTGGTTGCCATTGATTACCCAACGGGTGTGGCCTTTCCCTTCGTCGAGAGGCGTGGAGGACGAATGACGCTCCACCTTTGTCACCGCCGTGTTGAAGCGCGTACGCTCTTTCAGACCATACACATTCCAAATATGACGGATATTGCCTAGGATCTCGTCTCGGCTGGGGTAAAAACGCTTCCAAAGAACCAGAGGGTGGAACCGGTACATGATTGAGTTGATTTGCAATCCACTAGATGAATTCACGTTCGCCCAGATACCACCAGTTTCGGATCCAGCCTCAAATATTGTCACATCAAATCCATGGGAGATCAATTGAGAGGCAGTCGAAATGCCAGTAAGGCCAGCACCAACGACAGCCACATGACCAAATTTGACGCTATCGGGCTTCGGAGGAATGGGGCTGAACATGCATGACACGAGGCACTGAATCAGCTCATACACATAGATGAAAATGGCTGTGAAGAATCTCCATACACAGTGGCAAACCATATCGTACGAAGGTTTGAGCCGAAGGGTGGTGGACGGTAGGTTCGATAGAGTAGCGGTTCCGCCGCATTCGGGCGTCGCAAGCGGAAACTGAATCGAGAATATTAGTCAGCAATCGTGCATGGGCCACTTGGAGAGGCTGGATCCCACTACATTCTCAACATCAATGTTCCTACGATATTTGAGTAGCGCTGTGGCCCAACAAATCGACAGAGACCTAATGTCTCCTAATGGCGGGTTTAGTATTGATCAGCTCATGGAGCTAGCCGGTCTCTCTTGCGCGGAAGCTGTATTTCGCACCTATCCACCAATGAAGGGCTTTCGTCGCGTGCTTGTGGCATGCGGGCCGGGAAACCAAGGCGGGGATGGTTTAGTGGCAGCAAGGCACTTGAAACATTTTGGCTATGAGCCATTGGTCTGGTATCCAAAGCGAAAAGATGCACCGCTGTTCCATGGCTTAGAACAACAGCTAAAAAACTTAAAAATCGAGTTTATTGCCCATGATGGTTTCACTTTGGAAACACTTTCCACCTCAGATGTTATCCTGGATGCCATCTTCGGGTTTTCATTCAAAGGCGACCCGAGAGAACCTTTCAAGTCAGCACTTGAAAATATGATTTTGATTCAAAAGGGTAACAACTCTGTGCCTATTATGTCTGTGGATATCCCCTCCTCTTGGAATGTGGACGAAGGTCCGAACACATCAGACATCGCGCGAAATTTCATGCCAGATTCGCTCGTATCTTTAACTGCACCCAAGTCAGGCTCAAGATTCTTCCGTGGCCAACATTGGCTGGGAGGTCGTTTCGTCGATCCCGTTCTTGATACGAAGTATGATCTTCATCTACCACCCTATCCAGAAACATCGCAGATTGTAGGCATCACCCAGGCCCGCCCCTTGGATGAACAAAACAAAGTTTCTACGAGATAAAAAATCTTATTTAGGAGGAACAGGTAAAGGACGGTATCCCTTACCTGTTAAAGATCGCATAGAAATAGTCTCAGCCGATGGTTCGTAAATGTAATGATTGACCACATCAACCTCTGGCTCGTCCGAGATCAATGAGGTTTTTGAAGATGACGCATTATCCAACGTGGTGGAGCGTTGCGATGGTATCAAAGGTTCTTGGGAAAGTGATTGGGACGCATGATCATTGGATAATTGACCATCCAATTTGTCCTGTGAATTTGAGATGTTCATTTCAAGCAACACTTCATTTTGTTGATTCTCCCAGTTAGTGTACACTGAATCTTGATGATTGACAAGCGTATCCGGTTGATCAACATCACGCATAGCAGAAGACGGATAAAGAGAGTCCATTTCAAGAGCTTCATCCATTGATGTTGGGCGGGTGTAGCTGTTGAATATCGAGTCGTCATCTTCAAGCTTAACATCAAGAGGAGTAGCTTCAGCAACGGGCAATATGTTTCGTTTCGAGTCCGAAATGAAATCCTGGGCAGTGTATTTGCTTGAAATGACTGGCCCTTTATATATCTCCCCCACCATATCCATGTAACGGGCGTTGACAATAGGTCGAGAAAGAGGCTGATGGAGAAACGGGTTGCCAAATTGTCGCTCTAGTTTTTGATATTCGGAATGTCGTACAAATTGCTTCATCTTCCCGGTGGTAATAGGACCAGGTATATACCAATGAAATTTGGGTTCCAGTTTGTAATGGCAAAAGAGCATAAAAGTAATAACAAAAAGAATTGGCGGTATGCATACAATGCTTTTAATCCAGTTTTGCAACAATCCAACCATCAGGGCAAGAATGATTTGCATGCACGCGAGCACAGTTAATAGACATTTCACAACAACGCTCCAAAGACGCCCGCCTGTTTCACTTTTCGTATAGCAGACATAGTACAATTGATTTTTGTAGACAAAGAGGGCCAGCATGAACACGCCGGCAGTGAAGACTGTAACAAATGGCGCCAAAGGGGCATAGATGATACCTATTGTTGCTAGCAATAGGAGTTCAGCGTAGACCATCCAATACGAGAAAACTCGCGGCTTTTTGAACGACCAAATATCACGAGGTGTATGGGGGAGAACATATCTGTTCAAGAGAAGAAGTGCCAACCGTTGTATTTGCGCAAGTTCAAACAGCAACAAATACCCTCGTAAAACGATCCATGAAATCCAATAGGAAGAGAGAAACTGGAACCGATGTGTGGTTTCAGAGAGAACCCCAGTGAATATATCCATTACAGCTTCACCGGAAGCACGGTTTTCATCCACAGCCTTCTTGATCATAAAGAAAAGATCTAGAAAGACACTGATCAATGAAAAGAGCACGACTTGAGTCAATGCCAAGAACACAAAATACTGCGTGGTGAGGTGCAAATCTCGAGATTGTCTTGTTCGAACACCTCGATAAATAATAATCTTGCGCATTAGTTGAGGTAGTAGCAAAGCCGCTGCCACAGATATCATAGGGGGGAGAATTAACATGATCAATTGGAATGGTATCGCATTTTGTGAAAAAAGAGCAGAGGCACTCGGAGGCAAATAGGTATCAATATTCGAAATGAACGCTGCCAATAACAATGGAAACGTGTTAAGGATAAAAAGTCCGAACAGAAGGAACCTGGCAAACCAGCGAGATTTTTGCCTTTCTTTCATGCCTTTGGTCAAGTTGGACCAAATGATGTCAGAGGGGCGAGGGGCAAGTCTCACAGAAAATTCCTGCTGCTTATTTTTCGAGTAATAGTGCGCAGCGGCATGCGCATAGGAGACATTCGCCAAAGTAGCAAATCCATACGTTTCTGGAATAGCTACTACAGTCTCGCTTCGAGCTGCAGTGATTTGTTTCTCAATTTTGTCTAGTTCTTCGGTCAAGTAATTGATCGCGTCAACCTTCGTGCTACCACAGGGGATACACGTCTTATTTGGTGCAATTGTGGGGCGATATTGTAAACGCCTCCTTAACGCTTTGTCGAGTGCCCGCTCCAGTTTAAAAACCAACTTTTCCTGTTGAGATAGAAGCAATGGCAAATTGCTCGTGCTCAAACCAAGTTGCACTTCTTGGAAAGTATACTCAGAATTGGTTGATTCAAGTGTGTGCCTCAGTGCTCCATCCGTTACAATATCAGGAGCAATGTCTGTGAGCATCAGTGTCCGAGAAAAATAGCTGCGTTGATATTCAACTGAGCTGAAATAATCTTGTCGTAGACGAATCACTTTTTGGTAGGAGCGATAAACGAATCCCAAAAATGCAATGGTGGCCAAATAGCTGAGCGTGACGTGTATCCATAGACGTGGACCATCCACATACGCAATGGTCGCCAGCAGAATAATATCACTGGATCCCGAATTTCTTGAAGAGTTGTTGGTTTGTGTTTCCTTTTTGTCAGACGCCGAGTATGTCACATCCGTTGGGATAAGTACAAGACACATTGGGACGGCAATTGCGGCGAGAGAGAATGTCATGAGCCGGACGAATTCAAGAAATACCAGTGCATCGGTTCCGGCCATCTTGAGAATGTCATCTTCACGCCACTGGTAGACATTGCGAAGCCAACCCCAAGGTGACATGCGAGTCTGGTAAGCAATACAAATATCGTACCAATGCATTTAAAGCTTGAGGTGCAATCATACGGGACTTGGGAACGTAGAGTATCTTGAATGTTAGCAGTAGTAAGAATGCGTACCCTACTCCATCGTCTGCATGCGAAGAAGACACAAAGAGTGGCTATTCCAGCGACCAGCGCCACAGCCAAAATAATTAGTACAGATGAAAATGATCTGCGATCGTTCTAATGTTATTCGACCCGAGACGTACGGTATCAAAATCCATTGCATTGATGATATTGGTGGAATCGGTATCCTTCGAACTAGTATCCATCCTTGGCACAGTCGTGAAGGAACATAGCCAAGCCAGGTCCAATTGTCCGCCATTATGCAAGCAGGGCACCCTAGCTTGTGCACCTCCACAGTGGCAGTGCAGCCAGGCTTCGACTGGTAATGGCAAGCTATCATTATTTTTGCCTCAGGTCGCTCTTCTACGGTGAAAACCTATTCCAAACCAACCACTGAACAAGAACTACGTTAGATGAGCTAGTGTCATCGAAACGGGGTTACTGTTATACAATTGCAAACTTTGGAGAGAGTCAGCTATTTCGTCAGCAACTCGTGTGCTCGGGCTGCGAGCAGTTCTTATTTCCTGAATATGAGGGCTATCAAGACATACTCAACCTAGGCTGTAAGCTACTACGATAGCCGAGGGACTACAGTACGACATCTAGACTCTCGTAGTTTCCCCTTTCATAATTTTAAAAATACCCATCGCAGTGCCGCGCGTGTTGATCGATGCGCGTGGAGGTGATTTTAGGCGGCCCGGCCGGTCACAATTATTTGTCTTCGCCGAGGCGCTGCCCTCATTGTGCGTTGGGTCTTTGATACACTCGTGATCACTTGTGCATCGAATCCATACTTTGAGGAAGATCTTCGCTACCTCTAAACCAACTAGGGTGCTTGAGGTACTCAGACGAAGACTATAATTACGCACTTTACCTCGTGTGAGGTATGCCTATTTCTGGCGTTTCTGTCGTGAGCGCATAAGCTTACGTCTATCACCATGCCATCGGAATCAAGTCAGAATAGAACCCCGGACAAGCGAACGGCTGCGTTTGAAGATATTTTTGGACGTCGAAGCAGCCATTCACGGACTGGTGCTGCACCACAATCAGCAGCCCAACGGCAAGGGAACCCTCACACACCTTCGACTACGAACCCATTCGGGGTTGCGCATTCATTCTCGCCTGTAACAGGGGTTTCAAATAATGGCTACTCGTTGTCCTCTTTTAGTGCAGGAGGCTCTCACCGCGTCATTTCTCAACCTTCCCTTTCCAACTCGTTTCGGATATCTGAAGCTAGTAGGAATGCTGGCCTGGCCCATATTGGGCCAGGCCATCAACAGAATTCCTCTGACCACTTTCAGCAAGACGTATCCTCTCAGCATTCATCATCTTTGCCTCACCAACATACCAGGTATCCACCAGATTCCACTGACCGTGGCACAGGAGATGTATCCGATGCATTGGAGGATATGCGATTGGACCATTCGAAAAGATTTCCTCAGGCCCCATATCCTTCAAAAACAGGTCGGAGTCAGTCAGTCCATGCCTCCTCGGCTGTGCGACCGTCTTTTCATGATACTAGGGCAGAGATATCTCGTTTTAGTACAACTTCGACTACTACGGCTGGGGACAATTCGACCATGACACCAGGTGGTATTACAAAGGCTTCATATCCGAATTATTCTCAACGTGTTTTGATGGACCATACATTCTCTGCTGATGATTCCTATATGAGCATTTCTTCTCATCAGCAGAGTTCGAATCGAGGTTTCGACCCCACTCGCGACCTTCGGACAGTCCAGAGCAATCTGGGTCTTGGTCGGGCGTTCGTTGCAGCGGATGGAATGCCCACGTCGATACCAGGAGCTATGATTGACTCAACGAACCATAAACGTCATTCTTCCCAATCGATTCCAGAAACCTCCTCGCCGCGTTCAAGCGTACATTTGAATCGCAATGATTCAAATGCGTCAATCAGTAAACATGGACCAGTGAATGCGTTCGCGACCCCCCCATCTATGGTTCGCCGTGAATGTCAGGCAAATCCAGCTCTACTTTCCCAGGTCGCGAGAGCGTTTGAAACACATATTATGCCCACAGACCGTTCAAAGAACGAGCTAACTTACACACATGCTTTTGATGGTCGTGAGGCGGTACACGTTTTAATGGATATCTGTAAAACCCATGACAGGAACTTGGCTTTGCTGGTTGGTCGAGCATTAGATGCCCAGAATTTTTTCCATGAAGTGACGTACGACCATCGCCTGCGAGACTCGTCAAATGAGCTTTATCAGTTCCGGAATCGCGGCTTTGGCCCCTTGGTATACGGAATGAGTCCTTCGGAGGGCATATCGAGGCAGGACTCGACAGGATCTTTAAGTATGGCCAATGCAAGCCGAGTACCACAAATCGACTCGGACGTTACTATGAAAAGAGTAGGCCAACCCTATCAGACGAACGATAATGCTTCTTCATACCCGACAGGCGTATTCACACCACTCACAAAATGTTACAGCCCCACATGTTCGCCAAGCAATACTTGTTATTCTACGTCGTGCCCTCACAAAGTGTCTAATGATTCAAGCGTTATCATGCAATCTTTGAAACATTCGGACAGTAGTGAGGGTCTTGTGAATATTGACTCACACCTCTGGGCAGAGACAGTCACCAAGGAGGTGTATGAGAGTGTCCCGGAGAGAGAACGAAAACGACAAGAGGTGATATTCGAGATCATTGCTACCGAGCGTCAATATGTACAGGACTTGGAGTACCTACGGACCATTTGGATTCAACCTTTAAGTACGCAGCACATTGTTCCACCTCCTCGACGAGAAGAGTTTGTCAAGAAAGTGTTCTGCAATTTGCTTGACATCCTCGCTATCAACATGCGCCTTGCTGAAATGCTCACTCGACGGCAAACTCATCACTCTGTTGTGGAATACATTGGTGACATTTTTGCGGAAATGGTTCAAGAATTTGAGCCCTATGTGAAGTATGGCGCTAACCAAGCGTCTGCTAGGATTCGTGCCGCATCAGAACGCTCGAAAAATGCTGTGTTTGATATGTTTGTGGCCGATACCGAGCGCAAAGTCATTTCTCGCAAACTAGAACTAAATGGCTATTTGACAAAGCCAACCACCCGCTTGTCTCGATACCCTCTATTGTTTGAGCAATTGTTGAAGTATACGCCAGATGACAATGTGGACAAAACAGTTCTTCCTCGTGTGATCCAGCAAATTCAGCGACTTCTAGACCGGGTGAATGATGCGACAGGTCGCAGTGAAAATCGTATCCAAATTGGCTTTTTGAGAAACCAGCTTGTGTTTAAACCGCAGGACATGGTAGACCTGCGCCTGGATGATGAAGACCGAGAGCTTGTTTTTAGGAGCTCTTTGAAAAAGCGGGGCACCCAAAGTGATACCTCTGAGATCCAGGTCTACTTGTTTGACCATGCTCTATTGATGGTAAAAATTAAGGTGATTCACAAAGCTGAGGTCTATCGCGTTTACCGGCGACCTATCCCACTGGAACTTCTTCAAGTTACTATCTATGAGGATGGTAATATTCAAAAGGGTCAAAAACCACGAGCCATCCATTCGAGCTCTTCCATGGGACATCGTACAACCGTTGGTGCTAGCCCCGGCCACCCTATACCTAAGCAAGATGCCAAGTCAGGATATGCGATTACGTTCACCTATCTCGGAAAACATGGCTATTCCTTGACATTGTGGGCTAGCACTGTCAGCGGACGTGACAAATGGTTTGAACATGCAGAAGCTCGGCAAGAAATTGTTCGGCAGCAAAGTCGCATTTTCGATCTAGTTCCTGCTTCTTCTCTTTTGATGGATCAAACCAATAACCAGATCGTATGTGCAGTTCCATTCAACTTTGGTCGCCAAGTTTTCTTTGGTAAAGAAGACGGTATTTACCTGTCCGATATGCGTGAGCAAAGTCGCGCGCCTAGCATGGTACTCCCCCTTACTGGTATCTCGCAAATTGATCTGCTTGAGGAATATCAGATCTTGTTGGTTTTGGCTGATCAAGTGCTTTACACGTTTACATTGGATGCGCTGGATACGGGTGATCCTGTGGGTTCTCTGCGCCGTGGTCGTCGCATTGCTTCTCATACGTCCTTTTTCAGAGCAGGCATCTGCATGGGGCGGACACTAGTTTGTGTTGTCAAATCGGGTACCCTGTCCTCTACAATCAAGACGCTGGAACCCATCGAATACAACCACCGCATGAAAAAGCAGCCAAGTCTTCGCAAATTGCGTCCTGGAGGTCAGGAAACGCTTCGCGTTTTCAAAGAGTTCTACATCCCAACGGAGTCAAGCTCTATCCATTTCTTCAAGTCCAAGCTTTGTGTGGGCACGCCTAAAGGCTTCGAAATTGTCGACTTGGAAACGTTGGATACGCAGGGACTTTTGGACCCGGCTGATGTATCTTTGGATTTTGTGCAACGCCGTGAAAATCTCAAGCCCATTGCGATTTTCCGTGTGGATGGCGAATTCCTGCTATGCTACAATGAATTTGCCTTTTATGTGAATAAGAATGGTTGGCGTGCAAGAAGTGACTGGATCGTGCATTGGGAAGGCAATCCGAATGCGTTCGCCATGCACTACCCGTATGTTCTTGCATTCGAACCCAATTTCATTGAGGTGCGCCATGTGGAAACAGGGGCCTTGCATCAGGTGATTATGGGGTACAATTTACGTTGTCTCTTTGCAGACTCCCTCCCCGTGAGGTGGCATGGTTCGCGTGCACAGAAAATGGCAGTCGCAACACCCATGCGCACTGCGCTTCCGAATGCAGCGTATGCTGATTCCCTGTCTGACAGTCCTTTCAATCTTTCCTTTTCAGACACAAGTGGAGTGGCCAGTCCCAAGTCTGGCTTGTTGCAACGGCAGGCAACAGCCCCTTGGGGATCACCTGCTGTTGGAAGCCCGACATTCTCGCCAGGCATCATGAGTTCAGGCTTCTCTGGGCCAACTTTCCCCACAAGTGCAAGTGCTATGGCCATGCCTATGAACACAACCTCGCCGCCTTCTGGTTTAATGTCTCCCAATAACCCTGTACTTGATTCTGTCGCTCAGAGTCGAGGTGAGATCTTGTTCGTTGGCGATGCCAGTCCCTTTATCATTCGCATGCATTCCAGCTCTATGTAGCATTCTATCTACACTCTAGCAGTGATGCGATATGAACAAGTTGATGCAATGTACTTGATGTATTTCTCCACCTGGGAAACCCAAGAGCGCCGAGACCCGATCATCAGAGCGTCCAGCATGAGACATTGGTACCACGGTGGAAACCCGTGAGTCGGACTGTCGTATCACGTGACTATAAGAAATTTTGTGCCGCCACGATTTAACGTCGTGCTCCTGCGAGCTGCAACATGGGACGTCGTGCGAAGAATAAGCAACCCGCACCACAGCCTCTCCCAGAAATTCTGGCTCCTTCTAAGAAAGCTATGGATTCTGATGCTCCTTCTAAATTGAAGAAAGCTAGCGCAGCTCACGCCAAAGGTTCAGCGTCAAAGTTGAAAGCTGCGCCTCCCCAAGGGAAGAGCGCAAAGCTCATGAAGGCCAAGGAGCCTCTTCCTGAGCCAAAGATTTCAAAGAAACTGACCCCGTCCACGAAATACTCGAAGCCTACGTCGAAGATGTCGGATCCGGTGGATGAGGATGACGTGGATGAGTTTGATGGTCTGGATGACGACGAGGAGGAAAATCTCGAGAATGATGAAAATGTGTCTTCTGATGGCTCAGAAGATGTTCCTGAGGAAGATACTGCCCAGTCTTTGTCCGAGGCCAATATTCTTGGCTCAATGGGCTTGCCAATCGAAGGAAAGTTGTCTGCTCGTCAAAGGAAAAAGGCTCTCGCTGAAGCCGAGCGCCTCGAGCTTTTGTTGAAGAGTCATGGATACTCCCTTGATGATGAGGAGGAAGTTCCTGACGAAGGTAATGAGCAGGAGGATGACGTGCCTGAGGATCTGCCCGATGAGGAAGATGACGAAGATGACGTCGAGTTGGATGACGAATTTGACGGTATTGAGGATGAAGTACCCGACGAATTTGTCGATGATGAAAAGCTGGATGATGCAATGACCGAGGGTGAAGAATTGCCCTCCAATGATGAGGACGAAAACTTGGATGATGAAGCGGTCGAGGAAGGCTTGCCCTCGGATGGCGAAGATGGAAACACGAGCGGGTTCCTTCTTCCCACTCTGGAAGAAGAGGAGCAAGAACAGCGGGCCCCATTGGATCTCCAATTCGTTCAGATGCGTATCCAGGAGGTGGTATCAATCCTAGGAAACCTTGTGCACCTTGGCGAGCCAGGCCGTTCGCGTGCTGACTATATGGACCGTCTTGCCAAGGACGTTCAGACGTACTATGGCTACAATGAGTTCTTGACTAACATGTTTTTGGAACTCTTTTCGCCTGAAGAAGCGATTGCTTTCTTCGAGGCAAACGAGGTGCCGCGTCCTGTGACGATCCGCGCCAACACTCTTCGTACTCGACGCCGTGATCTGGCCCAGAAGCTGATCAACCGTGGTGTTAGCCTGGAGCCTGTGGGTGCTTGGAGCAAGGTGGGTTTGCAGGTCTTTGAAAGTTCTGTGCCTATTGGTGCCACACCGGAATATCTTGTCGGAGACTATATGCTCCAGGCTGTGTCCTCTTTCTTGCCCTGTATTGCCTTGGCCCCGCAGCCGAATGAGCGTGTGCTAGATATGGCAAGTGCACCAGGAGGCAAAGTCACATATCTCTCCGCCCTGATGCAGAACACGGGATGTATTTTTGCCAACGACAGCAACAAAGCCCGTATCAAGAGTCTGACTGCGAACATTCATCGCATGGGATGCCGCAATGTGGTCGTGTGCAACTACGATGGTCGTCAATTCCCCAAGGTCATTGGTGGGTTTGACCGCGTTATGCTGGACTCGCCTTGTTCGGGTACGGGCGTTGTAAGCAAAGACCCAAGTGTAAAAACCAACAAGTCCAAGCGTGACTTTATCTTGCTCTCGCAACTCCAGAAGCAGCTCATTTTGTGTGCCATTGACAGTGTTAACCCCAAATCCGAGACGGGTGGCTATGTTGTGTACAGCACATGCTCGGTGACCGTGGAAGAGAACGAAGAAGTGGTCGAGTATGCTTTGCGAAAGCGCCCCAACGTGCGCATTGTTCCCACGGGCATCGAGTTTGGTCGCGATGGATTTAAGACGTTCCGAGGTAAGAAATTCGACGAGCGCATGCCGCTTTGCCGCCGAATTTTTCCCCACGTTCACAATATGGACGGCTTCTTCGTGTGTAAGCTGAAGGTGGAGCCTGTCAACAAAGGCGAGAAGCGTCGGCAGGAAGCGGAAGCTGCGGACATTGACGAGGCAGCGCAGCGGTCTGCCTCCACCACCTCGGCGTTGCCCCCGAAGGCAGCCCCCAAGGTGGATGACGATGCGTCGCTATTCAACGACAAGGAAGACACTGCCATTATGGAACGTTCCCGTGCCCGTATGGCGAAGAAGAGGCGCATGTAACTATGTAGAACATTACCAGGCGGTATCAAAGCGTTGAATCACGCGGCTTGTGTCCTCCGCATCCATTTGGGCTCGCTTGCGCTTGAAGAAGATAGGGCAGTCCTGATTCGAGCAAAGCACGTCATGTGCAAGCGATCCTTGGCAGCGCTGACAGCATGTCCACAAACGACTAAACTCGACCTCAGCCTCAGAAGCGCGAACGAGCTTCTCAAAGTAGAGATCCGTTTCTTTGGGTTTGCAATTGGGGCACACGGCCGCGTTCTGGTCTTTCAAAGGCGTCCGGCAGCCCAAACACTGCACCGTTTTTACAGCAAACTTCATGAGAGCACCCACATTGGATGTGGCGACCTGCAACACACGAGTGTGTTCACCGCTCACTGACATTAGTCAAAAAGACGTACACAAACTGCTAGCACGCGCACCCAGAATAGGCTCGAAAATACGCATCAGCGGCTTGGAAAGCTGGTTCTCGAGATAGTAACGTGTGTCGATGGGAATATTGTGTTCCAACGCGTACAGAGGGTCCTCTGACTTCTCGTACGCAGCGCTGCCTGACGGTTAACATAGTACACATACCTTTGCTACCCTTCACAATCACATAGGCCACACGATCTCCGAGAGCAGGCGCAGATCCTGCATCACGCTTACGCATGCGCTCCGCCAACTCGACATGGGCCTGCTTGGCTGCATAATCTGCTTTGGCAAGGGCTTTGGAAATAACGAGCTGCGACATATCAATTTTGTTTTGCAGAAGGTCGGAAATAACCTGCTTGGTATATTCTTCGGCACCTTTGACATTGCGGTCAATCAGCATCTTGCGAAGACAGGTCTCAATCACTGTACGCACAAGACGACAGTTGTCTCGACGTACAGTCTCAATACCTTTCGTATCCATCTTATCATACCGATCAGGGCGAGTCCAGTACAGTCCTGCGTAGCGCTTCTTGTTAATAAGTAGATACGGGAAATAGACCTTTTCAAATTCAAGACGAATAGGACTGATAAAGGCCTTGGATACCAGTTCAGCTGCCTCTGCGCCCATCTCCATTGCTTTGGATAACTCAGATACACCGAATTTGACCATGACAGAGTCTGTGTCACCGTAAATGACAACGGCGTCATGCTCATAGCCATTCTTGGTTGTATAGTGTTCTTCCACGCGACGCTTTGTTTCCTCAATCATTTGACGACCATAGGCAGTGACGCTCATGGAAATCTCCAAGCACGGAAGACGACCCACAGTGGCGCCCGTGAAACCATACACGGAGTTGGCACTCACCTTCAACGCCAGTTGCCGGCCATCAAGGACAGCGCGCCGAAGCGGGTCTGTTTCTTTCTTTAGATCGGCCTTGGCTGCCTTACGTGCGGCGAGCAGGGCTTCAAGAACCTCCGGAAGAAGACCTTTCCGCAAAGATGACTTGACAAAGTAATTGTTGTTCGGTGTTACCACATAGTCCTTGTCTTGGACAAGCTGCAAGCGTTCAATAGTGCGCTTGTCCAATAAGGTTGTATAGCAAAGATTGTGTGCCATCATAATGGAAGGGTAGAGTGAAGCAAAGTCCAGCGTAGCAATGGGCTTGTCATAATATCCTTGCTTAGGGTCAAGAACGGTAGCACCCTCGTACTGTTCGTCGCCTCCATCTCCTTTGTAGGCAGGTATGAGATAACCGTCATCTCGAGCTTTGCGGAACAGTTGCGAAATCACTTTAATTTGCTGACCACGGCTGAGAAGGTAATTGAAAGGCACACCTGTGACGCGTGCCATCTCCGTATAGTTGATAAGACACATAAGTTTATCCATAAGACGCTGAGGTAGATATGCATCCTGGCATGAGCTAAGAGTCACGGACCTTAAGACAATAGATGGCTAGACGTCGACGAGACTCGGGGCCTGAGTTTTGAAGCTCCGTGATAAGCGAGTGGTGCACATCTTCCTTTTGCTCCTCTGATGGTCAGCCGAGAATACGCACTTAGAAATTCAAACGAGACGGAATTCAGAGAGTAACTACGCAGCTTGTAGTCACGCTGCATAACTTGAAGCATATCAAGCTGGATTCGTCCTTGCAGCTCAGTGTGTTTGGAGTCCCTAGTGCCATACGCTTTTGATGAGAAATGAGTGTCTTTGGCTTCGGTCCGGATATCTGGGGTAAGTCAGTTTAACGTACTCTTCTCACGACCGAGAAAGGGGAAGTTGGTCACTTTCAGTGTCTTGGCGCGGTCCAAAAGGTAGGGAAAATCGAAGTTTGAAATGTTGTAGCCGATAACCAGATCCGGATCAACACGCTGCACAAAGTCGGCCCAAGCCTCCAGCAAGGCTTTTTCATTGTCGAATGACATGACATGGCAGCCCACAATGTGTGAACAAGAGCCAAGGGTGAATATGTTTTTGACAAAGGGCGAAGATTCGCCTTGTCGTGTGACCATATTCGCAATCTGAATCACTGGATCGATGGATGGATCTGGAAACACGCCTTTCCGGCCAGCACATTCAATATCAAAGCTGAGGGTTCGCAGAGGCGCCATTTTCAACCATTCTCCGTGGGGCAAATGTGAGAGAACAGCATCAGGTCTGGAATGAATGAGAAGTATATACGCACTGGCAGTCCAACTCAATTTGACATCGCGAAATACAGTTATTGGGAGGTCGAAGGGTGTAGTGGCCAGCTTTGATCTCAATCCAATTCATGCCAACAATGTTTAGATCAATCATGAATCGCAGCGTATAGGCCACATTGTCAAAGGACACAGAAGGCTCTCCGGAGACAAACAAGTCCCTAAAGCCAATTTCTCCGCGTTCAAATGAGCGTATTGGGTGAGCAAATCGTATACGTATCTCGAATGCGGGGAAAGTGACGCAAATCAGATACAGTGATCTTGATAAAAGCGTTATTCTCTGGCCCGGTATATTGCATCAAGTTCTTTTTGCTTTCCAGAGAGATATCTGACACGGTGCCAGCACCAAAAGTTGTCTGCGTAAGAGGGAATGAGACATACATTCAAGTAATTCTTGAAATCGCCGCATGTAGCCTGCGTGAATCCACGAGGCGCGTGTACATAAAAGTAGGGCAGGAATCCATGCACATGAACGAGCACAGCGTGACCTTCCTGTTTCTGTCAATGCACTCTCACGACGTACCATCGTGGAGCCATACATCCGAATGGCCGGTGGTGAATGAGGAAGCTGACATTCTTCCACATCAATTTGCTGAAATACTTATGTTAGATTGCGATGCGTACCAATAGATTCTGTGTTCGGATCAATGCTGGGTAGTTCAGGACGCGCCCAAGCACTGGTAGGGTCGACTTCCATGAGCGTGTGACAGACATACCCAACTCTTGCTCTTTGGCATCGTGTAAGCTAGCAAGTGTGTCGCTAAAAGAGCCAGCTTGGCTTTCTGTCTTTCTTTTCTTGTTTGAGCTAGAAATGAGTGGGAAAAGATCGTACCCGACGTCCACCATAGTGTTCGTGACGGCCTGTCGAATCGACGCGTCGCGAACGTGCGCGTCAAAGTGGACGCGCTTGCCACGTGGCGTGATCGAAAGGCCACGCCACGAAGATCGATGGTCATCTTGATTCTCCCTACGTACACCGGAGGTCAAGCTTCGATGATACGTACGAAGCAACCCCTCCAGCGCCTTTGGGGGTCGAAACAGAGGCCGTGGAAGTCTTACAGATTCTCCAGTGCTCTTGAGTCGTACGGGAGAGTCAACCAGAATCGTGTGGCGTTAATCTCGACGCCAAGGGCTCACATCCATACGTGCGGCACGGTCCTGTTTCCTCGCAATAAAGGAGGCTCGAATCGCGGACTTGGATTCTCTGAAGATGATCTAGAAGTGAAATCAAAGAGGCCAAATTCGCAAAGTGCAACATGCGCTGAGCAGGACATCGCCAACAAGACCAATGCAGCCAAAAAATGCAGCGATGATCAGGCCCCTTCAGGTGGTGATCAAGGTCATGAAAACCGAAGCGCAGGTGGTATAAACAGCTCGAGTGGGTCTGATGGTGATGACGGTAATGATGGAGACAACAAAAAGGGAGAAAAGCCTTCTATGATGGTTTCTCGGAACACCGTCCCTACAGTATATCCCCAGGTCCTAGCTCTACCCATTTCTCGCCGACCGCTTTTCCCTGGTTTTTATAAGGCTGTTGTTATCAAGGATCCTCATGTATGTGCCGCAATCAAAGAGGCCACGGAACGTGGACAACCTTATGTTGGCGCTTTCCTGCTCAAGGACGAAGAAGAAGACTCTGATATCATTGTCAACCTCGACCGCGTTCATCGTGTCGGTGTTTTTGCACAAATCACTAGCATCTTCCCCACAAACACGAGCGGGAAAGCAGATGCTTCGGAGGATGGGATCACAGCCGTTCTCTATCCTCACCGTCGAATTGTCATTGACGAATTAATTACCCCAGTGCGGAAAGAAGATGTTGGAACATCAGTGCAAGAGTCATCAAGTGAGGAGAACGCAGAACCATCAGGCGAACAGCAGAGTATTCTGGAAGGTGATTCGACAACACAGTCAGAGTCGAAACTCGATATCCAAGAAACAAAAGACATGCCTGAAAACGTGGAGCCTAGTGAAGAACTTCCTTCGCATACACCGCCTTTTCAAACTGCGTTTTTGCATCAATATGAAGTTTCGCTGGTCAATGTTACGAACCTTGAAATGGAACCATACGACAAGAAGCCCAACCAGTACATTCGAGCAGTCATGTCTGAATTGATTTCCGTTTTCAAAGATATTGCAAATTTGAATCCATTGTTCCGGGACCAGATTGCGAACTTTAGCATTTCTCAGGGTGCGGGAAATGTATTTGAAGAGCCTGAAAAGCTTGCTGACTTTGCCGCTGCTGTCTCCAGCAGTGAAGTTGATGAGCTGCAAGGTGTTCTGGAGTCGATGAACGTGGAAGAGCGTTTGCAAAAGGCACTTCTTGTTCTGAAAAAAGAGCTCGTGAATGCTCAACTTCAAAGCAAGATAAGCAAGGATGTGGAAAATAAGATTCAAAAGAGGCAGCGAGAATATTATTTGATGGAGCAACTCAAAGGCATCAAACGCGAGTTGGGTATTGAGTCTGATGGTAAAGACAAGTTGATTGAAAAGTATAAAGAGAAGGCGGCAAAACTCAACATGCCAGAAGCTGTTCATAAGGTCTTTGATGAAGAACTTGCCAAGCTCCAGTCCCTTGAACAAGCTGCCAGCGAGTTTAATGTCACCCGTGGCTATCTTGAATGGATTACCAGCATTCCTTGGGGCGTTCACTCACGCGACAATTACGCCATTAAGCGTGCTGCTGAAGTGCTTGATCAAGACCACTTTGGCTTGAAGGATGTCAAGAACCGCATTTTGGAGTTCCTGGCTGTTGGTAAGCTACGTGGTACGGTTGAAGGCAAGATTATTTGCCTGGTTGGACCACCTGGTGTTGGCAAGACCTCCATTGGAAAGTCGATTTCCAAGGCTCTGGGGCGTGAATTCTACCGATTTAGCGTTGGTGGACTTAGTGACGTGGCTGAAATTAAAGGTCATCGTCGAACCTACGTGGGTGCCATGCCTGGTAAGGCGATCCAAGCACTCAAAAAGGTGGGAACTGAGAATCCACTTATTCTCATCGATGAGGTTGACAAACTGGCCCGAGGGTACAATGGAGATCCTTCGTCGGCCCTTCTCGAGATGCTTGATCCAGAACAGAATGCATCCTTCATGGACCATTATTTGGATGTTCCAGTGGATTTGTCTCGTGTACTCTTTGTGTGCACAGCCAACACACTGAGCACGATTCCTCAACCGCTACTGGATCGAATGGAAGTAATTGAGGTCTCTTCATACACTGCGGAAGAAAAGCGACACATTGCCCGTGACTACCTCGCTCCTCAAGCCATGGAGGCGTCTGGGCTGAAAGATGCGCAGGTCACTCTTCCGGATGAGTCGATTGACTTTTTGATCAAAAGATATGCGCGTGAAAGCGGAGTCCGCAGTCTACGCAAGCTGCTCGAGAAAGTTTACCGCAAGGTAGCTTACGACATTGTTAAGGAGCATGGCGAAGAAGTTTTCCCTGAACCAGAGCTTTCGGAACAAGCTGATACCGATAAAGAGAAGGTTACAACAGAGCCTCGTGAACCCATGAAGATTCCATCCACAGTGTCGTTGGTCATAACGGAAGACAAGCTTCGTGAGTATCTTGGCCCGCCGCTATACCACAAAGATCGTCTATACACTCAAACGATGCCGGCTGGTGTCGCTCTTGGCCTTGGCTATCTAGGGAATGGCTCAGGCTCATTGATGCCTATTGAAACAACACTGATGCCAGGCAAGGGGCATTTGCAGCTTACAGGAAAGCTCGGTGACGTTATCAAAGAAAGTGCGACCATTGCTTTGTCGTGGGCAAAAACGCATGCATTTGAACTGGGTATGACAAAGGAGCAGGATACTTCACTCTTGAACAGCCGCGATGTCCATCTTCATATGCCAGAGGGTGCTATTGGAAAAGATGGACCCTCGGCTGGTGTTGCATTCGCTGTAAGCTTGATTAGCCTGTTGCTGAACCGCCCATTGCCTACCACACTCGCTATGACGGGTGAAGTATCTCTGCGCGGCATGGTGCTGCCTGTGGGTGGGCTAAAGGAGAAGCTCCTTGCGGCACACCGTGCTGGAGTCACAACTCTGATTCTACCTGCGCAGAACCGCCCCAGTGTGGAAGCTGATGTTCCAAAGATGGTCCTGGATGACTTGGACGTGCACTATGTGACGAACGTGTGGGCGGCTCTTGAAATCGCATTTGGACCTGGACCCTGGAGCGAGCAGGCGCGTGTGTGGAATGCGAACGAGTCGCCCGAAGCGGCGAGCCAATAGCCGTGTGCTTTGTAAGCCATAGACCAGGCCCCTTACGGCAAACATAATTAGCAAGCTTACATGACTTTAGATTACACTGACTTGCACGCGATCTACACTCATGTCGTTAAATGGGGGTAATGCCATGGATGACGATAGTATAAATTATCGCGGACGCAGACTCAGTATCAGCTCTCTCGGACGTCTTGGGCGTCGTCGCAGTGCGTCTCTTAGGCGCATTGCCAATGAAGAAGAGTCGGATATGTGGGCCACACCTAGCACAGCAACCACAGAGACGGGAGCCCCATCAAGCCAAGCGCCTCCTATGAATGACGGGACCTTGGCAAGTGCCAACAACTGTGCTTCTGAAAGTGACATGGAAAATGATACGAGCAGCATGATCTCGGACGATGAATCCGATGCATTTTCCGACAATGGTGACAGCCTCGATGCAGAGGAAGACCCACTTCTTGACTCGACCCTACGCAATACAATGTATAATGCGCATGCACTGACAGGAACAACAGACATGTCAGAAATGACGAACTACGAGGATGAAGAATTACTGGATCCCGCTGCCGATGAATTCCAGACAGCGCCCAACATTGTGTTTTCTCGCTCGGAGAGAGAGGTCGAAACGCAGCGAGTTCTTCTCACCAACAACGAGCTTCCAACTTCCCAGCCAGGAAGACCACCTTTAGTGCATCATGGTCGTGTATTTGAACGGAACCGATGCACTGTGACGATGACGTACGGTGATTACGAGAACTGCGCTAAAACAATCAAGCGCCCGAAACGTTACATTGTGGCCAGTGATGGGAGCGAAGGTTCTCAATATGCAATCAATTGGGCTATGGGTACTGTTTTACGAGACGGAGACGAAACACTTATCATCTCAGTGATGGAAACGGACACCAAGTTGGACACGCCAAACGATGACCCAGCAAGAATTGCTGTGAACCGGAAAATTCGCGGTGATATGGCGGTATTGCTTTGCCATCAAGCATTTGTACTACTTCAACGAACGTGCTTGAATGTGAAAGTGTCGTGTCAAGCTTTGCATGCCACCAATGCGCGGCACATGCTACTCGACTTGATTGACTTTTACTCTCCAACGATGGTGATTGTGGGAAGTCGTGGTATCGACAAGATTCGAGGGGTCTTGGGAAGCATGAGCCATTATCTCGTACAGAAAGGATCCGTGCCTGTCATGGTTTGCCATAATCGACTTCAGCTTCCTAGGCTACCTCGAGGTAAAGCCGATGTGGTGAATAACGTGCGCATGCGGCATATGCGTCTTGACCAGGCTGTGGTTGAAAAGTACACCAGTAAACATGATGAAGAGAAGGAAGAGGATGGTGAAAACAATGTACCCGAGACTTCAGAACAGAAGCTTGAGCGCCAAGTCCGCGAGATTGAGCGTATGAACCGTCTGAACCGGAAAAGTTTGGAGCGCCGTGGAGATGGTGGAAGAAGCGCTCCAGTTGTGGAGCCGTTGCAGTCAGGGCGAGACAATGATTTTCAGGAACTGCCAACGTCGGAAATGGAGCAGGTGCATGTGAGCGAAGAGGCGAGCCATTCGGATCGTGCTTTCTAAATTGTTTATATACCCAGGTTTGCCTTGGAGCTAATTCTCATTAAGATTATCAGCTTCATGACGAGGAATGTGCGATTGCAATTGCTTCAAGAAACTGCTAGCTTCCGTAGCATTTGCGAATTTAATAGCTAAGTGCGTAAGACCCTCAGGCTCCATCGCCACAAGACGCAAAAACCGCTCTTGTTCCAAATCACACTGCATGCCACTGAAGAGCTTGACGTTCAAAATCAATTTGAGCACACCTTCAGAGCGCATGACTGAATTTGTTAGTACGTGAGAACATACCCAGCCTTGCTGCTTTGTTGTTTTCTTGGTAATTGAGCTTGAGCAAGCCCGTACCACGTTCTTTCCACGACTGGTCTTTGGCCATAGAATAAAGCTTCACACGACTGGAGTGCACAGTTGTTTCGTCTTCTTCCCCCGTTGTCACTGCGGGTCAGTGAAAGAGCACGTACATTCAAGGTCCGGCTTTTGGACTTCCTTTTTACGAACCACGATTTCCTGGTTCTCGGACACTTTTTCAGTGCTACTAGCAGCCCAGTCTTTGTCGACTTGAACAGCAGCATCCTCCGCTTTTTGTGTCAATGCTGTGGCAGATTTGAATGGAGCAGAACGAGAGGCAAAGGCTCCGAAACCTAGTGTCGGACCAGAGCTGGTGGTCGACACCGCCTCCTTTGACTCTGTTTCAGCAACCTTTTCCTTGGAGCTCTCCTCTGGTTTCTTGGTTTCGTTGGAGCTTGTAGCTTCACTTTGCGAGTTTTCTTGACATTCTTTCTTTTCTGTTTTTTCAGTGTCGTGCTGTTCTTCTCGATGGATGGGAAAAGAAGACTTTGGCTCACTCGAGTCTTTGGTTGCAGGAGTTGAAGTTGAGGAAGGATTTACTGCCTCAGAGGAGGTTTCTGAAACTTCATTTCGTTGCTTCTTTGATATAGTCTCTTCGTTTTCAGAGATAGTCTCTGCAGTCTCTTCGCGCTCGCGCTTGTTTTGCATCGGCGAACGATTGTCTCCACTTTCGCCCATGCGGAACACCAAGCAGCTGGCCAGAAGTGCGCGCGATCACAGACCCCACTTTGTGCTCCACTCGGCCGGACCGTGCGCGGGTCCGTCACGTGCGCTCCACAGATGGCAACTACGATTCAATAGACCATCGCCAGAACGGCCCTGTGCCAGCACGGGACGCATGGTGACCGAAGCGCCGGCGGTCGACGAAGGGCCGTCAACTGTAGAGCCACATGAACTGTCTATGAATTCAAGGCACATGTCCCTTGTGCCCTTAACTTTGAATGACTTGGCAGCCGATGCTCAAACGACAGACCCACACGTGCTGCTTCAGCATCTGCTTGTACTGTATAACAATTTGGTGAGCGAATACAATCATACGATCACAGGGCCACCAATTCAAGAACATACGAGTGAACGTGTGGAAACTATTGGCTTGGGTGTTGAGGGTCTCTCGTCGCCCACTTCCAGCTTTTCGGGGCGGTTGAGAAATTTGAGGCGAAGAAGCATTAAGAGCTTGCGTGGTGAGTGGCACAAGAATGCGCATGCATTGTCACCACCCCAAGATCTACCATCAGAAGTTCCTCAAGTTCCAGAATTGATGGCTCGCTCCAATCTTACCGTTTCGTCAGAGCTGCCCCGCGCCTTGTCGCCCGTTTCCAACGCATCCCCACGTTTGTGGCGCAAGCCCAGTGGATCTCGCATGGCAGGCACTCGTGTGCCAGATTCTCCTTCGCAAAGAAGTACTCCTCAAAGCGTCACTCGAATCCACCCATCTGCTTCACCTAATCTAATCTCAAGGTCACTGAGTTCTAGTGGATCTCGCCATCGTACTACCAACTCACGACCTTCAACCCCTGTGAGCCGCACTGTTGATGATATGGCATCATTGTCCATTTTTGACCACTCACACCTCTCCAATGCAGAAATTGCTACATACAGTTCGTCAGTACGAACACAAGGAGGTGTCGATGTTCTAACATTTCGTGTGAGACTGGTTGTCAACGCTTTACCTGGTGATCCCAGTCCTCGACGACGTACTATATTACGTGTCGAAAAATCGTACCAGGATCTTGTAACTATGCGCGAGCGCATCCTAGTCCGGGCTATGAACATGACACCAGGCTCGCTGGCACCTTCTTTGCCTCTGCCTGAACGTTCTTTGTTTGAGTTACCGAGCACGCCATGGAGTTTAATGGAACGGGATCACGCAGTAGATTCGTTTTTACACGCTATTCAACGACTGCCCGGGCGATACGACGATCTTCTTATCCAGTTTTTTACCACGGACCAGGTTCATGAACCTCCCATGGATCCAATGTATGGACCCTGTCTTCGGCAAGAGTGCCTATTGAAAGCATGCGGAGAATCTTGGGTGCTTGCACGATGCTCTTTACACACAAACACATTAATCGTTAGTGACCCGCAAAGCATTGGCGCTCCCTTGGTTTTTGATCTTAGGCGGACACGAATTGGACGTCAAATTGATCACCCTGTTGCATTTCGTGATCAAGGCGCTCGTTTTGCTACTATTATCCTTCAAAGTATTGTTCCGACGTCTTCGACTCCATCTTTTGTCAAGTTGACGACTGGGTCTGTCATCCAACACACTGAATGGATGAGTGCATTGCTTCGAGAAAGTGGTGAATATCCGCATGAAAAACTGTCTTACGAGCCATATTATGATCCGGATACGCGCTTGGGATCCATTACGACAGAGGTACCCGTGACACCGAATCGTGATGCCGAAGGCCAAGAGTCGGTATCGACAATGTCGCCCCGGCCAGAAAAACCAATTCTCTTGCCCCAGTCCCCATCCAAAGCTGATATACCGCGCCATATGCCTGGCGTGAAGACTCGATTACGCCAAAACGCAGAGAACACGTCAACGTCTTCTAATATGGGTGAGCGTCGCCGCTATCTTTTTGGAATTTTGCCCATGAGTACCGCGGATGAAACTCCCTCCAAGTCAGTATTTGGGGCCCCCCTCGCAGAGGCAGTGCTTGAGTCGGGCATGCCTAGTGCCAGCTCAGGTGGTCTGATCCCAGCCGTGGTACAACGATGTATTGAATTTCTCGAAGGAACAGATGCTATGCAAGAAGAAGGGATTTATCGTGTCAGTGGAAGTTCTACCGGTATCAAGCAGTTGCAAGAACGATTCATAATGTACGGTGATGTGGATCTGCTTGCGGAATTGCATTCCACATCGAAACAACGACTAGGCCCCTGGCATGACACCCACGCAGTAGCTGGTCTGCTGAAGCTTTACTTGCGTATTTTACCTGAAAACCTTTGCACGGAAACGTCACTTGGACAGTTTTCCAAATCGGCGGAAATTCAAGATCGAGAGGAACGTTGTACGGCGATCAATTCATTGATGGAAGAAATTCCGTCTGAAAACTTCGCTTTAATGGAAGCACTCTTTTCCCACCTGAACCATGTGCAACAGCTCTCAGCGAAGAATAAGATGAGTCCACAAAATCTGGGTATTGTGTTTAGCGCGACCTTGAACATGCCCGTTGACTTGGTGGTGGCATTTGTCTCGGATTACGACGCAATCTTTCGAAGCGAATCTGCTGTACCCACAGCCTTAGCTGTAGGTGCGATGTTGGATCCTCCGCCCCCTGCACTCGCTGGTAATCAGTGAGGAACGACGAAGATACAAAAACACTCGCTTAGATATATAGTGGTGGAAGTCCCCCTGGTCAACCCATTGTGGAGGTCAACACTGTCCATCATGTCGACGTTGTATGTCACCGAGCCACCGACAGATGGCAAAGTTATTTTGTATACCCCCAAAGGAGAAATTGAAATTGAATTGTGGTCGAGAGAAGCACCAAAGGCGTGCAAGAATTTTATCGCATTGACACTTGAGGGTTACTACGACAATCTGGTATGGCATCGCATTGTGCCAGGCTTTATTATACAGACCGGTGACCCCACAGGCACAGGACAAGGAGGTTCGTATACGGTCATTAATCCATCCAGGAGAATCATTTTTTGGGTCTCCATTTGAGAATGAGCTTCATCAACGACTAAGGTTCAACCGCCGCGGTCTTGTCGCTATGGCCAATACGGGTGAAAAGAACTCAAATGACAGTCAGTTTTTTGTACGTTCACTTGTCCTCTAATGCAGATCACCTTGAACTCTACGCCTGAGCTACAGAATAAGCATACTATCTTTGGACGAGTAGCAGGTTCCACGATCTACAACGTGTTGGCATTGGCGAATGTTGAACTATCTGAGAGCGAACCTGACAGACCTGTATACCCTCCAAAATTGGATCGGGCGGAAGTGGTTCACAATCCATTTCCAAACTTGGTTCCGCGTATAACACCCGAAGAACGCAAGTTGCAGGAACAAGCCAAGGCAATGGCTGCAGAGCGTGCCGACGCACTCAAGCGAAAAACCAAACGACCAAAAAAGAATGTGACCTTGTTAAGTTTTGGCAGCGAAGAAGACGCTCCTCTAGAGAAACGCTCTAAGAAGCCGATGAGCAGCCATGACTTGCTTGAAGATAAGCGACTGAGTAAGAAACCCCATCATGAGAAGCGCTTGGACCAAGAACAAGATCTCGATACATCTGCTTCCAGCCGTATCATTCAACCACCCATTCTGCCGGAAGAGAAAAGTACAGCTGACCCTGTTTCCCCATCGGTTGTTGAAATGGATGACGCGGCATCTACGTCTGTAACGAAGCCAAAGCGCTCGTCTGGTCGCAATTTATTAAAATCAATCGTTGACCAATACAAACAAGACAAAAACGTCTCCAAGCCTGCAAGAGTGTCAGATACTTTGGGTTTGATTGATTCGTTGCGGGAAAAGACTCGCGACCAGCCAACCTTGCCGAAAGAGCTCTCAAACGCTTCGAGGGAGATTTCATCAGCAAGTATCTGGGGAGATGATGAAGATATGCATGAATATGGTGCTGAAGAGGACGATGATGTGAATTGGCGCTCACACAAGTATGTATCCTATGAGCTTACCGCAGGTTCGATTCAGGAGGGATTCCACTTAGTGGCTCGAAGGACCAGTATTCCATTGACGATTACAGAGTCATTGATTCTAAAGATACCCGTGGCGAGATGGCCATGTCCTTGGGATTCGGCGATAAAAATTCCAAGAAAGAATTTGAGGAGAAAATGCACCAGGCAAAGCTTCGCAGGGAGGGAAGAAGAGGGAGAGATTGGGTATAGCTCCACATAGTGCGCTGAAAGCCATTGCCGCCATGTCAAACGACCATGGTGACGCAATGTTACAATCTCCAGGAACACTATTTCATATCCCTAAAAATTTGGCTCGAAGGGTAGAAGAGGTTGAAGAAGAAATTTTCCTTCTTTATACCCTGAGAAATACCAAAGATGAAGACCTGGGGATCCTTGAGCAGCGGAAAGACACTGTACATCTCTTCTTTCATTTTGCACCACCAGCCAAATCAAGCAAGATGTCAAAATCATATGAACATTTTGTAAATGTTTTTCAAAACGTACGTGTATAATCAATGACACTTAGTGCACAGCACTTCGTTCGCGTGCGGGTGATACAGGAAGTGTTGTATGGCGCTCCAGCGTCTACTTTGTGGAGCATATGCTACAACAGCTGTGGCATTACGATCCTCCCTCAGCTCCTCGCTTATTTGCGAGGGGGTCTTTGTCTGGACGTAAAGTTTTGGAGTTAGGAGCAGGCACGGGCGTGTTGCCAACCTGTCTACTATCGGATCCAAGATGGATGTCTGCTGGAGATGCACCTTTGCAATGGGTATCGACGGATCAACGCGATAATATTCCACTGATTGAGAAAAATTTAGCAAGCAGTGTCAAAAAGCATCCGCAAATTCATGTGTCTGCTTGTGAGCTAGACTGGCTACAAGTCTATAACTTTGGCAGGGATGACCGATCGCAACGACACAAAGCAGAGTATGTGAAACGAACCTTGAGCGCCTTCTCTTCTACGAGTGATACAACTGAATACCCTGATTTAATCATCTGTATCGATTGCGTCTACAACCCTGCCCTACATACCCCCCTGATTTCAACTTTGGATGCCTTTTGTGAGCCTAACAAAACGCATATCCTAGTGATTGTTCAACTGAGGGATGTGGATAACACCCGCTCTTTTCTTGAGACATGGACTGAACGAACCAACCATGAAATCTACCATTTGGAAGACGATCTGCTCCCACCGAACATGCAACGAGGCTATGCGGCATGGGTGGCCTGGCGGTCGTGATTGGGCTGCTTGGCCTCCACACAGTACGCGCCGCGGCGCGCCTTGACCCAAGCGCGACGCGCTGGCGCTCTGTCTTACCCCAAGTCCATCATGTCGATGCGCCTACTTGTCCGCAAGAATCCTGCTTACCCTTTGGCCAAGATTCCGACGCGTGGTAGTGCACAGGCCGCTGGCTACGACCTTTATGCGTGTGAGGATGCTTTGATTCCTAAAGGAGGACGCGCTGTTGTTCAAACGGGCATCCACATTGCTCTGCCCGAAGGACATTATGGCCGCGTGGCACCGCGCAGTGGTCTCGGTATGTTGTGAGTAAGCTAACATGTAGCTGTGAAGCATGGAATTGATACCGGTGCTGGTGTCGTTGACTGTGATTACAGGGGGCTACTGGGCGTTGTACTTTTCAACTTCGGCTCCGAGGACTTTCAATGTACGCCACGTTATTACACTAACAAAGTCCATGCAGGTGACCGTATCGCCCAGCTGATTGTCGAGAAAATTGCTATGCCTGAAATTGAAGAAGTCGAAGTATGTATATTTCACTCACAATAGACGCTCGATGACACAGAGCGTGGCAGCGGTGGCTTCGGATCCACTGGTGGTTTTGCCTCGAAGCCAGCCGCCTCGCAGTAGATTCCTTTACAGTCCAAAAATTTTATGCTCTACGATAGCGGAGTAATTCCCTCCTCCGTATCACTATCAGTGAAGAATGGGGATGTAGCATGAATCGGCGATGTCATTTACGGGTTCAGCGGGGTCACAATCAGGGGCATGCGAATACCCTCCTTCCACTGGCCCTCAACGAAGGCGCGACGGACAATCTGCTGACGCTGAACGAGATCCCAGTTGGGTACAATGTCAAACTTAAAGTTCAGGAGCAGGTGAGCGATGATCACCTGCGTCTCCAGGAAAGCAATACCCTTACCCACACACGAACGAGGTCCGGCAAGGAAGGAGAAGGTCTGACCCGGAGGCATCTTGGCGTCAATCACGCTCTTGGGGATGTTGTCCCAGCGGTCGGGGTTGAACACCTGGGCGTCCTCACCCCAGAGGTCCTTGGACAGAGAAATCACGTTGAGCGGAATGAACAGCTCATGGCCCTTGGGAATGAAAACCGAGTTGTAAGTACCCTTACCATCCACACGCTTATAAGGTCGAGAGAGGGGAACCACATCGTCCTTCAGAGCAACACGAAGGGTGCTAGGAATCGAAGGAAGCATACGAACACACTCCTTCACCACGTCGTCCAGGTACTTGATAGAGTTGATGTCACGAATAGGCTGGTTCTCATAGATGGCCTGCTCCTCTTCCGGCAGGTCGTCCTTCTCGGCGTTCTCCTTTGCGACAGCCTCCTGTAAGACCTTGCGGAGCTTGTCCTGCACCTCAGGGTGCATGGCAAGCAGCCAGAGAGCCCACGAGTTCTGGGTCGCCGTGGTTTCGTGGCCAGCAATAATCAGAGTGGTCATCTGACCCATCAGCTCAGCGTTCGACATGCGCTCAGAGGGCTTGAGATCTGTGGCCATGTTGGCACGGATCATACGCGACACGAGAGACTTGGGACGAGCGTCACCCATGTCATCGAACAGGTCCTTCGAAACACCCTGGTTCTCGGCAAGAATTTCGTTACGCAGGCGATCCACAATCACAGTGGCGTGCTCCTCAACAGTCTTCTTAGCGCTCTTGATACGCATGCGGCGGCTGGTAGGCAGGTAACGGAGCCACTTCAGACCAGGCTTCTCGGACATGATGACCAAGATAGCAGTAGAGAGATCAAGATCGAGAATAGCGCCCATAAGAATGTTCATGGCATTGGCGAGAGGGTCCTTGTCACCGTGGTTCAGGGAGTCGAACATGAAGCTGAAACCAACCTCACCAATAATGTCAAGAGTGGTACGCGAGAGCCAAAAAAGAACATCCACAACAGCCTGGTGGGCCGGATCCTGCAGCGTAACCGAGCGGTCCGAGGGAGCTTGACCTTCAACCAGGTGGTCGGCACCAAACTTGCCCGCACGGCGAGCATTCTCCTCCTTGATGATTTCGTTGATCTTTTCAACGAGAGCCTTAGCATGACGGTGAATCACCGGCTGGTACTCCTTGACGACACCAGGAGCGAAAGCAGGAGCGATAATCTTACGTTGGCGAGCGTGCTTCTCACCCTCAATCGACACAAGACCTTCACCCAGAACAGCGGTCAGGAAAGCACTAGTGTACTCCGGCTTGGGGTACTGGTAGGCCTTAGCGGGGCTGAGTACGTAAGACATAGCCTTGGGGTCGGCCAGCAAAATGCGGTGCACTTGGAACATGTGACGGTAACGGTACACAGGGCCAAGCTCATTCATCCACTTCACATGCTGATCAGCGGGCTGCTGGCTCTTGATCGCACGGAAGTCACCGAAGAACAACGCAAGGGGGTCCGTTTGCTTGACCTTCGGGATGTGCTTCCAAGGCGTGAACCACTCACCAATCGTCATGCGGTAAATACCGCCGATGATCTGGTTAAGAACGAACACGACTGGCAACGCCAGCACAAGAGCAATGGAGACGCCTACAATGCTCAGGACATCCTTACCAACTGGGAGACTTGAGGATTCCATGGTGGACGAGTGTTGAGCCCGCACACGGGAATCAGGCCAGATTGACGGCCCACGGGTGTAAGTACTCTAATTGGTACCCTTTCATTGGCTATAGGTCAGTCGTTTAACCTCTAAGGCTTCGGACATGACCCAGGGTGAGTATTCAGAAAATGTCGATGCCCAGACAGATGCTTTACTGCTTCAGAATGCGTTGGACCAATGAACGTTGCCGTTCAAACATGTCCATGGCGCGAGGCACGACCCATTTGTTCTACGTACTGCAGGTGACTAAAAGTGCACATTCCGGCATAATCGCGCAAGGGTCACGATAGCTCGTTTGAATTGACCGACTCTCTGCCCAGTCTTGGCAAGTGCGCCAAGTCCAAAAAAAAAAGACAGCAGGTCCCGATACGAGGACTGTTCTCTGTAGACCTGGACAGAATTAGAATATAAAGCTTATTTTTACGAAGTGGAAAAGATCGATTAGTGGATTTACCCTGGTTTTTGCATAATTAGAGTGGAGAGTCCGTTTTGATTTGCTCATGCAAACGCACATGGTGCCGCCCAAGACCGACTACAACTACGGCCCAGAGGCCCTGCAAAGTGGAGGAGCTGTCCAACTTCGGCGCAAAAGTTGGCGGGCTTGTGCGCCCTTATAAAAAGGAACCGAGTAAAATTTCGCCCGCGAGGGACAACCACGATGGTCATCTCGCTGCCCGCTCGTCGTCGTTACCTGTTTATCAGCAACCCGGCCACTGGCCAGATCAACCCGCTTCTAGCGGTTATGGAGGAGCTGGCCCTTCGTGGCAACCAGGCCATTCTCGCATCTTCGGAGTCGGTGTACCACAAATTCCAGAAGCTGCAGGCCCGCATGGGTTACACTGTGCAGCCTGAGTCGACGCCTTCGGATGAATACCTGAAGCGTTGCCCCTTGGTGTTCGTTTCGCTTGGTTCGTGCGATGTTATGGACGACTACACGAACAAGGCTGTTGCGCTCACGGACCAATTCCATGAGCTTTGCCGTTCGAACCCCGGTGATATCTGGGGCTGGCTCAGTACATTTACTGAGCTTGTTCCCGGTGCTTCGCCTGAGTACCGCGACATTGTATTCCGCATCCGTGATCTGTGCGAGAAGCTTGATGCTGATATGCTTCTCGTGGACAATTTTAGTCCATTTGCTGTGGACGCCGCTCGTCTGACAAAGCGTCCATTTATCGAAACATCTCCAGGTGCCTCGTCAGCTGTGGCTAGCAATGTGAACTTTCTGACCAACCCGCTGCCCATGAGTGGTGGCCGCAAGGCTGGTGCGGGTATTTACACCCTGCTCCGCAACATTGTTTTTATGTACATTTGGCTCAAGTTTATTTTCTTAAACCCGTGGCCGATTCGCCGTCGCCGCTTCCGCAAGGAGGTGCTTGGTCTCAAGCCGGTCGATGTCATTTGTGACTCCGTCATGACTCCCACACCCGGCATGCTTCCTCAGCAGATTGCGACCATTACGTTCAATGTGGCTAGCATGGACATTTACCCCAAGGAAGCGTACGACAAGTCGGTGTACTTTGTGGGCCCGTGCTTCTCCACCAAGGGTGGTAAGCTTCCGAGCACTCGTGCGCCTTCGAGCCCTGTCTACGCCAGCCGTCGCGCCGCGCTCGAATCGAGCCCGAGCACTCCTTCGACACCTTCCCTTAGCCTGACTCCTTCCAGGCTCGAGAAGGAAATGCTCAACGTGCAGTCGACCTCGGAGGATCCTGTGAAGGTGTGGATGGACCAGGCCATGCAAGACGGCAAGCGCGTCCTCTACATTAACATGGGAAGCATTTTCTTCTACAACCGGCAAGATTACGACAACATTGTGGAAAGTCTGAAGATGCTCCACAAGCTGGCCCCCAATGCTTTGATTCTTTGGAAAGTGCCCAAGCTCCCTTATGAAGTGCAGCCCATTCCTCCGCTGGAGGAGGCCAACCTGCCCTTTTACATTCGTCGTGAATACTGGATTCCCGATGTCGAGGTGGTGCTGCAGCACCCGGCGTTGGCTGTCTTCATGCACCACGGTGGTGGTAACTCTTACAACGAAGCTATTGCGCATGGTATTCCGCAGTTCTGTGTTTCCCAGTGGGTTGATACGCATGACATCGGTCTTTATGTCCAGCACTCGGGTGTTGGTTTGTGGGCTGACAAGTCCCCCCGCTTCGACCCTGTGGACATTAGCACAAAGCTGGCCATGCTGATTAAGGACGAACACAACACGTTCCAGCACGTTGCTCTTTCTTGGCAACTGAAAGCCGCTCAGGCTGGTGGTACCACGGGTGCATGTGACATCATCGAGTCGCTCGTGACCTCCTACAAGTTTGAGGGCGGCTCGAGCAAAGCGCCCATGCCCTCTGCCTTTTAAGAACCTTTTGGAGAGATTGATCATTCTTCTTGCATGCAAGGAAGGGTAGTGGAGAAAACACAACTTCAGAGATACAAGAATTAATTATTTGAACTTGAATAGATGGGAAATAAATTAGACTATGAAGAAGTGATGGCCATGGACGGTCATCCTGCATAATTCGTCGGGTACTTTGAATGGCTACTGTAGAAAGCGATACGAAAGGATGAGAATATCCTTCCCTATCCACCAGAGTATGGGCCACCCGTGATAGACATCGCGTGTTTAATATTTCAGGCTGACATGTCAGATTCGATGGTACATACATGACGAAGCTGAAAAGAAGAAATGTTGCAAAAGAAAGAACAATACATGTTAGCATCCCATTCCAAAGTCTTTGTTGCCTCCCGCGGGAAGGGCCAAAGTAAAAATACATACACCTGGACGTTAGTCATGTTGATATACGCACAGCGTGGATAATACCCTGTAACTGTTAGCCATTGTACACCAGTGCGCAACATACCGGAAAGTAACCAAGACAGGTAAGCAGGATGTTAACTGTGGTGTGTCAATGAAGGTGTTTAATTGCACGCACTCCAGAAGTCGGCGTGGCAGCCGCGCTCCAAGAAAACACCCAGGGGAGGAAGGAAGATGGCGAAGATGAGCTTGAAAACGTCAGTACCACTACATTGTTAGCAAGAATGGATACGTGCGTAGCAGGCATGGTGAAGGAAGATGTGAGAGCCACAACAGCGGCCTGAACGTTTTGGGCGCAACACGGGATCTCATTCTGATTATGTAATGATTGGGTATTTGGCCGTCCCCCCGTCGGTGGCCTAAACCTGTCCGCCGACGTTCTGCACCTTTATGAAACCGGAAACATTAAAAATAAAAATCTAAGGGAGATTGGAAGGATTCTGGGATAGACGAATCTTCTCCTGCTCGAGACGCTGGTACAAAAGAGTCACTGCCATCTGAATATTCGGTGGGGGGCCGGTAATGGTCACAAGACGCTCAGAGCCAGTCCCACCAGCAGCAAGGCCAGCGTTGCGTTCCATAATCTTGATATGACTTGCACTAAGCTGTCGGATCTCATTAATTTTCTGACCACCTTTTCCAATAATACATCCGACCAAATCGTTGGGAATGAAAATCTGTTGAGTTTGTAGACCAGGGGTCAACGATGTTCCAAGCGTTTTGGGGCTGCCAGCAGCATTAAATCCGAATGAACTAGAAGCGGGAGAGCTCAAAGCAGGGCTGAATTGAGGAGTAGCCATGGTCCTGGGGATGGAGGAGGGACGGTAAGGCAAGTTGTTAGAGTTCCTGTCAGGGTGTTCAAGAAGAATGGTTCCAACATAGTAGACCGCGATATGGAGCGCATCAGCCACACCAGTAATGCTTAGAATACGTTCTGTGGATCCCGGAAGCATAGCTTCTCCGGCATGCAGTCTTGCCCCACTAGCTTCTTGGATCTCCTTGATCTTGCTCCCCTGCTTTCCGATAATGGAGCCCATGCGAGAATTGGGGATAATGAAGCGGATAGCTGCCGCGCGAGATCCTGGAAGTGATGGTTGGTCAAATGGCTCGTCATTGATACGACGAACGATCAGACCAAACGCCTTGCTGACGGCATCCAACGCGCCTGAAACCGTCAAAATGCGCTCGGGATTGGAAGGGATACTTTCACTAATGTTCAGGCGTGCACTGCTGAGCTCTCGGATCTCATTGATGTGGCGACCTTGCTTGCCGATAATGACACTCGCATCGCTCGTGATAATAAGGGCGCGCATCACAATCGGCGCGGCAACAGCTTGGGTATAAGGGGACATAGCGAGAGCAGGTGTGCCAGTCATGGAGGAAGTAGCAGGCGAAGACATGATAAATGAAGAGGCAGGGCTTTGGGGTCTGGGCATGCCATTTCCCATGACCTCCGACAAGGCAGGGACGCGTGTAGTAGGAAGCGCCACGTTGTATGTGGATGCTTTGGAATCGTCCATGGAAAAATCAGCGGATGTAGGAGCAGAAGACTCCATCATAGGATCGCTCATAGCTGATTGTGAGAGAGAAGAGATCAAAACCACAACGGTCAAGTGGGCGAAAAAGGGAAGTGTGGGTAAATAGTAATCGTGCTAGAAACGTCAGTATCTGCCCACGAAACGATCGTGAAATTCAGGACAGGTATTGAGCTTAGACTAGCTCAAGGGAGGATGCAGAGGTGCCTTGGGAAAAGGGGGACGTCAATAAGACAAGGTGGGGGAGCCGAGTCAGTGGTAACGATGAAAGCCGAGGTCGCCAGGTGGTTTCCTGTTCTGGAGGGGCACCCAATAGGGCCTATAGCACGTGCAGCCAATCAAAAATGAACCCTACAAATTATTGGTCCAAACCACGCGCCAATGCCCCTTGACAAGGGCTACGCGCCTGGTTGCCTGTCAAGCCCTGCTCGTGCAGGCGAGGCGGTGCATACAGGCTGGTGCAGGATCCTGCATGGTCATCGTCCGACGTGGGCGATGAAAGTGGGGGGGATCGGCGGCGCCAGCATGACATATTAGCGATGAATCAACGTAATTGAAGTGACAAACTAGAACGATGCACATAGTGTTGGATAGCTTTGCGCGCGAGAGCAGGAGGAACCCATATCATGGAATGACTAATCATTCGTGTGAGAGCCGTGTGGGTGGCAGTCCACTTGCCCCATGCCATGAGCACGGATGTTTCTGGCTCGAATGTGAAAGAGGACGAGCGCGCGTCTTCGAGACCCGCTACAGATTCGGGAACCTCAGAGAACCGAGAAAAATGGAGAGCAGACCTGCGTGATTTGAACGTACGGGTATGGCTTGAAGGTCCCCCGCCATCGTCGGCGTCGCTGGACTCCTCGTTGCGGCGAAATTCTGCCTTTATCAAACGATTGAGGCAGCCAAACCTCTCTGAATCAAAGGAGCAATTGTTACAAGAGCTTTCAAATCTGAATCTGCGCAAGTACTTGGACGAGCTTGTTCCTAGCCTGCCAGAGATGCTATGGAGGAACACGAGCGTGAAAGACAGGTATGCCGCTGTGGAAATTCTCAGCGCGCTGCATGTCAAGTTTGGTGGCGATGAGTTTACGAAATCGCTGCTAGATACGTTGGCGCAGGAGCTGGTGCCGAGTGCGCCTATCCCTGAGACAAGTGCCGAACAGGCGCAGAAGGAGGAGACGACTCGGGCAGCCCGCTATCGAGCTCTTGTACGCGTTGCAACAGAGCTGGTGCTCGTCGGCTATGTGGGGCCTGTGGATGAAAAAGATGTGTTAGGGTACGGCTTAGAATGGCTCTTTGGTATCCTTCGCGGCTTGGTATGTAAAGACGAGACATTAACACCAGCTGGCACAAGACCGCGATCATCTGTATGTGTCACTCGTGCAAGGGATATTGCGCTCGTTTGGCTCTATTTTGCTGGCCTCTGTACCGGAGCACGAGGCAGGTCAACCGTGGGGCACAGCGCAAGACTCGGATCCAGCGCCTAAAGCGCCGGTCTCGGAAGAGTGGCAGACTAAGTTTCGTCGTTTGTTCGAGACCTACTACATGACGCTGACGCGCCATGTATCGCGACTTCATGCAAGCCTTCAAAAACAAGCACAGCGAAATCGAGATGCCTATATTCGGCATGGCGAAGTGTTCGAGGACCGACAGGCTACCTTTGAGCGGCAAGCCAAGGATACGAAGACGCTCATGGAGTCGGCGCAGGCCATTGCTACGATGCTTCATGTACATGGCTTGCATCTGGCTGATCCTGAAAGTGAACCTATGCCAAAGCAAGGTGTCCTGCTCGGTGCCAAGTCTACGTTGGCGGAGATGAGCGCGCGCACCGAACAAGAGCTTGCGTCAGGAAGGAGTCCCTGGGAAGACGAAGAGACGCGCAACTTTTACACAGATCTTTGTGATCTACATGTCCATGTACCGCCAAGCTTGCTGGCGGGCGGTGCCCAAGGAGACGATGTAAAAAAATTGTCAGCGGAAACGGAAGAATGGAGCTCCCTGGCATCGCTCTTGGACCGCTTGCCGCTGCTGGGCAACCGCGCCATGGTGGACGAGTTGGCCATTGAGCTAGCCTTTTACATGAAGCCGACAGCGCGCAAGCGCCTCGTGGAGCGCTTGCTGAGCGTGCCGAAGCAACGATGGGACCTGTTGCCGTACTATGCGCGCTTGCTTGCCACGTTGCATCCCCACATGCCGACGCTCGTAGAGTTGGTGGTCGAGCAGGTGGACCAGCGACTGCGCCGCATGGGTCCGCGCAGCAAGGTGGACGCGCAAACGCGCGGACAATGTATTGTGTACTTGGGCGAGTTGACCAAATTTGGGCTCGTGCCGGAGCATATTGTCTTTCACACGTTTAGCCGACTGCTGAGCGACTTTGGTCGCGTATCGGTGGAAATGTTGGCTTTGCTGGTCGAGACGTGTGGTCGCTACCTGTACCGGATGCCTGCTACGCATGCGCCGATGCATAGTGTCTTGGACCAGATGCGTCGCAAGCGTGCGGCGCATCACTTGGAAGAGCATCTTTGCCTCTTGCTGGACAATGCGTACTTCGAGTGTGTACCGCCCGACGTGCCCGTGGTAGCGCAGCGGACCTTGTCGGTGAAGGAACAGTTTACCGTGCACTTGTTCGAGCAGCGCTTGACTGACATCAAGCGGGATCGACTGTATCAGCTGGTGCGTGCGCTGGACTGGCGCGATAAGAGTATGGAACGTTTGCTTTTTGAATTGTTTACATCGCCGTGGCGCGTTCGTTATGACGGTGTGCGAGTTCTTGCCGATTTACTGCGTGATTTACAAGCATGGCACGCCCCGTTTGTGGTGCGTGTGCTGGACCGTGTGGTGGAAGAGATCGATATGGACCTTGGCCAAACCGACTACATGGCGGGACAGCAGCGCGTGGCGCGCGTGCGCTACTTGGGCGAGTTATTTAACGGCCAGCTGCTGCCTCCGGAGGCTGTGTTGGACCAGCTTTGGCGTTGGGTGGTGCGCCGTGTGCACCGCCCGGACCGGTACGACGATTTCACACGTGTGCGCCTTGTGTGTACGCTTTTGCAAACGTGCGGTGAAAGCTTCCATGCAAATCCGCTCCGCAAGCGCATGGACGACTTTTTGGTGGCGTTCCAATACTATATGCTCACCAAGCCAGCGCCGCCTGTGGACGTAGCGTTTCACGTGGAGCAAACGTTGGACGCTTTGCGTCCTCGCCGCCAGCGTTTCCCGAAAAAAGAGGTGCTGTTGCAGCGTTTGAATAAAATTTTGCCGCTGTTTTATCAACGCGACTTGACGAGTATCGTCGCAGGGCTCGTCAAAACAAGCGGCACGGAGCGTGAACCTACGAACGACGAGTCTGACAGCGACATACCCAGCAATGTGCGCGATGAGTGGGCAAGCTCCAGCGACGAATCGGACAGCCAGGATGACGATGATTCGCTGTATGATTCACAAGACGAGTCGGACACCAGTGATGTCGAGGACGATGTGGATCCAGAAGCGGCGCTAGACGAGCAAGCGGATGAGGAGCTGGAGCGGGAGCTTGCCCTGCTCATGGCGGAGGCCCATGCAGCGCCAGGATGGCGTCATGGCGGGAGTGCCACGCTTGAGCGCACGCGGCAAGTGTTGTCCGGGGCCCCTGTTCCTCCCGCGGCCCCTGCATCGGGGACGCCGACAGAGGCATCGCCCGACTTTATGACCTTTTCGCTGCTCTCACGCAAAGCCACCCAAGAAATTCACGTGCCGGCCGCGGCCTCCATTTCGGTGCGCGCGCGACAGCAGCAGGAGCAAGAGGCGGCAGAGCGGCAGCAGCTCAAGGCGTATGTCCTGGCGTACCGGGATCGCGAGGAAGAAGCTAGGCCTACATAGCAGGAGGCTCGTCCTCGCCATACACTACCAGCTTTTCGTTTTTCGATTCCGTGTTGGGCGACACCACATACTTGGGCCCCACATCGGTCTCCTTGAGCTGCGCACGCTCACCAATCTCTGCCGCCGCAGAAACGATGCAATTGTCCAGTTTGGCATTGTCGCCAACAACGACACCGTCCATAAGCACCGAGCGCATGATGCGCACGCCCTTGCCAATCACACAGTTGCGGCCCAAAATGGAATGCTTGATCGTGGCACGCTCATCGATCTGCGTGCCTGTGCCCACGAGGCAGTCCGCAGAGAGCTGCGCCCGCGAATGAATCGGACTTTCATCGTCCTTCACGGCCTCAAACGGCACCGTGCCACATCCCAGCGTCGCGGGTAGAGGGAATGGGGCAGCAAGAGCCGCTTGCATCGCTTGGGAGCTAGCCAGCTTGAGCAGGAAGCGGTTGCACTCCAGGAACGTAGGTACGGTGTTGGCGCGCGCCACGAAGCCATCGTCCGCGATTGAGGCACTAGGCCTGTCCGTGTCCAGGACCTGGGCCGCAGGCCGGGGGCGCTGCGGCTCGGGGCGCAAGCGCGTCACCAGCATCTCGCAGCGCGGCTGGAACGGATGGCATAGGGCGTCCATGTCCGCCACGCTGGTCCATGTGGGCATGCCACCCTCGGCGCCACGCATGGTATCTACGCTCCAGCCGGCCTTGGCACTCAAGCGCGTCTGCCAGCCGCATTTGATCAAAAAGGGCACCAGCTGCTCGGTGATACGATTCAGCTCCGGGTGCTCTTCGAGCAGTGGCAACAAGGGCGCGAGATGCAGTGCATAGACATGCGAGTCCAGCAGAGACGTTGATATGCGCGTGTGAGGATGCTTCCACAGCAGGCTCATGCGCAGCTCCAAATCGGACGAGTTCTTGTCCGAGACGTCGTCCGAGTCCATGACGAGCAACGGCTCGTGCACACTCAAGGTATCTTTGGCGCCGCCAGGCCCTACCTGGATGCCCTCGTGCAGTCGGAGGGGTACGCGGTCGTACGCGGTGAAAAGGTTGGCAGGCCCATCGCGCTCGCGCTCCTTGCCAGTGCCTTCGCCAGCGCCGCGCTCGTAAAACAGGCACGATACAGTGGGTGTGTCGCTAACGGCACTCAAATGCGCCGTCAAAAAGTTGGACAGCGGCATGTGCGGCGCAATCAGATCCACAGGGACCACGAGCGGATCCTGGTCGAGCTGGCGCGTAGCGGCGAGCCAGTAGAGCAGTTGGGCGGTGCCCCAGCGCGAGCGCTCCACGGTTTGCGACGGCTGGCGCAGGCTACGCACGGCCTCGCCGGCCTTGGGTCCGTACGGCACCAGCTCAACATGAATCACAGGCGCCGCCGGCATCGGTTCCACGAGGCCGCTCACACTTACAGGCACCGCGCACGAGGTGCCGCCCATCGTCACACACACGTTGCTCTCGGTCGAGGTGGATGCAGCCACAGCGGTGGCCTGAGCCGCGCCTGCTTCCGCTTCGCGCGAAGCACCAGGTGGCACGAGGTACAGCGAGCGCAGCGCATTCGTCAGCGCCGAGTGTTCGGCTACGGGCGCCACCAGCAGGCACGAGCGAAAGCCCGCGGTGACCAGCCACTGCAGGGGGTACGCAATCATCGGGCGGTTCAGCACGGGCACGAGCGCTTTGGGCAGCGTATCGTTCGGCAGATCACACAGCGGGTACAGATTCGAGCCGGCATCGCTGAAGATGACCGGCTGGAACCGCTGTGCATACGCCGGCGCCATCGTAGATCCCAGCAGCGACGGCCCTCGCCGGCCACGCCCTTTTTGCTTACCTAAGAGCAGCCGAGCGACCACGGCGCTGCCCCGCCCCATGCTGTGGCGGATGGGCGTTGTGCCGCGCCTTGCGGCGCAAGCACGCGCAAGCACGCGCATGTATCGGCCTCTGTGGACCGAGACGTGCCGTCGTCCAGCTTTGTATAGCCGCGTGAGCGTGGGCCTCGGCTCCTACCAGCGATGGCGCAGCGATGCCCCCAAAAAATCGCCGTCGCCGTCGCCGTCGCCGTCGCCGGCGCCCCCCGCCGTGGCGCTGTCCGAAGACATACTCACCATGCCCAACATTCTCACCTTATCACGTATGGGGCTGTGCCCGGTGATTGGGTGGGCCGTGGCGACGCACCAGGCGCCCCTGGCGCTGGGCCTGCTCGCCGTCGCAGGCAGCACCGATTTGCTGGACGGCTGGATTGCGCGGCGGTACCAGAGCCGCACCGTGCTGGGCAGTATTGCTGATCCGGCCGCCGACAAGATGCTCATGGCAACGATGGTTGTATCGCTGGGCGTGAGTGGTGCTATGCCGTGGCCACTCGCGCTGCTCATTCTTGGGCGCGATGTGTTCTTGGTAGGCCTCGCCTTTTACATGCGGTACCGCTCGCTGCCGCCGCCACGCACCGTCTCGCGCTACTTGAACCCACGGCTGCCTAGCGTGCATGTGACGCCCACACGCATCAGCAAAGCCAACACGTTCTTGCAGTTGGTGCTGGTGGGCATTTTGACGTTGCTGCCGCTCCTGCCTGAGGAATGGCGCACGCATCCCCATACACAACGCGCTGTCACGGTGCTGGAGGGCATCGTGGCAGCCACCACGCTGTGGACCGGCCTCGACTACGCGGTGAGCCGCCGCTCGGTACGGTATTTGCACGTGCCATAGATCTACGAGGAGTCTACGTCGCCGGCCACCAGGAAGCCCGCACGCCAACGTCCGCCGCCCGCTTCCAAAGCGCGTTTCGGCAAAGGCAACGTATCCGATTCACGGCACGACTCGAGGGCCTCCCCATGCAGTGCCGTGATCGGCGCCGCCGCCGACACATGCTCATCTTGGGAGCCCAGGTCGAGCGCCACGTGCAGTACGGCCACCAGCGGCTCCAGCTCCGCACGCAGTTCGTCCATGGCCTCGGGCGTCGGAGGCACGTCCAGGGCGGCGAGGCGGTGCAGACGCTCTAGCTTCGCGCGGTCGAGCATAGGCGCACGGTGCTCGCGCTCCAGCGCCGCGGCCAATGCCTCATCGACGCTCCATGTTGGCGTGCGAGGAATGTGCCGCCGGGTGGAATAGGCGCGCTTGCCAGTGGGCCACGCTGCCTACACGTCAGCCGCATTCATACGCACCGGCGAGGAAGCCGGCGCCTGTAGCTGCGACTGCATCAACGCCCGGAAGCGCGTGCCCGGCTGATCCAGCTGCTCAAACGAGCCAGCCTCGACAATTTGCCCGTCCTGCAGGAAAAGGATGGTATCGGCGGCGCGAATCGTGCCTGGTGTCAGTAAAAAGAACGTACTTAGGCGGTGAGCGACGATCCAAACCGTCGTATGGCCCTCCTCAATAATGGAGGTAATCGCCTCGTTGATCAAAAGCTCCGAGGCAGAGTCTAGCGCCGAGGTCGCCTCGTCCAGCAGCAGCACGCGCGGCTCGCGCACAAGCGCACGCGCAATCGCAATACGCTGGCGCTGACCCCCACTCAGCTCGCGCGGGCCAATGTGCGTGTCAAAGCCTTGCGGCAGTGCCTCGATAAACTCGGTGCAGTGCGCCGCGCGCGCCGCGCGCTCCATCTGCGCGCGTGTCACATGGGGTGTGCCGTAGCCAATGTTGTCGGCGATGGTGCCTTCGAACAGCACGGGCTCCTGCGGCACGAGCGCCATGATGGCACGCAGCGATTCCGGCGTGAAGGAGCGAATGTCCTGGCCGTCGATTGAGATCACACCGGCGTCAGGCTCATAGAAGCGCATCATCAGTGCATGGACCGACGACTTGCCCGCCCCCGAGCTGCCGACCAGCGCCACGCTCGTGCCAGGCCGAATGTCTAGGTCAACGCCACGCAAGATGGGCGTGTCAGGGCGCGTAGGATAGCGGAAGTACACGTTGTCAAAGCGGATGTGCGCGCCCCGCGTGTCGACCTGCTCCGCCTGCAGCGAGCGACCGCGGCCGAGAGGAATGGTGGGCGTGCGGTCCAGCAGGCCAAACACACGCGCACCGGCGCCCATGCCCTTCATCAGCGATGTGAAAAAGCTGGTCATGAGCATGATCCCACCGCCCAGGTACGCCGTGTACATGAGCAGCGACGTGAGATCACCCACGGTCAGCTGCCCGAGACTAACAAGGTGGCCACCGTACGTGAGCAACGTAACAATCGCGCAGTTGCCCACGAAACCAAGCCCCGAGTGGAAAATACCGCCGGCGTATGCCTCTTTGGTCTGGAGCACAGCAATGTCGTGCACTTGGCGGTTGAAGCGTTGGGATTCGTCACGTTGTGTGTTAAACGCAGTGATGGTGCGGAAGGCAGGGGGGTTCAAGCGCTCCTCGGCGGTGCGCGTCATGGCACCCACAGCCTCTTGCGTGCGATTGGTCAGATGACGCAAGTAGCGACCATAGATGGAGGCACCCAGCGCCGCCGGGGGGATGACAGCCATCATCACGAGCGTCAGCTTGGTCGAGATGTAGAACATCGCCGAGCACGCAGCCGTGACAGTGAGCGCGGAGCGCAGCCCATCCGCCAGATCCGTGGTTATGGCCTCGCCCACCATGTTGCAGTCCATGTTAATACGGCTCACCGTATCACCGGCCCCTTGATCCGCAAACGCCACGTCCTGCTTGAGCGCACTGGCAAAAGCGCGTTCGCGCACACGCTGAATCACACGCACACCCGCCAATTCCAGCATAATATTCGCACTTGCTCTGGCCACGGCGCCTAGCGCAAACACAGCCAGGAGCGAAATCGCGACCGTGGACATGCTCAGACCGAACGGCAACGTCGCTTCCGACGACGAGAAAAAGTCAACGACCTTGCCAATCGTAAAAGGCACCGAGAGCGACACGGCCGACGCCACGAGCAGGAGCACCATAGCCAGGGCCATACCGCGGTACTCGGGGTACATCAGCGCCAAAAGGCGCTGAACCGTGGGGAATCGGCTCGTGCTCGCAACGCCACGCTGGCGCGCGCTTGCCATGTCGCGCAGCGTCGTGAGGATGTACGCGAGTGCGCCAGGCTGCTTCGGCGCATGCGACTTTCCAGGGCTAGGAGGGCCTTTCGCCTGGGCCCGCGCGGCCGCTGGCACGCTTGGGTCGTGCGCCACAGCGTCGCGAGCGCCCTTGGCGTCGCCCCTGGGTGGCGCCGTCGCGCGCTGTGCGCCACCGGCGTGCAAGCACCGAACAGGCAAAGGAACGCACACACGCACGGGCACCATGGCAGGCACGGGCACGCGGCCCACGCACGCATGAACAAGTCGGGGCGGCTGCACCAAACGGGGCGCCAACGCCCGAGCCAGCAGCGCCATCGTCGGAGGAGGCAGGCGCGGGCGATGCTATCACGTGCTATGAGCCTCGGCCTGCGCGTGGTACGCCTGCCACGCGGCGCGCGCCACCTCGTCGTGGGGGGCCGGCAGGCCCGTCCACAAATGGAACTGGTGGAATGCCTGCGTTAGCAGAATCTCCAAGCCACGGACACCGTGCCATGCTGGATTCTGCTCGACGAGCGTCAACAGCGGCGTTTTTTCGGGGCGGTACGCCATATCGATGGCCACACCGCCGGCGGACGACAGTAGGTCGGCTGGCAGCACAATGTCGGCACCGCCAGGCGTGAGCGAGGTACCGGCCGCGGGCACATTGCTCACGATCACGTCCGGCGCTTGTGCCACTGCATCGGAGAGCGTTTTCAGCGGCTGGACGTGCCACTCGGTGGGCACAGCGGCGGCCAACTCCATCGCCTTGGCGTACGTGCGGTTGTACAACAGGATCGTCGACACGCCCAGCCTGTGCATCGCATACAGGGCCGCGCGCGCCGAGCCACCTGCGCCAATCACCAGGGCCGTGTGCGCAGAGGGACGCGCGCGCTGCGCCAGCTCATAGATCGCTTGCCAGTCTGTGTTCTCCCCCCGCAGCCACAGGCGACCGGCGTCACGCTGCGGCACCACCGTATTCACGGCGCCAATCGCTTCCGCCTCGGGCGAGAGGGTGTGGAGCAGCGATGTAATCGCGCACTTGTGGGGAATGGTCACACTCGCACCGCCAAAGTCGGGGGCGCGAATGAGAGCCGCGACGCTCTCCTCGACGCTGGCCGTCTCGTGCAGGGCGTACTTATGGGGCAAACCCAGCAGCTCGAACGACGTGTTGTGGATCAGCGGGCTCAGCGAGTGCGCGATGGGCGAGCCCAGCAGCGCAAAGCGCTGGGCGGGCAGCAGGCCCAGGAGGTGGCGTGCCTGGTGAATCTCTTGGACGCTCAGCTGCCCAGGCGCTGCCTTGCTGGGCAAACGGGGGTGTGTCACCGGCGTCAGCAAAGGGTTGAGCACACGCGAGAGCTGCCCGGCCGCGTGCATATTGATCGCAATCAGCGTCGAGGTATCGCGTGCCACCGCGGTACGGAAGTGTTCCAATGCCATATTGTCCTGCACCGTGCGCGCCACGCCCACGAGCTTGACCACATCGCCTTCTTGGCGCCCGCGCTCGTACAGTCGTGCGATTGCCGAGGAGGACCACGGCATCTGGCCCGTGGTGTCATGCGCCGAGGCCACAATCCGCGACGCTACGTCTTGCGCACGCAGCGCTCGACCATAGTCCGCCGAGCGGCGCAGCTCCACGTCGACCCACTCGCAGCCGAGGCGCAGACCGAGGCGCACCAGCGCCCAGTACGCCTGCTCATTGTCATCAGGGCATCGACCGCCTTCCGAGGCGCTGCGCACCGTGTACAGAATCGGCAGCGACGAGTGCTGACGCAGGAGGGCGACCTGTGCACGCACCTCGTCGATCGACGGCACGCCGGACGGATGGAGCAGATCCACCCGAAGTTCCAGCACGTCCACGCCGGCCGAGGCCGTGGCAAGCACGGGAAGCGCGTCACGCACATGAGGGAAGGTGAGCGAGAGGAAGAAGGCGGGCCGCTCCTTCCCTGGCGCACCCAGGGGCGTGGCCAGCTGGCGCTCCAGCAATGTCACCACATCGCCCTCGTTCACCGTCTCCATGCACGCACACGCCTCGTACCATGGCTGTCGGCGGTCGTACACCGTGCGCAAAGGCTCGCCATACGCAGGGCGATCGCTCGTGGCCAGGAACGCTTCAATGTCTTCATAGCGACGTACAATGTGCACCACAGGACCCGTGCGTTGGAACGCCGTGAGCAGCGCACGACTGGCAGCCGACTCGACCACTCCGCCGCCCAGCGCAAGAACGTGGCCGCGCGCACAGTCGCGCAAGAGCTGCTCCAGCACGCGCGTCTCTTCCATGCGGAACGCGTCCCAACCATGCTGTGCCACAAAGGCGCTCAGATCAAAGCGCTGCGAAAACACGTCATCTGCATCCACAAAGGTGCGGTGCATACGCGCCGCGAGGCGACGGCCAATATGCGACTTGCCCGAGGCACGCATACCAATCAGCACAATTGTCGCATCCGGTGCGTAGCGATGAGGCAGGCCGTGCAGCGTCGCCGAGGCGCGCGGCAAAGGCACCAGCGACACGTCTTCGTCCGCGGCTGCGATCGGCACACACAGCTGCGTGCTCAGCACATCCCACCACGAGGGCCACGTCTTTTCGACGCATCGCTTCTCCTCCAACGTCGTGCGCGTAGAAGGCACAACGCTGGCCAGCACACTAAACGCCATGGCAATGCGGTGGTCATCGTAGCAGGCAATGGGCTCCGAGGTCTGAAGCTCGGACAGCGGGCGGCCATACACCACAATCCCATCGTCATGCTCGTGCGCCTGCACGCCAAACTTGGCCAGTTCTGTGACGGTGGCGCGCAAGCGATCGCACTCCTTCACGCGCTGGTTCGCAATGCCAGTAATCTTAGTCGAGGTGCCTTGCGCCACAGCAAACAGCACAGCGGCGGTCATGAACGCATCGGTCATCGGCTCCATATCGACCTCGTTGAGCTGACGCAACGTGCCGGGTGGCGGGCCTGTCACAGTGGTGCTGGCCTCTGTCTGCTCGACGTGGCAGCCCATGGGCGCAAGCACATCGCGCGCAAAGCGCGCATCGCCTTGCAGGGACGCCGAGCCAATCGAGGGCACAGTGACGGTGGTGCCTGTAATGGCCGCCATGGCGAGAGGGTACGTCGCACTGCTCGCATCACTCTCGACCGTGTACACATCCGGCGCTCGGTAGACTTGCTGGGGGATGCGGTACACATGCTCGGCCACGCGCTCGACTTGCACGCCGAACGATTGCATCATGGCTACCGTCATGTCAATGTACGGCTGCGAAATCACTTTGCCGCCGACCAGCTCCAGCGTGACAGCTTCCTGCGCGTACGGCGCACACAGCAGCACAGCCGATACGTACTGCGACGACACGTCAGCGGCCAGGCGAATGACGCCGCCTTGCAAGCCACCACGACCGGTGATGCGCAGCGGCAGCGCACCCGGCGCCTCGACACAGGCAATCGCCGCGCCGTTCGCACACAGCGCCTCCACCAAAGGCCCGATCGGGCGCTGCTTCATCCGCGCATTGCCGGTCAATGTCACGGTGCCTTCACGCAACAAAGTCGTGACGCCGGTCATGAACCGAGCGGCGGTGCCAGCGTTTTGCAGGTACACGGGTTTGTCGCACGCGACCAAACGGCCGCCGCCACCATGCACCACGAGCTGAGCGCCGTCTTCCTCCCACGCAAAGTCCGCGGCGCGCAGCGTGCGCAGCGCATTCATCATGACCTGTGTGTCGTCGGAATGCAAGAGGTTGCGCAGGCGGCAAGTGCCTTGCGCCAGCGCAGCAAGAACCAACGCGCGGTTCGACACACTCTTGGAGCCGGGCGTAGGCAGCGTCACTGGCTCACGAGGCGTGCCCAGCGACGAGCCAACTTGGACGGATGGCGCGAGCACACGCGCAATCACAGCGTCCGGCACTGTGCTCGCCCGTTCTTCCACAGTCGCACCGATGCGCGAGAGCAGCACAATCTTCTTGGCCGTGCCGGCGTTCTTCTTGTCCACCCGCATAATGTCCAGCAGGCGCGCCGTAGTGATGGCTTGCGCCTGCGGCAAGGCAGCGATGCGCGCATCCTTCAGCGACACAGGGAGCCCATAGTTGGTCAGCGCACGCACCAGACGGCCGATCACCACTTGCGGCAGGCCGTGCATCGCCCGCGCAATTTCGGCTTCGAAAATCATGCCCACAGCCACACACTCGCCGTGCAGGATCGCGGGCGTGAGCACGGCCTCAATCGCGTGGCCGACCGAGTGGCCAAAGTTGACGAGGTTTCGCAGCCCTGTTTCTTTCTCGTCAATGGTGACAATGTGGGCCTTGACGCCAATGCTACCGCGGATCACGTCCAAAAGCAGCGTCTGCGATGGGGTACGCGTGTCGAGTGTGTGGCCCAGGCCGGCCGGCGCAGAGCGCGCTTCGTCGCTGAGCACGGCCGCTTGGATCGACTGTGACTCACTCTCCAGCTTGTCAAAGTCGTCGGCGTCCCAAATGGCCGCCGTCTTGACCACCTCGGCCATGCCGTTGGCGAATTCGCGCTCGGGCAGGGTGAGCAGCCATGCAGCGTCGACAAACACAAACTGCGGCTGGTGAAACGCGCCGATGAGGTTCTTGCCATGAGGATGATCGATCGCCGTCTTGCCACCCACCGCCGAGTCCACCATGGCGAGCAGCGTGGTGGGAATCTGCACATACTTGAGACCTCGCATGAACTGGCGTTAGCTTTCTCCACGTACCGTGGCTGCGACAAAGCCCACCAAGTCACCAATAACGCCGCCACCGCAGGCCAGCACAACGGTGTCGCGCGTCAGGCGGTGCTCCAGCATCCAGTCCTCGATGCCCGCCTTGGTCTCACGGCTCTTGCTCTCCTCACCGGGCGGCAGCACATGCGCTAGCATGCGCGACGTGTTCCCTTCCGGCTTGTACGTCTCAAAAGCCTCGCGGAACTTGTCGATCACGCCCAGCGCCTCGAGATGGGCGTCGGTGAACAGCACGTACGAACTGGTGGGCAGCTCGGCGTACAGTGTCTGCACGATGTGCGGCACCAAGTGGAAACCAAGCTGGATCCGTGTGTCTAGACACCGAAGCTCGTGGATAGTAGCACCACTCAGCTCCGACGTATAGGGCGGCGCATGGTACGATGGCACCTTGTGGCCCCCCCCGGCCTCGCTCATAGTGGGAATGGGAAGCTCTTCGCCCGGCTCGCCAGTGGAGGCACGTGGCGCTATGACTCTACGCGGGTGGCCAGCGCTTCGCACAGCGGCCGGAGCGCGTGGGAGGTATTTAGCGGCCATGGCAGGCCCAGCACGCGTGCCATGTCCTCGTGCGAGCGCGTTTGACTCAGCTCTGCCCTTATGCGCACGAGCTCGCGTTTGGGTAGCGGAGATACTCGCTCACCCTCACACTCGCGTGCGCCGGCCCAGGTAGAGAAGGCCAGCTGAGTCACACAGTACTTGGTATTTCCGAAAGGGTTGTCGAATCGCACAGCGTAGTGCATCCAGCGCGGTGCAATGACCGTGGCTACACACTGCCGCTGCAGCTGGAAGCACGACGGATTCAGCTCGGCGGCTCGCGCCATCATCACGGCCGACGCCCCTGTTCGCTCGCGCAAACGCGGCCAATCGCTCGCACCGAAACAGTCGCCATTGTAAATGACAGGCACATCCTGTCCTGTTTCAGCTGCCACCTTCTGTACGTGCTCAGCAATCTCGCGGAATCGGTCCACCAGAGCGGGCTCGCGCGGCCGCATAGGCTTGGTTCGGCAGTGAATCGTCAAAGCCCGAATCGTGCGCGTCCGTACGATTTGCTCGACCAGGGCCAGCGTCTCCGCTTGCGTGGGCAAGAGCCGGATCTTGCACGTCACACTCACATGCGGCGGTGCTGCGCGACGCATCTGTCGCAAGATATCGCACAGCAAATCCGGCTCGGTGAGCAAATTGGCGCCCATGCCGCCCAGCGTGGAAAACGGTTTGGGGCAGCCGCAATTCAGGTCCACGCCCGCCACATCGTCATGCGCAGTAACTATCCGCACAGCCTCGGCTGCATTCTCAGGCGTCGAAGAGCCCACTTGGTATATCAAATAGGGACGCTCCACGGGGTGGCAGGAAAAGATTTGCTTGTCGCCTTTCATGAATTCCACAAGGCCCGTCGTGGCATTCACACGCCGTGTCGTGCCCATAATGGCACGATCCACAATCTCTGGCGACCATACGAGATCGGCCCCATATTCTAGCGCCAATAAACGCGAAGGCAGCGACCCAATGCGCACCATCGGCGCCAAAAACAGGCCTCGGTCAAACGCCGGCATCCGGGGATCGCTGGGTGGAGGCATCGCAGTATCCAGCTTCAGGCGCTTCGTACGACCTTCGTCGACACACTCTTCCGCTCGTAAGCTCGTAGTCATAATGCTGCGGGCAGTTGCTGAGATACGGAACGGCCACCACCCCCGTGTCACAGCCAGCCGCATGCACGGCGGAAGCGCCGAAGAAAAAAAGGGCGATCGACGTCGCCTTGTGGAGGGCTCAATTGGGCCAAATTGCATCGCCGCTTGCCCCACCACACCCCATGGGACTGCACGACTTGCACCAAGCCTGGCTGTCGCGCCTCACTCTTGTGCAAGCGCCAGAGTGCCAGGCGCCCCGTCCCGTGGCCCTTCCGCCGGATATGCACCCACTCCCACCCAGCATAGACGCCTACTGTGCCTATCCCTTCACCGCGGAGAACCTAGCTCAGGCACAGACGGCCCGCCTATCCGCCGATCAGCTCCGCGCCCAACATGAGGAGCATACTACCTTCCTAGAGCATTGGAAGAAAAGAAAGGAGCAAGAGCAACAAGCCTACCTACACAAAGTAGCTCCTGGCTGGGCGCATGGTGACCACTCGGTCCTGCAGCCGACACCCGCGGCTGCCCTTGAGCACACGTCCGACGCAAAAGCGCCTACTGGACCTTATCCAGAGGCCGGTTGAAGCCTCCTTTTCTGCGCGGTTAGTGTGCGCTACGGTGTCGACGTACCGGTTCATATACTGCCGCCAACTGTGCTCCTTTTTGATCTCGGCAAAGCCTTCGGCGTTGTCCTCCACCTGCTTGCCTTTGCTCGTACCAAAGCTGCCAAAGCCCATCATGGCCGCCATTTGATCCGCTTCAGACTCATCTGTGCCGCTGGCGAGGGTGGTATCTGTGCGCTGGTCTTCGCGCCTGCGCTCCCATGTGCCTTCCCGCGTCGCAGAACGGGGGCGTTCAGGGCTCTGTTCTCGCTGGCTGGATCGATGGTCATGAGGGCGTGGCACTGGTTGGTCATAGCTGCGGTGATCACCCCAGCTACGCTCCTTTCGCCCATAGTCATCACAATACCTGCTTCTCTCGTTCGAACTGTTGCGCCCACTCCAAGTCCGATCATAGTCACGATCGCGCCATGAGGGTCTGCGGTGGTCCTCTTTCGCGCGCTGGCGCGGCCGATCATGAGCATCTCGGGACCAAGACCTCCGATCCTCTGACCAGCGATCCTTACCGCGATACTTTCTGTCAGATTCTGATTGCCCTAGCGGCAAGGGCTCCGCGTCATCATACCGCACACGCGAGCGGTGGCGGTCGGCCATCAGCAGCAAATCGCTGGTGGAGCGAGGGGTCTTGCATGGCGCTGAGGTCCCAAGACGGTCACATGGCTCGGATGACTAATCTGTTTCACCTCGAGACGCTCGTCGCACCCGTGCCTCTCGTTGGTACCCTCCCTATAAGCACCTTCATTATGGCTGGCGGTCATCATCGTACGTTGTAAACAATTGCTCATATTTTTCAGGCTCCGTTAAGATTGACCCTGCTATTGAGCGGTGGCAGAACATGGTAGGTGCCCTGGTTGGGTGGGAAAGACTAACATGCAATAGCACAACACCATGTACCAGCGCTTCCGCTGGACCCCCAAGAACGCTCCTATGCTTCTGTTCTGGGGTATTGGTGTTCCCTCCCTCATCTACATGGGCATTTCGTCGACGAACGTATGTCTTTTTCCGTTGTGACAATGATGCTAACGTGGCAGTATAAGTGGGACTACACGGGCAAGAACAAGGACGAGGCACTTCTGCGCGTCTCTCCTGAAGCCGAGTCGGCATGAATAGCTACTGCAGTCGTACTCTGACGTTTCCCAGTGCCCGTACAGCTATGCGATTGTTGTCCACGGAACTCAAACGAGTTTGACACAGACACTTGGCTAACTTCCCTATGATGCTGCTTCCTAACCAGGTGAATGCCAGGCGTCACACAACTTTTGCCTTCCGTAGCCTGGGGCCGCAGCGACGACGCGGCGCTATGCCACCGCGGGCGGAGAGGGGCGGCGTGGCCCCCGCCCTCGCCCCAAGTCACGTGACATATTTGTCATCGTTTTTAGTCGGGCGAGTCATGCGAAGGGCGACACTCAATTTCACTCTGATCTCGTCGATTTTCTTCCCCCACTCCCACTTTCAACAGCATGTGTGACTGTCAGGACACTCGCCCCAGAAAAGCCCAGCGTATTGAGGGTGAAGACTCTGAGGATATCAAGGAAAGCCACGTCGCCGTGGACAGCAGCAGCGCTGTTGCTAAGCCTGCTCGCTCTGAGAATACGGCTCTTCAGGGTGCGCAGCCTTTCTCTGCGTCGCGCTACGCCGATTTCCTGAGCAATGTGTCGAACTTTAAGATTATTGAGTCGACTCTTCGCGGTACGTACATGTGTCTAACTGAATAGAGGGTGAACAGTTTGCGAACGCCTTCTTCGACACGGAGACCAAGATCAAGATTGCCAAGGCGCTCGACAACTTTGGTGTCGACTGCATTGAACTTACTTCTCCGGCTGCCTCGGAGCAGAGCCGTAAGGACTGTGAGGCTATCTGCAAGCTTGGTCTGAAGACCAAGGTGATCACTCATATCCGTTGCCACATGGACGACGCCCGCATTGCGGTCGAAACGGGTGTGGACGGTGTGGATGTGGTCATGGGCACGTCCAAGTTCCTGCGCGAGTACTCGCACGGCAAGGACATGACATATATCACCAAGGCGGCTGTCGAGGTGATCAACTTTGTCAAGAGCAAGGGTATTGAGATCCGTTTCTCGACCGAGGACTCGTTCCGTTCGGACTTGGTCGACCTGCTCAGCATTTACCAGGTGGTCGACAAGGTGGGTGTGAACCGTGTGGGTATTGCCGACACGGTCGGTGTGGCTAGCCCTCGTCAGGTGTACGATCTTGTGCGTACTCTTCGTGGCGTGGTGGGCTGCGACATCGAGTGCCACTTCCACAACGACACCGGTTGTGCCATTGCCAACGCCTACACGGCCTTGGAGGCGGGTGCGACCCACGTCGACACGTCCGTGCTCGGTATTGGTGAGCGCAACGGTATTCCCAGCCTGGGTGGTTTCATCGCTCGTATGTACGCTGCCGACCGGGAATACGTGATGAACAAGTACAACCTCAAGGCTCTGCGTGAGGTGGAAGACATTGTGGCGGACGCCGTCCAGGTGCAGGTGCCCTTCAACAACCCTGTGACGGGTTACTGCGCCTTTACGCACAAGGCGGGTATTCACGCCAAGGCGATTCTTGCGAACCCCAGCACGTACGAGATCCTCAAGCCTGAGGACTTTGGTATGAGCCGCTACGTGTCGATCGGCCACCGTCTCACGGGCTGGAACGCCGTTAAGAGCCGTGCCCAGCAGCTTGGTCTTGACCTGACGGATGAGCAGGTCAAGGCCGCCACCAACCGTATCAAGGTGATGGCGGACATTAAGGACCAGACCATGGAAGACGTGGATGCGGTTTTGCACGTGTTCCACCGTGCTATCCGGAATGGCCAGGACGTGAGTCGCGACGTTGTCTTTGACAAGCTGTTTGACCAGCACGTTGCTTCGCGTGGTGTGAGTGCCATTACGGAGGATGGTGAGAACTAAATTACATTGCATGTCACGTCCCTGGCGCTGGGTCCCTCGCACATAGATAACAAGTCATGTCCTGTCGAACTACTTTCACATGCCCCTTTGTGGGGCAGGGGCCCAGGCATCCAGCGCCTTGCGCTGACTCAGCACTTCGTCCTCCCATCCACATGGAGCCCCAGGATGTGGAAGCGATGTGCGACGACCCGGGCGAACTAGAAAAGCCTGATCACTTTAAGGATGAGAAAGTAAATAAGGTATTTGACAAACGTCAATGGTCTCGATTTTCGTGGATTGAATGGGCGAATATTGACCCTATCCCCAAGGAGGAGCAGCGCGTGACACACCCGTACTCGATCGGCTTGATTTGGTTTAGTGTGAATATGAACGTGCTGAGCTTTTCTACGGGTATGTTAGCTCCTGAATTCGGATTCGGCTTTAAATATGCAAGTTATACCATGCTTGGCTTCCTGATTGCATGGGGTCTCTTCCCCTCCTTTTTCGCCCTCTTTGGCAAGAATCTAGGCCTTCGACAAATGGTGCATGCGCGCTACTCTTTTGGATACTTTGGCGTATGCTTGGTATCTATTTGCAATGCCATCACAGGCATTGGCTACATGATTCTCAACGCGATTCTTGCTGGCGAAACGCTGCAGGCTGTATCCCCCCATGGACACATGTCGGCAACTGTTGGCATCGTGATTGTGACCCTGTTAGGACTGATTGTCTCTTTTTGTGGTATTCGCGTTTTGAATCTGATTGATATGTGGTTTTGGGTGCCTGTCCTGATCAGCTTTGCCATCATGGCGGGCGAGGCTAAATCGGGCCCGCAAGGCTTACATGTGGACCCGACGGAGCAGCCTCCGTCCACGCGCTCAGTGTTGTCTATGGGATGCCTCATGGCAGGATTCTATGCTACCTACGCGGCCTTCTCGTCCGATTTCAGTTTGTATATGAACCGCGATAAGTCCTCTTCCTGGCTCTTTGTGGTCATCATGATGGGCTTAGCCTTCTCAGCTCCATCGGCCATGATACTGGGCGCTGCGTTTGCCACATCAGCGGTTGATATTCCCGCTTGGAGCGAGGCGATCGAACAGAACCCTTCGCCGGGGCCCCTGATCAATTTGATATTGTCCTCCCATTTAGGCAACTTTGGCAAGTTCCTAACAGTGCTTATTGCCCTCTCTGCCGTGAGCAACATCATGACGACCTTTTACTCTATGGGACTCAGTGTACAGACAGCCATTCCAGTCCTTACTGTCCTACCACGCTTTACGATACCCATCCTGGCCACCGCTATTGTACTCCCATTGGCCATTGTGGGACAGAACCACTTTTACAATGCTCTGACCAACTTTGTGAGCATTATTGCTTACTGGGCAGCCCTCTATATTGGGGTCGTGCTGGCTGATTTCATGGTCGTTCGTCAATGCCAATTTTCCTCCTACGATCTGTCTATGTGGAACGACTGGCGCAGATTGCCGCCGGGTGTGGCGGGACTACTGTCGGCCGTGCTAGCCCTAGGACTTGTTATTCCTTTTATGGACCAAACATGGTACACAGGTCCTTTGGGAGACAAGGTGGGCGATCTCGGCTTTGAAGTGGGGTTGGGACTGTCGTTTGTCTTCTACTGCCTCCTACGGCCGCTGGAGCGGCGGCTCTGGCACTAGCGTCGCCCCTATGTACATAGTCACGTGAACAACACTACATCCCAAACACACGCGTCGTGATGCGGTATCCACCTCCACGCCATGGCAGACACGGCCGGCGGCAGTGCGGACGATGTGGCGCGCATGCCGCTGGGGGAGCGGTTATCATCCAAAATATGGAAAGCGCGTTTGTCAGCGTATGAAGAATTGGCGCGTGTGTTCTCGCACACGTCGTCGGACGAAGATCCTGTCTTTGACGAATATGCGCGTCAAACGGACATTCTGCAAGGCATGGCGCTCGATACCAATGCAGCCGCCCAGGAGAAGGGTGTTGAGTGTCTCTGTGCTTTTGTCAAGTACGGTGGCTCGCGTGCGGGACGCACGCGTATGGATGTGCTGCCTGGCATCGCGGACAAGTGCCTTGGGTCTATGCGCACAGGCACGCGCAAAGCTGCGCAAGAATTGGTGCTACTCTATGCCGAACAAGAGGATGCCAAAGGTTGTGATGGGATCATTGGCGATATTTGCGACAAACTTGCTTCGAAGCAGCCCAAAGTCGTGGCGGCTAATGTAAGTGCGTTGGCACTCTTGGTCCAAAACTTGGGTGGCGAGCAAGTGAATGTGCGCCTTATCTCACCATGCATCCCGCGAATATTCGCCCACGCGGATAAGAATGTGCGTGCGGAAGGCACTGTGCTCACCGTGGAGTTGCATCGTGTGATGGGCGGCGCTCTTGCACCTGTGCTATCGCAGCTGAAAGACATCCAGGTTAAAGAACTAGAGCGACAGTTTAGCGAAGCACCGCCGGCCAACGCACCGTCGCGGTATCTTGCCTCCAACAAGGCTCGTTATGAAGCGTCGGAAACGCCAAACGCCGCCGCGTCTTTGGAGGATGCAGCGCCACCCTCGGAAGCCGCCTTGGACGAGCAGCATGGCGATATGGTGGAGCTCGTACACGACCCATACGAAACATCCGAGCCTGTCCACGTGCTGTCCCAAGGCAAAATATCACCGCAGTTTTTTTCGCTGGTGGCTGCGACCAAGTGGCAAGAACGTATGGAGGCTGTCGAGTCGTTGTACGCCGCGCTCAAAGACCTTCCACGCATTCAACCCGATCCCGACTTGGACGCGTATGTGCAAGCCTTGCAGCTGCGCGTGCAGAAAGACGTGAACATCAATGTCGTGCTACAGGCATGTCGCTGCTTGTCGGCCCTAGCCCAAGGTCTGCGTAAAGACGGCGCATCGTTTTTGTACGTGCTCCCTACGGTGCTGGAGAGACTGAAAGAGCGCAAGCCCACCACGGTCGAGGTCCTCGCTGCCACGCTGGATGCCCTATTCCTGTGTGGTACGCTCAGTGATATACTGGAGCCTGTGGTGGCGGCCGCCGCGCATAAGAACCCAGCGGTCAAGGCCGGTACACTGCGCTTCCTCGCTCGTTGCTTGCAACGCTCGAGCGCCGCACCAAGTGGGGCAGATATCAAGACGATGGCTTCTATGCTTGTAACGTCCCTGGGCGATGGCGCAGGCGACGTGCGTGACGCTGCAGCGTATGCTATGGGTACGTTGCTGAAACTCGTGGGTGAACGTGCTATGGCGCCTTTTATGGAGCAGCTCGATGATATCAAGCGTGCCAAAGTTCAAGAAGAGGCCTCGAATGTGACCCTGGCGGGCCGGCCCACCGCGCCTCCTAGCAAAGCGAGTCTTCATCCTCCTGCCAGTGCTCCGCCTGGTCGTGCACCGCGCGCGCCGTCTGCGCCTCTTCGGCCGCCCACGCGGCCGCCGCGCGACACTGCACCCACGGCACCGCGTCGTCCCGCTGCAGCCACAGAAGGCGCGCCACCTGCCAAGCCACGAGCGCCTGCTCGTCCATCGCCCCAGAAACCTGCGGTGCCGCGTGCACCTGTGCCCTCCCTGGGTGCCTCAAGCGGCGCTGCCTCGCGTCGTCCTCCGGCACGGAGTGGGTCCACCCAGCCGGCGGCCGATGAGGCTCTCTCTTATCGCTACTCGCCCGAGGACGGCGCCGCTCAAGCGCTGGAGCTGCTTCCTGAGCCTGTCAAGGTACAGCTTGCTTCTTCGAGTTGGAAAGAGCGTTTGGAGGGGGCTCAAAGCCTGGTGCCATGGATCCGCACGACCGAGCCGGATACGGAGCTCGTGGCTCACCTCCTTGTGCGGCACCCTGGCTGGAAGGAAAGCAATTTCCAAGTCATGAATGCCGTGTTTCAGGCGATGCAAGCGATGCAAGCACTCCCTTCTTTTGGACGCAGCACGGCTGCTTTAACGATCCCACCGCTATGTGAGAAGCTAGGCGATATCAAGCTCAAGGCCACGGCTGGCGAAACTTTGTTGTTGTATGCCGAAGCGTGCTCGTTTGGATTTGTTCTCGCTCAGGGTCTACCTGTGTTGAGCAGCTTAAAAGCGCCCAAGGCCCAAGCGGACGCGTTGCTCTGGGTCAACGATGCGGTGCTTGCTTTTGGCCTCCAAGGCGTGAATACCAAGGCACTGGTATCCTATACTGTGGCTGGCCTCAAATCGGCCAATGCAGCCGTTCGCGCCAATGCCACCACTGTATTCGGAACGCTGGCGCGGTTTGTGGGTCGTGCTTTGCTCAGCCTGGTGTCGGATGTGACACCGCAGCTTATGGCCACGTTGGAAGCGCAAGTGGCGTCCGCAGAGCCTGCCCCGGCGCCTACGCGCACGACTCGTTCGGCGGCTGCCGAGGTGCCCGATGAGGTATCCGGCCCTGCGACGCCGGCCGCTAACGAAGCGGCTGACGACGTGGACTTGGACGATCTCGTTCCCCGCGTGGCCATCGAGACTGTCATACGTTCCGCCACGCTACAGTCTATGGGCGACAGTTCGTGGAAGGTGCGGAAAGAGGCCATGGAAACGGTGCTGTCATCCCTACAGTCCCATGCGCGATTGCAGGGACAAGGTACGGACCTCGTGCAAGCCCTCAAGCCGCGTCTTCAGGATACCAATCTCATGGTGCGAACGCTTGCACTCGAGCTGGTAGCGCTTCTTGCTCGTGGCCTTCAGAAGCACTTTGACCCGCTGGCACACGCCCTAAGTGCCCCTGTTGTGCAGGTGCTCGCGGATGCAAAGGCTCCTATCCGTGCCGCGGCGGCCGCCACATTGGATGCGATGGTGGCGCAGGTACAGCTGGCCCCGCTGGTGCCGGGTATGGGCCAGGTGCTGGATGGCAAGCATGCCAATCCCATGCTGCGTCAGGATCTATTCCAGTGGCTCGTGGGTGCGCTGAATGCGCACAGCCCCCCGCCTGATCTTGCACCCCTCGTGCCCTCGGTTGTTGCCTCGCTGGATGATCGCTCAGGCCCCGTGCGGAAAGGCGCACAGGCCTTGTTGCCCATGGTGCTCACCAGTGTCGGGTACAAGGCCCTGGTGGATGCCACAGGGGCCCTGAAAGGCGCCTCACGTGCAACCGCCTTGCCCTTGATCGAGGAGGCCCGCAGCGAAGCGGCCCGGCTGCATCGCCCTGGTGCCACAGCCGCCCCGGCGGCGAGGGGCCCCATGCCCCGGGCGGCCCCCCGCGCGATTGTGCCTCCTAGTTCCATGCCCCCCGCGTCTATACCTGCTCAATGCCGCGCAGCCCCTACTTCCACGGCCCCTACCAGCCGAAGAGAGGCCGGCTCGGCACCTGTGGCGCGTGTGCGACCGACGACTACCGCTGAACCGGCTCGACCCAAGGCATCGGCGGTGAGTCGCACGCTCTCTTCGTCGGCGCGCACTGCCGAGCCGGCGCCACCGCCAACGCCGTTCCTGACGTCGGACAGCAAGTACAAGGCAGCCCGCGAGCGTGCTTCTCGAACGCCCTTTGTCATGGAAGGGGTGGTGCGAGCGCGCGATGTGGCCACCCTGCGTCAGCAAATGGAGACATGCTGTGTGCCTACCCTGGTCGCTCGTCTTTTCAGCCAGGATCACCATGCGGAGCGTGACTATTTGCAGGGTCTGGAGGATGTGATGTCGGTCCTTACCAACCCTGCATGTGCGGAACGGGCGGGTGTTTCCTCCTCGGAGGTGCTCGCACAAGTGTGTGCCAACACGGATGTCCTGCTCAAGTATGCATGCATGCGTTTGCTCGAAAAGAACACGAGCGTGGCCCTCAAGTGCTTTGAGCTGGTGGGAGCCCTCCTGGACACGATGAGCCGCGAAAACACACCGTTGGGTGACGCAGAGGCCCAAGCACTGATTCTCACTCTCATCCTCCGGACGGGCGATGCCAAATCGGCGTTCCGGGAGGCGGCTCGCGATATGCTTCAGCGCGTTTGCGTCTTGTTCCCACCATCTCGCCTCTTCCAACTTTTGCTCGAGCATGGATTGTCCTCGAAGAATGCACGGACGCGCTCCGAGTGTCTCGCGGAGCTCGGCTGTTTATTGGCACGTCATGGCCTCGCTGTGTGCACGCCGGCTAAATCGTTGCCTCAAGTGGCGCGGCTCATTGGCGATCGTGATCCAGCAGTACGAGGCGCGGCGCTTGGCACACTGGTCGAAGCTTACAAACTTGTGGGCGAAGGCCTGTGGCGACTGGTGGGACCCTTGCCTGCCAAGGATGAGAGTCTGCTCGAGGAGCGACTGAAACGCACCAGTGTGCCGTCACCGACGCGTGCTAGCCACGGGGGCGAGGCGAGCGACCGGCGAACACTGCCTACGCTGGCGGCACGCGCACCGCGCCCCTCTTGCGCACAGGACGATGCACAGGAGGACGTGGCCCGAGTGCGCAGTGAGGTGAAAGAAACCAGTATGGCGGGGCTCAAGTCCCTGCAGGCCCATCTACCCCAAACACTCACGCCGAGTACGCGCCCCTCGGTGGTGCAAGCACTTTTGACAGCGCTGCAGCGCACATCGCGAGGGGGTCTTGTGGATCATCGCTACGTGAAGCATGTGCTGCAGACCTTGCTCGTCCTTCTGGACTCACAGTACGCGTGTGCGGCTCCGCTCATGGTGGAAGATTTGGCTCCGCTCCTGCATGCCTTGCTTCGGCAGCTCATGCAAATTTCTGCGCTGGACGATGATGCGTCCCAAATGCTTGCGAAGCAACTCAATGCAGTGGTGTTGCGTGTACTGTCTACGTGTCCGGGTGACGCGGTGTACGCGGCTCTGTTCCAACTTCTTACAGACGGGGCACGTACCCTGTCGGCAGAGTCGGACGAGGATGCGCGCTTCGTGGAACTTGTGGTCAAGTGCCTCTGGAAGGTGGCCCGCAAGCTACCGAACGCGCTGGAGACAAAGCAGGTGCAAGGGGCAGCGCTCTTGGTGAGCGTAGAGCAATTTTTACAGGCTGTGCCGCCCGCTGAATGGGGTCGACGAGCGCGCGAGCATGTGCCCTTGCGCGATATTCCCTTGATTACGGCGACCAACGTGCTGAAGCAAATGACCGATGTGTTGGGCGAGGGTGCCTTGGCGCTGACGGATACGTGGGAGGAGCCGGAAAACAGTCATGTGTACCGCTACCTGCTACGCTTGCTGTATGGCAGTGGCGCCCCCCGGGAGGGCGAATCGACGGCCAGCACGTCGACGGCCCCTGCTTCCGCGGCGCCTTTGGAGGAGGAGACCAAAAAAATCGCACCTGTGCGCAGAGCCACCAGTCCCTCCGATGATGCCCTCACCGCCGAACTGCGCAGCATCTTTGATCGCATCTCGCAGAAGGACCAATCTCGTGCGGCGATCCGCGACTTGTACGAGTACCAGAAACGACACCCCAGTAAGCACGCCAGCATTGAACGTTCTTTGCAAAACACAGGTCCTATTTTCCAGCGATATATCAAGCGCGCTCTCGCCAATCACGCAGCGGAGGACCAAACACCTGCGCCTACACTGCCGTCCTCCAGTGTCGATGCGCGCCTTGCTGAGCTGAAAGCCAAGTTCCGTCGCGAGCCAGGAGATCAGCGCAGTACGGAGCGCATAGAAAAGCGCATGTCCATGTCCACCGAGGCCCTGCGCTCACGCCTGGCTGCCATGCGCACCGACGATGCAGGGCCCGGTCCTATGTAGGTCGTCTCGCACAGAGGGTACATGTGGAGGTGAAGGCCGCATGCCATCGACGATCGCGGTCGTAGGTACGTGCGTTTCTGAGCGCCATGGACCCTTGGCAGGGTACGCCGGACCTGCTGCAGTCTCATTGGCCACCGTCCCCCCAACATGTAAGGCGGAATCATAGTATCGCTTCCACAAAGCGACGCTACCCAGGCGAACTTGCACATCGGAATCGATCCAACGAAGCTTTGATCAAGCCGTGGCAATCTAGTGCGAGTGTGCCATCCATTTGGGGCGATATGCCTTGGCCTTCCGATGCACAAGAGGTCACCAATTATCCAGCTACGGAAGAAGCATGGAATGTGCCTCGTAAGTACAGCCAGCATTCCGATTATGATCCCACTACGTTTGCTCGTCTGCGTAGCCCGCCACCGGATCTTGCACGTCCTCATGCCCATGCACAGCGCCTTTGGTCGCTGGACACACCACGGCATAGTGCTCCGCAGACCTTTTTGGAGGCAACTGTTGCCAAACTTAGCGTTGAAGCCGTTGCAGGCAGCAACGTCCCTGCAAAAGGGGCGCCTGCCGAGATGCGAGCGCTCGCACGCCCGGCCCAAGCTACACCCACCTCGAAGAAGGGTCTAGGGGTGGATGATTCAGTGATTCCAACACGAAGGTGGCCCTCCTTCTCGGTCGAGAGGCATGAGCCTTCGGCTCGTACGGGCTCCCTCGGCTCGTACGATTTGGCCAACGTATCGAACGTATCCATGCGTCGCAGCCGGCTACCGACGCCGTTGAAAGAGTCGGACGCGGATCCAAGCGGCATATTCAGACAATTGAGTTTGCAGGAATCGTTTGCTCGCCCACCAACTCCAGGATCACAGTCCACTGGATGGAACTCGGCGAACACTCAAGGTCTTGCTTACGAGGCACCCCATGCGTTGGAGGTCGCACCCGAGGAAACGACAAAACCGACCACAACTACCTCTGCCTCTCTAGGGCAAGAATCGTCGAGACCCGCGGTATGCATGGCACCCACGTCCTCGCCGATGGGGCCGCCGTTATGGACGCCTCCCGCGTACTCATTGCCCTATGCACAGCCCAGTTTGATGCTACCTCTTCCTCGACGTGCGTTTGTCATTAAAAGTTTTACCGAGGTGGACGTACAGCGATCCATCGATCATGGCGTATGGACAAGCACAGACAAGGGCAACCAGCGGCTGGACCGCGCATGGAAGCACAGCCACGCGCGAGGGCCCATCTATCTTTTCTTCTCTGTGAACGGAAGTGGGCGCTTTTGTGGCATAGCACAAATGACGTCAGGGCTGGACTACAATCAAAACAGCGATATTTGGGCGGATGGGACCCGCTGGAAGGGCCTGTTCCATGTGCGTTGGCTTCTTATCAAGGATGTGCCCAATGCGCAACTGCGCCACATCTATTTGCCCAACACGGCCGATCTACGCCCTGTGACAAAAAGCCGCGATACGCAAGAGCTGCTGCCTGACGCCGCTGTGGCTGTGCTTCACATCTTTTACACCTATACAGGAGGGTACTCCTCCCTTTTGTCTCGAGACACCTCACCGACCTCCCGGTGATTGGGCTGCTGGTACTCACTGAGTACCTGCCCAAGGTGGCCACCCGGGTGATTCCTGGCAAATGTGTTGCATGTGAGCCCCAAGATTTGCGCAAGAGCCAGCGCGAATGCATCACCTAAGGCCATCATCAACGTCGTGCTCGTCGTGGGAGCGGGAATCGTTGGCCATGCCTCTGCTTCCGTGGATGCTTTCTGGATCGCATGTTGTTCAGTGGCACTACAGTCCATCCAGACGTCGGCCAATGGTATCAGCGCACTGGAAGCGTTCGCTGTCATGACAATCCGAGCACACTGTTGCACTTGCTCGAGTTGTAAAAAAGCTAAAATCTCGGGCGTATTTCCTGAGTAGGATAGGACCATAAACACATCTCTTTTAGGAATCACGATGCCTAGATCGCCATGCATGCTCTCGATGGGATGCAAATACACGGCAGGTACGCCCACAGACGTGAGCGTAGCAGCAATCTTGCGGGCCACGAGTCCACTTTTTCCTACACCCACAAGCACCATTTTTCCATGCATATCTTGGGTATACTTGTGAGAGAGATGCAAGGCCTCTTGTAATTGTTCTTGTACAGCCTGCTGTGCAGTGAGTTTGTGGGCGAGTGCCTGCAGTGCCACGGCCTCACGCTGCAATACAAGCTGGGCAAGCCCGACCCCCTGCTGCAGCGAAGTATCGCTCAAAGTATCACTCCCAACTGCTGCGTATCCGTTCATACTCCTACGCAGTCAGTGTTGGACATTGCCACGCCGCTATCCGGCAGAGCGAGGTTGTGGGCCACGTAGGCACCTGAGACCGGAGGATCGTCCGGCGTTGCACGTGTGTCGCACGTGGCCTACACAGCGTCGATCTGGGGGCTATGGACGTTTACGACGCTGGTGCGCTCGGCTGCTCGCGAAACGGCGCGAGCAGTTCGCCAGACTCGTACTCTTGCATCAGCTTCTTCCAGCGGAGGCGAGCAGTGTCCAAATTGCTGATGGCCGGTCGTACATCCAGGTTAAAGCTGGCCTCATTTTTATCCGACTCATCCTCCCTCGAGTAGTAATCAATGATGTAGCGCACTTCCTCTCCTTCAGGGTGGCTCTCTGTAGGGCCGCGACGCACAATCCAGTCATGACGGTCGAAAGGAGGCTCCGAGCTAAACTTGTCAGGCATGGCCCAAGCCAGCCAGCCATAGATCCGAGCCTTGGGTGTCAGTGTCCCCGGCTTGCCCTGGAAGCGTGCCAGCTGCAGCTTGGACACATCACTGCCGGCCATCTTTTCCCATTCGACAATTTCTTGCCAAGCACGCTCGTTAAGGAAGTTGTGGATGAGTACCATCATATCGACACTATCCTCAGGCGTTTCCCAGCCTTTCCGGACCAGCGCATTGTAAAATTGCTGTGGCGAGGGATACTCCCAGTACCCAGGAGACTCCTCGTCTTGATTTTTGTGATCCACCGGGCAAGCAGATGTAGACTTGGCATTTGCACGGGCTTCATGGGGAATGGGGCATTGCGCGGCCCCATACGGTGAGTCACCCGGGGCGGCGGACGTGGGTGCTCGTGGGATCGATGACACCACTCGCTCACGCGAGAGATCCGTCAGCTGATTCGGCGCACGATCCTGTGTAAGCTCGGGCATGTTGTTCAGCGGGTTGAGCTCCGTGCTAGGCGCCATGGCGCCGCCTCGGCGATGGTGAGGAATGGGGCATACAGCCTGAGAAGAACGTCCCTGATCTTTGAATTGCTCTAGCGCAAGGCGATGGTGATGCAGTAGCATTGCTGCAACAGCATCCTGGTTGTTATAAGGGCGTGAAAGCCCTGCGGCTTCCTGCGGGGTCGACTGTGCAGCACCCATGCTCCTCTATAGGGACCTGGGAAACGTTTCGGTGTGGCTGGTTCGTATCGGCACGTGCGTCCTACAGGGGTCACAGGTCCTGTCTATGAATCAAGGGTAGGGCCATTTCCAGACATGGGCCACAAACCGCGCCATATCTGCATTAGGAATCTGTTCGGCACGTAGAATAAGCGGATGTTTGAGCAAGCATCGTGGTCCAACCCGCAGTGCACCATCTCGGACCAAACATCGATCGACCAAGTCACGCAAGGAGCGACTCCACTTGATGCCTCGCTCCGGATCCTCTTCCAGCGGAGGCAACGGCGAGTTTAAGAGATATGTTAAAAGCTCAATGGGACCCATAGGAGACACCCCATCCGCAGTGAATGGATACCGATTGAGCGCAAGCTCCAATATTGTTACACCCAAGGACCACACGTCCGAGGTAATGGTATAGGGTTGCCCCATGATTCGTTCAGGCTGGCGTCAGAGGCATATACATACAGCCATATAAGTACAGGTGCCCGTAAATGTGCCTGCCACACTGTTAATAAGTTCTCCGGACACGCCAAAGTCACACAGCTTCATTTGGCCCTCTCGCGTCACGAGAATGTTGCTGGGCTTGACATCTCGGTGAATGATGCGTTGTTGGTGCAAATACTCGAGTCCTTTCAAGATAGATTCAGCCAACTTTGCCAAAACCTTTTCTCCTACACGCCCACCACGCCCTTTTACCCGGCGGTAAATGGAGTCCATGCTTCCAGCCTCACAGAATTCCATGCAAATAGTGATACTTGCGGTTTCAGGCTCAAAAAAGGCACCAAAGTACTGCACAATGTAGGGGCTGTGACAGTTTTGGTTGACATTTAGCTCGCGAAGCAGTTGACGATGAATGGTTGGGTCAGGAGAGGTAGCAATAGTCTGTGTCAGTATACATCACATACCTTTCGGGCAATGATTTGGCCGGTTGTCTTGACGTACGCCTTCGCCACCTCGCCACTAGCTCCTTCACCTAGAGAGCAAATCACTTCCAAATGATCTCGAATATCCATAATCGACATATGCGAGGAAGTACTTGACACATCAGAGTCCTGAGATTGGCCGCGCTGCATGTCGGTCGGAGTAGGATTGTCATGGGAGTTTAATCCGAGAGCCTCCATAGACGAGCCGGAGGTTCTTTTCGACTCCATGTGGGGCATTTCGGATGTCATTATATTGTCTTTTACATTCATTTGATCCAAAACACGCTTGATTTCATCCATGTAGACGTCCATATCTCCCGCTTGCGCGTTCTGACAAGCTTGTGGCATAATAGTGGCCTCACCTGCGCTTGGCGGTGCATGCTCTCCATGATCCTGAGTATTTGCTGCCACGTAAGATATCAAGATACTAACATATAGATAAGGAGAGTTTGGGCACCCCGGGGCGACTACGCCTCTTCGGAGGAATCAAGGATGCCATGGTGGTGGGCAAGTCGGCTGTCATACTAAGTTCCGCGGCCTCCACACTAGCATCTTGAGACGACCCACCCTGGGCACGATGCCGCTACTTGAGTCCCTCTTTGGACGGTCCATAACACCTGCTGAGCGGCTTCGCCAGCATCTCAGGTCACTTCAACGAGCACAAAGGGAACTTGATCGGGAACGCACAAAGCTTGAAGCTCAGGAAAAGAAGCTTGTGAATGACATTAAACGTCACGCACGTCAGGGCCAAATGGTATGTGAAGACGTACTGACGAAAGCCTGCGTGCAAGGTCATGGCGAAAGATCTCGTACGAGCTCGGAAAAACATCCACAAGTTCTATCAGATGAGCACACAGCTGCAGGCCGTCGGTCTTCGAATGCAAACATTACGTAGTTCCCAGCAAATGGCTGAGGCTATGCGAGGCGCATCAAGGGTATGCAAATGCATGCTAACCACAGTCACTCGCATCTATGAATCGTTCCATGAATGTCATGACTGTCCAGCGCATTCTCCAAGAGTTCGAACGCGAGTCCAGCGCCATGGATATGAAAGATGATATTATGAATGATACAATTGAAGATGCGATTGGAGCTGACGACGACGCACTAGGGGATGAGATCGGTGAGAATGAAGAGAGTGATGCTATATTGCGAGAAGTGCTTGACGAGATTGGTGTCAATGTCAGCCAACAGGTACGCGATTTGACCACTGACCCCAGCTTCGCAGCGTCCCAGAAGGCAGCGTCTCTGCTAATACCGTTGACAACACTTCAAGAATAGCTCTTAGCGAAGGAGATTCAGATGCTATGGGACGGGAAGATATGGCTTTACAAGAGCGGTTGGACCGTCTGCGCAAGACGGGCTGATAGGAGCGCAGGGGACGTAGCTTTAGGTAGCCCGATTTTAAGATCGGCCCCTCTCCCTACGGCGCCCCACAGTGCATGGGCACGCAACAAGAGGACTCGATTCCATTACGAACGATGGATGAAGGGAGACATGCTTTCTATCAAGAGTCTGCCGGTCGAAAACATCCTCGTCATGCTATCTCGTTTTTCCTATTAGGATTGCTCAATAACATGATGTACGTCGTCATTTTGACGGCTGCTTTGGAGCTCCTACCAGCCCATGTACCCACAGGTCTGCTAGCTTTTGTGAATATAACCCCTGCCCTCATTGCAAAGGCTGTTTTTCCTTACTGGCTGAAGGGAGAAATCAAGTATACAAGACGAGTATGGACTTGCACATGCATGGCATTTATGGGAATGCTGGTACGTACAGGATGATTTACGCGAGACCATTGCCTTCATGGACTCTCTTCTCATTCGGCTCATTGGCATTGCTACTGCTAGTTTTGCGAGTGGTCTGGGTGAGATCACATATTTGCAATATGCGACGCGTTTCCCTTATGACATCACAACGTATACTGTGGGATGGTTTTCTTCAGGAACCGGAGCTGCGGGCTTAGTTGGTGCGTCTGCCTGGTGGATGGTTCGTCCGCTTGGTGTCAAGAATGGTTTGAGCATGCTAGCTTTTTTGTCGTTTGGCACAGTGATTGCTTTCTTCATGATCTTACCCCACCCACACTTCCCTTCGAGGCAGCTAGCCAATGCACACGGCACACAGGAGGCTCTTATGGGATCACAAGATGAAATCAATGAAGAAGAGTCACGCAACCAGAAGGTATCTTTGTCTTTGTCGCATAAGATGCGTTTGCTGAAACCAATGCTTATTCCTTACGTGCTTCCCTTAACATGTGTGTATTTTGCCGAATACACCATCAACCAAGGTGTATCGCCCACTCTGTTGTACAAAATACCTGATCCTAGCAAACACGCACTCCTCTCGCTCGTCCTCAAAAATTTGCAGGACTACTATCCACTTTACCAACTCACTTATCAAACATTTGTATTCATATCGAGGTCCTACACCTCTATCTTTCCCCTCCCTGCGATACCAACAAAATGGTTGTGGTCTCCTGCTGTCGTGCAATTCGCTTTGCTGCTGCTTCTCACTTCAGAAAGTATTTTTTCTTGGTTCAAGGAGTCCATTGCTCGGTCTCTTGTCATTGTGCTGGTTGCAGTAGAGGGACTCGCCGGTGGCTCTGCTTAGTATGTGTATGACTGTACGACTCACATCTAGTGTCTCGGTGATGAGTCGCATCGGAAGATTGGGGCGGCAAAGAAGCAGTGGCCCGGAATGGCAAATTCAAAACCAAGAGTATGAATTCCGAATGGGATCTGTTAGCGTATGTTTTTTCGATTTTCTCACTATACAGCTAGGTGACTCCCTTGGCATTGTTTTTGCCTCCATTGTCTCGATTCCCATGCAAATGGCATTGTGCGGCGCTCAAGTTCAACGAGGAAAGGACTTGTGCAGGCATACGTGAAATTCTATTTGGTTATAAGACTCCAACTCTCATCACGAGACACAGTTGGTCCGTTCGTATAGTGGTTAGTATAGTGGATTTTGAAACCCCAACTTCCATTGACCCCGGTTCGAACCCGGGACGGACCTTTTTTGTTGGACATTGACGCGATTCAATGTGCTACATAGAGCTACCGATTTGCTTGAACTTGGCGTCCATAGCTTTAGAGATGTCCTGATAAACTTGATCGACCGGGTTCTTAGCATCCACGTCGATGACCTTGTTCTGAGAACGTTGGTAATCAACAACCGGCATGCTCGTCTCCACAAATGTGCCTGTAGGTTAGTCATTCAAGTGGTTACATACGGAAGCGCTTCTTGATCGACTCGATGTTGTCATCAGATCGGCCACTCGTTTCGCCCCGGCGCAACAGGCGCTCCAGCATGATTTCCTCCGAGCATTGAAGGAAGAGTACCATTTGCGCAGGGCACACACTTTCTTCAAATTTGTGTGATTGATCGAGTTTGCGAGGGAAGCCGTCAATCAAGAAACGACCTTTTCCATCGCCCCATCCCTCACGTTGAGATGTTTCGTTTTCGCGCAGGGCCTGCTGAATGGCATTTCTCAAAAGCGAAATGGTAACTTCCATCGGAACGATCTTTCCTTCCTTGATGTAATCAGCAATCATCTGGCCATATTGAGATCCGGGGCGGGCTTGTTCGGCACGAAGGAGATCACCGGCACTAAGGTGAACGAAGCCGTAGTCTTTTACGAGGTTGGCGCAATGTGTGCCTTTTCCGGCACCAGGACCTCCCAGCACAAAGACTACAACCACCTTCTTAGGGTCGTATTCAAAGGAGATCATTTGTTTTATTCCTTCTTCAAAGTAGGGGGAACTAGAGGGTTCGGGTAGGGAATGCGTTTCTCGCGCTTCTCTTTTTCAGGATCAGATTCGCGAGCTTTCACAATGTATGACAGTGCACCGAAAGATAGAGCACCCAGAGCAAGGAAAGCTAGAGGATTGGGTCCAGATTTGTTTGGGCGGCGGTTGTTCTGACGAGAGGCAGCAGGGACGCGAGAGCTAACACTAAACTGCCGGCGTACCAACACTCCGAACATGCAAGTGTCGGTTAGGTAAGTCAGGGAAGGACTGGCCTATTTTGCCCGATCACATAATTACCCATTTATCCCCATTGTGCACGACCGTATCATCACCATTCGGACGGAGGTTGTGTAGATGTCGTCACCCTACAGTTTCAAGCCTGACGGGGCATTGAAGCTGAAGGGAGAAAAGCCAAAGTTCGTCTTGACTTCACCTAACCTATTCGCAGGAAACGAAAATCTAGCACTTCGAACGCTGTACGGTCGTCGTCGGAAAGGGGAGCGCACCATTCGTCCACGAAAGATGGAGTTTCCGCGAGTTCTAAAGGTTCTCCAGTGCCTCATGGAACCACGAAAGCCGAGCAAAAGTTCGAAGAAGTTCAACGCAAGAGGGTATGTACATGGATACTAATGTTTTAGTTGCACGAACAAGCTCGACGTGAGGCCCGGAAATCACACAAAGACAAAGTGGATTCCTTCAACAAGTATCTGGATTCACTCAGCGAGCATCATGATATGCCTCGTATCGGTCCTGGCTAACGCTTTAAGATGTACCTATTGGTCTTATTTTTTTTTCACTTAATACCATTTCTAGAAAGTTACCCTGTACTATAACTTGCTATAAGCAATGTTATAATTTAAGCCACAGACGACCAAGCCGGGAAGCAGTCTTTGACGGTCTGTGTCAGCCTGTCGTACGACGCACCTTGCCATGCTTATTTTCCGCATGCTGAGCCAAACTGTATCGTCAGCCATTCCATAGAACATACGCTGGCTCTCTAACAGTTTGAAGAAATGTCTGACGACACGTTACGCAAATGACACTTTTAGCAGCTTCATTCGCCTTCAATTGAGACTTTGCTTCCTTCGTTCCGCCAGCTTTGGCATTCCTTTCACGTTTTTGTTGTGCTCTTAGAGTGTGTTAGACGATTTGCAGTAGGACCTCGTACCGTGCGCCGTTGCCCATAATGTCCCAAGGTTCCTGAAAGCAAGCGTCCTCCTCCGGTCTCGGCTCGTGTGGGCCATGGCCTTGAGGAGCCTGGCTCAGCTTTCGGCCGAACACCTACCCTCGGGCCTCGAGCCGGTCTCGCATACAACCAACGCCCGCGGTCGGACCAAGTTCAATATGTCGTCTTCGGGGCAGCGCGAGGCTGTCTTTCCGACGCGTATGACACTAGGAAACACAAAGCAGAGGCTGAAAGGTGCACAAAATGGACACTCGCTTTTGAAGCGAAAAGCAGACGCTCTCTCTAAGCGTTTCCGCACCATTACGTCCAAGATCCAAGATGCTAAGAAACAGATGGGCACTGTGCTTCAAGTGGCGGCCTTCAGCATGGTTGAAGTTGGATATGCTACAGGTGATATTGGTTATGCGGTTCGTGAGAATGTTAAGCGTGCAACCTTCAAGGTTCGGTCGCGTCAGGAAAACATCAGTGGTGTGCTGCTGCCTTCGTTTGTTGTTCAAGCCTCGACATCTTCAGACTCGAAGGCTGACAACGATGGTGAAGGTTCCAGTGAAGCTCCAGCTGAATTTAGTCTCACAGGTCTCTCACGAGGTGGTCAACAAGTGCAAAAAGCACGCGAAACATACACCAAGGCTCTCCGAGTCCTTGTGGATTTGGCCAGCCTGCAAACGGCCTTTGTGATCTTGGACGAAGTCATTCGTCTAACCAATCGTCGTGTCAATGCCATTGAGCATGTCATTATTCCTCGCCTCGAGAACACTATCGCAGTACGTATATTTTCAATCTAACTTGCAGTACATTATTTCCGAGCTGGATGAGATGGACCGGTATGTGAAATCGTTTCGACAGCTAACCGAAGTGAGGAGTTCTTCCGTCTTAAGAAGGTACAGGGCAAGAAGAAGCGTGCTCCTGCCGACAAAAAACCATCCACCGATAAAGACGTTCAAGGACAGCCTTCATCGTCCTCGGCAGAGCCATCTACGGAGGCAGGCGATATGCTTACGGCTGAGAAGGACAATGATGTGATATTCTGATCATGTTGAACATATGTAAGCCATACCAATTTACAGAGGCTATATAACAAAGTCATCTACGTCGAACTCATCTGCGGTTGTAGCCTGCAATGGCGAGTCCGTAGTGGACGAGTTCGCTTGTGAACCACGTCTTTGAGTGTCTGGAGTCAAATAAAGCGATTCAGGAGAATGCCGAGAGACAGACGTCGGTGATGCATTGGATTCACTCGATTGTGAGGTCAGGGGGGGTGTTTTTATAACATAGTGAGAGTCGCCCTCCGGGGAGCCAGAGGTGGGTGGGGTAGGACCCTCCATCTCAGGGCTCTTCGTGCCTAGTTCTGGGGTATCAGTGCGACTGCTAGCGCGAGAAGAGGGTGGTCGTGGGATATCTTGGAGCACAGGGATGCTGTTTCGCTCACGTCGTTCACGCCTTCGGTCTTCCCGCGCAGCCACCGTCGCCAAAGCAGCGGCAGTGAGTCCACTTGGATGTTCTCGTTTATCTCCTCCTTGAAGCTGCGCAAGCATTTCTGCAGCTTTTGCTGAGGGATGTTCGATTGAGTCTTCGGCCTCTGTCTCAGGCACGCTCTTCAAATCTGTGGTGGATGGTCGCGTGCGTCTGCGCTGGTTGCGTTTTTGACGCGGCGTGCCACCACTCGAGCGCAACGAGGTGAGCAAGGACTCGAGCACAGCACTGTCATTGATGCCAGCTTCTCGACGAGCGCGTGCCTCCTTGAGTTCTTTCTCACGTTCTTCGGCTGCGGCACGCCGTGCAGCCTCTGAAGCACGCTGCTGTGCCAAAGTCGCATTATCCGTCTTTGCCTTTCGGTACGCCGTTAGGAATTCTTTAAAGATGCCAAAGAATTCTTCTGTAGGCATCGACTTGGCTCCGGTGAAGCTCCTTCGGAGCGGATCAGGGCCCTCGCCATAGTAGCGCAGAGCTTCATTGAACACGCGTTCCGTATACTGGGTTTGATCCGTAAGGCGCTGTAACTCGGAAGTAGCCGTACTCAAGAAAGGCAGCATCAGTTTGCTGTATGGGTCTTCCATGTTTTCTTCATTTTCACCCAGTAAACGATCAAGGTCTTTCTTGTGTTGTACATTGGCAGATTTAAGCTCAGCCAGATCATGTTTTAAATCAAGCAGCTGAACACGACAGGCTTCCGTTGCCAAGGATATCTCATCCACAAAACTTTCCAGTTCGGGAAACCGGCTGGAGACAGCGCGTTCAACGAAGTGCAAAAGGGTGGTTCCGTCGGCCGCCTTCGTATCCACAAGTTTGTTAATACTGCTGATCTTAAAGCCATAGGCTCCACCCTTGATACCCGTACCATTCAGATAATTTCCAAGCAAGAGAACCACGCTTAATAGTTTCGTGAAGTTGGGAGCATCCATGATGGCTTCAGCGCCATCTCGAATCTTATTCAGCCCGTTGCGGATCAGGTCCACTGTGTCCTGGTATTTTGTCTTGTATAACATGCCCTTTACTTTATCTTTCAAGTGTGGCACAGTCATCAAAAGTACAACGAGGCGATCAGCAGGGTGCAAAAGACGAAGTTGTTCATCCGATGCATTCTTATATTCTCCCAGACGACCCTTGGTTTCAGATTCAGGGTAATAACGAAGCAACTCTGTCAATAGACTTTGATCAAATACTTGAAGATCACATTGCACAATCAAATGAGCAAGTTCTTCAGGAGTGCATTGCTTGCTATCGGTCAAGCGACTCTTGAGACGTTTGAGTACCATCTCTATGCCCTGACGAGTAGCATAGTTGAGGTATGTCTGTAGCTCTTTGTGATCCCTCTTTACCGTCTGCAGCTTCTTTGAGGCCTCCTTTGCCTTGAACTCTTCATCCATTTCCCCGAATAGGCCGTGCTGCAAAATTACATCACGAAGTGACATCTCCGTCTTCGACGCCTTGTCCCAAACGGTACTGGAAGCATGCTCTGCAGACAGTTTATCCCATTGGAGTTGCTTCATACGTGACTTGGCCATATCCAGTACATTTTTACGCATATTGGATGCCACAGGGAGTGTACCTGATGGCGGCGGAGGAGCATGAATGGGTCCAGGGGGGCCCAAATCTGATTGGAACGAAGTGCGCACGCCCATCAAAGAGGAACGTGTACCACTAGCAGCATCAGGTGAGCTCATAACCGGAGAACCGTCTTTTTCTGCCATCTTCTGTTTCAATGCAGCAAGGAATGTATTGTTCTCTGGCATGGAAGGAGGCGGCGGCGGCGGAGGCGTTCCACTCGAGCCGATCTGCGGCGGAGGGGGCGGAGGTGGTGGTGGAGGCACTGCGGTTGCACCATCTTTGTTGGGGTATAATGGCACTTGAGCCGCCTCCGTGGGTGCTGGAGGAGGCGGAGGCGGAGGCGGAGGCGGCGGAGGTGGCGGTGCAGCGCTCGGTTCGCTGCCCTGCGCAATAGCGCCGGGGGAACCCGAACTTGGATGAGGATCAGACCTCGATGGATCCTCCGCATTCCTTGCTTCGCCCGAAGTATTGGCAACGCTTGTCATAGGCTGCGCTAGGTCGGCGAGATGGATGGGGCCTCCACTAGTAGAGCGCAAAGGACTTTTGGCCACAAGGGGTTGTGCTTCGCTTTGCTCTCCGTGCGACTCTGTAGCATTGTCAGACTCCAAATAGGAAAGGCTAGCTCGGGGTGTGAGTGTGGGAGAGGAGCGCAGCGCAGTTCGCTGGGGTTTTTGGGTTGGTGTGGCCAGCTCATCTGACATCAAACGAGCGTTTGGCACCTGTATCGAGGTAGTATCCTGTGATTTGCGAGGAGTCAAGTCCATCGAAGGCGCTTCGACGGAATCCTCTGCAGCATCTCGTCGACGGATCCGAGAAGCACGAACACTGCGCATACGCTCTTGCATATCTGTGTCATTTGCCATAGTAGAGGCCAGCATTGCTTGCAAACCCCATTCATTCGACTCGTCGTGCTCGATTTGAGGCGCGAAAGTCTCGACACTCTCCGTGGCGGGCGAAGGTCCTGCTGATGCAGAAAGACCCATGGCTGTGCGCCCAATCCTCTCCTGTGCGTCAATAGTGACATTGGGGGATGAAGAAGAGGAAGACAGTCGACGGATAGAACGTGGCGGAGGAACAGGGGACGCCGAAGGGTCATGAGTGTCTAGTGTCTTCACCTTTTCCGAGGAATTGGCCACGAGTTTGCGAATGGTACGGCTACGTTCCACCTGCCGTTCCAATGAATCGCGCAAAACTTGACGGTTGAATTGCGTGAGTTCTGGGTCCGCCTTCTTGACTTCCTCAGCCTGACGTAGCAGCGTGCTAAACTCCCGAAGCTCCAGCTCTAGGCCGAGGATTCGGTCCACATAAGTCCTCTCCATTTCATCCATATCACGCTGTAGAGCTGCCGCATTGTCGCGAGATAGATCCAGATCATTCTGAAGTTCCTTTAGTTGCGTTTCGAGTTGCCCAACGATCCCGCCGGCTGTTCCATCTAAGCGTTTTTGCAAGTTTTGCAACTCAGTTTCGCGTGCATTCAATGCGATGCGAGTTTCCTTGAGTTCTCTTTGCATGCGCTCCATCAAATCCTGGTCGGCAAAACGGTCCAGGACATTATTTACAGATGTGCCGATTAGAGATGCCATGTCGCCAGCCGAGGCCGTGCCATCCTTATCCAAAACCACTGTAGATATCATAGAGTCGATAAGTTTGAAAAAGTGGACCATATCGTTCCCTTCGTGCTGGATCAATAGAAGGTGTTGCATCGCACTCATAAAAAAGTCTTTGGCACGAGTATCCTTGACGCGATCCAACACAAGGTTGAAGAGTTCCGTGGGGTTACTCAAGTCACGCGAGGCTTCCCTCTGGAAGCTTAGCATGAGATCTTCATTGTCAGCTGCAGCACTGCGTTCAAACACTTGAAGCTGCACATTCAAATCGGCAGTTCCAAGGTCACGCATCTTGGCCATAATTCTTGGTAGCCCACTCGCAGTCATTTGCGACCTCAAGTGCATACGAGACTTTAACGACTCGACAATATCACTGTTGATAATGGCATTAATCAAGAACATATTGTTCACCACATATTCAGGAAGACTTGCCTCTGGCAGGGCCGTCAACTGAAGCCTTCGAACCTCTTCGCTGGCGCCAACCAAACTGCCCATGCGACCCCTTCCATCAATAGCCGTTTCAAGAGCACCAAACCAAGCATCAAAACGACCAGGAAGTTTCATCGTATCCTTCAGTTCGTCAATGCCTTGAAGAACCAAACGATGACCTTGTGGCTTCTCCCAATGACACAAGAAAAGGAGAATATCCGCTGCTTGCTTGCGAGTAGGAAGCTGTGGTGAGATAAGTGAGCGGGTTATTCCGTTGATACATTTTTGGTGGTGAAGTGCATCATAGGCACCAGGTTTGCTGTTGAAAAGAGATCGAAATGCTTTTAGGACCTCGTATTCCTGGGCTAGATCCTGCTCCGTTGGGGTCGGGTTGGATTGAAGTGCAGCTAGAAAGCTAGAAAGGACATGAGTACCTTTTGCTTCCACAAAACTTTGAAGCCATCCGATAGCACAAGTGCGAAGAGTTACTGCAAGTGACTCAATATGCTTGGTTGTGACAGTCTGATCCATAAACTTTTTTATGAACCATTCTGGGGAGTTGCGGACTAGGACCATAGATGTCGCTTGGGCACTTGCGGCTGATGAAGCTGGGACAGGAAAGCGACGTTGTCGATCTCTTTCCGCTGATTGGGTAGTTAGTAGATCATTGTACACCAGTGTCCACTTCTTGTCAGGCGTAAATTCAAACATGCTGTTTAAAGCTTCCCGAGAAGGTGCGCTAGGTCCTTGCAGCATGTCACGCCGGTTCATGAGATCCGCGAACATTATCTCGACTTCTTCATCAGGCGGCCTGGAATTGCGCAACTCAGGTAGACGCGCCATAAGAGACTGTCGTAAAGTAGCCACATCAGCTCCAATGGAAGATCGATCGGGAACAGCCACTTTCGCCGCAGAGGAGCGATACTGACTATCCATGGACTTCCGCACATCATACGTTGTCGAAGAAGCTCGTGGAGCCACCGGGGTGATTGTGGGGGCACTCAAGGCGAATGCACCAGCTGAATCGTCCATGATATCCACTGTTTTTCTCGAGGCGGCTTTATCTTCAGACTGTCGCGCCCAGCGCTTACGCCCGAATAGGCTCTCCATAACACACTCCTATATTATACGTAAAAACAAGACAGAGGGGTTGAAAAGGATGAGCGGGCGTATTGAATTACGTGGGGGTACACCACGGTCTTGGATTGACCGTCCGCGCGGTCGCGATGTGTCGCGCTGTCTCATCTCCACTTCATCATAGCTATTCGGCCGAGGTAACAGAGGCCCTCTCGCTCGCGATGATGGACGGTAAGGCACAACGCGGACTCTCGTAGAAAGGCAACAAAGTCGGCAGAACAGCGCCCGGTATAACTACAATACAACTAAGATAGACTTGTCAAGTTGCATTCACATTTTGCTCTCATGTTTAAATTTTGTGAGGATCATCATGCATGGGACTCCAGATGCCGCGCGCCGATTCAGTCGTGCTGACCACCGGGTTGCGCTTCAAACCCTGTGTCTTAGTACCACTCGAATCAAGGATCAGCTTCATCTTGGCAGAGATCTGCGTGGCTGCCAAGTTGTGCGTGGAAATCTCTTTCGTTCGTCCATTCACTGCACATGAGTCAATGTATACATACAGTAGAAGCCACGGAGTAGAGGGGACTTTTGAGGACGGGGAGCGACAACGAACTCAACGCTAGGGTGAGTGCGGGCAAGCGAGCTCGCTTGCTGAAGAATATAGTCACGCATGCCCTTGCTTGCGACACTTTTTTCGCAGTATTCCAGTACGACTTTACGGCATGGAAGTACGAATGTGCCTGAAGAGCCACCCAGCGGTGGGCGAGTTGAAAGAGGGACGCGGAGTACTTGCGAAATACGGGTCATCAAAATGAATCTCACAAGTCGAGAATAGGAAGGAGCATGTGATCGACACTGCTAGAGGCGGGCAGTGGGGGGGCGTTTTTGCAAGAAAAAATCGGTTCAGTCTTACTGCACCAATCTTCTACGGGACACTGACACGGAGAGGTCGAGTGTCCGTCTTTTCTTGTATACCTAAGCGCTTCCTGATTTGAGGCGCTTTGTGTACTCACCATGTCTTCCAACATGAATGAGACGGACCAGAATATCCAGGTACGTCTTGGCACATTGACAGTAAGATCTGGAAAGTTAAAAAGCTCATCAAGAGTCTTGAGAGCGCGCGCGGTGCCGGCACGTCGATGATCAGTTTGATCTTGCCGCCCAAGTCGCAACTGTCACAGGCAACGAATATGCTAACCCAAGAATATGGTACTGCGAGTAACATCAAGTCTCGCGTTAACCGCTTGTCGGTGCTTGCCGCCATTACATCCACACAGCAGCGCCTGAAGCTCTACACACGTGTACCTGACAATGGTCTTGTGGTATACTGTGGTACGATTCTCACTGCTGAAGGCAAGGAAAAGAAGGTCAACTTCTCGTTTGAGCCTTTCAAGCCGATCAATACCTCCCTCTATCTCTGTGACAACAAGTTCCACACGGAGGCACTCTCGGAACTGCTTGAGTCGGATGCTCGCTTCGGTTTCATTATCATGGATGGTAATGGTTCGCTTTTCGGTACTGTCTCGGGTAACACTAGGACGGTGCTGCACAAATTCTCGGTGGATCTACCCAAAAAGCACGGTCGTGGTGGTCAGTCCGCTCTGCGTTTCTCCCGTCTGCGTGAGGAAGCCCGCCACAACTACGTGCGAAAAGTGGCCGAATATGCGACACAGCACTTTATTACCGATAACAAGTGCAACGTTACCGGCTTGGTGCTTGCTGGTTCTGCTGACTTTAAAACAGAACTTAGTCAGTCGGATATGTTGGACTACCGACTCGCGCCTAAAATCATCCAGATTGTCGACGTGTCGTACGGAGGCGAAAATGGATTCAATCAGGCTATTGAGCTCGCGGCGGACAGTCTGGCCAACGTCAAATTCGTCCAAGAGAAGCGTCTAATCCAGAAGTACTTTGATGAAATTTCTACAGAAACGGGCAAGTACTGCTTCGGCCTTGACGATACGTTCCGCGCTCTCGAAATGGGTGCTGTGGAAACGCTCATTGTTTGGGAGAACCTTGAGCATATGCGTCACGTTCTCAAGGACTCGGAGGGTAATGAGCATGTTCTTATGCTCACCAAGGAACAGGAGGAAGATCGCTCCCGTTTCATGGACAAGGCCACGGGCGCTGAAATGGAAGAATTGGGCGAGCCTCAACCTCTTCTTGAGTGGATTGCCGAGAACTACAAACAATTCGGTACCACATTGGAATTTGTCACTGATCGTTCTCAAGAGGGTATGCAATTCTGCAAGGGCTTCGGTGGTATCGGTGGTATTCTTCGCTACAAGGTTGCATTCGAGGACTTGGCTATGTATGACGAGGCCGAGGATGAATTCATGAGTGACGATGACGATGACTACTAAGGTCATGCACTATAGCCACCTCAGGGATTTGTAGACGGTTGCCTTGCTGGCGACATCCAGCTTTAAATTATTTGCCCCTGTACCCCACATGCGCCCGACGGGCACTCCACGTGTAGAACACTGACCGTCACAGCATTGCTGGTCGCATGTCCCACATGGCAGCACCGCTGAGAAGTCGCCCGTCAGGTGCTGCGCGGCCTCCAACACAGAGAGGTGCTCCGGTGAGGCAACCTATGCCTCGGCCTTCTCCGAGGCCTACGCCGTCAGAGCTGCCCAAGCCATCGAATTACGCGCCTTCGACGCAACAAGACGATGTGTTCGGCGCCGTGCAAAGTCCCCCAACCATGCCTTATAACAAGCAGTCAAATTCTAGGGAACAGGTACAACCTGCTCCTAGGACTGCACGCCCCCGCCCAGGTCCTTCTCCAGCCTTGGGACCCAAACCAGCGGCCCCAACAACCAGGGCAGGCCCTCCCCATCAGCCACCGCGCCCTTCTCACGGTCGACCTTCCCCTATTCCCACCGTTACTGGTTCAGAGAGGACTACTCAGTCAATGCAGTCTCACGCATCGGCCCCTGTTCATGCTGAGCCGATGCCTCCTCACGGTCAACGACCACGTCCCGCGATGCATGTACCTGTTGCGCGTCCTCAGGCGCAGGGAAACGTCCCGGCCCAAGTATCTAAGGCAACAAAGCCGGTGCCTACGAAGAATCCTGCTCCAGAAAAACCCCAGCCTGTCAAAGTCAGTGCGCAGCCACGTCAGAGCATGCCGGTCCAACCACCTATTATGCCTCCGTCACATGCACAGCCTCCGGAACAATTTTCCGGGGAGCAACAGCAGGGCCATGATCGAGACCCATGGGCCATGGATTGGGCAGATGACGAATGGCAAGTCGACCAAGCAAACGAAGGTGACACAATTCCTTTCGACAAGCAGGCACCAGAGCTGGATCAACCCTCGGAGCAGTTCGGTGTGCAGGCGCAAATCCCTTTCGAGACGGAGAATCAAGCTTCCAATGACCCGATTGGTTTTGACATCACATCTGAGGATGCTCAAGGGGACTCTTGGGGCTTTAACAATGATGCACAGGATTATGGCGAGCCATTCCTAGACCCAACACAATACGACGCCGAGTTGGAAAATCTGATGGGTGCTGTTGCAACGAACGTACAACCTTCTCTAAATGCCACGACTCAGTATGATGAACGGAATTATAGTCAAGAGGGCACCACCGATGATGCGGGATATCTTCAAGGTTATGGCGAGCTCCCAAACCAAGGCATGCAAGAGCCTGACTTCCTGCCCGATGGAGCTTACGAAACCCAGAGCTTTTTGCCCGAACAAAACTACGACACGCAGGAAAGCTATGCGGGTGAAAACTTTGGCCAGCCTGACTATGCCCAGGGTGACTATGCTCAAGGCGAGTACGCTCAAGGCGATTATGCTCAGGGTGATTATGCTCAGAACGACTATGCCCAGGGTGAGTTTGCCCAGGGTGAGTATGCCCAAGATGAGTACGCCCAGGGCGAGTATGCCCAGGGTGATTATGCTCAGAACGACTATGCCCAAGGCGAGTATGCTCAGGGTGATTATGCTCAGAACGACTATGCCCAGGGTGACTATGCTCAAGGCGAGTTTGCCCAGGGTGAGTATGCCCAAGATGAGTATGCCCAGGGCGAGTATGCTCAGGGTGATTATGCTCAGAACGACTATGCCCAGGGTGACTATGCTCAAGGCGAGTATACCCAGGGTGTATATGCCCAAGATGAGTATGCTCAAGGCGAGTATGCCCAGGGTGAGTATGCCCAAGGCTATGATGGTCAAAATGTCTATGCTGAAGGCCAACCTGCTGAGTATGATTACACGTCTGGCGAATATGCTGGCGAAGAATACGCCCAGGATCCATATGTGCAAGGTGACTATGCTCAAGGCGAATATCATGATGAAAATGCTGCCCAGTTTGACTCTGCCCCAAGAGGTGCAGAAGCTGAATATATGCAGCAGCCTGGGCATGACGAGGGAGGCTTTATTCCGGACATGACATATCCCAATGAACAGCTCCAGCTGGATCAGTACGATGCCGGTATGGAACCTGTGAGTGAAATCCAGCCTTCAAGCAACGAGTTTGAACAAGAAGACGTATATGCCACTGATGCGTATGCCGAGCCTGAGCAGGGGCCAACTGGATTGTCCTCTCAGCCTTCGGTACCTCCTGTTCAACCGCAGTCTAAAATGGTGCCTTCCGGACCGGCCAAGCCTCTATCGCAACCGAAACCTTCGCAACAGCCTCCTGTTCGAGCAGGGCGAAAAACGGTGCCGGCACCTCAGGCTCGCTCACAAACATCATTCCCCCCCACTGCCTCTGCTGCATCGTCCACCGGCCCTGCTAAGGTGGAGGTTGCAGCACACCGGCCTTTGGCCCCTCCTCCCAGAGCTCCGGCCTCTCAAAGTGGCACAAAGGTGCCGCAGCCACAGGCGCCCAAAGCTCGTGCTCCAGCGGCCCCGCAGACGCAGCGAAAAGTACCTCCTCGTGCCCGCTCACCTGTTAAGCCTCAAACCCAACTCCTCTCTCCACCTGTGGTGGCAGAACGAGTCCAGCCGCCACCGGCTTTGATGGAGCCACTGCCTGCCAGTTCAATGGATGATGGTGATAACTGGAGTTGGAAAGAAGATTCTGACCCCCACGCGACAGAGACCGTTGATGACGCATGGGGTTGGGATGGCAATGATCAGGATTGGCAGCAGCCCGTCAAGGCGAAAGAAGAGGCTTATGCTCCCAAAACGCACGTATCGCCCAAACGCACACGTGCCAAGCCTGCTCCTAGCTCATCTGCTGGAGCACTCGGCACGAAAGCCACAGTCAAGCCCAAATCCGAACGAGCTTTGCGCGTTGATCCTATGCAAGAGCGTCTAGGAAAGACTGTGCCGGTTGCTTCCTTTGGTATTGGCGGCAAACTTATCGTGCATTTGCCTCAGTCCAAGGCTGAGGGTGATGCGTACGAATATGACACACCAAGGATCATGCGTCAAATTCACATCCGGTCTTTGGCTAGCTACATGGGTGCTCGTCCGTTTTCCACCCTGGATATGCAAAAGTTCCCTGGTCCATTGATGGAGGCTTCAAAGTCGAACCACAAGGCAAAGAAAGCTGCCATTCTGAAATACCTTCATGAACAGATTGCAGAGTCTGCCAGTGGTGTTGGCTATTTGCGTCGAAAGTCCGTTCTTTTCAGCTCGGACTCCCATAACGCAGAGCAGGGCCATGTGGAAGAATGGCGCCGCATGGAAGACAAGATTCTTCTTTTAAAGATCCTGGCTCTTTTGGTCGAAAATGACGGCCAGTGGAATGCAACGGGCTCTATGGCAACGACAGTATGCAATTTGCTGACTGGTCGCTCTGAAGAAACAGAATTAGGTGCTTTCACGGTGCCGACGTATTCGCGAACCTCGTCGCAGTCGGCGATGAAGCGGCCTATTCGAACATACGCGCTCCGCCAAGGTTTCTTGGAGGAACTGCAACCCATGCTTCAGCAAGGTGATCTTCAACGTGCCGTCGACTATGCTGTGGAAGAGAAGATGTGGGCACATGCCATGACAATTTCCCAGCAGTTGGATTCTTCGGTGCGCAACCGCGTGATTGAAGAATTCATGCGGTACGAATTGGAAGGCACCTCGGCGGATAACATGCTGCACAAGGACTACACGAGTATAAAGGTTGCTTACGCGCTCTACTCCAGCCAGTCTTCTGAGCAGATCACAGCCATGTTCCGTGAATCGGCCACGTTGTCCCCGGAAGCACAACACGCGCAATGGCGGCACGCCCTTGCTACGCTGATTGCGAACCACAATGTGGCCAATGGCTATGAAACTATTGTCAATGCTATGGGTGAAAACCTCATGGCAAACGGTTTGCCAGAAGCTGCACATGCCTGCTACTTGTTGTCGCACCAGCATCGCAAGTGGCTAGGTTCGGGCTCTTCCTTCCTGTTGCTTGGAACCACCTCTTCGACGCCAGTTTCTGCACTGGTGAACGATATGGATGCATTATTGATGACAGAAGTTCTTGAGTTCATCCTGTGTCTATCTCAGCCAAAGGGCGCTGAGCCATTTAGTGGTATTCCCACCTTGGCGCCTTTCAAGCTCATGCGTGCCATTGTTTGTGATGAGCTCGGTGACACAGCTAGCGCCAAGAAATACTGTGAGGCTCTTGTCCAGCTTTCTCAGACAAAGGGGTCGGCGCAGATCCTTCCACCCAACTTGCACCTCGAGTTGCACGAGCTTTTGGCTCGCTTGAATGGACCACACGCTGATGGAAATCATTCTTGGAGTAAGAAGCTTCAGCGCCCGACCTTGGATGGCGTTTGGGGTGCTCTTGAAGGACGCCTCACCAAGTTCATTGCTGGCGAAGAGATGTCTTCTGAGTCACAGCCACCAAAGTCGCTAGGAAAGGGGGTTGGTGCATTTACACATTACAGTGCCATTACCCCTGAGGTGGCTTCCTCCGATGCTCCTTCTGGAAATGAAGCTGATTTCGACAATGGTCACGAAGAGCAGGGCGATTTTGGAGACCAGTACGAAAAAGTCTTGGAACAGGATGAATATGTTGACTACACTGGTCAAAATGAGATCCAGGATGACCAGCTACCAGAAGATGCCCAGGACTTGGAGCCGAACACGGTCAACGTGTTTGAGAGTTCGGCACCAGAGGAGTACAGCGGAGGTGCATATGGCGAAGAACAGTATGCCGAGGGCGAATATCCTGGAGGTGAATACGCTGAAGGCGAGTATCCCGAGGGCAATTATACTGAAGGCGAATATGCCGAGGGTCAGTATGCCGAAGGTGAATATCCCGAGGGAGAATACGCCGAGGGCGCGTATGCCGAAGGCCAATATGCTGAGGGCGACTATGCCGAGGGCAATTACGCTGAGGGAGAGTTTGCCGAAGGCGAGCAAGCCGGAGGCGAGTATCCAGAAGGTCATTACGCTGAGGGCGAGTATCCTGAGGATCAGTATGCTGAAGGAGACTACGCTGAAGGCGAGTACCCAGAAGGCCAATACGCTGAAAGAGAATATGCTGAAGGAGAATATTCCGAGGGTCAGTATGCGGAAGGAGAATATCCTGAGGGCGATTACCCTGAGGGCGAGTATCCCGAAGGCGAATACGCTGAAGGCGAGTATCCCGAAGGCCAATACGCTGAGGGCGAGTATCCCGAAGGTCAGTATGCGGAAGGAGAATATCCTGAGGGCGACTACCCAGAAGGTCAATACGCTGAAGGCGAGTATCCTGAGGGTCAATATGCCGAAGGAGAATACGCTGAAGGAGAATATCCTGAGGGTCAGTATGCTGAAGGAGAATATCCTGAGGGCGAATATCCCGAGGGCGAATACGCCGAGGGCGAATATCCCGACGGTCAGTATGCCGAAGGAGAATACGCCGAGGGCGAGTATGCTGAAGGCGAATATGCCGAAGCTGTGCCGCCTGAAAGCAAGCATAAAGGCGCCAATCCGAACAACGTTTCTGACCATGGGTTCAATGACGAGAAGCACGAACAATCGACCCCAGCTGACAAGCCGATGAAGCTCGCAGAGCAAGATCCTATGGACGAAGCAACGGTCAATCAACCTTCAGAGTCTGAAAATGCTCCGCAGGTCGACGGTGAGGAGTCCGTTGAGCAGTCGGATGCATCGAAACCGCCACTGTTCCACACAGTGGATGCAGAGGTGGAACCCGAGGTAGGCGAAGATGGACTTTTGTCCACGATGCCCGTTCCCACATTGGGGCCTGTCCCAGTATCTCCGCCAAAGCAGGAGACCAATGATGCCGACGATGCTGATGATGATCTTGGCCTCGGAAATACCGGTCATAAAGAGCCAGAAAAGCACACCGAGTCAAAGGAAGAGGAAAAACCAGCTGAAAAACCAGCTGAAAAATCCACAGAAAAATTGGCTGGCAACTCATGGCTGGGACGGCTCCTAGGCACACGCAACAACGCGCAGAGCCAGTCTGACAAGGAGGGTAAAGCGAGCAAAGCGCACCTAGGTGAGGAAACGTCTTTCTATTATGACAAGGATTTAAAGCGCTGGATCAACAAGAAAGCAGGAGATGATGGAAAGGCCGCACCTGCAGCCCTTCCACCTCCGCCCAAAGCAGCAGCGAAACCTGCCACATCCTCGTCAGAAAAACAAGGTCCGCCTGCCTCTAAAGAGAAAGAGGGCGATGGAGCTGCCAAGGGTAACACCGCCCCCTCCGGTAAGACTGGAGAAGCAGGTTATGGGGACCCGCCCATGCGTAAGCCAGCTTCGAGCAAGGCTAGTGACCGTCCCCCCACAGGAGGGGCTAGCAAGAAGCGACCTCTCAAGTCACGCTACATCGTAGTTGACTAGATACGTGTGCATTACATAGCTTGCTTTCATTACATAAATGTGTACCACAGCATCATCAATTGCGCAGTGCGTCGACGAGCCTGTTTATCAGAGAAAATGTACGTACCAGTCAAGGCCTTCGTTTAGGCCAGTGCCGTCCTTAGCACAACACCGCCAAATGCTCCATTGGCGATCTCGTAATTCATCGAGACCAATGGCTTTCCCGACCTGAGCCTCATCCATGGCATTGGGGAGGTCTTGTTTATTGGCAAATACAAGGAGCTTGCTGTTGGCAAGCTCTTCTTCAGCAAGCATGGCCAGGAGCTCAGCACGGGCAGTCGGCATGCGATCGTGATCTGATGCATCGACCACATATATTATAGCGGCCGTGTCTGCGTAATAGCAGCGCCAGTAAGGTCTTATGCTTGACTGCCCCCCTAGATCCCATACCTGAAGCTTTATGTTTTTGTACTCAACCGTTTCGACATTAAAACCGATGGCTAATGATCAGATGAAACAAGCACGTACTGGGAATCGTGGAAATCACCTCTCCAAGTTGAAGACGATAAAGAATCGTGGTTTTTCCTGCACTGTCAAGACCCAACATCAAGATTCGCATGGGCGCTTGACGTCGCCACAAGAAAATAGCATCATACAGCGACGAGAAAGTGACACCCATGGCGATCCGTGCGTGCGTAGAGCCACGACGCGATGTTGAAGCTTGGCTGAGCGTGTCATGTGATTGAGTTGCCATATTGAGTTCGAAGAACCTACCCACTTTGCAGTCTTTCATTGGGCCAGTGCAATCCAGCTATTTAGACAACCGAATCGTGGGCAAGGTTAGTCATGCGTGCATGGCCGGGGGTTCGGAGGAAAGATGCGTAGAGCTGGCACTACACTTAAAGACCTTTAAAGCCTGGCCACAACATAGATTGTATAATCGTCCGCCTGCTGTTCGTCTGGCAATGGATTCGCGTCTAGGAGATCCAAGCTTCTCCTTGGGTCCTGACAAGGATACTGAAGATATGGCAAAGGCTGATCCTCTTGCGACTCAAATTTGGAGAATGTACGCCAAACATCGTGAGCAACTTCCGAATGCTGCTCGAATGGAGAACTTGACCTGGAGAATGATGTCTCTTACCTTGCGCAAACAGAAAGACGGCATGGCGGACGCGACCTCGAAGGACGACACATCAACGATCCCAGCCCGCTCTCATACCCCGCCACCTGCTAATGCTGCATCAACTACAACACAGGAGCTTAGTGAGCCGGATACTCCCATGGCACGTGGCCGAAACAAAACAGTTCGGCCTATCGATGCTAGTGCGCGTGACCCGAAGGCGCCTGTTCACGCCAACCGGCCGCCCAAATCATGGCAGCGTTCCCGCTCTCGATCCCTGAGTATGATGGATATTGAGCACTCAAGGGAGCGGCGCTCTGTCTCGCGACACCAGCGTCATTCAAAGCTGTCTGGATGTATTCCGTTGGCAGAAAATGAGCAAAGCAACTGGATGTCTGACCATCTACCCCCGAGTATGGGTATGAAAGACCACCATGATTTCCTGTTGGCCGAATCTCATGGTTTGGAAACAAGCTTGATGGATGGCTCGAACAATACGGATACCCCTTTCGCAAATTCAAATTTCGATGAATGGGTGAAGCATCGGAAATCTGGTGCTGCCACCGGCGAGAAGACAGATCTGCAAAAGCGCATCATGAATGACTTTTCCCAAGCAGCCAACAAGGACCTATTTGATCAAGATGACCCAACTGGCTGGCAGGCCACGACGCCCCTTGAGCAACATGCACAAATGGTTATGGAAATGAGTGCTAAGCGAATGGGCTATACTTCTGTGAGTGGTGATCGTGATGATCAATTTCTTTCGAACTATGCCTTGTTGGACAGTGTCCCAGGCATTGATGATTTCGTGGGACACGAAGCCAACCAGCATCCAGAGTATGGATTTTTGCCGCGATTGGTGCGGAAAACCTCCTTTGATCACAAAGTACGGGAGCGAAGCGAGTCGCGCGGGCCACGTTCTCGAATTCCTCATATCACCGATGCGTACTCTGGTGATCAAAGGACGCGTAAGCGGATTCGTGATGCATCGCCGATGCCATTTAACTTCCATCCTCCAACCACGGCGGATCAACGTATTGCCTCGGGTCTGTCGCGTGAGGCCCCACTATTTTCACAAGAGCTTCTGCAGTACATGCCGTCAGTCCCTTACAACTTTACATTCTCTCCCCCCGCCAATGTGCTGACGCATGAGCCCGATATCATTGGCAATACGATGAGCGGAAATCACGTTCCTATGTCCAATGATGCAATCTCTTCTATGCTGGGACTGGGATCAGGGGCACACGCGCAGGTGCCTCTAGATGCACGAGCCAACCTTTCAAATGTGCCTGATTCTCTATCTATGGGCTCCGTGGCTATGAACAATACACCTCATGCTCCCATGGTCAGTCCCACGAGCTTAGCGCCACATCCGAGTATATCTCCGAGCTTCATACATGTGGATCCATCCGATATTCTAGCATCGGATACCTTATCGACGCTTCCCAACAATGGGATCCATGATTTGGGTTTGCCATCATCTGGAAATGGAAAACTTGGCGTGGAGTCTGCCCAAGGTACGGCAACCTCGCCAGCTGGTGCAAATGTATTGTACCATGCACAGGGAAAGACAGCCCCCTATTACACATCTGTGTTTCATCCTTTGGAATCTTTGAATGGGGATCCATCTTCCTTTGGCATTATGAACAACTATACACCCCAAACGGTATCGACAATGCACCCTATGGCAGACTTTCCAGTGAATTCAGCATACTCGACGGATTCTGGGACCGGTGTGGAAGAGACTCCGTCGCCTGTTCCAAAAGTCACTGACCACAGTGGAACGTCCACCTCTTCTTCACCGCCTGGCGTTGCCGAAGCGTCGCCCATGATTGTATGTTCAAATTGTCAGACGACCACCACCCCCTTGTGGCGTCGTGATGCTGAGGGAAATGCTCTTTGTAATGCATGTGGACTTTTCCAAAGATTACACGGTGTTATGCGACCTCTCTCGTTAAAAACAGATGTTATTAAAAAGCGGAACCGAAGCGGAACAAATGCCAAGGAGACTTCGCGCCGCTATTCAACATCGCGTCGCAACAGCAAGCTCGGTGTATCTTCTAAATTGACCAACAATGATTAGGTGCTTTGAAGAAAATGGTCTATGGTTGAAACGGCAGTAGCTGGAGCATCTGTACATAATGCCGGGCCAAGCATATGTTGTCATGTAGTATAGTCCAATGTCTGTTCCAATACTCTCGATCCTCTTCAGACCGCTCCCATCGTGCCATGCGTCTGGAGCACGTGATGACAATCTTTGTGGAGACTCGATGGCCGACATGGTACTCCGTCATCGCTACAACCATGTGGGTTCGTGCCACCCGCTTCGCTTTGGCGGAGGGGCCCATATGCGGTAGCGTGCGATGTATGTCTCGAACGCATCTTTCTATGGCGGCACTTTCTCCCAGAGAAGTCGCTATGGGAGCATCCAGGGCTTATCCTCAGCCAATGCCGCTTGCACCAACTGTGTTGATGCAAGTTCGGAGACACAGTCACATCTCTGATTCAGACAACAACAAAGAGGCATTGAAATTGCTGGAGTCTGGAAAAAGGGCGACAAACTGGGAGATCATGCGTCAGCTCCTTCGTTATGTCTGGCCCAAGAACGATTTTGGAACGAAAGCACGAGTCGTGTTAGCATTATCGCTACTTTTGGCAGGCAAGTTGCTCAATGTTCAAGTCCCATTTTTCTTCAAAGCCGTGGTGGATCGTGTCAATAATGTGTTCTCTGAACCACTAGACCTGGCCAACCCAGCTAGTGTATGGGTCGTGGCAGGGGCATCAATTTTGGGTTATGGTCTTGCACGCATTGGCGCAGCAGCATTTTCCGAGCTTCGCAATGCTGTATTCGCCAATGTAGCTCAGCGTTCTATTCGTACTATTGCTCGCAGCGTTTTTGGCCATCTTTTGTCTATGGACCTGAACTGGCATCTGAGCCGCCAAACAGGTGGTCTTACACGCGCCATTGATCGAGGTACGAAAGGTGTTTCTTTCCTTTTGTCCTCTATTGTATTTCATATTGTTCCTACCGCCCTGGAAATTTCTCTTGTGTGCGGTATTCTGAGTTACAAATGTGGACCGTCTTTTGCGGGCATGGCAGCACTGACAATGATCGCCTATGCTTGGTTCACGGTGCGTACCACCAGCTGGCGTACGCAATTCCGTCGGCAAGCCAATTCAGCTGACCAACGTGGAGCAACGACATCGTTGGATTCCCTGTTGAACTTTGAATCAGTGAAATATTTCAACAATGAGAAGCATGAGGTCAAAAAATACGATGTTGCTTTGAAAGACTATGAGGCAGCAAGTGTACGTGTTGCCACCAGTCTTGCAGCATTGAATTCGGGTCAGAATGCCATTTTTTCAACAAGTCTTACGATCATGATGTTGATGGCCGTACAAAGTATTGCAAATGGTACCATGACGATTGGTGATTTGGTTATGGTGAACCAGCTTGTGTTCCAACTGTCGCTTCCTCTCAACTTTTTGGGATCTGTGTATCGCGAACTTCGCCAAAGTTTGATTGATATGGAAATCATGTTCAATTTGCAGAAACAAAAGACGAACGTGAGAGAGATTCCCAATGCTCCCGCCCTACCATCAGTGCGAGGAGAGATCCGATTTGAGAATGTGACATTCGGATATCATCCAGACCGACCTATTCTGAAGAATTGCTCGTTCATTATTCCTGCTGGGACAAAGACAGCCTTGGTGGGTCCATCGGGTTGCGGAAAATCCACGATATTCCGTCTATTGTTCCGATTCTATGAGCCACAGAGCGGGAAGATTTACATTGACGGGCATGATATCTCTCAATACACTCTAGAGAGTCTTCGCAAGGTGATTGGCATTGTTCCCCAGGATACGACGTTGTTCAATGCGTCGATATGGGACAATGTCAAATATGGACGCCTCAGTGCGACGGATGAAGAAATTCGGCATGCCTCACACCTTGCTCGCGTTGACACTATTGTGGAGAAACTGCCCGAAGGGTTCCAAACCATGGTGGGTGAACGTGGCTTGATGATCTCTGGTGGTGAGAAGCAGCGTTTGGCCATTGCAAGGATGCTGTTGAAGAATCCCAATATCATGTTCTTTGATGAGGCCACCTCTGCTTTGGACTCTCAAACAGAGACAAACTTGATGCGCAATGTGAACAACGTACTTGATACTATGAGTCGTACGGCTGTCTTCATCGCGCATCGTCTTCGTACTATCGAGGACGCTGACTTGATTATTGTGCTGGATCAGGGCCATGTGGTTGAAGAAGGCACTCATCAGAGCCTACTTGGAGGCGATGGCCTCTATCATAATCTTTGGATGGCGCAAATGGAGCGCATTCAGCAAGATGAGAGGAATCGCGAAGAGCAGCTGCTGCAAACAGAGCAGGATGACGAGCCTGCGCCAAAGCGCCTTAGCCCATAGCTTGCAAGGTTCTTATCAAATAGCCCTGTCCCGCCTGCTCCTCCACTTGCTCCAGTCCCATGAGTGACCATCTTGGTGCCTTGAGCCGCCGAGCAGCTCAACTCGTTCGTCGTTGTGACAATGGCATGATGCGGTGGGCAGTGGATTGGCTCGGATGTTTACTTCTGCTCTTTCTTGAACGCCATGCTCTTCATCGTATTCATGGGTTCCGCCAAATGTTCAGTCTCAGGGATACATCCATCCAACACCCTTTTGCGCCACAGGAGCGTGTCCCGGGAGAGCTGCTAGCGGCTCTATCATTTTGGATTCCACTTCTTTCTGTTATCATTTTGTCTCTAGTCCAAAAGAGCCGTGCTGCTCGTGTCAACACTGCCGTTTTGGGACTTTGCCTTACTATAACCCTCACCGGCTTCATTACTGAATTTTTTAAGAAGCTAGTAGGCCGTCCTCGTCCGGATTTTCTTGATCGATGCCAGCCTGATATTCTTTCCATCGTGCCTGACCCGCAACACTTTTTCAATGAGCTTCAGACTTACAAGATTTGCACCGCTGATGCTGCCACTAGTCGTGTCAAAGATGGCTTCAAGAGTTTTCCTAGTGGACATTCGAGCATGTCTTTTGCTGGACTTACGTATCTTGCATGGTATTTGAGAACTACCTTGAATGGCTTAGTGCTGAAATGGGCACAGTCCACCTATTCAGAGTACCAAACTGCCCCTATGGATGAATCGACCCCGCAGCAAATGGAAGAGGGTGCGATTGATTCCACTGAACGCCACCAATCAGAAACCCCCCGTGTTTTGGTTCTAGCTTCTGTAATCGCGCCCGCTGTCCCGTTATTGACAGCAGGCTATGTGGCAGCTAGTCGCCTAATGGATTATCGGCACCATCCCACAGACGTGCTTGCTGGATCATTGTTGGGATTCTCAATTGCCTCCATGATCTTTTTCACGTATCATTCTCGTTCCACAATGAAATTTTAATGGCATGCCTTTTCATTTGAGAGTAAATAAGCTCCAAAAGCTGACCACTCGCTGCTTGTACTTGTGTGTCACTCTCATCTTGACACAAGACTTCCAGCTCGCATTTGTAACCTGCGTGTAGTTGCGCGGCCAACTCATTTCTCCGATAAGAATAGGTGTACGCACCGAAGGATGGGGTCAAATTTTGTAGATCGAAGAAGGTGCAGTGCCTTATGACGGTCACATAAATTCAATGATTGCCAAGTGCCAGGTCGAGCAACTTTCATCCATAAAGATGTTCGCAACCCAAGCCAGTATATATGTTGGTAAGGTGTCAGTGCTTCCATGTAGATTCAGGCATTAATCATGCAGCATACCTCGCAATGTCAATTCCGTGAGGGTCTAAATGAGAACCTTTTTACATACCCGCATCCATGAGCAAGAATATTTTTAGACTGCATGAGTCTTGCTAACATACTTGAATGAGTGGCCCAGCAGCTTTAGAAGCGATCGAACGGCATAATCAGGGTATCCCTTTCCCTTTCGGTTAGTTGACAGGCGTACCGTGATAAGGAGGCCCGCACCTGATATACCAAAAGTGGCTGCGTGTTGCAAGAAGTTACACGATTGAAGGGTTTGAAATGTTGCATGTTTTTCAACAACCAATGCCCATGAAGCACTAGTTTGTATGCGCAACAGCTCAGAGGCATCAGGAATAAGTTGCTCAGTGTGCAAACAGCTTGATGTCTTTCGTTGTCCGAATAGTTCGAGTGGCCCCCATGCAACACTGCGTGGTGATGCACAAACGTTGAGACTCGCTCGAGAGCAGCGCAAAGTCAATGCCAGTCTATGTAGCATTGAGTCAGCTTTTGCTTGCGATTCAAACAAAGCAGGATCTCGATAGAAAATATCCCTGAGGTGAGGCCGGCTTTCCTACCTTTTGGATAAGACAGTATCAGATACAAGTGCAGCATGGACCTGTGCCATCACGCAGAAGAATTGGGCTCCCTATTAGCTCAGAGTTTAATCGTACCCCACTGTTTCATATCCTTGCTACTTTCAGATGGAAATTTCCATCGTACTCTAGTCTCATGATTTTTTGATCGCGGAGCTCCCATAGAGACACGGAGTGGCTTGGCGGATGTAGGAATGTCATGGACACCTTGTATAAAAAAGCGGAGAAAATTTTCGATCTTGGAGATTGAATCCTCTTTATCATTAGAATATTTGACTGGATCTCCTTTGGATCTAGTCATCTTGACATTACGACTGGAAAAGCCACAAACAATGTCGATCGCATACCCATCTGAAATCTGCACGATTCTCGCACGGCCCCTAGAAATGTGGAGGGATCGTAGGTTGTCCACATGCATCAAGGTATGTCAAAAGAAGAGACGTGATTAACAACAGCTGCAAGTCGTTTCACTGAATCAACAGAATTGTGTGCTGACTCTATTGAGTCTCATCCGAATCTTCCCTTTGTTTTTGCGGAATCTACGTATCAAGTAGATCAAGATAAAAACGACGCTCAAGTATCGTCGAGCCCAGCTTATACACGTCGTGGTCGATGCAGTATCAAGAAAGCCAATGTTGCTGAAAATGGGAAAGTAACTTGGTATGTGATTTTGATTTCTTATCCCAGTTCCCTCATTGATTCATGGGAAGGACCTGCGATCTTGGATACAAAATGGTAGGTTTTTGAGCTAACATAAGGTGTTTGGCCAAATCCCATGACCCCAACTTGCCTTCAGGGGTACTTGGTATCGCAGATGCCACCGGGCATGTGAATCTTATGAAGCTTACAAAGGATGATTTTCAACTCCGCTTACATCACTGGAAAACATGGCAGATGAATGAAGAAGATGCACTGTGTTTGAGCCTCGATTGGTCAGATCGCGGGCCGAACGAAACGGCAACAGATGCCAAACTGATCGCAAGTCAAAGCAACGGAACGCTTTGTATGGTGCCTAGTTTAAATGTGGCCTCGCCTTTGAAGAAGGGCATGGATGTTTGGAAGGCACATGATTATGAAGCTTGGATTTCCGCCTGGGATTGTTGGAGTAACGGCAAAATTGCATGGAGTGGTATGTTATATTTCTTAATTGACATGAGGCGGTGATGACTTGTGTTTAAAAGGGTGGGATATGCGTATGCCTATTCAAAATGAACATCGCGATCCTACATTTACCTGCAAGCGAGGGTACGATGGATTTGCTGACCAAAGCTTCGATGGTGGTGTCACGTCCATTCAAAGCCACCCACATCGTCAACATTATTGGGTCGTTGGAAGGTATGTAACCCTTTCCTGATATACAGTTATGACGAAAAAGTAAGGCTGTTCGATTCCAGGAATCCATACAAGCCTCTAGATCTCACTGAAGTGGGTGGTGGTGTCTGGAGAACGAAATGGCATCCTACTTTATCTTCCAAGCTTCTTCTAGGATGCATGCACGGAGGGTTTTGTGTGGTCAACTGTCCATTCCTAGAGAATCTTGATTCAGATTCCGAATCTATGGATATCATAACACGTTTCGATGAACATCAAAGCATCGCCTATGGATGTGATTGGGAGCGAGGAAACCCGGATGAGCACCTCGTGTACAGTTGCTCTTTCTACGATGCAACACTTCATATTTGGTCTTGGTAACTAGATTATGTAAGTGTGGAGAGCAACAACGCGACACGCGTGTAAGGTTGCTTGTCACGCTGCCTTGTGGTCATGTTGAGACTCTTCTAGGCATGAGGGTGCTATGTGTTGCAGAGAAGCGTACGAAATTAGCATAAATACTAATCTTAGCTTCTATGGCAAAATCTTTGACAGAAATTTTATCCAACGGCAGTTTTCAAAATGTATGTGGCCAACGGCTGACATGACAGCGTCCAGGTCGCGACAAGTACTGTCGCAATTACGATTTCATATATCGCCTTCCTAACTCTCTAATCAATACAGGGGCAAGTTCAGGAACGTCTACAACCTCTGTTGAAATGACGTTTACCTCTGTAAGAGGACATATGATGGAATATGAATTTCCGGAAGAATTTCGATGGACGAAATGCCATCCATCTACTCTGTTTACTGCACCATTAATATACCGTATATCTAGTGTATGTTTGAAAATTTTAACATCAGGATGCAAGTAAAATCGCCAAAAATCTAGAAGAGGAAGTCCGAAGATCGGATATGTTGATGATATGGACAGACTGTGATCGTGAAGGAGAAAATATTGGCTATGAAATAGCACGACATTGTAAAAAATTCAAGAATATTGTCATTAAACGCGCAAGATTCAGTGCTGTGATATCTGAGTACGTGGGAATTCCTAACCTAGTCAAATACACCGAGCCTGTAGGGCTCCAGGTGACTTGGACATCGATGCAGCTAAAGCAGTCGAAGCAAGACAGGAAATCGATTTGCGAACTGGAGCTGCTTTTACGCGACTACAAACGATGGAGCTGCGCAACAAATTTACTTTGAATGACATGTTGTTGAGCTACGGACCTTGTCAGTTCCCCACGCTCGGATTTGTGGTCGACCACTATAAAAGGGTTCAGTCCTTCGTTTCGGAGCCCTTTTGGTTCATTGAGGTGTATAAGAAAGTAACAGAAGGTTCATCGACTCACAAAGTTACATTTCTATGGGATCGAAAACACTTATTTGATGAGTCTATCGTTCGCCTGTTGCATGCTCGCTGTCAACGTGCTCCGTACGCAACTGTCACGCGCACAACATGCAAGCCTACGAGAAAACGGAAGCCGACAGCCTTGACTACAGTCGAACTACAGAAGAATGTATCTCGTTTAACGGGCATGGCACCCAAAAAAATATTGGATGTGGCCGAATCATTGTATCAGCGTGGGTTTTTATCATACCCTCGCACAGAAACAGACCAATATGATAAAGATTTTGACTTTCTCACCCTGATTGAGAAGCAGAAGAATGATCGATCATGGGGTACCATGGCTGCAGAGCTTCATGCCTCGGCTTCAGGCTCTGTCATCGACCAGCAACAACTTCAATACGAGCCTCCGCGAAATGGGAGAAAAAACGATAAAGCCCACCCGCCCATTCACCCAACAAGCCACGCGAATGATCTTTCTGCTGATGAAAAGAAAGTGTATGAATACGTTACTCGGCGTTTTTTGGCAAGTTGTGCAACGGATGCCTTGGGGGAAGAAACCAAAGTGGAAGTGGAACTTGCTGGGGAGCACTTTCATGTATCTGGCCTGGTCGTACAGGCGCTTAATTACTTGAAATTATTCACGTATGAGAAGTGGGACAACAAATGGATGCCTGAATTTCATGAGCAACAACGCTTTCAACCTGATAAGATTGAAATGAAAAAAGGTTCAACGTCAGCGCCAAGCTTGTTAACAGAGGCAGACCTTGTTAATCTTATGGACAAGAATGGGATTGGTACTGATGCAACCATTGCCGAGCATATTAAGAAAATTATCGACCGGCAATATGTTGTCACCCAAAGACAGGGAAAAGTAAACTACTTGGTCCCGTCAACTCTCGGAATGGGTCTTGTGGAAGGTTATGAAGGTATGGAAGCAAGTCAGCATCTTTGCAAGCCGATGTTGCGCAGAGAAACAGAAGAAAAATTGGGGTTGGTGGCTCAGGCTCAGATCTCGAAACAAGAAACGGTCTCGCAAAGTTTAGAAGAATACAAATTGATTTTTGGAGCAGTAAGAAATGACTTTTCCACGGTCATTCAGGTAACGTAGCGAATTGACTGATGACAGGCTGTGGGTAAATATATACAGGCACAACCTGAAACGAATGTCGTTCGAGCGCAGTCTGCCCCATCGGCGCAAACAAACTCTCAGTCGCTTCAATGTCACTGTCATCTCCCTTGTTCTAAAGCTACAGATCCAAGTACACAACAGGAATATTGGGCCTGTGTTCACAAAGATGACCCACAACAATCATGCGGCTTCTTCCATTGGCTTCAGCAACCCATCTTAGAACACAATCAGCCCCCTAGGTCTACAAGCAGTGAGGATGGGCGCAAACGGACACAATCTGACCATATTATGTGTGACTGTGACTTAATGGCTAAAAGATGCCTGACTCAAAAGGTACGAAGACAAGCTCAGTATTCACATTCAGGGTTCCAATGCAGGTCGAGCATTTTGGACTTGCTCTAAAGAGAGTAAGCGAGCCAGGTATGTGAACGATATATTTACTCGACAGATGCAATTTTTTTCAATGGGATGATAACAGCGACGCCATACCAATTGCTACAACTAGCCGCAGTCGTAATCACGATCTTCCAACTCGTCCAACTACTCGAGGACGACGCAACACGGCCAAGCGACGTCGTATAACTGGTTCCGGTCGTAATGACGGCAAAGCGCATGAATGTTTTCGCTGTGGCCAACCAGGTCATTGGTCAAATGCATGGTGAGTGAAGATGAGTAATTGATGCGATTTAGCCCCAATCAACGTTGACAATGTTAAGCATGTAAAGTAGCTAGTCTTGAGACTAATAGAGATGCGGGTGCAGCGGTGAATACCTTAAGTCTCAGGATCCATCGCCAAAGAACGTGGAGCCATTCTTTTGAATACGCGTCGTGAAAGTTTCTCCAGAGAGCAGTTATATCTAGAATTGTTCTTGTGACACTCTCACAGTGTTGACTGCATGATGGAGAACTTTGACTTTCATGCTAATTATCAGATGGATGAGCTACCTAACCTGTATCCAGGACATGGTGCTCATCCACCCGTCGATCAGCAAGGTGAAAAGCAGCCCCACTTTGAGTTCCAGCCGTACATGTTAGCAAATCAAGACATGGGTAACACCATGAACAGCATACCCGAGAACCAGCAGGAGATGTTTTCTGTGGATCAGCAGCATAATCAGCTTGATGCTCTACTCCAAGAACGGATGCACTCGATACACACGCCTGGATTGAATGATTCCTTCAATCAACATATGGTGGGTCACTATACTGCCTCCCAAAAGACACCTGCTTCTGAGATGCCCGATCTTTCACATATGGACATGCATTCGGGCTTTGCTATGCCCGGCCCACTGACTGAATCACAAGATGGGAATCAAACACAGATATCTTCTATGCCTCAGGTAGGCACGGGTCAAGGAAATCTTCGGCAGCAGAAGCCCTTCCCACCATTGGAACCGTCAGCGATCACGCCAGCCAGTGTGTTTTCCACTGTGAGCAGCGCAAGTACCAATGATTTTTTGTCTCCTATCACTTCACCTATGCTTCAGCCACAAGCCGGACAGTCTAGCATGTTTGGACTGGGTGAAAATGAGATGCAAGTCTCACATGACATGTTTAATGGGAATACGTCCTCGCCCTCTTCCCTGCTAAATCGTGAGAACGCCGGCGCATACCCACAGGGATACGCCCCTGTGATAAAGAACAATAACAATCGCTCCTCGGTTGTATCGCCGATCAGTCCTCCGGAAAGGCTGCATATGCGTCGGGCTCGCAACATGGACAAGCCAGGTCGTGTCCGTCCATCTCCGCTGATGAAACCGGTCCAAAGCCCGAAAACTGGTCCCACGAATTTGGTCTGGACGTCTTATAAACGTGAGAACAGCTCCAATTCACCAGCACTCGGGGCTATTGAGTCTTTATCGTCCACGATGCAGGATGCCAGTACATTTTCGATGCCTTCGCCTTCCCTCTCCCCAGCATTGCTTGCGCTGAATGGTCGCGGAGGTAGTCAGTTACCAGGTCCGCCTTCACGATCGCACTCGCTTGATGAGTCCGTACAGACGCCGCCAGTCAAGAGTGATCAAATGGCTGAGTTTACTAGTTCTGCACGAACTTCGCTGGCCAACAGTCCTTCTCCAATTGATCTTGCACAGAATGAATATAATGGCTCCTCAGTCGGACAGGCCATGCCTGCGACACCGGGAACATTGATGGGATTGGTGAATCCGACATCGCAACAAGCACAACCGCTTACATCTCAAGAACAGCAAGCGTCACCTTCGGTTTCTCAGCCTTCTACTTCAATGGCACAAGAGCCTCACCAGATGCATCATGGATACCCCGCCACACAGTTACCGCCTGAGTCCAGGACAAGTCAAGCCCCTGAAAATATGTCCTCTTTCAACGCGCAGGATGCCGTCCATGCAGTCGCCACGACAGCTATGGTGAATGCTGCTCAGGCGCGTTCGAACTTGATGTATATGGCGCCCCACCACAAAACCATTCTACCGGGCGGTCTATCTTCGGAGGAACGCAATGCTTGGATGTACATGCGACGAGTGGGACACGGAGTTGTCGATCAACGGCGCACGTCCCATAAAGCCGCGGAACAAAAGCGGCGTGATTCATTGAAGTATTGCTTTGATGAACTGCGTACACTTCTTCCGGCTATCACAGTGGATGACTCTGTACCAAGTGGTTCCATCTTAGGCCCTGACGGAACTGCTGAAGATCGTTTAGCTGAAGGCTTTGATACGGAAAACATGAAATTGACAGGTACTCAAAAAGGCTCGGCTGGGGCTACGGATATGACGCCAGAGCAGGCACGCGAAGCGAACCGTGCGGTTGCTAAAGTATTACTTTTGCGCCATTCAAATGAGTATTTGATTCGACTGAAACGACGCATCGAGCGCCGAGACCTTGCCGTGCAGAGCTTAAGTGAAGAGGTGGTCCGGCTACGAGCTCTCCTGGCCGACGCCGAAAAAGGGAAAGGTGATGTCGTGGACGCAAACGTCTCAAGTGAGCTGAGTTCTTTGACGATTCAGCAAAATGGCAGTTCTACCGAAACCAATGACAAGCAAACAATGAAAGTCAATGTGAATGACAACGCACAAGGAAACTAGTACACACAATGTAGTATCGCCTACGCTTTAGAAGAACAGGTTTCTTACTAGAGGCAAAGAACATACTTTTTTAAAAAGTTAAGTGTTGACAACAAAGTGCACCTACATGAAGGACGTCTCAGGCGTTACAGTCTTGGCAGCCGGTTGTTGACTGAGCAGTTGGTTCAGCGTAGATATCAGTTCAACGCGTCGAATGGGCTTGCTAACGTATGCATTCATACCAGCTTGGAGACACTTTTCCTTGTCTCCCAACATGGCATGCGCAGTAAGCGCCACAATAGGAATGTGATCAAGATTGTTCAGATCCTCATAGTCGCGAATGGCCATGGTGGCTTCAATACCACCCATGACAGGCATGCTAACATCCATCAAAATCACGTCATAGCGGTGTTTCTGAATGGCCTCCACGGCCTGTTCACCATTGTCGACAACGGCCACGCGGTGGCCCTGGTTCTGCAGGATTTTGCAAGCGAGTTTCTGATTGACCAAGTTGTCCTCCGCAAGCAGAATATCAAAGGATACATCGTGCCCTCCTTCGCTGGGCGTGGCCGCACTACTCTCCAGAGATGGAAGAAGGGCGTAGTACAGGTCTTCCAAGGACACAGGCGTGTTGATATAAGATGAAATGCCGTAGTCCAGGCAGTATGTCAAGTTGAGAGAAAGCACCGTAGGCGTAATAAGATTAATAGGGATGTAATGCAACCTCTCGATGGAACGCAGATGCGTGACCACAGACAATGTGTCAGTGACGATCGCATCGATCCGTTCAAAGGAGACATTCTGGGAAATGGCTTCGCTTAGCGAGTGAGCCACAAGAGGAACAAGGCCTAGTTCGGCAAGCATGCCGGCCACGTTGGTCTGGTCACGCATCGTATCCAAGAAAAACACTTTGCGTCCCAGGTAGGGACGCATACGCTCCGCCAGTTGCTCCTTTGTAAACTTGTCGCATTTGACAACCATGGTGAAGAAAAAGTCCGAGCCCTTACCAAAGTGGCTGCGCACCCACATATCACCACCCATGAGGTTGACAAGACGGCGCGAAATCGAGAGACCTAGACCGGTGCCACCATACTTGCGGGTCGTAGAGCCATCCGCTTGGCAGAATGTATCGAAGATCATGTCCAGCTTATCTTGCTTGATACCGATACCAGAGTCGGAAGCACAGAACTCTAGTACGGTTTCAGGAGAGCCTGGAAGACTGTTGAGCTTGCAACGCAATGCGACAATACCACCACTCTCGGTAAATTTGACCGCATTGCCAATCAGATTGGTGATGATCTGCTTAAGACGAAGGGCATCTCCAATCAAAGGGTCTGGTACATTGGGTGCCACTTCGTACACAAGATTCAGTTTCTTCTGTGTCGCACGCACACTGAGCGTCTTGAGCACGCTGAACAAGATACCTCGTAGGCTGAAAGGAATCTCCTCGATATTCATGCGACCAGCTTCGATCTTGGAGATATCCAAAATATCGTCAATGATGGCTAGCAAATTGCTGGCCAATGTAGACACAGTCACCAGGTTTTCACGCTGTGTGCGAGAAAGATCGGTCTCCAGCGTCAGGGCGGTCATACCAATAATACCATTCATGGGTGTGCGAATTTCATGAGACATGTTGGCAAGGAACTCCGACTTGGATCGGTTGGCCAGCTCGGCCGCTTCACGAGCCGCTGTGTTCTTTTGGATACTGTCGCGCAAACTGTACACCATCTGGTTGATCTTTGTTTTTAACGAATCCATTTCACCACTTGCTTCGACGGTCACGAAGCGCGAAAAGTCACCATCGGTGGCGGCGGCAGTAATCTGGGCAAACGCACGTACTTGCGACGTGAGATTGTTGGCCATGATGTTCACATTGTCCGTGATCTCACCCCATGTACCTTTGATATCCTTCTTTTGAGCCTGTACACCCAACTTGCCCTCCGTACCGACTTCGCGGGCAACACGAGTGACTTCGGAAGCGAAGAAGGACAGCTGGTCAATCATATTGTTGATGGTATTCACAAGATCAAGAATTTCACCGCTGACGGAGATGGTGACTTTCTGAGTAAGGTCACCATGCGCCACAGCCGTGGTCGCATGCGCGATGGTACGCACTTGCAGCGTCAAGTTGGCAGCCATCGTGTTGACCGAGTCTGTGAGGTCTTTCCAAGTGCCATCGACACCCAGGACATTGGCCCGGCCACCTAGACGACCCTCCGTACCGACCTCGGTGGCTACACGCGTTACCTCTGTCGAGAAGGTTCGCAGACTTTCCACCATGTTGTTGACGGTATGCTTCAGGTCCAAAAACTCGCCTCGCACTTCCACGTTGATGGTCTTGGAGAGATCACCACGCGCTACCGCCGTATTGACGGCCGCGATGGAGCGTACCTGCGTCGTAAGGTTGGAGGCCATCATGTTCACCCGCTCGGTCAGCACTTGCCACTGTCCCCCCACGTCTTCGACATTGGCTTGGCCACCCAGTCGGCCCTCGGTGCCCACTTCCACGGACACACGAATGATTTCGTCGGACAAGGTGCGCAGTTGACGAACCATGTTGTTCACGGTATTTTTGAGCTCCAGAATTTCACCCTTGACATCAACGGTGATAAATTCAGTCAGTACACCTTCGGCGACACATTTCGTCACACGAGCAATCTCTCGCACTTGCGACGTGAGATTGTCGGCCATCTTGTTGACACTCTTGGTCAAATCGTTCCAAATACCCTCGACGTTGGGCACATGCGCTTGACCACCGAGGCGGCCGTATGTGCCGACCTCGAGCGACATGCGCACCACTTCACTGGCGAAGACACGCAGTTGGGCAACCATGCTGTTAACGGTATCCTTGAGTTGGGCCATTTCACCCTCGGCTTCAATCTCGATGGTCTTTGTTAGATCACCACGCGCCACGGCCGTAGTGACCATGCCGATAGAGCGCACTTGCTCTGTAAGATTCAAACACATGCGGTTGACATTTTCAGTGAGCTCTTTCCAAACGCCACGCACGCCAGGCACATGAGCCTGGTCACCAAGGCGACCCTGCGAACCGACTTCACGCGAAACACGTGTTACTTCGTTAGCGAAATGCCGCAGTTGGTCCACCATGACATTGATCGTTACTTTGAGCTCGAGAATTTCACCGCCTGCATGCACATCAATCTTCTTAGAAAGGTCACCACGAGCAACAGCCTTTGTAACCAGGGCGACACCACGCACTTGATTCGTGAGGTTTTCGGCGAGACGGTTTACCACGTCCTTGAGTTCTTTCCAGGTGCCCTCTACGCCAGGCACATGCGCTTGGCCGCCCAGTTTTCCTTGGGTACCGACCTCCAACGAGACACGAGTTACCTCGCTCGCAAAGTTGTTCAAGCGGTCCACCATCTGATTGATGATATCCTTCAGTTCCACCATGACAGGACCTTGAACAGGCACCATGATATGTTGCGTTAGATCACCTAGAGCGACAGCCTTACAAACGCGTGAAATGTCGCGCACTTGCGCACGCAGCAAATGAAGTTCTTCCTCCGCACTCAAGCCACTTTCCGCCGACGCATAGTCCAGCATCTCGCCGGGATCCATACCCGTGGGGGCTACGGCAGCGAGAATGGGTGCAATATGAGGAAGTTGCAAAACAGGGTCAGACCGCTCCGCGCACAGTTTGGACACGGAATCTGGCCACAGCGGCTTGGATTCAGGCACCGGTGCCTTGGTCTCTGCTCGCGGGGCATCTTCGGCAGACCAAAGTCTGTGTGCGAGTGCCTGCACGAGCTGCTGCACCTCGGCGACACGAGCATTGCCTGGCGCAGAATCAGGAAGTTCCATCTTCTGCCAGTCCTTGAAGGCATCCTTGTTCGGCGGAGGTTTGTCGGGCACAGGCTCCGCATGAATCACTGATCGGAGCAAAGCAATAATGTAGTCAAGAGCCGCATCTCCTTCTACCGGATGTGTTCCGATGACCGGTAGTGGGTACGGCGAATGGCGTTCCGCAATCTGGACGGCCATGAGCATGGTGCACCCAGGCGCCGCGATAACTGTCAGGGCGGTGAAAGAGCTCCACGCAACCCTGGTGAGACTGCCTCCACAAAGGTACCAACCTGGTTGGCCGCACTATATGAGAACAAGCTAACGACGACCGCTGCGCCGAGCACCTCCACCTCTCCGACGAGCGCGGTCATTGGACCGGTCTGCATTCCCGCCGTACCAGCCCCCCGGACCCACAGGGAACGGCGGCGGCGGTCCGACGGAGCCCATCGGGGGCGGAAAGGCGGGCGGGGGCTGTGCCACGGGCTGAACGCCGCCCCACGGCCGCATCGGCCTAGCAACAGGCACGGGCGGAGGAGGGCCTGGAGGACCTAGGCCGGGCGCTGGCATCCCATTCATAGGAAGCATGGGTGGGGGCCCGGGCGGTGCAGGGGGACCAGGTGGCCCGAGCTCCGCAGGGCCGGGGGCCGATGTAGGCAGGGGAGGCGGCGTGCCCATGCCAGGGAGGGGCGAGGCACCGCCACCCCCGCTCAGTGTAGATAAAAGATTTTGAATAGCATCAGGCTTCACATTGAGAAGCGTGTCGAGGGAGACAGGCGCCGCTTTCGCTGGGGAGGCTGGGCCAGCGCCCTCGTCCGCCGGCACAGAAGGCGGCGGGGCCGTGGTCTTGCCCACCATAGCCGATTTAAACAGGACAAGAATGACGAAAAGCATGTGGGCAGGTCGTTCCTTGGCCCATGCGTCACCCAGCCCTTCTGGGTGCAGCATAGTGAGCCATTCAGGCACGGGCTCCTGCGACAAAAGGGGGGCCAAATAAAAGTCTTTCACAAGCGAGCCTTGCATGCCAGGAGCGGGCGCCAGTACACCAAACCGTTGCTTGTCTGCAAAATAGCGCACAAGCTTGTCCAGAGCAGGTGAGCTGTGTAGCGTGGAAGGCCCCTCGTGTCGTTCCGAGGCGGCGGAGGCACCGCCTGCATCCAGTGCCAGCACAACGATTTCATTGCGTGGCGACATGCGCACCTGCGCGAGGTAATCAATGGCAGTTTGACTGGGTAAACGACCCTCAACAGTGCGCTCCGGCGTCGGGAAGCAGTCCCGCCAGAGCTGGGCCTCAGCTGCATACCAGGGGCGCGACAAGGGCCGTACATGCACATACGCCGATGTGTACTCAGGCATGGTAATGACGCCATCCCAGACCACGGGGCTGCCACTCAACGTGTTTTTGGATCGTGCGGCCCAGCGTGCAATAAAGGAATCGGGTGGGGGTGTGCCGGCAGGGGTATGACTCTCCAGCGTATCGTCCGCCGAGGCGTCCTCGGACGCCTTCACCGCTGAAGTAGGGGCCGACGAGGGCCGTTCATCTCCAAGGAAGGAGTCAATGAACGAGTCCGCCTCGGTGGGGGCGTCCATACCCAGGTCCATGGCAGGCTCGTCCATAGGCGCCTCCTCGGGAATAGGGGCCGCTGTTTTGTCCCAGATGCCAGTGAACGATTCGGACGCTGGAAGGGGCGAAATGTCGCGATACTCCTTGGCCGGCGTGAAAGAGGGCGAGGAGGGCATGGCCGAAGCATCCGCGGCAGCGTGGGACACGGGCTCTGTCTCGGGCTCCGCCGCAGGCATCGTTCGGCTTTCCTTGGGCACAAACGCAGGGTCGTCCCGCTCAATATCGACTTCGCCTTTGTGTGTGATTTTGCGAGCTGGTCCTTCTTCCTTTTCGCGCAGCAGTACGGCCTGCTGAAGCGCATCGCGCCTGGCCTTCTCAGTGGCCTCGCGAATGGCATCGTTGGCCAATGCTTCATTCGTCATAGGGACCACGTCTTTGGCAGGCAACTGCCCGGAGGTAATGCGCTCGTGCAGGGTGACGTTGCGCGGGTCTTTCAAGTTAAAGTGTAGCGTACGGAAACGCTCTTTGTAAGCACGAAGACTCGGCTCTGTGCCCAGCGCATGAAACAGTTCTTCTTCCAGCTCGGTGGCATAAGATTCAGCTGCCTCCTTGGTAAGCTGCTTGGCAGTGAAAATAGGGGTAAAAATGGTCGTGAATGTAGATAGTACATGGCGTCGAACAGGGTCGTCGTCCACGCCAGCACTGGATCGCTTCAAACGCTTGGCAGGCGCACGTTTCGCACGCACCGTTCGAGGGCGAGCTTTTTCAGAGGAGGCCGAGGCTTCCGAATGATGACTCTCCAAGTCAGCGTCCGGATCGTCCGCATGCGTGTCCTCCTCTTCCTCTTCCTCCTCGTCTTCCTCTTCCTCTTGATCGTAATCTTCGTCCTTCTTATCCGTGGTGCTAGGCTCCGGGCCTTGGCAGCCTTGGCAAACGTACTCATCGAGCTGATCTGCAGCACGTTTGCTCAATCCTATGCATTTGAAATGGAACCATTCATCACAATGGCTACAGCAGATCATAGGCGTGCCGTCATTACCACGACGGCACACACAGTATTCTTCTTCTTCCTCATCAGAGTCGTCGTCATGCCCAGCTGACTTTGAGCGCTTCGTACGTTCCTCCCCATCGGAAGGATCACTGGCGCGCTTCCGCGTGGCGGGGCGGGCGCGTGGCTGCTGCTCCACGGCCTCGGACACGTATCGTGCGGCAGGGCGTTTGACACGAGAACCACGTCGAAGGGACGTAGATTCTTCTGTATCCATACCCATCTATAGCACGCTACGGATCGTGTGCAACGAAAGATGGCTGGCCACAACGCCACCGCCGTCGGCGACGGCCGTCGCGCGCGCCGCGTGGCACCAGCTCTTCACGTGACTTGACTCTTCCTTCGCGGATGGGCCGTCCCTGCGGCTCATCACGACCGACAACCGGGGGTGCAGTACGATGTCCGCCCCTTCTGTGACACCCGTTCCGCCGCCTTCGCCTGTGGCGCCGCAGGATCTTGTTGTAGTTCAACAGCCTTCGGTGGAGAAGTCGCTGAAGAGCTACTTCACTGGCCTCGACCCTATTGTGCGTCCTGTGAAGGAGGTGTTCGCTAAGATGAGCGAGATTCGTCACTCGCTCAACCTGCCGAACCTGGGCACCGTGGAGAAGATGCAGAACGAAGTGAAGAGTGCGTTATCATAACTAACGATCAGTGGTGCAAACGACAAACTTCCAGTTCGATGGCGCGCGCGCTGACCTGACCAAGGCGCTGAACATGAACCCCATCTTCCAGGTGACGCACGCGTTCACTTTGGGTGCGGCGGGTAAGAACGCGTACAACTTTGGAGCTGTGTACGGTGATGAGAACCGCTTCTACCAGGCTGGTGTGGACGATGCAGGCAATGTCACCATGCGCCTGAACCGCCGCTGGCTGCCGGGTCACATTTCCAAGGTGCAGGCTCAGCTGGCCCCGCTGGGTGGCCAGTCCTTTGTGCAGCTGGAGCATGACTTCCAGGGTGCCGACTACAGTGTCAACTTCAAGGCGCTCAACCCGTCACCGTCGGACCTCACGGGTATCTATGTGGCCAACTACCTGCAGACCCTCACGCCTCGCTTCGCGCTGGGTGCGGAGGCCATCTACCAGCACCCCAGTGCGGAGATCGAGGAGGCGAGCCTGGGCTACATGGCCAAGTGGGTCGGCCCCAAGAACGACTGGATCGCTACCGCGCAGTGGCAGCCCCAGGGTGTGGGTCAACTGACCTACTGGCACCAGCTGAGCGAGCAGGTCGATGTGGCCGGTGACCTGCAGATGATCCTGATGCCGCAGCGCCGCGATGCACAGGCTTCGCTGGCTGCGCGGTACTCCTTCCGCATGGCGTCGCTGCGTGCCCAGATTGACAGCCTGGGCAAGCTGACGTCCGTGTACGAGGCGCGCATTTCGCCCGCCTTTGCGTTCACGTTCAGCGGCGAGATTGATCACCTGAGCGGCGGTGCCAAGGTGGGTCTGGGTGTCTCGATCGAGAGCGGTGCGGAGCCCATCGACCCGATGTTGCCGCCCCCTGTGCCCCCGAGTGTGCCCATGTAGAGTCATAGACTCGAACTTTCTTTGCTATTAAAACAAGTACAGAAAATAAGCGTGGGCAGGAGGCGTGTTTCGTGGAAGCACAAAGAGCTGGAACAGCATTTGCGGCTCCGCCAGCATATTGTGCGTTTGCAAAGGCACAAAGAAGAGATGTGCCGTGCGGCAGCAGAATAGCAGCAGTATGACGTAGCGGACAACCATGGGCGTCCGACGAACAAGGTCAGGGGCATAGCGTGACAGTGCGTTGGAGGCAACGGCCAAGGCGCCATTGAGCAGGAAAAAGAGCGTTTGCCAACCAAACAGGCCAGGTGTGGCGCAATACAGAAGGAACTCGTGGAACAGCCCCGATACAAGGAACGTGGTCATCGCCGTGAGGGATGTCTGCGCAAACCGTGCCAGCGAGGGTGCAGGCTTGGAGGCAGTGTCGCTGTCACTGCGCTGCTTCCTTGCATCGTGCGAGTGCGTGCCGCCGAACACGACACGGTGCAAAACCGTGGCAATGGCGCGGTTCCATCGCGACCAGAACTTTTGCACACTGGTGGTCAAGAACGGGTTCTCGAACAACGGGGCCTGTTCCACACCCAGTATCAGCCCTATGATGTTCATCACAAAGAACCCGGTGGAAGAGAGCATAAAGTACAGGCCAAAGACCATGGGTAGCGCATAGGCCATGTACTGGTACTTGGGCATCTCGACCACCACTTGGATGGGCGGGAAGAAGAGCAGGAACAGCTGCGAGGAAAGCAGGTATACGAGGCCTTTGCCGAGGCCCCGCAGGCACTGCAGGCGGGGGCGACGTGCACGCTCCAGGTCCTGCGCCAGCTCAGACGTTTCCACGGGGAACAGCCACAGCTGCGCAAACATGCGCACATTCGACCACGACTCGACTTCCGCCACGGGACGGATCGTGAATATGTCCCAAAGGAGCAAGCTCGAGCGAAAAGCCAAGGCGCCCCGCAAAAAGTTGAGCACCCTCGATTGCCCACCAGCAATGCTGATAGACCAGAGCATGAGTTGGGTGCTAAGAGTGATTGCCGAGAGGCGACGCCATTTCAAATCCAACGACTTGGTCGCGGCGTAACACATGGACACAAGCACGAAGAGGAGCACAAGGTCCAACACCATGCGAAGCGCCTCATCAAAAAAGGTTTCCAGCGAGTAGGAGGCCACAGGGTAGGCCAGCACCTGGAAGCCCCAGGGGCCCAGCCAGTGGCGCCATACGTTCTCACGCCTTTGGAGCTGAGGAACGAGCTCCAGGAAGCGTGGCATGTTCGATACAAGTACATAGGCGGGGTTCCAAGACCGCGGCAGCGGCAGCCCCGCTGTGAACCACGGTGGCACGTCGTCCGACGTCACCATCGTAGGAATACCGGGTAGAGATCTACGATCGGGCCACGCAGGCCGGCGGCTACGTCACGCTTAAATTCACGTGCGCCTCGCCGATACGCAGGTGCACACCGTGCGCGTCGCGCCATGTCAGCGAGACGCCCGCCAAAGTGTCAGCGAGTGGGAGCTGTGCGGCATCACCAAGATGCAGAGGAATGGACCTGTAAGCCGATGCTTCACCCTTAGCACGCCGCGGGCGAAGCATATCCACAAAACCAGCGCTGAGGCGCCATAGGAGCACCAGGCGCTCCCCCAAGCACAAGGACAGGAAACGCCGCCCATCCGGCGAGAATGAGCAAGCGGTCACAGGCGCAGTATGGCCATCCAGTACATAGAGCCGCGTTGCCGTTTTGAGATCGTACAGAACCACAGGTCCGTCGTGGGTACCGACCGCGAGGCGCTGCGCGCCTCTGTGGAACGCAATCGATGGGTATGTCTCGACCAATTCTTTGATCATCACGGTGGCAGAGTGCGTCAGCGATGAGCGCACAGCCACCAGCGCCGGATCCAACGACTTGACCACGGCTTCCACGAGACGCGGCAGACTGGGATACAGCACCAGCGGTTTTTGCCGGATCAGGAACGCAACAAGGCGGAGCGTCACCTGACTCTGTTCGACCGACGGCGCGTGCAAAATGTCCATGGCCAGCGTGCTCATAAACAGGGCACTGTGCTTGGAAGCCAGTTCGAGTGTGGCACGACGCGCGAGCCCTCGTAGCGTCAGGCCCGAAAGACGGACGTGGGTGGCAGCCACTTCGTCGGACTCGGTGGCCACGCAGAAAATGTGTCGCACGAGCGCCACCGTATCGACATAGTGCTGCCACACGTGGCAGCCCGTACAACACAGCTCCGTGGCGACCCACTTGACCAGGGAATCGGCTGCAGGCTGTGCCAAGTAGGCTGCGACCATAGCCGCCACGCGTTTCAACAAGGAGGGCGAAAAGTGAGCATACCGCTCGCTCATCACTAGACCCAACACCAACACGGCGTGCGGCGTGAGGGGCGTAGTTGGGTCTGAGGGCGATAGCGGCACATGCCTGCGCCACGTCTGCTCCAGCGCATGCAGTTCGCGTTCCGTGGCAGCAGGTACATACCGGGCGAGCAATAGCTTGGCGGCCGTTCGCAGCACTTCGTTGTCATCCAGCACATGCACACCTAGCGTAGCAAGCGAGGGCGCACAAAAGTCGCCTCCCACAAGGGACGCTAGAAACGCGGGGGAGAGAAGCGCATGCAGCACGCCGCGCGCTTCAGCGTCCACGGCGTCCCACAACAGGGCGAGCGACACGCCTGCCAGCAACTGATGCGCCGTGGCCTCCGGCGACTGACAAAAGCGTTGTGAAGCACTGGCATCACAGGCCACACTCGTATAGCCCAGCACACGCGCACTGCCTGGCCATGCCGGGCATGAAGGTGCCTTGGCAAACACCGCGTCTAGCGCTGTGGGCCAGAACAAAGAGAGCAACGGCTGCAGTATACTGCGCAATGGGGCCGCACCCGCCCTTTCCGCAGGGAGGACAGGCGCCTCAGGCGCGCCCGCCTCAAGCAGGTGATGCGTGCGTGTCTCCAACAGCGACACAAGCGACGTTGCCTGAAGGGCGGCTCGTAGCGTGTGGGTACCTGCCTCGATGGCGCGCCGCACATCCGCCACCAGGACATGTACTGCCTCTTTCTGCGCGCCGCCACAGGGCGATAGCATGCCTGTGATGGCGTCACTGCGCGGCGGTGCACTGCGTGGTGACGCTGGGATGCCATACACAAGCCAGGGCGGCTGCGCCTCCTGCCAAAGACGGCGTGCCTCGGTGGGCGTGATACTGCGCACCATGTCCAACGTGCGAAGATCATAGAGGCGAGCGCGCGATGCGCCATAGATGAGCAGCACTTCGTGCTCACGCACGGCCACCGAAGTAAGCGGTGCGTCGCAACCAGGGAACAATTGCACAAGTCGCACATCGTCCAAAGCTAGCAAGGCACTTGTGCCGTCCAGGGAGACGCACAGTACACACCCATACAAGCGCCAGTGAGGCGGCACACCGGTGAGTGGAACAAGCGCCTGCAGTGGCGACGTGAACCACGACCAGGCCGCTTCGCTACGCAACGTGGCCAAATCCCACACACCCAAATCGCCCTGTGCCGTGCCGCCGATCAAATGCTTTGTGCCTGTGCGAGGATTCGCCACGAGCTGGAGCGACGATACGGGCGCTGCCCACGACGGATGCGAGTGGGCCACAGGGGTCTGCGCAGCAGCAGCATGGTTCAGCACATCGCTGAGCGACGCCACAGCCAGGCCACCGGTGCGCAGCCCGAGCACCAGACGGCTTAAATTCAGAGGTAACACGGCACTCCAGCGCACATCCGGGGCAGGGCGCTCAGGTGCCGCGCGTGGCACACACACAAGCAGGTCCGGCGCCGGGATAGCGAGCTGCGTTTCCGCGCAAGGCACCTCGTCCACCACGGAAAAGTGCGGCGCATCATTACGCAGCGTGGCTTGCACAGTCATGGCGTGCGCCGTGCATGCTACGCCCAGGCGCGTACCCAGCAGCATGAGGCGCTCCACAGCACTCGGCACGTCCAAACGCACAAGGCGCGATTCCAACGAAAACGATACGCCCACCAGCGCTGGTTGATCGCCGCCGCAGGCACATACAAGCATATCATTTAGCAAGAGGGCCGGTCCTACTGGCGCATCCATCGCAGCAAGGCGCGTCATGGACGTCACATCCACGGCGCTCGTCACTTGCACCTCGAGAAGCGGCGACGAGATGTCGTCAGGCGCGCGCAGCTGCTGCTGAAGCTGCACGAGTGCTGGATCGCTCGCAGTTGCGCCGTAGTGCGAGATATGCCAGCCACGGGCTTCATCCAGGGCATACAGCTGGAGGCCCGTGGGATGCAGCTCCCAAAGCCACGGGGCCATGGCACCTGGTGGTATACGTACCACGGCCATGGGTAGCAGCGCAGCACGAACGACGTCCACATGCAGCAGGTACGCATACGCAGCACTGCCGGGCCACTGCACCATGATGCACGGTGCCACAGATTCGCACTCGCTGGCCAGGCGCACCGGCGCGATGTGAGGGAGGCCTAGCTCTGACGAAGCAACAGTATCCATGCGATGCGTGCAGCGAGCCACGGTCTGGTGCACAGGGTCGTCCATATTGGCAGCTTGGTACTCGAAGATGACATCTACGCTGCCAGGAGGCGCATGAGGTCCTGTGTGGACGAGCACGGTGCCCAGCATCGAAAGCGTTGTGCAATCCCACACGGTCAGACGCCCCGAGGCCTGCTGCACAAGGAGGAATGCCGGCTCGGTGTGTGTGTCTGTCGTACAAAGGGCGACGATGGCCGATGCATCCGGCGAGTATAGGCACCGTACACAGGCCCAAGGCGAGGCATCCTTCGTGGTCCATGGCGTTGACTCGCGAGCGGGCGGCAGCGCAGGCGCCGTCGTGGGTATCGTGGCAGGTGCGTCGTCGGTCAAAGCAGCCTGCTTGAGTGGCTCGTTGGGCGAAGAAGCCTGGGTAGGCGCAGCGTGATGAACATGGACATGCGGGGCGTAATGGGGATGGTGGTGAGGATGCCCAATGACGGTAGGCACATCCGCCGCATGGTATTGGGCCTCCAAGAGGTCTTCAGCCGGTCGTCGTCCTATGTCGTCAGCCGTGGACGACGCAGTGGCATGGGATGTGCCGATGGTCGGGTCCAGCCGGCCTAGCTGCGGCGATGTCGCAGCGCAGGATGCTGGGGCGCTATGCAGCGACGATGCCTCACTGGAAGCGAGGCTGGCCACAAGAAGCTGCAGATTGCGCCGGTGGTGCTTGCGTGTCATGGTCCCCGAGCGCACATCCTCCGAGGGGGGTGATGTGGGCGTCGTAGGCTCGTCCACATTCAACGACGGCGTGGCAGGCGTTTCGTCCGCCGGCGCCGCATCCTCTGCCCGCAATAGGGCTCGCGCAAATACATAAACGCCACCGTCGTCTCCGCCCATGGCTATACGAACCTCACCCGCATGGTCGGAGCTCGCTGCGCCACCCTCATGGAACCAAGCGTCGGACCATACGGGCTCGGTGTCTGTGCCGGCATCGGACCACGCGCTTTCCTCGTTGTTTTCCATTTCTTGGGTGTCTGTGTCGTTTTTCTGCCAGCAACGGCGCACACCCACGAGCGGAGGCACGCAGGGCGGCGCCTGCGGCGCGCCCAGCGGGACGAGCAGCGCCGCGGCGTGGCTCATACGGAAGTGGAGGGGCGACCGTCGGCGCCCCAGGCACGACGCGTGCGTTCGGCCGAAACACGCGCGCGAATCAACACGCCCGCCGCGCGCGCCTCGTTTCTCTCCAGCAACCACGATGGCGGCAGGCACTGGTGGTAAGACAGGCTCTACGACGGGACAGAAGACGGAATCGCGGAAGCCCGTGTCGCAGTCTGTGCGTGCTGGCCTTCAGGTAGGTACACGCCGCTCACGACCAGTTCCCTGTGGGACGTATTCACCGTCACCTGAAGAAGAAGTCGCAGAACAACATTCGTGTGGGTGCGAAGGCTGCCGTATACACGAGTGCGATCCTGGAGTACCTCACTGCTGAGGTGCTGGAGCTGGCAGGTATGTCATAACTTCTCACCCCAGGCAATGCGTCGAAGGATTTGCGCGTGAAGCGTATCACCCCCCGGCACTTGCAGCTGGCCATCCGTGGTGACGAGGAGCTGGACTCGCTCATTCGCGCCACGATTGCGGGTGGTGGTGTGCTGCCCTACATCCACAAGTCGCGTACGTATATCTATCTCACGTTACAGTCATCAAGACGCCCGGCAAAAAGAAGAACGCGACGTCCGAGTAATTCGATAATGGTACTGTGTTAGTATACTTAGAACTCTGCGCGAATGAGAATCGTGCTACGCCGAATCGGCGCGCACGTAGCGGCTCGCCCGAACAAATGCTTGGGGGTCGTACCGCATGATCCAAGGGTGACGCAGCACCTTGGAGAGAGGTAGGCGATCCGTGGGATGGTACCGCAACAGGGAACGCACGAGGTCCTTGGCCTCCTCACTAAAGTGCGTGGGAATGTGCAAGTCCACCGAGGCAATCCGCTTGTATGTCATGCTGGCTCCGCTGAGCTCTTCAAAGGGCGGCACGCCTTCCAGGAACTCGTAGGTGAGAACACCCATGGCCCAGAGATCGACGGCGCCACCATGCGACTTGCCTTCCACCATCTCCGGTGGCAGATAGTCCAGAGTTCCACACAGTGTGGCGCGACGGTTTCCCGGCGCATGCACACTCCAACCAAAGTCGGCAATTTTCACTTCGCCACGGATGCCGACCAGTAAATTCTCCGGCTTGATATCGCGATGAATAATGTGCTTGGAGTGCAAATATTGAAGCGCATCAGCAATCTGGGCAATATACTTGGCAGCCGTCGCCTCGTCAAAGCGTCGCTCTGGTAGCTTGGATAGAATCTTGAACAGCTCACCACGACCCGCAAACTCGAGCATCATGAAAATTCGGCCAGGATCATGGAAGTAGCCAAACATCCGAAGCACATTGGGGTGCCGAAGGTTCATCTGGATCTCAATCTCGCGCCGCAGCTGCAGATCCACCTTGTTCTCCACGAGCTCTTTTTTGTAGACACACTTGAGCGCCACCACATAGCCCTGATGGCCCGGATACGATGAAGGAGATGCCTTGGTTCGCGCAAGATACACACGCCCAAATTTGCCTTTGCCAAGCGGACGCCCAATTTCAAACTGCGACAAACCCCAAGGGCGTGTAGGTTGGTGCTGCAGCCCGTCCATGGACGAGTCCATGGCAAGCGTATCCGCTTCGTCCGACTGGCTCGCCTCGCGTCGCCCTTTGCGTTCATCGCGCTCCAGACCACCATCATAATGACCCAAATCCAACTTGACCTCACTCGGCGCAGCACGCGAGTTTTGTGATGCGGTGCTGCTCAGACCCGCAGGCCGTGCCTGTGCCTGCGCCACGGAGCCACGCGACGAGGCTGGTGGATGGGCACTCAAATTACTCACGCCATGCTTCGATACAAGTGGTGCGCGTGGCTGCGCAGCGGCGGAGGACTCCACCTTGGTGGCCGTTTTCAATGGACGAGGCTGAAATGGCGGCGGTGCCACTTTGCGCTGCTGCGACGCTAGCCAGGTTGTATTCATCAGCGCCGTCGCTCCATGTGATCGAGACTGTGTCTTGGACTCGTGCGGACCCAGCGACATGGACGTCATGCGCGCCTCCAGGCCCGCAGATTCGCCCTCGCCCATGATGTCAGTACGAGATCAACACCCGTCGCCACACGCGTGGGTGGTAGTGTCACGTGGTACAAAAGGACGTAGGCCCTACCGCCTTACGACGCACGGCCGGTCGTAGAAAGCCCGCCTACGGCGATGGTGTTGTTCTTCACATCGAATGGTACAGTCTTATACTAACAGTAGCCCACAGTGTTCCTGTAACCATTTACATGGGCAAAGACAAGGTCGAAAGTACGCCACCAGGCAAGTACACTGACACACGCAGACGAAGACCTGATTCGGCATGGCTTCCCCGAGGTGTGTGCCGTTGTGTTTCGCTGACCGAAGGATGTCTGGTTTCATGTGGACAAGGTAGGCTAAGGGCTTCTTACCACTAGCTCTCTTCCGCCCATGTGTACCTTCGCATGCCGGAAGGCATGGCGTGGACGGCCATTCCTGACGCGCTCCTAGAAGATTGCTCGCAGCTGGTCAAGGCCAACTCGATTGAAGGCAACAAGAAGAATAACATTACTATCATTTACACGCCTCATTCCAACGTCAAGGTGTGTATGCCACGCTCACCCAGAAAACGGGCGATATGGCCGTGGGCGCCGTGTCCTTTTACAACGATCGGCTGGTAAAGCGATTTTACGTCAAGGAGCGCAAGAATGAAATTGTCAACCGTCTCAACAAGACGAAAGAAGAGCGTGTTGTGGATTACGAGGCCGAGCGGCAAGAGCGCGAACGCATGGAAGGCCGCAAGAAAAAGGAGCATGCGCTCCAGCAGGTACGCATCGCACCACACTTTCTCACCATAGAAAAAGGAAACGCTCGAGGCCAAGCGGCACTACAAGGAACAAGCTGCCGCGAAGGACTATGCGCACTGTACGTGCATAGCTACTCACTCACCCACAGTATTTTCCGACGAGGCCATTGCTGAGGCGCAGCGTGAAAAGCAGCGGCAGTCCCGTCTTCAAGCGGCGCAAAAGCAGGCGGCAGGCCAGGGCGACGAGGAGGACGGCGAAGACGTGTATGAGAGCGACGACTCGTTCATGTAGTTGGGTATATAATGGTGCAGACCACATCCCCTGACGCTAGCTGGCAAGATGGCCGAGTGGTTAAGGCGGTGGCCTGCTAATAGCAAAACCGTACGGTTTGTAAGCCATTGGGTTCTGCCCGCGTGAGTTCGAATCTCATTCTTGTCGAATTTTTTTCTACACAAGTTAAAACACGCCGTGGTTGACCTCTGCAACGCATAAGCTCGCTGTGCTTGGGTATACATACGAGAGAAGGTGCCCCAGGAAGGACCGCCAAAGATGAGGGTGGTGAGTACCCACTTGCACTGCGACATCAGCCAACATCCGCGCTACTCACCGTCACACGGAACGATGCACCGCGACGCACATTCACCAGGAGCATCACAGCAGCCTCCATGATATGAATGCCAATCGCAATACGGCGGACCTTATCGATCACCGATGGGCCACCAACCGCTTGGCGGATACGTGCACCCAGCGTGTGGGGAGCCGCCTGGTCCACATACAGGAAGAGACTCAGTAGCAGAAGAACCTGGTACGCTTCAGGCGGAAACTTGTACTGGATACTCAAAGTCATGGCGTTCACGTCCAACGTGGCAAGGCAACAGGGTTGGCTGTAGCAGCAGTGGAGGCCGTCGACACGGCGACTCGGGCGGCAGCCCCGGCCAGCCGTGCTCCACGTGGAGGGTCAGTGGGGGCCTGCAGGGGTCCGTCGTCTTCTTGCCACCCCTCGCCATGGGCGCAGCCTGCTGTGCGGGCTCGCTCGCTGGAATGGTTCCCGAGTCGTCGCCCCTATCCTACCTTCTGCATATAGGACTCGCATGGGTGAGCGGTGTGCCTACACCCATGCTGCTAGCCACCCTCATTGCCGCTGTGATTCTGGTACGTGAACCTACTAATTGGTAGCCCTACGCAGCGCTGTGGCTCGCGACGCCCGCCACATCAGAAACGACTGCACAGGAGTGCACGTATACGACCGCCGAAAATCCAGGGCAATGCCTGCCGCTGCCCACGATGGCTGAAGAGGCTTCCGTGCAACTAACGGTGGTTGTGCCTATGTACAACGAAGAAAAGCGGCTCACGGCCATGCTCGACGATACGCTCGACTGGCTCGAGACGCAACGAAGGAAAAAGCAGCCACTCAGCCAAGTCAAGGGCCTGGATGTGGCCCGTGCCCTAACGCAGCCGCTGACGACCTACGAGCTGCTGCTCGTGGACGATGGCTCGCGCGATGGCACGTTTGCGTGTGCGCTGTCCTATGCACAGAAGCGTGCGCTAGAAAAGGGTGCTGAGATCCGCATTACACGTCTACGCAAGAACCGCGGCAAGGGCGCGGCTGTGCGGCATGGTATGCTCCATGCGCGCGGTGCCTTTGTGCTGTTTGCCGACGCCGACGGTGCCACGCGCTTTGCGGACCTGTCGGTGCTAGCGCGCGAAATGGTGCGCATTATCACGCCATCGGGGCATGGGATTGTCGTGGGCTCGCGCGCGCATCTAGTAACGAGCGATGCGGTGGTGAAGCGCACCTTTTTGCGCAATTTGCTGATGCGGTGCTTTCATTTGGTGCTCTCGTTGCTGATGCACCCCCCTTCGCTGAGCAAGCTGTGGCCGCGCGTTCTTCCGAATCATGCTACGGTGCAGCGTCTACCGCAGCAGCCAGATATCCAGGACACGCAATGTGGCTTTAAGCTCTTTGCGCGTGCGTCCGTGGCACGCCTCTTTCCCCTGGCGCACATTGACCGCTGGATCTTTGATGTAGAGATCCTCCTGCTGGCGCAGATGGCCTGCCGCGCGAGCGAGGGCACGCATGCGCTGCGTCCAGAGGCGCAGCGTGGCGATGGAGATACCCTACTGCGCCTTCCGCTGCCCGTGGCGGAGGTCGCCGTGCATTGGACCGAGGTCGATGGCAGCAAAATTCACCTGCTGACAGATTCCATGCGCATGGGACGCGACTTGATCGTGCTTCGTATGAACTATGCCTTGGGACGGTGGCGCCGCCCAGAGAACCTATATACCTGCAGGAGCCGTAGCGAACGACCCTAGGCACCCGGACCCCAGGTCCCTCGCCCGCCGCCCCTCCACCGAATAGGCCCGAGACGCCGGCGTGGAGTGTCACGTGCCCGTGCCGTGCTGGCTGCAGCTGCAGCCCTCCGCCTTGCCCTTACGGCGTTGCGCGGCGAGCGTGGCGAAAGGCAACACGCACCTGGCCGTAAGGATAGGCAAAAGGCCGTAGTCCACGGAGCGACCATGGTATGTGATGAGTGGGCTGACGACAGGCGACACTTAATGTGCGCGATGCTCTGTCCTACTTGGACCAGGTCAAGGTCCAGTTCACCGACCACCCCGATGTGTACAACCGCTTCCTGGATATCATGAAAGACGTACGTGGCGCCTACTCACAGCAGTTCAAGAGCCAGGCCATTGATACACCCGGCGTCATCGAGCGCGTATCGACCTTGTTCCGCGGTCAGCCGAGCCTGATCCAGGGTTTCAATACGTTCCTCCCGCCCGGCTACCGTATCGAATGCAGCATGGATCAGAATGAGGGCAACGTCATCACTGTCACGACTCCCAGTGGCACCACGACGCAGTCCCTCGGCGGCCATACCCCATCCAGTCTGCAACGCCTCCCCCCTGACGGTCCGCCCCCCGGGCCACCGCTGATGCCGATGCACGATGGTGTGCGCCCGCCGCCTGCGCCGGGCCCCGGACCAGCACCCGGCCATGCACCCGGCCCGCCTGCGTACGTTCCCGCGCCGGAGTATGCGGAGAGTGCGCCTCTGCCTGCTTCCGCCCTGTCGCGTGCGCCGCCGCTGCGTGGCGCCTCGCCGGGCCCTATGGGCATGCCGCCTATGGGCGCGCCGCCCGGTGCGTATGCAGGTGCGCCACCGCCCGGAGCTCCGCCGATGGGCAGCGGACCGCCAGTGGGCTACGAGCCGATGGGCCGTGGCGCCCCAGAGCCGGTGCCGCGGCCGCCTGTCGAGTTTAATCACGCGATCAACTATGTGAACAAGATCAAGCAGCGCTTCAGTGCGGACCCTGATACGTACAAGCAGTTTTTGGAGATCTTGCAAACCTACCAGAAAGAGCAGCGGCCGATCCATGAGGTGTACGCGCAAGTCACGGTGCTGTTCGACCATGCCAAGGACTTGCTGGAAGAGTTCCAGCAGTTTTTGCCCGATACAGGTGCAGCGCCAGGCGGCGGTGGCCTGTTTGGCATGCTGGGGCACGTTACCAATGGCATGGGCCCCGGAGAAAGTGCGCCGCCCGGCGCGGTGCCGTACGATATGGTCGGTGGTGCGCCCCCACGACATGCCCATGCGGGCCCGCCCGGTCCCCCTTTGCCGCGCAAGAAGCGTGTGGCGGACGAGCCTGGTATGCCGCCAGAGGCACCCATGCCGCTGCCGCCGTCCAAGGCCGGTGCGAGCCGCAAGCGCAGTAAGAAGGCGGAGCATGGCCTTCCGCCGCCCGGCGCGCCGTATGTGCAAGCGATGCCAGGCCCTGGCGAAGTGGTGGGCGATGCAGTGTACCCTGCTGGTGCGCCATTGCCGCCTGGCTATGAGGCGATGCCGCCCGAGGGCTATTTGCCTGCCGGTGCCATGTATGGGCTCCAAGCGTACCCTCCGCCACACATGGTGGGGGGTGATATGGTGCCGGTGGCCCCGATGGCGACGATGGACGAGGTCGCGTTCTTTGAGCGCGTGAAGAAGCATTTGGACGACCGCACGACGTACCTGGACTTTTTGAAGCTGCTCAACCTCTACACGCAAGAGGTCATTGATGTCTCGACGCTGGTCGACCGTGCGGCGCTATTCCTGGGCGGGCATAGCGATTTGTTCAACGCGTTCAAGAGCCTTGTGGGCTACGACATGGGACGGCACGGATGGCTCGAGCATGAAGACCCTGTGCTGGAGAATGTGCCGGTGCTGGAGCGCGAGCGCTTTGATCTCTCTACGCAAAAGTCGTATGGACCCTCCTACCGTAAGCTGCCTGCATCGGAGGTGAACTTGTCGTGCAGCGGGCGCGATGCGCTGTGCTGGGAAGTGCTGAACGATAAGTGGGTCAGTTACCCCACCTGGGCGAGCGAGGGCGAGTCGTTCAACCCCCACAAGAAGAATGTGTACGAAGATGCGCTGTACCGCAGCGAGGAGGAGCGCCACGAGTACGACTATCATATTGAGGCGAACCTGCGCACCATTGCGCTGCTGGAGCCGATTGCGGCGCGCATTGCCGTGATGGGTGCCGACGAGCGGGCCGCCTTCCGGCTCAAGCCGGGGCTCGGCGGGCAGAGCAAGAGCATCTACCAGCGCATCATCAAGAAGGTGTACGGGCGCGAACAGGGCCTGGAGGTGATTGCGGCTTTGCACGACAACCCGCGCGTGGCGGTGCCTGTGGTCCTCGCCCGTTTGAAGCAGAAAGACGAGGAGTGGAAGCGTGCGCAGCGCGAGTGGAACAAGGTGTGGCGCGAGGTCGATGCGCGCAACTTTTACAAGGCGCTGGACCACCAGGGCGTCAACTTCAAGAGCAGCGATAAGAAGGCCGTCACCAACAAGGCGTTTGTGCAGGAGATCGAGACGCTGCAGGCGGCGCAACAGCAGCGCCGCTTGGCCGTCGACCCGAGCCTCCCGCGCCTGGTGCCGCGCTTCCAGTTGGCTTATGCGATGCACGACGCGGATGTGCTTGTGGATGTGTTGCAGCTGCTCGCGCAGTTCCTGGAGCGTCCCTCGGCCTCGGCAAGCCAGCACGACCGCTCTCGCGTTCTGTCCGTGCTGCAGGCCCTCCTTCCCCGCTTGTGGGGTGTATCACCGGACATTATAGGCACGCTCACCGTGTCCAAGCGGGCCGAGGCGCGCCGCGAGGCTTCGAACGAGGCGGACGCCGAGTCGGCCAGTGCCTCGCAGGCGGGCGACGAGGAGAACCAGGCCGAGTCGGCGCCTGCGCAAGCCGTCGATACGTGGCACGTTAGTCCTTTGGCACCCCACACAGACACACAGCCTACGCCTCGTGCGCTGCCGGACACGGTGCAGCTGTTTGGCAATACGACGCTGTATGTCTTGGTGCGCTTGCTGCACCTATTGTACGAGCGCCTGCACCGCCTGAAGCGCGTCGGTGCCGAGCTGGCGGCGCAAACGCCGTCGTCGTGGACCAAAGTCAACCCGTTGGCTGCGACGCTGGGGTTGGCCGACACAGCCACGGGCCCCGCCGGGCTCGTTGCGTCGATCGCCGCACAAGTGCCGGGTGCGCAGCTTGCGGACGCCGCCCATGTGCCCGAGGCCGACCAGGCTGTGATGCGGCTGCATCCCTCGCAGTATTATGCCGTCACGCTTGAGCTCATATCGCGTCTGCTGGACAATGACATGGACCAGAGCACGTTTGAGGAGGCGGTGCGTTTCATGTACACCAAGGACGGCTATGTGCTGTTCACCGTGGACAAGGTGCTGCAAGCGCTCGTGAAGACCGCAGTGACCATCAGCACGGATGCCAAGGGCCAAGCGCTGCTCGCCCAGTTTGAGGCGACGCAGCAAGCGCTCGAGGCGCTGCGCACGGAGGCGGGCGTGGCATCGCGCGATGTGCAAGCATACCAGCGCCTCGTCGCGGCGCGCATGGAAGCGGAACATACAGTGGGCCGCGACGAGCCGCTGTTCCGCCTCGAGGTGGCACCTGTCGCCAACGCGGCCAACGCTGGGCCACTGCCGCCGCGCGACGTGCGGATCCAGCTTTTGTCGCACGACGATACAACGTTGGACGACCCACAGGATGCGGAGCAGCGGTGGCTGCAATACATTGCGTCCTACTGCCTGTGGGCGCCCACCGAAGGCCTACCGGCGCCGACGCGTGCGCCGTTGCTGCAGCGCAATCTGCCTGCGGTGCCGGACACGGACGGTGCAGAGAGTGATGGCTCGCGCTTCCTCGTGAAGAATGGGCTGGACATTCGTGTTTGTATGAAGACGTATCGTTTGTTTTTCGTGCAGGACACGGAGGATGTCCTGGTGCGAGTGCGCCCGGCCGACACCACAGGCGCCGCGGCGCGGCATGCGGCGGCGCGACGCGACCGATGGCATGAATGGCTCGTTGTGCGCCTCGAGGCCATGCGCGAGGCGCCAGCCGAGGAGGCGCCCAGCGCCGACGCTGAGTCGTCCAAGGAGGCCGAGGCGCCGGCTGCTGCCACCCATAGGGACTAGTGCACATAGGTTCTACGGATCTGCGTAGTTTTAAAGGTCGTCGAGGTCCTCGTCCTCCTCTTCGCTGGCCTCCTCGAACTCGATCTCGCCACCCTCGTCGTCACCAAAGGTCTCTTCACTGATCTTGGTCGTCTCGGGCAGCTCACCGTACTGCTTGAGGCTGCGGGCCTCATCAGGCGTGTATTTCTGGATGACATCGGCCTTGCCGTCCTCGAATTCACGCAGGGACAAAAGAATAATGTCACCGTTGTTGATCCAGACCTTCTTGCGCAGCTTGCCACGAATGTGCGCGAGGCGCTTCTCACCGTCAAAGCACATGGCCTCTAGACGGCCGTTGCCCAGCATCTTGACAACCTGGGCATACTCCTGGCTTTCGTCCTTGAAGACGAGCTCGCGCTTGTCGTCGTTGTCGTTCTTTCCGCGGCGGCGGTTCTTACCACCCTTGCCCTTGGCCTTTGGCATGGTGGCGACGGCTTTTCTTTTGCACCGGCGCGCCGAGCGGCTGCGGCGTGTCACGTGATGTCATGCGCCGCGCGCCGCCTCATCCCCCCAACGGCGCGGAACGACGCTCGCTTCCGCTATGCATCCTCACGGACCCCCGGCGCGCTCCTCAGTGCCGCCGCTCCAGCGCCCCGTGCCGACGCACGCACGCCCACCGGCGGGAGGGATGCGTACTGGAGCTTCGCCTCATGACCCAAGTCACCCACCCGCAGCCCGGGGTGGCCGGCCTCCCATGCGCGGGACGCTGGCGCGCCCGCCCGCTCGGGGGGGCGCAGCGGCTCGTGGTGGCCTAGGCGCACGCTCCATGGCTCGCGCCCCACCCCAGCAAGCCGAGTACCAGCGCATCCGCTCGCCGCCGCCCGTATCCAGCCCCAGCCCGATGTCCTCCTCGACGCATTTGGATATGGGCACAGCGTACACCCCGCCACCCACGGCGCCGCACCGCTCGGGCTCGGCAGCCAGCCTACCGCCAAACATGGATACGTACCAGTCAGCCAGCGCGTGGATGGACGATGCGTACGCAGCGAACCAAAGCCGGCCGTACACGCCCCACAACGACATGTACACAGGCTACGCGGCCGAGTCGCCCGCGCGCGATGCTAGTGCGTGGGACAGCTTTGCAGGCGCCACGGGCATGCCCCAATTTCAGACAGGCAACATGATGAACGACGCCACGGCGCAGATGGGCATGCAATTTGGACGCCACGTCGCGCAGGTCGGTGGGGCCTACGTGCAGAAGAACTTCCGTGCGCTTTTGCCCATGCCGATTCTGAAGCACTACTTTAAAGTGTCAAACTCGTACGTGCTGCACAAGCTGCGCATTCTGCTTTTCCCATGGCGCCACAAGCCGTGGTCACGCCGTTTGCGCTACTCGACGCCCTACGGCGGCTCTGGCATCATGTCACCGAGCCAAGGCCCATCCACGCTCTCGGCGGGTATGAGCACGCCGGACCGCCCACTCTCTGCCGACGGTCGTCGGCCCACTGCGTCAGGCGAGCCGGTCTCGTACTGCGTGCCGCGGGAAGACGTGAACAGCCCCGACATGTATATACCCCTGATGGCCTTTGTCACGTACGTCATTGCCACGTCCATCATCTATGGTCTGCGCGGCCGCTTTCACCCGGAAGTGCTCGGCTACACGGCGTCGCGGGCCCTCGCGATCATTCTTATTGAATTCTTCGCCATCAAGCTGGGGTGCTACTTACTGAACATCCAGGGCGATCACACCATCTTTGATTTGCTGGCGTACTCGGGCTACAAGTTTGTGGGCACCCTGGTTGTGCTGGCCGTCGGTGTGTTGGGCCTGGGCCGCTGGGTGTACTGGCTCACGTTCCTGTACATGTTTGCATCAAATGCCTTTTTCTTGGTACGTTGTCTGATCTAACCATGAGCTTCGCTCGCTCCGCTACGTTGTCCTACCGGATCCCACGTCGCCCAGCAGTGTCACTGTGACGCAGGCACAGCGTACCGCGCGAATCCAGTTCCTATTTGGCATTGCCATGTTCCAAATGGTCTTTGGCTGGCTACTGATTGTAGGGGTGTATTAGCTGTACAGATGCAATGCAGGAGGCCCCAAAAATAAGGATGGCTACGCACACGAAGCACGCCCAATGGGGGCGGGTGGCATGCTAAAAAGAAATGACCAGCACGGGGCTCGAACCCGCAACCTCCTGATAACTGGGAAGTTCCCATCGTAGTCAGACACACTACCAATTGTGCTAACCGGCCGAATTTGTTGCTACGTGATTGGGTCTAGGTCTCTATGAGGGTGCCTCCACAGAGGAAGAGGAGGCAAAAAGGAATGACCAGCACGGGGCTCGAACCCGCAACCTCCTGATAACTGGGAAGCTCCCATCGTAGTCAGACACACTACCAATTGTGCTAACCGGCCGGATGTGAAACAGGGGTGAGGTTGACATATAAGAGGGCTACTTCCGCAAGGCCCTCCTCTTCATGGCTGCCCAGCACCTACTGCGTCGGGGCACCCCGCACCCACGCTGCCATGTACTGGCCGGTATGTACGCATTCTTCGCACGGTCATGCGGAGATCAACAAACGGGGGGGACGTGCCTGGAAGGGCAAGGCACGCTCCTCGTCCAGAAAATCGGCCCATTTTTAAGCATCCTTCACGTGGTGATACGGGGGTCCGATAGTCTATGTCGGTGACATTGTTACCTGCTCTCGGACAGGACAGCGTAGGCAGCCATCCACGGTAGCGACCCACGCGTCCCCTTTATGTACGATCCGTAGCGCTACGCCCATCGTAAGCCCTATAAAGTGAATCTCGTGTCGTGATTTCTCGGCCCTGTGGGTGCTTTGGGCGGGCGCATCATGCCCCATTCATCCACTTCGGCGCTCGTACACCCATCCAGCAGGACCCAGCTTTGATGGATGGACGTACACGCCCTGGCGCTACGTCTATGGACGTCGATGTGCTTCGCTCGGCGCCGCTCGCACGACCCATCGTGGCAGTGGAGGCCCGAGGGGTCGGCCGAGCACTTTTTTCTGCGAGGCGGCTCGACCGGCCTCTTTTGCCTTCTTGTCCCGCAGCATGCGAAGTGCCTCGCCGTCGTCCGACTCGTCGGGCCCCGGTACGCCGCCGGAGGCGTCGCCTCTGACGAAGGACCGTGTGCACGATGACATTTGGGATACACCGTATACGTTTCATACGCTGGACATGCAGCGGCGGTTCATGAAGCCGTCGTCGCATACCTGGGATGTCAAGGCGCTGCGAGAAATTACGCGCCCCCATATCGAGAGTTTCAATGCGCTCTGGGCCGAGGACCCGTCCATGGATGTTCCGGGTGATGCGGACCGGATCGGCATGGAAGGGGCGGGCTTGCTGGAGCGCAGCCTGCAAACGCTGGCACCGCGCGTAGTGTTTGACGGGCACGGCGGCGATGGCGAGCTTGGCAATCGCCTGGAGATGCGAATTGACTCTGTGTCGCTCAGTCGCCCGATGGTGCCGGACCGTGCGAAGGATGCGCTGGACCGGCGCGTGTTCCCCGATGAGTGCCGGAACCGCCTCGTGTCGTACCGTGGACGTCTCACGGCGCGCGTGACGTGGCGCGTCAACGATGGTCCCGAGCAAAGTGAGCTGCGCGATCTTGGTCAGGTACCGATCATGGTGGGCTCGAATCGGTGTCACCTGCGTGGCCTTTCATCGGAAGCGCTCGTGGCGCACCACGAAGAGCCGAACGAGATGGGTGGCTACTTTATTATCAACGGCAACGAGCGATTGATCCGTTTCCTGATTCTGGCCAAGGCGAATCATGCGATGGCCATTGAACGCTCGTCGTTCACCCGCCGTGGTCCGTCGTATTCGAACAAGGCCGTGTCGATCCGCTGTGTCGGCCGCCATGACCTGATTAGTGTCACGAACTCGGTGCACTACCTGGAGAACGGTGGTGCGACGCTGCGCTTTAGCTGGCGCAAGCAGGAGTACATGGTCCCGGTTGTCATGGTGCTCAAGGCGCTGGTGAGTGCGACCGACAAGGAGATCTTTACGTCGATTGTGCAGTCGGACACGGACAATACCTTCCTCACGGACCGTGTCGAGTTGCTGCTCCGTGGCTTCCACCGGTACTCGCTGTGGACGGGCGAGCAGTGTCTGGAGTACCTGGGTGACAAGTTCCGCGTGGTTATGCGTGCGCCCGAGGACTGGAGCCATGCGCAGGTGGGTGAGGATCTGATCAACCGGTTGGTGCTCACGCACCTGGAGATGCCACGCGACAAGTACCGCATGCTTGTGTTTATGCTGCGCAAGCTCTATGCGTTTGTGGCGGGCGAGTGCTGTGCGGACAACCCGGATAGCCCACAGCACCAGGATGTGCTGATGCCCGGCTTTTTGTACGGTGCGATCATCCAGGAGCGGTTGGACGAGTACTTGATCAATGTGCGTGCCCAGCTGGCCCGCGATGTGCGGTCAGGCGCGCCTGAATGCGACTTTTTCGATCGTCGGTACATTCAGCGTGCGCTGGCCAAGGTGAACAGCGATGTGGGTGCGCGACTGTCCTCGTTCCTCGCCACGGGCAATTTGAGCTCGCCCAGTGGCCTGGATCTGCAGCAAGTCGGCGGTTTCACCATTGTGGCAGAAAAGCTCAACTTTTACCGTTTCCTCTCGCATTTCCGCAGCGTGCACCGTGGTGCCTTTTTTGCGGAGCTCAAGACGACCACCGTGCGTAAGCTGTTGCCCGAGGCGTGGGGCTTCCTTTGCCCGGTGCACACGCCCGATGGTAGCCCCTGTGGTCTATTGAATCACTTTTCGCATGCGTGTCAACTGACGACGCGCGATCTTGACGTGGCGCAAGTGCCTGCGCTGCTGGCGTCGCTCGGTATGACCGAGGTGGTGGCATCGCATGTGAGTCCGCGCACGCACGTCACGGTGCAGCTCAACGGTGCGCTGCTTGGCTATGCAACGCCCGCTCTAGCGCGGCATATGGCCACCGTGCTGCGTGTGTGGAAGACGGAGCAACGGCATGGCGTGCCGCTGGACCTCGAGATTGGGTTTGTGCCCACGAGTCATGGCGGACAGTACCCCGGTCTGTATCTGTTTGGCGGACGTGCGCGGATGGTGCGCCCTGTCACCTACTTGTTTAACGGGCGCGAAGACCGTGTGGGGCCGTTTGAGCAGGTGTACCTGGACATTGCTTGCCGCCGCTCCGAGATGGAGGCTGGTGTGTCGACGCATGTGGAAGTGTCGCCGACGCATGTGCTGAGTGTGGTGGCGAACCTGACGCCCTTCTCTGACTTTAACCAGAGTCCTCGTAATATGTACCAGTGCCAGATGGGCAAGCAAACCATGGGCACACCCAGTGGCGCCCTTTCGCGGCGCACGGACAACAAGCTGTACCGGTTGCAGAGTGGCCAGACCCCGGTGGTGCGCCCTGCGTTGCACCATCGGTATGCCATGGACGACTTTCCCAACGGAACCAATGCCATTGTGGCCGTCATTTCCTACACGGGCTACGATATGGAAGACGCCATGATTCTCAACAAGTCGGCGCACGAGCGCGGCTTTGGGTACGGCACGGTGTACAAATCGGAGGTGGTGCACCTGCGCGACGCGGGCGGTGGCCGTGGCGGCGTCCCAGCGCTGCACCTGGGATGGGGCCCCGACATTCGTGCGGACGACCCGCGGCGCGAGCAGCTCGATGCGGATGGTCTTCCCCGCATTGGCACGCCGATGACGAAAGGCACACCGCTGTGTGCGTACTACAACGAGGCCAGTGGCCGCACGCGGCTCCAGCGCTACAAGGGCGAGGAGGCCGCCTACGTCGATACCGTGCGTGTGATTGGCAACGACACCGGGGACAGTGTGTGCCAGCGTGTGCAAATCACCTTCCGCGTGCCGCGTGCGCCGGTGATTGGTGACAAGTTTAGTTCGCGGCACGGCCAAAAGGGTGTGTGCTCGCAAAAGTGGCCGGCGGTCGACATGCCGTTCAGTGAGAGTGGCATGCAGCCGGATGTGATTATCAACCCCCATGCGTTCCCCAGTCGTATGACGATTGGCATGCTCATCGAGAGCATGGCCGGCAAGGCCGGCGCGATGCACGGCTTGGCGCAGGACGCGACGCCGTGGACGTTTAACGAGGATGACACGCCCGTGGAGTACTTTGGCGAGCAGCTGCGTGCGGCTGGCTACAACTACCTCGGCAATGAGCCCATGTACTCGGGCATCACGGGCCAGGAGCTGCGGGCGGACATTTACCTCGGCGTGGTGTTCTACCAGCGTCTGCGCCACATGGTCAACGACAAGTTCCAAGTGCGTACCACAGGGCCGGTGCATGCCCTGACGCGCCAGCCCGTCAAGGGCCGTAAGCGCGCGGGTGGTATCCGTTTCGGTGAGATGGAGCGTGATGCCCTGTTGGCGCACGGCACGTCGTTCCTTCTGCAAGACCGTTTGCTCCACTGCTCCGATGCGACCACAGCGTATGTGTGTCGTACCTGTGGCAGTCTCCTCTCGCTGGCGTACGACGATGCGGCTGGCATTTCTGTGCCGGGTCTCGGCACGGTACAGGCCATCGAATCCGCGTCGCGGCGCACGGTGCCACTGGGCCCACGGGGCGAGTACTGCCGCGTGTGCCGTCGCGCCGCCGAGGCTGGCACACCGCCGCCCGCTACGGCGCCGGAGCACCGCGTGCCCGTACCGCGGCACTGCGTCGTGCGTCGCGCGGGCGACCTCGATGTGGTGGCGGTGCCGTACGTGCTCAAATACTTGGTCGCGGAACTGGCGGCTATGGGTCTGCGTATGAGTTTTACTGTAGCGCCGTAGCTAGGGAGAAAAGCCACGATTGCATTCTTCACGGTGCTTGCGCAAGCGCTCTTCCAGCTTGCCGAATTCGTCCATAGCCACCTGCTCCGACTCGTCCAGCACTTGCTCGACGCCCTTCACCTCAGGCACATAGTGCATGAGCATGCGCTCGATGCCCGACTTGAGCGTCACGGTGGAGCTATCGCAGCCACGGCAGCTGCCCTTTAGGCGCACACGCACAATCCCGTCTGTGTCTTCGCCAAAGCCGCGGTACTCCAGGTCTCCACCGTCCTCCTGGATCGCCGGGCGCACTCGCGTATCGAGCAGCTCCTTGATCATGGCCACCACCTCCGAGTCGGTGTCGAGGATGGTCGTGTCGGAGCCGGCCTGCGCATCGCTGGGGTCAGGGAACAGGCTGTGCCCCGCTGTGAAAAACTCCATCATGCTGCTGTAAATCTCCGGCTTGATCGTCGACCAGGGCGTATCCGCGTTCTTCGATACGGTGACAAAGTCAGGGCCATAAAACACGCCTGTGACGCCTTCCACGGCGAACAGGGTCTTGGCCAAAGGCGACATCATCGACGCGCGCTGATCCAGAAACTCGGCGGTGCCATTCTCCATGACTTGGCACCCGGGGATAAACTTGAGCGAGTCGTCGTTCGGCGTCGCTTCCGTCTGGATGAACATGCTGCGGCTCTGCACGAGCGGCCGGTACGTAAGCGGAGAAGGATGGCGCCGCTGCGGCGCCATCCAGCCATACAAGGTTCGTCGCGTCGCAGCCGCATAAACGGCGCGGCGCAGGCCCGCAGCACGGCGCGGCACGATACCGATCATCGCCGGTAGGCCGTTGCCACAGCGCCGCGCCAGTGCACGGACAAGGCTCTCGGCCGATGACTTTTTTTCCTAGGCCTTCCTGCTCGCTCGCTGGCGCAGGTCCGTGAGGTGGTGCGCCATGGCAGCTTCGAGTGGTGCCCCGGCGCCGCTTCTGCAGACGCCCATCCAGCTTTCTACGTACAGTCGCGCTCGTACGCAGCGCGAAAAGCAGCTATGTTCATCTAGCACATCGCACCAGCACCGCTCGTCGGTGGCCGTGGGCGACGTCGTGCGGGTGAGCGGCCGCGGCCTTCGCCGCCGCCGTGGCCTGTTGGCCACGCTCGAGCAGGGCGTCGCGATCGTCCTCATGGATTTGCACACACAAACACCGGTTCACACGTACACACTCGCGCCGTCCGACCAGGCGTGCACGCCGCCTTTGGTCGTCGAGGCGCGCGCCACGCACGGCACCCGTCCGTACTTGCGCACCACGTACTATGGCGTCGTGGCCGAGGATGAGGCGCATACGCGCGTGCATGCCCTGACAGAGCACCTCGATGCGCGGGGCCAGCTAATTACAGCGGCTTCAGACACCGCACACACCTCGTTTGTGGTGCCCGGCGTGCTGGCCACGTTGCATCCGATCGGTGCCTCGGCGCTGTTCGCGACGTGCCGCGATGGCACCGTGCTCCTCCTTCATCCACACGAGACAGAGGCGCTCGCGGCCACCTACACGGCCGCTCCTCACATCCTGGACGTGCAACGATGGGGCCCCGAGGCGGAAGCCTGGCTGGGGCGCGCCACGGGCGACGAAACGCCTCTAGGCACTTTGGCCGTGCTCGCCGCGGAGCACGATGAGGCGCCGGTGCACTTGTATGTGATTTCAGCGCACGCCTCGGCGCCCTTCCTCCGCGCCCAAACTTGTGCGTTGCCGAGCGGCGAGGCGCGCACGCTCGCTTCGTGCGCTGTGCATGCCTCGGGGCGCATCGCTGCGCTGCAACATGACGGCACACTGCTCACCAGGCGTGTCGATGTGCCTTCGCCCGGCACGCTTGCGCTCGCGCCGGCGCCGGCGCCGCCCATCGCGCTGCGCCTTTCGTGTGCGCGTCTCGTGTTCCTCTCCGACTCGCACCTGCTGCTGGTGGCGTTGCATACGGATGGCGGCAAGACACGCGCTGCAGCGCTGGTGTGGGACGTGGATTTGGAGGCTGTGCTGGCCGTCGTTGAATGGTCGCTGAGCGCGAGTGGGGCCGGCTGTGTGAGCGCTGCGCGTGTGTTGGACGAGTATGTTGTGGTGCAGATCGACCCCGCGGACGGCAGCGCTTTGAAGAGCACGATGGCTGCGTTGCCTGTCACTGTGCCGCCGACAGGCTTGCTGCGCCATGCGCTGGGCGCTGCGGCGCGCACGCAGCCATGGCTCGCCTCGGCGCCGGCCGTGGCGCCTTTGCCTGCGACGCAGCAGGCCCTGCGCGCATCGCTGGATGCTTTGCCCTCCGAGCCCACGGCGTGCATGCGCGCCTTGGACGAGCAGTTCCAAGCGTGGGTCCAGCAAGAGACGGAGCGGGTGCGTGCCGTGGAGCATATCAAGGCCAGCCGCAAGGCGCCGCGTCTGGCCATCCATCCTGCGTTACTCGCAGCGGTGCTGGACCGCGCCTTGCCTACGTACACGCCCCATTTGATCGGCCCAGCCCCGTTTGCGCGCGAGACGGTGCGTTTCCTGTTGGAGCGGGGCTACGTGTCGGCCGCAGCCACAGTGCCCCACTTGTTCGCGCGTGTGCAAGCCACGCACGACTGGTCCGTGCGCATGCTGCTCCTGCGCCATGTGCCGGATGTGAGCGAGGCGCATGCTGTGGCCCTGCTGCAGGCGGCGCTCGCAGCGCGTCACGACCCGGGTACGCCCCCTGTGGCGCGTGTGCTGCAGCATGTCCTGGCACCCCCCTCGTTCTCCAAGCCGGCGCTGCGCATGGCGCTGCGCACGCACATTCAGCACGACGACGATGTCCTGCTGCTGCTGGACATCCTCCACATGTGGTGGGACCGCCACTTGACCGCGCCGCTGGACGGTCGTATGCCGCGGGCGGCCGAGGAGGTGCGTACGGTACCGCACACCTCGATCACGTACCGCACTGGCGATGTGGTGCCGCCCCGGCTCGAGGCGTGCATGTCGTTTGCCGAAGATTTGCTCGATACCTTTTTCCCGCAGTGGATCGCCGCGCCGCGCACCCACGCCTTTTTGCGCGACTGGGCCAAGGGTGTGGCGCAGCATGTGCAGGCGCTGCAAGCTCTCGAGCGCTTGCGTGCGCCTCTGGCGTCTGTGTCTGCGCGCGCGCCTGATGCGCCTGATACGCGCTCGCGCCGTGCGGAGCTGCATGAGGCCAGCTTGCTGGTGCCTGTGTACGCTATCGAGGCGCTGGAGATCTAAACACCTTCCTCCTCGTCCAGTACGAACGTGTTCATTTCCATATCGTGGGGGCGCCTGCGCGGCTCGTCCACAATGTGCTGGCCCACGGCGTAGTACCCGTGGCTGGCTGGTTGGTGCGTGCGCCGGCGCCGGTACAGGCACCAGGCGAGGCCCAGCACGAGGAGCGCCCACAGCCACAGGCCACGTGCGACGCCGTGCGACGCGGCAGCGGCACTGGGTGCTGGCGCGCCGTGCGCCGACGACGGCGCAGGTGCCCGTGCCGGCGCTGCGACCAGCCACGCCTCGCTATCGCCGATGCGTGTGCGCACCGACGGCACAAAGCCTGTGGGCCACGTACGCTCTACGCCCACAAACCGGAGCATCATATCGTGCGTTGCCAACGGTTGATCATAGGGCGCCATATGCGACGCATTGTAGAAGGTAGCCAACGTCAAGTTTCGTGCCTCGATCCAGGTGCCGATCGCCTTGTCGTTGAGGAGGTAGGGCGCTGGACGCACAGACGCGCCCATGCCCGTTTGGCCCTGCCACGTCAAAGCGTGGACGAGGCGCTGCTGCCCCAGCGACGAGCATACCAGATCCTGATCGCCGGCAAAGAGCAAGACGCGTATGCCACGCTCGAGCAGGGTGGGCAGGAAGTGCACACTCGCCTTCTCGGACTGCGCGGCCGCCCGCAGCACGCGCCCCACGCGGCTATTGCACTCAACCCACGCCTCGGGGTGCAAACGCTGATCGACGTGCAATGCGCCACGCACGTCCGGGCGCGCGAGAAAGGCGCCCATGGCCTTGGCTTCGGGGGGCCAGTTCATGCCGCACGCAGGCGCCGTATCGTTCAGGCGCAAATTAAACATGTTGATACAGCGCTCGCCGCCGCCCGGCTCGCTCGTGATGGTGAGACGCTCGACCTCCAGTGCCACCGCCTCGCATTCGGCGTACTCGGAACGTACCACGTCGTCTTTTTTCATCACGTCGCGACACTGCTGTACGAACGGTGCCATGTGCTCAAGTTCCGGGCCCTGCGCCTGCCATACGCCGGCCTGCTGCATGGTCTCGACCGATGTGCCGTACTGCGTGCGTGGATCGATAAACCCATTGCCGATCATCACACCCCGCAACGTGAGCGGCGCATCGGGCGTCTCCAGTAACGTGTGGGCCATGTAGGGAATGTACTGCCCCGCATAGCTCTCACCCGCGAGGAACACGTCCGTATCCTCTTGCGCGTACGCTGGGTACCGCTTCACAAAATGACGCAAGAACACCACAAACTCATCGGCGACCTGCTGCAGCGATTGGGCGTACGCATCGTTGTCCACAAGCGAGAAGCCTGTGCCCACAGGCTGATCGACGTACACGACGTCCGCATACTCGTTCCACGCAATGCCCCGCTTTACGCGCGCTAGCGAGCCATTCGGCTGGAATCGAAACGGGCCCAACTCCATCAGCGCGCCATCCATGCTCGAGCAACCAGGGCCGCCATTGAGCCAGAGGATGAGCTTGCGCCGCTGCTGGGGCCACATGGCACTATGGCGCCAGAAATAGAGGTGCGCAAAGTCTTTGGGATGCCCTGATACCCCTTCGGGTTGCCGCGCAGGCAGATAGCCTGCATCCATTTCGAATGTCGGCTCATAATCGCCCCGCGCAAGCCCGGGCAGGCCCACCACCGCGCTCACCCAGCCGGGCAGGGCGGAGGACATGGTGGAGGAGGGCGTCGTTCGTCACGTGCATGAAAAAGTACGGCGCTCGTCCTCTTCCCAGGGGTGGCGACATGGCGCGGGGCACGAAGCGGGCACCGCCCGCGCGCACGCGCCAACGTGGCACGACATCCGAGACGAAAGTACGCGCCAAGCGTGCGCGCATAGCTCCTATCGCCCGTCATCAGGAGGACGAGGACGAGGACGAGCGTGCGCGAGATGCACAGGCAATGGCGGGTGATGGCGACGACGATCTTGCCGCGCTCCAATTCCTTTCCCGCACGACTTTGCCGGATGTGGCACAGGCAGGGGCGCAGGAGAAGGCCAAGGAGCGTATGCTCGCGGAAAAGCGGCGGCAGCGTGAAGAATTGAATGCATTGCGTCCAGTTGCGCAGAGCGATAGCGAGGCGAGTACAGATATGGAAGGCGCGAGCGAGAGTGAGGAGGAGGAGCAGGAAGAGGAAGAGGAGTTGGAAGACCTCGACGACGACGACGACGTCGAGGACGACGACGACGACTACGAAGAGCGATACCTGCACATGGCTGCCCGACGCGAGCGGCGCGAGGCGGCAGCGCGCGAGTTGCGTGCACAGCAGCCTTTGCCTATCCGCACGGAAAACGGCATCGTGGCTGTGTCCGACGACGATATGCCTGAACCTCACAGTCGTGCCGTGTACTCCGACGACGACGACAATGAGAGTGACGAGGCGCCCACGACCTCGGCTCCTTATACGCCCTCTTCGGCTGCACACTCGCGGCGATTTGGTCTTGCGCCGCCGTACGAACTCGCTACAGGGGCCCTATCGCCACAAGCCGCGCTGCGCACACGCGCGCTGACCGAGGCGCGCGAGCAGATTGCGCACCTTGCCTCGCAGATCGTAAGCGATCCCGAGATGGGCACGGCTTCGTTGCAGCGCCTACTTGTCTTTGCGCAGGCCAAGGTAGCACCACCGCCGGGCGACCAGGGCTCGGCGGTACGTATGCATCCTCATATCCGGCAGCTGGCGCTGCTCTCGCTGCTGGCCGTGTGGGTGGACGTGATTCCCGGCTACCGTATCCGTGCGCTATCGGAGCAGGAGCAAAAAGAACGCGTGAGCCAAGAAGTGGCGCGTCGTCGCGACTGGGAGCAGAGTCTCGTGCGGCTGTACCGCGACTACCTCGAATGCTGTGAGGCAGAGGTGCGCGATACTGCCTCGCCCCTCTCGCGCGTGGCTTTGCGCTGCTTTTGCACATTGCTTGTGCGTGTCCCCCACTTTAACTACCGCAAGAACCTGCTGGCCTCTGTCATTGCGCACCTTTCGCGCAAGTCGTGGACGCCAGCGAGCGAGCAGTGCGCCTCGTCGCTCATCCAGCTGCTGGGCAAGGATGCGGACGGCGAGATCGCTTTGGAGCTCGTCCAGCTCCTCTACCGCATGATCCGCGAGCGCAAGTTTGCTGTGCATGCCAATGTGCTCGATGTGCTCGTGCATTTGCGGTTGCGCAGTGAGCTTCGCCGCGACGTGAAGAGCGGTCCGATGGGCACTGCGCATGCGCGTCCCCCGCCGCGCCGTCGTGTGGACCCGAAGCAGGTGCGCCAGGGTCTCGCTGTGCACCGCAGCAAGAAGCAAGTCAAGAAGGATCGCGAGCTGCAGGCGATCGAGCAGGAGATGCGCGAGGCGGACGCTGCCCTCGATGTCGAGGAGCGCGAGCGCAACCAGTCTGAAACGCTCAAGCTGCTGTTCGCTTTGTACTTCCGCGTGCTCAAAAGCGAGGTGCCCCTGCCTTTGCTCGCGTCCGCGCTCGAAGGCCTCGTCCACTATGCTCATCACGTGAGTGTGGACTTTTTCCGCGATGTGGTCGGTGTGCTGCGCACGCGCCTGACCGAGGCGCTGGACGCGCGTTCGTACCGGGCGGCGTTGCTTTGCATGGTCGCTGCGCTAGCGCTGCAGCATGGTCAGGGCGGCGCGCTGGAGCTGGATCTCGGCGACATGTATGCGGCCCTGTATACGGTGCTTTTGCCACTGAGCACGAGTGGCCTGTTGGAGGAGGGCGACGTGCCCAAGCGAGGGCACATCGCCGGGCTGCGGCGCTGGAGTGAAGCGTCTATGCTGTTCTATGCCATGGACATGGCGCTTGTGCAGGCACCGCGTGCGACGCTGCAAGTGTCGCTGGAGCGCACCGCTGCGCTGGTGCGTCGCTTGCTCGGCGCTGCGCTGCATTGGCCCACCACAAGTGCGCTGCGCGCGCTGGAACTGGCCCAGGCCATTCTTGCACGCACAGCCACCATCGAGGCGCGCTTTGAGGCCTTGCTGGACAACCGCGATGCGGTGCAGGATGGGCAGTACGATCCTTTGGCCACCCAACCGGAAAGCGCACGCGCCTTGGCCAGTGGCGAGCCGTGCTGGGAGTTGTGCCTGCTTAGTCGCACCCATGCGAATGCGCAAGTGCGCGAAACGGCTACAGCGCTGCTTCATTGGACCCGATAGACTGGACCGCTAGGTAGTACTACTATACAGGCGCCCGCAGCCACCGAGGACAGCCCGAGGCGTGCGAGGCAGGCGCGGCCCAGATGGTCCAAGAAGGAAGGCCTTTTCGCTTAGGCCGTTGCCTCGGCACCCTCGCGGCTCTCGTACTCGCGGAGCACCGTGAGCGCCTCCTCGACCTTGCTGCTGAGCGCCTCGTCGTCCTCGAGCAGGTGCAACAGCTCGCCCACAGGCAGCTCCAAAATCATACCCGTCAGCTTACCAGCAAGCTGGGGCTGCGACGCGGCAATCTTGGGGTAGATGGCCTCACCGAGCATCTGCTTCTGCTCCTCCGGCGACGCATTGGCGAGCGCCGCCGCGGTGAGGGCCTCGGGCTGCGCGGGCGCCGCGGCGGGCGCCGGCGCACCCTGACCACGCTGCGCGCCAGCGGGCGCCGCACCACCCGCGGGCGCCGCACCGCGCGGCGGGCGGGGGGGACGGTAGCCCTGAGGGAACATGCCGCCCGCAGGGAACTGGCCAGGGGGGTAGGGCGCACCGGGCGCGCCCGCCATCGGGGGCATACCCTGCATCATGCCCGGCGGGTACTGAGGACGCACCTGACCGGGGAACTGCGCCGGCGGCTGGGGGTAGTACATGCCGGGGGCGCCGGGGTACATCTGCGCAGCCGCGGCAGCAGCAGCCTGCTGCTGCTGCAGACGCAGCTGGTTGTGCTGCATCATCTGCGCAGCAAGCTGCTGGTGGCGCACGTCCTTGCGCTGCGCGAGCGCCACGTACAGCGGGCGGTTCTCGATCATCTTGCCGTTCATCTCCGCCACGGCCTTGTTTGCCTCCTCAGGGGCCGAGTAGCACACAAAGCCAAAGCCACGCGAGGCGCCAGTGGGCGTGCGCATCACCTTCGCCGAGGTGGTCGTGCCGAACGGCGCAAACTCCTCCTGCAGGCGCTCGTCATCAAAGTCCTCGGGCAGGTTCTTGATGTACAGGTTCACGCCCTGGTACTTGGTGAGCTTCTCGTTCTTGGCAGCCTCGTACGCCTTGCGCAGCTCCTCCTCACGCTCCGACTTCTTCTGCGCACGGCCGAGGAACAGCTTCTGGCCGTGGAACTCGGTGTCGTTGAGCTCCTCCACGGCCTTGGCCGCCTGCGCGTGCTCGGCAAAGTTGACAAAGCCAAAGCCACGGCTCTTGCCCTCCTCGTCGGTGGCGAGCGCGGCCGAGGTGATCGTGCCGTAATTCTCAAAGAGCTTCTCAAACTCCTCCTGGGTCACCGCAGTGTCGAGGTTCTTCACGTACACGTTCGTGTACTGCGCACGCGCCTCCTCGATCTTCGCCTGGCGGTCCTTCTTGGAGATGTGGTGGCCCACGTACACCTTCTTGTCGTTCAGAAGCATGCCGTTGACGTGCTTGATGGCCGCCTCGGCCGCCTCCTTCGACTCGTAGTGCACAAAGCCGTAGCCCAGGCTGCCCTGCTCGTTCGAGGCCACCTTGCACGACAGAATCTTACCGAACGCCGAGAAGGTGTCGTGCAGCGCCTTGTTGTCAATCGCCTCGTCCAAGTTCTTGATGAAGATGTTGCCCTGGCCGGCACGACGTTGACCGGGGTCACGCTGCGACCACATGATACGGCAGGGGCGGCCGCGGATCGGCGTGTAGTTCAGCTGCTCCAGCGCACGCTCGCTGTCCTCGGCGTTCAAAAAGTTCACGTACGCGTAGCCGAGCGAGCGGCGGGTGACAGCGTCACGGCACACACGGATGCTGCTCACGGGGCCCACCATGTTGAAAATCTCGAACAAAATGGCCTCGTTCACGTTGGGGTCCAGCTCACCCACGTACAGCGACGTGTTCACCGAACCCTGGCTAGACTTGGGCTTCTCGTCCTCCTTCTTCTCAGCAGGCTTCTCCTCCGCCGGGGCCTCAGCGGCCGCGGGCGCAGGGCCCGGGGTTTCGCTCACCTGCGTCGTCTCGGCAGGAGGGTTGGTAGCAGCAGGCTGCGTCGAAGCGGCTTCAGCAGACATTTTCCTAGAGTATAAAAAGTTTTTTTAGGGTTTTTCGATCGTTCAGAAGAAGAAGACGCAACCGCTTTCCAAGGATACGTCGACCACGAGAGGAGGATAGGTTTTTTTTCGGCCGCGCACCAGTGGCGTTTTTCACCGCCGCGGCCGCCCACACCCTGCCTGCAGCTGCGAAGAAAACTCCTGGGTTTTGCATGACACGTGACTTCTGCGTTGAGGGGCCTCCCCCGCTAGGTCGGCCACACCTGCATTCACGTGATACAGGGCCCCTGCCACGACGCCTCGGCGCCCGCTTCGCACTGTGTGGGTGGCTGTACGACACCGGTATACTCCTATAGGAAGGTATCGACACTATCGATACGTTTTAAGCACTGTCCTGCACAACGCCGACCTGGGCTGCACGCAGGAGCTTGCCCTTGATCATATAGCCCGTCTTGCTGCAATCGAGCACACTGCCCGGCTCCTTGCCCGGCACAGGCGCCTGGTATAACGCTTCGTGTAGCTTGGGGTCAAACTTTTCGCCTGTTGGGTTGAAGGCTTCAATGCCATGCGTCCGCAGCATGTCCACAATGCTCTTGCGCGTGAGGCTCACACCGTCGTAGAGCTCCGCCAGGGTGCGCGGCGCCTCAGCCGCATCACCAGACGCCTTACGCAGCGGCTCTGGCACCGACTTGAGCGCGAGGTCCAGCACATCAATCGATTCAGTCAGGTCCCTGGCGAGCTTCGTGATGGCAACGTCACCCGCGCTCTTCTTCTCCTCGGCGGAGCGGCGCTGCAGGTTTTGCAGCTCTGCCTTGGTATACAGCAGATCATCCGTCAAGTCCTTCACGCGCTCATCCTTCTCCTTCAGCTGCGCCTCGAGGGGATTCGCCTCACCCTGGGCCGCCTCGTCCTTGGCCGCCTCGTCGGGCTTCGCCTCCTCGGCGGGCTTGTCCGAGTAGAAACGCACACACCCAGCGGTGCGCATCGGCGGCGCAGCTACTAGAGCGCGCGAAAATAGGCCAAATATGGCGTTCTTCGAAGGAGCGGCAAGCATCGCAAGTCGGGAGGTAGGTCGTCGATGTGCGGAGGCGACGTGTGGCAAGACAGCCTCTGACTAAGCATGACATGACTGCGGCATGTCCGGCCCTACTGGGCCGTGTTAGAACGGCCGTGAGCAACGCGGGCCAACCTGCGTTGATTGTCCCGGTGAAGCGGAGACCAGCTTTTTTCCATCTTACCATTGTCAACAACATGGCGTCGCAGGCTCAGGTGATTCACCAGAAGTTCGACAAGTTCATGGGTCAGGTGTGTAGTGCAGCCAGCATCCTTTCTCGATACTAACACGGCGGCGTTTTTGCGCTTGTTGTTGGTAGCTGGACACGGAGGTATGTGTTCTTTGGCTCACCGCAGCTCTCCAAGTACCCCAGCTTGAACCGTTTCGACAAGCACCTGCCGGTGCCCAAGTCGTACATTGTCGTGGGTACCCTGGCTCTGTTCACTTTCGTACGTATGCCATGGCTGACGATAGCTTATCTTCTTTAACATGTGGGTATCTCATCGCTGACCCCAGCTTCGCCGGCTTCCTGACCAACTTTATCGGTTTCTTCGTGCCGATGTACTTCTCGCTGGACGCTTTGGAGAGCCCCCAGCCCCAGGACGACATTCAGTGGTGCGTAGTACCCACACACTGACGACAGGCTCACGTACTGGGTGGTGTTCGGCTTCTTCAACTTCCTCGAGACCTTCATCAGCTTTGTGCTGTACTGGTTCCCCTTCTACTACACTTTCAAGACTCTGGCGATTGTCTGGCTTGTGCTGCCTCAGACCCAGGGTGCGAAGCTCGTGTACTACAAGCTTTTGCGTCCTGCGTTCCTCGCCGTGAACGGTTCGCAGTCGAAGGTCCCCTCGACCCCCGCTACTGTGGACGCCACCAAGCCCGGCTTCTCGGCGGCTTCGACGGGTCTGCACACCCAGTAAGTTTGCTAGATCTATAGTTGGAACGCTCGCCTGGTCCTCTATCGGCCCCCCGGTGGCGCTCGGCAGCCGCATCGTGGACGGCCGTAGTGCTGAGTCAGCGCCGCAATTTTTTTGTCTTTGCCGCCGACACCATGACCCAGGCGACGCCTGCGCCCCGCGCTGGCACCGCCAAGAGCAAGCGTACGAGTACGAGCACGGCTCAGGAGACTTCTGCTTCTTTGCCGGCGCGCAAGCCGTTTGGCGAGGAAGACTCTGACGATGAGGACATGCTGGAGCCGCTGCCGGACGAGGCAGCAGCAAACGATGACGACGACGAGGCGCTTGTGATTGACCAGGACCTGCCTGATCTGACGCAGGCACCGGGACAAGGCGCTGATGTCGATGATGGTCGTTTGCGCTTCCAGCCGATCAGTGCGACGGCTCTTGCTGCGGCCAACGCCGGCGTCGACCCCCATGTCCGATCGCAGTTGCGCAAGGTGCCCATTCCGCCGCACCGTATGAGTCCCCTGAAGCGCGACTGGCCGAAGATTTACACGCCGCTGGTTGAGCAGGCAGGTCTCATGGTGCGCATGAACGTGCGGACCCGCTGCGTCGAGATCAAGTCGTCGAAGCACACGGAGGATTTGGGTGTCCTGCAAAAAGCTAGCGACTTTGTCAAAGCCTATGCGCTGGGCTTTGATGCCGACGATGCTCTCGCGCTTTTGCGTCTGGACGATTTGTATGTGGACTCGTTCGAAATGAAGGATGTCAAGACCCTGCATGGCGACCATCTGAGCCGTGCGATCGGCCGTATTGCCGGCAAAGATGGCCGTACGCGCTTCGCGATTGAAAACGCGAGCCGCACACGTATCGTGCTAGCCGATACAAAGATTCATATCCTGGGTGCCTACCAAAATATCCGCGTGGCCAAGGACGCGATTGTGGCCTTGATCATGGGCAGTCCACCCGGCAAGGTCTACTCCAAGCTGCGCACCGTGAGTGCACGCATGCGCCAGCGCTCGTAGTTCTGTCCCCTGTAGCATAGCATGCCGTATTAGCCCTGCAAGGATGGCACGAGGGCTTGTAGCAAGGCTCCAATATGAGGCGCACCGGCCTTGGCGAGCCACGCGAGGAACTGGCGCCGAATGTCCGTGTACAGCAAGTGCTCTGGCAGGCCGCCGGCGCCGCGCGCGCCCCGCAGCGCGGAGGGTGTGATGGGCGCACGAATATTCATGCCAGGCAGCAGCGACTCGTGGCAGAACTGCTCAAAGAGGGGCGCTAGGAGCGAGCCATGGGATAGCGAAGCGACCAGCACGAACGGCACAACGCGCTGCTCATCACACGCTTGCTTCCATACGGCCACGGCGTTTCGATCACATACGAGCACATCGTCGATGGTAATCCCGCGCTGCAGACATTGGCCAAACGCTCGTCCACTCCAGATCATATCTGCCAGTGCTAGTGCCATATCGTCCACGGTACGCGCGTGCAGCGCACTGTCTGGCGCACTCAGCACATGCGTGCGCATATACAGAACATGCTCACACACACGATCCAGCGTCGCCACCGAGCCGGCCAAGCTGGGGGGCGCTGCGAGCTGGACAAAGGGGAACGGAAACAGGTGCGTAGCCTCTGCGCAGTGAGCATGCACTAAAGCACCTTGCAAGGCAAGCATGGCCGCATACACGGGCAGCGTCGGATCGCCGCCGAGCACCAGCGCTTCCTGGCACTCGATCGCACAGGCCATCAGGGCAGGTGTATCAGGCGCCCCCACATCCGCCCAACGTTCCAAAAGGCGGACCATGCATTGCAGCACCGAGGCGGAAAACAGGTCCGAGACGCCCTCCATCGCCGCCATGTGGCAAAGTGGGCGGAAGAAGGGCGTGAACAATTCGTCCCAGGGCCGAGGGGGTAGCCATGTACAAAAACGCTCCAGTCGGCGCATCGTGGGCCGCCATCGGCGCTCCCACACAGAAAGTCCGTCGATGTGGGCCAGATGAGCCAGCGCATCCTGGCCCATCGACTGCACCACATGCACGAGAAGCGGCAAAACAGGGCGCGGTACGCACTGCAATGCGGCCACATGCAGGTAGAGCGCGTCTAAGAGCGCATACGCGCCAGGGTCAAAGGGCGGCGTCTCGGTGGGCAGTGCTGCTCCTTTCTCGCGATGCCGCGCGTAGTGCGCCGCCAGGAAGCGCCCAGACGAGGCAGCTAGACGCGTTCCCACGCTGTGACTGTTATGAGGCTCGAGCGCGGGTAGCAGCGCCAAAGCATGTCGAAGTAGGCGCGGCACGCGTGAGCGAACGTAGGGACTCGCGAGGCCAGGGACCGTATCTGGGAGCGTGAGCGTGGGCCATGCATGCGCCCAGGCGGCCAACGGCAGCGAAGTAGCCTCCGAAGACCTGTGCGCGGATGCAGGCTCATCCACAGGCAGTAGGAGCGCTGGCTGAAACAGGGCGTACGTGTCGAGCAGTGCGTACAGAGCCGGGTCGTGTGTGGATTTGTACCATTGAAGCCTGCGGTCAGGTGTGTGAACGTACAAGGCACGAATGCGAAAGGCACGCACATGCCGCGCCTCTGTGAGCTGGCACAAGAGCGCACACAACGCGGGTCTACGTCAGCGACACGCACGTACCGGAGAGGCACTTCCTGCAGACACGCAAACAAGAGACCGTACGAACGACGCAGCACGCGTCTGGCGTCTGGCGTCATAGCATCCTGCGCATGGTCCTTTATCAGCGCTAGTACGTCGCCCTAGGGTTAGCGCGCTGGACGTACACGGTCCGCTAGCGGCGTATGCACGTCACATGCATGGCCCACCAGCGTGAGAACAAGCTGGGCATCCCAAGGCGCGCCCTGGAGGGCCTGGGACATCCATGGCGCTACGTTGCGCGCGTGCGTGTTGCTCAACTCGGCCACGGTGCGGTGCGAGGCTGCGCCAGTTCGCTAGGCGCGCGTGGCCGGTGCGCCGCGAGCGCCGCCGTGAATATCACGTGACATTGATCGGGGTGGTGCGTGGCCGCCAGGCGCGCGCGCTGCGACGGCGATGACGAGGCACCTACTTATGCCGCCGACGACGGAGGAGGTGCGTTCATCCTATCTTACGATGCAGTCCCAATCACCCGCAACGGCCACATCGGTCGTGGTGCACCCACTGGTGCTCCTGTCCGTAACGGACCACGCTTCTCGTATGGCCATTAGCGCGCGCAAGCGCGTGGTCGGCGTGCTGCTGGGCCAGGACATGGGCAAGACGATCAACGTGGCGAATAGCTTTGCTGTGCCTTTTGAGGAAGATGAGAGTGATCCCAAGACGCTTTTCCTTGACCACGATTACATCTATGGCATGCTCGAAATGTTCAAGAAAGTCAACGGTACGTTGTGCCTGCTGACCGTACAGCGCGAGAGCGTTTTATTGGCTGGTACCACACAGGACCGAAGCTGCGCTCGTCGGACCTGGAGATCAACCACATGATGAAGCGGTTCACGCCGCGTCCCGTGATGGTGATCATTGACCCGCGACGGGAAGACGTGGGTATTCCCACGGACGCATACTTGGCCGTGGACGAAATCAAGGACGACGGTACCGCGACACAGACGACGTTCATGCATGTGCCCACGGTGATCGAGGCCGAAGAAGCCGAGGAGGTCGGTGTAGAGCACCTCCTGCGTGACATCCGCGATACGACCACCATGGGCTCGCTCTCGGACCGCGTAGCGCAGCAGCTATTCTCGCTGCGGGGCTTACACCGCCGCCTTCTGGATATCCGCGACTATCTCGCGGCGGTCATGCGTGGCGAGTTGCCGGTGAACCATGAAATCGTGTACGAGTTGCAGAACGTGTTCAACTACCTGCCGGACCTTGAGAAGCCTGAAACCGTGCGCAGTTTCCGTGTGGCCAACAACGACCGGTTGCTCATTGTATACCTCAGCAGTCTCATCCGCTCGGTGATTGCGCTGCACGCCCTCGTGAACAACCGTTTGGAGATGGCGCATGGCGAGCACAAGGACCCTATCGCACCTGAGGCGCAGGGAGTAAAGGCGCCGGAGGCCTCTGAGAACAAGGCACCTTCTTCGTAGCTAAGCGCGTGGCGCTTCATAGTGGCCCCCCTGCGCCGTGGCGCGGCGCGCCCGCTGTCGACTCCACCCGACGCTGACAAAGCCATTTTTTTTGGACGGCGCTTTCTTGCTGCGAGCGACGATGCCGTTCTCCCACCGGCCGACGCTGAAGCAGCAGAACAAGCGCTTCAAGTCGGGACATGCAACAAAGGGCGAGCGTAAGCGTGCAGCCAAAGGTATGTTGATATGCGCTGACCGCAGGCAAGAATGAAGCGCCCGTAACTGGCGCACGCCCTTCCAAGGCGCACACGTTGCGTATGGCCGGCAGCGCGGAAGGCTCGCGCAGCAACCGCCGCAACGAGGCGCGTCAAATCTCGCAACAGAAGCGTGCTGCTATCGTGGAGAGCACACGTATTTTCACTGGAACGGGTCTCCGTGGCGAGCAGCGCGGCGTGGGCGGTCGCCACGCCAAGGCAGGTGCACCTCGTATCTGTGCCGTGGTCGCACTAGCGCCTGATGTAAACGAGTGGGACGTGGCACGCGCACTAGAACAGGATGAAGAGTCGCTGGGCCTTCGTCGCGTGCCTGGCAAAAGTGCCGATGAGGCTCTCGCTCAGGCGCGGCCGCAGAGTGAGCTGGATGCGCCGCGCTTCCGCCAATCGCTGCAGTTCCTGCCCATTCCGTACGGTGCTCTGATGCCAGCGATGGATGCGTGCCGCTGTGCAGACTTTGTTGTGCTGCTTTTGTCTGCATCGACGTCGATTGAGCCAGGCTCATGGGGCGAGCTGTGCCTGCGCACGTTGCAGGCGCAAGGTGTGCCTCCAACGTTGGCTGTCGTGCCGACGCTGCATAGCGCCGACGAGGCACCCACGTCGAAGCCGTCCGCCTCGGCCAAAGAAGCGCAAGGCGTGCGGAAGAGTCTTTTGAGCTTTATCCAGTACTTTTGCCCGGATGTGAGCAAGGTTCATGCGCTGGACGAGGCAGCGAGTCGTAGCGCCCTTGTGCGTACGCTGGTGACCACGGCACCGAAACGTATGGCTTGGCGCGATTACCGCGCTTGGCTCGTGGCTGAAGACGCGGCGTTTGTGCCTCAAAATCATGAGCAGGGTCTTCTCAAAGTCCAGGGCTGGATTCGCGGTGCGCCGCTCAGCGCAAACCGCCTGGTGCATATTCCTGACTTTGGCGACTTTGCCATTGATCGCATCACGTACGCGCCGCATGGCACCGATGTGAACAGCGAGCCAGAGGCGGTCATGCAAGAGGCGGACGATGCCTCGGCGCCTCTTGCGCCTGGCGCTGTGCTTGATGCGCGGGAGGAGGCGGACGCGGATGATCTCGTGAGCGAGAACGAGCCTGACTTGCTCGCGAACGAACAAACGTGGCCGACCGAAGAAGAAATGGCCGAGGCACCAGCCAACACCGCGGCGCAGGCGGACGAGGAACTGCCCCCTGCTGCGCCTGGCACCACGCCTCGTGAGATTCTCAAGCGTCGCGCAGAAAAAGAAGGTCAACGTCGGTACCAAGCTGCGTGGATTATCGAGAGCGACGATGAGGAAGAGGACGAAGAGGAGGAGGAGGACGACGGCATGGATCAAGATGATGACATTGAGGACGACCATGTCGATGTCGACGAGGAGGACGAGGCTGATGCGGATGCGTCGCAGGCCAGTGAGGGTGACGACTACGACGAGGAAGAGGAGCTTCGTGCTATCGAAGCGTACCGTGCCCAGGTGCAGCGGGAACGTGAGGCCAAGAAAGACGAGGCCGCGCAGGCCGACTTCCCAGATGAGGTCGATACACCGATGGATGTACCTGCGCGCCAACGCTTTGCGCGGTACCGCGGCTTGGAGAGCATGTACACCACGTACTGGGACCCCTATGAGGATCTGCCGGAGGACTACGCACGTCTCTTCCAATTCGACGACTTTAACAAGACGCGCAAGCGCGTGGAGAGTCACTCGCTCATGGAGGGCGTAGCGCCTGGCATCCGCGTGTGTTTGTGGGTGCGGGATGTACCTGTAGCCGCAGCTACGCGTGCGCTGCAAGTCACAGGCCAAGGAACGCTGGGCAAAAAGTGTGACAATGTGCCGTTTGTCCTCTTTGGTCTGCTGCGCCATGAGCACAAGAAAAGTGTGATTCACTTTACCGTTACGCGCAACACCGAGTACGATGCGCCGGTGCGTTCCAAGGACCCGCTGGTGGTGTGCCTCGGCTTCCGCCGCTACGCCGCGCGCCCTACGTACTCACAGCATATCCGTCGCGTTGGCCGTCAAGGCAACAATGTGTACAAGTTTGAGCGGTACTTGCCTCATGGTATTGGCGCAGCGGTGGGCAGTATATATGCGCCGGTGACCATGGGCGGTGCCAGTGTGCCGGTCGTGCTTCTGCGCATGCGTTCCGAAGGCCAAGAGTACGGCTACGATGCGCAGGGAGTCAGTGCTGAGCAGACCCCGCACCTAGTCGGCGCAGGCTCCGTGCTGGATGTGGCGCCCACTCGCATTTTGGCGAAGCGGATTGTGCTCTCCGGTCACCCTTTCAAGCTACACAAGAAAACCGCCACGATCCGGTTCATGTTCTTCAACGCGGACGATGTGCGCTACTTTGCACCGATCACGCTGCGAACCAAGTATGGACGCACCGGGCACATAACCGAGAGTTTGGGCACCCACGGCTACTTTAAAGGTACGGCAAGGTACGCTGACGTCAGCCCATTTCGACGGTCCCTTGACACAGATGGACACTGTATTGATGAGCTTGTACAAGGTATGTATACCCCACTAACGTAAGCGTGTGTACCCGCGTTGGTCCACCTTGTTTCCAGGCAGCCGGGACAATTTGCCGCTGCGCCGTGCGCCCAGCCCGCCCTAGACCGTAGCTTGCTTGGATTCCTTGGTCATATGTACGTAAGCAGTGGTGCTTTTGCCTGGCAAGGGGGCTACGCAGGGTAAGCGTCTGTCGCCGTGCCGCTCCCCCCGTATGAGTGCCTCGTCTCCTGACGAGACGTCGCGCATGCAGGCGCCTGCGCCGAGTGCAACAAAAAATGAGCCGCTCTTTACTCCGACTACTGATGCGCGTGCTTCCGGTTCCGGCAGTCGCCACCGGCGCAGCAATAGTTTCCTCATGGTGAAGCATATGCAAGAGACGCCGGACGAAGAAGTCGATCAGTCCGTGAGTCCCAACGTGAATGCTGAGTGGGTGAATATGAAGGGTACGTTGTCTATGCTTACCGCAGGTGCATGGGTGATCCATGTGGTACTCGTAGTGCTGGCCAAGCTCATCATCAATGAAATCCCGGGCATTTCTGACTCGGTCAAATGGACCATCATCAACTTGGGTTATATGATGGTACGTGGATGGATCTCACAGCAGGTCTCCTACGTAATCTTTCACTATGTGAAGGGCGCGCCGCTCGACCTGAACAGTGGTGCCTACGACGAACTGACATTATGGGAACAGATTGATCAAGGATTCCAATACACACCTGCCAAGAAATACCTTACCAGCTTGCCCATTGGCCTGTACGTGCGCGCGCAATGACACCAGTTTCCTGCTATCTACCCACTACTCTCACTACAACCCATGGCTATTCACGTTGAACCTTGCCGGGTTGCTCTTTGTTCTCTTCCCCAAACTTCCCCTTGTACGTGGCCGCCACTGACGCAGCTTCATCGATCGCGCCTGCTCTTCTTCCCTAGCGCTGGTCCGGGTACGGGTGTCAATACACCGATGCGGCAGCCATCTCGGGATTCGTTTGGAACGGTGCAATAAATAGTGGGTCCTGGTTTGTTGTATAGAGTCGGCTCTGTCACGACACTCGCACGTCCAACGCCACCGATCGATCGATCTCGGTCGGCACTGCCCCCACGTGGAGGAAACGCACCCCGCTGCGCCGCACCGTTGTGCGTCGACGACGGGCGGTGGCGGTCGACGATGGAGCCTGCCATACCCAGGGTGCGATCGCCCGATGCAGCGCCATCGATCTTAAAGAACCCATTGCATCATATTCCGCGCTGGAGCCGGCAGCGTGGCGGCTACGTCACGTACGTGAACGCTTCCCGCTCTCCTTCCGCGACGCGTGCCCTGCTGGTGATTCCCAGGCACTCTCTCCCCCACACATGGCCCTTGTATATGGGCCATGGTAAGTTAGCAACATGGATTGCTCGGAAGGAACGCATGTACCGCTGGGCTTGGCATCATCGCGCCTCCTTGTCGACCACGTCGCCTGACGACATCGAGCCGATGGACCCCGAGGAGCTTGCCATGCTCAACTCTATCATCAATACCCGACGCAGCATGGCTGCAGCGCAAGCTCTGGCTAAACAGGAGGTAACCCCGCACGATACTCCCAAGACGTCGCGACATCGCACGGGAGATGCGCGAGACACCCGTGTACGTTTTGCTCCTCTGCCGTTCGCGGAGGACGATATGGAGCTAGACACGGAGATCTTGGACTTGGATGAACTACCAAGTTCGCATTCTGAGTCGCATAGCTCGTTACGTGACACTGACACGGACAGCGCGTCTTTTACACCGGCGGACAGCGCTGACTCCTCGCTGCACCGGCGCCCTAGCCGCAAGGCCTTCTGGACCTCCTGGTCCCGCAACGCTGATACGTTCTCGCTACGCCGCTGTCCGAGCACGGAGCGTGATGCATCTCCGTCCCCTGAGGAGTTGGAATCGCCCTCCTTCGGACCGCCGCGTGTGTCGCCGGCAGAGCGTCGCCGCCGCCGCCAACATATTCTGTCGCAGCGCCCTGGCGGGACCGGTATGGTGACGCTGCTTGATGGGAAGCGTATCCCTGCGAGGAAGGTGGGCGATCCAAAGCAGGAGCACGATATGGACGCCGATGTCGACGCGCAACTGTGGGGCTTTGCGGCCCTGGAACGGCAGCGCGCGCGTGTACAAGCATCGACGCCACGCCGACACACTCTCTCCTCTGAACGTGCAACCGAGGTGCGCCGGCGTCATGAGCACGAGATGCATGCCCTCGGCGCGGAAGCCTTGAAAAAGGTGCGGCGGGACAAGCCCAAGTCGCCGGAGCACACCCACTATGATATGGATGTACCAAGCGACGCCAAGTCGCGCGACGAGGGCGTTCGACGGCGCGCCACGGCCGATGCAGCGCGCCAGGAAATTGTGCAGGCCAGTCGCCACAAGCACAGGCACGAATGGGCCGACGAATTTTGGCCACGGCCTAGCGCTACTCGTGCTATGGGCACCTAAATCTACCTTAGCCCTGCCACTCGAACTGAATGTCGCCGGCCTCGAGAAGCGGATCGTCGTTGTCCGGCTCCGCTACGAGTGGGCCCTGGTCCTTTGACGTGAGCTTTGTGCGGCGGTCGCCATCATCGAGGCTGAGCGACGACGAGCCATACAAGAGGCGGTAGCGGCGCTCCAGGCGTCGGCGCGCGTCGGGCGCAAGCGCATCGCTCTCCAGATGCTCGTCGTCCCGTTCCTCCGGCTCATGCATCTCCTCGGGGTCATCGCTGGTCAAAATATGCCGTTCCCAACCGGGACTCGATGGCGACAAGCTGAGACTCATGGGGCCCGGCGGACTGATGGAGCCATCCGACAGGTCGAGCGAGCGCGCTGGCATATCCGGGCTTTGCGCATCCGGCGCAGGCCCGCGCTTGTCTTTGCGGCGCAGGCCCAGCAGACGACGAAGGCGGCTTGGCTTGGGTGTTTCCTCCAGCGCAGGTACATCTGTTTGACTGCGCCGAGGCACATTCGTCGTCGGTGCCGGCTTGGGACTGCGGAGGCCTCGCAGCGATGGCGACGTGGGTTGCGCGGGCGGCACCAGCTCCTCGAGCGGCGGCAATTCCACGTCCGTGGGTACATCCTCTCGCCAAAAATTAAAGTCGGAGAATGCAGCGCTCTTCTCGCTCCGCTTCTTGGTGGCGATCGGCGGGAACATTTGGTCCACCAGGTCGGTCATGTTGGGGTACGATGTGTTGTACCCCGCCAGCTCGAGCAGCTCCATCTTCACTTCGCCGTTGGAATCGATGGTAAAGATGCGCGAACTCGGGATATTCACGCTGCGGTAGCTCAGTGCGTCTGTGATGCGGTTGCCAAAGCCTGCATAAAACGGCGTGGCGTTGTCGGCATTGGCATGCGCAGGATCCACGCCAAACAATCGAGCAATGTCGCGCAGGCATGCCATCTTGAATACCTCGGGCTTGCGCAGAATCACTTCGCGGTGCAGCGATGCCATCAGCCGATCCGGGCTCATAATCACAGGTCCATCCGGTAGCTGGTAGTTATTCTGGTTGATGTTGCGCAGGTAATCGCGCGTGATATCCGCCTGTCCAATCGCGCGTGAAGTGAGGTACATGAGCCGGTAGCCATTTTGCGCAATATCATGGTACAACTTGGCGACCCCCAAATGCGTCCAGTCGCGACCCATGAGTGTGAAAACGTGGCCCAGCGCATCCGACTTGGTAATCGTGCCGTCAATGTCCGACACCACCACTGGCTTCTCACAGTCCCACAAAAAGATACGAGCGCGGCACGTCGCCACACCCGAGTACGAGGACGTGACAGAAAACGTGATGGTATTGGTGCCTTTGCGGAGGCCCAACTGCTTCAGTTGGTCCGACGACAAACGGAGCGTCTTGACATAGGTCTCTGGCAAAGGCGCTTCCTCTTGGCCCTCCTCGCTCTCTTCGGACACGGGCGTCGCAGGCGCAGAGGAGGGCACAGGCTCCAGGGGCGCCTCGGCAGGCGACGAGGTAGCGGCCCTGGTCGGCCCGGGCGCAGGGGCCTCCTTGTTCCACAAGCGGCGCCACACGCTGGCCTTGGCGGTGGCCTTCGGCTTTTCGTCGGTGGAGCGAAGAAGCGCGTCGCGGTACAGCATCAGCGTCGTGAACATGTCGGGGTCTGAGGCACGCCAATGGTAGGTATCCTTGTGCCGCAGACACAGGCGCGCATCGTCGGCCATTGAGCTGTCTTCGAGGAAGCGCTGGAACGACACGCGACCCTCGTCAAACATGCGCTCGTACTCTGTATCACTCGCCTGCAGTGGGCGCAAGAAGAGGCTCAGCTCAAATGTGTACACGGTGCTGTCATCGATCTGCAGCTGAAAGAGGTACGGGTCCGCTTCCGCACACGTTAACGTGCCAAACTCGCCCTCCTCCGCGGTCGAGCTCTCCATGGCATCGGGCCCCTGCATGTACAGCGCTGGCGAGGCTGTCTCGTGCTCTCGATCTTGATCTGAGGCCATCAAAGGCAACGCTGTGTCGCTCACCGACACGGGGATCCGTGGCCGCTCGTGGCGCGTGAGCGAATCGCGCAGCGATGCATCGCTCGCTCGTCGACGCCAGGCAGGGCGCGGGCGGCGCTGAGACTGGAAACGGCCAAGATACTCTTGCTGCCAACGCAGCTGCGGCTGGTCGAGGCGCTCCGTGAGCGAAATCAAGTTGTGCCCGCCGTGGTGGTGGCCCAAAGGCATCTCGTCTGCAAAGCGCCGGCCCTGCTTGAGCGCCAGCTCCCGCTTGAGGTCCGTCATCTTGTAGCCTTCCATATCTAAATCCAGCATGGAAGGATCTCCGACATTTTGCACAGGCACCGTCACATCCACGCTCCTGTCTGCCTCGTCGCTGGGCGGCGTAGCGGACGCGGGCGGCGTGGCCTGTGCTGCCCCGAGATCCAGCGGCTCTGGATCGCCTGGTTTGTCGGGCGTATGCGCATGCACCACAGGGCTTGTCACCAAGTCATCCGGTACATCCGATCGTGCGCTCTCCAACTTCATCACAAAGAAGGCCTCTCCATTCTCCCCCACTTTCATAGCAAACGGCAGTGCGTCGGGCGAATCGTTCAAGTGCAATGTCACCTTGCGCTCCGCAGGACACAAAACACTCATTTTGCCGAAACGCACATGGAACGGAGACGACGATAGCTCCGTCGTGCGACGCTTCGTCGTGGTCTCCGTCCCGTCCTGCAGGGTGGTGGTCTCATCGACTTCGACTTCACGCTCCACCACAATCACATCGATCGCTCCCGTGAGCGTCGATGGATTGATATTGGGCGTAATTGTATTGTACACGGAAGACACAAGCTTCCCCACATACTGCATCGCGACGCCCCGAGTGGCGACACCGAAGAAGCGTGGCTGATGAGCACGGCCCTGCGCCGCTGAAGTACCTCCACACGCCGGGATGTCCACGTGTTTCGGGCGTGAGCGAATCAAGACAGGACGAGGAGGGGTATCGTGGGCCGCCTACGGAGGCTTGACTACTTACGCACGGTCATGGGGTCGGGCGTGCATGCTCCATACTGGACGCCGCCGCTTGCGGGGACGATCTGCGGTGGGTGTTGCTGGCGCCGGCGCCGGCGTGTGAACGTCGGTGTCCCCCGATCGACGCCCATGCTCATGACGCGAGCCTGGCGCTTTGGTCTTGGCATCTTGCGCACTTGTGGCGGTGCAATGACTCTCGGCACGTCGCTCATTAAGTGAGCGCCGTATGCGCGCACCGGGCGACGCGGTAGGCGTCGCCTTGCTCTCTGTGCCCTCGTCGTGCTCTTGCGCATCACTCTGGAGTGCTTCCAAGCGACGCACCAGGTAGCTGTGCAAGCGGTCCAGCCGCGTCTGTGCCCCTAGTGGCGATTCTTGTCCAAGGCACTCGATCGTATCATGAAGCGCCTTTACGTAGCCGTCCACAAAGGCTTTGTGTGCATTTTGACGCCCTTGCTTGTAGAGGTTCGTCAATTGCAAGGCCGCGACTGGCTGTCAGTCACAACAACGTACCACGAAACTCGTCTGTAAGCCGCTCATCATACTCGTGACACAATTCCGCGGGCGACTGCTCACCGGATATCTCTAGGCTCTCGCGTAAGTTGGTCAGGTCCATCGTTCAACCGGGAACAAAAATTCTCGACAAAGAGCGACGAGCCGCAGGTCACGTGCATGCGCTAGGGCCACCCTGGCACCAGGCGATCCCAGTGCACAGCACGGCGCCGAGGCGGTGCACGCTGCGCGCGCCATACACACACAGCCGATGGACTTGAGTGAGCATTATTATACGTACCGGCCATGCGCACACTGAAACGGCAAGGCTGTCTCGCTCCACTGACCGAGCAGGCGCTCCATCTGTTCGTGCGCGAGCGGCTGGTGGAATCGAATGGCCGTGTGACACGCATGCGAGGCAAGCGCTTGGCGCAGGAAGGGAGGCATACAGCGCAAGGCTGCTAGAGGCGTACCATCGCGCTCCCACGGCGCCCGTACACCTGTCTCGGCGAGCCAGGCGGCACAGGCAGCCGTCGATGTAGCGAGCTCGGCCGCAGGACGCGGGCGTAGCGAGGACAATACGTGGGGCACGGCATGAATGCTGCACGTTGACGCAGCGGTATCGATGTGCAGGTCCCAGCCCCAAGACGCCATCACCGCACGTACGTCCGCGTGGGGCACCGTGTGCATGCGCACGGGCTCCGACAGCGGTGTACTGTGTCCCTGCTGCTGCTGGCAGGCGCGCACATACGAACGGGTGAGCGCTTCTAGGCGTACACGCTCGTCCATCGCATGCTGATCCAAGCACAAGAGCGAGAGGGACTCGGAGTCTCTATCGCCACAAACACAAACCACGTATTTGTGATCGACTTGCGCAATGACTCGAACGGCAGGTAGGGCGCTCGGCAGGAGAAGCGGCAGGGATGGCGGCACCGTGTCCACACGCACCATACGAGGTACCTGCTTTGGTGGATTCTGGGGAAAGTAGCGTGATCTCGTTCGTGGCGCTTTGTGTAGCCGCGGCTTGGACAACAGCGGCGGTGGCTTGGGCAAGAGACGCGATAGAAGGGCGTACCAGTCAGCCAGGGGTGCACCCAGTGCACTACTCCGTTCGACCTGTACATGCAAAACATACACTGACACGTCCGAGGGAAGGCACCGCGCCACATGCTGGTACAAGCGCGTACTGTCGTCCCATACGCGCGCAAGCTCCGGCAGCCAAGGCACATGCATGGGGCAGGTCGACATCCATACCATCGGCTCATGGGGGCGGCATGGCACCAGCTCACCATTCACATACAAGCATCGAAGTGATTCTGCAGCGCGACCCACGACGCCGTGCAACGTCGCTTGCCATACATGTGCCTCGGCAGAAAACGTGCAGTGCGTATGCACGGTTTGTGCCTCTCTGAACGAGGGTATCAAGGCACGAAGACGTTCCTGTACATGGTTCGTAGGCCTTAATAATAACCCCGGTGCTCGAAATTGCACTTGGGGGTATTGCAAGGCCCGTCGAAGAAGCGCTTGGCGGATCCGGTATACAATACGCCGTTCGCGGCGGCGGGCCATGTGACGACGCACTGGCATGCGCCACCACAGATCATGAACCAGGATGTGGGTATCGCGCTTAGGCCGCTTGGTCGACTTGCCTGCGTACAACACATGGTGGTCCTGGCATCAGCGTTTCGTACGTACCCGCTGTAACACCGTCCAAGGGCGCTCCGCGCCTGTATGCACTTCCAGGAGACCGAGCCACGGTAAGCATGCCATGATCGGTGCTTGGTCTAAACTGCACCTCTGCCAATCCAGGAAATATCCGTTCGTTCGCAGCGACTCGTCCTGGCCGTTGTGAAGGCACGCCAGGTGCCACCTGGTTACATCCATCTGGATCTCCAGTCGCGTAGCGCCGCAAGCCAATGCATGATCCGCCAGCTCCAAGGCGATGCGCTCGATCGAGGCCAGCCGTGCATGCGCACGCACCGCGCTCGCTGTATCGGCAGGCAAGCGCCGCACGGGCCTTGGCGGCATGCCGCAGGACGGGTGGCTCCACGTGCGTATCGTAGCTACTTTCTCCACTACAGGGCATGTCGCTGTGCACGGCGCTGAGACGCGCTTTCGACACTCATGCGCCTGCCCTCTCGGAAGGGGGCCATTTGCGGATCCATACGCTGTTTAGCCGACCCCTGTTGATCCGCTCGTTGTATCCTCTGGCGCATATTCACCCCACGGACGCGTGCCAAGGCGCGCCTGTGGATGTATGGCAGGAGCAGGTCCTTGTCACAGCGGCATGGAAGCCAGAGGAGGGGGAAGAGCGTCTTGCCTATGCGCTCGAGCTCTACGTGTATACGCTGCCGGAGCATAGTGCAGCGCTGGTCTACGTGTCCAAGCTGGATACCACAGGCTACGGCCCCCGTACGCATTCGCCGCGGATCCGCGCACATTTGCCCACGAAAGCGCCGTCGCTCACATCCACCTTGACGTCCACGACGATGGACTACTTTGCATCTCGCATGCACTGGACTCGTGCGAATTCAGTGCAAGTGCAGCATGTTTCGGTGCATGTACTGGCGCGCGCTCAGGGGGCCTACCTCTTTCCCTCGTCGGCCGCGCAAACGAACAAGCGTGTCCTTAGCGATGCAGCACTCATTCGCTGGTGGCATGCGTGTTTGAGCGATGTGGTGCGTAAGCGTCACGACCAAGGCCCTGTCAATGCGTTTTATATGATACCCGGCTTGCAGCGCCTCGACTCGCATGCCATTGTGCCCCTCTCAGAAGCATCGCTGGCATTGTGGCAGTATGGCCACCCGTACAGCGAGAAAGGTTGTGGACGTGCTGCCAACGATCTTCCGCCATTGCCGCTGCACGCCGCTCGGTATGAGTCTCGAGCGTCCATTGCCTCTTTGGCCCCAGCCCTGCAAGCGCGCACGTTGGCGACACTGATCCCTGTATTCCCGGATGATCCCAAGGGGCGCTACGTGAACGAGCTGTGTGGTACAGCGCATGAACCTGGTTTCCTGCTCAAGATTCCCAAGGACCAAAAGCCTACCCCGGAGCAACGCGAGGCCATGTCCGAGCGACAGGCTTTGGAAAAAGTCACGGTGGATGCCTTTTGGGAGCAGATGGGGTTCCGTCAGGAGTGCAGCTCAGGGAACGCCGTGGGCGTCTTTGTGGTAGGCACAAGCACAAAAGAGGCGCACGTATCTACAGCGCCCGCGTCTGTCGAAGCGCAGCCCTTGTCGCTGCCCCATCCACTCTTGCCCCATTTGATGCTAGAGCATCTGCAGCAGGATGCCTGCGTATGGTCCGACGCGGCGCAAGCCACACGACTTACGCAGCAATTTTACGAGGGCGTTGATCGAGCTTTGCGACGTAAGGGCGGTGCATCTACACAACCCAATAACCAGGGCATGGTCGGTGAGGGCACGGTCTGGGTCACTCTCCCCCTCGCCGCCGTGTCGCCGGACCAGGTGGCCCAAGCGGAGACGCGCGCCTGCGAGGTCCTGCCTGCGGCACGTGGCACACAGGCACCAGTGCGCGTATTGAGTGTGAAGCGGCGCCGCCGTACATAGGAAGTGGAGGCATTCGGCGGGGTTCTTTGCACGTGCGTTGAAAAAAACGTCGGGCAGGTGGGTGTACGTGGCCCTGGCCACACGGCCCACACTCATCTACCACCATTAATATGGCTGCCCCTGTTGAGTTTTTTACGCTTAGGCTCCTTCCTGGAGAGATCTACCACCTCGACACGGTGCGGGATCTCCAAATCACCAACGTGAGCTTCTCGGACCCTGAGAACCTCTCGGGCAAGAAGCGCAGTGTGCTGCGTGTGCATTACGCCGGTAGCCCCCTCGACCTTGATGACGATGAGGATGACGAGGATGAGGACGATGTGGAAGTTGAGGATGAAGAGAACGACGAAGATGAGGAGGACGACGAGGATGAGGAGGACGAGGATGAGGAGGACGAGGATGAGGAGGACGAGGAGGACGAGGACGAGGATGAGGACGAAGAGGACGACGACGAGGACATTATGGACCTCGAGCCTCGCGTCCCCGTCTTCACCGAGGAGGACTCGTACGTTGTGTGCTCCCTGATCCCCGAGAAGGTATGTGCTTTGGTGCTCACAACAGGTGGAACAGGTGTCGTTGAACCTCCAGATCAGTGAGGAGGAGGAGGTGGGCCTCTCCATCTCGGGTGACGAGCCCGTTGACATTATCGGCAACTACCTCATCTCTGCCGCCCTGAACAACATCGACCCTGAGGCATTCGACTACGAGGACCTCAAGGACCTCAAGGACCTTGAGGACGATGAGGACGATGAGGACGACGAGGATGATGAAGATGATGAGGAGGGTGACGGTCCTCTTCTCCTGGAGGCCGCTGAGGACGACGACGACGATGAGGACGACGACGATGAGGACGACGACGATGAGGAGGACGAGGATGAAGAAGATGAGGAGGACGAGGACGAGGACGGCGAGGATGGCGTGCTCATCGAGGAGGTCGACGAGGAGGACGAGGATGAGGATGAGGACGAGGATGACGAAGACGAGGAAATCGTCGTTGTCCCCAGCAAGAAGCGTTCCGCCTCCGACCTCGACGACTCTGTCCTCGTTGAGGAGGGCAAGCTCAGCCGTGGCCAGCGCAAGCGTCTGAACAAGAAGCTGAAGGCCGAGGCCGCTGCCGCCAGCGCTGCCTCCCAGGCCCGTGACGACAAGGTACGAGACGTCCTGGCATCCGTGCTGACTGATGCTTTGTTCGGTCTGTAAGATCAAGCTTCCTTCTGGCCTACTGATCGAGGATAAGAAAATTGGAACGGGCCCCGTGGCCAAGCCTGGCAACCGCGTGAGCATGCGCTACGTTGGCAAGCTGCAGAACGGCTCGATTTTCGACTCGAACACGAAGGGCAAGCCGTTCTCGTTTCGCCTCGGCAAGGGCGAGGTGATTAAGGGTTCGTTTTCTCCTTTGTGCTGACGCGCAGGTTGGGACGAAGGTGTCAAGGGCATGCAAGTCGGCAGCGAGCGCCGTCTCACCTGCCCCCCGCACCTCGCATACGGCAAGACGAAGCTGCCGGGTATCCCGGCCAACTCGACGCTCATCTTTGATGTGAAGCTGCTCGAGATTAAGTAGAGGTAGCGCTCCCAGGTCGTGTCTAGTCACGTGTGTAAGACGGTGCGTGCGCTCGCATCGCCGTTGCTGTGGCTTGACGTTATGCCACCGAAAGGTAGTCGTGCTCGTAGCTCACACGCAGCATCTACACGTTCCAGGAAAAGCGACACCCAGCCTCAGAGTCGCACTACTGCGCGTGCTTCTCGGCGTATGTCGACGGCGCCTGCTTCTCGTAAGCGCGCCGTCCCGGAAGACGACGAGGTACGCAGCAAGCGTGCACGCTCGTCGCTGTTGAATGAGCCGCCGGCAGCCATTCCACCTCTGCACACGAGCGATTTGGAGGAAGGGATTACCGGCCGCCGGACCATGGCGGCTCTCTATGCCACGCAAGGCGATGTGCCTGCCTCTTCGGCCAAGGAGGTGGTACCTCGCAAGCTGTTCGTGTGGGGCACGGGTGAAGCGGGCCAGCTGTCCCTGGGCGGTCCGGATGATGAGAATATCAACAAGCTGACCAAGCCCAAGCCATTCGGTAACAAGGCGTTGTCGCAACAGACGGATGCCGGTGAACTGGGTGTGGGTGGCGCCACGATGATGGCTGCTGGTGGTATGCACACACTCGTCGTTGATGCGAACGGCCGCATTTTGTCTTGTGGTAGTGACGACCATGGGACGCTTGGCCGCCAGTACCGCGAATCGTCCAACGAGTCCGAGGACGACTTTTACTATGTGCTGCGCCCGGTCGATGGCGTTTCGCCCACGGGCCACGGTGTGCCTGCGCCCGAGAATGGCCACGTTTTGCATTTCCGCGCCACACGTGTGGCGGCGTCGGATGGGTGCAGCGTGGCTCTCGACGCGGAAGGTCGGCTTGTTGCTTGGGGCCACTTTAAAGATGGCGAGGGCAAGGTGTGCTTCTCGGATACCGATGAGGACGGCGCGCCAAAGGAACAGTGGTTCCCTTCGCTTATTTCTGCGCTTGAACATGAGCGCTTTGCCCAGGTGGCATGCGGCGAGAACCACATCTTGGCGCTGACGCTGGATGGCCGTGTGTACTCGTGGGGCCTCAACAGTATGTCGCAGTTGGGCCGCTTCGCCAACTTGTACCATATTCGTGCGCGCTTCACCAAGCGTGATCCTCCGGCCAGCATGATTCTTACGCCGGGCGTGATCGCTGAGCTGAAAAACATTGTGCACATTGCCTGTGGCCTGAATGCCAGCTTTGCTGTGGACGTGGACGGTCGCGTGTTTGCTTGGGGCCTCAACACCCGCGGCCAAACCGGTACAGGCCTGAAGAAGGACAAGGTGACGCGTCCCACCCGCGTCAAGGCCCTGGAGCCATCGCACCTCGATGGTGCGCGCGTCGTGCAGATTGCGGGTGGTGAGTTCCACACGGCCTTCCTGCTGTCCAACGGGCAGGTGTATATCTGTGGAGACGGCGACGAAGGCAAACTTGGTCTTCCCAGCACGCACCCGGCCATGGCGTCCTCGGAGGGAGCGCCTGTGCAGCTGCGCACCCCCGTCCAGGTGCCGATGCCGATGCCGCCCAGCTATGCGAGCGCGGCGGCCAAGACCATGGATGGCGCTACGCGCGTGATTGGTATTGCCGCAGGTATGCGCTTTACGTTTGCCTTGGCGGCCGACGGAACACTCTACTCGTGGGGTACTACGTCTGATGAGGCGATGGGCCAGCCAGCGGAAGTATGGGGTGAGGATCAGAGCAAGGACACTCCTACGGCCGTGCCGATGCCTGGCGAGCCGGGGGCGTGGGTCGTGGCCGCCGTGGCCACAGCGGGTCAGCACTCGCTGGCCCTGGCTGTCCGGGCGTCCTGAGACGGGCCATCGTGCCCGATCTCGTGGATCACGCCCGATCGTATGGGCCTGCGCCCCTCCTTGCTCCTTCCCACCCCTCTAGAGCCCATGTGCGGATGATGCTCAGGGGCCTGATGCGGGCCGTATACTTTCTGGCGCACTTTCTGTAGCTATGCTAGCATGTATGTGATGCTTTTCTTGCTGGTGTGCCCTGGCTATGCTCGATGGGACGGCCCGCGTAGTGGCACCTCCACGCGACACGCGCGCGTGTCGTGCCTTGAGTTGCCCGATTGGGAGGCGGTAAGTCTGGGCGCGGTGCAATCAATTCACGTCGCGCAGGTCCCTGGACGGGCGAAGGGCCCTAAACACCAATGGATAAGCAGCATCTTTCTTAGCTCCACCACAGACGCGTCTTGGTATCGAGATCCTCATGGCGCCCGCAGCAGCATCCTCCCTGAAAGGCTCGACCAAGAAGTCGACCACGACGAAGAAGACTACGCATATGACGTACGAGGACATGATCAAAGAGGCCATCCTGGCGCATGGTGCCGAGGCTCGTCTGGGTTTGGGTCGTCCTACCATTAAGAAGTATATTTTGGCCAAGCACCCCGACACCGGCCGGCTGCCGCTGGCCTCGTTCAACACCCGCTTTAACCAGGCAATCACGCGTGGTGAAGAGAAGGGCGTGTTCCTTTTGCCCAAGGGTGTGAGCGGCAAGGTGAAGGTCTCTGCCAAGGCCAAGCCCGCTGCGAAGCCCGCGGCCAAGAAGGCTAGCAAGCCTGCTGCTACGACCACGGCGAAGAAGGTGACCAAGCCTGCTACCAAGAAGCCTGCCGCGAAGAAGGTGACCAAGGCCCCGGTCAAGAAGACCTCGTCGGCCAAGGCGACCACCGCTGCGAAGAAGAGCACGGCTGTGAAGAAGTCGGCTTCCAAGGCGGCTGCTACCAAGAAGGCGCCTGCGAAGAAGACGGCCGCCAAGAAGGCAGCTACTACTAAGAAGACGTCTACGAAGAAGGCTCCCGCCAAGAAGGCACCTGTGAAGAAGGCGACCTCCAAGTCGAAGAAGTAAGAATGGTGTTATGAGTATGATTAATGTAGCTGGCATCCTACCTACATGCAGCGCAGGCGGAGGGTCGTGCGGCCGCGCGGTGCGCGGCCTGTGCCTTCCACGTGATGATCACGTGAATAGGAAGGAAGGCGGCCTCCATCGTCCTCGCGGTTTGCCAGTGCATGCCGATTGGGCGTTGGGCAGCTTTGCGATTTGCCTTCCCTGTTCGACCTCGACCTGTGCTACGCGCTGTACATCCGATTGCTGCATCCCATATCCATATGAGTCAGCCACCCAGTGCTCCGCCTCCCGCGGAGGTGCCGCCTGCGGGCGCCGAGGGCCCCTCCAAGTCGGCACAGAAGAAAGCTGCCAAGCTCGCTGAGAAGCAGGCCAAGGCAGCCGCTAAGAATGCGCTCAAGGCCGAGAAGGGCCCTGCGCCGGCTGCTGGCGGCGCCAAGAAGGAGAAGGTGAAGAAGGAAGTGAAAGAGGAGCCTGCGTGGGTCGATCCTACCGTGCCCGGCGAGAAGAAGGACCTCTCCGCGCCGATGGAGAGCGGCTACAACCCGCTGCACGTTGAATCGTCGTGGTACGCGTGGTGGGAGAAGAAGGGCTTCTTCACGCCGACGCCCCCCAGTGACGAGGCACCGTGGGACCCTGCCAAGACGTTTGTCATTCCGTTGCCCCCGCCGAACGTGACGGGCGTGCTGCATATTGGTCATGCGCTGACCATTTCCATCCAGGATGCGCTCATCCGTTTCTACCGCATGAAGGGATACCGCACTGCGTATGTGCCTGGGTACGACCATGCCGGTATTTCGACGCAAACGGTCGTGGAGAAGCGTCTGGCGAAGCAGGAGGGCAAGTCTCGCTACGACTACGGGCGTGAAGCGTTTGTGGAGAAGGTGTTTCAGTGGAAGGACGAGTACCAGCGCCGCATTGGTCTCCAGATGCGCCGCCTGGGTGCGAGCTTTGACTTTTCGCGCGAAGCGTTCACCATGGACGCTGCACGCAGCGAGGCGGTGACGGAGAACTTCTGCCGCATGTTCGAGGACGGTATTTTGTACCGTGAGAACCGTTTGGTGAACTGGTGTGTGTACCTGAACACCACGTTGTCGAACTTGGAAGTGGTCCAGAAGACGCTGCCAGGTCGTACGCTGATGAATGTCCCTGGTTACCCCCCCAATGAGCGCATTGAGTTTGGTGTGATTGTGTCCTTCATCTACTGCGTTGTCGACTCGGAGGAGAGTATCATCGTGGCCACCACGCGTCCTGAAACGATTTTGGGTGATACGGCCGTGGCTGTACACCCTGACGATGAGCGGTACAAGCATTTGCATGGCAAGAAGCTGCAGCACCCCTTCATTGCTGACCGTCAGATCCCGATTGTCACCGACGCCATCGTCGTGGATATGTCGTTCGGTACGGGTGCCGTGAAGATTACGCCCGCGCACGACCCGAACGACTACGAGGTCGGTAAACGTCACAATTTGCCGTTCATCAACATTCTCAACGATGACGGTACCCTGAACGACAACGCGGGTGAGTTTGCTGGTATGAAGCGCTTCAGCGCGCGCCGTGCGGTGGTCGAAGCGCTCAAGGCGCGTGGTCTGTACGTTGAGACCAAGGACAACCCCATGGTGGTGCCCGTGTGTGAGCGTTCGGGTGACGTGATTGAGCCTGTGATGAAGCCGCAATGGTGGGTGAACTGCAAGCCGCTCGCGGAGGCGGCTGTGGCCAAGGTGCAGAGTGAGGACATGACCATTGAGCCGCCGCAGAGCAAGCGCGAGTTCTTCCGCTGGATGGAGAACATCCAGGACTGGTGTGTCAGTCGTCAGCTGTGGTGGGGCCACCGCTGCCCTGCGTACTTTGTCGACATTGAGGGCGAGACCCAGGATCCTGCGGACGGCCGCTGGTGGGTCGTTGGTCGTACGCAGGCGCAGGCAGACGAGCGCGCCGCGAAGCTGGCAGCCGGTCGTCCCTACACTTTGAAGCAGGACGAGGATGTGCTGGATACGTGGTTCTCTTCGGCACTGTGGCCGTTCTCGACGCTCGGCTGGCCGAAGGCGTCTGACGACCTGCGCTACTACTATCCCACGTCGATGCTCGAGACGGGTTGGGACATTCTGTTCTTCTGGGTTGCACGTATGATCATGCTCGGTGTGTACCACACGGGTCAGCTGCCGTTCAAGGAGGTGTTCTGCCACGCCATGGTGCGGGATGCGCACGGCCGCAAGATGAGCAAGTCGCTGGGGAATGTCATTGACCCGATCGACGTGATTGAGGGTATCTCGCTCGAAGGCCTGCAGCAGCGTTTGCGTGAGGGCAACCTGGACGAGAAGGAGATTACCAAGGCCGCTGCCGGACAGAAGAAGGACTACCCCAAGGGCATTCCCCAGTGCGGTACGGATGCGCTGCGTTTCACGCTGTGTGCGTACACGGCGGCCGGTCGTGACATTAACCTGGATATTCTGCGTGTTGAGGGCTACCGCAAGTTTTGCAACAAGCTGTGGAACGCTACGCGCTTTGCCCTGCTCAAGCTGCAGGATGGTTTCCAGCCATTGACGCTGGAAGCGCAGGATGCTTTTACGCCCAAGAGTCTCGTGGAACAGTGGATTCTGCACCGCCTCAATGTCACGGCCCGGCAGCTGAACGACGACATGGAGTCGCGCTCGTTCATGAGCGCCACGACGTGCATCTACAACTTCTGGCTGTACGACCTGTGTGACGTGTACATTGAGGCCATCAAGCCGATCACCGACCCCATCGCGGAGCCTGCGGCGCGCGCATCGGCGCAGCACACGCTGTACGCGTGCTTGGATGCCGGCCTGAAGATGCTGCATCCGTTCATGCCGTTTGTCACGGAAGAGCTGTGGCACCGCTTGCCCAGCCGCCCTGGCGAGACGAGCGAGACGATTGCCCATGCGCGCTTCCCGACCTGGAACGACACGCACGACTTCCATGCGGAAGCTGCCCAGTTCGACGACGTGTTTGCAAGCATTCGTGCGATCCGTGGTCTGGCCGCCGACTACGGCCTCACGTCCAAGGTTCAGGCGTTTGTTGAGGCGCCCGACGCGGCCATCCGAGCCATGCTCTCGTCGCAGGAGAGCGTCATGCACACGCTCATCAAGGGCTGCGAAAGCGTCTCGTGCGTCGCACAGGCATCCGATGTGCCGACTGGCTGCGTCGTTGCTAGTGTCTCGGCCTCCATCCAGGTGCACCTACTTGTGCGCGGCCTCGTGGACATTGACCAGGAGCTGAGCAAGTTGGCGAAGAAGTTAACGCTCAACGAGACGCAGCTCCAGCGCACCACTGCGCTCACGCAAAAGGCCGAATGGTCCAAGACGCCTGAGGATGTGCGTGCCTCGACCGAGCAGCGCTTGCACGACCTTCAGGGCGAGAAGGCAGCGCTCTTGCAGGCGCAGGCCAACTTTGAGCATCTCCGTAGCGCCTAAGCCCACGTTCCTCCACCCGATCGACCTTTTCATCGGGCTTTTTTGTCGCCCCCTTCACGCATGCGCCATTTGTCGACGTTGGCGTGGCAGACGCTCAGTGCGCCGGCGCAGCCGTGGCACGCCGTCGTCGCTGACGTAGAGGCCGACGATGCTGCGTATGTTGCGCGCATGGAGAGTCGTGCGCTTGGCGAGCCCACGCAGCTTACACTAGCGCGGGTGTGTGTGACAGGCCCCACCGACGAGCTGGCGACACTCGACGTGGCGCCTGCGCCTCCCGGTATACCGCCTTTGCCCTGTGTGCATCTTCTTTCTGATGGCGGCGAAAGTGTGGATCATGCGCCGGCCCTGTGTGTCATCACGGGCGGCGGTGATATGGTGCTTCAACCTGTGGGCGACATGGACTCGGATGTCGCACCCGCCGACGTGGTAGGCTCCGTCGACGCTGGCATTCTTGCGGCTGCTTGGAGTCCTGACGAAGATTTGCTCGTGATCATTACTGGTGGCACGGCGCCACGCCTTTTGATCATGACGCGTCACTGGGACGTCGTCCACGAGGCGCCTCTCGCCACCGACGATTTTGGCACGGATGCCCCTGTGAATGTGGGCTGGGGCTCCAAATCCACGCAGTTCCACGGCTCCGAAGGCAAACAGGCCGCGATGGCGGCTGCGCAGGCGCCAGCTGCTGGCGATCCTCGTGGCCCCCTCGTTTCGGACGACGACGGCCTTCCTCGTGTGTCGTGGCGCGCGGACGGTGCCTACTTTGTCGTGTCCAGTGCCGAGCCCAGTGCGGATGGGGCCCATGATCACCGCCTTCTGCGCATATACTCGCGCGCAGGTGTGCTCAGTGCGACCTCGGATCCGTGTGTACGTGGCCTGTCGCATGTGCTGGCCGTTCGACCTATCGGGAATTTGATCGCTACGTCGCAACGCATGGGCGGTCCTTATGCGCCCGGCCGCGCGGGACGGCACGATATTGTGTTCTTTGAGCGCAATGGATTGCGGCACGGCGAATTTTCTCTACGCGAAGACGCAGCCAGTGTACCGGATGTGCTGCTGGCACCGTCGGTGCCACCGCTGGACGCGTGGACGAACGAGCATACGATCCAGCGCGTTGCATGGAACGCCGATGGCACGATTTTGGCCGTGCATCTTCTTCGTGGTACGCGGCACATTGTGCAACTGTGGACGACGGGCAACTACCACTGGTACTTGAAGCACGAGGCCGAGTACGAAGTGCTGCACGACTTTGCATGGCACCCCGAGCAGCCACTCACGCTGCTTCTCGCACACACATCCATTGAGCGCCGCACATTTTGGCTGGAAACGCCCTGCTCGCATGGTCTGCCACCTGACGACGCGGCCTGTGTCGCCGTGGTGGATGGCTCGCTTGTGTTGCTCACGCCGTTCCGTTGGCAGAATGTGCCGCCGCCCATGTGCGCCGTGGCTCTGGCGGATACGCCCACGCCGGGTCAGCCTGCCACGCCTGTGCATGTGGCATGGGCGACGCATGCCGCGGACGGCGCTACAACGGATCTGCTGGCGCTCCTGTATGCGGGCGGTCATGTGCATGTGTGGGCTGTCGAGTATGGCTCCCTGTCCACGCCGCAGCGCCCACGTCCTGCGCTCATGCCGCGCCGTATTGCTACGTGCACTCTTCCCAAGGCCGAGCGCGCGATTCAGGTAGCGCTCGCCGTGAGCGATGCCTACCTATCCGTGGCTGCTCTCGTGCCCGATGCGGACGATCCACGGCTCGTGCTTGGTGCGCTGACGCCATGGCCTGGTGCCAAGGAGGCAGCATGTACCTTGTCCCAAGTGCAACGCGTGCCACTGAATCCAGCCGCGGCATGGCGCCTGGTGTCCGTTCGTCGTACCGCCGCGTTTGCCGTGCATGACAGTCATGGGCATGTGGCGATGCACGCGTTGGATGCGGCACCTTTGGAGCTGAATCCACTTTCGTCATTCTGCCATACACTGTATGTGATCGGCACGAACGAGGCCGTGCCCTATGTCCCCGTTGGCCTGGCACCGCATGGCCCCGTTCTGACGCCGGAGCGCGTGCTGGCCAAGGAGGCAACCTCGCTTACCCTCACGCACCATCTGGCCGTGTGGACCACACCGTCGCACACGGTGCAGTTCCTTCCGCTGGCAGCCCTCTCGGGCCATACCCACATGATCGAGTTGGGCCGCCGCGTGGAACGGGGAAGTCGGATTGTCACCACGGTGCCAAGTTCCATGGCGCTCGTTTTGCAAATGCCGCGCGGCAACCTCGAGACAGTGTACCCTCGACCCCTGGTTTTGGATGTGATCCGCGCGCACATTGATGCACGAGCGTACGGCGAAGCCCTGCGCATCAGCCGCGCACATCGCGTGGACCTCAACCTGCTGCATGATCACGCCCCAGCGGCATTCCTCGCGGATGTGCCTCGCGTCTTGGCACAGATTGATCATCCTGACCATATCAACCTGCTCTTGTCGAGTTTGCGCAACGAGGATGTGACTGCGACGCTGTACCGTGCGTGGGAGCCAGCCACGCCGACGCCGGCGGCGGACCTCTCGTCGAAAGTGAATCGCGTGTGTCAGGCCTTCCTTGACGCGCTTGCCGAAGCGGATGAGCGGCGGTACCTCTCGTCGATCCTTACAGCGCATGTGCGCCAAGTGCCTCCGGACTTGGAGGGTGGTCTAGCTGTGCTTCGCAAGTACCTGGCCACGGATGCGGCACTCGCCGAGGAGGCATGCAAGTACATCATCTTCCTTGTGAGTGCCGACGAACTGTACAAGGTCGCTCTCGGCATGTACGACTTGGAGCTCGCTCTGCAGATTGCGCAGCACTCGCCGCGTGATCCCCGCGAATATGTGCCGTTTTTGCGCGAGCTGCGTGCCAAGTCACCACCTGCGTACCAGCGTTTCTGCATGGACGATTATCTCGGGCGCCGTGGCAAGGCACTCCGCTCGCTTGCCCAGGCTGGTGAGTCGTACGCGGACGATACCATGGCCTATATGGTCCAGCACAAGTTGTACCGGGAGGGCCTCGCAGCCTGGGCCCATACGCCGTCGCGCTTGCAGGAAGCCTACGGCCTCTTTGGCGACTACCTCAGTGCACACCAGCGGCCAGCGGAAGCGGCGACAGCGTACCAACTCGCCCATCGGCCTACGGATGCGATCCGCGCCTTCCGCGAGGCTGATCAGTGGGCCCAAGCTTTGACGGTGGCGCTGAACATGCAGATGCCACGCCCGGAGCTTGTCAAGTTGGCACATACGATGGCAGAGCAGCTGGAAGAGCAGCACAAGTTCGAAGCAGCCGCGCGCGTTTTGCTCCAGGTGCGCGAAGCCGAGGCAGGCATTGCCCTGCTGTGTCGCGCGCACGCCTTGATCGATGCACAGCTGGCGTGTGCCGAGTATGGGCGTCGAGACTTGGTGGAGACCCATGTGGCACCGGCGGCGCTCGAGGCGCAAGCGGCGCTCATCGAAGAGGCGGACGATATGGCGGCACAGCTGGAGCGGCAAGTGCAGCGACTCGCTGAACTGGATGCCAAGCGCGCCGAGGACCCGAGCGCCTTTTATGTGGACGAGGACCATGCGCCGGCCCCTGACCATGTCGAGGTGATGAGCGATGTATCGCAGCTCACGCAGTTCACACGCTACACCACCGCCTCCAGTCTTGCGCCGAGTCTGTCGACCTTGTCGCTCGGCTCGAAGCGCACGTCGCGTCAAAAGTCACAGGCCAAGAAGGAGGCCAAGAAAAAGCATACGGGTCGCAAAGGCAGCGTCTACGAAGAAGGCTACCTGCACGACTCGCTTCACAAGCTGCTGAGCACGCGCCTGAGTACGCTGCAGCGCGATGTTGCGCGTGTACTGCCCGTGCTCGCCACGCTGGGCGAGCGTGCGCGCACGGCCGCGCAGGCTCTGCAAACGCGTCTTCTCGAGCTCGAAGCGCAAGCGGCGCGGGCCGTTGCTCAGCTCGAAGCGCGGGCAGCTGCGCAAGAGCGCGAGCGCAGCGAGGCGACGCAGGCTCTCGCAGCGCAAGTGCTGCAGCTCGCGCATGCCCCAGGCGGGGGCGATGCAGCAGGCACAGCACTCGAGGCTCTCTGGGCATGGCGGCATGCCGCAGCACGCGCACCGCGCCCGGCGCCTACGGCCTCGTCCGAGCCCTGGAAGCTGCACCTGCTCGAACCGGCGCCGCCCGCGTAAGTGGCCGGGGCTGTTGCCTTCTGACTAAGCGCCAGGCACGGCCCCGCATGGTGTACCCGGGACCCCTATGTTTAACAAGCTTCGTGCTTTGGGCGGGGGCCTGGGCAGCAGCGATAAGCCAGCCGACAATCAACTTCCTAGCTTTTATACATTCCAAAGTCACTTTGGGTCTATATCGCTGCATCGCTCGGACACCCTGCGGCTGGTAGGATTCCCGGATGCCGTTTTGCCCGCGGTGCGAAATGTGATTCAGCAATCGTGGCCCAAGGGCGTGCGTGATGAGAGGCTGTACGGAGGCTCGTACGAGTTTCGCATGTATGGCTATCCGTGGTTTGGCAAAGGCCGCGAAGCGGTGGAAGCGCGACGCCTTGTCCGCAACTTGCTGGCAACGCTGTTCGGTCTCGGGTGGGTGTTGATATTTTCGACGGATCTGAGCAAGAAGACGGAGGACAAGGACTCTATGATCTTCCGGCATCAATCTCCGCCGCCGGCGGCATGCGAATGGATCAGTATATCGTTCTCGCGGTGGGACGCTATCCGCCTCTACGACGCGCCTGAGGAGCTTATCACAGCCCTCACGCGGGACTTGGCGCCTGTGCTCTCGTTTAAGTCAGCCCACCAGCATAGTCCTGGTGTGGCAGAGTTCCGGTGCGTGGGTGCGCCGTGGTACGCCAACGGGAAAGCCACGATGATGTCGCGCCAAATTGCGCTGCAGCTGGTCATGACACTCGAACAGCATGGCTTCACCGTGTATGCCTCCATTGACCAGAAAATGAACTTGGACCACCATGATGGGCCCTCGTTCACAGAAACCGATACATGGCATGTGTGCCGGCCTGTTGACTGGCGCCCTGGCATGCCCGTCTTCCACAAGTAGTCTATAATTTCGCAAACGACGGCGTGCTCTTCGACATGGCCGCACCGATTGCCTTCGTCAAGTCGTCCGACTGCAGCAGGGCCGCATTCATGTACTGCATGAAACGCAGACCTTCTTCGACAGAGTGATCGCGTCCATGCACGAGCGCCATCTTGGTGCCGACCACGGCGACCGGCGACAGAGAGGCCATGCGCCGCGCTGTGGCCACAGCGCCTTCAAGTGCCGCATCGAGCGTGGGGAACACGCGGCTGACGAAACCAATCTCACGCGCTTCCTCCGCAGAGAAGTCTCGTGCTGTAAGTGCGAGCTCGCGAGCGAGCGAGTCATTGCCCACCACCTTGGGGAAGCGCTGGAGCGTGCCAATATCGGCGGCCAACCCAATCGCCGCCTCACGGATCGAAAATCGGGCATCTTGCACGGTGTAGCGAATATCCACTGTGCTCAGTATATCAATCGCAAGTCCGATGCAGTGGCTGTGCGAGACGGCAATCACAGGGCGCTCGCACTTTTCCAGCGAGGTGATGGCCGCTTGGAATCGGTCGATCACATCGCGGAACAAAAAGGCACGGCGGGCCACATCCGTGCCCTTTTCGTTGGCTTCAATAAGAACAGGGTCACGCACTAGGTTAGTAGCTCATACATACAGTCCAGACCTCCTGTGAAGCATTTACCCTCCCCATAAAGGATCACCGCACGGACTCGACCGTCGCTGCGAATGTGCGAGAAAATATGATGCATTTCCGTCCACATGGCCGTGTGGAATGCATTCACTGGTGGTCTACACAGCGCTACGCCCAACACATGCTCATCGAGCCACTGAAGACGAAAAAATTGGGGCTTCAAGTCTGTGTACGGGGTGGGACTCATGGTGCGGAGAAGCCTGACACGGGGCTCGGGCGTGGGGCACGTCCATCGTATGACTAAGCAGATCGTACCCTGTCTATGGATCAGCCTTGCACGCAGTACTTGCTTTTGGACCGAAGATACGGGCCATAGCGGTAAAGCAGAAAAGGAGATGGAATTCCAATCACAGCCGAGATCAGTGCCAACAACGATAGGGACCAGCCAATATCAAGTGTGTCGAACATGGCGTTGGAGAAAAGCAAAAATATAAAGGCAAAGAGGGAGCGCAAGGACGTCGCTGCGCTGATCGCTGAGGCAGCATAGATGGTCATCAAGTCGGCCAAGTACATTTGAACCTGCAGGATACTGCCTGTCACAGCACCACCGATAAAAAAGAGACCAATGTCAGGTGCAATCCAAACTTGACGGTATTGCGCTGTCCATCCGAATAAAATCATGGCGGCAGGAAGGACAAACACCGTTATCATCATCAAAGGTAGCTTGTACTCAGGGCGACGGCGTCCATGTTTGGTCGAAAGATGCTTGTACAGGTGATCGACAAACCGACCACCCAACTGGCAACAAATGACAGACCCCGATCCTAGAGAGATATTTTGAAGAGCCGAGATACCAGGGCGGTAATCATACTTGGTGCCGAAGACGCGAGGGATGGATACAATGCACAAATAGAAACACGCGTAAATCACGGATATATACAAAGCAGGTAACAGCACAGCAATTTCAGTAAATAAAAAGATAACGGGTCGCAGCAAATACCGTTTCAACTTTTGCTTGGGAGTCTCTGACTGAACCTCAAAGGCCGAGTAAAACCTGTCATCGCCCGTCTCCTTCCTCACTTGCTTCGCTTTGAGGGTCAGGATACGCGGCGCATACGTTTCGCGCGCAAAAAAGAAGCCAACCACCAGCGTAAAGGCTGTAAGGAAGGTGCCCGTCCAAAAGATCCAGCGCCATTCACTTTCGCCCCAGCCCTGGATGATCCAGCCGCCAACAAGCGGACCGATGCATGGTCCTAATACAGGTGCAATCGTGTAAATGGCCATGCTTATGCCACGTTCATGCACCTCGAACATGTCCGATACAGCTCCGCCGCCCATGGGGATAATTGCGCCACTAAACATGCCGGAAAAGAAACGTAGCACGAGCAATTGAGACGATGTTTGGGCAACGGCACAACCAATATTGAAACAAATGAATACAATGCTGCAAGTCAGGACCACATGGCGCCGACCAATGGCCTCGCTAAGAGGTGCCGAAAGCAATGGGCCCACAAAGAAGGCGAGCATGTACAGACCCACAAGTAAGTTTTGCTCCAGCGAAGTGTGAATCCCCAAGTCTTGACCAATGGATATAGCAGCGGGGGATATCATAGACGATGCATAGGGACCAGTTAAGGAGAACAATGCGTAGATCAAAAGAACAAATGTGCGGTACTGGAAGGACCAGTTGCGTGGATTGTCTTGATGCGAATTGGTCGACTCAAAGGTAACCAAAAACGCACTATTAGCCGATTCGTCGTTTTCCTTCTTCGGAATAGGTTCAGATCGAGTGTGACTGCTCTTTCGCACATACAATCCTCCCCCTGTGATACGGTCCAGGTCGTTATTGTGGCGGGAAGCCTCCCGACCGTCAATGTCCTCCGCATATGCCACATTATCGGGTAAAGCCTCGCGTGCACGAGCCAGGCGGTATTCAAATCGAGCGCCTTCCTCCGCATCCTGATCGGCATATCGATCAAATGCATCGTGCATATCTGTCAATGCACGCCTGATAGTGTGCATGGCGTTATCTTCGCCGGAGGTGGGTATCAGCTTGCCTTGTGGCGCATGCGTCGCCGTCTCCGAGGCCCATGCATCGGCCAAGGCAGGCGCAGGATGTGAACCCCGACGGATGTAATGCACCGGAAAAAACGAATGGGAGGTCGACTCCTCGCCAGGCGACGGGCTGCTAAAGAAGGGAATACTGGGTCTAGACCTGCTGCTCATGTTCGATCTCCGACGAGACCTCCTTCCTGATAGCGGAGACCCTGTGAACGAAGGCTCTGGGTCCCTACCACGGACATCCTGCCCCGCCGCTTCGTTCTCTGTCAGGGCCATGCAGAGAACGATTAAGCGCGTCAAAAACCGAGTCAACCACGATGCGAGCGCCACTTGGGCACGCCGTGGCCCCCACTCGCACGTGAGATGGACTCGCCACAGAGTGGAGGTGCCGCCACAGGGCGTCGCGTTCAGCGGCCGTCCCCCGCCGGGAAACCTCCACAGGCGGATTCGGAGCGACGATGACGCCGATGCCCGGTCTGAGTGGCCTATGCCGCACTGTGGCCGTGGGACGAGCTCGCGTAGGTGTGCCCAAGCACGGAAGCTCGACGCGGGGGTTTGCAAGGTCGCCTTGCATGGCTGGGCCCACCGGGCTTCGCCCCCCGCCTCCGCCGCCTCGGTATCCACCCACCGAGACCCCCAAACCCATCATGTTTGATGAGCCAGCGGTGCCATTTCCGCACCGTGCAGCCAACCAGCATGCAGCATTTAAGCATTATTCTCGTTTGGCCCTCTACGTGGGTGGTTTCGCGCTTGTCTTGGGAGGTACAGTGTATGTTGGCTGGCATTCGCTCCATGCCGACGAGCGCTCTAGCACGAGTGCGAGTGTTTCTCACCTCGAGTCTCTATACGCTGATCTAAAACGCGGTATCTCTGAGTCACAGCCTGCACAGACGGCGCAATTCATGCTGCTATCGTTGATGCGGTCGACCACCATCATCAAGGCAGTCGCCTTGTCAGTGTGGGATTACCGTCGCACACTGAATGCTAAATACGCTTCGAAGGAAGAGGAGGATGAAAGCCTTCGCAAGTGTCACTTGCGTTCCGCTCAGCGCCTCCTGGTCGCCTTGCAGACGAATGGTGGTTTGTATATCAAGCTTGGACAGCATATGTCTTCGGTCATTCTCCTGCCCCCTGAATGGACGACGACTTTGCGTCCCCTGCAGGACCAGAATGAACCAACACCCCTTCCCGAGCTTGAAGTCTTGTTCCAAGAAGAAACAGGCAAGTCCTTCGACGAGGCGTTCTCGTGGATGGATGAGAAGCCTTTGGGTGTCGCTTCGTTGGCACAGGTGCACAAGGCGCGCGACCGTGAGACGGGCCAAATGATGGCGATCAAGATGTTGCACCCCAACGTGGAGCGTTTCTCGCAGGTGGACATGCGTATGGTCACTATTCTTGTCCACTGGGTGAAGCGCGTTTTCCCCGAGTTTGCCTTTGACTGGCTGGCGGACGAGATGAACAAGAACATGCCTCTCGAGTTGGACTTCCGTCATGAAGCTGGTAACTCCATGCAAGCACAGCGCGATTTCGAGCAATATAAACATACTTGTGTGGCTTTCCCGAAAGTCCCTTGGGTCTATCGACGCGTAATGGCTATGGAATTCATTGAAGGCTCGCGGCCTGACAACTTGACATATCTCGCCGAACACAATATTGACAGGAACCGAGTTTCACAAGAACTCTCGCGTATCTTTGCCCAGATGCTTTACATGCACGGCTTCTTCCATGCCGACCCGCACGGTGGCAACGTGCTCATCCGCCCGCGTCAGCCTGGATCGCGTTCGAAGGAGAACTTTGAGATTGTGCTGCTTGACCATGGCTTGTACTTTGCTATTGACGAGGAGTTGCGCTCCAACTACGCACGCTTTTGGCTCACGCTGCTCTCGCGGGCGACGCCCCATATTACGCGAGAGCGGCGCAAGTATGCCAAACTGGTCGGCAACATTGGCGATGATCTGTATCCTGTACTGGAGAGCGCCATTACCGGCCGCTCTGGTCTGGAGGGTAGCGACGACAAAAATCCCAAAGGGGTCCAAGGCCGCCAGCGTATGTCGTCGTTGCTGGATCTAGAGTCGGGCTCTACGTTATCCAAGGAGGAGCAAGATCACATCCGGAAAACGGTTATGGAAAAGGAAGGTATTTTGTTGGATGTGATGGAGCTTTTGCGCAGCGTGCCGCGACCGCTCCTCATGGTTCTCAAGATTAATGATTTAACGCGGTCTCTAGATGCGAACTTGCATACGACCCATGGCCCTGCACGCCCCTTTATTATCACGGCTCGATACTGTGCATTAGCCGCACGCAAGAGTGATAAAGAGATGTTGACGGCGCGTCGGAAATCGGAGGGCCTTTCTTTCGCGCTTTGCAGGGACGTGCTTTGGTCATGGTGGAACTATGTATACTTCTATGATGGCCTCATGTTCCTCGAAGGTCTCTCCAACATCCGAGCGCGTATCGGCAAGGTCACGTTGTACATGTGCACGATCCTGCGTTATGGTTTTGATACCCGGGCCGCACATATGGCCGTGAGTGGTATTGCAGACCAAGAGAAGTCGCAGGCTGCCGAGCGCCACGCTCGTGAGCAGGCCATGGAAGCCCTCTAGGGCGACAAGACGGCCACTGCCTCGGCGTGATGCCCGCCTGCCTAGGTACATACCATCCCATATACTACATTACATTACTAGGTTGCGCGGATACGCTCAAGCATGGTTCGGCGTACTTGCTTGATGAAGGCATACACGTCGCCTGAAGAATTCAGTTGGCGAACCAGCGTGCGGATCGTTGCACCAGGCAGGATCGGATCGCATGTCGCCACGGTATACTCCGACTTGGATACATCCAGCGATAGAGTATACGCACGGTCAGGGTCGTCCACGGACAGTAGAGAAAACTGAATATCAATCAAACCATCTCGAATAGATGGCTGGATCACGCAGCCTGTCAATCGCTGCAGCTGAACCAGTTCTGGCGCGTTGCGCTGGACTTGCTCGCGCAATCGTTCCATCAGCTGCTGCTTGTGGCGGGACCGCGCCTCCATTTGTGCTCGGACTTCCGCCACCTCGCTTTGAAGGCTCGCCGTGCGCTGCGACAGAGTGGCTCGCTGTGCATGTAGTTCCTGCACGCTGGCGCGCAACTTGGCGTCCGCGTCGCGCTCCGAGGCCACACCTGTGGTCAGCATGCAATAAACGTACTTTCCCAAAGCTCTTTTTGCGCATGCTTGGTTAGCTCACACTCGCGCTCCAGTTCCTTTATGCGCGCTTGGTCCTCTACACGCTGGCCATCCGCCGCCAGGCGCTGTTCTTCACACGCAGCTATTGTAGACTGGACATAGTCGTCAAAACGACGGGTGAAGGTTTGGATGCTCGAATCGAGCTCAGAAAAATCCAGAACACCCCGAGGTGCATGGGTAGTATCCCCTGTTTCTTCCGGTTCCGACTTCATAGAGCCTGGCGCCCGCACCGTGCCCGTCCAAATAAGCAGGCGCACTGATCCGGACGCGACGAAGCACCCTTGCCTGTTGCCATCACGTGTAGATCGCGAGAGCGCTCAGTGTCACGTGGGTGGAGGCGCAAGTGACACAAAACACTCACGGCTCCGGCTCCGACTCCGCGGAACCGTAGGCCGCAGGCGCTGCCGAACGAGATGTCCAAAGAAAATACACCTAGAGATGCCATAAAAGTGCAGACATACACAAAGTCAGCCTCTGTGGTATCATCCAATGCGTCTCCACAACCACTGTTGCGCCGCCTCCAGGTGAACAACCCCACAACAGCGTCGTCGCCCACGGCCAGTCCGCGAGGCAAGCCGGAGAGTGTGCGTGCTGAGGTGAAGAATCCATCAACAGGAATGACACGCACCTCCTTTCACAGTATTAACCCGATGGATACACTTCAGCCGTGGGAGAAGGAGATTGTTCAGTCCCCGGAGGTGCAGCGGAAAGCGACGTTGGCTCAGATGTACTTTTTGAACTACTACTTTGACTCTCTTCGCTACTTGTCTGACAGGCGCGAACGATTGAATCAATTCAACGAAGCTATGAAACAGCGAGGATTGCGTCCGTCGGAAGATGATCTGGAGCAGACCATGCAGTCGCTGTCGCTAGGCCAATCCACTCGATCGCGGCCTGTGACACGTTCTAGTACGAGTATGAGCGCACGAGCGACAGAGTATGAGCGCGAACGTGCTAAGCATATGGCCAAGGAGCGCGATATGCTACGCCAACGACGTACCAAGCTGCGGTTGCAGCATTTTCACATCGTCACCCAGGTCGGACAAGGTGGGTACGGTGAAGTGTTTTTGGCACGCAAGCGCGACACAGGTGAACTATGTGCACTGAAGCGCCTGCGCAAGCGAGTTCTCGTGAAAATGGATGAGGTTCGTCACGTTCTCACAGAGCGCGATATCCTCACGGCCACTCGTTCTCCTTGGCTCGTGCGCTTGCTCTATGCTTTTCAAGATGAGACGCACGTCTTCTTGGCGATGGTACGTACATGATGCTTACATCAGGAATATGTGCCTGGCGGTGATTTCCGCACCTTGCTTAACAACAGCGGTGTCCTCCGCGAGGAGCATGCGCGGTTCTATATTGCAGAGATGTTCGTCAGTGTGAATGAGCTTCACAAACTCGGCTACATTCACCGCGACCTGAAGCCTGAAAACTTTTTGATTGATGCGACGGGTCATATCAAGCTTACAGACTTTGGTCTGGCCTCTGGCGCGCTGAATCCCGGCCGTATTGACTCGTTGAAGCGGCGTCTTGACCAAGTGAAAGACACAGATATGGTGTATCGCACACCGGCCGAACGAGGCTCCCTGTTCCAAATGATGCGCGCCCAGAACGTCAAATTGGCCGACTCGGTTGTGGGTTCGCCTGACTATATGGCCCCCGAAGTACTACGAGGCCGTGACTATGGCACCAGCGTGGATTACTGGAGTCTTGGTTGTATTTTGTACGAGTTTTTGTGCGGCTTTCCTCCGTTCAGTGGTGCACACCCGGATGAAACCTGGGCCAATTTGAAAAATTGGAAAAAGGCCCTGCAGCGCCCTGTGTACGAGAAGCCGGAGGACTTGCAGTTCAATCTCACGGACATCGCTTGGGACATGGTTGTGCGCTTGATCAACACGCCAGAGGCCCGCTACAACTCCCTGGGCGAGGTGCAGGCGCATCCCTTCTTCCGCCAAGTGGACCTCATGCGGATGCGCGAGGTGCCAGCGCCGTTCATTCCGCAGCTCGAGAGTGATATTGACACGGGTTACTTTGACAACTTTGATGACCCTGCAGACATGGCCAAATACAAAGAAGTGCAGGAGAAACAGCGTCATGTTGAGGCGATGGAAGCAAAGAATGGTGCTGGCGATGGAGGGCGAGGAATGTGGGTTGGTTTTACATTCGGCAAGAACTGGACCAAGAGCCAACCCCGCGTCGGTGTGCCCGACCATGAATCGAACCCGCTGTCCACCATGTTTTAGCGTAGTCATGTAGCCCTTATTCGCCCATCGCCCCCCTAGATGTTAAGACTACCTCCAACGTAGTGGATAGGGCAGTGTATCGCTACGATAACTACTTGGAAGCTACTTGTGGCGCATAGCGTTTACTTCACACCGAGGAAGGACTTGAGGGGCTCGTAGCCAAGGCCGAAGTTGTAGCCAGCAGTGGCAAGCAGCACCACGAGGGTACCAATAAAGCCCACCTTGCGGAAGACGTTGTTGGCCTTCGAGTGCAGCAGGCCCACGGTGTGCGCCACGCGCGTGGCGAACAGAGCCGTGTAACCAGCGTGGACCCAGGCAGTGGGAGCACCGTTGAGCTCAGCAAGGAAGAGAAGACCGAAGCCGAAAGGAACGTATTCAGCGAAGCTGGCGTGGGCACGCACAGCACGAGCCAGCGAAGCATCGTTGCCACCCTCGTTGGCACGGATGATGCCGGTCTGAAGGCGCTTCGCGACAATGTTGGCGGACAGGTACGAGTAGAAGCCAGCGAAGAGAGCCGAGTGGACAAGAGAAGCCTGGTGTGAGGGGCAAAATACGTACGGGAGAGAGCACGAAGAGAGGCATGTTGTTAGAACGAAGTTGGGGGCAAAGACGGGCCCGAGCGCGGGACGTGGGGGCGCTCAGTTGGGGGCGTACGGACCGTGTCAGGCTGACGTCACAGATGACTAAGCATGGGGCGCCAGGGGGTGTTGGTCGGCATGAAGGCGATCCTTGAGGCGTGCAGAATGGCAGAGTATGTGCGAATAGCTAACAGAAGGGAGCGCGACCTATCGAACAGACCAGCATTCCTGACCATCCCTGCGACTGGACTCGCGGAAATGCTCTCGTCTCTGCAGGGAGACGGTGCGCCTGAGGGTATGAACCCTTTCACCATTCTTGCGTCCACGGGTGGCCCAACGCCACTGGGAGCTTTGCATCATGTGCATGACTCCATGCACCGTCCTGTTCAAGAAGAGCAAGAGGAAAACCAAATTCCTGAAGAGCAGCAGCGCGAAGCTGAAGAAAGGCTGGCCAAAGTGTACGACAAATTTGATTTCCATGCACTGTGGGCCCGGCTCAGTGAAGCCTTATCGCGTTTGCAGAACGACCCGGGCTCCGTCCAAGTACTTCTTCCCATGATCGAGGTGAGTTGTTCGTACTAATAAGCAGAGCTTAATGGTAGTATCGCAACACAGCATGGGAAAGCAGGCGGAGGACGCCGACCCTTGGGCTGAGCGGCCTGTTAATGCCGACGACTCGACACGCGCGCGCATGGAGCAAGAGTTTGCTAACTTTACAGAAAAGCATCGCAAGATCTTGAATTTGATGGTGCGCCAAAATCCCTCGCTCATGTCGGGGTCCTTTGCGCTTCTAGTGCGCAATCCCAAGGTACTGGACTTTGACAACAAGCGTAATTACTTCTCGCAGCAGCTTCACAAGGGTCGCCGCGAGCACTATACCCCTCTGAGCCTTACCGTACGCCGCCAACATGTGTTCTACGACAGCTTCCAGTATGTCCACCGCAAAACGGGCCCTGAAATCAAGCATGGCAAGTTGAATGTGCGCTTCCACAACGAAGAAGGTGTCGATGCAGGCGGTGTGACCCGAGAATGGTTCCAGGTACTTTCGCGCGAAATGTTCAACCCGGACTATGCCCTGTTCCAGCCATGTGCGGCTGATCGTACTACGTACCAGCCGAACCGTATGAGTGCGGTGAACGACATGCACTTGTCCTTCTTCAAGTTCATCGGGCGTGTCATTGGCAAGGCCATTTACGATGGACGCTTGCTCGATGCCTACTTTACACGCAGCTTTTACAAGCATATGCTGGGTCGTAGTGTGGACTACAAGGACTTGGAAGCGGTTGATCCGGAATACTACAACAGTATTGAGTGGATGCTGCACAACGACATCACCGATGTGCTGGAACTGACGTTTGCCGTGGAAGATGAAGTGTTTGGCGAGACGCACGTGGTGGAACTCAAGCCGGAGGGTGCCTCGATACCTGTCACAGAGGAAAACAAGCACGAATATGTGCGCCTGGTGACGGAGCAACGACTGACCAACTCGATTCGCTCGCAAATTGATGCGTTCTTGGAGGGATTCCACGAGGTGATTCCCCGCCCATTGATCCAGTTGTTCAGTGAGCAAGAGTTGGAGCTGCTGATCTCTGGTCTGCCTGATATTGATGTGGATGAGTGGAAGAACAATACGGAGCTCCAAGGATATTCGTCCAGTGACCCCATGATCCAGTGGTGGTGGCGTGCGGTGCGTTCGTTTGACCAGACGCAGAAAGCCAAGCTTCTGCAGTTTATCACCGGTACATCCAAGGTCCCGCTCGAGGGCTTTGGGCATCTGCAAGGTGTCAATGGCACCCAGCGCTTCAACATTCATCGGGCGTTTGGCGAGGATCGATTGCCTGCCGCCCATACGTGCTTCAACCAGCTGGACCTGCCTACCTACGATTCGTACGAGAAGCTCCGAAGTCAGCTGCTGATTGCTATGAACGAAGGTGCGGAGGGATTCGGATTTGCATAACTATGTAGGATAAGGGCATGTTAAAACGTAATCCATCCACCATGGTCAATGGTGGCCTCAATGCGCCGCGTCACCACATTGGCAAGGCCATGTGTGAGCCACTGCTTTCGCAATTCATCGTAACGTTGGAGGTGAAGCCGTTGCGGACGTGCCTTCAATAGGTATCGGTCGACCTCACCGTGCGAATTCAAATACGGCGAGGGCGAGAAGGCGCCATTAGCTTGGTATAAAAGCACCACAATGTTGCTGCCGACACGGAAGTGCATGCCAAGGCGGCCGCCACACTGCTCCATGTGCTGGTTGCACTCGCCACGCGACTCGTCGTCCGGATCGCTGCAGCAGTATGATTGCTCACACAACACTTGTCCACAAAACAGGCACAACGAAAAGGTCGGTGGCAGTGTGCCACAGCGGGGGCAGGTCCTTTCTTGCGTCTGCTGCAAAAGCTCCGTCAAGTCGCACTGCAGGGAAAGCAGCTCATAAATGTGGGGATGCTCCAACACCAGATTGGGCACACTCGGGGCCAAGTCTGGCTGGATCGGCAGGGGTCGAAACAGCGGCGCAAGGTGTGCGTATGCGTGCTTGGTCCAGCCTTCCACGAGCATGGTGATCAGTTCGTTCGACTGCGAGTGCATAGGCAAAGCCAAAGCAGGTGCGGGAATTTGTAGCTCGGCCAACAAACGCTCATACTCTGTGGCTGCCGGTGCGTCGTGCAAGCTCGTCTCATGCGGCACCACCGAGCCCGAGACAGCTCGGCGCAAGATGGCAGCGCGCCGCAGGAACGGCAGCGTGTACATGCAAAGAGTTTTGGCCAGTTCACGGTCGTTCATCTGATCAAAGCCCAACGTCATGTTGCCACGCACGTAGCCCACCAAACTGATAATGCTGGTCACGAGCCAGCGCGCATAAGGGAAGATGCGCATGGCGTCGTCGAGATCAGGTGCATTGGACGCATGCTTGGTGGGTGTGGGCACGGGTTGGGCCAGTCCAAAGACACATTGGATCAGCTGCACATAGTAGAGTAGCCCCGTGATGGGTGCCAGTCGCTCGGGCATCAGCACAGCCGTTTCCACCAAAACACCCAACGGGTTGCGAAGCAAAAGCGGGGATCGCACAGCCGGTTCACACACCCAGTGTGGGAGCAGCCGCTTTAGAAGACCTTGCCGAAGTTGGTCGATACCGCCGCTGTGCAGCCTGCTGGTATTCTGAAGAGAGAGGCGCGCTGAGGCGCCCAGCGCATCCAGCATGGTCTGTACCAGCTTGATTTGTGCCGGCGTGATGGCCTCTGTGATGGGCACGGGCATACCACGAAGCGCGATCTCTTGCTGTGCCAGGGTGTAAGCCACCAGCGTATCGGGGATGTACAGCGCATCGTGCGGCTCGCCCGTTGCATGCAATACCGTGGCTTGCTGGTCACGGCAGCGGGCCGCAGCCGTTTCGTCGGCGAGGAGCTGCAGCACATTGGTGTACCGCTGAAGCATGTGGCATTCGTCCGGCGCAAACAGCTCCGAACCCAAGTCGGGGTTGTGAGGCTGCGCGGAGCGTTCCACGAGCCATGGCAGGAAACGACCCGTGCCAAGCATCGCATCTTGGTGGTCGGTGCGTACAGAGGCGTTCGCCGATGTCTGCTTGAGGATCGAAATGTTGACGCTGCGTACCCATTCTTGCAGCGTCGCTTCCACCTGCGTCACCTCACCGAGGGGCGCCGAGCGGAACGGCGACTCGCCCAGCGGACTCACACCAGGTTCCGGTAGCAATATGTTGCCCAGGGACTTGCACAAGGGGCAAATGTACTCGAAACGCGACAGGTCTTCTGGGTGCTGACGTGCGACTTGCAGCGCGTGCCGCTGCTCTGTGCTTTGCAAGTAGGTGTGGAAACACGATACGTGCATGCCATGCCCACAAGTCACCGCGACAAGGCCTGTGGTGTGGGCCTCCGCAGGATAGCCCAGCTTGGCACCTCCTTGCAGGCGTGTGTAGGAACCGCGAGCGCGCTGGCCGTCGGCTCCTGCATCCAGGTTGAGAGGCGTAGCAAGCACATCGCCGATCGCACTGGGGTCCCGGGGAGGCGATGTGCGCATCAAGCGACTTTCTTGAATGTGTATCAACGACCCAAACGCCCGCGTACCATCGAGACGCTCTTGGCATAAGATGCACGTGCCGAAGCCTTCGTCCATGTCCTCATCGCTCAGTTCATCGTCCAACTCAGCCAACAAGCTCTGCTGCTGCGCGGAGAATTTTTGTAGAATGGCCTGCTGACGCGCACGAGCAGCTTGCCGACGGCGCGTGTCTTCTTCGGGTGCCTCGACGGGTGGGCCACGCACTTTGGTCACCGCCTCGACCACCGCGGGCGATAGCTGCATCGCTCGGTCGAAAATATGCGCGAATTTGGCTTCGTACGACTTGTACACGGGCTGCCGGCTCATGTGCAGGAGCACGTGTAGTAGATCATGGGACGCTGACGAGCGAGGCTGCGTCATCATCTCGACAAAGTGGACGCCATGTTCTTCCATGCCTTGCGCAATGAGGTGCAAGACCACCATGATAAGCGTGTCAGGCGGTTCTTTCAGGGCCATGGCATTTTGAAGGGCAAAAAAGAGTATGTCCAGCAAGACAGGGCATAAAAAGACGTCGGCCAAGCCGCGGAAAGGCGTATGAGCCAACACATGGAGCGGGCTCGTGGAGTAGATGGGCAGTGTGCATCCCGCTGCGCGCTTCTCTGAGAGTACTTGCTCTGCTTTTTCGCGCTGGTTGCGGGAGTAATGGTGGAAGAGCGGCTGCACATCGGCAAGGAAGGCGGGACGCAGTTCATATAGGCCATGATCCGCCGTACCGTCAGGCTCGCGGAAGTGCGCCACACGTGCGAGCTCGCGATCAAAGCAGCTGTGGTCGGTGAAGCGCTCAGGCACTTGCTTCGTGAGCTCCGAGTAGGTACACGGCCCAAGAACCAAGTAATGCACAAGCTCACGGCGCACCTGCGCCTCAATGGACCAGTGCGCTGGGACAGCAATTTCGTTGAGCAGCACCGCCAACAAGAGCAACAGTTCCTCCGCCATGAAAAGGCACTGTTCCGCATCGTACACAGGATGCGCATCGCTGCCATGCCCACTGAACCAATGAACAAGCTCGAAGCGGTCCAGCAGTGTGCCTAGGAAGCGAGTGGGAGACGTAAAAGCCAAGGCGCATTGTTGCAAGAACATGTCTTGGTCGTACATGATATCACGCATCCACATAGAGTCGCGGTAGTGGAAGGCCTGGGACCGGATCGCAAAACCGTTGCGCACCCACACATTGCAACGAATTTGTGCCAACTTGACGGCCACACGCAGAGGGTGATCAACGAGCATGAGCAAGCGGTCTTCACCCAGCGAGTCCAGCATGATACTGGCGTCTGTGACATGGTGCATGTGCTTGAGCATTTCCGCAAAGAGCCAGTGCATGGGGTGGTGGAAACTGACCGGTTGCGACGAAACGACAAAGGATACCACCTCCATGCGGGTGTCGCCGTACGCCACATCATGCATGGCCATGGGCGGCTGCGTGGTGGGATCCAATGAGGCCAGCCGTTCTAGGTGCAGCAGTATCATGTGGCCCACGTACGAGAGTGCTTGGCACAGTCGCGCAGCGTCCGCATGTACAAAAGCCTCGCCGAGGAGTTTCGCGATGCGCCCCAAATGCGAATTGATGTGGAACACTTGGATCCACAACTCACTCTCAAATTCCACATGGGCGTGGACGGCGCGCGTGTCGGGCGCAATGGAGTGGAAGAGCGCCAAGAACTCGAGCCAGGAGCTCAAATAGGTTTCGGAGTGCTTTACGATATCGCGTTGGACATCGGTGGCCGCCAGCAGATACCGAATGTCGTAGAAGATGTGGTAGCATTTCTGCTGACGCAACAGCGGCGTGTCGGGGTTGGCCTGGCCTCGAGCCGGCAGCGGCGCGGGTAAGACGAGCGAGGTAATGCGAGCCTCACTCTCATTGGCAAATAGGGCCTGCAAGATGTACAGGAGGAGCACCAGGAAGCCGCGCTCCACGACCAACTGCGCGGCAATGCTGGGCACGCTAAACAGCTGCACCGTCATGTGGTACAGTGAATGCTCCGGCTCACGGTCGTGCAAAATGAACGACTCAATGAGCCGGGGATACACGCTAGCAACACGCAAAGCCACTTGGCGCTTGGCCTCGCGACAGGCAATCATGTCCACCAGCATGTTGCGCGTGGTGAAGCGCGCTGCTTTCCACATCTTTGCGCCAAGGAGCAGCAACGTGTCGAGCATGCACAGTTGGGATGGATCGAAGAGATCCCGACGAATCGTCGCAGGGGCCTCCTCCCATTCACGCACCCGCCATGGGGTGAGGAAGGTCTGCGTGAGCAGCGCTTTGATAGTGCGGCCGTCTGAGATGCCTGGTGCCGCATGGAAAGAGCACCCCGCCAAATCGAACAAGAACTGGAGAACGTGCCCGGCCACCTCTTCGACAAAAAAGTCAAACGCGGGCTGTACCGTGACCAACAAATAGATCACGCCAATGCGGCGTGCCATGAGCACGAGACGCCGTACATCCTCCGAGATTGATATCACCTCACGGCCATGCCGATCCACCTGCTCGGCGAAATGACGTGCTTCTTTCACAGTTTTGGACGTGCACACCTCGAGGATCTTGTCTGACACCTCATTGAAGCTATGCTTCTCGTCATTCCATAGAAGCGCCACGAAGAGAGGAGGCGGTGCGTCCATGTCGGGCGAGTGGGTCGTCGCTTGTCGTGCTTTGCCTTTCGCTGGAAAGGCGTGCTCCATGGTCGGCTGGCGCTTCACGCCGTCGACAACGTCAGGTCCCATGACCAGCGGCGTTTGTTTGGGAGCGTGCGTCAACGTTTCAAGCACGAACGCCAGGAGTAGCACAGCAAAGTTGGATAGGGACGTGCGTGCCTCCTTGGGCATCGGTGCGAGGATGGCATCGAGGTCCTGCTCACCAGCGGGCGTCGACGCCGAAGACGCAGACTCATTGTGTGGATGCAAGCTGTGAAACTCACAGCCCAAATCACATTTCCAAGCTTCTTCGTCGCCACAGTCGCAGCACGCGCCACCCTCGTCTGCGACGGAGAACAATACATCGTGGTCCTCACGCGCATGGATAGAATGCCGATAGCAAGTGGCGCACTGCACACAGGTGTCATCGTAGGAGCAATCATGGCACCGGAAAATAGGCTCGCCCTTGCGAAAGACATGCCCACAGGTCATGCCCCGACGGTTCTTAGAGTACTCGGGAAGCGCGGGCACCGAGCTAGACGCTTCCTGTGTCTCGGACAGTGTATCAGCACGCTGCTGAGCAGCTGACAACTTCCAGTCGCAGTCAGCGAGCAAGTCGAAGGCCTGCTCCTTGGTCGGGACGACAGCCCGAGGAAGAAAATGCTCGTAAGACACAGCGGTGAAGAGCTCTCTTACGAGTTGCTGGCGCACATTCCGAGCCTTTTCAGGAGAAACACGATATGAGTTAGGATCGCCGGGCGTGGGGAGCCCCGCAATGCGTGGCAGCAGCTCCACGACGGCCTCCAACTCATTCATGGTGGCACGCTCCCTGAACAGGGTGGCACGCCGCGAGGGCGTAGACACCACGTGACTGCGGCTTTGTGGGGCGTTGTGGGCGCGGCCACGGACGGCTGCGGCTTGGCATGGAGTACGCCATACCTAGTCCGAGCACGAGCGCATCGGCGCCAGCCAACTTGGTGACGCCTGCGGCAAAATCATGGGCTGAACATCGCTCCACCCTAATGGATCGTGCTTGCTGTACCGTGCTGTTCGCAGAAATGGCCAACGCACTTCAAGCATCCACCGCCTACAAGACGCAACGTGCAAATGATATAGTGAGTGAGCTACAGCAGCAAGACCCGGGTGCCTATGTGCCACCTTTGCTGACAGCTTCGGATCAGGCGGATATGACCAACAGCCGTATGGAAGAGCTGGGCCGACATGTGGGCGCGAATTTGACAGAAACGTGTGTATGACCCTAGGCTCATTTCAGACTCGGACAAGAGAGGCCGCGCATGAGCGACACGCTGGAACGCGTCAAGTTTGTGTGCAAGGATCTTTGGTCGGCTGTGTGGGATAAGCAGATTGACAATTTGCGCACCAACCACCGAGTATGTATGCTGGGCCTAGGCTGATACCAGGGTATCTTTGTATTGCAGGATCATGCGCTCAAGACGCTGACAGCCATCCGCACGACGGACCGAGCGGACGCGTACATTGCTATGGTAGGTACACCTCCCGCTTACGCTCTAGCAATTGGCATTTGCTGCAGGTCTGATCCGGGGCGCCCTGGAGCGTCTAGGTGTGCAAGCGGTTGTGCAAGCGGATGCCGACGCATTTCCCACATCTACGTTCCATCTTCGTATTGCCTAGAGAGCTTGCCACCCCGGGCATTTAAGCAGCGTCCAGCGTGGCCAATCCAAGGAGCCTATCGCACGCGTCGCTTCGCATGCAGCTGACCTTCGGCAGGCAGAGGCGCCGCGTCGGGCGTGGATCATACCCCACACGACGGTGGAAGAAGATAGAGCTTGATTATACTATACAGTCCTCTAATCCATATCACTGCCGCTGTCGCTGTCGCTGTCGTCTTCTTCCCCAGATGAGCTGTCGGAGGGAACGAGGTCGTCATGCTTACCCGCTGCGGCCTCAGGCTCAGGCGCCGCCGCAGGCTTGGGAGCATCCGACGAGGAAGCATCGTTGAATTGCTGTAGTTGCTGCTGCAAACGGGCAATACGAGCAGCCTCCTCGTCTTCGTCCAAGTTCTTCTTTTTCAGACCACCCGTACCACGCTTGCGGCCATCGATGGGTGCACTGGCAGGAATGGGCTTGCCGTTGGGGCCCAGCTCGGGACCTGTCTTTTTCTTGGGGCGCACGACATACTTGTACAGCTTGTACAGCGTCTGAGGCGAGAGCTCATCAATGTCAAGCTCGATCTCCTCGTCCTCTGTGCCATCGGCACCCGCAGGTTTGTCCTCATTGATGATACGGATGGCACCCTCCAGGCGCTCGTCGGACAGCTCCGTGATTTTGGCCGCCAGCTCCTCTTTTTGGTCGAACGTGACAGTGCGCACATCTTCTTCATCCGACCCCGTCATGCGCTTTCGCGGCGTGGGCGAAGAGCCGGTGCGCACCTTCTTGGCAGGGCTGGACTTTTTCTTTTTGTCGCCCTTGGACTTTTTGTCCATCGACGACGCATGACGCTTCTTGCCCTTGCGCTTCGTCATGTCCGCCACACTCATCGCGCCAGCCAGAGCGGCTTGGACAGAGTTCAGCGCAACGCGAGTGCTGGTAATCAGCAGCGGGTTCTTGTTCTTGCCGCTTTCCAGCGTCTCGAGCGTGCCCTCCAGCTCCGCAATTTGCTTTTGCAGCTGCTGCACAAGCACAGCATTGGTGTCGTCCTCGTCCATGTCATCCTCGTCGTCCTCGTCGTCCTCGTCCATGTCGTCGTCGTCTTCGGCAGGGAACGGAGGTGGCACTGGCTTCTTCTGCATCTTTGTCTCGTATACATCTTTCAGGCGTGCGCCCATGATGTACACGTCAGAGTCAGGCGGGTTAAAGGTGAAGCAGTTGCGGAACATGAGCTGCATATCCGCGTCAAACGCAGCCAGGTCCGCATGTCCACCACTTTTCAGCTTGCGCTGGATGGGAATGAGAGCGATGGGCTTCTTGATGATTTGGTAGTACGCAGGCGCCCAGTCAAAGTCCTTGGCGGGAAGATCGTAGAACACCCAGGCCAAGTCCTGGTGCGCCGGCTTCAGCAAATCATCAATGACGCGGTAGCAGAACTTGAGCTCGTCACTAATCACCTTCGACCAGTACGACTGCTCGCGGGGCGACAAGTTGTCCATGCTCTTGCCCAAACGAGCGGCCACGGCACGCTTCGAAGCTGGGTGCAAATGTTCCTCGGTCCAGGGCAAGTCACGCGACGCAGGCGGATGGATCTCACGCTTGGGACGACCGCCGTTGGTCGACCGGCGAATCGTGGGAAGCGACGAGGAGTTGCGGCGGGCCTTGGCCTCTGGGGAATTTTGTTCTTCGGCCACAGCGACGGCCGTCGAAAGACCCTTGCGCTGCTTTTCAAAGACACCACGAAGTACCTCGGCATTCTTCGAGAAAATGTGCTCAGCACCATTGAAGCGCACGCAGTTGTTAAACACGCGGAACACATCGCGCTCAAAGTCCTCGACGCGCGCGTAAAAGTCGGTGTCAGGATGAATGCGACCAGAATCAATGGCCTGCTTCAGCTTGTCCGACAGACGACTCTGGGCACCCTGAGCGGTTTTCATACGGTGCGCCGTCAAAGCAAGCTTCTGGTCAATGGTACCAAGGTCCATAGGTTCCTTGATAATTTGGGTATAGTGAGGGATATTTAGGGCAATGGGATCAACTGGCTGCAAAAAGGCACCAGCCTCACGACGCGACTTGAGAGAGCGAATCGTGTTTTGAGCATACTTCACATGGGGCATAGCCATGTCCATACGTGTCAAGCCATCATCAGCTGAGGCGGTATCGCCAGGCACCGCTGGAGCGGAACCAGCCGTGGCCGAGTCAGAGGCGGCAGACGCCGCAGGGGCAGGCACCGCTGCCTCTGTCGCAGGGGCACTGGATACAGGAGCTTCCGCACCTGCTGCCGGTGCCTCCGTCTTGGGAGGAACCTCGGGCGCAGTTTCTTGCGGTGCAACAGGCTCGGAAGGGAGCTTCTCCTCCTGAACAGGCTCTTTCGGCACATCACCCTGGGCAGGCGCAGGGGTCGAAGCGGGGGGGTTCGTTGCCTCCGCAGACGCAGAGGCATTCGCATCCGACGATGTCACCGCCAAGCTCGAAGCCTCTGTCGAGGCCACAGGCTCCTTGGGCTCGGTGGACTCGGCGGGAGCCACCGGTGCCGTGGCACCAGGGGCGGCAGTCTCAGGAGGCGCTGGGACGCTAGCCTGCACGGGCTCCGTCACGCCAACTTGCACCTGAGAGGCAGAGTTGGATTGCGAATCAGACATTGTAAGTTTGTCTCAACACTGGGTCGAGAAAGAAGCAGGGTACACGAGACGCCTGTCAGTTCCTCGCGTCACGGTCTGGAGAAGTGACGTGCGCGAAAGTCGCGTAGGAGACACGCGCGCGCGCGAGGATAAGTGCCGTTTTATAGTCGACGCCACGTCTGTTGGCGGAAACGATCGAACCAATCAGGCAATAGCTCATGCATGGTTTGCCCTTCTTCCTTCGCAAAAATGGCACGTGACACATACGCCTCAGACACAATCCTTACGCCCGTACCAGGACGATGGCGAAGAAGAAGAGGGCACCGCAGCTGGATGCGTGGTGTTGGTACTGCGAGTACGTATTATGTTGCTAATAAAAAGCCGCGATTTCGAAGATGAAAAGGGTATGTTTACATGGGCTCATGACAGTTTTGATCCAGCACCAAAAAGCCAAACACTTTAAATGTCCGTTCTGTCCTCGTCGATTGAACACGGCAGGTGGTTTGGCAGTGCATCTCGGACAAGTCCATAAGGCGCAGCCTGGAAGGTACGTTTTTGAGACTAACGAAGACTTGAAAATACCCTCCCGGGACGCGACTCGTTCGAAATTGAAATCTACGGCATGGTCGGTGTGCCTGATAGCGACCTGATCGCGTGGCAAGTGCGACGCAGCGGTGAGCGTGCGGCCAGTGGGCCATCGAAGAGCCAAGGGCCGCCTATGCCTAAGCGCCCTCGCATTGAAAAGGTGGCCTTGTCCGCGGATGAGCTCCGTGCCCAACTGGCGGCGCACAAGGCGTTGATGAGCGGAGCGGCCTCGACGTCAGCGCCACCGATGCTTACGCACACACAAGCACCACCGCAAGAGCCAGCGCAGACACAGCCGCCCGCGGAGCCATCGGCGCCACCCGCCCAGCCGCCGCAGGCGCCCCACAAACCTACGGACAATGCGCCAGCGCCGGCGGACGTGGCGGTGCACCCTCACACCAAAGCGCTGCAACAAGGACTCAAATCGCGACTGGCCTACACGGACACCATCTTGAGTCCTGAGGAAAAGATGGCTGCCATGCCACGATACGCATATATGGAACCGAGTGCCGTCGCTTCTGCTCCTATGTAAAGATAGACCTATATCAAGGAATACAATGTCCGTGGAGAGGCCATGGACTCTGAATCACTGGCATCAGATCGTATCGTGCGGACGCTAGTAAACTCCTTGGCGCGGGGATTCAAAGAAGGAAGACCTGGACCTGATGGAAAGACAGCGCTTCCGTTCGGGGTCGGAGGTGAGTTTTGCGAGTCAGAGGAAATAGACGGGGTATCGAATGTGTCATCCCAGGACAGCAGATTGCTAGGTAGTAGATGGCACAAGGTGTCAGTCTCTGGTTCCAAAGGAGGCAGCACAGGCGGGGGTGTCGAGAGACGCGCGTGTGACTGCAACTGAAAGCGCAATGCATCCACGCGAGCCTGAAGGGCAGAGGCTTGATGCTGCCATTCTGACGCACTACTTTGCGCAGAGGATATACGCTGGAGAAGGTGGGCACGTCTCTCCAAATCGGTTTTTGTGCGTTCCGCAGCTTGGCACTCCCACGTTTTTACTTGCTCCGCGAAAGTCAATGATCCACGAGTGGCCCGCGCGGTGTGTAGCTGCTCGAGTCGTTCACGCATCGATGCCGCTTCACGCTCAAGTTTTTGACGACGTGACAATCGTAAGCGCTGTGTTTCTTGCAGGTGCCGTAGCTGTGTGCGAAGCGCCTGTTTTCTCTGGGTAGCTTGGCGCCTGAGTTGGTCCAGCGCTTTGTGCTGTTCTAGGGCTGTGGCGTCGCCCAAAGGCAACACAGAAGGGGATCCATTCTTCGAAGATGGGGACGCCTCTGTGCTTTTTTGCCCTGAGGTACGCCATGCCCACCACTGGCCCAAGAGGCCAAGGTAATACGCACGCGACATGGGTGGTGAGTCATGGTGGCGAAACGTATTCGATTCGACAATCACGATACGAGCCACGCCAAGATGATACGCTCTGTAGTAAGGCAAGCAGAATTGCAAAGACGCAGGTGTTTGTGCCTCAAAGGCATGGTATCTGGTTTGTGTTGTTGTAGCGGGCCCAAGTGACAGCGTGCGTAAAGCTGGCACCGAGAAGCAAGCGGCCGTGAGGAAGAGGCACAACAGAAGAATATGCTTTTTCCATTTCACCAGGATGTCAGTGAGCGTAGATGTCCAAGCCAAGGACAACGGTAGGCTGCCGCTCAGCGGCATCAACTCGTCCCAGGATGCTAGGATGTAGAGCCTATGCAGGCGCATGCACTGGCACGGCTTGGCATCAAAAACATCGGCCGATGATCACGTGCTTGCCCCACATGTTGGGCGCCTCGCTGCCCCTACCTTGGGGCAAGACGAACGCTGCTTCGGCGCGTCACCGTTCGATCTTGGCCCCGTCGACAATAATGGCAAGTCGTGCCAAATCGCGAAGATCGCAAAAGACTAGGAGCAGAGGCCAAAAGAGAGCTCCTAGGGACGGTGCGGCAGCTGTTGCGTCGAACGAGGTGCCTACGGAGTTGGACAACAATGCGTTCCCAGATCCGTACCGGGAGCCAGAAGGCGACACAACGGCGCTTTCGGACGGACATCAAAGTGACGAGTTCGAAGATGCGGATGAATACTTTGATGGTGAAAAAACCGATTTGGTGTCAGGTCGCTCCGCCTACGACGAGCCGAGTGAATACACCAGCTATGAGCCATCGCAAAGCGAGCGTACGGCCTATGCATCGCGCTCTGCACGCACAGGGTATGAGCCATCGGAATATAATGATCCCCTTGATGGCGACGTATATGATCTGGACGATGAGGACTACCATGGCGGCCACGCCTATGTTGGGCGCCAACCCTCGTACCAGCCCACAGCCGAAGACCAGGCGCAAAGCCGGGGGCACGGTGTGTACGTGGAACACCCGCATACAGCGTTTGAGGACACGCCACACCGTACGTACAATGAGACGGAAGAGCCGTACTTTAATCCGAACGAGATGAGTGCGGCGCAGGAGCGGCCAGGGGACTTTCCTGCCTTCTTTATGCATTCGGTGGCCGAGTATGGCGACTTTGGATTTTTCTCGCGCATGTATTTGGAAATCCGGCAAATGCTCATGTTCGGACTGACCACTGTGGGCTTGGCCATCCTGGCGAACCTTGCGTTTGCGCGGTATTTGAACCCGTTCCGCAAAAACTACCCCAAGGCCCGCCTCGACTTTGAATATGAGCGGCGCATTACCGGCGAGCGCTATAGCGAGCGCGTCGAGTATTACGCCGAGTACTGGGGCTACCAATGCGAAGAGTACGAGATTGTCACGCGGGAGGGCTGGATCCTCAAGGCACATCGGATCTCTGATCCGCGGCGCCCGGGTGGACGTGGCTACCCGGTGGTGTTGCAGCATGGTATTCTTTGCACGTCCTTATTCTTCTTCACCTCGGAGGAGCGCTCTCTGGGCTTTTGGCTGGTCGATCAGGGCTTTGATGTGTGGAGCGCCAACATTCGCTCGAACTATGGGGCAGGGCACACGCGGTACAGCCGGTGGGACCCGCGTTTCTGGTCGTGGAGCTTGATCGAGCTGGGCGACGATCTCGTTGATATGGTCGATTTTGTGCTGCAGACGACAGGCTACAAACAGTTGGCCTTTGTGGGTCACTCGCAGGGCACAGGCAGTATGTTCTTGGCCCTGAACAAATATGCAGACTTTGGCAAGAAGCTGTCTTCCTTCACAGCGCTGGGACCGGCGGTGTACCCCGGCAGGTCGTTGAACCGGCTTCCTTTCAAAGTCATGCAAATGGTGCCCACGCGCTGGGCGTGGTCGTTCGTATTTGGCGTGCGTGAGTTCCTGCCTGCGCTGGATTTGATGCGCGCCTTGCTGCCCAAGTCGCTGTTTGGCCACATGGCGTACATTGTGTTTGCCTACTTGTTCGATTTCCACGACCACAACTGGGTCGATCGCCACAAGCCCAAGATTTTTTGTTCCACGGGTGTGACAACAAGCAGTGAGCTGCTGTACTATTGGATTCATTCGTTTGTGGCTCGTGGTTGTGTGTTTGACCCGCGGATCACGCAGCCGTGGTTCCCGCCCTCCTTTCCCCCCCTCACGGTGGCGTATGGCACCATCGACCACTTGGTGCTGGGCAAGCCGCTGATTAATCGGTTGATGACCTACGAGAGCAATGTACAAATTGTGCACATTCTAGAGCTGCAAGGCTACGAGCATATGGACATGGTGCTGGGCGGTGATGCCTACAAGACCGTGTTCCCCAAGATCAAAGATACCATTGTGCGCACGATTGACCCAGAGGATGTGCCAGTGATGCAGGGTACCTGGTAGTTGCGTAAATTGTTAACATATACACCTATGTGGCTTGTCCTACGGTACAGCGGAGTCTCTAGTGGTACATCTTCCACATGTAGTAATTTACACGCCCAGACATTTAATGTACACAAGCCTTACCATGGTTCCTGCGCGCCGCGCGTCGGCATGACTAGGTCCCCCGATGCAAAAGAAAAGGGCGCGGAAGGGGCCATGTCCGCGTTCAGCTGCATGCGCTGCAGCGGGGCGTACAGCGGGGCAGCCGCGTCTGGTGCCCCATAGTACGGGGCGCCATTCGTGGCCGGCATCGATGCCGTGGCTGTGGCATCAGCAGAGCCGCGGTGGTACTGATCGCTTTTGCGGGGTGCTCGCATAGGGCGCGCGCCGGGCACCAGCGGCATGGAGGGTCGGCCGTTGGCGCTTGAGCGCGCACCTTGCGATGGGTGAGGCGGTCGCGCGTCATGGCGGCGGTAGCGTGGACCCATGTCAGCCCCGCCATGGGGACCTTGCGTGTCGTCTCGCTGCAGCTTGGTTTGAATACGCTTGCCATACGGTGTATTGCGGATCGATGGCAAGATCGGTCGAATGCATTCAACGAGCTGGGCACGCTGCGTCGGCTCCGCATAGTCCAGGCAGGTTTGGACAACATAGTTCGCAAAGGAGTCGCGCAGCAGCGCCTCGAGGCCCGCCGACTCGATCAGCTCCGAGACCAGCTGCTGGCGCAACGAGGGCTCAGCCACACGGATACACTTCTCCATGACGTTCGAGCTGAACTTTTGCGTGGATAGCTCACACACGTGCCCCAGGAACTGGTGCGTCACCGACTCGGTGTAGGCCGAGTCGTTGAGGTCCAGCACGTACTGCACGACATAGTTGCCGAACGGGTCTTGCACGAGTGTGAGCGAGTACATGGTAATCTGCTGCACAAGCTGCAATCGCTGCTCCTCCGAGGCATGATCAATGCAGCGCTGAAGCACGCAGCATCCATGGCGATGGGTCGATACATCCACGCACTTGGCTGCCACCGCATCGTAGATAAACTGGTTGTCGGCGGCGCTCAATCGGTTCAGGCACTTTTGAATGACGTGGTTGCCGTTCAGATCCTTGATCAGCGTCACCACGTTACGAGCAAAAGCACTGATGATGGCCTGCGTCTGCGCCGGCGTGGAAATAAAGTCGATCGTCTTTTGGACGGCGCGCGTGCCGTGCATGTTCAGTGAAATGGTCACGAGATCCTTGGCAATTGCCTCGACAATTTGGTCACGCTGCGCATTGGTGCAGTGCTCCAAAAGCTTCTGGCACAAGTAGTTGCCGAACGGATCGGTCATCAGATCGGCAAAGTGGGGAAACGTCTCGGTGAAGATCAAGTCGCATTGCGCGGGAATGCCTTCATCCAGCTTCTTCTGAAGAAAGCGGCATCCGTATTGATCACGGCACAGATGCGAGATCTCCCCACGCAGTTCCTCCAGCGGCATCACCGACAAGTCCATGTCCGAGCGACGAAGCCCACGGGTCAGAGAGGCATCGGTATCCTCGCCAAAGAGACGACCGTTCTTGCGCCGATCCTCCTTGCGACCTGTGCGCACAAAGCGGGGTGTGTCACCCGAGTCCGGTGGCGTACTCGTCACAGACGCATCACTGAGCGAGCCGAGGCGGGGACTCGGGGAAGCACTGCTGCCTGACGTGTTCAACGCTGGATTCATCACCGGAGGAACCAAGGCGCCAGCACCGTGAAACGACGCAGGACGGGATCCGACGGGCAGCGTGGATGAGAGAGGCGGCGGTGGCGGAGGAGGAAAGGAGGCAAGCGACGACGTCAGACTAGCTGGTGCATCGTTGAACAACTCAGGGAACGATCCGCGGGCTGCCGACCTGTCGTGGAGCAGCAAACCTGGACCACTGCCGATCGTGCCAAGGCCCGCAAACGCAGAGGCTGGCACATTGGCGGGTTCATCAGTCGCTGCATGCAGCCATGGCGATAGACCCGCGTTCGGCGAACGCTTGGGCATCGGCGTGAGCGAGGCGAGGTCCAGCGCACTGGAGAAGTGCGATGGCTGCGACGCTGCATGGGCACCAGCTCCCTCGGCTGGCGACTTGAGCAACATGGGAAAGTCATCCCCGGCCGCAGACAGGTTGTACTTGCGCACAAACGTCGAGTCTTCGTTGGCTTCCAGCTCGTCGTCAAAGAGGAAGCGATCGTTGAACATCGGAACCAGACGGTCTGCGGTAGGCCCCGTAGAAGCGTTTGAGGCCGCCTCCGCTCTAAGCATCACGGGCTTGGTGCGGCCTCGCGGGCCGTGGGCCGGCGCAGCGGCGGGCGTAGTGCGTGGCGCCGCTGTTGAGGTATCAGGACCCATCTTGATCTAGAGTACAGATATGGCTGCGCCTGGGTAGCTTCCTAGGTAGATGGCAAAGAGCGACCCAAGTAGCTAAGCACCGTTACGCGAAGGGCGTCCAACAAACGAGTGGCGGCCACCCCGATGAATAGGCTAGACGCTGAGCCATGCAGGCTTGGGAGCTGCCAGAAGAAAAACCACAGAGCCACGTGGATCGTAGTGGGTCCAGCTGGCCATAGGCCGCTATTTAGTCATCTAACGTGTTGCTCCGACGGCCGCGGCAGGGGGCAACCAATCGCTTACCAACGCGGACGATCGGCCGTTACTGGGACGCTCGCGATCGAGCGCCGGCGCTCGGCGTTTTGGGCCGCTTGGCCGGTCGCAAGAGCGCATCCTGAGAGTGAGCCACAGATCGCCGACGTACCTTGGCAGGATCGAGCTCAGCCTGGCCCTCTGCATCGTCGTCTGCGTCATCGGCAGGTTCTTCATCCACCTGGCGTCAGTCTTTCCCATGGTCACATACCCCATAGGCGTCTTCATTGTCGGGCACCTCGGACTTGATCGCGCGGCCCTTGGCCACCGGCGCTGTCGTTTTGTGGAAGGCCATCGGACTAGAGGTCAGTGCAATATACGTACTGGCTGCCAGCATTGTAGGCACGCGTGAAAGCGGATTTGACGGCGGAGGGCACCTTCTTCAGGCGGTCCTCGCGGCGAACGTCGCTCAATTCAAGTTCGATGAGCGTATCGCGGTCCTCTGGTACCAGGTAGTACTCGTCCATAGTGTCAATGACCCCAGGGATGGCTGCCTGGCCCTCTCGTACGATCGGATCCACGAGCGCGGAAAGGAGACCTGGCACGTACGACTGCCGCACATCTTCCTTGGAGCCCGTGGTGCTGAGACGGAGACGAGTCTGTAAATCCACGAGCTGACGCTGCAATCGTAGGCGCTTGGAGTTTTGACCCAAGAACGAAGGGAACGAGGGGAACGACGAATGCCCTCCGTAGATGTACGAGCAGGGCCGCACACTACTCGCAATGCCATGCAGTGGCATCAACGACCAGTGCTGCTGCGGTCCATGCATGAGCGTATCCACAAGGTCGCCATCCGAAATCGACTCGGAGGCTTTGCGTAAAAGCTGTAGCTGCTTCCATTCCTTGAGCGCGGGCACCGATTCCCGCTGTGCCAACACAGGTTGGCTTTTGACATAGTTCTCAGCGACCATCAGCGGGACAAACGCATGGTCCTGGAAGTAGTAGTCCAGCTTGTCGTTGAGCGTTTGCTTGTTGAGTGGCCCAAAGCGCTGGGGACTCGCCAGCTCGCCGTACAGCGAGAAGGGCGTTTGCAGCGTAGGCTTTTGGTTCGCAGCGCCGAAGGCCTTGCCCTCGTCGAACGACATGCGCTTGTTCGACAGTTTCCACGTGGACAGCATGTTGGTCACAAGACGCAAGTCGCTTTGCGCAGCAGCAATCAGCTGGTCCATCACTTCGGCGGGAATCTGAAGACCCTCGCGGAACGCAATGGACAGCATGCGCGAGCGAATCGCCTGGACGGTCGGCTTCGAGAACGTCATATTGAACGTAGTCGAGTACAGCGGCTGCATCTTGGGGTTGCGCCGGTCGTTGCAAATACATATGATCGGCACCTGGGTCTTGCGGATGAGCGCATTGATGGCGCCAATCCCACCGCGGTCACCGCCGGACATGCCATCCACCTCATCAAGCACGATGGCGAGGCGCCCCAGCTTCGCCTCGCCGGGCTTCGCCCAGTCGCCGATCGAGCGATTGTGGATGGTCTGACTGAGCTCGCTCTCGAGCAGCTTCTTGCTTCGTGTATCACTCGCATTCAGCTCGAGCACCTCGTAGCCCTCGAGCTTGCACACCAGATGCACTGCCGTTGTTTTGCCAATGCCCGGCGCGCCAGAAATCAGCATCGCACGAAATGTATTGGTGGCATGGGGCCCCGGCTTCTTGAAGTTCGCTTGAAGGGACTTGGGCCAATCACGCAGCCAGGCTTGCAGCTTCTCGATCTGAGGCTTGTTGCCGACGAGCTCTTTCAGCTGCTTGGGCGCGTATTTCGACGTCCACAGCTGGCCTGGGGCACTGGACGTCTCCAGCGCGCGCGCAGCAGCCTGGACCTTTTTCTCCTCCGCAGCCAATTTGTCTTTCACACGGTCGTCAAGTTTCTGTGCACCGCGCTCCGCAATCAGCTGCAGATACTCATCTTCGTTCAGCGTCTTGAGTCGGTTCTTTTGAATGGTCTCGAGCTTCTTGGCCCCCGCACCTTCGCCGACGACAACATAGGAGGTCTTGGACGAGGGCGCCGTCGTGACTTTGCTGCGCGGTCAGTATTATCTACGCACGCTCCGTAACGCTTGGCCAAATCTACCGCTTCATCGCGCCCCAAACTGGTCAGTTCGCCGGTGAATACGAGCGTGAGGCCGGCGAGGCAGTGAGGCCGGCCCTCTGGGATCGGCTTGCTGCCAGGCGCCACCGGACCCGCCGCTCGGCGCTCGGCTGCGGCCCTCCACGGCGGTATATGCTTGTTTTCAACCTTGACACGCTTCGCGCTCGGCTCCGCTCCGTCGCTCGCGCGCGTGCTAGCGCCGCTCATCCCCTCGTGATCGACCCTCAACACGCCGCGCCGCGCGGTTCGCCCGTGGAGGTGCGCTGCCCTACACCTCCACCGCTCCACGGCGACGATGGCGGCGGCCAAAGAGCCGACGTATGCGTCGGCTGTGGTGGTCTCTGTAACGCCCAAGCAGCCTTCGTTCTTTGCGGGTGAATTGTTTGAATGTACTATCACGTTCACAAACACAAACGTGGCGCGGCGTCCCCTGATGGACCACCGCCGCTCTCTATCGTTGCCGCGCCGCGTGACGAGTTTGTCAGGCCTCCCGGCGGCGGGCGCGAGCGCGAGCGCTCGGCCTGCGAGGATGGGCATGGTTGGATCTCAAGATTCGTTGCCTGTGCCAGGTGCGCCCACGCCGCGGCGCGCCACCTACTCGTCGCGCCCCGAGGCATGGGACCAACGCGTGGCGGATGTGCCAGCGCTGCATCCGCATGCGCGCCAGAAATCCATGGTGGCCTACCAGGTGGAAGATCTGAGCCAGGCTTTTGGCCTAGCGCAGACGCCGCCGCCGCCCTCGATGGCAGATGCGTCGCCCCACCCGGACCTTTTTACGTCGCAGAACGAGGCGATGGACGAGGCGCTTCGCGACTCGATCACGACGTGGGCCGGCGACTCTCTCACGGAGCACACGTCGCAAAGCCCCTTATTTCCTCGGCGCGATGCGCTGCCTCCAGGGCACGAAAAACTACTGTGGGCCTTTGCGCAGGTCGGCGGTACGATGGAGTTGGAGCGGGGCCTCGTGCGGCCTGCCGACTTTGATCAGCTGCGCCTGCGCCTAGCGCGTGGCGAGATGCCAAGCACACCTGCATCGCCAGCCTCGTTGCAAGGCACGCCTCGTACGCTGGGTGGTGGCGAATGGAGCTACGATGCCGAGTACGAGGCAGGATCGATTGAGTTCGAGTCAGGCACACGCACAACCGACTTGCGCGCCTCGCACGTCCCGGCGGTAGCGACGATGGCCGCTCTCTTGTTCCGCACAGGCGGCACGCGGCGTGCGACGCCCACGCCGCGACGGCAGCCGTCCGGCTCGACCTACGCTGACATTCAAACGCGCACGCTGCTCAGCCGCACATTGCCGACGTACTCGACGCCGCCGACCATGCTAGACGTGGATATGGAGCTGGCGCCGGGTGAGAGTCGCTCCTTTACGCTATCCCTTCCCTTGCCGGCGGATTTGCCGCCGTCGTTCCATGGGCTGGCCGTGCACTTTGACTTCTACTTGACCATCGGCACGAACCGCGTCGATGCGCGTGTGCAAGGCATGCAGCAGTCGCGCCTCTTGCACATTCCCATCCGAGTGTACAACCATGTATCGCCCGGCGCAGGCATCGATGCGTGCTTCGATCTGCTGCATCCCTTGGTGCTGCCCCACTCGGAAGCCACCGTGGAGCACGTCGGACGCGCGCCACGCGAGCAGCCGGCGAAACGCGACGCGGTCGGCCAATGGGCCGTGCAGCTGTTGTGTGGTGGATCGACGGGCGAGCGCACGGATGCAGCGCCGCTGCCTACATGCATGGACGCCGTGCAAGAACTGGCGCAGCGGGCAGGCAAAGTCACCTACGATATCGCCAAGGACGGGCAAGTGGCCGCGGTGCTGACCGTGGCACGCGCCAAGTACCGCCTGGGCGATGCCGTGCATGTAATTGTGCGCATGAACGAGCTTGATGCCTATGTGCGCGTGGTTCAGGTATGTTTAAGACACTCACCTCGCAGGTCGCCGCCGTTCTCGAGTCGCACGAGGAGGTGGATGCCTCTCTGGCGCTGCTGCCCCCGGGGCGCACGCAGAAGATGACACGGCAAGTGTATGCCACGCACCATGAAAATACGCTGGATACCCGGCAAACTAGTTTCTTGCTCACTATTCCCAGCGGCGCGACGCCAGACTTTATGACCAGTGGCATTCGGCACCGCTGGTCCCTGCGCCTGTCGTTGCTCACAGAGAGTGCGGAGGATGGCACGCAAAAGATCGAGCCGCCTCCGCACCTTGTGCAGCACCAGGACGCTTACAGCGCGTACCAAACCGTGCGGCGCGGCGCGCCAGCGCTGTGTGGCCGCCAGGGCACCACGACCACGCGCCTTGAGATTGTAGAATGCTCCGTGCCAGTTGTCGTACTGCCCAGCCGGTCGCAACGCAAGACAATGCCCATAGATTTGTACGCCTAGTTTACAGCTCATCGTCCCAAGGGCGTGCACGCCGCGATGAAGGCGCAGCAGCGCGCGTCGTGCTGGGTCCCGTGTACACGCTGGAGGCATCCGCGGCGCCTGCGTCGATATCTTGGGACGCCATGGCCTCGTCAGTCGCACGCACCGTGTCCCTACGTGGGCTCAGTGCCGGTGTGTCAGGGGCCAAGGGCGTGGCATCGGCTGTCGGCGCGCTGGCCGTGGTCGGTATGGGCCATGCGTCGACAGACGCATGCGCCGGTACATCAGGAGCACTAGGTGCCTCACTCGACTCATCATCAGGCTCGAGAGTGCCGGGCACAGTTTCGCTCGCGTCCGCGTCCGATCGAGTATTGGCCAGCACCGAGGGGGAAGGGGCGGCGGTGGAAAGAGGCGCCTCGGTCCGTACTTCCTCGTACACCACGTCCTCGTCGCGGTAGCCTGTCGGCATATACTCCGCCAAAACGTCGTGTGTAGGCGCCGGGGATGCAATGCTTGGGTGAGCTGCCGAGGAGAGGAGAGCGGAAAGCGACGAGATGCCGCTGATAGCACCGGAGCCCACAAGCCCGGTGGCCCGCCACGTCAGGCCCAGTGCATATAGCCCTTTGGAGAAGAGGCGGACGTACAGAATATACAAGACACACGCCGCAAAAAAGACCATGGATCCCACAAGCAGGCCCAGATCCACAAGCTCGGCCCACTCCATCTGACGAACGAGCGAAATGGAGTTGCGCAGCAGCTCGTTGAAGGAGGTGTACCGCTCCGAGACTTGTGCAATGGTCGCGGACGACTCTTCCAGCAGCTGCGTCGAATAGCCAGACTTTTCAAGCTCGCCTGACATCAGTGCGACGGTGCGCTGCAGGGCCGTTGTCAGCTGATCAGAGGTGGCGTGAGCCTGTTCCTTGGGCATGCTGACCTCTCGCTCAGCAGATCGGCCTAGCAAGGCCGCGCGTGCCACAGTGGCCTGTTGCGACAATGTCGCGCGATGCGCCGCGAGAAGGGCGCGTCGAGACTCGGTACGAAGGCTGCGGTCAGTGCATGCTTGAGCCTACCTCGTCAGTGAGCGCTTCGCTTCCTGTACAGCAGCATGGATGCCATCGCGCTCGTTGGACGACGCCGCCTCGTCCATCTCGCTTTCGAGCTCCAGGACCATCGACGCGAGCCTATGTAGCGTGGCCTGCAGCTCCGACTCCCACTCGGCGAGCTCGGTAGCGAGCGTGCACGTAGTGAGCCTTGGAAGCTGCACTTCGCGTACATCTCTCATACGCCGTTCGATCCCATCGTAGAGGGCCCGCACACCCGGCGAAAGGGCCATGCCCAAAGGGAGCGATCGAGGACCGCGCACGGCGCACGGTGCCACGTGCGTGGCCTGACCAAGGCTGGCCACGGGGCACAGACGGCGCGGCTGAACGTGGGGCAGTGAACCCCACGCTTACCACGTATGTCGGCCATGCCCAAGCGCTTCTCGATCGATACGATTGCCCGGTTCCTGGATGTGGTGCCGTTCTCGGCGCCCTTCCTGCTTGTTTTGCCAGTAGCCGCGCTCGTGCTCGACCGCCGTGGGCAGAGTGTGGACAAGGTGTTGTCGAACATCCCTGGCCCACGCGGCTGGTACGAGCTGCTGGCCAAGCGTCACTCCTGGATCTACCGTATTCTTCTGTGTATTGTGATCAAGATTGTAAGCAAGCGCCTCTCGCGCATCGCGATTAACCTGGGCGAAACACGCCGTGACCCACCGCAGTGGAACAAGGATGTGCTGGTGATCACAGGCGGTGCGACCGGCATCGGCAAGTGCTTTGTCGAGCTGGTGTCGCGCCGCTACGGTGCTCGCGTTGCCGTCTTGGACATTGCGGAGCCTACGTACGCTCCTGCGTCGAACGGCGCGCCGGAGGTTCTGTATGTTCGCACGGACGTGACGAACCCCGAGTCGGTGGCCGCGGCGCACGCCAAGATCCGCGAGACGTTTGGCGAGTCGCCTTCGTACGTGGTCAGCTGTGCGGGGATTGCCATTGGCGGCAGTCTCCTGCAGGTATCGCAAGCCTCCTTCTCCCGTACGTTTGACATCAATGCGCTGGCGAACGTGACGCTGGCCAAGGAGTTCCTTCCGCACATGATCCAGAACAACCATGGCCACTACATGACGGTGGCCAGCTCGGCGTCGTATTGCTCGCTGCCCATGCTGGGCGCCTACTCGATGAGCAAGGCAGCGGCGCTGGCGTTCCACGAGACACTCCGCGCCGAGCTGCGCATTGTGTACAAGGCGCCGCGTGTGCGTACCTCGGTGGTGACGCCCACCAAGGTGCGCACGCTGCTAGGCCACGCGCTCAAGGACTCGGACAATGAGTTCCTGATGCCTGTGCTCGAGCCTGTGGAAGTCGCAGAGGCCATGGCTGACACGATTCACGGTGGTCTGGGTGCCTCGATCTCGCAGCCGCTCCTGACGAATGTGCTGCCGTACTTGCGCGCGTTCCCCGAGTGGTTCCGCGGCTTGTTGACCACGGTACGTAAAACGCTCTCACACCAGGTTGGCAAGACGGACGACGCCGTGACCAAGGAATCGATTCAGAGCGGTATCCGGGCTGGCTACGGCAAAAACTGGCACCCCGAGGACTTTGAAAAGTCGCTGGCCGAAATGCATACGATGGTAGGTTGCGCCACTGACCACAGTTCGGTGGCAAGACGGAGTAAGGCAGGGCACGTCCCATCCATCACGTGGCTAGCGTCTCGTAGACGGAAATGCGCCCTATTTTCCCAACGCCCATGCATGACGTCGCCGGCATGGCACGCATTCCATGCCGACCATTTTGACAACGCGGTTAGGCGAGCGTGGTTCGCGGCTCATTTAGCGCATAACCAAGTACCTACCATCCCATCCGCGCCGCTCGAGCGTACCGCGCAGGAAGATGCGTGGACGCAACTAGCCCCGGGCGAGGACGAGGACGACTGGCAACGGCGACATGGCGTCCAGTACCTAACGCCCGGGTCTGCGCGCATCTTTGATGCGAGTCGGCGCTTTCGTGAGGAGCGCGCGCGGATGGAGGAAACGCGTGCGCAGGCTACTCCTACGGACGAGGTGCCGCCATGCCCTGCTCACGATACCCCTGGCTCCGAGGAGCTGGCAGCATTGCGTTCACGCGCACTCGAGGCCAAATTTAAGGGCCGCGGTGCAAGCGCAGTTGCATCTCCCCCACCAGGTACGTACGACAACGAGCCCTATGATGCGAGTCATCCTTATTCGCAACTCTATATACCTATAGAGGATGAGCGATGCGCCGCACCCAATGAGCGGCACTGCCGTGGATGCGCGGCTTTTTGCCGCTGATCGCTCGGCAGGTGTTGTTCCTGCGGGGCGGCGCACCTGGGCTGAGGGCTGCGGCGTTGCGAACCACGCTGACCACCAGAGTCACGTGACCTAGGCGGGTGCCGGCCGCGCCCGCTCTCGGGTTCGTCCCACCATAGATCCTCTCTTTGCCCCTAGTTTACCATGGCTGCTTTCCGTGCTGTGATTCCTCGCTCGGCTGCGCTCCGCTCGGCGCAGCCCACTCTGCGTCGCTTCAACTCGTCGTTCCAGCCCAACCCTGAGGCTGCGAAGGCCTTCACCGAGGCCCGCCAGCACGCCTTCGAGCACGCTGCCAGTACGTCCCTTTTCCCAGCTGACCCTCGCAGAGTCGACCGACATGTGGCGCAGGATCAGCCTGTTCGTTTTGATCCCTGGTGGTATGTGATGCATGCTAATGTGTAGCGGCTGTGTTTGGTGCCTACATGTACAACATTGAGGCCAAGCACTCGGCCCACCGTGAGCACCTCCTGCACGAGAACGGCGGTGAGCTGCCTGAGCGCCCGAACTACGAGTACCTGGTACGTATATGCACAAGGCTAACATTGCAGACCATTAAGAACAAGGTAGGCAGCCCCTCTTTGCACTAACCCCCGCAGAAGTTCCCCTGGGGCCAGCAGTCGCTGTTCCACAACCCCAAGGTGAACTACCCTTCGCCTGAGATGTAATGTGCTTGCTAGATAGTCCACCGCTGAGCATGCTTGGATTGATCGTGGTACCCTTCCTCGCGCCTATACATGGACTACGGAGCTTCGTGCGACGTGTCTCCCTCCTCGAACAGAATCTCCTCGATTCGGCGCGACAGCGCGGCGATCTCCTTTTCAGGCGAACCTTCGCCTGCGTCGACATCGTCACCCGTCTCGTCCGCATCGCCGCGCGCTTGGAGCTGGCGAACCAGTTCAAAGAGGTGCTGGCTGTCACGGATGTGCTGCTCCAGCTCTGCATTGCCGCTCTCGAGCAATTGAATGAGCGTCCATACAGCAATGTGCTGGAATGTGGTATCGTCCGACTCGAGGAAGCGAACGAGGTAGCCATGCATGCCACCTGCCGGCTTGTCCCACACCGCATTGAACGGCGCATAGTCGTCGGCCTTGCTGCTGAGGTTGCCCAGCGCGGCCGCCGAGTTGCCCTGCACTTCGATCGAAGGCGAGTCGGTGAGGGGCAGCAGCACTTCGCAGATGCCCATGTCCAAAAGCTGGGGCTTCAAATCCTCCGACAGCGCCAGCACCGCAGCGCACGCCGTCATCTCGCTCTGCACACTGAGCGGCACATGGAGCACCAATTCTTTGATACGCTCCACGGCCCCCGCATCAATGATCGCTGCCTTATTCCGCTCGCTGCTGGCGGCCAGGTTGCGCAGCGTGCTAATCGCATGGCACTGCAGCTCTTCGTTTTCCTCGTGGCTGAGCAGCTCGATGAGCGGGTGAAGGAACCCAGCGTCAATGATCGGACTCTCGTTCATAGGGTGGATCGATACATTACGCACACACGCCGCGGCAGACAGGATAAGCGGCAAAAACGACGAGCGCAGGAGGCGCAGCAGCGGAGGCAATCCGTTCGAGCGCACAATCTCGATCTGGTACTTCTCGTCGCTGGCCAAGTTCCGCAGCGCGAGCGCGGCCTGGCACTGCACCTTCAAGCTGCCGCTCTCCATGAGGCCAATCAGGCTCTGGACAAGGCGCGGCTCTGTTTGTGCAAGCTTCTTGCGGTTGACAGCGTCCACGGCAATGTTGCTCAGGGCGGTCGTGCAGTAGTACTGCACGTCCGTGTCTGTGCTGCTCAGCAGCGTGACCAGCACCGAAATCGCACCTGCATTCACGAGCTGTTGCCGGTTCTCGTCGCTGTGCGTCATATTGAGCAGCGCACCCGCGGCGTTGCGCTGCACGCGAATGTCCTTGGAGCGGGCCAGGCGGGTCAAAGGCACCAGCGCACCCGACTTGGCAATCTTGGTCTTGTTGTCATCGTGCGTGGCCAAGTTGGTGATGCAGCCCACCGCATTGCACTGCACTTCGACGTTGGGGCTGAGCATCTGGCGGATCAGCGGCTCCAGACCACCGAGCTTGACGATCAAAAGCTTGTTCTCCGAGTTCACGGCCAGGTTGCCCAACGCCGCGCTCGACGCACGCTGCACTTCCACATCGTGCGACTGCAGAAGGAAGAGCACCGGCTCCAGCGTTTCGCGCCCCACTTCGCGCACCTCCTTCTCTGTGATTTCCGCAAAGGCCAAGGCAGCACTGCGCTGCAGGTCCACATTGTCGCTAAACGACAAGGTAGAAAGCGCACGCAAAGGCTCTCCAGCGAAAAAGTTGGTCTCGGAGCGGTCTGGGTTAGATTTGTGCACGTACTCTCGAGGTATTGGAGCAGGTCCGCTACAGCGTCACGCTCATTGTCGAGCAGGAGCGGCTCGTACTGAGGACTGCGAGAGCCCGCACCTGAGGTCAGATACATTCACGTACAACAACTGAAGAGATTTCCCATGAAGCGCAGCGTAAGGGCCGCTCGGTCGCAGGGGGCCTTGTGGATCTCCGCAGCGGTCCTCGGCGTCGGTGGCGGCGGGCACCACGACGAAGCTCGGCCGAATCAGGGAATGTGGAGATCAGCTACAAAAAGGCGCCCGACGACCCCGTCGCGAAGCGGCTCGATAGCTGGCGGGCATCGGCGATCGAGCGCGAGCGCGCACGCTCGTCCATGAGCCGTGCGCCTTTGCCCAGTACTTTATCTTTATCGAAGAGGGGCGCCGCGTACTCGCCATGCCGCTCGCGATCTTCTTCCTCACGTTGCGCACGTGTTTTGCGCACGGGCGAGCGCTCGCGATCGCGCTCTCGGTGATGACCGTGCGAGCGGTGCTCGTGCCGATGTGATCGGTGCGACTCACTGCGGTGATGGTGGTGGTGGTGGCGATGCTCGCGCCTGTCGCTATCATCGTGCCTGGATCGGTGCCGCGTCTCGTCTCTTCTCCGTAGTTCGTCGAGCCGTCGTGCCTTGTGCTCCTCCACGAGACTTTGGGAGCGCTCCGCATTGTGCGCTTGGACCTTTTCGCGCAGCGCAGCATCTCGCGCAGCGATGCGCTCCTTGTCTAGCTGTTCGTGTTCCCACGCAGGGTCCACACGAGGCTCCGCCCCTTTCTGCGCACGCTCGCGTTTCTGCTCGGGCGTCTCTGTCCATAGCCGACGCGCCTCAGCTGGATCTTCTGGGCCCGCCCGCCATGCACGCGACGTTGCCTGCTGGAAACCACGCGCACGTAGGGCGCCTGGAGGCACAGGACCTTGCTCATGGGGCGATGGCATCGTGAGCATCCAGTCAGGACGTGCAGTGGTCGCCTTGGTCTGTGCAGCCTGTTCTTGCGCAGCAGCTTGCCGCTGGCGCTCCTCCCGCTCTATTAGTGCCTGTGCACCTGTCGAAGCCGACGCCGCGCTGGGCGCGCTGGCGGGCATGGGCCCGATCACCTCCTCGTCGCTCTCGTCGAGCGCCCCGGCCATGACGGTCGTAGCGTGGAGGTCTTCGTCCGTCATGTGATCTCGCACGTACACTGTTCGACGACGATGGAGCCAGAGCGGCCGCGCGAGAAGGTGCCGATCCCTGGCACGGACGGCTGGCTGCGTGTCACCACGACGCATGACAATGTATTTTACGCACAGAAAAAGACCAAGCGTTCCTCGTGGACGATTCCCGATGAAATTCGCGAGCAGGTCGTGGCGCTAGAGCGATCGTTAGGCATAGAGCCGGAGGAGCCTTCGCCTGCGCCTGTCGAGGACGACGTTGTGGACGAGGCCGAGCGGGAGGCGGACGAGGTTGAGGATGAGCCGCCGATGAAGCGGTCTCGCCATGACCAGGAGGAGGTTGCGTCGATGGAGCCAGCCGAAGCGGCGCCGACGAACCCTGCGCTCTCCTTCGACGAAGCCAAGGTGCAGTACATGGCCATGCTCACCTCCTTGAATGGGACGCCGAACGAAATCAACCCTATGGCTCCGTGGGATCGGGAGTTGCCCAAGTTTGTGCGTGAGCCTGCGTACTTGGCCCTGCCCACCCTGCAAGACCGCGAGGATGTGTTTAATGAGTGGTGCAAGTATCGATTGCGCGAGAAGCGCGCCATGGCGCAGTCTGCCTCGACGGAGGATGCATTTCAGCAGCTTTTGCGCAAGCATGTGGCATCCACACGCACCACGTTTCAGGCGTTCCACGATGCGTTCCAGCAAGATCCTCGCTACGTGCAGTTCGTGCAATCTTCGTCGCGCGCGCGCGCGGAGCATCTATTTCAAACATGGCTGGCCGAGCTCAGCGAGACAAAGCGTCAACGTGCTAACGAAGCCGAGCAGGCCTTTTTAGCGCTACTGCAGGACACACTGTCACCGCGCGATGTGTTGCGCAACGCGGGCGTTGCGCTTCCCCTCGACAAGGACACGGCCACGCGGGTATGGGCCTCGGCGAAAAAAGCGCCGGGCCTTTCGTCCGATGCGCGCTACGAGGCGGCTGGTGGGGCCACGCGCCGCTTTGAGCTGTTCGTTCAGTGGCTCGAAGGTACCGGTCCCGCCGCCGCACCGGCCAAGCGCTCCGCCGAAGAGCGCCGTGCGCATGCGTTGCAGCAGCGTGCAGCGCAGGTGCGGCAGGCGCAAAGCCGGCAGGCGCACCAGGCGCGTGCGGCGCAGAGCGAGGCGATCGCCGAGCAGCAAGTGCAAGCGTACGAGCAGCATCTTGTGGACACTGTGCGCGATCCATGGCTGCCGTGGGAGCATGCGCCTGCGCCGTCGCATCGCCTCAACGACGCGCTGGATGCGGCCACGAAGCGGGCCCTCTTTGAGGAGCATATGGAACGTCTACGCTCCAAGCGGCGCGATCAGCTGGCCAAGCTTTTTGCGAAGCATGCGCAGGATGCGCGGGGTGTGCCGCTTCTTAACCGTGGTGCCGAGGACATTTTGCCGCTGGTGCGTGCGGACGAGGCGTACCAGCACTCGGCGCTTCCCCGCTTCGTGGGCGAGGACGGTGGCGTGCATCGTGTGCCTACGACTGTATCGCTCCACGCCGAGTTTCAAGCGTGGGATGCATGGCGCCAAGCGCAAGCGCGCGATGCGTTCCAGCACATGCTCGATGAGAATGCGTTTGTGGATTTCTGGGGCCGCTTGCGCCAGGCCGGCGACGGAGCTAGGGCGCCTGTGGCGCTGCAAGAGGACGAGGATGACGATGCTACCGTGTCGATCTATGACATGGCCTCGCAGGTCGATTTGGACGCGATGGAATCGGTGCTACGGGTACGTGCAGGTATACTTATCACAGACGGACCAGAGATATAAGATGTGGGCGCATGTACCCGCCCAGCGCACGCAGTGGCTCCAGGCGCATTTGCAGCGCCTGCGCGTGCCCAAGCGTACTGTGCGTTAGTGTAGCAGCCGTGTATCGAGGTAGAAACCGAACGCGGTGCCGGGCACCCCAATAAACAATCGGGACGAGGAGGGCGGCGCGAGAACGCCCATCGCACCCTCTGCCTTGCACGGCGGCTGCCGCGCGATCGGCGTAAAAAAGCCGCGGCCCAGGCCCACGTCCGTCCAGCAAAGGGTACAAGGCGTGCTTTCCGTGAGCGAGGCCGGTGCAGGCGGCGTGACTGGGCGCATGAGCCATGCGAGCAGGCGCGAGATGAACGCGCCTAGGCGCGTCTCTGTGAGCCATGGCCACGTCGGACGTGGCGGCACAGGCTCGCTGCTCGTGACGGTGTAGCACGAGCTGAGAAGGAGGCCCACAATGATGAAGCCGCAGTACACGCTGTGTAAGTGGCGCAACGTACCATGGACGCGTATGCAACGTATAACTGAGCAAAAACAAGAACAAGAACACGGGTGGCGCCGCCGGCATAGGCAGCAAGAACACCGGGAGCCACCACCGCAGGCAATACATGACGGACCGCGGCGACGAAGCGAGTGGAGGCTACGACACTACAAGGCGGCGACGTTCGAGGCGCCGTACTGCGAAAGGAATGCATAGATCGCGCGCTGGATCTGCGGGTACTCGATCAAAAAGCCATCGTGCCCTTCCGTCGACTCGATGTGCACAAGGTGCGAGCCGGGAATCGACTTGTGAATCCACATCTGCTCTTCTGGTGTGTACAGCATGTCGGAGGTGACCGAGAGAACGAGGACGTGGGGCTTGACTGGCGACGTGCCGAGGTGGCTCAGCACACCGCTGAGCACGTCCGTATCGTTGTCGACATTGCCTGCCCACGCGGCGCGATCGCGCGACACGTCGTGGGCATCGAGCTTGTCGGACAGATGGAGGTAGCACAGCGCATCGAAGCGGGTGAGGAATTTGGCGCCGTGGTGGTGCAGGTAGGATTGCACCGCATACTGCTCGCGCGCCTGTGGCTGCGTGATGCTGGGTGAGGGTGTGATGTCATCGCCCCCCTCCTCCATGAGCGAGGACGCTTGCGAGGGGCCTTGCGGTGCAAGGTTCGACTTGCCACGCAACCGGCTAAAGCGGCGCTCCAGGCTCTGGGGTTGGCGGTACGTCATCAGCGCGCACATACGTGCGGCTGCGAGACCCGCAGACGGCGGATCGCGCAGCAGGTAGTGCCCGTCGCGGAAGCGGGTATCGGCCTCGATCGCCTGGCGCTGGATCTCGCACCATGCGATGCACCACGCCGAGTGCCGTGGCGAGGCGGCGAGCACGACAATCGAGCGCACGTACGGCGTATCGTCCGACGACGCGTGCACCAATGCATCGCTGGTAAGCGGCGTGCGCACCGGGAAGCACAGCGGCCACTCCAGCGCCGTGGCACCGCCCATGGAGCCGCCCATCACCGAGGCCAGCTGCTGCACGCCGAGGTAGTCCAGCACGTGCTTTTGGAGCCGCACATCGTCGCGGATCGTGGTGGGCGGCAAATCAGGGCCCCACCACGTCTCCGTGTCCTGCTCGTGCGGGGCGTGCACATGCGGCGCGCAGACCCAGCGCCCCTCGTCCCACAGCTCGCCGCCCTTGCGCGTGAGGGGACTCAGGGTGCCGTAGGGCGAGCCGATGGCATTGCAGCACACGATAAAGTAGCGCTTCGGGTCTAGCACACGGCCTTCGCCGAACAAAGGCTCCCACCACTCGGCCACGTTCGCGTTGCCCGAGATGGGGTGGCATACCAGCAGGGCATTGGTGCGCGTCGCGTTCAACTCACCCCACGTCTGGAAGGCCACGGGCACTCGGTGCAAAACTGTGCCCGACTCGAGCTCAAACGTAGGAAGGAGTAGGTAACGCTGCGACAGCCCCACGGCCAGCGGCGACGTGGGGCCGGGGATCTCTATCGGGGCAGCCATCACGGCACTCGGCGAACCCCGCGCGTGGTCCGCGGGCGGATGTGCACGGCACGTGGCCTCCTCCACCTTCGCTACGGCGCAGCACGACGCACGGCGCCGGGCGCCGCGCTGGCCACACGCTCGAGCAGCTCGGCGACGGCCAACGACGCGGGATCCAGCTGTGCGAGGCGGCCAACGACGCGAATCGCTGCCTGTGACAGCTCGGCGGCCTTTTCTGTTTCCTGCTTGGTGGCATTTTCGCGCACTTTCCGCGCGAGGATCGCTTGCAGCGGCGGTGCGAGGTCGGGCAGCGCGTGGCGCACAGCCTCGCTGGCGACGTCGGCGACGTGCAAGAGCAGGAGGCAGCCCATCAGCTTGACACTGTCGTCATCTTGCAGCGCGCGCACGACGCACATGAGCACATCCATGGCCACCTGAGGAGCCAGCGACGTGTCCAGCAGCGCGCCGAGCGTCTCTAGCGCATTCTTGCGCAAATCCAATCCATCGTCGTGCACCACCGTAAAGGGGCCCATGCGCACCTGGCGCTGCAGCTCTGTGCGCACGCGCGTCAGGTCGTACAAACTCGCAAGGAACGGCGGCAGGGCTTGCAGTAGGAGCGACGTGCGACTCTGCAGACCGGCACGCAGGGCCATGACCGCTGCATGCCGCACCAACACCTCCTCATCGCTGAGCCGCTGCAAGATCGATGGGGCACACGTCTCTAGCGCTGCATCCAAATCGTGCTCGCGGTCGAGGGGCAGCATGGCGCGCACCGCTCCTAACGCCATCGCTCGTCCACACGCGTCGGACGCTTGCATACGCTGCACCAGCTCAAAAAAGCGCGCTGCATCGTCGGTCACGAGGCGCGCCACGCACTCGGCTGTGGCATCCGGGGCCGCCGCACACAACGGCGCACTCAGCAGGGGCGCCCACACACAGGGGGCCAGCGACCGCACTTGGCTCTCCGAGGCGAGTTTGAGCGCTTCTCGGAGCACGCGCAACGCACTAGCTTCTCCGTTTGTGAGCGCCTGCACCGTGGGCGCTTGGCACGATACATCACTCAGAAGCATACCGCCCATCGCCATCGCCTGCCCGGGCACCGTGCTGGCCGCGGCTTGAGCGTACACAGCGGGCGCGTGTGGCCAGCCCAGTAGCGTTCCTTGCTGGCCCAAGAGACCGATCGTCATGTACCCCAACGTCTGCGATGCAATGTGGGGCGCTTGCAGCAAACCTTCCACACGCGCAAGCACCGCAGGCAGCGCCACACTGGACGATGCCGCTGCGCACAGGCACTGCGCGTACGCCATGGCACCCGGTGCGCCAGGCTCGTGACTCTGCGCGTCCCATGCGCGCTCCAATGCGGTGACCAAGGCGGGTGCTACTGCCTCTTCCGCCGCAGCCACCACACTGATGAGACGACACAAGGCAAGAAGCGCAGGCGGCGGCACACGCGCGAGTTGCGGTACCAGGGGCAGCACCAGTGCCTCGGCCGTAGCACGCGCCCTTGGGGGCTCTTTTTGCACCGAGAGCTCTGCCACAGCGAGCAAAGCGGGCAGCGATGAGGCGTCTGGCGCTGGCGGGCCTAGCGCCACCACCTGCTGCACCGTGGCCAGTGCCTCGCTCCCCAACAGCCTTGCGACGGCATGCAGCGCTTGCAGCGCTTCGACAGCGGTGGCGGGACGCGACGCCAGGTCCGCCAGCAGCGGCAAACACGCATGGAAACATGCTAGCACAGGCGCAAGAGATCGTACTGCGTCACAGCCGGCCCAGTCCTGCACTATCTGCAAGCACCGCGCCCGCGTCGTTTCCAGCGATAGGCGCGCATGCACGAGCGACAAAATGGGGGCCAGCCGATGTCCGACGCGCTCGCCCATGACACACAGCGCCGTATACATGGCCACGAGCGCGGCATCGTACACCGAGGCGTCCGCATCCGACCGCTCACACCGCGCTAGAATCGCCTCCAACAGCGAGCCAGCCGGCTCAGGCGCAGCCAAACTCACATTCGCAAAAAACGGCGTGCACGCATACAACGCTTCCAGTCCAACACGGTGCTGTAAGGACAGCACGGCGCGCGCCAACGACGCTGCCAAAGGACCGGCCGCTTCGTGCGCCATGGCCGGCGCCTGACGAGCCACGTGGCGTACAAGGCCGAGCGCGGCCACATAGCTCGCCGCATGCGTGTCACTCTCGAGCGCATGAAGACACATACGCATGATCGCCGGGCCGTCCTGCAAAGACAGCGCATGACACGTCATTAGCTCGCTGAGCGCGGTCAGCGCGGCGGCCTGCGCCGACGCGCCGCGCCACGTTTGTAGCGTCTCCACAAGACCGTGCATCGCGAGCGGCGCATCGATGCACGTGCGTGCGACGAGGCGCACCGCGGCCAAGGCGTCCAGCCGCACGGTTTCTTCGCGCTCGCGCAAACGCTCATACAACGCTTCGGCCAGAGCAGGTGCCATCGCGCATAAGTCGTGCGCGCCTGGCGCCGCAAACAGTTCAGAGAGCAGGCGGCATGCCGCGCGGCGCACGCGCCATGCGAGGTCATCGTCGTCGGACACATCGAGGGCGTCCTCCTCGTCTTCCTCGTCCATCTCCTCGGTAGCGTTGGGGTCGTAGGCAAGCATCGACTGGGCCGTGTGCGCGATGGCCACCCGCGTGGATGCATGTAGATCGCCAGCGATCATCGCCTGCAGCGTGAGCAGGCACGATTCGCGCAGCTCGTCCGTCTCGTCGCGCTCGTCGGCACGCTGAAGCACGCCTTGGATCTGCTCGACACGCAGCGCGGCTTGGGTTGCGAGGCGCGTAGGCACTTCGCGCGCTAGTGCATGCAAGAGATACACGGACGCTGCCTCGTTGTTAAAGGGCGGTACGAGGCCAGCGAGACCTTGCTCGGTAATCCACGTCCACGTCTCAAGTGTACTGACGGCGGCCAGGTGCGCCAGACCTTGAATGGCGCGGCGTGCGACGGCCGAGCGCTCGCTGGTCATATGAGTGAGGAGTGTAGGTGCGATCGAGGCCTGAAGCGGGGCCACATGCGATGGTGCGAGTGTCAGCGCATCGTTGAGCACGTCCAACGCAATACTCTGCCGCGCATCTTGGTGGGCATCGATTTGGGCAGTGAGGAACGGCACAAGCCCATGTACGAGCGTGTGCATCGTATCCGCCGAGCGCTCGCTGGCTCGCAGCTCATGAAACATGGCACGAATTCCCATCGATGCAATATCGCGCTCCTCTTCGTCGTTGGAGCGTAGGGCCGCGCACAATGTCTCTACCATCGTGGCAAAACGCGGCGCGCGCACACGGGAAACAAGGTGGCCGAGTCTGGGTAAGCAGCTTACACGTACGTCGTCACAGCCAAATTCTTTACGTCCGAGTGCGTATCCTGGAGTAGGGCGAGCACTTGGGAGACCATGGCCGGCTCGATGCGCGCATCGAGCCCTTGGCCCGGATACACCTGCTGCACACTGGCAGCTAGGTCATGAAGTGCCATGTATCGAACATCCGCATCAGGCGACTTGGTCTACAATAAGCAACACATGCATACCTGATCCAGAAGCGTCGGCCAAGGTGCGCCCGCACCCCCCATCACGAGCGTCGGACACGAAGCGATGGGCGGACCTCCACTTCCTACAACTATGGGTCGCGGCGGTGCCGCTTTTCGGCGCGCGCTGCGTCGCTATCGTCCTCCTCCTCGTCGGCGACACTCGTTTCACGAGCATCTGGAGCCTTCTCACCAATGACGGCCATATTGTCCCACACTTCCTCCTCATCATCACTGTTCTCATCGGCTGGCGCAGACGTTTGGCGGGGGTCCAAGGCCAAAGCCACGGCATGGTCTACACCTGTAAAGTACTGCTCGAGCACTTGACCGCGGCGGCGCTGACCTTCGCCATACGTTTCGCCCAGATCACAAAGGCGTATGAGGTGATCAAGCGCTGCGCCCAGCACGAGCCAGCGGTCCGCCTGAGCGTCGCGCACGGTCAGCAAGTCGGACATCGTGCCGCTAATGTCCTTGTACTGGAACAAGACGCGGCCTTTGTGCATATCCACCACCAAAAGTCGGCGCGACGTATCGCCCACCAACAAAATCTGCTCGGAGGCACACACATGCATCACACGCAGCGAGCCTTGCTGTTTTGCCCCGACTTGCCACTCGTGCACGGGGCGCGGCTTTTGGGCCGGCTCGTATACTCGAATGATCCCATCCTTGGTGCCGACATACACACGCATGCATTTTAGCTCGTCATCGTCCGCCGGCTCCGTCGGGGCAAACGCCAATGTGCGGATCAGGGGCGGGCGCGGCAGGGACAGGTGGTCGTTCGGCAAATTCTTGGCGCGCCACAGCTCACCCGGTAGCAAGTCGCACTTCTTTGATGACTTGAAGGCGGCGGAGCGCTTGCTGCCAGCGCGCACTGCGGGCGGTTCTTCCGACGCATCCGGTGGCATAGGCTGCTTGGCCGCCTCGAGCGCTTTAGGAAGACTCCATACCGATAAAGGCACCTGCTCGCCGCCATACGCGAAATGCGTCGGTGTATCCGATTGGGGCGGGTAAAACGCCACATGGTGCAGTGGACCCGGCACGGTCCATGTAATGGCAGAGGCGTCCCACTGCTCTGCCGAGGCCCCTTTATTCTCGAGCAGGTCAGCGAGAGGCACATAGCGGAAAAAGCCGCCTGATGTACAGGAAACAAGACCACTGCGGTCAGTATCATATACGTACCTCTGAGTGAGTTGCAAGCCGACCCAGCGCTCGACGCCTACGCGCATGCGATCTTCGCGCACCGTGCCTAGCAACTCGCCGGCTGGCATCTCTGCATCTTCCGAAGGCGCTCGGATTATATCCACAATGCCATTCTTGCGGGCCAGCGCAATCTAGGTAAGTAATAGGCACGTACCACGCACACGGGCGACTCGGTGCCCAGCATGCCACAGGCCAGCAGCTGGCAAGCTGCGCCGGCGCCGTACTTGCATCCGGGCACTTCCATGGTATCATATCTTTTGCTCTGGGTATAGAGAACCTGAAGACGGCCCGCAGCATCGCCCGCGAAGACACGGAGCTCGGGAAGGCTCGCCATGAAATTGGTACGTGGTCCACCGTCGCCAAGCGTGGAGGCACCATGGCCTTTTTCGTCTGACTAAACATGAGCGCGCTTCGCTGGCTGCCTCTGGCGGCCACGGCCCACGCTGGACGTGGATGATCGCGTCCTACAGGGGGGTGATCTTACGTAGACGAAGCAGTTTTCGTATCGTATCACTTGAGGGTCTACGTTCGAACCTATGCTTCGCTCTTGACCCCGCTGAAAACCTAGCTGCCACAGGAGCAATGCCTCGAGTTTCGCTTTTACGCTCATTGGCAAGGCTTTCCCAAAGCCTACATTCTCATACCACCACGATTCTACACGAGTACTCTCCACCTTATGACTCAGGATAGGGTGCTATCAAACTCTCCAGGCCTGATGACGGCTCTAATCCGACGTACATCTTACGCTATACCCTTCCAACATGCTTCTCCACCGATGCGTGGTAGTGTCGCCGACCTCGCTGTGGCTGTTCCAATTTCGTGGCAGGCTGTCCGTCAGCCCCTGGCGAGACTACCGCAGCCTAAATGATTGGAGGTTCGCTGCCTTGGCCTGCCATGAGATCGCGTCCATTCGAACTTCGACATTAATAACCACGTGGTTTCAGATCGGCCTATGAGGAGGCATCTTCGTGCACGTGCCATATCCGCAAACGACATGTCCGACTAAACGCGGTCACTTTTACAGAGGTCTGGTATGAGCGTAGTTTATAAACGCTGCTGGTCGCATTTCCCAGCGTCGCCTCCATGCGTTTCTTCAGCCTTGCTGTGACCCTGTTCTCTGTGCTGGCCGTGGTGAGTGCCACTCCTACGCGCCGCGCCAACTACGGTCCCACCTCGTACGAGAAGCCCACCAAGCTTCCCGTCAACTGGTACGAGCTCTCGCTCGCTGCTGGTCTTGCCACGCAAACCTACTGCGCTGGATCGGACAACTACGGTTTGAAGATCGGTGAGGCCGAGCTGCTCTGGTCGAAGTGGCTGGGTGTTGTGAACCAGCGTGTGAACATGTACTATGCCCCCACCCTGGGTATCACTGTGGCCTTCGAGGGTACCACCCCTAGCCTTCTGTCGGTTCTTCACGACACTGATGTGGTCCTCGAGGACCCCAAGGGTCACCTCAAGGACGCCGTGGAGGGCGGCGCCCAGATCCATTCTGGCTTCCAGAATGCCTACCTCTCGGTGGCCGAGGACGCGATCGACATGGTGTACTACTATATGAAGCAGAAGAACGACACCCGTGTTACCACCACGGGTCACTCGCTTGGTGCTGCTATCGCTTTGCTTGCTGCTATGGACTACAACAACCGTCTGGAGCACGGTCTGCACCGCTCGCTGGTGTTCGGTCTGCCTCGCGTTGGTAACCCTGAGTTCGCTGACTCGGTGGACAAGAAGATCGGTGGCAAGTTTTACTACGCTACCAACGGTGGTGACTGGGTGCCCCACGTGCCCTTCCGTGAGTGGAACTACCAGCACCCCTCGGGCCAGATCTGGATCAACCCTGCCAGCTCGAACAACTGGAAGTTCTACCCCGGTCAGGAGAACCACTGGGGTGCCAACCAGGTTGACATGCAGCTGACTAACAAGTCGGACCACCACGGTTACTACTTCCACACGGCTGTTGGTGAGCACGTCGTGGCTACGTGCCCTGCCACGGTGAACACTCATTACTAAACGATTTTCTAGATAGACTATATAGCTTAAGTTATTTTCTCCCAATCACTACCTGCGTAGATAAAGGACTCTGATAATGTCGTCAGCGCATGCATGTTCAGGCCGTTAAGGGCGTGGGGTGGGCGCGGTCCAGGTAGCCCGTGGCTCTTAGCACCATGGAAACGAGTACCAAGGACGTGGAACAAGTGGGGGTAGAGAGGGAGGACGTCAAGTCACTTACAGCTACGACCGATAAACCTGACGTGGGCGTAACCAGCTTGTTGCCTACATGGCAACCGTCACAGGCACTGGTTCGCCATGTCGTGCGCAAGATTGATACAATACTCATCCCTCTCATGTGTGGTTGTGTCTTTTTGCAAATGTCGGACAAGATGCTACTCAATTCTGTCTCCCTCCTAGGATTCATGTCGGACATCCATTTGGAGAACCAGGAGCAATTTTCCTGGATATCAAGCATCTTTTACTTTGGCTACTTGCTTGGTTCTTTTCTGCATGCATACTTTATCCAGCACTGGGTGCTGAGCCAGTATGTCAGTGCGGTTGTTACCATGTGGGGTGTCTTGGTCGCGTGTCATGTCGCCTGCCATTCCTACGGCGCGTTTTTGGCTGTTCGCTTCTTCTTAGGGTTTATGGAAGCTGCGATAACACCCTCCTTTATCATGATGACAGGGCGCTTCTATACGCGTGAGGAACAGACCATTCGCATGAACATTTGGTTTGCGATGAATGGTGTCGCGCAAATCGTTGCTGGGGCAGCCACGTATAGTGAGTTGATTCATACGCCCTCTACGATGACCATGTGGCAGAACCTTTTCCTGATTTATGGTGTCATTACCTTTGCTTTTGGTATTTTGTGCTTTTTTGTGATGCCATCGTCGCCTGATATAACCCACTATTTCAACGAAGAGGAGCGCGGTGCTGCCGTATACCACATCGCTGCGAACCAGTCAGGTATTCACGACTCTCAATTTAAATGGTCGCAGTTCCGTGAGGCCATCCTGGATGTTCGGCTTTATATCTACTTCCTTGGCTGGGAATGTTTGTGCATTGTCAATGGGGGTATCACGACGTTCGGCAACCAGATCATTCAAAGTTTCCATTACAGCAGCAAACAATCATCCTTGCTGAGTATGTCGATTGGCGGCGGTGAAGTGGTGTCTGTCTACCTTGGCGCGTTTTTATTCTATCTTTTGAAGCGCCGCGATGTTATCATGATTTTCGGTCTGCTGGTGTCGATGACAGGTGCTATTATGATGGTGGCCATCCCCGCTTCTGCCAAAGCAGGTCGGATGTCAGGTACGTCGATGTAACCAACGTTTAGGCTATGCGCTTGTCTCCTTCTTCTCGATTCCCATGCCCATGTACTATTCCTGGCAAAGTACCACCATTTCAGGCACGACCAAGCGAATTGTCTTTAACGTTTCCCTGCAGATTGGCTACAGTGTCGGCAATGTATGTGCTTTTTTCTGACATTAGATTATTGGACCTCATACGTTTGATAACAGCTTCACGGCAGGTGAAACTGTGATGGTCCTGCTTCTCTTCATAACCATGCTGTTTATTGCCAGTGTGAGCGTAATTCACTGGTTCATGAACCGCGAGAAAGATCGAAAGTACCCCAGCCAAGATATGGGCGATGTGACGCTACAAATGAAGTTGGACCTGTCAGATTTGACGGACAAGGAACGGCCTACCTATCGCTATCCCTACTAATCTTTTACGCCGTCGTCACGTAATGTTCTTTGCATGCAATCCTAGATTTAATACATTGATATGGATGATTTCATACTCCCTAGAAGGTTTGATGTCAACAAGATATACGAGACTGTGCTTGCTCGTAGCCGTAGCCGCTGTGACTGCCCTGACAACGAAGTGACACGTGGGCCAAATTCGCGCCTCCACACAAAAGCTGTCATTGGCTGCTTCATGAACCCTTGACATATTGGTCGCGTGAGCAAATTCTGCGACAGGCACCCTGTAACCATCCATATCCCAGGGCCAGTGCAGCCTTCGGCGGTCTGTATAGCGTCCAGGGTCTGGTGGCCCTCCACGAAGACCGAAGCAAAGGCGCTCTTACGACCCTGCTTGTCAGGGATGGCCACAGGGTAGCCAGCCTGCAGCAAGGGAAGCATAAGAGCGTAGTTGAGAATAATCGACGTGTCAGGACCAAAGAGACCCTTCTGGAGAGCATAGCTAGGAGCACAGGTAGGGTCTTTGGCGTCCTGCCAGTCACCGCAAGCAACAAGCTTGTCCTTCTGAGCGTTGTGGGGAACCAGGATGGTGGTCACACTGGTCGTCGCATCCGACTCGTTCACGTACGAAGTACGGTAGAGCAATTGGTAGGCCTTGGCTACATTGAAGTCGAAGATGGCCGTGACGTTCACCTCACGCCAGCGGTAGATGTGACCCAGGGGCTTGTCCTTCCAGTTAGAGGGGGCTGGTAGAAGGGGTCAACCTGAGGCACGATGGGGTCGCTGCGGATAGCGAGACCCACGGCGCTCATGGCCAGAGAAATACGCAGCAGAGCCAGCGTCCAAATGCGCATGGTACAGCGAGATTAGGAGGTCGAGACACCAAGCCTTTTGCTGTATTTTACTGGATAAGAGATCGTTTTCGTTTTTCTGCTTGGGCCCCGTAACTGCATCATAGCCATTTTAGGCACCGAACCACAGAACAACAATCCAATAGCCAGGCTGCTGTTGCTGGCAACCAACCCTGGTTATCAACCCAGTAGGGTCAGAATCTTGGCCCTCATCAGGCGAGTTGTGAATGGACTTCTCATTGGCAGTTCAAACCCTTCTACCAAGCATAGTCCGCTTAAGGCCATCCAGGCGCCCAGATTTATGCATAAAATGCCTCTTGAATAATCGTATCAGCGCCGAGAAGACCGCTTTGTGACCTTTTTTTATCTTGGTTCGAGCCAAAGGTTGCAGTGCATTGGAGCGCGTCAGATCTGCCACACGTGCCGCTGTCAACATCTTGGCAGTCGTCATTTGTAAATATTTTTTATTTGACAGATGTTATATGGACGATCACGACCGGCTGTCGCCGGAGCAGAATGGCAAGGCACGGAGTTCCTAGTCACCAAGTTTACGAGTCATAACTTCGGCCCATGTTCCGATGCATCTATGACTGGCGTTTTTTTCCCACTTGGGGCCCATAAGGCACAAGATATACATAGCGGGCAAAGGCCCAACGATGCTGATGATTGCATAAATGGTATACGTCCATCCCAGTCCAATCCCATCAATACTGTACTGCGTCACAGCCACAAGGATGGCACCCAAAACACAGCGTCCAATATTGAGAGCGGCTGTAACAGAAGCGGCTCGATCACGGCACAGGTCCACTAGGAGTGCATTGCTGCTGTGAGTTTTTCAGGAACATACATTGAGGTAAATTGCACCATAGAACATGCCGTTGCTGTGTGTGAGAAATACAAACGTACCAAAAAATAGCAATATCAAGGGTGCTGCAATATGTATTTTTTTTTGTCAAAGCACCATTCCACGGCGATGTAGCCGCAGCAAAAAAGGGTATTAAAGAGCGGCGCGTACTTGAGACGCGTTGTGAAGAGACTGAGCTGATCCCCGCGCTTTTCTTTGGCACGCTTGAACTGTCGATCGACGAATCGACCTGATAGCAGACTCCCTACAGCGAACCCGGAACCCAGCGGCAGGTAACACAAACCAATCACAATCATGTTGTAATGATAATTATCGGCCAGCGTTTCTGATAGCGTAGCCGTCGATAACGAGAATGTAACGAAAGGTAGTGAGTATGACAGAATCAGCAGTGAGATATCCGGCTCGAGAAACATGAGCCATGGCTTGTGGAACCCCATCTGCCCCAACTTTACATGCGATGGTATTTCCATAGTACATGACTTGCTTCCCTGGTTTTCTGCTTCCTCATGCTGCGCCGAGAGAGAAATGGGTAGCCATGGTTTCCAAATACCCACCGGGCGTTTGGATCCATTGCCGACCAGGACCCGTAGTGTTTCCGGGAGTAAAGCGACGAAACACACGAGGAGGATGCCATTGATAGCCGACAAGAAGAAAAGACAGAGTGCCACTCCCAGCGCTTGGCAACGAGACCACCCACAATTGGACCGACACAAGGCCCGATCAATGCGCCAGATTGAAAATAGCTCATAAACCGGCCACGCTGTGCTTTGGGTGCGACGTCACCGACGACACCAGCGCCAATCGCAATCACACTAGCAGCGCCGCACGCCTGCAACATTCGAAGGACAAGCAGGCCCCCGTACACATCGATGAAGGAGAGACCCAAATTGGCCGCTAGGAACACCAGGAGCGTGGAAATGATGATGGGGCGTCGACCAAAGGTATCCGAGAGGGGAGCCCAAAACGAGGGGGCCACGCCCTGGAAAATCATGTACATGGTCACGGACAAGAGTGCCTGACCCTGGGTGATATGCAGCTTTTCCGTGATTTGAGGCAGCGCAGGCATATAAATATTGCTGCCAAAAGGACTCATGAATCCTGCCACCGCCGCCACGGCAATAGCGAGGGCCCTAACGCTGGGCCGAAAGGCAGAATACACTTGACTTGCCCCCTCATGCGGAGGTGGCGGCCCTTTCACCTCCTGCATAGGCTCCTTATCAGCCATAGCGAGGTTTAGCGAGTGGCTTCGCCTCTTGCGAGGTCACCTGAAGAAGCGGTCTTTCTCCGACGATCATAGAGCGCTGAGCATCGCACCTCCACGTGCAATTATCTCCGACTATTTCTCCGATGGATTTTTGCGCTGCTGTAGCCACGCAGGGCCATGGCGCGTGACAGCCCAGAGCATGGGCACTGGTACAAGTTCACAAAGAACACCAATGAGCAGCATCGTCCAGCCATAGCCAATAGCATCCACGATGTATTGGACGGCCGCCACGAAGACGGCGCCTGTAAGGCAGCGTCCAATATTCAGGGCCGCTGTGATAGAGGCGGCACGCTCGAGGTCCAAGTCCACAAGAAGCGTATTGATACAGTTATAGTACATGATGGCGGCCACACTTGCGAAGAACTGCAGTATGAGCGGCGCAGCGATGTGAACGCGCTGGTCGAGAAGCCAGCCGTTAGCGATGAATAGAAGGCAGAAGACAAGATTCAGTCGGCCCATGTGCTTCATGCGCGTATGGTGCAGATTCATCTCATGCCCGTGCTTTTGCCAGGCATGCGCATAGTCGCGATCGAGAACATAGCCGCTGAGGATACTGCCAATGGCGCTGCCTACGCCAATCGTGATAAAACACATGCCCATTTCCCACGGCTTGTACTGGTAATTTGCGTACAATATCGTGGACAGGGTCGAGCTCATAACGGTAAAGCCACCAAAAGGAATAGCATACGAAGCGATCATAAGCGCCACATCTGGACGGGTATACATGCGCCAGGGATGCTCCAGGCCCAAGGTGCGGATGTGCAGCTTGGGCGGCATGGCCATCAGCGCACCATTTTCTCTCTCATTTGGCACGAGGCGCAGGGGAAGAATTGTGCGCCAGATCGATACAGGCTTCTTGTCACCTCGTCCCACAAGCGCACGCAAAGACTCGGGCAGGCAGAGAAGCAAAAACAGCAAGTAGGAGCCGCCAAACGCCGAGAGGAAGAAAAAGACGGCGTGCCAATCCCACGCCTGGGCCATGAAGCCACCGATCACTGGGCCGATTGAAGGCCCTAATAGCGTGCCGCACTGGAAGTAGCCCATGTACGAGCCGCGCTCTTTTTGCTCCGACACATCCGAGATGCAGCCGGCGCCAATGGCAATGGCACTACTTGCGCCACAGGCCTGGAGCATGCGTAGCACAAGTAGGAGCCAGTAGGTATTGGCGAACGAGAGGCCCAAGTTGGCCACGAGAAACACAGTAAATGTACAAAGTAGCACGGGTCGCCGACCAAATGTGTCTGACAAGGGCGCCCACACCGAGGGTGAGAGGCCCTGGAAGATCATATACATGGTGACGGACAGCAAAGCTTCTCCATCTGATATATTCAGGGCTTCAGAGATGTTGGGCACAGCAGGCATATAGATATTGATTGCAAAAGGGCTCATGAACGCCGACGCCGACGCGCAGACCACCAAGAAGGTTTTGGTGCTTCGGCTGAACGCCGAGTAAGGCTCATGGAGCGACCCTTGCTCGGAGGTGGGCGGCGTCGCCTCATGTTTCTTTTCGATGTCGCCATCGCTCAAAAAGGACGACTCGAGCGATGGGGGCCACGACTCCGAAGACGCTACGCCGTTCTGCATCGTTGTGGCACGCTTTGTGTCTATGCATCCTACCAATTTTTTAACCTCGGCACGTGTATCTTCGCCCCTCCACTGGTGTGGCGGGGTGCCGTTACAACTTGGCATAATCGTAGGCCCCGCCCTTCTCGTAGGCACGCGTGTAGGCAGGGCGCTTGTGCACCATATCCACCCAGTTACGGAATGACTCGGGCACGTTCTCCGGGGGAATACTTCCGGACGTGATGGCCTCGAGAACAAACAGCATCTGGTAGTCGGCGGCGGTCGGATTGCCGTCCTTGTCGCCCCCTGCGAACCACGCGCGGCCATCAGCACTCTCTTTCTCCAGAGCCGCTTGGGCGAATGCAATCTTGCGCTTCAGGTCGGGGTCCGTGAACTGCGAGCGCACCTGCCCAAAGATCATCGATACGAGTGGGCGCACAAAGAAGGGCGCGCGTTGCGGCACCACCTGGAAGATCCGCGTCATGACGAGCGTGGGCATGAAGCTCGCCTCGCTGAACTGTGTCCAAAAGTCGTTGTCATCCTCACGCTCGGTGGCAGGCATGCCGCGTCCCTCGCCGTAGTACTTGATGAGGTAGTCTAGGTCAGCCAGTTGCACGTACTGATAATCGCACCGCTCTCTGCAATGACTTTGCCTCGCGCTGTGTCTTCAATCACCGGGCTTTTACCGAGGGGGTGCACCTCGCGCAGCGACTTGGGCGCGAGCTGATCGGGGCCACGCTCGTAGCGCTTCACCTCGTAGGGCAAGCCCAGCTCTTCCAAAATCCAGAGGATACGCTGCGAGCGAGAATTGTTTAAATGATGCTGGTGTGAGGCAGCAGCAGCACACGTACCAGCACGATCATGGGGCTACGGCAAGGGGCTACGAAGGCGTGGGAGGCCCCAGGCCCCAGCGACCAATCATCTCCATGGCACGTGCATCGCCCTCGGCCAATGCGTCATCGCGCAGCAGGGTGGCGAGCATGTGCCAAGGGTTCTTTCCACCGCCGTAGCGCAGCACTTCGGTCTTGTACAGCTCGCCGGCCTCCCGGGACAACGGGTTGGCCTGGAATACCTGCGTCCACACACGCGCGGCAATCGCGCGATCAAGCAAGTAGCTGTAGTACGTTGCGCCATAGCCAAACAGGTGCCCAAACTGGCCCTGCCACGTTGCATTGGGCACCGGCGGGAACAGACCCATATCGCTTTGCACTCGCTCCAGCTCGCGCGACGTGCTAAAGTCCGACTCGCCCGCACACGCCGAGTGGTACTGCTGATCGAGCGTGGCCAGGAGGATTTGCTGGTGTGCATCCAGCACGTCGAGGCGCCGCTGCGTCTGCAGATGCGCTTCCAGCTGTGCATACGGCAATGGTGCGCCACTCTGGTGGTGGTGTGCCGTGAGCGATACCACATGGGGATCGGTGAGGAAGTGCTCCATGAGGATCGACGGCAGCTCCACAAAGTCGGTCGCGCATCGTGTGCCCGATACATTGTGATACTCCGTGCGCCCAATCATCGAATGCAAAGCGTGACCCATCTCGTGGAACAGCGTTTCGACGTCATGCCAGCGCAGCAGCGTGGCCCCACCGACGCCGGCGGTAGGCGCCGCAAAGTCGGTCATCAACACCACCACGGGCAGCTGGAACCGCCCCGGCCGCTCGCGCGCTGGCACACCGTGCACGCCGAGCAGCGGCTCCGTATCGGTCTGGGAGGGAAGTCCCTCCCTCGCGCCGCGCACCACATCTTCCTGTGCATCGTCCCAGTCCAAACGGCGCGAGCAGCGGACCGTGTAGTGCGCCGCGCTCGGTGGCTTGCCTGCGCGGCTAAACAGGTCGCAGTAAATCGCACCAATCACACCGCCTTCCCGCTCATCTACGACGTCAAGTTTGAGAACGTCGCGGCACCATACCTCGCCTGGCTGTATTTCCGCAGCGCGGAAGTGGATGCCATACAAGAGATAGAACAAACGCGAAAGGCCGGCAAACACCGAGCCCAGCGATAGGTAGGGCGAGAGCGGCGCAAGGCGCGTTGGCTGACACTGTTGGAGGTACACATGGGCATAGTACTCGCGGTCCCACAGCGCCAGTGACGCAGTGCCTTCCTGCGCCTGCTTCAAACGCGAAAGCTCTGCCATCATGCGCTCCGCCGCAGGGCGCTGGGCGGCAGCAATACGGTGCAGGAACCTGTTTGCATGCGCAGGCGTCCCGGCCATCTTGTCGACAAGCGCCATCTCGGCAAAGCTTTGCTTGCCTGTGAGCTTGGCCAGTTCGTAGCGCGTGCGCAGCAGCTGCTCCAGCACCTGCACGGGCTGTGGGCGCCCCGTGTACGAAATCTCGTACGCCAGTTTCCGCGCTCGGGCGTCGGGCGCGTGCTTGGCAATATAGTGCACCTCCCACGAGCCGGGCATGACGGGCACTGCGCGCGCGCGGGACAGCAGACCCGGACGAATGCCGAGCATCGATGTATCGACGCCACGCAAGAGCTCGAGAGGGAATGCCACCGGCTCATCACTCGCGCCTGTGGCCATATCTTGAAGAAACGCGCGACCCAGCACCATAATCTCATCGCTCAGCTGCACGAAACGCTCGCGTTCTTGCGGCGGAAGGTGGATGCCAGACTTTTCAAAGTCGCGCAGAAAAATGAGGGCCACAGCGCGGGCTTCTTCCGAGAGAGAGCGCCACACGTCGGGGTCGTTCATTGCGCTGCGCAACGCATCGTACAGGCCGGTATGCGTATTGAGCACGTTCATAAAGTTGCACAGGTACTCGTACGCAGCATTCGCTGCCTCCGCCCACGCGCTTTCCGGGTGCGCGTGGCGCACGAGTTCGGCCATGTCAATGACACCACACAGCATATCACTGAGGCGATCGAGATGGCGCACCACGCTCGCCCGTTCCGCCTGCGGCGCATCAGGCGCTGCGGCGCGTGCGATGCGGTTGACCAGCAGCTGGCACCGCACCAGCGTACGCTCCGCAAGCACGTGAAAGTCTGGTGGCGTGCGCAAATGGTCAATGTGGAAGAGACCCGTCGGCGCGCCCTGCGCGTGGGCCTGCGATGGACGATCGAGCAGGTCTACTAGCACTTGGTGATCACGCTCCACGGCGAGCGGCACACCGCGTGCTAGTGCCGTAGCAGAGGCCGAGTCGGACCGCGCTATGTGCAGGCAGCGCCTGGGCGCCCAGCGCGCGACGCGCCCAGCGAGCCGAGGCAGCATGGGTGGAGGGAGGAAGAAAGGGGCCTACGACTTGGCTAAAAGCGCACGGCGGGCGCCCGCTCCACCTGGTCGAGCGGCACTTTGTGGCCGACGAGCTGGCGGATATCGCGGATCCCGTAGCGAATCATGGTAGGGCGCTCCAGACTGAGACCCCAGCCGAGCACGTTGACGCCCTCCGGCAGGCCCATGGGGTGCAGCATCTCGGGGCGGAACATGCCGCTGTTACCGATCTCGACCCACTTACGGAGGCCCTCGTGGTACGAGAAGATTTCGAGACTGGGCTCCGTGTACGGGTTGTACGCGGGCTTGAAGCGCAGATTGTGCACGCCCATCTTGGCGAAGAACACTTGCATGAAACCGATCAGGTCGCCGAGCGTGATGCCATAGTCGGCGACCACGCCCTCGACCTGGTGGAACTCGGCGAGGTGGGTGGCGTCCACCGCTTCGTTACGGAACACGCGGTCGATGGAGAACAGCTTGGCGGGGCGGAAGCCACCCGGCTGGTTGGCGATCTGGTACAGCATCGCGGACGATACAGCGGTGGTGTGCGTACGCAGCACCAGCTTTTCTGTCACGGCGCGGTCGAAGGGGTAGCGGTAGCCAATCGAACCAAATGCCCCCTTTTCGTGCACCTCGATGACGCGCTGCAGGTACGCCTCCGGTACATGCTGGGCCGCCGGCGGATCCGCGACAAAGAACGTGTCCTGCACGTCGCGCGCCGGGTGCTGCTGCGGCACAAAGATCGAGTCAAAGCACCAGAAGCTCGAGTCGACGAATCGGTTCGTGGGCATTTCGCTAAAGCCCATGTCGAAGAAAATGTGGCGGAACTCCTCGCGCACCTTGAGCAAAGGGTGCAGGGCACCGGCAGGCGGCAGCACACCCTCCGCATTGAAGTTGTACTTTTTGAACGCGGCCTCCTTCCACGCACCGGAAGCCAGCATATCTGCGGTGAGGTCCGTCTCGAGCTTTTGCACCGTCAGCGCAAACTGCGGGCCCTTGGCCACGGAAAAGTACAGGAACTTGCGCTGGCCCAGCATCTTGCGCTTCTTCAGCTCCGCGATCGTCTTTTCGGCACCCGACGCCGAGAGCGTGCCGGTACGCGCAATCTCCAGCAGCTCTGCGCGCGTGGTGTCCTGGACGGCCTGGCTCAGCGTGCTCTCCGCGCGCGCAAAGGTGCCGTCCGGCAGGCGGCGCGCAATGCGGTTGCGGAACGCACGCGCCTGCGCGAGCTTGAACACATCGGCCCCGAGTTCCGACTCCAGCTCGGCTTGCGCGCGGCCTTCTCCAGAGGCCGGCAGCAACGTCCACAGCCGGTACTCGGGCGCACCCAAACGCACCGTTTGACGACCATCGAGCGCGAGGAACAGCTGCTGCTGCTCCACACTCGAGAACTGAATCATCTCCTTGCTCTGCAGCGATAGAAGCACACCCTGCAGCGACAGCTGCCATGCCGCAGCGGCCTTGTGGGCGGCCTCGTCGGCCTGCAGCGCCTCCTGGTCCTGTGCATCGCTCGTGCTCTGCTCTACACCGGCTGCACGCGCTTCCTGGCTCAGCGGCTGCACAGGCGCAATCATGCGCGTATCCTGAATCTCTCCGCCCTCTGCATCGAGGCGCGCGAGCACTTGCTCGGCACTCAAAGGCTCGGCAGCCATCGCGTCGACGTCCAAAGGCGGCGGGGCCGGTGCGGCGCCTTCTCTTCGATCACGTGACGTTCTACCCACGTCGCGCACGCGGCTCGCTCGCCGTCGATCGCGTGGTGCATGGCGGACGAGGCGGGGATCGCCTTGGACGATCTGGGCATCGAGGCCCAGGCGTCAGCGCCGCTCAGTGCGGGCGATGCGGAGCTGCATGCCATGCTGGAGCAGCGCAAACTCGCGCACCAGGTCCCCGTGCCTACCTCGGACGTGCAAGTGCGCGAGCGCCTGCGGCAGTATGACGAGCCCATAACGCTCTTTGGCGAGCGCGAGCCGGACCGGCGCGCGCGTCTTTTGCAAGTGCTCATTGCGCGCCACGGCAAAAATGCGGTGCACTTGTCGCATGCGCCGAGTGCCGAGGCGGAGGCAGACGACGACGACGAGGAATTCTACACGGAGGGCTCCGATGACCTCCTTGTTGCGCGGCGGCGTATCGCCATGGACTCCCTCTCGCGCGCCAAGGAGCGCCGTGCATACCAATCTCGCGAGGCGCGTGTGCCGATGCAGGACGTCGCACAACTTCGCAAGCAAGTGCTAGAGCCACTGCGCTCGTACCAACTGCTTGGCTCCCAGATCGCCGGCTCACGGCCTATTTCCATGGTGCGCTTTGCGCCCAACGCTTCTATCTTGGCCACAGGCTCCTGGTCCGGTCAAGCGGCGCTATGGTCGCTGCCCAACGCAACGCCTCGGGGCGCTGCGCTCACGGGCCACGAAGACCGCGTGAGTGGTTTAGCGTGGCATCCGCGCGCCACGCTATCGCAATCGACCAATGCTGTGAACCTGGCGACGGGGGCGGGCGATGGCGCCGTGTGCCTATGGTCGCTCGACGACGAGCGTCCTCTCTTGCGCACATTGCGCGGCCACGAGGCGCGTGTGTGCCGCACCGCGTTCCATCCCATGGGCGATTATCTGGCCAGTGCCTCGTTTGATGGAACATGGCGTCTATGGGACATAGAGCGCGGGCTCGAGCTGCTGCTCCAGGAGGGCCACAGCCGCGAGGTGTATGCGATCGACGTCCATACGGATGGCTCGTTAGTTGCGTCCGGCGGCCTGGATGCCATCGGCCGTCTTTGGGATACACGCACAGGGCGCACGGCCATGGTGCTGGATGGCCATGCGCGCGAAATTCTCGGTATGGCGTTTGCGCCCAACGGCTACCACTTGCTCTCTGCGTCCGGCGACGATACCGTGCGTGTGTGGGATCTGCGCACGCTGAGCACCCTGTATACCATCCCTGCGCACCGCTCGTCCGTGGCAGATGTGCGTTTCTTTACCGCGGCCAACGAACGGCCACGTGCGCCCGCGCCCTGGTGGGCCGATACGGCTGATTCCATGGAGGTGGATGAGAGGGAGGAGGCCGATACGCCTGCGCTGCGGCGCTCGGGCCTCTACTTTGCCACGGCCGGCTACGACGGGCTGGTGAAGCTATGGAGCGCGGACGACTGGCAGCTCATCCACACGCTGCGGGGCGACTCGGGCAAAGTCATGAGCGTGGATATTAGCTCGGACGGGCAGTATATTGCGAGCGGCGAGTGGGGCCGCACATTCAAGCTGTGGGGATCGCTATAGCTATGGTACAAGTAGCTAGTCCATGTGCATGCCCATCGAAAGGCCGTCGTCGCCAGCGCGGACCAGCGCGCTCTTGCGCGCGGCGACCTTGACCTTCGGGCGCTGAGCGTCGGCCTGGATCGCACGACGCAGGTGCTCGTGGCGGTGCACGGCCAAGCGGTCGACCGCCTTGGCCTTGGCCTGCACGCTGCCGCCAGCCGCCTTGGCCATACGGGCACGGTAAAAGGCACGCTCGCGACGCGCCTTGATCTCCTGGATGCGCTGCATCGCAGCCAGTGTCGTCTGCACGAGCTCGCGGTCGTAGCGCACAGGAATGTGGCGGCGCTTCTCGAACTCGAGCGTGGTATCGACGGTCATTTCCTTGCCGTGCGCCTTGCGGAACGCCTTGGTCCACCGCACCTTGCGTGGGTTGCGCTTCATCTTGAAGTTCTTATGGCACTTTGACTTGCAGAAACGGAACACCTTGGCATCATTGCGCACAAACGTAATGCCCCGCCCAGGGTACGACGGCGCCGAGCAGAAGAAGCAGTGCTCCACCCTCATCGTGCACGCAGAGTGGCAACCAGGCGCTGGGTGGGAGCAAAAAAAAAATATCGGCCGAACTCCACATCCTCGCGCCGCCCGGGGCACTGCCTAGCCTCGAGCCTGTGGCTAGCACAGCGATATGGGCGAGACACGCATTGACATGCGTGCCGCGGGCATCGCGCGCGATAACCCTAGCACCATGCATCGTATAGACCTACCGACTGCATGGTTCCGTCGTCGAAAGACGCTTCTGCTCGCCATCTTCCTACTTCTATGCGTGTGTGGGTGGCTGTGGGTCCACCCTTCGGCCATGCACGTGCCCCGCTTGTGGGGGACGATGCGCCCTGGCCTCGACCCCGAGATTGGCGAGCTGCTGCGCACGACGCCCGGTGCGATCCCTGGCGTGCCCAGCCCACCCGGGGCGCCTGAAGGTCGGAATGGCGAGGCGTACCCCTCGCGGCGCGATATGACCACGGTGCTGATCGAGCACCTACGCGAACCGTCGTTCCGGGTGGACGAGTCGGTGTGGCGCTCGTGGGCCGAGTGGCTCGAGCCCGGGGCGTGGCCACACGATGCGCATGTGCAGTTCCTCACCGAGCTCAAGCGTATGAACAATGGCGACCTCACGGACGTGAAGCGCTACTTGCAGAGCCCCATTGCTTGGGAGATGTACCATTTGCAGCTGGAGCCGCTCACTGTGTTCTCCAAGTCGTATTGCCCGTACTCGCGGGGCGCCAAGCAGCTACTGACCGACTACCATGCCAACTTTACGGCGTACGAAGTGGACTTGCGCCACGACGTTTCGCATCTCGCCCCGCTGCTCTGGGCCCTGACCGATCAGCGCACGTTCCCGAAAGTCATTACGGGCTCGCACCTGGTGGTACGTTGCCTGGCTAACAACAGGGTGGCTTTGATACTCTACAGGACCTGCACGATCGCGGCCTTTTGGAAGGCGTACTCCATGGCGCCGGCGCCTTATAGTACATTACTTTTTTTTGCCTTTTTTCTTCTTACCGCCGCTCTTAGGCGCAGGCGGCGCAGCGCTCGGCGGCTCGGGCGCGCTGGGTGGCGGCGCCTCGATGCCGGCCATGGCCTCGAGCAGCAGTCGCTGCAGCTCGTCAAAGCGGTTCAGAATGATCTGCGACTTGGCACGGTATTTGAGCGTCTGCGTCAGCATCCATAGCCACGTACCACGTGGTCGTCTGTGATCTTCACCACGAGCGTCTGGGTCTTGGGCTGCGCTTTGAGCACCAAGCGGGTCTGCATTAGCATAGCACACGTACACGCTCGGGGTGCGCCGCATGCAGGGCGAGCGCGCGCGCTTTGAACTCGCTCCACCGCTTCACATACACCATGGCGGCGCGGAGCAGGGCCGAGGCGGTCGTCGCTCACGTGGCGCCCATTGGGAAATATGTAGCTCGTCGTGCGCGGCCGTCGCCCGGCGCGGTTGGCCTCTGTCGACATGTCGGACGTGGCGGTACGTGCGCTTTACTTACACAGTCCTTCGCTGCGCTCCTGTACGAGACAATTGCACAGAACAAGCTCTCAGGCTCGCGTGTGCACCGCGTGACCGATAGCGCTACGGGTGCTTTGTGTGTACGTAGGCGCCCAAACTCACCGCAGGACCCCGATGGCGTAGCCACGACCATGCTCAAGGCACACATGCGCGCCAATGCCTCGAATAAGCTCGTATCGATTTACCTGTTTGATGCGATTGCACGGCATGCACAGGAGCTCGCGCGCCGTGGCGGCACGGGCACAGCGTCCAAGGACGCTCCAGCGACGCTTGCTGCGAACGCTACGTCGCTCCTTCGTGCCTTGCAGGAGCCGGCTGCGCAGGTTGGCATCGATAGCCTGCGTCATGTACCGCCGGAACAGCGGGAGAAAGTTCGCAAGGTGGTGGATATCTGGAGTCGGGCAGGTACCTTTCCTGCACCCATCCTGCAGCGCATCCTTGAGGGTGGCACGCGCAGTGAGGCGCCACCGCCGACGCGGACCGTGCCGCCCCCGGTGCCAGCGCCTGTGCCGCCCACACGGACGACGACGGCGCCTGCGCCTGCGCCGCCAGCGCCTGGCGCCGCGCCGCCCCTGCCTCCGCATGTGCTAGCGCTTCTTGGGCAGGCCCCGCCTGCGAGTGCTAGTGCTACGCCCACGCCACCCGCAGCTTCCATGGCGAGTCCCAGTCCCCAGCCCGACTCTGTGCGCTCGCCCATGAGCGCTCCCGGTGCCACCACGGCGCCCCGCGCTGGGTCGCGTGGCCCAGCAGAGACGGAGGATTTACGCGCTTTTGATCAATCGACGTTTGATCCTACGAATTCGGCGCACTGGGAGCGCCTTGCACGCCTATGGAAGAACACGTACCAATACGAGGCGTCGGGCCCTGAGCTTATGATGGCTCTCATGTCGGGTGCCTTGTCGAAGGAGCAGGACCCACGCTGGGCTGCCATGCCGCCGATGTCAGGCATGCCGCCCATGCCAGGGATGCCAGGGATGCCAGGGATGCCAGGGATGCCAGAGCCGAGCCAGGGCTCGGACGCCCGCCGTGCGTAGCGTCATAGATACCCCTCGCGCGCGACGGACAAACCACGTGATGTGTTGCGGCGGCGCGTGCCTGACGCGGTGGCAATCCGGCGTGCACAACACGGCCCAAGCGCTGTGGCGGTGAGCAGTGCTTGACGCCGCCCGTGTGGATCCATGCACCTTGATCCTCCGCAGCCGGCACCCGGTGTGCCGGCCGCACGGCAACGGAGCCGGACGTTTGTCATGCGTCCCCGCTCGTCCGTGTTCATGCTTTCCAGTATGGACCGCCGTCTCTCGCTGGGCGAGGACATGACTCGCGCGGTGGCGTGGACACGGGCGGCGCCTCGCGACGTAAGCGGTCATGTCTCACGCCACCGGCATACAGCCTCGGATGTGGATGCCCTGGCCAATACACCCGCGCTGCAGCGTCAAATGGCGCAGCGTCGCGCCCTCGCTTTCGAGTTGTACGACTCGGAGAAGGCGTACGTGCGTGGTCTCTGCCTGGTCGACACGTACTATTATACCCCCTTGCTCACGGCTGCCCAGCAGCCTGTACCGATCGTGTCACGCAGTGCACTGAATCGCATGTTTGCCAACTTTTACGATATCTTGCAGCTGAGCAAGGAGCTGCTATGCCGCCTGGAGGAGCGCGTCGGGCCCGGCGCCGACCCACATGCCACGCCGTGGGATCCGCTGCAAGACGAGGTGGGCGATTTGCTTGCGCCCATCGCGCCCTTTCTCAAGATGTACTCGCTGTTCATGCAAAACTTTTCGCAGGCGATGCAGAGCATTGAAGCGGAGCGCCGTGCCAACGAAAGATTCCGACGCTTCCTCGCCGATGCCAACCAAAAGACGCATGCTGAGCATCAGCGGGCCATGGCGTTGGGCCTGGAGGCGCAGCTCCTGACCATTGTGCAGCGTGTGCCGCGGTACAAGCTCCTGCTGCATGCCCTGCTCGCGCACACGCCTGAATGGCACCGCGATTATGCGCTCTTGCGTCAGTCGTACACGGTGGTGGACCATACGGCGTCGTACATTAATGAACATATGCGGCAGCACGAGCTCACGCTCACCGCCTTGGAGCTGCAACGCACTTTGCTTGGATTGAAAGAGCCTTTGGTCGTGCCAGGGCGTCGCCTGCTCAAACATGGCACCTTGCTCAAGACGCGCCGCAAGGATATCCAGCCCCGCCGCTTTTACCTCTTTTCAGACTGCCTCGTTGTATCGACCACCAGCACGGACTCGCATACACCGGCAGATCTACCCGACGAACCGCTGGAACGCCCAGCCTCGTCCCACTGCGATGCAGCGGAGGCGCCAGCGGGCCTGGCGTCCACAGGTCTTCATCGCTTGCCGTGGACGAGCATGCAGTACCTCACGCACAAGCTGCCACTGACGGATTTGACGGTGATTGGCTACGACGACCTGCCGCTCAGTGCGAGTGCAGGTACGCCTGGGGCGACACCCAGCCTCCCCGCCTCGGCCAGCTTGCCCAACTTGGCCGCCACTCATGCGGATCCTCGCGCGATACTGCGACACAGGTTTGAGATTTTGTCGCCGTACTGCAGCTTCTCTCTGTATGCGCCTTCGCGCAGTTGCCAGCAGAGCTGGGTGGCTGCGATCCGCGAGGCGCAGGACGAGTACCGCGCTAGTCTTCCGTCCATGCGCAAGAGCTCCGAGATTGCATCGCGACCCGCCTCGCTGTCGTCGTCGGCCAGCAGCGATGGGTTTGACGAGGAACTGGCTACGCCAGCCACCCACCTCAGTGTATCGCCCGCCGAGGCGCAGCCCCATGCGTCGGCGTCACTATCTGCCCCGTTGTTTGGCCGTTTCCCTGAATTGCCTATGCTCGAGCATTACTTGGCGCCTGTATGGGTACCTGATAGCCTCGCAGCGCGTTGCCGACGGTGTGGCGAGTCTTTTACACTATGGCGTCGCAAGCACCACTGCCGACTGTGTGGCCACGTGTTCTGTCATGGCTGTGCCGCGTGCTTTTTCCGCATCCGTGCCTTGGACGATGTGCGTGCGGATGTGCGTGCACGCGCGTGTGTGGCATGCTTCAGCTCGACCTTCCAACAAGCGCCACGGCCGCAGCACTCGGAGGCGCACACGGTCAGTGGGCCGGACCCGCTGGCCTCGCAAGCGCCCCCGGTGGCTCCTTTGCCCGTGCTCACGTCTGCACCGCCTGACGCCGCGTCCCCGGCGCACCAGCCTCGCTGGTCGATTGTCAGTGTGCCGCAGGACAGTCCTTCCACGCCGCGCGTGCAAGTGCATACCAAGACGCGGTCGTCGCCCACGACACCCATGCAGGAGCCAGCGCCCAGCACGCCGACCCGTCTTTCTTTTGCCCCGCCATCGTCGGCCGCCGCATGGCTCCAGTCCCTACTGCGCTCGCCCACGCCGTCGCTCTGTACACCATAGTCGTTCCCACGTGGCTTGTCTGCCACCCCCGCTGGCCCTCCACGCCCGTACCGCTTTGGCTGTAGGCGCGTCTCGCGATGCCTGCGCGCGGCTCCGGCCCCCTCGTCGGTACATCCGATACGGAGGAGGCGGTAGGCTGGGGCAGTGATAGCGGCACAGGCGATCTCGTCGATACAAGTCGGTGTGCACGTCACTATACCCTCTTTGGCACCGAGCCACGTCGTGGCGCGCGTGCGAAGAACGCCTTGGCGCCTGTCCCGCCAGCCACGGCGGCGCCGGCGCCGGCGCCGGCGCCGCGCCACCGGCTGCGCACACGAAACATCGCACAAATTCACCCCTATACCATCGAGGCACTACGGTACCGCCGCGAGCTGTACGCCAACAATTGGGAAGACGCCGTGGTATCCCAGCGCGAGTACCGTCGTCGTCCGCTTTATGAGGAGGACGAGGCACATTCGCGCAAGACAGCTTCCCCGTCCTTATCGCCACCGCGGCAGCGCACGCGCGCTGCACGCTCGCCGTCGCTGGTCGACGCATCGATACCCCCTGCCCGTGCGTCGCACTCGCCCCGAGCGAGCGAGGCATTGTCATCGCCCACGTCCTCGGATAGCACCGATTACGAGCGGCGATTTCGCGTCCTGAAACGCATGATGCCCGCTCATATGGCGCGTGCATGCATTGACGACCTACGTGCGATGCGACACGACGTGGCCAGCGAGTCGGACGACGACGTGCCTGTACGCCCCCGCATCGAGCCTCCTAGCGCGCTTCAGCCTGGCGAGTCACGCCGTCGTATTCGTCCTACGGCCGAAGGCGCACGCGCGCCTCTTCTCAGCGACGTATCGGACTCGAGCGAGTCTTCGTCGGATACGCCGCCACCACGCTCGCCACGCCTGCGCAATGCGGATGTGCGATGGTGGGCCGTGCGACGACGTGCACCGTCGCCCACGCACGAAGGCGACGTGATTGATCGTATGCTATCGCGCGCCACCGAGACACGCACACGCCGATCTACTGGGTCGTCGCGAAGCGCTGCACCGACCAAGGCCAACGCATGGAGCTCACGACGAAGCACTGCACGCACCACCCTTTCCTCCTGGATTACAGGGCGGCGGGAGGCGTCGCCCACGGCCCCCCCAGCAGGAAAGGCCGCGCCTGCTACGGGCACGTACGTGGTGGAAGGCGCAGGGCACATTCATACCGTGCCAACGCACCGACGGGATCTCGGAGCTGTGCGTTTGCCGTACGTGCCACCCACGCATCCGGCTTTGGATGGGCGGCGCGAGGCGCGTGCGGCTGCGCCCGTGGCCACGCCTACCCAACCACGACGTGTTGCTCGGGGCTCGGGGCCCGTGCGCGCTGCCCGTGGACCCACACTAGGGACGGGTTCTGCGCTTGGGCCGGCGCAGCCAGTGACGGGCTTGGAAACTCGAGCGAAAGCGCCGGCGCCCGCCCAAGTGCCCGCTGCGTTAGCGCCTGCCGCCGCCGCACCCCCGCTAGCCTTGCCCGCTGCATGGCACGCGGCGCCTGCTGAATGGCGCGACGATTTACACGAGCTCCTACGATGGGATGGACTCCTACATATCGAGGTGGACTTGGGCCTGGCGCCACCGCCGCTTGGCGTACGATTTGATGCCGAGACGGATTTGGGCCGAGGACGTTTGCATGCTCTTCTGCATGGCACGATGCCCCCTGGGCCTGTGACGTGCCATATCCAGGGCCAAACGTTGCACGATCATATGAGTATGGACGAGGTGCGTGCCATCCTCGCAGCGCTGGGCGATACGCTCCACGATCCGCGGGTCATGCGTCCCCTGCTGCACTTTCTCGGCACGTGGCTCTCGATGCAGGCAACGCGCTACGGCCACGAGGGCGTGGCGCTGGAAGGGGCTTTTGAGGTGCATGCCGCTTGTGAGATGCTATGTGCCTGGGCCCAAACGCAATTGCATCAAGCGTTGCCAGCGGAGCCGACATTGTTGCTATTGTGGTTCCGCGTCGAGGTGCAATGGCGCGTGTGTGAGCTAGGCCAAGGCACCTCGGTGTCCCTGCTCGATATGGCGCAGCCCCTGATGCTCCGTCTCTTGGCCGGTGGCCTTGCACGGACACTCGCTCCGATTCATGCGGCGGATCGCACGCCGATCACTGATTTGTCGGCAGAATTGTGGGTGCACCTGATCCATGTGCTGCACCGCTTGGACGACGAGGCGTTTTGGGATGTACTGGCCGCGGCATCCGACGACTATTTCGCGCTTACGCCATGCTCCGCGCTCCTTCGTTGCGAGCGCGCGTGGCTGATCGTGTTCGGCGTGTGTACTTTGTCGTTCTTTTCCGCGGCGGCCGGCGTCGCAGGTCCCACGCCGCATGTGCGTGCTCACTGGACGAGCATCCAGGCTTTGCTGGCACGCTTGCGTTTGCGGTACGATGCGCCTGTCGAGAGCGCGGCGCCGCGTCAGCTCCTACAGAAGCGCGATGCGTACATTCACATTCTGTTGCACCGCTGCTTTCTCTTGTGCACGCGTTGGCAATGGCCCTTGTTGCACTCGGACTCCCTGCTGCGTCATTTGTTCGATGTGTTTGATGCGCATGGACTGGCGGATTTGCCATCGGAGCAGGACCACGATTTCGCGCCGTTTCTGCGTCACTTCGATGTGGCGCGTCTGCTGGATGCACCGCCGCAAGGCACTGCGTACCAGCTGTTTCTCCAGCTACTAGGTCGTGCCAGTGCCGAGTTGCAGTCCGTACCGGACAGCCGCCAACGCCTCGCTCGCTTGTTTTCGCGCATGACGCCTGTGCGTGTGATGCCCTTTACCCAGGCTGCGCCGCCAGTGTCGCATGAGCGCGCCAAGCTGTTCAACCACTATTCGATCGTGATGCTCTTCCTGTATTTTGAGCCGACATCGGCTCTGCTGCGTTTGCGTCAGATTCGCAGTTTCCTGGTCTTTGCCACGGCGGACCGTGCAAGTCAGATTGCTTGCATTCGCGCGATGGTATATGCTGGCACCTTGTTCCGGCACCACGGCCTGGACATTCAGCCGGTCGTGGCGTGGCTGGTGGATGTGCTCCAGGCACTGGAACAGGCGGTCGCTGCGCCCCACCCCTCGGATGGCCTGGCAGCGCGTCATGCCGCGCAATTACAGCGTGAGCTCACGCGTATGATGGCCGTGCTGGTGCGTTCCGTGCAGCATTTAATCGAGCATGCCGGGTGCCCAGGGCCGACCCTATATCCGCCGTTGGCCCTCCTGCATCCCGCTTGGACGTACGACCTGCTGCTACAGGCACCCGCTTTGGAGGTGGCCGTGGAAGTGCTCCATGTCCTGCGCGCCTTTTTCGCACAGCGCGATGCTGCGCTGCAGCCCGTGCAGGCAGCGAGGGCGCCTGTACTGGACGAGGTGGACGACGAGTTTGACGATGCTGTATGGACCGATCCTTCGCTGGATGCCCTGCTGGGCGAGGCCCCAGCCACGTCGCCGGATGCCACACTGGCCGAGCTGCTGCACACGCATGTATCGCCGACTCTTTTTCAGCTACTGGATGCGTGGACCAGCGCGCCGCGCGCCCATGCTCGTACGCCTTTGGAGGCGCTCGTGGCCCAGGCCGAGGCGCAAGCGCGCGTGGATTTGCTGATTGATACATGGGCCACGTGTGCACGCGTCTTGGTGTATCACAACCGGCGCGATTGGCACGGCTACCTCACGCTGGGCAACGAGTCGTGGAAGCGGTTGCGTGCGCCTGTATCCAAGCGCCATGTCGCTGTGCGTATGGCCACGTACCTGGCCACATGGGACGCGTCCGCCCTAGCGGCCTGTGCGACCGAGTGCGTGGTGATTTGGTTCCATGGCTTGGCCGCGTACCATGTGGGCGAGTTGCCGGTGCTCACCGCGGCCCTGGCGCCGCTGGACGCGCTTGTGCCTGGCGATACGCCACACGAGCCAGCGGCGTTTGCTGCGGCGCGCCCTGCGCTCCTGGCGCAGGTGGTGCATACGATGCAAAAAGAAAGCACAACGCAGCCGATGCGCGTCGGCCTGTGCATCCAGTGCCTCTCTGCGCTGCTCTCGTCGATTCGCGCGTACGCTGCCCACACGCCGGAGCCGTCGTACCTGGACCTGTGCAGGCAGCTGCTGGACATTGTGCACACGCTAGACGGTGCGATAGGCCGTGGGATCCAAGCCGAGTGGCACGCTACATGGACGGCGCTACAGTCGATGGCCCCACCGCGCCCGTAGGGCGCGCGGGCGTCGTGGACAGCTCGCCTTGAGCTTGAGCACGGGCGACGCAGCAGAGCACGCGCACCTGGTTGGCCACCTCTTGCAGGCGCGCTACGACTTTGCCGTTGCCAGGCACGAAGCGCATTTCTTCGTACACCAATCCGTGCTCTTCACAGAACGGTACCACGTACCGATCCCGCACGTGGCGCAGATTGTGGCGCGGCAAGCGAGGAAACAGGTGGTGCGCCACTTGCATGTGCAAGCCGCCATGCACAAAGTCGAGCGAGGGGGGGCATTGCACGTCCATGGTCGTGCGGATTTGCCGCGCGGCGAAGCACTCCATGGGTCCGAGATCGGTGGTGTCCTGCGCAAAGTGCGAAAGCACAATCTGTACATGCAAAGGACTCGTTACCACATGCGACACGAGAAGGTACGCAAGGCGCAGGGGCCACGACGGCAGCGGGGCGAGCACATAGCGCACAAGCGAGTACCAAAACACAACGAGCCCACACGCTTCCAAGTAGAACCAGCGATCGCGGCGCGCACGTAAGAATAGGAACGAGTAGGAGAGCGCATACAGGTTGAATCGCGCCACAGCCATAATAGCAAAGTACAGCTTGTGTTGATGCCGCAAGAGGAAGCGCGCCGCTGCATCAAAAGGCATGACGCGACGGTAGTACGACGACCACAGTCCTTGGGGCTCGTGTTTCGCTGGCCGCGCCTTGCTGGGCAAGAATCGTGGGCTAATGGCAAAGATGGGCATGTGCTGAATGTCAGGGTCGTGCTCAGGGTGGTTCGTCACCAAGTGGTGCACATCGTGGTTGTCGCACCACCACAGCAAGGAGAGGCCACCCACGTAGGACGCCACAAAGACGCCCATCAGCCGGTCGAGCCAGTGACTGTGCGTGATGCTGGTGTGGCCCGCATCGTGCGCGAAAAAGGCCACTTGGTGCCAGAGCAAGCCGAGCGACACGGCGCTGACAAGGTAGGCCGCCACAGACGGGGCGCCCGTTGTTCGCCGCGCCACTTGGTAGAGCACGTAGGCACTTGTAGCCAAGGAAAGGTAGCGCGACAGCTCGCGCACGTAGTGGTGCGGATGCAGCGTGTACATGCCATCCGCCCGAATCTGGGCGTGCATCTTCTCAAACGCGGCCGAGAGACGCGCTTGCTCCTCCAGCTTCACGCCATTCGGCCATGGCTCCAGCATATCCACCGGCAACGGGAATGTTTGTACACGCGAGTGGATGGGCTTGCCTGTGGCGGCCGCATGCGCTTCCCACGCTGCGAGCTGCGCGTGCGGATGGTCCAACACGCCATGGCGGTAGCCGAGCTGGATCGGCGGCATGAGCGGGCGGAACACGCGCCCTCGTGCAAGATCGGTGGCGTCCTCCTCTGCTAGACGCGCAATGGCGAAGCGCCGCATCATACGAATCGTTTCGTCGCTGTGGTACACCTCAATTTCATCCTTCGCGTCGCGCCCCACAAAATGAAGAATCGCCGTGTCACCGCCGGGATGCACGTGGATCCAATGGTCCAGTTTGTAGATGAGGCGCCGATGCACAACCAGCACCTCACCCTGCGCAATACGCTCGGCCAGTTGTGCTCGCGTGAGCACACGGCGCGGCAGCGCCTCGGCGCCTGCGCCTGGCCCCCCACCGCTCCCTGGCATGGTGGCGTGAGGTGGGTGTCACGTGCATACTAGCGCCGCCCGATCTCGCCCCGCACGGGCGCGACGCTCCCGACCATGGCCCCTGCTGCGCACGCCTCGCTGGCGACCGGCGTGCCCGTGTATGCGTTGGCCTTTATCGATGAGGACCACGTCGTCTATGTAGGCGGTGGCGGTGCTGGACGCTCTGGCGTCGCGAATGTGGTGGTACGTTAGGCTGCTCACACGTAGAATGTGGCTCAGCTGGAGGCCCAGGACCCTACGCCCACCATCCGCGCGGTCGGCTCGTTGGCATTGAGCTCGCAGGAGGACGCGCCTATGTGTGTGGATGTGGATCCCTCGGTACGTACACGCGCGCTGACAGCAGCACGGCCACATCGTATGCGGCATTAATGCGCCTGCCGCGCAGATGCAGGCGGGCACGAACGACCATGTGCGTGTGTACTCGTACGAAGCACACGAGGGTCAGGTGCGCATGCAGCCTACATCGGCTGTGCCATCGCTGGCTCTGACCGACCCGGAACACTACCAGAAGACGTGCACGCTGTCGCTTGACCGCCGGTTGCTGGCCGTCGCTAGCACGGACGGCCGGGTACAGTTGCACCGCTACCCATCGCTGGAGCCCGTGTTCTCGCCCCAATCGGGCGTGCTCTCGCTGGGTGAGGAGGTGTATGGCACGGACTTTTCGCACGATGGAAAACTGTTGGCCATTACGCTGGCCTCGCGCATCGTTCTTCTCTCCACCACGCCACGCACGCTGGAGAATGGCACCACGTCGTTTTTGCCGCGCATCGTGCAAACGATTGCGCAGCCCCAGATCGGATCGGGTCTTCAAGGCACGTTCCGCGTGGCGCGCTTTGGCCGCGGCCCGATCTATGAAGGCGCTCGGACGCACGCCTTGTATGCCTTGCTTCATGCGCCGGCGATGCGAGGCAGCAAGGCGCGACCGAGCTATGTGGCCATGTGGGATACAGAGACATGGACTTTGAAGAGTTCGCGCGCCGTTTCCCAGCGACCCGCCACGGCGCTGGCAGTCAGTCCCAACGGACGCTTGCTGGCTGTGGGCGCCTCCGACTTGCATCTAACGATTTTGCGCGCGATGACGCTGCAGCCGCTGCACCAAGTCCGTCACGCCCACGACTTTCCACCGACGTGCTTGGCCTTCTCACCACAATCGCGCGTGCTCGTCAGTGGAAGCGCCGATGCGACCGTGCGTATGACGGTCCTGCCGCCCAATTTGCTGCCGTCGCACCGTACGTTTGTGAGGTACTTACATGCAGTGATTTCCGACGAGCTCATCTTTGCAGCGTTCTTTGTCCTCGTGCTGCTTATGGCCTTGCTCATTCCCTACTTTGTGCACGAATAGCTATTCCACCCACTCTTGCCATAAACGAGCCTCGTAGGTAGCATCGTGCGCGGCATCGGCCCTCTCCATGCTCTCGTCGTACTGTTTGGCCTCGATGGGAGACAGAGGGGCCTCGCTGGGCGAGCTGGGCACTTCGCTGGGCGAGCTAGCCTCGGAAGGCGAGCTGACGGAGCCTTGCACAAATTCATAGGGGACGAGTGTGCGAAAAGCACCCAGTTGGGTGGGGTGCACATCCCCTTCCGCCTCGCTGTCCTGGGCCCACGATGCATCAGCCTCACTTTCATCCGAGCAGACACTGTCACTGCTCGTTTCATCAAACGTCTCTGCAACGCGCTCGCGCCCTTCGTGCACGAGACCCGGCGTATGTGTGGGGGGTCGATGCAGCCACGCCACAGGTGGGTCCGTCACTGCACGGATCTGGGCCATGGTATCTAGCAGATCGCGGTTGAGGCCCAATGGGGCTGTGGGCGGCGCCTCGCCAGTGTCCGTCATGGATGCCTCCATAGGCGGGAGGCAGCCACGCCGCGCTACCGCGGCCCAGATGGCTGCTTCGTCGATGCTCGAGTGCGGATGACTGCGCTCCGCCACAGTGATCACATCGTACAAGAGTGGCACAAGAAAGGCATACAGCTCGTGCGCAAGACCGGCCCATGTGGTATAAGGCACACTCTGTTCAGGCTTGCAATGCCGCTCAAGCGCTGGCATCGATAGTACGTCGTGCAAATCATGAGGTAGCGGTGGGCAGCACTGCGCATCGATCCATACGACCGTGGGGGCCAGGGGTAGTGGCGCCTCGCCCTCCAGGACAGCATCATGAGCATCGCTCCATGCCATATAGCCGTGGTGAAAGAGTAAACGAAGCACCTTTTGCACGTCGGCCAAGGTATAGAGAGGTGGCACAGGGTACTGCTTTGCCCATGCCACATAGGCCTCGGTCATCGTGACGGGACCCGTGTGCAACGTATCTGCGCGCTTCGGAAGCTGCACAAGGCGACCCACCACACTGGCTAGCGTCTCTGTGCCCTCTGTGTGGCGCCCTTGGCGAAGAGCCGGTGGCCGTGAGTGGTAGAGGAACCATGCCATGTCAAACAGCTGTTCGGCCACCGAGATGGGGCGTGACGATGGCTCAGCGCGCGGATCACTCCGCTGCACTAGCAATTGTGCATGTGATTCTTCCCATGTTAGCCAGTCGTCAGAAAGCTCGCGCGCCGGGGGACACAAAGAGAGCATGTGGTGACGCCACGCCTCGCCACACCTGTGTGGACGCTCCTCGCGCTTAAGCCGACGCACATGCTTGTCAAACGTGTGAATGGCTCTTGTGACATCGAGTAGAGACTTGGTGCGCACATCGTGCGCTACTAGGTCGGGTCGCTGGCGTGAGTGTCGTCCCAACGCGCGGAAAAAGCGTGCACGTTCGTCAGGCGTCCACGCGGCCCACCAAGCCCAAGCTGGATCCGATGGGCAATTTGTTTGATGGGCCCTTTGTGTACGCCAAACATGATGAATGTACAAGCGCCGGTACCGGTCGAGCGAGGCAGACGTGGGCGCCCGCGCCGCCGCGCTGCGGCGCGTATCGTCCATCGCTCACGCTTGGTAAGTGTGGAGGTTGGCCTGTAGCACGATGGGTGCACCGGAGGCCACGGCGCCAGAGGCCGAGCGACAGATTGCGGCGAACCGCGCGCTGGGTATGTAGGCGCGACTCATGCAGCGCGTAAGCACCTGTATGCTATGGCAGCGCAGCAAGCGTCGCGTGCGGGCCCTTCGACCGTGCGGGACGCCACACCGTCCGCATCGTCTGCGGCGCCTTCGGCGCCTGCGGCGCCATTGCAGCGGGACAAGGGCCTAGGCGACTATATTGAGTTTGATTTAACAAGACTACAGAACTCTAAGGGTGGTTTCCTTGTCGAGGACACGGGCGAGACTGCCTTGCAAGCCCTGGAAGAGCAGCGCAAGGAGCGTGAGCGCGAGAAACAGCGTCTACGCGACCAGATGGAGCCAGGCATTAGTCTCGATCCAACGACGCGGCCCGTGTGCGAGATGTGCAAATCCTCTGACATTCTCTACGATCCCTTTTTGCGTGTGTTCAACGTGCGTGTGTGCCGCTCATGTGAGCGTGCGCATCCCGAGAAATACAGCTTGTTGACCAAGACCGAAGTCAAGGAGGTGCGTAGTCATGACTCACACAAGGATTATCTGTTGACCGATGGTGTGTGCCGTGTGACTGACCGTAGCGGAGCTGGCGGATGGCGAGTTGCTTCCCCACCTCCTCAAGAAAAATCCTCACAAGTCGACCTACAGCAACATGATGCTATTTTTGCGGTGCCAAGTCGAGAACTATGCGTTTTCTGACGCCAAATGGAAGTCGCCCGAGGGTCTGGATGCCGAGTACCAACGGCGCACGGCCGACAAGGCGCGAAAACGCACGCGCAAATTTCAACAAGGCTTGGATCGCCTACGAAAGCGAACCATCCGCGACAATCTGTGGCAGCAGCGGCGCGATGCCGAGCACGTTCATGAGTGGGTCGACGCGGGTCCGAGCCGCCAGCAGTGCCGCGCGTGTGGGCAGCGCATCACGGTCGAGGAGCTGTAGCTTGCTTAGTCAGCATGTCGCGGGCGCGCAGCGCAGCGCGTACCTTGGCCGCGGGCGCTGCGTCGTGCGATGGGCGACCTGAAGCAGGAGGCGTGCGACGCTACGCCGCGGGGTAGTGCCACGCCCGATGAGGCGCGTAGCGTATCGCCTCCCAAGAGACATGGCCGCATGCCAAAAACGCCGCAGCTTGTGCTGGATCTTCCGAAGGCCGAGGCTGCCGCGTTGGCCACGTTTGAAGAAATGCCCGACTGTGTGTATCAGACGTCGCGCATGGGCCGCACACGCGGACAGGACGACCCCATGTGCGAGTGCTCACCTGATCACGGGCCTTCGATGGCGTGTACGGATGAATCTGGGTGCATCAACCGTTTGACGCAGGTCGAGTGCCTACCGGACGTGTGCCGCTGCGGTGCCGAGTGTGCCAACCAGCGGTTTCAGCAGCACAAGTATGCAGCGGTGGACATAATCCAGACCCCGATGAAGGGCTTTGGCTTGCGCGCCCAGGCGCCCCTCGCTAAGGACGACTTTGTGTACGAGTACATTGGCGAGGTTATCAACCACGACACGTTCCTGCGTCGTATGACCCAGTACAAGAACGAGCACATTGAGCACTTTTACTTTATGATGCTGCAACGTGACGAGTACATCGACGCAACCAAGCGCGGCGGACGTTCACGCTTCATTAACCACAGTTGCAACCCGAACTGCTACGTGAGTAAGTGGCACGTTGGCCGCCACGTCCGTATGGGCATTTTTGCCAAGCGCGCGATCCTCGCGGGCGAGGAGCTGACGTTTAATTACAATGTCGATCGGTACGGCAACGACCCACAGCCGTGCTATTGTGGGGAGCCCAACTGCGTAGGCACCTTGGGTGGACGTACACAAACCGATGTCGTGACGATGGACGACCGCTTTATTGCCGCGTTGGACATTGCCGAGCAGGTGGCTACGTTGCGTGCCTCCCTGCCTCGCGGCAAGCGCCACAAAATCCTCGACGAGGATTTCCATCCTACGTTGCATGCGATCGAGTCTACGGACGACTGTGCGCGTGTCATGACGGCTGTGCGCGATGCTACGACCAATCGCAAGATGGTGCACATGCTGCTCACGCGTATTCAAATGACCAGCGATGTACCTGTACTCAAGACGCTGGTGAAGTTGCATGGTTTTGTCGTACTGGCTGGCGTCCTGGACGAGTGGAAGGACGATAGTGAGCTGGTACACCTCGTTCTTACGTGCCTCGCACAGTGGCCTCTGCTGGCGCGGGACAAGGTGGTGGATTCCGGCGTTGAAGAGCAGGTACGTTTGATGACCGAGCAAAAGGCAGGGCCGCACCAGGCACTCGCGCAATCTCTCCTACACCGCTGGGCCGAGCTGCCATCGACGTTCCGCATTGCCCGCCGCGGGAGTGATGTGGCTTCCAAAGAAGATATCGATTTCATGGCGCTGCGCCGCGCGGCTGCCAGTGCTATGGAAAGCACGCCTAATACCGAGCCCACACAGAGCGACGAGCTGCGCCGCTCGCTGCTGGCCTATCGTGAGAAGGACAGCGCTTTGCCAGCGCCGGCGCCTGAGCCGCGTAGCCGACCTGGGAACGACAAGACTCAGCCCGTCAAGCCACGGCCCAGTTTGTCGGTGGAAGACATTATTCGGCAGGCCAATGCGGACATGGAAGCGCAGCAGCGCGCGCGCGAAGAAGCAGAGGCGGCCCAGCGCGCCGAGGAGGCACGCGCTGAGGAAGCTCGTCAAGCCCGCGAGGCGCAGCGAGCTGCTCATCGGGCGAGCAAGAAGCATGCTTCGCACGCTGACGATACGCGCGCTGAAAAGCGTGCCAAGACGGCGCCAGTGGATATGGGCGCGTTGGAGCGGCACCTTTCCAAGCTCGTTAGTGCGCTTGTGGTGAAGCAGCTATCCAAGGTGCGCGACGAGCTGGACCGTGATCGGTTCAAAAAGTATGCAAAAGACCTAACGAATGTGTTGTGCGACAAGGAGATGCGCAATCCCAAGGCATGGCCACCGCGTCTTGCAAATGGCGAGGTGGGCCTGGAAGAACTAAGCGACGAAAAACGCAAAAAGATGAAAATGTTTGCGCACGAGTATATCAAGAAACTCGTACGCCACCGACGCAGCGCAGGATCAGGCGACACGAGCAGGGACACATCCCTGCTGTTGGATACCAGTGTCGAGCAACCCAGCGAGTCTCCGCCATAGGACTAGCGGACCACCAGTGTGCCCCGCGCTTGTAGAACAAACGGGCGCAGCAATCGGTTCAATGCCACAGCCGCGGTCATTTCGTCTTTCAGCGTGGCTCGAGCCGCCAGGGCCGGCGACGCCGTCGACGGCGGCGGCGGCGGCACACTGGCCAGGACCTGTTGAAGAATGTGTTCCACCGTGGGCATATACGCAGCACGCACGCGCGCTTCCTCGGCAGGCGGCATGGGAGGCAGCGTCACGGTGGCGCAGCGTTGCGCCAGATACGTCAAGAACGTCGCCGATCCACCCAGCGCTGGGGCTTGCACCCGACCCAGCGAAATTTTGCGGATGGCCAGGAGCGTCGGCGTGAGCATCGACATGTGCAGCGGGCGCAGCAACAAGCTTTGCAAGAGATCACACACGACCGCATCCACGCTGCATTGGATCGAGTGGCTGACGGAGGAGGGTGACAGCGTCGCTAGGGCTTCGGCCAATAAGCCCAGGCCTTGCGCCACGGCACTGGCCGCCGCTTCGGTCAGCGTATCCGCGGAAGCCATGACAAACACGGCCGCACGCAGCACAGCCTGCAAGGGGCTCATGTCCACCCCACGAGGCACAATCACATTCACACGTGCATCGTCCGTGGCAAACGGCGGTGGCAGCTCCGGTGCAGCGTTGGTGGCAGCCCCAAGAAGGGACTCGCGCGCCACAATTAGGAGCGCATGCACAGTATCACTCAGCCCTTCACGCACGCTCGCCACACGAAGCACGTCCACGTTGAGCATGGGCAACATTCGCGTGAGCGCGGCCAGTCCCATGGCACGCGCCTCGGACGTGGCTGACGCCGCCTCCAGGGGGGCAGCACCGCCTGCTTGGATCCACTCGTGGATCAGCTTCAAATACAAGCTGAGAAGCTCTTCGCCCGTGGCATCCAGGCCTTGCGCGCGAGGGAGCGATATCAGCGTGGCGTGCACCGCTTCCAAGAGCCCATGCACGCCCTCACACGCGCGTGGAAGCAGCTCTACGAGCGACTCGAGCTCGGGCAGGGCACGCACCATCGCTATGACAGCGCCTAAGGCGGCCATTTGCACGTCCGTATGCTGCGCCTGCGCGTGGACCAAACGTACGATCGCCGGCAGCTGCGAAAAGAGGTGCACATGCACAGCTCCGCTCGTTTGTGGATCGGAGGCCTCTGCGAGCGCCTGCCACAGGCCGAGGGCCGCGGCCACGGTGGCCGGTGGTGCATGCTGGGCGGCCTCCAAGCGCGCTTGCGCACTGTGCATGACCATGGGAAAGTACTCTTCCCGGACTTGGGCCGCCTGCGCCATGGGACCATCGCGCGCTGCGTCGATGCAGCGAACGAGCGCACGCACAAGCGGCCCTTGCGCCGTTTCGGGCAACGCCTCCAAATGAGACAGTGTGTCCTGTACGAGCGCATGCACCGCTGGCTTGCTCAGCCATACGCGCATCGCACCGGGCGAGTGCGCGAGCGAGTCCCATACGCGCGCAAGCGCTTCCAACACCTCTGCATCGGAGCGCCACGCCTGGGCGATGGTGGCCATGCAGGGGACCAGCTCGTCGAGCACGTGCTCATGGAAACTCTCATCGAAATGGCTGCCCGTTTGGCGCATCAAGTAGGTGGGGATCCAGCGCGCGGTGAACCATAACGCAGAGGCCAAGGTCTGAGGACTCGCTGGATGAGGTGTCTCGGGGCCTCGGGGGGCCAATGCCTGCACCAACGCCAGAAAGGTATGGATCAGCTCCACAAGCGCCGTGTGTGTCGCGGGCGGGGCGCTTTGCAACGCCTCCGGCACCATGACCTCTTCGCCCGAGGGCGGGTCGGCCAAGACGTGACCGGTTAGCAGGGCGAACCAGTGCCACTGCTCCCACACAGCCGGCGTCGTAGAGGCGGTGGGGGCGGGCGGTGCCGCAGCAGCGAGCGACGCCAGCGTGGAGCCTAGACACATGCGAGCCAAAGCCGCGTACACAGTAAGCTGCTCCTCGTACAAGTCCACATCGCGCTCTTGCTCCTCGCCCAGCTCATTGTCGTCATGCTCGGCGGCCAGCGCAGCCGCTTTCAGACGCCCTATCTGGTAGGGTATCACAACATGCGTACTCACATACTCGACCACGGCCGACGCATCCGTGCCATGAAGCGCAATCAGCAAGCGGCGCCACAGTCCGAGCGATTCCTCCAAGGCGGCCTCGCACGCTGTGCTAACCTCGATTTCGTCCGAGACAGGCACCAACTCAAAGGCCACATGGAAGCAGGTCGCAGTCACACGCGCCAGCGCTTCCAGCAGCGTCTCCGGCTCGACAGCCTGCTCGAGCAAAACGCGGCCGCTCGGCCCGCCTAGGATACACGTGTACGCATGCGTCATGTGCTGCAACGACGCGACATTCCGATCATCGGCTTGGCTCAGACGCGGTGCGAGGGCCTCCATGTGCGTGTGCAGCTGCTGAAGAAGCGCGGCCCGCTGCGCCGTCCAACCGCTGATGCTAGGGTCGTCTGGGTGCAGCTCATAGGTTGCCACATGCAAGAACGCCTCGTACATCGCTTGAGTCACTCGATGCGCCGCGAGGGACTGTGCAGGAGCCTCTTGCGCGATGGATGTCGCGAGACGCGCCACAATGCCCATGAGCGGTGGCACGTCTGAATGACACAGAAAAGGACTGAGTGCAAGAGAGATACGCCGCGTCATCGTGGGTGTGTCCGACGCACTATTGTGTTGCTGAACCGATGTCCATAGCTGCTCAGACGTGCGCGACGGAAGTTCAGCGTCCTTGGCCAACATGGGCACTGGAACACTGCGCCATGAAAACACAGCGGTGGTAGCTTGGGCCGCCAGCAGCCAAAGATGCATCAGGCCGTCAGGCAGCTGCTCGCGCGCGGCTTGCCGCACATGCTCAGTGGTCTGGTGCAAGACTCGCCATAGAGGCGGTAGTACGAGGGGCCAAATTTTCGCTTCAATGAGGGCATGGCACCACAAATGCTCGTCTGATGTCAGTCCGAGGCGCCCGCCAGCCTGGCTGCCATCTGCGTTGCGCTCCTCCGCCAGGATGGACGCTAGGCCTAGGCCCACGGCCATGCACGCTTCGTCGGCGTCCAGCAGATCAGCGATGTGCTGTCCTAAAGATAGCAAGGGCGATGGATCCGCACGAGCATGTTGGCAGCCTGCACGCTGAGATAGCATCACAATCACGCGCAGATGCCGCGTGCGAACGTACGCAGGCCACGTGTGACCACCGAGCCAAGCACGCATGCGATCCACGGCTGCGTGAAGGAGCCACTCGCGCATATCCACCAGCGATTGGACCTGGAGCGCGTTATTTTCCGCATCAAGAAGATGCATGGCATGCAAAATGGCGCCGAGCATGTGAAACTGAACGGCGTCGTCGTGCGAATGTGCCAAGACATAGCAAGTGTCGTCGACGATATGAGGCGAGTCAGCCAAAGACAGTAGCATGGCCGTCGCCTGATCAATGTCCTGTTGCTGAGCAGAGCCCAGTTTTGCGCATGCGTTCTGCACACCATGAAGCACCTGCTCCAGGCGCGCATCGCGCTGCACCAGCGAGGCCGCCACGGTGGCCATGAAGAAGCGTCGCCAGCTGGTGGAGGCGCTGACAAATAGGTCGATGCTCGCTTACGTTGCAAAAAAGGCCGCCTCCGGTCCGTGCTCGGGTTTAGTGGCAAGGCCCCGGCTCCCCCTCTCCCACCGCTCATCATGTTTGCTTTCGTGTCGCGCCGCACTGCTGTGAACGCTTTTCGTCTTGGTGTTCGTGCCAAGCACACTCTGCCTGAGCTGCCGTTCTCGTACGGCGCTCTGGAGCCTGCCATTTCGGGCAACATCATGGAGGTGCACCACGGCAAGCACCACCAGACCTACGTGAACAATTTGAACAAGGCGCAGAGCGACCTGGCCAACGCCGCGAGCCGTGGTGACCTCGTCGCTGAGATGAGCGCCATGAACGCTGTCAAGTTCAACGGTGGTGGCCACCTGAACCACTCGCTGTTCTGGGAGAACCTGGCGCCCACGAGCCAGGGTGGCGGTCAGCTCGACAGCGGTGACCTGCGCACCGCGATTGAGCAGGACTTTGGCAGCGTCGACTCGATGAAGGAGAAGTTCATTGCTGCGCTCGCTGGTATACAGGGCAGTGGCTGGGGCTGGCTCGCCTACAACAAGACCAACGGCAAGCTGGACATTGTCACCACCGCCAACCAGGACGTGCTGATCTCGCACGTGCCGCTGCTCACCATTGACGCGTGGGAGCACTCGTTCTACCTGCAGTACAAGAACGACAAGGCCACCTACTTTAAGAAGATTTGGGACGTGATCAACTTCGAGACGGCGGAGAAGCGTCTGAAGGCTGTGAAGAACTAAGTAGTCGTAGAACACTATACACGTTGTCTTTTACGCCTCGTCGAAATGACAGGAGCGCGTTCGTTCGTGGTCGGTACCCTAGGGTCAGCCTGGGCGACGTACCGCACGAGATGCTGACCGTGGCGCAAGCGGATCACATGTGGCTCCGATGCGCGTGCCATCGGGCGCATGTCCGTCGCCGTCTCGATGGGCTCCTCATTCATGTCGCTCGGGACCATCAGGTCCTCCTCGGGCTCATCGGAAGCCTCATCCATGGCATTGTCACCGTTCCACGTCGCATACTCGCTTTCCAAGGGCAGCGGCATAATGGCCGACTGGTCGCCAAGACCCCAGTCCACCTGGAAGGCCGAGTTCGCCTCACGCCGGCGCTGACGCTCTAGCCGCCGCGCGGGTGAGTAGATCGGTACCAGGTCGTCCACATCGCTGCGGAACGAGTTGGTACTGGACCGCTGGCGCTTCCGTAGCCTGGTCGTCTCATGCTCGAGAATCTCGTAAAACCATTTGAGTCTGTATAAGCGGCGCACTCGTACCGAATCGCAGGCGTTTCCTCGAACGCAGGACGTCCCATCACGTCCAGCAAAGCGTGGCGCGAGGTGGGACACCCACGGCCTCCGCTTGCCAGGGCCACACTTAATTCCTATATCCCTCTCAGGCCTGGTCCCCGCGAAGCTGCGCCATACGCTGCTGGTTGCGCTTCGAGAGAATGCGGACGGTGCGCTCTTTCTCTATGTCTGTCATGTCTTGCCAATTGGGCACACGTGAGAGGGTCTGTGGTGAGTGATAACGACGTACACCATCGCTGTTGACCTGTTTGTGAGCCTACTGGTGCACGTACCACAATGGGACCCAACTTGTCAAACTTGAGCGTGTTGGATGCCTGCACATCGAGCTGCTCAGCCTGCGTCGTAGATGCCGTGGTGGCATCGGGCAGGGCCAGAGGCGCTGACGCCGCTGCGCCGTCGTCCGTCGACATGATCGTGGGTGGAGGAAAGTCAACTTATCTACCTAGCTGAAGAAATACAGAGAGCGCTTGATCTCCGAGACATCAAAGCCGCCCTTTTGGGGAATCGGGGGGAGAAGGTCCGCGAGATTGTAAAAGCTGTTCTCATCCGGCGCTTGCGCGCACTGCGTGAGAGACGCCAGATCCACACGCACAGGCTCAGCGTCCTCGGCGTCGGCCTCCGCCGCCTCGGTCTCCACAGGCTCCTCGGTGCGCGCGCGTGCCACCTTGGCCCTGGTGTAGGCCAGGGACGAGGCAGGGATCTTGTATCCCTTGTAGCGCTGCAAAAACTCATCGCGCAAGCGCACAAGAATATCCTGCGAGTGCAGGCGCACAAACGTATCGCGGATGATGTCGCTCATGGTATCAATATCACATGCATGCGTCCAGTAACTGTCGTGTACACTGGCAAACACAAGGCCAGCCGAGTGGCACTCCAGCGCCGTAAGGAACATGTGCGTCGCGTCCAGGGAGTGAATAAAGTTGGGGGGGAAGGCACTAGCCTGCTTCGAGGGGTTCACCTCGTAGTTTTGGTTCGGATCACGAATGTACACGGACTGTACCGCCGTGGTGATCTGGTGCTTCTTGATTTTGCGGTACGGCTGCACAACGGGCAAGCCAAGTGCGCTCGTCCAAATGACCGAGGTCATCTGCTCGCGACCCTCGCGCGTGGAATTACTGCGCTTGCCTGCCTTGTCATCCCGCAGCTGCGCCTGCGCAATGCGCTCGGGCGGAATGCTCTTGGCAATCAGGCGCGCACTAATGGTGAGCCAATCCTGGATCAAGTTGGCGCCAGAGAACAAATCACCAATACAGTCCATAATCACCTTGGCCAAGTAGGAGGCCGCCGACCAAAGCTCCTCCGCCGGTACATCGCCACGGTCAGCCAGTTGGCGCATCACCTGGTTTTTGGCGCCAATGAACGTCACACCGTACACAGTCGTCATGACCGTTTGCTTGACGACCTTACGCGTGACTTTGCCACACAGCAGCTTCGCCGTTTCGTCGCCAGCCTCGGCACGCTGCGTCAACTGCGCAATCACCAGCTCGGCCACACCAGTGTAGACATCGGCGGGTCGGTCACCGCCACGCAAATTGACTTGCTTGGCACCTTGCAGATCACCACCCAGCGCCGCATAGTGCTGCAGACCATTGCAGGTGCCGTCCTGGTGCACAGGCAGTTGCGAGGGGAACGCCTCGGGTCCCTCGGCATAGTTCCACGCCTTGTTCAGCTCAATGCAGGTAGCCAAACACTGCCATGGGTCGTCGGCCTCAAGCCACCAGCGCTTGCCTTCGAGCGGCTTCGTGGCCGAGTCCTTGACCAGGTCCGCATGGCGCTTGGTGAACTGCTCACGCTCGGCAAAGCTGGCCTTGTCGTAGCCCCACACGTTGGCCAAGTGGATGTGCAGCCAGCGGAGACCGACCTCGCCCAGTGGCTTGGCCTCGGCAAACTTTAGCAGACCTCGGCACAAATCGTTGCCGATGTGGTTCAAATGCGGGGGGATGGGATATGCACGGCCACGGAAGTCCATGTTGTGAGGGAAGTAGAACTTTTCACCCAAGAAGCTGCGTGCGATTTCCAGTTTGTAGTTGATGTCGCACCGCTGCGAGTGGTTCGCAGCGCGAATCGAGTTCCACTGCCGCAAACGTTGCAAGTAAATGCCCTTGGCCTTGATATCGTCCGGCGGCGGCCGCTCCGGCTCGGGATCGGTCATCTCGGCGGGCGGCAAATCCGCCAAAGCTTCGCCCGAGTTCCACACCTGGAGCACCACATCGAATACTTCGCGGTTCACATTCCAGGCCGTGTTGCCCAGAACATCCAAACCGGCCAACACCACCTCGAGACCATTGTTCGCCGAGGCGGCACGGAGGTAGGAGCTCTGCTCAACAGAATCCTTGTAGCGCATCGCACTGGTCTTCACGCTAAAGTAGCCACCAGAGTCGTGCGTCAGCCAGGGGCGCGGTGGCACGAGCATCGGCAGATGGCGGGGGTGCAAAGTCTCACGCACCGACTCCTTGTCCAGGCGCTGCGACACCACCTCGTTAAGACGGATCACACCCAGCTTCTTGCCCTGAATGTACTCGTAGGCCGAGTAAAAGGCAGGCTGCTCCTCTTCCCACAGCTCGCCCTCACGGTCGTACGCTTGGCGCTTGACCGTAGCGACATGCAGCAGTTGGTTGACGAGGTAGCTGCCGACGCGCGCCCGAATGATCTGCGTCCACTTCGGGATGTTGCTAGCAATGTTTTCTTCCTTGCAGCGCTCTTGCCATGCCTTGATGTCACGACGCATCGCCAGGTTCACAAGGTTGCGCTTGCCCAGCATCTGCTGTGCATGCCGAGCTTGGATAAAGATCTCAGGATGCTTGTTCATCATCACCGCACTGTACTCATTCTCAATAGCCTTGCCAATCGTGATGAGGGCGCGTGTGGTTTTGATGCCGTCTGCGACGCCGCTAATGCCCTGCATACGCATCAGTTCCAAAATCACAATCATGGCCATCTTCGAGGGGGGCAGCAAGCACAAGAAGGGGTACAGCTGCATGTCCATCGAGCTGGCCAGTTGGTGCTTTGTCTGGCGGCTAAGGCGCTCCAAATCTTTACGCAGCGTTTCCTCCAGCTTGCGGTACCAGTCCCACATCCACGACTGCAGTGTCTTGGACTGAAGGTGCCCGGCATCTAGGCCCAGCTCCTGCAGCTTTTCCGTGTCATGCTCGAGACGTTTGCGTGCGGCCTCCAGGGCCGAGTGTTCGAGCCAGCGCTGGCGCTCAAAGATGTCCGAGGTGCGCGTGCGCGCCTCTTTCATCATCTCCAAACTCTCCTGCAGCGTTCGTAGGTTGAAGGGCTTGTAAAGTGTGTCGGTAGCCTTGTCCTTTTTCATGACAGGCCGCACTTCCGGGGCATCCAGGGTGGGCGATGCGTCCACAGGCGCCTCGGTGGGGACCTCGCTCTTGTCCAGTACATCGGCCACCTGATCGAGCTCCTTTTGCGCCGAGAGATCGCCCAGCTGCGCCGCCGCTGCGCGGAAACCCTTGAGTAGGGCATGCGTGTTGGCATTTGTACCTTGCAGCAACGACGACGACTCACTTCCCGCCGCATTCGCCAGTCCATTCTGTCGAACAGTAGACGAGAAGACAGAGTCGAGAGAGATATTCAGCTTGCGCGAACCACGTAAAAGCTCCAAAAGGTCAGGACGGCCACGGGGGTAAATTCCCAGGTCCTGGAGCTGCGAAACACCCATAGCCATCGTGGCAATCGTCGACGCATCAGGGCGCGGGTCCAGCATGATTTTGTCGGTCTTCATCATGTCGTCCCATAGCTTCCAAGCGTGGCCGACCCACACTTTGCTGTCTTCGGCCTCTGGCTCCAAGGCCTTGGCAAAGTAGGCATGGAGCATGGCATTGTAGGACCAAAGTTTGAGCGGTGTCATCGGAGCCACATGGTCAGCGCTAACGGCGTGCCCTTCGTAGAGCTCGCGCAGCCGACCATGAGACTCGGCGCGCATTTCCTGCATGAGTTTGTGCGCGCGCGAAATGAGGCCCGTCGATAAACACGCCTGGAACAGGGCCAGTGTCTCGATCGAGCGACTGGTAGGAAAGTAGATCTCGTCCGTGTTCGCATGCTCAATGCTCAACGGCGATGTGCCGATCAGCTGCGCCTCCTTCTCGTCCAGCGCAGACGACGCCAAATTGATACCCTTGCGGCGCAGAGCCATGTGGCGATCGCGCACATCTAGCGGCAAGGGTGTGGGCAGCTGCGTATACATTTGCGTCTCTGCGTACGGCCGGAAGGGCGAGTCTGTGGACGCCGGCTCGCCGACAACACGGGCGGTGGACAGGGCGGCCCTGGGCACTAGCCACGGAGCACGAGGCACCAGAGGCCCTGCCGTAGTCCTAATCGTACCTCGATTGCATGGTCCACGCAATCTGAGTGCCAATGGCAACATGGTCGGCCCAAGGGGGGAATGCGCCGAGCCGTGCACGCCCACTGCGGTGGCAAACTGGGAGTGCGGAGCAAAAAAAATCGCGAGCGGCGCGAAGATAGTCTTACGTAAGAGTCACATGGACACGAGGCGCCTGCCTCGCCTTGGCCTTGCGCATGCCGGCGGTGCCTGTGCATGGCAACTTTCGGCGGTACTATGGCATGCGGAGTGCGCGTGCGGCTGCGCGTGCGTCCCATGCTGAGCCTGGCGTCCCACTGCCACGAGATAATGTTGACGAGCGCGTCGTGTCCTTGTTGAGCTGGCTCTCACAGCATGGCGCGGAGGTGCGACGCATCGAGCGCATCCTGGATATAGGCTGCAATGCCGCCAAGCCGCTTTTGGAGCTGTGTCAACTGTTACCCAACGCCCCCAAGTACGTGCTGGGCGTCGATATCGATGCAGAACTCGTGGCTCAAGCGCGTGTGGCGCTACGTCAAGCGTGGTGCGAGCGACAACCACGCGTCACAGCAGCCACAGTGGACGCGATGCAGTACTTTCCAGCATGTTTTTCGTCGCTCTTTGGACCACTTCCCTTTTCTCCAGCGGGCACGGAGACGTTACCGACGTATGTACACTTTGTCCAAGGCGACTGGCCCCGCATGGAAGCGGATCCCGAAGGATATGATCTCATTCTGTGCCTTGCCGTGACCAAATGGATCCACTTGAATCAGGGGGATGATGGTTTAATTCTTTGCTTGTATCAAATGGCGTCGCAGGTTCGGCCAGGGGGCATCGTCGCCATGGAGATCCAGCCATGGCGATCGTACGAGCAGGCACGCTCGCTCTCCAAAGAACTGCGGGCCTCGCATGCACAATTGCGCATCCAGCCCGATGATATCGAATGGATCGCTGAGCGCTTGGGCCTACAGTCGCTCGGGACCATCGGCCAAGGCACCGGGCATGGTACGTACGCCGTTCTCACGCCAGGCTTTCAGCGCGCGCTGACCTTGTTCCAGCGACCCCACGCGGCGCCTCGTGTGGAGGCCCCAACCCATTTCACGTGGCCGTGGGTCGCGAGACACCGGCGGGGGGGCCGGGCGCCCCAGCAAATTGGATAGGTACATAAATGAATGCTGGGGTACTCGTGTGTCGCCACCTTGCCCCATGTACAAGGGCCCCTTGTGCGTTGACGTTTCGCATCCCTATGCGGATGAGATCTGGGATGCCGATCAGAAGCGAGCGGTCGCTGCGATCGGCAATGCGATTATAGCCCCGCTGTCGCCCCAAGAGACCGCGCAGTTGCTGGAGCAGCTGCCATCGGACATGCCCGAGGCCCAGCGCGCACTGTTGCGCGAGTATACGCAGATGAAGTTCACGGATGTACCTGGCGCCGTGAATATGGTGGCCATGCATCTGGTGGAGACCGTTTCTTTCAAGCTGCGCTTCCTCATGGGCACGCTGCTCAAGACGCTGTCCACCCGCGCAGGCTGCCTCGCGCTGACGGGCACCTTGGGTCCCGTATGGGACCTGGACAGTCGTACCATCACACAAGCGCTCATTCGCTGGCGGGATGCGCCAATCGAGCTTCTTCGGCTGGGTCAGCTCGGTCTGTGTGGCCTAACGATGATTGTCTTTTACCGGCACATGAGCAAGGCGAGTGAGGCACTGGGGTACCCCACAGGCCCCTCCAATGACTGGAAGCAACCACCGGGTGCCGAACCGCAAGAGGCGATACCTCATTACGACTTTTCGTTCCTCAACGATACACTGCCGCACGAGCCAGGCAAGGAGCCGATCGAGTACGAGGCCGACGTCGTGATTGTTGGATCGGGCTGTGGCGGTGGTGTGGTGGCAGCCTATCTAGCGGAGCGCGGGCTTCGCGTGATCGTTGTGGACAAAGGCCTCTACGTGCGACCGGATGAGATGCCCATGACCCAGGACTTTGGCATGGAGCAAATGTTCGAGCGATTAGGGTTTGTGCCCACGTCGAATCTCAGCCTGGCCGTGCTGGCCGGCAGCGGATGGGGCGGTGGCTCAACGATCAATTGGAGTGCGACACTGGAGCCGCGCCACTTTGTGCGCCATGCTTGGGCGACGCAGTATGGCATGCCGTACTTTTGCTCCCAAGAATTTGCTCAAGACTTGCGTGCGTGTGCGCAGCGCATGGGCACCACAGACCAGGTGCAGCACAACAAGGCCAACTCGCTGCTGCTCCTAGGCGGCCAGCGGTGCGGCCAGCCTGTGGCCGCTGTGCCGCAGAACAACGGACACATGCTGCACTACTGCGGCCAGTGTCACTTTGGGTGCCCCAGTGGGCATAAGCAGAGTACCGTCATGACATGGCTGCGGGATGCAGCTGAACACGGTGCCCAGTTCCTCAAGCACTGTGACATTGAGCGTGTACTCGTCGAAGGCGGCAAAGCCACGGGTGTAATGGGCACCGTACAAGGCCATCGTGTGGTCATCAAAGGTACCAAGGCCGTGACTATCTCCGCGGGCAGTATCAACACACCAGCGATCCTTCTTCGCACGCCTGCCTTGAAGATCAATGCGCAGATTGGCGAACATTTGCATCTGCACCCTGTGGCCTTTGTGCATGGCTTTTACGAGCAGCAGATCGACCCGTGGAAGGGACCCATCTTGTCGACGGTCTCCAATGCGGCGGAGCTTGTGGACCCGCATGGCTGGGGTGCGAAGATTGAGATTATGGTCTCGGCGCCCTCGCTGTTCTGTGCGCTACTACCGTTCGATGGCGCTTTGCAGCACAAGCAGCTGGCTTCGCGCTACCGCTACGGCTTCACCATCATTGTCATTGTTCGAGACCGACATGGCGGGCGTGTCACGCTGGACAAGTTCGGCCGGCCGCTGATGGAATATACCCTGAGCAAGTTTGACCAGAAGAGTATGCTGGCAGGTGTCTTGCGTGCGACAGAGATTCACGCAAGCGCAGGCGCCAGTATGATCACCACGAGTCAGTTCCACGCACCGGTCTACGAGGCACCCTGCATGAATGCCAGCGAGCCGCCCGCGGTGCCTGAGACGTGGATGCCTGGCAGTTACAAGTTTACGTCGGTGCCACCGCAAAGAAGCCTCTCGGAGCCTACCTTTGTGGCGTTCCAGCAGCAGATCAAAAAACTGGGATTCGGCACGTTGCGTGTTCTCCTCGGCTCGGCTCACCAAATGAGCTCCTGCCGCATGGGCGCCGACCCCTCGACCAGTGCCTGCGATCCGCTGGGTCGGGTGCGGGGCGTCGACCGATTGTGGGTCGCGGATGGCTCCTCGATCCCGGAAGCTTCAGGTGTGAATCCCATGCTAACCATCCTCGGTACAGCGCGCGGCATTGCGCGCAATATGGCGCGCGAGTTGGGCGTCGCTACGCCCAACGACAGGGCCCCGTTGCCCGTAGCCCACTTGTAGACGATGGCTCACACCTCCACCTCTCCAACAATCGACCGCATGCCACGAGCGCCGCTGTGGGCGGACGGCGCCGAGGCGCTACGGTCGCACGCGCCCCCTGCAGGCCCATCCAGAGCGGCGTATGCACCGCAAGCATCGGTTGTAGCTGTAGCGCGTGACAGTACGGATGAAAACGTCGATCAGGCGCTGCAGCAGGCCGTCAAAGCGATGCGTGAGCAGGTGGGGGCCAAGCAGGTGCACGCTCAGCTGGCTGCCGATGTCGCCCAATGGCTGGCGCAAGCTGATCTATCTCATGCGCAGGATTCAAAAACGCTGGCGCGCCTCACGTCGCTGTGGATGGGGCGCCTGTCGCCGGCCGTCGCACGGAGGTTGTTGGAGATGCTAGTGCCGCCTCTGTCGGTCCCTGGGGACCATGTGGACGGGTGCCTCGCTGTCCTCGCGCATGTGGCACGCGTACGTATTCATGACTGATGAAAGATGTGCCCTACCCTTATGGTGCCCGTGCTCCCGCGCCTCTTACCAGTGGGTGGATCGATGCATGTGCTGGCGCTTGTAGCGTCGCATGCAGCGAGCGTCGTGCCCCTATGGCACGCGATCTTTGCACAAGGAGAAGGGCTCTGGGCGATGGCCCGGCCTACGTACGTGCTATGCACTGACACAGTGCCAAAACAGCCACGTTTTTGTCCCATTCAGAGCGTGTAGGCACATGGGTGTCGGATACACGAGCAGCCTTGGCGCAGGCCCTCGATGATGCGCCTGTGACCACGGCCAAGTCACTGTTGCAGGTACGCGTTTCTACTTACGCAGTGTGTTGATGCATTTGTCGCCCATACGCATGCGTCGCCTCTGCATACATCGCATGCACAGACGCTACGTGCGCCCGTCGAGCGATGGTGCACGGAGCCAGAGACAATGGTCGACGCGTACCGTGTACTTACGCGGTGGCCTGATCCACCGCCAGATGCCATGAAACGTTTACATGCCTTGCTACAGACGGCCTCGCCGGATATGGCCGAGCAAATATGGCGTGTAGCCGCTGAATGGGCGTCCGAGGCATGGGACGGGGCATGGCTCGCACAACTCGAAGAGGATGCCCTATCTACGAACGCGCCACAGCGCCGAGTGGGGGCAGCTTATATGCTGGCACGTCTCCTCTCTGTCCAAGCGCAGCATCGCACAAAGGACGCTGCACGCCTAGGTGATCTTGTGCTGCGTATGAGATACGATACCCACGAGCCTGTTTTGCTCGAACTGTGCCGGCTATGGCCCGACTATATGCAAGTTCAAGACGCCCCTGCGCAGTGCCTTACCATCTTGGCGTGGCTTTTGCGTGGTAGTGCGCCGGTACGCGCCGAGTGTGCGCGTGCTGTGGGCGTATGGGTGGAACGAGCCGCACAGCCTGGGCCGCCGGCGCTCCAGGCATGGCTCCATGAGCATCTATGGGGCGCCCACGGCCTGGTACACGATGCTGACCTTATTACGCGTGCACGCGCGATGTGGACGTTGGCCAACTGGTGTGCAGTCACGGAGGCGTACGCGCCTGTGCCACAGCAAGTGGCTATACATGCACTCACGGACGATGAGCGCGTATCTGTGCACGCCGTGCGGGCTGTGGGAAGTCTTGTACGACTTGCACCTACGGACGAGGTCGAGGAAGCCTTGCGCCAGGCGCAAGCATTGGTCGCGCGCGATCATCCACCCAAGGTGCGGTGGAATGCCATGGCATGTGTGGCGCGTGTGCTCGAGCGAGAGGGCCCCACTCCCATGTCTGCGTGGGCCGTCGGTGTGCAGTGTATGGCGACCGCTTTGAACGACCCGTTGTTCAAGGTGAAGCGCATGGCACTGCAAGCCCTCGTAGGAGTGTCGCCGCTCGTATGGCAAAGTTTGCCCGAGCCTACGTGCGATGCCGTGCGCGCCGCCGTCGAAGCGGCACAAGCGCAGCTGGACGAGGCCGTGCAGCATGCTACGTTTGCCGAGGCGCAACTTCATGCGCGAGAATGTGTGGCGCTCGTGCAACAGTGGGCGGCGATTTGGTCTACTGCAGGAACTGCATACGCCACGTCGAGCGCCACTGGCGCGCACGGACAGCGTCCGCGTTGAGACCCACGTGGCCGTACGTAAGGGGGGCCATAAAGACAAACATGGCCGCCAGCGCGAGAATCAACACTGTGCTCAGCACATGCGTGACCAGCGACGGGCGGCGGCGCATGTGCGGACGCAAAGAGCCGGGGCGTAGAAATGGCCCCGATGGGCTCAGCGGCAAGTCCATCGACGAGCTCGTTACATCGTCCACCAGGCTGGCCATCGCCAACACACTGCACACGTGCGCCGGCAAATAGTGGTGGAGGAACAGCTGACGATGCATGAGGAAGAACGGCAGGTAGTGCCACGCCCAGGCAGCGACGAAGAAGCCCGTGGTGCGGAAGCAGCGCTGGCGCACCACAAAGGGAATGCAGTATATGCCGCGGCGGCGGAAGAGCGCGTCCATCGTAAAGATCGCGCCAATGGTCAGCAGGCCCAGCACAGCGCTCCACCAACTGACGAGATTGGGCAAAAAGGCAATCTGCTTTTCCCCCACGTTGTTCGACCAGTACGCCACGCCATCTGACACGAGCGGCCACGACTGGGGGCGGCTGGCGTACGGGTGGTCATTGGTTAAACGATTGTTCTGGTCGAGCATCGTTGCTTGTAGTTCCACAAACTTGTCCAGGAAGCGCACCGGCTCTGGGTCCCGCGGACGGTCTGGGCGCCGCGTGCGCAGCTCGTACATCGGCGAATCAGGGTCGGGATGCACGTCTTCGACGGTCCAGAGCGCGCTCTTATCCAGCGCGTTCTTGTTGCCGTTGACTTCAAGCTGCGAGGACGCCCACTCTGGCAAGACGCCCTCCTTGTACGTCCACAGCGCTACACGCGTCTCCTGGTGGATGAGGCGCACGAGCGTGCGTCGGCTGCTCCAGTAGGTGCTGTTGGCCACGCCGCCAAAGATTTGCAACTCAAACACAGTGTTCGCCTCGTCCTCCTCGAGTTCACTGGCCGGAATGGTGGTGAATTCCTCGTTCGTGGGCATGAGCGGCGCTGCAACGTCGTGCGTAAGCAAGTACGAGTTTGTGTTCACATGCAAGAGGCGGATTTTTTGTCCATGGAAGATGCGCCGGCGCGTCTTGTTAAACTGACCGTCGTCGCTGTCGACCGGGCTCAGCGGCACAATCTTCCACAGGTTGTTCGAGTCGTAGTGCTCGTACGCTGTGACCTGCTGTCCCTCACTCGAAATGCGACCATCTTCGTACTGGCGGGGGTAGTACTTGTCATGCGAATGCAGAAACGCGCCTGTCTTTTTGTGCTTTAGTGTGATGGTATCAAAAGCATGGAGCTCCATCGAGTGATGCAGCAGGTCGTTGCCCTGCAAACTCTGCTGGAAGCGCGGCGACATGAACACGTCGCCAGGGCCCGTCTTGGTAAGGATGGCAAAGTGCACATAAAAGCACCCGAGGTAGACAAACAGCGGCACAATGAGCAGGCCCAGCGCTCGGGCACACACATGCTTCACAAACACACGCAGGCTGAGCCCACGCCGGATGTCCAGCAAATCCCACAAGTCGAGAATCACCGCCGTGCCAATCGTAGCAAACGTCATCACACCTACCATCTTGCACGACACGGTCAACGCGAGCGATACGCCAGTCGCTAGTAGCCACGCCCACCAGACAAGGCCAAACGGCCGGTACCGCTGCTGGTAGAAGCGGATGTACGAGTATAGGCTCAAAAGCACAAAAAGAACCAGCGGGGCATCCAAAAGGATAAGACGCGTCTGCAGCACATGCGCATTGTCCACCAGGATGGCCATCGCACCGGCCACGGCCACCCACCACGACGTGCCTGTCTCGCGCAAAATCTGGAATACGACAGGAACTTGAAGCGCACCAATCACGGCAGATAGCGCGCGAATCTGGCGGTACGGTACGCCTGGCTCGATGTACGAGTCGCCAATGTTCTCAAACTCAAATTGGCCATCAAAGCCGGCGAACCAGGCGGCCAAAGCCACAAGCATTTTGGCGAGAGGAGGATGCACATCGAAAAAGTAGCGCCTTGTCACATAGTACGCAGCAAACTTGCCGAAATGCACTTCATCAAACACCACCTGAGATGGCTCGCCAATTTGGAACAGACGCACAGCCAGCGCCAGGGCACCCAGCAGCCCCGTCGTCAGCACGCCATGCCACGTCCACGAGGTGGACGCAGGCTTGGGTGGCACACGAACGTCTGCCTTGGGAGCAGGTGCAGGCGTAGGTACAGCCGTAGGCGCAGGCGTTGCGCCCGCGACAGGCCGCCGACGCAGCTCGGAGCCGTCGGCCTCCATGAAGGGTCGGTCGAAGGTCCGCGCGTGCGAGCGCCGCGGATGGTATCACGTGCGAAGACCGTGCGCGCTTGGTGCTCGACCATGTCCGACACGCATCGCCTGGTGACGCGCGACGGCCGCGTGGCCGTAACAGTGCTGGACTATGGCCTTACCATTCACAAGATAGAAGTGCAGGCCCATAAACATGTGTATGATATTCTAGCGGGCCCTGAGGATGCGGGTGTGCACAGTACCAACGGCCGTCAGTTCTTTGGCCCTGTGATTGGCCGCTATGCCAACCGCTTGCCGGCGGGCCGCCAACACGCAGGCGGTGTTACACTCCATCTGGACGAGTGGGGCGGTGCGAACATTCATCATCATGGCGGGCCGCCGCGTACTATGGCGTCGCCAGCGGGAAACGAGCAGCGGGGCCCTTGGGACTGTGTCGTATGGACGCACACCGATACGCCGCAGCTGTTTTCTGCGCAGGAGCAAGATGCTTGGGACGCGGCGGGCATCTGGGCCATCGAGTCCCCCGATGGCGATCAAGGGTACCCTGGCCGCCTGCGTGTTGAGGCGTGCATCGGTGTGCGCAGTGCGCCTGAGCACCTTGGGACGGTGCATGTCGAGTACCGCGCACGGCTTATGGACGCTACCGAAGCAACGCCCTTGAACATGACGCAGCACTGGGGCTTTTACCTAGGGTCACCTATTCACAGTGTACTGGATCATACGCTCCAACTTGGCTCGCCTGATGCGCCCTTGGAGCGCTTGGCGTTGGACGCTGACGGCGTGCCTACTGGCACGCTTCTTCCGTGCACGGATGCTGCGCATAACTGGCGCTGCGGCAAGCCGATCGGCCAAGCCATGCCGGACCAGGGCTACGACGATTTCTATGTGTGGGGACCTACCATGGCGCGTGTAGCGCAGCTGCGAGGCGCCTGGGGTTTGGCGATCCACGTCACTACGAACCAAACAGGTGTGCAGCTGTACACGGCCAACGTGGCGCGCCCGCTCAATGGGGCAGCCAAGCAGGCACACACGCTCGACTCGTCGATGTATGGACCGCACTGTGCGGCGTTTCTCGAGTTTTCTGCGCCGCATGCCACGTTTCTGCGTGCGCCATTGGCGGATCGCGCTGCGACAGATACAATGCTGCATCGTGGGGAGACGTACCGCCATGTGGTAGATATATCGATCGAAGAAGTATGAGAAAACAGTGTGGGCGATGCGGAACGCGATCTATCAACCTAATTGTTCATCACACGAAGTGTCGAGGGCTCGTGAGGCGCGTGTGCCTGCATGTCAGGGAAGCGGAACGAAGCCGAGCGGCGAGGCACATTGTCCTCGCCGTGCACCATAGTCTGACCATCGACCGAGTTGGCGTACATCGAGTTCGTCTCGCCCATGTTGCTAGTCACCTCGGCACCGCTCGAGCGCTGCACGCCGTCCATGTGGCCGTATGACGAGGCGGGGGCAAGCTCCGCATCAAAGGGCGACGATTGGTAGGCGTGGGCGTATATATCGTCCATGGTCGTGGCGTACGGGTTCGACGGGTCCATCGAGTAGGCAGCCTCCGGGAAGGCAGGGTCCGCATACACAGAGCGAGGACCACGCACCGCATGGCGGTCGTCCTGGCCCATCAAGCGGCCGCCTGCCGGCGAGAGCGAGGCGGGTGTACCGACATGGCCCTGGATCGAGTAGCCCGACAGGTTGGACGAGCGGCCCGGCACATCGTAGTCAATCACATCGCGCAGAGGACGCTGGAGCCATAGGGACGACACCGGCGGCGCCGAGTTGTCCTTGTCGTACAGCACACCGTTGGATTTGAGCTCGGCAATCTTTTGCGACTCACGGCGCTTCTTGTACGCGTACAGACCACCGGCCACCGCACCCACAGCCAGGGCCGCCGCACCAATCACACCACCAGCGATCGCACCACCAGACGTGGAGGTCTGACCACGGTCGTTGTCCGAGTGGTTGCCCGAGTCCTGGCTGTTCTCGTTCGTGCCACTGGGCGAGGAGGACGAGGCGCTGGACGCATGGCCACTAGACGAGACACCCGCATCGTTCCTGCCTTGAGCGGCCTGTGCGTCGTTGCCGTTGCCAGTGGCAGGAGAAGCATCGCTGCTGCCCGTCTGCGCACCGCTATTGCCACTGTCCTGCGTTTCGCCGTTCGCGTGGTTGCTGCCATCTTGCTCACCGCTGTTGGCACGGTTGCTTCCGTCCTGCGCGGCGGCACCTGGACCAGCGGGGGCCTGGCTCGATGCTTGGCTGGCAGACGCCTTGCTCGCCGACGCCTTGCTCGCCGATGCCTTGCTCGCCGATGCCTTGCTCGCCGACGCCTTGCTCGCCGACGACACACTGGCCGACGACTCCTTGGGCGTAGGAACGCGCGACAGGTTCGGCAGGGTCATCGAGGTGGGCTTGGCCTGGCCCTGCGACGAAGTGCGCGCGGTCGAGGTCGGCAGGTATGTCGCCGAGGTGGGCGTAGCCTCCGCACCCAGAATGTTCTGCGTGACACGCGCCGAGACAATGGCCGACAGCTTGTCCGTCCAACGGAAGCCCATAATGTTCTCACGCGTGTCCATGTACATGACAAGAGGGTCGCTTGCGTTCTCGTTCGTGCCACCGCGCTTCACGAGACCGTACGCCGTGCTCTCATGCTGCTGACCAAAGGCCACCACCAGCACATCGTCGACCATCACCGCCGAGTGGTACGCACGCTTCGAGGGGCGCGGGCCGTCTTCTGGCGGCGAGCGGTAGTGGATGCGAGTCCAGCGAGCGGGCGTGTGCGAGGCATCGAGCATGTACATTTCGTCGGTCGGCACCTTGCTCACGTTCTTATGGCCGTGGTACATCTTGTAGCCGCCGTACACAAGCACGCGACCGTCGTTCGTGTGCGTTGCCGAGTGACCCACACGCGGCGAGGGAATGTCACCGGTTGTCGCCCACTGCGTCCAGTGGCCGGACGACAGGTCCATGGCCCACGGGTGCGCAAAGTCCACCAGCGTGCGGTTCTCGTCGCGACCACCCAGGAACAGGAGCGGTGTCTCGTCACGGTGCGTGTGCGGGTTGTGGATCAAGGGCATCTGTACCGCTGCATAGTCGGCCACAGGCACACCACGCAGCTCGGGGCCCATAGTGAACGTTTGCACTTGGGACGCGTTGTGGTAGTGCTTAGGGGCACTGCACTGCTCATCCAGCGGATTTCCAATAAACAGCAGGTCCATCGACGTGGCGTACGGCGCCTTCTTGTGGTTCGACTTGCACGCCGCGTCGACGTCCTTGCCACCCCACACCATCAGTGCCACGTCGTCCTGGTGGGGCAGGAGCGATCGCGTGAGCACAGCGCTGGCGTGCGAACGGCGCGTCGGGTGCGAACCGTTGGTCGGGACCGGCTTCCAGGTACCCACCAGCGTGTGGTTCTTCTTCTCGAGGCTGTACGTGTACAGCTCGTGCTTCTCCCCCTCACACTGTTCCGTCTTGCCGCCAACGAGCCACATTGTGTCGACAGCGTGGCCGTCAGTGGCACCACAAATGCTCGTCGACACGTACGACGACGCGTACGCCGTCTTCGGTGCCTTGGCCGTGTGGTTACCGTGCTCCAAGTGCAGCCACGGGACGCGCTTCACGGAAGCGCGCGTGCTCTGCAAATTCGTCAGGCCCGACATATCGAGGGCCAGCGTCTCGTTGGACATGCGGCCCTGGTCGTCGAGCTGACCACCCATGAACACCACGGTTTGACTGCCTTGCAGGTACTGCGCCGTAGCGCCCCAACGTGGCGCCACCGTGGCGTTGGAGTAGCGGGACATGTCCGGCTCAGGCATCTCAAACTGGCCCAGACCACCGAGCATCTTCATAAAGTTGCCTGCGAACGAACCGTCCTGCTGCGGCGTACCGGGCGCCTGGGTGTGCTGCGCGCCGTACGCCTCGCCCAGCTGGCCAGCCAGCTGGGTACCAAAAAGGGCCATCAGCCCACTGTCCTCCGATGAAGAGGCTTGCGTACTTGTCGGTGTCGGCGCCGGCGCCGCGAGAGTAGGCGAAGCCGCTGCGATCAACGCAGCGACATAGGGAACCAAGGGAAGGAAACGACCCATGCTGATATACAAGATGCGTGTACGAGGACCAGCCTCAGGGATGTAGGGGAATACAAGGGAGGGAAAACTTGGAGACCAGCTCCAAGGACGGACGGGGGCAGAAGGGGTGGCAAACCCAGCGGGCGCGGCCGGCCCTTCTTAAACCCCGCCGCTGTAGATGTTGCACGGTTGCGTGGAGTCGCGCTCAGCGTCTACGACATACCTCCACATTTGGTCGCCGCGGCCCGTCTTGCGCCATGTACGACGTGCTGCGGGCCAAGCCGCTAGCGCGCGCGGACATCCCAACGCCAGGCACGGATGAATGGCGGACCTTTTTGCATGATCTTGTGCATGATTCGATGGCGATCCTGCGCATGAACAACACGTCGACGCGCTGGGGCTCGCTCAGTCGCACCGTGTCTTTGGCGTCGATTCCCTCGATCGAGCCCAAAGGGACGCGCTTGCGGGGCGCGCACTGGCACTCGCGCTCCACGCTGCTGTTTCCCAAGGATACAAACTTGCCTTTCGAGGTGTTTGAGGAGGGTTTGCTCAAGGACCATACGCTCAAGGAGAAGGAGTACATTGGGCCGCTGAAGCACGTTGAGTGCCTCGAGGAGCTCGTGCCGGGGATCGCCGCTGTGTGGCACATGCAGTACCAGACGCCCTGGGGCACGGCGAACCGCGACTTTGTGGAACTGGTCGTGACGATCCCGCTTTTGCCCCACGAGCTGCCCTACAGCTTCTTCCACGAGCTGGCCATGCTCGAGGCGATCGACCATGGCACATGGCCGACCACGATCGAGGTGCCGCCGGCCAATGCACCGGATCTGCGCTCGTTCATGGTGATCAGCGTGCCGGTGGAGCATGCGCCGACGCCTGGCTACGTGCGTGCCTATTATGCCGCGGTCGAAGGCGCGCGAGAAGACTTGCTCGGGAAGCGTCTGGGCGAAGTCGGTGTGCAATGGCTCATGTCTACCCAAACCGACGCGCGTGGCTGGATTCCGCAGTGGGTGCAGGAGTGGGCTATGCCTTCGCAGATTGCAGCGGATGTGCCGAGCTTCCTAGCGTGGGCGCGTGCTAAGCGCGCCTAACTACAACAGGTCCAGTAGGTGGCCCGAGGCGGTGGTCGTAGGCGCAGGCGCAGGTGCCGAGGTAGGCGCCGGTGCATCGAAACTGAGTCAGCAACAAGTACGTACATGCCGAGCAGGTCGTCCATCGCGCCAGGGACGCTGGCGCCCGGCGCCGGTGCACGGGCAGCGCTGCTGGCCATGGCCGGCGTCGAAAAGGCATCGTCGCCGAGCAGGTCGCCCAGGCTTCCCAGGCTCTGTGCAGCGGCCTGGGTCGCCGTGGCAGCGGCTGCTGGCGCCTCGTCGCCGAGGTCGAGGAGCGCCTCGCTCTTCTCGCCCTGAGCCACCGTGGCAATCGCCCGTGTGCGAGCGGCTTCGTCGTTGTGGCTGCGTTAGTACAAAGGCAACGTACAGAGCTTGGAGCGACGAGAGGCCCATGCGGCCATGTCCAATGAACGTCGACGCCGGTTTGTGGTACACACTGGATAGCAGTGAAATCTCGCGCAATAGCTCGTTCAGTAGCGGGCGCGACACGGTCGTCAGCGGAATCGAAATCGGCGGCGCAGGGGCCAGCACCACAGCGCTGGCCGCGGCGCTATCGGCGCTGGAGAGAAGGCGCCAGTACACAAACGCGCGGTCGCGTAAATCCGCGTTGTCACAGGCCTGGGTGGCCTTTTCCAAGACATCCTGGACGATCTTTTGCGCGAGACCCGAGTCGGGCTTCTTTAAAAACAGCTTGACAATGGCCGTGAGCGTTTGGAACTGCACTTCCGGCTCGTCGTCGACAAAGTGCTCCAAAAAGAGCGCCAGCTGCTCGGCCGCGTTGTCGATCTTCTCGGCGTACTCACCCAGAATCCACACGAGCGCAGCCTTCGCCTCTGGTTCGTCCATATCGTCCAGATTCGCGCACAGCTGAGGGATAATGCGGGTGTATTGGTGGGGGTACTTGCGGAAGATGTCTTTCACGACGACGGTGGCCTCCTGTACCACATAGTTCACGCGCGAGTCAATCAGCTCCAGCAGCACATACACGCAGCGCTCGGCCGCCGCCTCGATGGCAATGGCACATTGGCCAATCGCGCGAATGGAGCGGCGCACAAACTCCACGTCGACTTCGGTCGCGTACTCTTTGAGCTCGCTGAGCAGCATATCCACGTTGCTCTCTTTCGCCAGCTTGATCATCACGTCGACCTTCTCCGCCTTGACGTACGGCGGGTCGTTGTACTTGCAGAAAAAGACACGCAGCTCATTCTGCAGAATCTCGGGGTACTTTTGCAGGATCAAGTTGATGTTGCGCAAAGCGACCCACTGGACCTCCGGCTCGCTGGTCACCAGGGTCACGAGCGGCGGCGCCATCTTGCGGATGAGCTGTTGCACAAACTCGGGCTTGCCGGTCGCTTCCATATGCACAAGCACCACTTTGACGGCGGCCAGGACGACACTGCCATTCGCGTGCTGAAACTGAGGAATGACACGCTCACAAATGTGCTCAGCCTCACGCGCGTCTGCACTGCGGTACGTCGCAAGCGTATGCAGCAAAACGAGGCGGCCCCACTCGCTGCACTCGTTGAGGGCCATCAGAAGCTTCATCAGCACGTCCGAGTCGAGCACAAAGATGGGCGACCCATTCAAACGAATCTCTTGCGCCGTCTCGTGGATATCGTTGAGAGCAGCCACAGCATTGGAAACGACCATAGGGTTGTTGTCCGTGATCATTTCTTTCACGCGGTCCACAAAGCCGCCTTCGAGCGCGAGCTCGGGCTTGAGGCTGAACAGCTTGGCCACGCAGATCACAGCCGTCTTGCGCACGTACGGGCTTTCGTCGGCAAGCGCGCGCTGAAGCGGCTCTGGGAGGTAGTCAATAATCTTTTCGGCACGCAGGCAGCCCATGGTGCGAATGGCCAACGCACGCACGAGCGGGTTGGGATCCTCGGCGTCCTTCACAAACGTGTTGACGGCGAGAATGACGAGCTCAGGCTGGGTCTTGGCATAGTTCATCAGGTACAAGTACACCAGCTTCTTCTGCTCGAGGTCGTCCGTCTGCATGTTCTTCAGCACGTCGGGGAAGAGGGCCGACACGTCTTTGCCAACGGTCATGTTGGCAATGACCCGCTTGATAGCATCTTTGCGGCGCTCGCGGTACTCGCTGTTCACTAGTGTCAGTAGTGTTGTACGCACAGTCTCCACGGAGCTCGAACGTCTCGCCTTTCCGCGGCGCGCCAAAGTAGCCCGGCCGGCTCATGTCGGTCGTGGAAGGAGCGTGGAGGCGGAGCGAGCGAACGAGCGCCGCCCGTGGCATCGCGCGACCGTGCCCTGGCACGGGGCAGCTCGTGATATACGAACATTTTGCACTCCTCCGGCAATGTGCTGGCCGTATGGTCTAGTAGTATGATTCTCGCTTTGGGAGAATCGCGCCTTAATTGCGAGAGGTCCTGGGTTCAATTCCCAGTGCGGCCCTTTTTGCGCCCTTTTTTTCGGGCTACCCCTGCTCCTCCGCCCGCCATGCCCCGCGCCGTGTCCGAGCGCATCACCAGCGCACGCACGCAGGCAGCGGCGGCGTCGCCACGCTCTGCGCCTCATACGCAGCAGAACTCAAGTGCCACGACGAAGAACCCTATTTTTAACACGGATCGCTTCGGCCAGCACATTTTAAAGAACCCCTTGGTGGCCCAGGGCATTGTGGACAAGGCCAACTTGAAGCCCACCGATGTGGTGCTCGAAGTCGGTCCGGGTACCGGTAACCTGACGGTGCGCATCCTGGAGAAGGCCAAGCGTGTGACCGTTGTGGAAATGGACCCTCGCATGGGGGCGGAGCTCACCAAGCGTGTCCAGGGCAAGTACGTGTCCCCCCACTAACACAGACCCGAGCAGCGCAAGCTCGAGATTGTTCTTGGCGATGTGATCAAGACGGATTTACCCTACTTTGACGTGGTGATCAGCAACACGCCGTACCAAATTTCATCGCCCCTCGTGTTCAAGCTGCTCTCCCATCGTCCTTTGTTCCGCTGCGCGATTCTCATGTTCCAGCGCGAATTTGCTATGCGCCTTGTGGCGCGGCCAGGCTCGCCGCTCTGGGGTCGTCTCTCTGCGAACGTGCAGCTGTACGCCAAGGTCGATCATATCATGAAGGTCGCTCGCGGCTCGTTCCGCCCGCCGCCTAACGTCGACAGCAGCGTCGTGCGTATCGTCCCACTGAACCCGCCGCCGCCGATTCGCTTTGAAGAGTTTGATGGCCTGACGCGTATCGTGTTTAGCCGCCGCAACAAGGTGCTGCGCGCCTGCTTCTTTAGCGCGCGCGGCGTGCTGGATATGATGGAAGCCAATTGGAAGACGTACTGCGCGGAGCATGGCCTATCGGTCGAGGGCGTCTCGTTCCCGGACAAGGTCGACAATGTTCTACAGCGGCTGGGCATGAGCGATGCGCGCGCTGCCAAGCTCGACGTGGATGAACTTTTAGCGCTTCTATCGGCGTTCCATGATGAGGGCATCCATTTCTAGGGGGACGTACATACAGCCCAACTCGCTAGGCACGCTTGCACAAGTCGTTCCTGATGAAGCACGCGCCGCAGCACACAAGCTGCCAGCGCTGGCGGCGTCGCCGTAGAACGCGCACGCAAAAGCGCCACGTCCGCCGCGCTGGGTGCCTGTAGCAAAGCGAGTGCCCATGCGGCTTCTTGCTGGAGCGGCTCGCCTCGCAGGTACGCCGCGACACCTTTCATGCTGGGGCCAAGCTGCTGCGTGACGTGCCATGCCAAACTGTCCAGCACATCGCGCGGGATGAGCCGGTCGCGCGTGCCGCGCAGTCGCTCATCCGCCGGGGAGCGGTACAGCGCGCGGAGGAGCGCCATATCTTGGACAAACAGCACACGGTCAGGCGCCTCCGTTTCTTGCCAGCCGGCCCAGAGCGCCAAGTACACGCGCGGCAGCATCGGCCTATCGTGAAGAAGACCATCCAATAGAACCGAGGCACAAAACGTGGCAAACGGCGAGGCCGCCCCACACACATAGTGCACCAGGCCTTGCACTTCGGGCGCCGTGGTAAAGCCTTGGACCAGCACACGCAAATCCTGCCAACGCCTCGCGCCATCGGCATCGCCGGTCCAGCGCGGCGTCGTGTACTGCGCCGTACGAGCAAAGATACTGCGGTGGCCATGGGGGTCGTCCGCGTACGTTAAGAAGCCCGTGCGTCGCTGCACAGGCAGCCAGTGCACAGAGAGCGGCGCTGAGGCTTGCAACGGCACCGCAGCCGGCCAGTACCGCCGGCTGTGCGACACGGCCATGGCATGGGTGTGTAGCGCGACCGGTGGTACCAGGGCAGGCGTCTCGAGACGGGTGCCGCCCACCGACACCGGCAGGAAACACACATCCCCACTCGTCACATCGCGCGCAGCCAGCAGGCGAGGCGATAGAGCCAGCATATAGAAATGCCGCAGCGCGGGAAGATGCGCACCTGTATCGTCAGGGGCCAGGGGGAAGGGCGGCAAGCAGGTCAGGAGCAGCGCGGCAATCGCCCGATCGCTTTGGCCCACACTGACGCGCCCACCGCCGAGGCACAGGAGACCGAGCGCCATGTGCGTGGCCATATGGCTACCATACGGCACGTCCAGCGCACCGTGCGCCGCACGGAGCACACGCAACGTTTCCACATCGCCCGTGCCGGCCATCACACAGCTCAGGGCCAGGTGCACAACGTCGTGCAGCGTAAGGATCGCCGCACGTACCAGGCGCGCCTCGTAGGAGGTGGGCGGATCTGGTGCCCAGGACAATTGACGCAGCAGCACGGCGCGCGCTTGCACGTTGCCCGTGCCTGCGTATTGCAGACCCAAAGCAAGGCATGCGCCGGCACGAATATAGTAAAAGGCCAGCGCCTGGTGCGGATCCAGCGTCGTGGGATCGGTCAGCGCGGGGCAGGCCGTGGCCAGCCATGCATCGTTGGGCGTAGCATCCCATAAAATCAAAGCGCGTGCGAGCGCACGCGTGAGCAGCAGATCTGGGCGCCTATGCGTGAGCGCATCCAGCGTGGGCGGCGCAAGAGCGTCGGCGATATCGCGGCGTTGACTGCGAAGAAAGAGGAGCGCCAGGGCCAGGCTCGCAGCGCCAGCGCTGCGCACTGCCGCGAGCGGCGGCGTATCGTCCGTGGGAGTGAGCAGGCGGCACAAGCGCGCTGTCAGAGCCAGGTCGGTGGCACTTGTCATACCCGTACGCCGCGCCCGACCGAGGTGCACGAGACCGAGCGCCAGGCCGGCACAGTGGGCGTACACATCGCGGTGCCGGTCCAGCGCATCGTTGGAATCTAGCGGCGCATCCAGCTGCGCGGCCAGGCGTGCTGCTGTCCAGCGGTGGTCCGTGCCGCAGAACACCAGGCCCATGCCCAGCAAACCCGTGGCTTGGGTGAGGGGCGCCATTTGAAGAGGCACGCTGCCAGCGGGCAAAAAGGCAGCGACTTGCACGGCCATAATCTGCCGCGCCACAGGATCGGCCGTGCCGACAAACGACGCTGCGAGGCCCAGCACAAGACCCATCGTCGTGAGTGTGTGCCGCGGGGCGAGATAGCGGTACGCATGCACCCGCCCGAGCGTGCGTAGATGGCCATGCAGACCTAGACCTAGGAGGAAACCGGCATGGCGTGCGCGCGCGCCACGCGTATCGCTTGCATGCGCAAAGATCCAGCTGGAATCCACGGGCGCGGCGCCCATTTCCAGCGCGGAGGCCACGCCATTGTGAAACTCGGGCCACTCCAGCTCGGCAGGCTCATGGGTGTCGGTGAGCATAGCGCCGTCAGGCAGCGTGCGCAAGGCTAGGCACAGGCGCGGCGTGCGCCACGTACCGGTCGTCCGAAGCGTTTGACTGGCGAGGCGGAACATGCCACGGCCCACGCATTGCGACATGGTCCGCTCAGCAAGCGTACGTGCAAGAGCAGAGGCCGCCGGCGAGGTACCCGTTTCGTCGGTGGGCAGGCGCGCGGTTTGCACGCGCGTGGTACAGAGCATGCGCGCCACCTCCGCCAAGCGGTAATCGCGCGGAAATATGTGGGCACTCAGCGGATCCAGACCGGGCGGCAGCGTGGCTTGCCGGGCGGCGCGCACTGTGGCTTTGGGAGGCGACACGGTCGTCGAGGCAGCGGCGGCATCCGCACGGCGTAGCAGCGCATACAGCGCAGGAGGCGCCTGTGCCGGTGGGTCGAGTTGGCACGTCCGCAGCGCCTCTTCTAGGGGCAGGGCCAGGCCGGCAGGGAGGCGCTGCACGATGCGTGCGTCCCAGTGAACACGAAGCAGGGCATGTACAACGTCGGTGGCTGTGCCGTGCGCGAGCACGCCATAGACATCCAGAAGCGCGTGTAAAAGGGGGCACCAGGTAGCCAGGTGGCGTACCATCGGCGTGTGCGTGGCGTCGGCCACACATTGCGCGAGGCCCTCGAGGGAGCTTGCACGCCCATCGAGCGCGGCATGCACCGTCTCGTACACGTCGGGAGGCGCGGCTGGGCCACCCTGCGTAAGAGATACGGCGCGCACAGGGTACCAACGCGTCCACGCATCGAGCCAAGCGCCCCACTGTAGACGCTCCAGCAGAGGAAGCAGCAAGGCCACGAGGCGCGGCGCATCAGTGCGGCGGCGCGCCAGATCGATTATGGCATCTTGCGCGAGAAAGTGCAACACAATAGCGACGCCTGCATCGGCCTCGGTGGATGGAGAGGCAGCAGCCGGCGCGGTCGCTGCCTCGGCCCAGCCGAGCGTTGCCAGCAAGTCACGCGCCTGGGTTTCGCACAAAAGCCCAGGCCCTGTTGCGGCTGCATCCACCTGCAAGACCTGCGCCAAGCCGGCCCAGGTGCGCGGCGCACGGGCCCAGGCGGCGAGCAGGGCACTGGCCGTAGGCACCGGCAAGGCGAGACAGAGGGCCTCCAACACGCGGGCGGCCAGCGCATCGCCCGGACGTGCATACACGGGATAAGAGGCCCATGCGCCCTGCACGAGCAGCTGCACGTCGTTGTCGCAGCGCACGCGCGTCGCATCGTGCGCCCATAGCACAGCGGCCGCCGGGCCGGGCGGGCCGCATACGAGCCAGGCCGTGTTATGCACGTCAATGTGCAAAAGCGCATCGTTTGGTTGCACGAGCGACACACATTCCATGTCGCGCGCAGCAAACACAGCGTCTGCTTCGGCATGATGCGGTGCATGCAGCGTGGGCCCCGCACGCACATCGCGGCAAAACACACGCTCCGAGGCCCGCACAAAGAGGTACAAACGCTCGTAGAACCACCGCACCCGCACGGCCTCCGCGTCGTGAGGCGCGTGCTTAAGTTCTGGCACAGTGATTTCTTCCAAAAGCACCACACACGCATGCGCATGCGCCAAGTGCGCAAACAGGGGGTGAGGCGCCTCATACTGGGTCGGCATATCCACGTCCGACAGACTGTGTGTAGCGCGGCGCCCCAGCATGGCAGCATCGTGTTCAGGCTCAAGGAGCGGGAGCTTGGGACTGTATTCGGACGCACGGCGCGCGCCACCTGGCTCACTCACGCGACTGGAGCGCCGGAGCGACTTGCGCGCACGAGTCGTGCTCGCCGCTGGTAGGGGCGCCGTATGCGTTTGGGGCGCAGCGCGCTGCTGCCATGGCTCGGACGACAATCCATAGTTATACACGCGCAGCGCGCGGCGATCCCGACAGAGAGACACGAGAAATGTAGGGGCACCAGCTCGTCCATCGCTGGCCCATACGATTTGCTCTCCCGGCTCTGGAAACGCAGACGTAGCACCGTGCACCACCAACCGACCGTCTTCGTGCTGTAGCGAGGCGGCACGCGTCCATGGCGCAGGTTCGTCAAAGACGCTGCGCACGTAGTACGCCAGCGGTATCGACGTAGCACTTAAGTGATCGCGCAAGAGAAGCACGCCGGTGTGAAGGGGCCACATGCGCGCCACGCCGAACGATAACGGCAACGAGGCAGTGTGACCGAGGCGCGGCACATGCACATAGAGCAAATGGTCCAGTGCAATGCACACGGCCGCCTCGCAGGTATCCTGAGTGAGATGCATACGAGCTGTGCACGTATAACGCACGCGCTCCGGAAAGGTATAGGTGTGGACAAGCATGGCACCCCGCCAGAGCTGCACGGTGTGCGCATGCCACGTAAGTTCGACACCATGCAAGGCGTCGTCCAACGTTGTGGATGGCGCACGCCAGCGCCCCGACTCATATTGGGCGCCTACGCGCGCCATCGCGCGCAGGCGCGCCAGCTGGCGCGACTCGCCGTCGTCGAAGCGCGGCGGCATCGCACGACGCGTCGACGAAACGCTGGGTTGGACGTGCGTGCCGTGGAGGTCGATGATCCATCACGTGAATTGCGCCGGCGCGCGGCTTCGCGACACGCCTCCGCCCCGCGACGCATGGCGCGAACGCAGCGCAGGGCGCCGCGCGAAGCGGCGACGCGTGCGAAGCGGCGGCATGCGCCCATGGACTGCGACCCAGATCGCGAGGATGAGGATCTGGCGGCCCAACTGCGCTCCATGGGCCTGTATGCCGCCGACACGCGCGGCGATGGCAATTGCCTGTTTCGGTACGTGGCCTGCACTCACCCAGCGCGCTCTCCGATCAGCTATATGGCACGCCGCAGTACCATGCAGAACTGCGACGCGCTACATGTGATCAGCTCGAAAAACATCCGTCTCTGTACGCGGGCTTTGTGGATTCCGCGTCGTCGTTGGACGCGTACGTTCGCACCATGCGCACCCTCGGTACCTACGGAGGCCATTTAGAACTCTCGGCCTTTGCGCATGCGATGCTCAAGCCCATTCGGATTGTGCAGCCGGGGCTCGTGTTTGTCGTGGCATGCGATGACAATTCACCCTCGGCGCGGGCAACGCGCGCGCGTCGTGAGCGCGCACGCGCCAAGGCCCTGGCGCAGGGCCCACCGACCGAGGCGCCTACGTCGGGCACGCGCCGTTCCCGACGCACCGCGGCGCCAGCCGCGCTACCGCCCGAGTGTGTGGGCCCTTTGCATTTAGCGTACGTCCAGTGTACTCACGTTAGGTATCACAGTTGGGAGCACTACAGCTCGTTACGCCGCCTCGACGGGCCTCACACAGGCCACCCATGCATCCCTACGGTCGAAGAGGAGGCGACCAACAAGGAGGAGGATGAAAACCCCGAGTGCTTGATCCACCGCAGCGTGCCGGGCCACTCGTCGCGCACGGTGCGCCTACTCCTCCGGCGATTGGGTGATTGGGAAGCTGTGGTCGAAGAGTTGTTGCGCCGCGACGCGGAGCGCGACGCACGTTCTTCGTCGTCGGCGTCGTCGTCGCCCATCTCGTCAACGTCGTCCACGTCGTCCATGTCTATACCGCCCACACGCACACGCACCCGGCACAGTGCACGCCGCCCTATTCGCGCACGTCATGTCCAGCGGGACCGCGAGTCGGACTCGCCGCATACCCCGGAGCTCAAGCAGCTGACCATTTAGCCCATAGTCTGCTGACTCATCATCGACGCGTCTCCACGCGGCGCTCGCGCGCCTGGACGCCTTGGCTCCCACGCTCCGGGCGACGAGATGCGCAGCTTTGCCGCGCAGCTGGCCGCCCATCGGGGCTCTGTGCGTCACTTTCGAACATGGCGTCGTGTGCTGGCGGAGCAGCGCGATGTCGATCGCGAAATGCGCCATGCATGGCATGTGCCGCCACCCACGGCATGGACGCCGACCGAGGAAGCGCCACAGCGTGTGCATCGCGCCACGCTCGAGCGCCTGTTCGATGCATGGGATAAGCAACCGGATAAGGATGTGCCGCCAAGAGAGTGGCCCCGAAGCGAGGAGGACGTGGACGATGGCGAAGATCTGGGGCAGTATGAGCGTCTCATCGATACAGAGCTCCCCGACCGGCTACCCACGCCGCCCGACGACTGGATCGACGATGCAGTGAACGAGGCAGATTCTCGTGGAATCGAGGAAGAGGCCCTGCCCGACGACGTGGCCGCCCTCTTTCTTGCGGACCCCGAAGCGGCGCTGGAGGCCGGCGCGGCGCGGTGGCGAGAAGCGCCTGCGACGGACACGCTGCCTACCGCGCCAGAGACGTCTGTGGCGCCTGCACGGCCAACGACCTGTACAGCGCCGCGCCGTGGCGTGCGTGAGTGGTTTGACTGGCGCCTCATTGCGGTATCGCAGCAGGGCGTGGCTCTGCCAGGTCACACGTATACGCACCTCGTGGGCCCGGCCTGGGACGCAGGTCAGTGGGTTTGGATGCGTCGCAAGCCATCCCAGTCGCTCCTACTGCGGGCGGCGCACCGCGCTGCACGGGCGGTGCATCGAGGTCCGTACTACCCGGGCCACGATACCAGCGCTTTGCGGGCGCTGACGCTGGGTGCGCGGCAGTACCAGCAGCACTGGCGGCGTGTCTTGTCGTACGAGCGCGCGCACCATGAAGATGAGCTGCATGAGCAGCGCTCGCGGCCCATCCATGAGCTTGTGGCGCTGGGCCTCACAGTGCCTGGCCTCATGGCCTTTTGGCAATCGGGGCGTCACTTTGGGCGCCGCGTCGGCGTATTCAAGCTGCCCGGCTCGCGCCGTTTGCCGCGGCACAAGTTTCAGCCGGGCACCGTGGTGGATGTGTGCCCGGAAGATGCGCCGCCGGACTGGCTCCGTGTGGCGCGACGCAAAACGTCGACCGTCGACAAAGCGGCTGAGACGCTGGCAGGCGGTGCACCGGCGGTCTCGGACCTCATCGTGCGTGTGCCGGCAGAAGTGATTGATGTGACGCCTACGCAGGTGCGTGTGCGGTTCAGCGAGGCGTTTGAGGACCTCGACTTGGGACGCTACGAGCGCTGGCGGCTGGACCGCGGCGAAAGCAATGTGACCAATGAGCGCACAGAGGCCGCGTTGGACGCGATGCTGTACGAGCCCGACGATGTGATCCGAGCGAGCACGCCGCAGCGGCGGTATGCACTGGCTGGCACCACGCTGCGCGATGTGCTCACGGGCCAAGCCTCGGTAAGCGGGCCGGGACTGTTTGCGCAGGACCAGCGCATCCACAGCTGGTGCGAACGCTATGCGCGTGCGCGACCTGTGCGTGTGGAAGGCGACCCGGATCTGAAACTCAACCCGAGTCAGCTGCGTGCTGTGGCGATGATGCTGCGGGAGCGTATGAGTTTGGTGCAAGGGCCGCCTGGGACCGGAAAAACGCGCACGCTTGTGCAAGCGGTGCGCCTGCTCAAGCAGCATTTCCAAGTGCCGCACCCCGTGCTGCTCGCGGCCCACACCAATGTGGCTGTGGACAATTTGGTCGAGGGCTGTGTACGTGCCGGGCTGACCGTGGTGCGCGCTGGCTCCTCGACGGCAGCGCGCGCCAGCGTGGCGGATCATACGCTGGATGCGCACCTGGCGCGGCATCCCAGTGCGCCTGCGCTGGCCGAGGCAGAGGTGAAACTCAAAGAGTACCAAGGAGCGCGGGAAGGGCTAGAAGCAGCGCTCCGGCAGGGCCAAGCAGACAACGCGATGCAGGAGCGCGTGGTGCGTGTGCGTCGCGCCATTGCGCACCTAACAGCGCGGTGCCACGTTTTGCGGCAGCGCATGTATGCGGATGTGCTGCACCGCGCCGATGTCGTATGCTCGACGGCGATTGCGGCAGGTTCCTCGCAACTGAACGTGATCGACTTTCCCATTGTGTTCCTGGATGAAGGATCGATGGCTACGGAGCCTATTGCGCTCATTCCCCTGATGAAAGGCTGTGCGCAGCTGGCGCTTGTCGGTGATCACAAGCAGCTGCCGCCGGTGCTGCAGAGTGCCGAGGCGCGGCGGACGGGTCTATCCACGAGTTTGTTTGAGCGGCTGATCCGCGGAGATACCGTGCCTGGCGCTGCGCACGCGCGGTGTGCGGTGCCATCCACGATGCTGGATGTGCAGTTCCGTATGCACCCATTGCTCGCGCGTTTCCCCAATGTGCACTTTTACGAGGGCGCGTTGCGCGATGCGCCGTCCACCGAGTCTTTGAGCGCGTATGACAGTGTGTTTTCGGCGTACGATGCGATGCAGGAGCCGCTGCCTCTGACCATGCTGACGCATGCGCCGGTGCCGTCGAGCAGTTCGGCTGTGGGCCTACGAACGCGCACGAGCGGTGCATCGCCGTACAGTGCGCTGCAAGCGGACCTGTGTCTCGAGCTGGTGTGTGACTTGCTCGAGCGCAATCCCACGCTGCGTGGGACGGACATTGGTATGGTCACGCCGTATGAGGCGCAGGTGCGACTGCTGCAGCGGATGTTGGCCGCCGGCGAGTCGATGGCGGCAGGAAGCCAAGCGCTGGCGTCCACAGTGCCGCAGCTGAGCGAGGATGCGCTGGATACGCTCGCGGCGATGGACCCGCGCCGCGCAAGCGAGCTAAATGCCATCGAGGTACACACGGTCGATGGGTTTGAGGGCCGTGAAAAGCCGGTAATGATCTTTAGCACGGTCAAGGCGAGTGGGGGCTCCGTGGAAGGCACTGCGGCCTTGCACTGGGCGCGTCAGCAGCCGAGTGAGGCTGCGGCTGCGCGGCTGGAAGCGATGCCCGGTGAGCGCGGTGGCTACATTGGCTTCCTCGCTGACCGGCGACGCATGAATGTGGCACTCACGCGCGCTCAGCGCCAGCTGTTCGTGGTGGGGAATTTGGAGACGCTGCTATGTGCGAGGCTGGGCGAGTATGGCGCCGACCACATTGAGTGCAGCGATGTGCATGTGGTGCGCAAGTACGCGCGCTGGCTGCTCGCGCATGGACACGTTGTGGACGTGCAACAGGTGCGGGATCGACAATTGGAAGGCTGGCGCCGTAGATAGACTATCCACTACTTCTTCTCCTTGTCCGAGAGCTGGGGTTAGAGGGGGGGTACATACGTCGCCCACAAGCTTCTCCTGCTCCTTGAGCGAGGCACGCACTGCGTCAGTGAATGCATACGTACGCTTCTCGAGCTTCTCCTTCTCGTGCTGGAGGATGTACTGGTCCTCCTGAGCCTTCTCGCGCGTGTGCCAGCCCTTGCTGCTGGCAACGGAGCCGGCGCCACCCTCAGGGCCGGGGCTGTACATGCGCACGGTCATCGCGCGGGCGGTCAAGCGCAGAGTCGCGGGGCGGGTCAGACGAAGAGCCTGCATGATGGGGATACGGAGAAGGGCGGCGCCACCACCACGAGCCACGGCCGCGCGCGGGCCATGTCACGTGAGTCGGGTGCGCTGGCGCCGGGCGTGCCCGGCCGAGCGGAGCGGTGCGAAGGGCCGACGAGAACGCTCCACGCCCCTTCCATGATGTTTGCTGTGGCCCCGCGCGCTCTGCTGTCGGTACGTAGGCGACTACACGCATTGGTGCTAACAGAGCAGGCCCGTGTCGCCGGCCTCCGTGCCATGTCGACCTCGGCGGTCGCTCGCAAGGGTACGTCGCCACACACTGACGCAGACCTTGTCCAGGAGGCCTACCTCCGTGAGCTGAAGGCCTACAAGGCTCCTGCGAAGGATGAGAACGCTCACAAGGGTCAGGTGCGCGAGTTCTCCGCGCCTGCTGCCCCTAGCGCCCCTGCCACGCCCTCGTCCGCGGAAATCTCGTCGGAGCTCGAGGCGTACGCGGCGTCGGAGCCCGATGCGGCGCCCGTCTCGCACGCGGCTGACGAGGCCGCATCGGAGCAGCAGGACGTGAACGAGTACCTGAAGGAGCTCCAGGCTGACCTTCCCGCCGAGCCGCACCACTAAAGGCTGCTCATAGCTTGGCAGGTCCAAACCATATGGTTGCACGCTATATAGGCAGGAGACTCGATCCCCCGCGCGCCAGGAATGTACCGGCGTACCGCAGCGTCGTGATGCCTGGGTGAGACAAGGACGCACGTACCGCCGGGGAAGTAGTGTGCGAGATACGTCAGCAGGCAGCCAATCTGCACGAGCGCGCATAGCACCGTGGGCAAACGGCTCTTGGGCCCCAGCGCAAAGTACAGTGTGAGCGCCATCGATGCGAGGTACGCCACAGAGAACGTGCGTCGCTCCGCGCTCAAAAGGTGCCGCATATGAGCCACAGGGCCGGTGAGCACGGCAAATCTGCGAGGCGTCAGCGTCGCCACAACGTACCCAGCCATGAACAAGAGGCTGCCCAGCGTAAACGCCAGTGCAAACTTGTGAGGTCGTACCAGCAAGATCGGGGGTGAGACAAAGATAAAGGAAAATAGGAAGCATAGCCCACTACCGCCCAGGCAGACGAGAAAGCCGAGGAAGCTGCGTCGGTCAGCGAAAGCCGTACGTACCGCTCCCAGTGGCTGAGGCTCAAGTACGCCTCCTCCTCGTTCGAGCGCGCGCTACTACGTAGCGGCACGTAGCCAGAGAGCCCACTGCTGAAGTAGGCGAATAGGCCGGTATCAGCCGCCGCGCCATCCGCCGGCGGCGGCGCAGCGCCCGGGGCCGGCGCACTCCACGGCCAGGACGCAGCGGACATGGACGGCGGAAGTGATCGGGCAAGCGATCGGGACATGCCTGCTGTACAACGACTACGATCTACGCGGCGCACTCGACCTCGAGCTGCGTGCCGCGGCGGACACTGCCCCAGCCAACGAGACGCCAGTGCTTGTCGATACGCCGCGAGAGGGCAATTTTTTCGCCGACCTCTGTGCAGGCCGGCGAGGTGAGGAAGATCTTGGCCAGGTCGGCCTTGACGCTCATGACACGACCGCCCGTCGAGGTGGAGCCAATGTTGACCATCAAGACCTCGTTCTTCGCGAGTTTTTGCACCTTGGTCTGTTTCTTGTCGTCCGACTTGACACCGAGCAGGCGGCGGAGCAAGAAGTAGTTGATCTCCAGCTCCGTGTAGATGGCCGGCAGCTGACCGACCTCGCCGAGCACCTGGCCGACAAGGCGGTCCGCACGGCACAGCGTCGGGTCGATCTTGGTACCGACACCAATCAGACCACCGGGCACGGCGAACTGCAGCTCGTTCTGCTCGGCAAGCAGCGAGACAATGCGCGAATAAATGGGACGGCAGTGGATCTTGCCCTCTGTGTCCTTGGTGACGATACCCGGGCGCACCTCGATTTCCTGGCCGAGGCGCAGCACACCCGAGAGAATGGAGCCACCGGCAACGCCGCCCTTCAGCTCGTCAATCTCGGCACCGGGCTTGTTCACATCGAACGAACGGATGACAATCAGGCGCGGCGTCGCCGTAAAGTCACGCACCGGCACAGGCACGCGCTTCACAATGTACTCGTTCACTGCATCAATGTTGTACTGCAGCTGCGCAGAGATGGGCACGATGGGCGCACCGTCGGCCACCGTACCCTTGACAAAGCTCACAATGCTCTGCCAGTGCTCCTCGGCCGCCTGCTCCCGGATCAGGTCGACCTTGTTCTGCAGAATGATAATGTGCTGCAGCTTCATAATCTCGACGGCCGCCAAGTGCTCGGACGTTTGTGGCTGGGGGCACGGCTCGTTGCCGGCAATAAGAAGAAGCGCTGCGTCCATGACCGCCGCACCGTTCAACATGGTCGCCATGAGAATATCGTGGCCTGGGCAGTCCACGAACGACACATGACGCAGCAGCTCCATCTTCGAGTTGCACCCGGGCACCGGGCACGGCGGGTGCTCCTCCTTGCTCGACGGGTAGCTGTGGTAGCACTGAGGACGGGGGCACTTGTGGTCCTGGCACTTGTAGATTTTGGCATTCGCATAACCCAGCTTGATCGTAATGTTACGCACCAGCTCGTTCTTGAAACGAACGGTCTGCACACCCGAAATGGCCTTGACCACCGTCGACTTACCGTGGGCGACGTGTCCGATGGTGCCTGTCGTCAGCTTCCAAAGACGCACCGATGTTGATCGTCGCCTGGTTCTTGATTACCTCCGGACTCAGAGGCGTGAGCTTCGTCACATCTATTATAAGTCACTCTGTATACGCACCAATCTGCAGACCGCCGACGCGGTCCGCCAGCTGGTCCACCTCCGTCATGGTCGTACGCCGCGGTCGCCGCTTCGCCGCAAGAAAAAGGCTTTTCGTATCACGTGATACGAACGCCACGCCGCCGCTCGCAGGCCACGCGCCACCGTCGCTCGCGAGATGCGTGCCGCGACGGCCGTGCGCGGCCTGCGCTCTGCGCTACCCGCACGCCCGCCGGCGGCTCACGCTCGCTCGCCTGCGCCTGCACCGCCAGTGGGCCTCCCGCCGGACCATAAACCGGTGGCATCCCTGAGCCTGCGCGCCGTGATGGACGTATGCACTCGCTCCGCACCAGGCGCGCGTGCCCCCATGCCGCCAACTGCAGCAGTGTCTCTGGATGACCTCCCATGCATGGCAGAGTGCGGTCGTGCCGAGATTGAAGCTACATTGCACGAGCGCGGCGTGCCTGAAGCGCGCTTCGTCCAGTGGTACAATGCGTATACGCGCCCCACCTGGCCCGAATGTGCGTCGCTATTGGAGTCGCTCCAGCCTGGCGAGCTTCCGCCGTTTGTTTTGCAGCGTGCACTGCACAAAATTTCGTACAGCAGCGAAGCAGCGAGCGCCATGCGCCTCGTCGGCCGTCACCTGCCGACGTTGGGCGTCGACGAAGCGCACCGCCTCTGCCTCTTTCTTTGGCACCGTTTGTTGCGCACCCACGAGGCATGGCACGTTGCGCGCGACCTTACGCACCACACACTGGCTACCGTTCGCCGCTGGCTCGACAAGCGCGAGCCACAGCCAGGGTATGCGCATACACTCCTCGACACAGCCTTTACCATTGCGTTGCGTGGATGTCCCGATGAGCGCGCGCGCGCCGCACTGCTGCGCGTATGGACAATGGCATGCGAGCGAACGCCGCGCACGCGCGATGAGCTCGTTGCGCACCTCGTGCACCGCGTTCATACGCGTCGCGGAGCCGCGTGGCTCAGTGTGCCGATGCTCGATGACATGCTCGCAGTCCTGCCGCCCGAGGCGCAGCCCGCGCTCCTACCTGTTGCTGTGCGCACCGCTGCGGCGCAGGGCGATACAGTGCAAGCGCGGCGTTGGTACGCGGCGCTTGATACCCAAGCCAACCAAGTGGCTACGCCGCTCCTTCGCGCACTGGCCCACTCGCCCTCGCACGCGGATGTGCACGAGGCATGGGCGCTCTTTGATGTGCTGGTGCAGGGAACGGGCGCGTTACCGGAGCGTGCGCGCCTCGCTGACTGGATGCTTATGCTGCGAGCCGCCGCAGGCGATGCGCGCATTCCGGCAGGGCGCGTGGCCGCCCTGCTCGGGCTGCCAGGGCGCGATGGCCGCACCGTGCCGGGGCAAGGGGCGCCGTGGCGCGTCCCCGAGGCGGTCGCTGCGCAGTTGCACACCTCCGTCGTGGCACATACCGCGCTCGTGGATGGACTGGTAGCGCGGGGCGATGTAACCTATGCGTATGCTGTGTGGGACGCCATGCTCCAGCGGGGCATCGCGCCGGATGTATGGGCGTTGTCCACGCTGTGCCGCCTCTTCTTTCATGCGGGGCATCCGGCGCGTGCCCTGGAAAGTGTGGTGCACTTTTGCCACCAGGGGTGGGCGCTACCGCCCCGAGGCACGGCCGTGCAGCTGCGTGTGCCCAGCGTGAAGGCGTTGAGCGATGTGCCTTTGACGCAGGCATCGTCCGACGCCGGCGCGCGTCGCGTGCGAGTGCCTCCCAGCACGTATTTGGCCAACACGTTGCTCGCCGGTCTGTTGCGCGCAGGCGCGCACGAGACGGTGCTGCGTGTATGGGAAGCGCTGATGCCAACACTGCATGTGCGGCCGGACGCCGTATCGCTGCAGCTCATGCTTCGTGCGGCCATTAAAGCTGCGCGTAGCGGCGATAATGTCATGACCCCGCTGGCTGTGCGTGAATACGTGCGGCGCATGCTTTTGACACAGTACCCCGAGCTGCGCAAGTTGACGAACCCATTGGAGGCGGCGCAAGGCAGCGTGCGACGCTGGCTTGTGCGGGGCGAGCTGCGCTTGCGCCGCTGGGAGCAGTGGGTCGAGCAGCGCGTCGCCGGTCTATGGCGCGGTGCCGCCGGTTTCACAGCCATGCCGAGCGCGTGCAAGGAGGCGGCGCCGCTGTGCATCAACGCGCAAGGGTTCTATCAGTACTGTGAACTGCTGCAAGCCTTGCTCGACGCAGGGGCGCAAGGAACAGGGATGCCCTCCGCGTCGCTTCTACGTGAGATGACCGAGGAGCTGTTCCTCGTGCCTGCATGGATGCGCGCGTTGGACCTCGTTCCTACGCGCCAAACGCTGTGCTTGCTCTGTGTGGCACAGGACGAGCGATTGCCGCCGGCCGCCGGCGCAACGCCGTTGCGCGACTGGCTCGTGGCATGGCTGGGCGAAGCGCACGTGCCGAGCGACGCGGAGATCGGCGCTTGGTTCCGCGCGCACCGCGCGGCATTTACGTAGGTGCCAAACACAACGAGGTATCGATGGTGCACAGGCCGGCGAGGCGTGCCGACGGTGGCAGCTGGGAAGGCGTATCGGCCACCTTGGCAAAGTGCGCAGCGCGCGGCTGCATGGCCGTATCGACCATGGGTGTGTGTGTGTGAGGATCGTAGAGGCCCACGGGCGGCTGCGTGGCACGGCGCGCTCGCCGCTCCGAGGCGCGCTCGGCGCGCTGCCGCGCGGCCAGCACAGCTGGATCGGCATCCGCAGCGCGTTCCCAGGGTGGGCGCGTATCGCAAAACAGATGGTCCTCTTCGTCCGCCTGCATGGCGCGGGCATACGTCGGGGCGACGACGCACTTGGGCGTGCGAGGGAACGCGACCATTTGTTCGCGCCGCGCCGAAAGGAGCTCTGCGTTCATGTTGCGTACGCTGCGCGCGTACTCGGCCATCCAGTTGTCTTCTGAGAGATCGGCACGCTGCAAGAGCGCGCGGCGCGGCGCGCTGGACGCCGCACGCTCAAACGGCGCATGGCCTGCATCGCCAAAGGTGGTAACGATCGTCTCGCCCTGCGCATCGATGGTGGTGTAGGTAGAGGCATCAGGGCGGCGGCGCCCCCGCTCACGCTCACGATCGCTCTCGCGGCGGCGCTCGGCGCGCAGAATATCATCGAGGGAGGGCATGGCGACAGGTGCGCCCTCTTTTTTCCCTTCGGCACGCGCTTGTGCCTCGTAGTAGTCGTCCGTGACCAAACGTCCACGCGCTACCACGCGCGCGCCCATCTGCATAAACACGGAGCGCGCTGTGACCATGGTGACGTTGCGCGTACGCAGCGAACTGTTCAGACGGCCATCTGCCACCAAGGTATCTTTTTCGTCTTGCGTCAAAAACACCTTGTTAAACAAAGGATTCTTGCGGAAAAAGTACGCCGAGTCGCGGTAGCCAAGCACGCGCGCAATATCGATAGAGAGCATGTACAAGCGCTCGGGGTCGGAGCGCTCCGGCGAGGTAAGTGTTGCCACGCGGTAGCTGCGGCCGCCGAGCAGGCGGCCTTGCGCGTCCATCTTCTTCTCGCCAGCAGGGTCCGTCTCCAGCACCAGCGAGTCGTCTTCGACGCGGTACTCGTGCCCATCGATCTCCACCCGATCGCCCTGGTCCGTGTCGTCGTTCGCCTCCTCGTCCTCGGACGTATCTTCGCGAGGCGTGCGCGACGTGCGTGACCGCCGCCGGGTACGCTCATCCGCACTGTATACATCAGAATCATCGGCAGAGACGTCAGAGGGGGTCTGCGCACGCGGGCGCCGCGCGCGAGTCGAGCGCCGCGGACGTGCCATGACAGACCGCGGCGCGAGACCGCGGCGCGAGACGGGCGTAGTATCACGTGGTCAAGTGGAGGCACCGCCGGCCGCGTACGCTTCATGGCCCGCGACACCGCCGATGGACGCGCGGAGGCGAAGCGGCGAGCTGGCGGGGGACGCTGGGGCGAGCGTTGGTGGTCGTGTAGGCGCTGACGTGGTGCCCCGAGCGCCGGCGACGGCGGGGGACCCACATCTCCCGCCATCGCACCCTATCAACCTGCGCAAGCAGGTGAATCTGACGTTGGATCCATCGTTCTCCGTCAAAAGCTATGTGGGCGCCGCGTCCACTTTGCTGGAAAAGGCGCAGATGGCGGACGCGCAGGGCAACCTTGTCGCTGCATTTGTACACTACCTCACAACAGCTAGCGTCGCCTCGTTCGTGCCCAAGCACCCCGAATGGGCGTCCGTCAAGCAGCAGCGAGGGCCCACGTTCCTTGCGTACCAGGAGCTGATGAACCGCACACCTTACATTGTGGAACGTGCACAGGCCATTGAGCAGGAGCTCAAGACGCGGGCGGAGAAGGAGCTGTCATCGACGGCGCAGCACTCAGACGAGACGTACGATGTCGCGCCACATCGCGATGCCGAGCCTCGAGCAGGACGCACGCGATCGCCGCCGGCACAGGCCACCCCGGCTTTGGCCAAGCCGCAGCGGCCGACGGGGCCCGTGGTCTCCGTGGAAGATGTGTGGACGTTGATGTACCCGGGCTTTGACAAGACCACCGATGCGCATGGACACGAGCTTTTGGTCAAGCGCCCTGGGCTATCGCTGCTCCTTCTTGATATCCGCCCGCGCTTGCAGCATGATGCCGGGCATATCCGCGGTGCAGATACGGTGTGTGTGGATCCAAGTCGGCTGCCTGCGCCGCCCGTCACTGCGACAGAACTGCACGCACTCTTGCGGCCTGCGGAGGCGGCTTTGTGGGACCGGCGTGCCCAGTACGACCTCCTTGTTTTGTACGACCAGCGCACACGCACATTGGCGACGCAAGGCAACGCCACGCCTGAGCAGGTCCATATTGATACCATATTGCGCGCGTTGGAGGCCGACCTGCCTTTTACGCCCGTGCTTTTGCGCGGCGGCTTTGAGTCGTGGGCGCGACAGGTCGGCGAGACGGGCGTTGTGGCCACGAGCGGCCCTGCCGGCGAAGAAGCGCTGGCGGCCGTGCGCCATGCGCGCCTCGCGGGCTACAGTCTACCGTCAAGCTCGCGGCCCTCGGCGCCCGCGCATGTGCCACCGCGCGTCCCGCCGCGCACATACCAGAGCAGCCAGGAGGCGTTGCCGCCTGCGCTACTAAGTGGGCGGCGAGACTACCCGGCGGTGCCGACAATGGCCTCCAGCGCCACGAGCTCTTCCTCGCTAGCGCCGCCTCCGCCGGCGATGGCGCCGCGCGCGGCGCCTGATACGCCAGCGTCTGGGGCGCTGGCATGGCGTGACATGGCACCGATGTTCCCTCGCGCACGCGACATTAAAATTGGGCTCACAGGCCTGAAGAATTTCGGCAATACGTGCTATATGAATGCGACGATCCAGTGCCTCAGTGCCACGGTGCTACTATCGCAGCACCTGCTGGATGGCACGTACAAAACGGCAATCAATACCCAGAACCCGCTCGGGACACGGGGGGCCCTCGCCGATGCACTGGCGCAGCTGCTGCGTACGATCTGGTCGGAGCAGTATGCGAGTGTCGCCCCGACCGCGTTTCGCGACGCGATTGGGCGTTTTGCACCGCGCTTCCAAAGCAATGAGCAGCAGGACAGCCAAGAGTTCCTCACGTTCTTGTTGGATGGGCTGCATGAGGACTTGAACCGTGTGTTGCAGCGGCCGCCCGCGCTGGAGCTGAGCGAGACACAGCAGGCGGAGCTGAATCGATTGCCGCCGCAGCTCGCGAGTGTGGTCGAGTGGAGCCTGTACCGCCGGCGCAATGACAGCGTGGTGGTGGATGCGTTCCAGGGGCAGCTGCGGAACCAGCTGACGTGCCTTTCGTGTGGGCATACGTCGACGACGTACAATGCGTTCATGTCGCTCTCGCTGCCTGTGCCGGCCGGGCGTGGTGTCTCGCAAGTGACACTGAGTCAGTGCTTGGATGCCTTTGTGCGCGAAGAGGTGCTGGAGAAGGCCAATGCCTGGCACTGCCCCCAGTGCAAAAAGCCGCGTCGCTCGACCAAGCGGCTGAGCCTGGCGCGACTGCCGCCCGTGCTGCTCGTCCACCTGAAGCGATTCACGTACCGCGGCCCCGTGTCCAACAAGATCGATACGCGTGTTGTATTTCAGACGGAAGCGCTCGACCTGTCGAACTACATGCCACCCCCTCTGCCCCCGGGCTCGTCCGTGCGTGGCGTGCCGGCCAGCGAAAGTCAGCGCCCGCCGTACCTGTACGACCTGTACGGCGTGACGCACCACTTTGGCACGCTCACGTCCGGCCACTATACCGCGTCGGTGCGCACGCAGGGCCTGTGGTACTACTGCGACGACCAGCGTATCACGCCGGGCGACGCACAGATCCACACGGCGTCGCCGTACATGCTCTTCTTCCGACGGCGCCCGCCATAGCTGACTAAGCGTTTGCCTCCCACCATGACGCTCGGGCGTCGGTGGCGCAGTCACGGGCTGATGCAGGCCCTGCGGATGCGCGTGCACAAGAGTCCGACGCTATGGTTCGGGCTGCCCTTTGTGCTCTCGATGGTGGCAGGCTCCATGCTGCTCGCTCAGCTGACGCAGCAGCGGTACATTGTGCAGGACGCCAAGGTCCATGCCCTATCGCAGGAGGAGATGCTCAAGCTGCGCTCGGATCGCAAGCGCCTCGATATCCGCGAAGAATACTTTGTACGTGATCCGGCTAACGTAGAAACTCCAGTCGCGTGCCGATGAGCTGGATGATTGGGAGCCCAAGCGCGTAGCGCGCCCAGAAGGCATGCCCGAGTGGGGTGGTGTCCCCGCGCCCGCGCCCGCGGGCCAAGAGGCGGTGGATGCCGATTTATCGCCGCAATCAGGCTCCTCGTTTTTTGCACGACGCCGCCCTATTGAGGCGGAGGAACGCGCGCCGGGCGAGCAAGATACGGCGCCCGCGCCGGCCGCGCCTCGCACCAAGCCGCCGGTGGTGTTGGGCCCCGATGGAAAGCCATGCCGCGCATGCTCGACCAAGCTGGCCTTTGGCGCTGCTTTACGCGCTGCACAGCGTCCGTCTACGTCGTTGAACGACGACGCATGCCCCCCTGACGTGGAAGAGTTGGGACGGTCTACGTGGACGTTCCTGCACTCTGCCGCGGCGTACTACCCTGATACGCCGTCGGACGAGCAGCGCCGCGCGATGCAGGCTGTGCTGGATGCCTTGCCGAGTGTGTACCCGTGTTCGGCCTGTGCGAGTGAGCTGCGTGTGGCGTACGAGCAGCCAGAGAGCAATGCCGAGGCGCGCGCGCGCGCCGTAGCGAGTGGGCCAGCGCTGCGGCAGTGGCTCTGCGAGCTGCACAATGGGGTCAATGTGCGCCTGGAAAAGCCTTTGTGGAACTGTGAAGATGCTACACGTTTGCGCCACCGCTGGTACGAGCCGCCGGAGGACAAGGCGTGCTAAGTCTCGTTGCCTTCCGGCGTCCAAGGGCCAGACAAGACATCCATTTCGCTCAGGCCAGGCGTCTCGGCGAGCGGGATGGAGTGTGTGGGCGCAGACGTGTCGGGACCCTTGCAAGCCTCGTCGACATCGCCGGTGCCGACGCACGACCCGGCACTGAGGAAGGCCAGCCACTCGGGCGAGGAGGAGAGCGCAGGCGTGGCCGGGGACGATGTAGCTGCAGGGCTTGGCTGCAGGCCCGGCACGTAGTCGAGACCTAGCAACGAAGACAGTTCCCATGGCTCGCGCAGACCGAGCGCCTGGAGGACCGGCGCTAAGCCCGCCGCCTGCGTGTCGGCAACGGACCTAGGCACGCATGTAGACGGCTCCTGCGCCTCCCACCCAGGCGGTGGCCAAGCGGCAGGGTCCGGCCCCGCCATAGTGGGCCGAGAGGGCAAGGAGGCCGAGGCGCCCCACGGCCAGTGGCTGGGATCGGAAAGCAAATCTTGTACGTCGAGGAACGAGTGGCTCGTGCCGAGAAGTTCTCGCAGCACAAGTGCCTCGTCGTCGTCGTACGCAGGAAGCCAAGAACTGGGCAAAGAGTATGGCATGCGAGACACACCACTACGTAGGAGGGTAGGGGAGTGGCAACGCGACATTGCGCCCCTATACACTCGGCCCAGCCCGGACGGCCCGTGGGCTGCACAAGAGCGCTGGGGCCGCGGCCCTAAAAGCCCAGCGATGCACGCAATTCCTGTTCGAGCGCCGCCGCTTCCACGGCCTCGGGGGCCGGGGCCGGCGTGCTGCGCGCCAGCTTGGAGGCTTTTTCAGCATCAAAGTCGTGTGCCTCGACGTTGGAGGCGCCCTGCAACTCAGATGCGCAGTGCTCGCAGGCACAGGGGCCAAAGCAGTAGTCGCGCCACAGCAGCAGGCGGCGGCGCTCGGCCGGCAGAGAGGGGTCCACGTAGCTGATCAGCAGCTCTTCACCCGGCTGGATCGCACGCAGCGCGCGCGCCGTGATACGCGTCGCGGGGCGCACGCCGCCGCGCCCAGGCATGTGGCGGATCGACAAGTTGGGTGTGCAGTCGTGGTTCAAGTGACTGTGCACGAGGTCTGCGAGTGAGTACGGCGTACGTACATAGACCGCCATGGCTCTCCATATTGATGTTGGCGCGACCGAGCCAGCTGTGGTCAGTAGGGTATACGTACGTTAAGAATGTCTCCCAGGCAAACAAGCGATCGAGCGTCGAGGCAAGGTGTGCATCCGCCGGCACAGGGAAGCGGTTCGAGCGCGTGCGACGGGGGTCCAGCGCCTCGACCAGCAGCGTGTGTGCGCGTTGGAGCGCAGGCAGGAACCCGGCGCGCTCCAACTCCCAACCAGGGTTGCGGGCGCGACGCTCCAGCTCCGAGACGGTGGCGAACGAGTCAAGATGGTGCAGGACCTCCTCGAACGTGGCAGGGGCGTCCTTCGAGGGCAGGCCTTGCACCGTAGCGCCCGTCTTTAACGATACCGAGGGCGGTTTTTGGGCGGCGCCAGTCAGTAGCACACGCGCAAGGCACCGCGCCACGGTGTGCAGCGAGTGCCATTGGTACTGCTCGAGGAACGCAAAGAGCGCGGCTGCCGCAGGCTGTGCGCCAGGGCACAGCAATGCGTGGTGCGTGGCCTGCGCCTTGGTCTGGCACTGGCGGTGGCAGAACGCGGCGCGGCAGCGGGGGTGCGCACACGAGACGGACAGCATGCTGCCCGCCGTGGGCAGGAAGCACTGGGAGCAAATCTGGCCGGCGAGCATCTTGCTCAGCTCGCTGGGTGGTGGTGCGGCCACATACGCATCTTCCACGAACAAAGTCTGGCCCTCGGCAAAGTCGCGCGTGGCCACGAGGCCACGACCTTTGACGGCGTCGAGGTACACAGCTTGGACGCCTTCCGGCAGCGGCACCGACTCGTCCAGCGCTGACACGGGCACCCACGGCTTGCGTGGACCGTCGCGCAGGCCCGACGCAATCAGGATTTTTTTCAAGCGCTTCTCACTCAACGACCATCCATGCTCAGTTTGCAACGTCGTTAGCAATTTGGCCAGCCCCAGCGGCTCGGGACGCTCCACGTAGGGGCGTGCTGCCTCAATCACTTGCGCCTCTGTCGGCGCACACGACATGAGAGCAAAAAGCGGCCGATTTTCGAGGTGGAGGTCACGACGCAGGGCGGCGGCTATGGACCTGTGGGAAACGGCGGCGCTGGGCCACTATGGTACGGAAACGCGGGTGTAGGGCGCGTGCGGGCGCCGAGACCGGGCCGCGACCGCACAGACGTGGCATGCCCGGCCACGCTACCCAAGGCACCGAGGTCTGTGCTCGCCGACTCATTCGTGAACAGATCGACGGGCTGCTCAAACGCATGGCGCGCTCGGTCCCACGACGAGCTCCACGGCGAGGCATAGCCTGGCTCCAGCGCACTGCCCGATGCACGGCTTATAGGGGCCGCGGGTATGTTCATGCTGCCAAGCGGTGCAGCCGCCGGGCTGCTCACGTTGAGCGAGCCCAGGCCCAGGCTGCTGTAGCCCGGCACCGTCCACGGCGAGTAGAACGACGAGGCGGCGGCTGGCTGGGGTAGCGCACTGCTGCCAGGCGCACCAAACGCACTAGCACCGCTTAATGGAGCTGCGTGCGCCGTTCGGCGGCCTCGTGGCTCGATCAACTCGTCATCGCCCAGCGCGGCACTGCCCAGCACACCTTCGGCCACCACATCGCTGCTGCCGGTGCGCGTGCGCCGAGGTCGCTCGATCGGGCCAATCGGGGGCGGCACCGCGCGGACCGGACTGGCCGTGGCCGTGGCCGTGGCGCCAGGGGCCACGAGGCTGCTCAGGCCAAAGTCACGCGCAGGCGTCGCATGGGGGGGCGACGGATGACCAAGCTGCATGCGACCCAGTGCGGTGGTGGTCGAAGCCACATTGTCAAAGAAGGGCGCATGCAGCGAGGGGCTGCCTGAGTGGGAGGCCGTAGGCGTATCGCCGGTGGGCAGCGAGCGAGACGTGCTCTGCGGTGGCAGTGGCGGACGCACTGGGGCAGCGTCCCAAGCGTCCGACTCGACGCTTCGCGAGGCAAAAGGGGCACGTGCGAACGGCTCGGCAAAGAGCAAGTCTGCGCCAGGGGCCGCCGTATCGGTTTCCAGCGTAGCCGACCGCGACACTGGCGGCGCAAGCTGCGGCTGGGGGGGCAGCGATGGTGGCGCAGGCTGTACAGGGAGGGAGGGCAGCTGCGGAGGTTGCGAGGATGGCGGCGTCGCCTCTGTCTCGGCCTTTTTGCCGCGCTGGCGACGCTCCTGTTGGCGCTTGCGCCGCTCCTCCTTCTCGGCGAGTCGGCGCTCGGCCTCTTTGCGCTCGGCTTCGCGCTTCTCGGCCGCTCGCTTCTCGGCCTCCTTCCGAGCCGCCTCGCGCTTTTCCGCTTCTTTGCGCTCGGCTTCCTTCCGAGCCGCTTCACGCTTTTCCGCTTCTTTGCGCTCCGCTTCCCTGCGCTCCGCTTCGCGCCTCTCCACCTCTTTGCGCTCAGCCTCGCGCTTTTGAGCCTCTTTGCGGCGCAGTTCTTCCTTGCGCTTCAAATCTGCCTCGCGCGCTGCCGCCTCTTCGGCTGCCTTCTGCTCGCGACGCAGGCGCTCTTCCTCCTTCTGCTGGCGAACCTGCCGCTTCTTGTCCTTCTTGCGCTGGTTCTCTTTTGCCCGCTTGGCCTCCTTGGCTTTTTCGTTCGACTCCTCTTCCTCCAGCTCGCGTAGAAGCTGGAGCTGACGGTCCTGCGCAAGGCGCTCCCGGTAGGCTTGCAGCACCCGCTGCTCGAGTGTGCGCGCTGCAAAGATTTGGAACATGCGCCAGCCCTGCTCACGCTGTTCATCAGGCGAGAGTTCCTGCTCGCTAGGATTGGACTCGTCGTCCGCCACGTCACACGCCGTGTTGTCCTCGGACGCATCGCGCTCGCCTAGCTGCTCCATCATGAGGATCAGCTTGTGCGCTTCACTGCCTCCCAGTTCGTCGGCCAGGGTAAGGATGCTTTTGACGGTCAGCGTGGAGTTGATGCAGTAGCAATCGCCCCCTTGGCAGTGCGAGTCGTCGCGCCGACGCCGCTCTGAACGTTCATACTCGTCGGGATAGTCATCCTCCAAAGGCTCGTCATCGAACTCGTCGTCGTACTCGTCATCGTACTCCTCGTCGTCATAGATCTCGTCCATGTCCGGCAACTCGCGTCGATCGCTCCCTGGCGTACCCGGTGGATAGGTGGTCAGGCTTCGCTTCCGCCGCTCCCGCAACGAGGGGCGAGACAGTAGCAGATTGGCACCGACCACACCACCGTGACTATCCAAAGCAATGCTGCCAGGGAACGGCCCGGGGCCCAAGGAGGCACTGGAGCCACTGTGGGCATACTCGCCCACTTGCTCCTCGAGCGCCTCAAAGTACAGCGTGTACAGGTCCTGGAGCTTGACAGCGACTGTAGTACGCTTTCGAAGACACGCCAAGCACGGACAGGCATGCCGCTGGTACTCTTTCAGCTTGCGCAATACCTCTTGCTCCTCGGCCCGCACCATACTTTGCCGGTCGCGCCGCGAGAGGGTGTGCCAAAACTCGCGCACTTGTTCGCGTTCATCATCGTTGCTGATCGTCAAGATGCTGCCGCCACCTGGCGGCGCCGCCCCTGCCATGTGCATGGGGAACATGGGCGTGTGACCACTACCCACACTGAGCGAGCTCTTCGTCCGCCGAGGCATCGGCGGTCGTGCGCCTGTGGCGGCACGCGTCGCAGAGTGGAACATCATGGGCAGCTTACCCGTCGCCCTCGACGAAGGAAGAGGAGGATGCGGCACAGACATCGGCACCGGTGGCATGGTGCGCTGCCGAAGCCCGGCGGTCGGTGGCGACGTGGCGGGCAGCCGCTCGTCGGCGGGCATAGGCGCCTTCTTCTTCTTCTTCTTCGACTTTTTCTTTTTCTCAGGCTCGGACACGTCGTCGAACCGCTCGTCTGTGTTTTCCTCGCTGGCATACGCGGGGTCGAGATCTCCGTCGTCATCGTCAAGCTCGTTCACAAAGACCAGGTCGCCGTCCTCGCCCACAGGCATGGTCATCCCGGGGAAGTGGGGCAAGAACTTGTCCTTGTCGCGGTACATGTCTGGCAGCATATTCTGTGATGCATGCGCCGCCTGCGCAAGCTGCTGCGCAACAGCAATCATGGCCTGGGTCGACGCGTGGCGCGGCATGGCCTCGTTGGTATTGGCACCGGCGCCCAGCTGGCCCAGTGGTAACGCATTGCGGATAAACGTACGCAGATGCGCCGGCAGAGAAGTCCAGTACGCTTCGTCTTCTGGCAGGCCATGCGGATCCGCCTCAATCCGCCGGTATAGGTCACTTGCTGTCGCAAGAAGATCAGCCTGCACCTGGGCTGTGGCCGCCAGCGACGGCGCCACATCATCAAGGAGTCCGTCATTTCCACGAACACCTTTACGCTTTTTCTTTTTCGCTGTTAGCGACGGCGGGAGCACGCGCATGTCATCCATGAACGGCCCGTCGTCCCACTCCGCGGGCGCCTTGGCCATCACGCCTGACGCCCGTTTCCAGTCAACAAAGGATCGCGCTTTCCGCTATGCAAATAGTCCAACACGCTTCGGCAAGGATGCGTGTATCGTTACCGGCAGCAAGACGGACTGCGGTTCGTTGCGAGCGCGCGATTCGGAGGAAAAACGCAGGAGCACCGTAGGATCTCGTCGGCGTGGCACTGCTACTGCATCGGCCGAGGGTCTTTGCTTCCCTCGCCCCTCGCCCCTTGTGTGGAGGCCTCCGCCGCTTGCCATGCTTCGCGCGTACGCGCAGCTCGTGCGGGCGCTCCCACAAGCGCCTACGGAGGTGGCACGCACTCTTTTCGCACACAAGTCGCTCGAGAAAGCATTACGTGCACTCCTTCGACAACTTTCGTCTCTCGTGTGCGATGCCGAGGAGCTGCCGGACGGCGTCGCTGTCGACCTCCTCGCCGTGCTCCAACGCCTGCGTGAACACGGCGATCCTTCCCTCCTTCAAGGTCTAGCTGGCCAGGAAGGCGCCGTGGATGTGGCTGTGCTGGGATACGCCTACAAAATCGATACCCTCGCTCTCTTGAACGCTCTCTGGCCTCGCATCGACTGGGCCGAGTGGTGCAGCATAGCCCATGCGGCCCTATCGTCATCCGTGCACCATTTCTTCCAGGTGCCATGGACGGAAGGGGTGCGTCGTGTGCGCCGCGCTGCTATCCTGGCACAGGCTATGCTGACGACTGTACCCTCCGCCTCCCTCTCTTCATGCATGGACGGCCCTGCTTGGGGCGACGTGCTGAGTCGTGCCTACCACCACGTACTTGCCGTGCGGCGCATTCCTCCCGACGAAGCATCGTCCTCAGCAAGTCCGTGGCCTACTGCGTGGCTCGCTACCAAGGTCGAGCTGCTGACATTGGCTGATGAGGTGCTTCTGCGCACGTCTACCGCCGATGCAGAGCCGGTGCTAACGGCGATGAACGCCTGTGCGGTGGATGTCCCCGATGCCGTGGCACTCGTCGACGCTTCGCTCGTGGACGACTTGCGGATGGCAGCTCCTCGCGCTACGCACGTGGTACAGGCCTGTCCCACCATGTTCCCCGGCATGGCATGGGCCGCCGCGCGCCAGGCCTTGGAGCCTGCGCCGCAAACCGACCCGGCCTTGGTCGATATGGTGCTTGCCATTCTACCTCACTTGGCCCGGCCTAGTGTGGAAGCGCGTCTGGCCAAGCCACGGTATAAAGGCATGACGCAGGAAGCGATTATGGAGGCCTTTCTTGATGACCCCGAGGGTCTGCGCGACTTGGACGACGACTACGACCCTTGTGACGTGGCAGCTCGCGATCCAGCAGCACAAGAGGCTGATGCACCGCTGTCGTCTGACCTCAAGCAAGCGATTCTGGCCGCGGCCGAAGCCACCGACACGCTCGAGGAGGAGTGGGATGTCGGCACGGAGCTGACACCGGCTCAACAGGCCGAGCGTGTGCTGCTACAGGCGTATCTACACGATGCGAGTGTGTTTGCTCGAACGAAGAATGCGCGCTCGTCGCCTCTTCGCAAGCAGCTGCGCGAGTCTCTCTCTTCGTTGGGGGCGTGGGGCGACGACCAAATCGAGGGCTGGGCCGTGATGCTGGAGCGAAATCCACGCAAGCACGACATGCTCATCCAGGCGCAGCGCATGGTGGCGCCCAATGTCAACCAGGGCAGCCAATCTGGCTGGGGCCCCGACAAGGTGAAAGGGGGACGTGTGCCGGGAGCGCCTCGTGGCGGCCGACGTGGCCGCGGTACAGGTCGTGCGCCCGGGCGGGGCGGGGGCCGGGGCCGTGGTCATTAATACTATACAGGGCTACTGCAGCAGCGGGTCACGGTAGTGCTTTTGGTGGTTGTGGCGGAAGCCGACCTTGGTCTTGAACAATTCGCGGCGCTGGACGTCCCGGACTTCACGCACGTGCCGCATCGCCTCTTTGGCCTCGCCGCGGTTGCGCACGACCATATCTTGGCTGCCACGCGCTGTGACCACAGGGCGCTGCGGATGACCAGCGATACGATGCGCCAGTGCACGCCCATTGGTGGTAGATGCGGGTGCCTGCTGGGACGCAGGTGTCTGCCACAGCGTCTGGCGGTAGTAGCGCTGCAGCGAGCGGTGGCCGAGGCGCGCCCCAGAGGGGAGCACCAGTTCCAGCTCCGAGTCGCCATATCGGATGCCATTGTTCTCGGGTATATCGTCGTCACTTGCCTCCTCCCACACAGCGCCTTGGTCACCGTCGTCGCTCGTGTCGTCAGAGACATCTTCCCAGTCGTCCTTCTTTGTATAGTCCGCGTAACTACTGCGGAAATCGTAAAAGTCACTCAGCTCCAGCTGATCCTCTTGCGTATCGTACGCCACCTTGCAGTGGGACTTGTCCATCATGTGCTTTTGCACAGCACCAACGTCGTGGAACCCGCGGCCACGGCCATTGCACCAGAGACACACGTTGCCCACCGACACCTTGTCAGCCAAATACCGCAAAAGTCCATTCAAATCGGTCAGATACTTGCGCTCCGGCACAAAGAAACCATGTGCATGCTGCATGTGCTGCACACTTGCCTCCAGCGACGCCTGCGACTCACTGCAGAACATGCACTCGGTGGCCGGGTCGATACGTCGCGCCTTGGCGAGCTTGCGCTGGATCGCACGTTCCATGCGGGCCTCTTCGTCGAGATTCTCGTCCTCCTCTTCGTCTTCGTCTTCCTGCTTGTCGGGGAGCGCACGGCGCATGGCCTGCACGTCGCTTAAAGCATCGTTCTTGGGTGCCGACGGTCCCATCTTGGCCTGTTTCTGCACCATCTCGCGATGCTTGCGCGACTGCATATGGTCACGGTAGGCATTTTGCGAAGCGAACGACTTCCTACAAACCTTGCAGCGCCCCGTGTCTTCCTGCGTTGCCTTCTCCGACGATTCCATAGCGGCACGGCGCTCCAGAATCTTGGCATTGAACACAGCGGCCGACACGGGCGCAAGGTTCGCCACGCGGCGCTTCATGTTGTAGCGATGGAGATCAGAGCGGAAGTGATCACGCTGCTCGGGCGCCGTGTAGAACGCCACTGAGCAGGTGATACATGTGTATACGTCTTCGCCACCCACCTGGCTCATGATGGCTCGAACGTCGTCCGACGTTGTGGCGAAGGTCACGGCCTCCGAAATTTTTCGCCACGTGGGTCCACGTGTACCTTTCATCTATGACACGTGACGACGGCAAAACTGCAAAGCGTGGTCGAGAAGGGCGGAGCGCCGCCACTACTCCCTTTGCGTCGTACGAACGTCGTTGTCTGCCATGCAAATCTTCGTCAAGACTCTGACTGGCAAGACGATCACGCTTGAGGTTGAGTCCTCGGACACGATCGACAATGTCAAGGCCAAGATCCAGGACAAGGAGGGCATTCCTCCGGACCAACAGCGCCTGATCTTCGCCGGCAAGCAGCTCGAGGACGGTCGCACCCTCAGCGACTACAACATTCAGAAGGAGAGCACCCTGCACCTCGTGCTTCGGTATGTACAACACTGACATGGAACACTAACATGACAGCCTGCGTGGTGGTATCATTGAGCCCTCGCTCAAGGTGCTGGCCAGCAAGTACAACTGCGACAAGCAGATTTGCCGCAAGTGCTATGCCCGCCTGCCCCCGCGTGCGACCAACTGCCGTAAGCGCAAGTGTGGTCACAGCTCGCAGCTCCGTGCTAAGAAGAAGCTGAAGTAATGGTCTTCTTCCAAAAAGCTGGCGGGCCCGGCTCCTTTGGGCCAGGCTGTCTGCCGCCTGCGCTCGCTCATGCTAACCCGGGCGTGCGTGCATGCTCTGTCGAGATTCTGTAGACATGTCACAAGCGTACTGTTGGAACACGAACGGTCTGGGAAATGAACCATAAGCGCGATATGGTACATGCTATATAAGGTTCAGCGCTTCCAGTTCTCTCGCTCGCCCGCACCCTCATCTAGTTCCGCCATCGTTTCGGCTTGGTCGCTGGCAGGCATGGCTGGTTCCATAGCGGCCGTGGGCACCACCGGCGCCTCGACCCACTGGAACGAGGCCTCGCTGGCTTCGGGCATCGAGCCGCTCGCGCGCATCGCACGTTCGCCACTGGCACGCGTCTTGTACGTGACGACCACTTGGTCACCCTCGGGCTCGATCGATGTGTACTCGCCGAAAGACTGCATGTGCTCCCGGAGCTTGTCCATGTCGTAGTTCTGTGGCAGGCCACTCACACCCACTTTGGTGGTGCGGTTGTCCAGGGTCATCGAGCGATTGAACGTGCCACGACCGCGGCCACGGTACGCCATAGCCCCACGCATGCCGCGGCCACGAGGTCCACCACGGAAGCTGCCAGACGCATCGAGGCCCAAGGATGCGGCCTCACTTCGCAGGCTCGCCAGCTTGGCTTGCAGCTCCTCGGTGGTGGCGTGATCGGTGTTCATCGGCTCGGATGACACATCCTTCTTCAGCGACTCGGTCGCCGCCTTGATCTCTGCAGAGAGCTTTTGGAGCATGCTCATGATGCTGCTGCGGCCCTGGGGTGTTAGGTCCTTGCTTTCGAGCTTTTCGAGCAGGGCCTTTTGCTCTGCCAGCTGCATATGTACAAGCGATTCACGCTTCTTGCGCAGCTCCAGTACACGTCGCTTCTCGTCGTCCATACTGGGACGCTCCGGCACGGCCGAGCGCAGCTCGGGCGCCAGGTACACATTCGAGCCTTTGTCGGTCATGTAGTTCGGCTTCGACGGCGGTGGACGCTCAACACGCTGGAAATACACCTTGACAAACCGGTTGCCAAAGATCACATCCGGGTTCTTATGCGCCTCACTCGCCTCCGCAGGCGTAGCGTACGTCACAGTGGCCTTTTTATTCGCCTCATCCATTTGGATATTGGTGATCGTGCCAAAGCGCTTAAAGTAGTCATTCACTTGCACCAAGTTGAGGTACTCGGGGGGTATATTCTCCACCACTAGCGTGTCCTGACTGCGTGCCACGGGGGCGTGGCCCTGGAAACCTCCGCGCATGCTGCCACCACGTCCGCGCCCACGTCCGCGCCCACGGCCCATCATAGGCGGCATCATTTGGCCACTCATGGCGGCCATATGCTGCATAAACTCAGCCATCTGCTCTGGCGGGGGCATCATTTGCGCCAGCTCGGGCGGCATCTGTCCGTCGGGTCCCATGGGGAAGGGAGGCGGCATAAAGGGCATACCTGGCATCGGGAATGGCGCATCTGGGAAGGGAGCCATAATACTGTCGTCGGAATGCTGAAACTTGCAGGTGTTCCCGCGCGAACAAACACCCATGTCTGATGTAAGTCCATAGCCGCGTACGTACTGTGATAATCGCGGCACCAACCTTTGTTCACGCGCTGATTACGACGGGGACGCGCTTGTGGCATGTCTCGTGCCTCGCCCTCGTCCATCGCGTCATCGGTCACGGCCTGGCGCTTGCTCGCGTGTTCATCCGTGGGCATGGCCTCCTCGGGCGCACCCTCGTCATCATCTTCACGCTTACGCGTCTGACCCGCCACATGCTCGCGCCCTTTGAGTGCCTCGACCGTCTTGGATACAAAAGCCTGCGTGTGCTGCTCGAGAAAGTCGGCCAGTTGCTCATTGAGCATGGCTACAAGCTCCGTTTCGTTGGAATCATTCTTAAAGAGTGCTAGCACGTAGTCTGCCAGCACATCTGGATCTGCATCACAAAGCGGTTCAAGCTCCCGAACGAGCCACTGCTTCACTGCAGGGGCCTCTTCTTGCGGGAACAACATGGTGCAAGCTCCACACAGATGCGTGGCGACGGACTGGGACGACGGGGCCACATAACCTCATCATGACTCAGCAAGGCCAGCAGTCTTTACATTCACGTGATACATTATAGTTTTCGCATCGGCCGACGAGGGGATCGTGGTTTTGTGGGTGCTGCCGCCGTTCCTTCGTCTAGCACAACTCTCGCCAGGTGTGTACGACGGCTTCGCCGTTGCAAGAACAGAGAGACTAATACATCAGAACAATGGGCCGCATCTCGGAATACTTGGTCATTGGCCGGCACTTGCCGACGGAGAAGGAGCCTGTCCCGGCTCTCTACCGCATGCGCATCTTTGCCGCGAACGAGACCATCGCCAAGTCGCGCTTCTGGTACTTCGTGCGTCAGCTGCGTAAGATGAAGAAGGCTACCGGTGAGATTGTTACCGTGAACAAGGTATGTACTTGAGAATAACTAACGCTAGATCGAGGAGCGCAAGCCCAACAAGGTGAAGAACTTCGCCATCTGGCTCCGCTACAACTCGCGCTCGGGTACCCACAACATGTACAAGGAGTACCGCGCTCTCAGCCGTGCTGAGGCCGTTGAGCTCATGTACCAGGACATGGCCGCCCGCCACCGTGCTCGTTTCGGCAGCATTCACATCCTCAAGGTGGCCGAGATTGAGAAGACGGCTGACATCCGCCGCCCCTACATCAAGCAGCTCACTGCCAAGAACCTGCGCTTCCCTCTGCCTCACCGTGCGACGCGCTCGGCTGGAATCTACGCTGGCAAGCGCCCCTCGACCTTCTACTAAATTTTCGTGTTGGCGAGCCCTGCTTGGTGTGTGACGTGATGGGCGCCTGCCTGCCTCAGGTAGTGAGCGTCTAGACAAAAACAGCAATACCACTTGCTTGTACCCTCTGCATAGTTGTGTGGCTATTTAGCACTTTGTCTCTTTGGAAGAGGGGGTCATCTTTAGCAATGCCTCCTCAATCTGGAGGCTGGTCCAATCGGGCGCAGCCACACTGCCGGTATCAGCCTCCGAGACCCTGCGCTGCTTGGCCTGGATGTACTGCAGCTGGTTGTAAAAGTGTTGCTGGACGGCTTCCCATGTAGGCGACGTCTCTACCTCGCTGCGCCACCCTGGAGCACGAGCTTGGCTTTCTGCTTGGAGCGACGTCAGCGCCTTGGTAATCAAATCCACCAACGAGTTGATGTACCGACTCGAGACTGCCTCCACACCTTGTTCAAACTGGGACGTGAGTGAAAGGGATACGTACATAGTATAGGTACTTGCTCAGTGCATGGCAGAAAATTTCGACGGAAGCATACTCATTGATGCAACCGTTGGCAATACGCAGCGTTTTTTGTAGGCACTCCAGTACACGACGCCCATCTTTTATCAAGGGGAAACGCGGTTCGCCTTTGTCCTTGGGACCAGGCAATTGCCACCACAGATGGCTTGCCATGAGCACAGCGGCAGCCTGGTGGGGGCGCTTAAGCAGTTTCGCTGCGTGAAGAGCGGCCTTGGTAATGAGCGTATCATAATTGTCCGGTCCAAAGACGCGTGCTTTGTATAGTGTGCCAATAATGAGTCCAATGGCTTGCAACTGCGAGCGAGAGTCCGATACAGACTCTTCGAAAATGGAAAACGATTGCACATAGAACTCGTAGGCCATCTCCTCGAAACCTGCTTCATCTGCCACCTCAGCCACCAACAGAAAAAGACGCAAACACAGCTCTGGCACTTCCACAGAGTGATACAACGTAGAAATGAGCTGATGGACAAAGTGGAAGAGCGTAGTCATCTTCCGTTCCCAGTTCTTCTCTTGCTTACGCACACTCAAACGGCGTACTAAGGCAATAGCCTCTGTGATCAGCGGCGGGTAAGTGAAGCGAATCGACTCCCCCCCTTCAGTGTAATGCTTGCGCACAGTATATAGCAGCACCAACTGCATATCCAGATTGTCTGAGCGGAAAAGATGCACGAGGCGTGCAAGCATACCTTGCTGTTCAGCCAACTCATCCGTTCCCAACCCATGGCCACTGGATGTAGCGGCACTGAGAGCCACCATCTCGCCTTTGTCCTTAATCAGGCTGGCACAGAGCTCAAGAATCCCATGGGCTTCCTCGGGCGTACCAATGAGAGTCTGTCGGCGCAGGATCGACTTTACAATGGCTTGTGCAATGGCTCGCTGAGCCAGGGGTTGCTGCTGGGCCCAGAGTACATAGTAGTTGGGAATGGCCAGAACTGTCAAAGCACTCACATAGGCATTGATTGGCGCCACGAGCAAAGATTGGAAGTGGCTTTGTGGAATCACGACTGTGCCCTGTTCCCCTTGCATGGCCTCCTGGATCTTGCTATTCGCAAAGCCCAAGACTTGGTCGACGTATTCCAGGCGGTCTGGATAGCAGCTAAGCGACAGATTCAATAGCGAAAGCAACAGGACTGCTGTGTCATTCATCGACAAATCGGGACGTGCCCGCATAAGCAAGACAATCTGTTCCCAAAACACCTCGAATAGACGCACATCTTCGGGTATGCCACGGAATTTACGTGGGGTCGCCGAAGCTGTCTTTGCTTTCGCTGGCGCATCTGCGGTGGGCGGAGTCTCACTCGTTTGCTCCTTGGGCTCGTCTTGCGAGACGTCTGTTTCCACCGATTCACTTGCTTCTGTCTCGGCCCATGCGGACGTCTCCAAGGCAGATACAGGCTTCGGTGTGTCTCCCCAAATGTTGGGACCGTCTTCCTGCAGTGCCTGTCCGAGATCTGAAGCCAAGCGACCCCAGGAATCGCGCGATTTGGTCTGTTCTTCCGCAATTTCGCGCCACACTGTCGATGGTTGCACGGTATTTACATGCCGGCGCATTTCTTGTGTTTTGCGCAAGAGGCGTGAGCTGGCTTCGTCTTCTTGGCGCTTGCGTTCTTCGGGAGTCTCACTCTCAGCTTCGCGAGCTGCATAGGCAGCCAAACGGTTGATTAAAGCAATGACAATATGCTTGATGCTCACCTTGGGGTGCAGTCGCGCACAGGCGGATAGCAAAAGACCGAGCGTGCGCAGGTGAAAGTCGTCGGAGAATACCTGGATGATCACCTCCATAAGATATTCTTGCGCAATGACATCTTTGCAGTGAATCACCTGTTCGAGAATGGCTGGCAAGATGGTCTGCTGGTACATCTCCAGCGTCACACCATCCAGCTGGCTCAGACGCACTAAGTTGGTACCCACGAGGATACGTAGCTCACGTCGCTCGGCCTCACGCTTCTCGCGCTCACGAGAGTGCCCCAGATGCTGCTGGCGGACCCATAGCTTATTCATTTCAACAAAGTTGGCCAGAATAAAGCTAATACTGTCGTTCAGGTCTCCTGCGGGGCCCGGGTCCATACCTGTGGGAAGGTGATCGCGTGTCGTACCGGATAAATAGTGACGCAGAAACAGGCCACGAGTGGGGTGCTGCACACCGCGGCACATTTCCATCATGTCTTTCATGATTTCTTTGATGGGTGCATCAGGCACAGACATGTAGACACTGCCCACAGTGACCATCAGGTAGAGACGCGGGACAATATTGCCGCAATATTGCACGAGCTCATACAAATCAGCGAGGTGGTGTTTCTCGTTCATGTGTGCATCATATATATAGATGGATAGATGTCGCAATGAGTCGAACGCGGCCATGTAGAGCTCGTAGTAATGCTTGGGCGAGAGTGCTGACGATCGTAGCTCATTCAGCATCGTGGACGCGCTCTTAAGTGCGTCCATAACTCTGTCGGTGTCCAGATACCGCTTCATCTGGACACCTTGAACCTTGACAACATTGAGGGCTTCTGTTAAAGATTTGTTCCATTCCTCCATGGCGTCGGGATCGTGTAGTTGTTGCAGTGCTAGGGTCTGGATGCGTGCTTGAGACTCTAGGGCTCGTAAATCGGCACAGAAGGGATCCAACAGGTAAGGTTCTGATATTCTCCGCACTTCCTCGACCACGGGTTTGCGCGAAAAGTCCGGTTTGCGTCGCCTGTACGAACCAAAGGTAGGTGGACTCTCAGCTAAATGCGCGTCTTGAGAAAGGTTGTATTGCGGGGTTGATGTATTTGACTGCGACGTAGAAGGCTCCCTGTCTTGCCAAACCCCAGCAAGATCACGAGGAGGGGGTGTTCCCAAAATTCTTTCGACGTCGCCAAGCTCTTGTGTCGCCTGGCGGTGGTTGTGTGATGCGATCGGTTCATGTCGGCCGCGCGGACCTCCACACCAGTATCACGCGGTAGGCGCGACATGGAATGCTCGGACCATACATGACCCGCCAGACCAGCAGTATAGATCTATAACACACCAAGTCTACGTCTTAATACCTCTCAACCTAGACCGTTCTACTGATAGCGCCTGCGTTGCGCTTGGATAGCGGCAACATTTGCCCCACGCCGGTGCGCCTCTCCGCATGCCCGGTTCGGCCGAATAAGCTTGCGCCGACGTGATGCGTCGTCCTTTGCCGTGCACGAGCCTAGGAGGCCTGACCATGCTCCCTACGTCGCCGCGTGTGCGTTCGCGCCATACGCACATGTTCGACGACGAGGACGAAGGAAATGCATTCCTTGGAGTTGAGAGTGAAGACATTGATTCCTATGAGCGGGCCAAGCGTGCCTCTTTGCCGTGGCGTCCGTGGCGTTGGCTGCGGTGGCAACCTACTGCTGCCTTGCCGAATCGTGAGATTACGATGGAAGAGCCGGACATGTCGGGTTCCAAATATCCGCCCAATGTTGTGCGCAATCAGAAGTACAATCTGGTGACTTTCTTGCCCATCGTGCTCTATGAACAGTTCAAGTTCTTTTTTAATCTCTATTTCTTGTTGGTGGCACTCAGCCAGTTTATCCCAGCGTTGAAGATTGGCTTCCTAGTCACGTACATTGCGCCCTTGTCTTTCGTACTTTGTGTTACCATCGGCAAGGAAGCTATTGATGACTACGAACGCTACAAGCGCGACGTTGAGAGTAACAGTTTTCCCTATGCCGTTTTGGGTCATCCCACTTCCGAGATCATGCGCCAACGTATGTCGCATCGCCAGACCTCTGCTCCAGACGTCGAAGCGCCAGCGTTGTCCGATACACTGGTGGCCCATGTGCCTAGCAGCAGCTTGAAGGTCGGCGATCTTGTTATGCTACACAAGAACCAACGTGTGCCTGCTGATATGGTGCTACTGAAAACCTATGCCGCAGATGCTGCTGATGAGACAAACGATGGTGGCAGATCCAACTCTGAATCTGGTACCTGTTTTATTCGCACCGACCAGCTAGATGGTGAGACAGACTGGAAGCTTCGCCTTGCTGTGCCCGTTACACAGACTATGTCCGAGGACGAAATTACCGCTTTGCGATCACGCGCTGTTCTTGTGGCCGGTCCTCCTTCCAAGGACTTGCATTCGTTTGTGGGAACACTGACCATTCATCCATCCGCCGATCGCTCTCTCGAGTGGAGTCAACAGCAGGATTTGGCACTGTCGCAACAGCCCCAAGTATCGCCCTTGACGACGGAACACGTGCTTTGGGCCAACACGGTACTTGCCGCTGGCCGAGCTATTGGTATGGTTGTATACACTGGCCGGGAGACGCGCTCTGTAATGAACACGTCGCATCCACAGACCAAGGTTGGCTTGCTGGATCTTGAGATCAATCGCTTATCGAAGATTCTTTGCTTCGTAACTCTTCTTCTTTCTGTGCTGCTTGTGGCCCTCAATGGCTTCCGTGGTAAGTGGTGGATCTACGTCTTCCGCTTCCTTATCTTGTTCAGCTCCATCATTCCGATCAGTCTACGAGTGAATCTCGATATGGGCAAGACTGTCTACGCTCGGCAGATCCAAGGGGATGCGGATATCCCTAATACTATTGTGCGCACATCGACTTTGCCTGAGGAACTTGGTCGCATCGAGTACTTGCTCAGCGACAAGACTGGCACACTTACTAAGAATGAAATGGAGGTGAAGCGCGTACATCTTGGCACCATGAGCTATGGCTGGGACAGTATGGATGAAGTTCGCACCCAGCTCCATGCAGCCCTGGAACAGAAGGACGCAAAGCGTACACGTCATTGGCGTGACATGAGTGCTCGTGTTCATGATGTGGTACTGGCTCTTGCACTGTGTCACAATGTTACACCGATACAAAATGAAGATGGCTCTATCACATATCAGGCATCGAGCCCGGATGAAGTGGCCTTGGTCAACTGGACAGAGACCGTGGGTATTCAGCTGATGGCACGCGATCAACACTCCATCACGCTGGCTACTGAACACGGACGCTTTTCTTTCGATATCTTGGAGGTATTCCCTTTCACGTCTGAGCGAAAGCGTATGGGTATTGTTCTGCGTGACCGGGCAACAGGAGATGTGACCTTTTATTTGAAAGGGGCAGATGTGGTAATGAGTAATGTGGTGACACACAATGACTGGCTTGATGAAGAATGTGGGAATATGGCCAGGGAAGGACTGCGAACTCTTGTGGTGGCCAGACTTCGTTTGAGCCAGGATTCTTGGAGCGTTTTTGAGAAGGCGTACAATGCAGCCAAAATCCAAGTGGAAAACCGAGATGAGACCATGGCGAAAGTGGTTGCGTCACACCTTGAGCAAAATATGGAATTGCTTGGTCTTACAGGTGTGGAAGATAAACTTCAAGAGGGTGTCAAGACAACACTGGAATTGCTCCGCAACGCTAATATCAAGATCTGGATGCTTACTGGTGATAAAATTGAGACTGCAACGTGTATTGCCATTTCCACCAAGCTCGTTGCACGGAATCAGTACATCCACCAGGTGGCCAAGGTCAAGACAATGACGGTAGCAAGAGATACGCTTGTATTTTTGCAATCCAAACATGACTGCTGCCTCGTCATTGATGGCGATTCCCTCCAGTTCTTCTTCGATCATTTCCGCTCTGAGTTTGTTGAAATTGCCACACAGCTTTCTGTGGTTGTGGCATGTCGATGCTCCCCTACACAAAAGGCTGAAGTAACGAATCTTATTCGCCAACATACGAAGAAACGTGTTTGCTGTATTGGTGATGGTGGCAATGACGTCTCTATGATTCAGGCCGCCAATGTGGGTATTGGCATTGTTGGTAAGGAAGGCAAGCAGGCATCTCTTGCTGCTGACTTTTCCGTCGTGCAATTCAGTCATCTGGCAAAACTGCTTCTATGGCACGGTCGCAACTCATACCAACGCAGTGCCAAACTTGCTCAATTCGTTATTCATCGTGGTCTTATCATTTCCGTCATACAAGCTGTATTCTCCTCCATTTTCTTCTTTGCTCCGATTGCTTTGTATCAAGGATGGCTCATGGTCGGCTATGCGACCGCTTATACAATGGCACCTGTGTTCAGTCTCGTGCTCGACAGGGACGTCAGCGAGGACATGGCCTTGCTCTACCCTGAGCTGTACAAAGATCTCACCAAGGGACGGAGTCTCAGTGGAAAAACATTTACTATGTGGCTCATGATCAGTGTCTACCAAGGCGGTGCTATTATGATTGCCAGTTTGCTGTTGTTCGAGAACGAGTTCCTGAACATTGTGGGCATTTCGTTCACAGCCCTTGTTCTGAATGAGCTCATCATGGTGGCCTTGGAAATTACCACTTGGCACTTTTACATGTTCTTGTCCGAAATTGTGACACTTGTGATCTACTGTTCGAGCATGGTTCTCTTGCCAGAGTACTTTGACTTGAACTTTGTGCTGACTTATAATTTCTGGTGGAAGACTGCCATCATTGTGCTGGTTAGCAGTTTCCCCTTGTATCTTATCAAGGCTGTCCATGCGCGTGTGGCGCCCCCCAGCTATAGCAAGCTGGCTATGTCGTAGTTGTTCTGTATTATATTTCTTCCAGCCAAATCGGCTAAGTGGCCCCAGTTTCTTGGAGTTCTCTGGCAATGCCTTCACTAAAGGGCATGTCCTTGATCCGTAGTTGCTGGCGCTGTTGTTTTTGGAGATAGCGATAGAGTAGAACGAGCGCATCTTTAACAACGATATAAAGCCCACCACCTAGCAGGTTGCGATACCACATTGGATCCATATAATCGAAGAACAGATCCTGGCTTGCGCTAGTATACGACGAATCTTCCAACCGACTGGTACCTTGCACTCTTGGTGCAAGTGCTTTTGCCCAGTTTGCAACATCACTTATGGGCTCAACACCCGGTGCGATACCAAGCACCCGGGAGAGTGTGCGACTGTATCTGCTGAGGGTGCACAAAAGGCTACCCGAAAGGTTGGCCACGACTGGGAAACCTAAAGCTTGCACAAGCAACTTCGAGACATTGAAATATGTGACATAAATCGTCGGAGGGATGTGACCAGTTTCGAACATCTGTTCTTCAAGGTCATCCAGCTCAACTGCTCTCTCTTGACCGGCGTCTTGATGAAGGAGTATCGTACCATCATCCAATGTTTCATAGGTGTCGTCGTCATTACCACCCGCTCCAACGAGCTGACCTTCACCACCCTCATTCCCCATAATAATCATATGCGTATTTTCCGTTTGTCTTCTCTGACCCATCGAGCGGTTAGGTCTGTCACTCAATAGGACGTGTCGGTACAGCTGGCGTTTGAACGAAAGGTACATGACTCTTAGCCATGGCAAAAATAGTGTTAACATCAGAGGATTGGGAGGAAAATTGCGGGAATAGAGTATTCGAGGCGTGTATCGGTACATGAGTAAATCATTACCGGAGCTCACAGTTTGAGTGATGGGCATAGCCAGTAAGGTTGGTAGCCAAGTTGAGAAGTTGGCAAGAATTGGTAGTCGACCCGCAACAAGCATTAGAGGTATCAATGGAAGATCAATCCAATACTGTCATGTCAGTAACGACACCCAGGAATATACGCACATGCCAGGGCCACGGTTTTTGCAAAACTCGCCGAGCTGCCCTCGGCCCTAGAAAAAGCCTCACAGATAAGCATCCATGTGCTGTTGCTGCAACCCATATGCCAGCCAAAGCCATTATAGAAGCACTCATTGGTACAATATTTTGCACAACCTTCTTCATATATTCGAGCACACTCAATGTGAATGAGTGGGGTTTTTCCAATTGATACAATGCTTTACATTGAGGGCATCGCACAGGTTCACCTGGGTGATCAATATTATGCTGACGCATCCACGACAATAGACACTGCATGTTAGCAGCTAGATTGCACCATACATACTTTTTCATGGGCAACCAGGGAACAATTACAAGGGTGAACAAAATTCGAGCGGGACCGCGTCAGACCGCGACATTTACGGGCCCTTTCGATAGACTCAGCACTCTGCGTCTCTTCGCTAGAGCAAACCCAGCAATAGAAATGTTTCAATTCAGAGACATAGAGAGGGAGTTGCTGCGACTCTTCAGGGCTCAAGCTATGACGACTAGACGTGGGGATCGTCGTCATCGTCAAGGTTAGTCGCACGAGCTTTGTTGCCACAATGCATAATAAATAACCTCCACTCTTGACACATAGGCACTTATAAATTATATTCATCAATTTTCATCTTAATTATATTGCAATATCTTTTTAAATTAGATATGCAGATAGAATTTCTGAAAACTATATTTTCGAAAATAAATAAAGTATGATTTTAAAATATATTTTCAATCTACTAATACAATTCACTGAAAATAAATAAATAATATCATGGCTACTATTCTTATTATTTAATTCCTTTTCAAGAGCTATATGAATATAAAGATAGTTACCATTTTATGTTGTTTTAAACATATTTCAAGTTAAACAATATTTGTTGATTAATGTCGTATACTTTACGTTAAAGGAATGTTATATATGAATGATAAAAATAAACTGAAAAATAATTAATAGAAATTATTTAGAATTATTTTTAAATCTCTAATCTTCCGAATCCGTATAATCATAGATAATTAAAATTCTATAAATCTTATTTTCTCTTATGCTTTCAGGCCTGGTGTGTATTACATAAGCCATAAGTCTTGTTGTGGGACGATTCTGACGCTTACTCGAAAAACCAGCTAGGATTCTCTGCTTCCTCATTACACCTAAGACCTACGACAATGGGTACGTTAAGGGCCCCAGTGTGAAGCTAACATGATAGCTCCCAAGAAGAATAAGATGTCCCTCGGCGACTTTCTCGCTGACGAGAGTATGTAAAGGTGTCGACCCCAGACAGTATATTAACCTCGAACAGCTACCGGTACTTCCTGGGCAGATGAACTCGATGATCTCCCTTCGGCTCGTACGTTGACCCTCTAGCGATGATCGCTATTGGATTACTCCCTGGATTTATACTAACATTAACAGCCGCGCCTCGTGATCACTACATGAGCGACTTCGGTGCTGGCGACATGGGCAGCCGCATGCCCCCGTCCGGCCGTTCGCGTTTCGATGGGCCTTCACCCATGATGCGCGAGGAGCCTCCTCTCCCTACCCAGCCTCCCTTCACGGCCTTCGTGGTCAACCTGTCCTTCGACAGCACTGAAGGCGATGTTCGTATGTTCTTTGAACCTATGAACCCCATCAGCGTGCGCCTTGTGAATGGTCCTGACGGCCGCCCACGTGGCTACGGTTACGTTGAATTCGAGACCCTGGATGAGCTTAAGGATGCGTTGACCTACACCGGCAAGCCTCTTGCCAATCGCAATGTGCGCGTGAGTGTGGCCGAACCCTCTTCGCGAGCTATGAAGAGTGCTGCTGCGGATGATGCCACACAGTGGCGTCGCTCTACCCCTCTGCCTGCCGACGATCGCCGCTTCGGAGCCCCCTCTGGCATCTCCGGCTTTGATGAGATGTCGATCTCTGGAGATGGCACTCGCAGTGGCTTCGGTGCTAAGTTCACCTCAAGCAGTGACATGCCTCGTCGTCGCGGTCCCATGGAGCCTGTTGAGCCCAGCCCTAGTGACATGGCATCCGACTGGAGGACGGGCAAGCCTGTCACGGGCAAGCCGTCGCGCTATGGTTTCGGTGACCGTGAAGGGGCTCCTCGCAGCGGTGGCTTTGGTGGTCGCCGCTTGGATGACAACGACTTGTCGTCCTGGCGCTCGGGCAAGCCCGCGGCTGAACGCGGTGCTGCGACGGAGCGTCGCAAGCTTGACCTGAAGCCTCGCACTGCGCCGGTGGGTGAGACGGCCACTGCCTCCAGCGCTGGTCGTTCGAACCCATTCGGTGCCGCCAAGCCTGTGGATGTGGTTGAGAGGCAGCGTGAAATCGACGAAAAAATCCGCGAGCAGGAGCGTCTGCGTCGAGAACAGCGTGCCAAGCAGGATAAGAAGAGCAAGAGCTTCTTCAAGCCCGGGGCTGCTGATGCCTGGAACACCGATGAGCCTGCTGCGCCTTCCGAAGAGCCTTCCTCGTAAAATTACCGATTTGAGCAAACAGCTACTTTGTTGCATTAGTACAGGGTTCATCTACGGGTAGACAGATAGGTAGTTGTACCATACACACTGAACGTGCCGCTTGATTCTCCATGGCCTGCCTCATCACGTGGTCACTATTCCATCGAAAAATTGTGCCACGCACCGACCTCCATACTAGCATGACGTCCGTGCAGCCCAAGCCTGAGTACCCTGGCAAACTACTTCAGGCGGCGTCGATCGCCAAGCCTTTCCAAGAAAACATCCAGAATGAGATTCAATCTCGGAAAGACAAGAACCTTCCTGTTCCCAAGCTCGTAGGTATCCTTGCGAAGCCAAGCCCTCCCTCTATCGCCTACGCTGAATGGACGGCCAAGGCTTGCCAAGCTGTGGGTATCAATTTCGAGATTTGGAAGACTTGGGATGACTCTGTTGATGTGAGTGAATCGCAGCCGAATGATTCTCAGAGTCTCCAGAACTTTGACCTGGAGGCCGATGTTGAGGATCTCATTTTGGCCGCTAACCGCGACAAGAGTGTGGACGGCATCATGGTCTACTACCCTATTTTCGGCGGTCGCCAGGACACTTATCTTCAGCAGATTGTCGATCCTCGCAAGGACGTGGAAGGTCTTCACTTCTTCTACTGTTGGAACATGTACCACAATGTTCGTTGGATCAAGCCATCGCAGCTGGGCAGTGCGCCTGGTACTTCGAACGAAGCCGACCTGCAGGGCCTGGATTCGAATGTGCTGGACGAAGACAATGTACCTCCTGGTTTCTGCAAGAGTATTCTTCCTTGCACGCCTCTGGCCGTTGTCAAGAGCCTGGAAGCCGTGGGCGTCTATGACACCAAGCTGCCTTATGGTGACCGCTTGTTCGGCAAGACGATCACTGTTGTGAACCGTTCGGAGGTGGTCGGTCGCCCTCTGGCTGCTTTGCTTGCCAATGATGGTGCTCGCGTTTTCTCTGTGGACATTGATTCCATCGTGGAATTCAACAAGCGTCAGGAAAGCGACTCCGCTGGCACCGTTGTTTCTGCCTACAAGAAGTCGAAGCAAGTGATTGAAGCGCACGAACAGAACAGCTCGGCCCGTCTTCGCTCCTCCCATGTTGTCCGTGCGAGCCCCTTCCAGGATTCAGAGAGCTGCATTCGGTCCTCCGACGTGGTGATTGGGGGTGTGCCCGCCGCCAGCTTCAAGATCCCCACCGAGTGGATCAAGCAAGATGCCATTTGCATCAACTTCAGTTCTGAGAAAAACTTTGAGCCCAACGTGCGCAGCCGCGCCTCCGCGTATCTCCCTGCGATTGGCAAAGTGACTGTGTCTATGCTTCAACGGAATCTTCTTCGTTTGGTTGAATACAAGGAGATGGCACAGCAGTCCTAGTCTATCATTCTCTATGGGGGTCATAGGAAAGGCCCATTTGAGCTGTTTCGTTATCTTTCAATAGTTCCACCCAGAACAATCCAAAGCGGTCTGCCAACTCGTCTGCAGAGCTTGCACTGCTTTGCACAGATGTCTCGCCCAGCGTCATCAAACCAGCCTTGATTTCTTGAACAAGTCTTTCGTAGATTACTTTCGATACAGTTTCGTCTTGGGAAACCTTTTCCAGCCAGGCACCCATCACTTTGAGAGGCACTATCTTGGCCTTGTCTTCAGAGGTCGAGCCAGACAGAACACCGATGGGGCTGAGAAGCGACCTGAAGCTCGATAGTCCCAACTTACGCAAACCAATCAGGGCGCCTAGCTTCGCGTCCAGAGAACCCGAGGCTTCCACCGCATCATTGGCCGTACCATCATCGATATCTGCAAGAAGCGCTTGCAAAAGTGTCGCCACCACTCGAGACTTGAGGGTAGGATAGCACTCCGAAAAGTGATCAATCACGTACACAAGCAATGCAGAGGCATAAATACGCAGACTGAGCGCTTCCTCATTCACTTCGTCCTCGCTGGGCGAGCCAAAGTACGAAGCAAGGAGGATGGAAAGCACAGAGGGCATCAGTTGATGGAGCTGAAGTCAGACAGGACAATACATACATAAGGCTCAATAAATATGGATGGGTTTATCAGCAACGCATGTAGCGTGCTCAACATGGTGTGCAAGAGATGGACCGTGTTCAGACGATCAGACGTTGCTTTCTCTGCAGAGGGGTTTTGGCTGCTAGTGCGCAAAGCATGGGTAACATTTGAGCCGACCCACTGGATAAGATAGGGTACGAGCTGATGAATACCCGCATCCCCACGTAGACTTGCCAAGGCCGCATCACGCACCAAATTGCCACTGGAGATCTGAGCATAGTCTCCCAAAGGCGTGTCATCACTAGGCAGAGAAGTATTTTCTTCAGACTTGGCTTCAGAGGGAGGAGTAAGAATCGAGGAAGTGAGACGCTCATAGTAGAGTTGAAGTTCGCGAGAAAGCACATGTTTGACCAACGGCTTAACAGTTGTCCCAGACAGATTAGCCGCGGCCTCATCAGTGTCAGAAAAGGCACCATCATCAGCATTCGCTGCTTTCCGTGCCAGGAAGACTGGATTCTCGGGCACAGGGGGCTGGATACCCTCAATCGCAAGCCAATGGGCATGCCAGCCAACACCCCGGCCTACTCCCACCGTGGGGCCATGCTCTAGAATCTTGTCAAAATCAATTTCTTCATCCTCCATAACAAAAAGCTGAGTATTCGATGGTGTGGGTACACTCCGGAACCAAGCACCTCGTTTCTTGCCGCCCGTATACGGAGGGAAGAAGCCATACAGCGGCTATGATTAGACAACAAAAACTTACCTCAATGTTTTTCTGACGAAGCGCATTATCAATATCAGAAGTTGTCATTTTAGAGCGCTTCGAATGTTTCATGTACTTGCTGGCACTCTGCACAATATCACGGATTCGATACTCGACATCTGTCGCAAGAGCCACAGCAATATTGTCACGCAAGTTCATAATTCCAAGTGATTCGGCCACATCCTTTATTGAATCTTTAGGGTAGACAGAAGCAGGAATATTAGGTCCGAAAGAATTGGTCGAAGAATTCACGTTCGAGAATCCTGAGCCGGTGGCCTGTCGCTTCCCGGGTAGGTTCGACATGGTGGAACGCGACGAAAGGTCGCCTCCACATGGCGCAACGGAACCTGCCCCTGCCCTGGAGCGCAAAGCAGCAACCTTTAGATCGCGTGTTACCTGGCATTGAAGAAGCTCGAAACGTCTAGCTCTATTTACATGCAGATTCTGGTGGTCTGAATAGGATTCTCTCCCGTGCGCTTTAAGAGATTGTTGAGTGATTGTCAATCATGCTTAGATCACCTTTACAAGCCTCCTCCCAAATACATAAAACCGGACCAAGGCAAAAGTTCTCAAGCCAGAAGCTGAGGTTAGTATACATAGACGTACAGCAATCAGTACAACTGCGACCACCAATGCGAGAATCATCATGAGGCACAGAGCACGGCGCCCACTTCGTCTTTGATAATCATGTGCTTGTAGGAGTTCCCGATCCGCACCATGTACGTTGGTAGCCAGGTTGCCAATATTGTATTCGATATTGTCAATCATACCGCCTTGTTCCTGAACCATATGACTCAAATCGCGGAAAATCTCGTTGAGTTCTTGGACACCTTGCTCGATCTCGCGAATTTCAGCTTCGCGTTCAGCAATAAGAGACTCTTGGAACTCAAGCTCCTCTTGGGATATTTTTGGAGCGTGAATCTGAGTTTGAATCAACTGTTGCGAGGGGGTAGACTGTTCTTGTATTTGGAAGTCCATCCCACTTGCATCATTGCCTTGCTGTTTGGCATAGGCCAGTGCAACCTTCTCTTTGCGAATGCCGGACTTTTGAATCACCTGGAATGCTGCAATTGCATCTTGAAAGTCCCGCTGAAGCTTAGACTGAAGCAATAGCGACGGCGACGATCGTCTAACGCCTCCATAACTGTGGAAAGAGTAAGCATTCAGTGACTTGATATCATCTGTAGAGTCCTTCACGATTCCTCGAGTTTGCTCACACAAATCCACAAACTGCTTCATCAGTTCGTCTGTTTTGTTCTGCCCGAGTTCATGGGCATCTTGCAATCGCTTATCCAATTTTTGCAGTGTTGCCACATTGGCATTGATTCTAAAGATATGCAGACCTACACGGTCTGTAAGCTGCATAAACTCTGGAGTCTCTCCTCGACTAGCAAACGTCTGGCTAGCCTCTTGGCGTGCGGCAGGGGAGTCGGGGACCCCACGCCCCTGCTCTAAATCGTTGAAGGACATGGCGACGAGGAAACAAGGTAGGTGGAGGCTCTTCCGTACCTAGTCTTATAGTCTATGCCCATCACTCCGCGTGAAGAGCTATGTCTATTGCCCAACCCAGCCCCTGTATATTTCGAGAGCTTGAAGGAATTGGATGCATACGAAATTACGAAGGAGAAGACGTACAAGTCATGCTCGCTTAAAATGAGCCATGACAGGCCTCAATTGCTAGTGTGTCATGATTTTCAAGGAGGGTACACTGAGAAGCTGCACCAGAAAGGCTACACCTTTGAGCATTGGGCCTGCGTGGACACGTTTGTCTATTTCTCTCACAAGAGGGTATCCCTTCCACCGCCTGGTTGGATTCGTGCTGCCAAACAACATGGTGTGGCCATCCTAGGCACTCTCATTTTCGAGTGGACTGAATCCAAAGCAGACTTAAAAACTTTACTTGATGGACCTTCATCGCATCTTCTGAATTTAGGCATACGTCCAAAGCTATCCAAACACTATGCTTTAAAATTAATCCGCCTAGCATTAGCTTGTGGTGTGGACGGGTTTCTGGTCAATGTGGAAACGTCGATGGAACTGCGCCCAACAAACAATCAATTCCTGGCAGCTTTGGAGAGTCAACATAATACAGAGCGCCTTCGAAAATGGGTTGAGATACTTCGTGATGAAGGCAAAAAACTCAAGTCTGATTGGCATGTGGTTTGGTATGATTCAGTCGTATTCCCTCAGGGCCAGCTCGCATGGCAAGATGCTGTAACCCCATCGAATGCACCTTTTGTTGAGGCTGCTACATCCGTCTTCACTAACTATACATGGGCGCATCCAGATCGATGCAAATTTGAGGAGCCTTTTCACCCTATGCTCTCTATGTCTGCAGCTATAGTGGACTCCCTCAGCATACAGCGATCAAGTGTGTTCGTGGGCATCGATGTATTCGGGCGCAACTGCTTCGGCGGTCATGATACGTACAAATCATTGGACATGATATCCCCGCATATTCCCCGCGCCCGTTCACATTCATCAACTTTATCGGATCAAGGGGACTCTTTGGGCCTCAGTGTTGCCTTATTCGCACCTGGATGGACTTGGGAACATGATTCGCCTCCTTCGCGGCCTTGGGATGCATGGTGGGAAGAGGACTGCGACTTTTGGGTACGATCTCAGAAAGCAATTCGTCGCTATTTCCCTCCTCACGCTTTTCCATGGCAAGGAACTGACGTCATGGGCTTTCGAACGAACTTCTCCCTCGGAGCTGGAGCCCAGTGGTTTGTCCAAGGGAAAAATGTATACCAAGATACAGAGAAAGGCTGGACCGATATGGGTGTAAGTTCACCAAAACCTGTACTTGCCTGGCCAGAAGCTGCCTATGTACTCGACACAGAAGGCTGTTCTTGTGACCGGAAAGTGGTCACCAAATTGCGCTCTGATATAGCCTGGAGTGGATGTGTCTGTCTCTCGCTTGAATCTCTTCCCACTATATTTGTACCCCTTTTTGCGATGGAAGCTCTTCCATACGCAGCTAAAACGGCTGTCGTACAAGTTTGGGTCAAGGGGGACTGTCTACCTTGTCTTCGCGTGGATGATCAATTACTAGAGGGTACCATATCAAAAGAGACGGAAGGCGTATGGTCACACATTACATCACGAATAACTTTGTCGGAACAGTCCGATTCAGAAATTCACATGTTGGTGAAGGTCACTGGTACGGCACTTGTTGGACAAGTTGATATTGTGCTCGGAGACCATCCAGAGATTGATGGGACAGCTACGTGGGAAGAAGGGCTATTGACATGGTCTGATTTTGTTCCATGGTGTGCATATTACGAGGTTTTTACCTTGGATGATGAAGCGACCTGGATTGGGACAGTGACATCGGAACTGGATCGGACACAGTGTAAACTTCCGGTGGTGGATGAAAATCAAGTTGTACAAATTCGATCAAGTGGTGCAGGGTCTCAGGAGGCTGGTGCTTTTGTTATGCCAGGTTAATGCTTGGCTCGCTTTTTCGCTCGTGCTGATTCTTGGACTGATCGCTTGGTCGTACTATGCTTGCGAACGAAGCAGCAAACGAAAAATCCATTGGTAGCCTCGACATGTACCGTACCTTCATTGCATTCTTGTAGCCCACCAGGGGTACATCGCACGAGACTTTCTGCGATATCTTTATCACCACCACAAGCATCCAATCTACCGCGTTCTGGCCAAGATGGCAAGACTTCAGCACGAGGTGCTAACGTCCAACCGCCATCTTTTGCCTCGGGCGATAACAAGACTGCAAGTACCACTTGCTCATTTTCCTCTTCATTGATGGAGCAAGTAGAATAAGTGAATCTCTCCAAACTGGGGAAAGACATGGCATGACGTATCATGCGCTGCTGTAGAGCTGCGAGATTTGCCAGTCTGGAAGAGATAGAACCAGACTGACTCTCACCTGGAACCACTTGTTCTAGATTGTCTTGCTCATCGTCGTGACTCATTAAATAGTCCAAACGATTCACAATACCACTCCCAGAACAGCTGGGGTCCAAAAGCATGCAGCGAACGAGCATGGAGGGGTCCATTTTGAGAAAATCTTCGTTCTTTGGTTCCACATTGCCGCCATCGGTTTGGAGACAGCCTGCACGTCCAAGCATTTTCACAAGAGTGCGGAACCTGTTAGGCGCTAATTCAAGGGCAGTCAGCGAGCCCTTCCCTTTCATCAATGCACTCAAGTGACTAGTCTTGTTTCCAGGGGCCGATGTGGCATCGAGGGCATTCACTTCATCTTTAGTCCATTGAGATGGGTCAAGAACAGCAGCTGGAAAGCAGCTAGCGAGATCTTGTAATATAAGGCCACCATTTCGGAATACGGGTAATGTCATGAGTTGGGATGTAGCTTTCGGATGGAACGCGAGGACGTTCGAGACATGTCGAGATCGAGTAAATTGAGACCTAAAATGAGAGATGGAATACGTACTCTTTTTCCAAGAAGGGTTGATCAACGAGTTGAAACCCTGCGCTCTTGAGTTGGCCCAGCACTGTTTGTTCGTCATTGCAAAGGGTATTGATGCGACACCAGCGTGGGATGCGCGACGCAATTTTCCTGCCAGCCTCACCACTTCGTAGTTCTTCAACACTCCTTTTTCCTCGACGAATCTGCAACTTTACCAGCGAAGCATGAAGTTGTGATTTGTATTTTTCAATGCTTACACGTGGTGGCCAGGCTTTGGCCGCCTGGATACCTCGCTGGGCTAGTAGGAGATCATGGGCGAGTAGCAGCAATAGACACTGAGTAAGAGGAGGATCCGGAAGAGAGCCTTCAGTTCGATTGATAGAGGATTTCGAGCCGAACCACTTGGGCTCTTTCTTGACCAAATCAATTTCAGCGAGAACATGCTGGAGCGCCTCACGGTACGCGAGTGTATGCACAACCAAAGCCATCAATCGCTTTGCATCATTGATATTGGCCCTTTCTGACGTTGCTCCTTTAATTGAGTCACGATGTGCAATAATATCTTGCAGAGCACGAGCTGCTCGCACATAAAAATCCGCCATGGCGGCAGGCAATTCAAGAAAAGTTGGATCGGGGCCTCCACAACTATCGGGTTGAGTTCGAAGATGCGGCCTACTCTGGCTTCGTCACCATTGACAGACAACATTAATTACTATGGTCGTTGACAGTAAGCTATACGACATCTTGGGCGTATCTCCAGATGCGACCGAGGCAGAAATTAAGAAAGCTTATAAAAAGCAATCCTTGGCGAATCACCCTGATAAAAATCCTGGTGACGAGAACGCTTCGCAACGATTTCAGGAAGTGGCCAACGCCTATGAAACTCTATCTGATCCCGATGCTCGCGCAGCATACGACCGCTACGGAAACACCGATGATATGCCGGGTATGGGACCGGGTATGGGGCCAGGAATGGACATGGACGATATGTTCGGTACGTGCGTCGTGTGACACTAACCCCTAGCGTCGATGTTCGGAGATGCCGCATTCGGCTTCGGTGGAAGGAGACCAAAGCGTGCACAGGATAGCGTGTTGCCCTACGAAGTGAAGCTAGAAGAACTATACAACGGAAAGAAGGCCCATTTTGCTCTCGAAAAGAATGTTGTATGCTCACATTGCCAAGGCTCAGGCGGTAAGCCTGGGGCAGTGGCTAAAGACTGTGTTACCTGTGGCGGAAAAGGTCGTGTTTTACAACAGCGCCATGCTGGCAATGGTATGATTTCCCAAACTATGGCAACGTGCTCAGCATGTGATGGTAAAGGCAAAAAGTACCGCGAGAAGGAACAGTGCAAGAAGTGTCACGGCAAATGCGTTGTGAGTGCCAAGACTCGTCTTCGACTGGAAATCCCGCGCGGTGGTTTTGATGGTCAGCGCATCATCTTTGAAGGTGAGGGTGACCAGTTGCCCGACACCAAACCAGCATCCATTATTTTCGAGCTGAAGCAAAAGCCGCACGAAACTTTCCAGGTTCGAAACTTAGATCTACTTGCCACCGTGAACATTCCACTTTCTGAAGCTCTACTTGGATTTTCTCGGACAATTCTCACTCATCTAGATGGTCGTCAGATCCACGTTATAAAGAAGCAAGGCGAAGTGATCCGCCCCAACCAAGTGGATATCATCCGTGGTGAGGGTATGATGGATCAGAGGTACCTCGATCGTCGTGGCGATCTATTCATTGCATGGAACATTGAATTTCCTCCAGATGACTGGATGAAATCTGCAGATGCCGATGTACGTATTGGGGGAATGGCTGACATCTAGGCATTGAGCCGTCTCCTACCGCCTAAGCGGCCAGCCATACCAACATCCAATGATACAATTGTGGATGAGCTTACTACCGTTCCTGGAACTATGGATGATTACGGAAAGAACGTCGGCACACAGCATCAGGGCAGGGACGACTTCGGCGCGGAGGAACCTGACGTCCAATGTGCCCAACAGTAGTGATGACCAAAGCGGGCCTCCACATACCCTATTCGACCTAGTCATAGATTCTCCAGCCCATAATCCATTGTGGAACGTTGCTTCATTTCATTATGGCGACCGAAGACTTTACCAAAAAGAAACTATGGGGTGGTCGTTTTACCGGAGAAACAGACCCGATCATGCACGCATTTAATGAATCTTTGTCGTATGACAAGCGTATGTGGGCACAGGACATCCGCGGCTCGCAGGCATACGCAAAGGCATTGATCGGTTGTGGCATCCTCACCGAGCAGGAAGCCCAGCAAATCATCGAAGGCTTGGACCAGGTCGGAAAGGAATGGGCCAATGGTACGTTTAAAGCTGCCCCAGAGGATGAGGACATCCATACTGCCAACGAACGCCGCTTGAAAGAGCTTATCGGCGCTGTGGCCGGTAAGCTGCACACTGGTCGCAGCCGCAACGATCAAGTTGCCACAGATATGCGCATGTGGATGCTGGATGAGGTCGATGTTCTTTTGAAACTTCTGAAAGAGCTTATTGGCGTGATGGCCAAGCGCGCAGGGCAAGAGGTGGATGTACTCATGCCTGGCTATACGCATCTACAGCGAGCCCAGCCTATTCGCTGGTCCCAGCTGCTGCTTTCGCATGCCACCTACTTTTTGTACGACCTTGAGCGTTTGCAGTCCCTGCGACCACGCGTATCTATGCTTCCTCTGGGTGCTGGACCCTTGGCAGGCAACCCTTTCGCTGGTTTGGACCGCAAAAAGCTGGCTGAGGACCTGGGTTTTGATACTGTGGGTATCAACAGTATGCACAGCGTCAGCGACCGTGACTTTATTGTTGAGATGCTTATGTGGACATCTCTCTTCTCCGTGCACATTAGCAAGGTGGCTGAAGACCTGATCATTTATTCATCGTCCGAATTTGGCTTTGTGCAGCTCAGCGACGCTTACAGTACCGGCTCGTCGATCATGCCCCAAAAGAAGAACCCTGACAGCCTCGAATTGCTGCGCGGAAAGAGTGGCCGTCTCTTTGGCAACATGAGTGGATTCATGATGTCGCTCAAGGGCATTCCTTCAACATACAACAAGGATTTGCAGGAAGACAAGGAGCCGCTATTTGACTCGATCGATACAACCAAGGCATGCTTGCAGATCTTGACGGGTGTGATCAGCACTTTGACGGTACGTTATTCAAAGCAACTAACCCATACAGATCAATGCACAAAAAATGCGTGGTGCGCTAACTACGGACATGCTTGCGACCGACTTGGCCGACTATCTGGTGCGCAAGGGTATTCCATTCCGCGAGACGCATCATGTCTCTGGCTCTGCAGTGAAGATGGCAGAGGACCGCGGATGCGAATTGTCTGATCTGACGCTGGATGACTTTCTTAAACTCAACCCGGCATTCGAGGCCGACGTGCAACGCGTTTGGGACCCGGAAGAGAGCGTCGAGCGTCGCAACGCAATCGGCGGGACGAGCCGCCGGGCCGTGCACGAACAAGTGGAGCACTTGCTCGCTCGGTGCCAATAGCGACACGTGTCATATGCAGGCTTCTAGAATCGGGGATTGGGTCCACCCCCCCCCCCTTGCGCCATGTAGCCGCTGCACGTGGAACCTTGAATCGCGGTCTGTGTCTCCTACCTAGCTAATACCATGAAGCCCTTCGCTGGTGCCGTGACTACAAGCACTCTTGCTTTGCTCGCTCTGCAATCTGCATCTGCTGATGTTGATGCTGACCGCCCGAAGTTCGTGCCCAGCCATGTCGATGGTCTGTTCGTGGAACAGTTCACCCCTGGTTGGGAGTCGCGTTGGGCGCTCTCTAAGACCAGCAAGATTCAGAGCGGTAGCGAGGAGGAGTTCAAGTACGATGGTATTTGGGCCGTTGAAGAGCCCTCTGTCTTCCCTGGTCTGATTGGCGATGACAGCCTGATCATGAAGAGCAAGGCCAAGCAGCACGCCATCAGCTCGCTGTTCGACAAGCCGATCACCTTCGATGGCACCAAGCCGTTTGTCTTGCAGTACGAAGTGAAGATGCAGAACGGCCTTTCTTGCGGTGGCGCGTACGTGAAGCTCCTGAACGCGGACGCTGGCAAGCTTGACTCGGAGAAGTTCGGTGACACGACTCCCTACTCGATCATGTTCGGCCCTGATCGCTGTGGTGCGGACAGCAAGATCCACTTCATCTTCCACCACAAGAACCCCAAGACTGGCAAGTACGAGGAGAAGCAGCTGAAGGTGCCTCCGCAGGCCAAGATTGCCAAGGTGTCGACGCTATACACGCTGATTGTCAACCCTGACCAGACCTTCGAGATCCTGGTGAACAACGACTCGGTGATGAAGGGTAGCCTGCTGGAGGACTTCCTCCCCCCTGTGAACCCGCCGAAGGAGATTGACGACCCTAAGGACAAGAAGCCCTCGAACTGGGTGGATGAGGCGGAGATCCCTGACCCCAAGGCCAAGAAGCCCAAGGACTGGGACGAGGATGCGCCCGCTATGATTGCGGACCCTGCCGCGAAGATGCCGAGTGACTGGCTCAAGGATGAGCCGCTCATGGTGCCTGACCCCGAGGCTGTGAAGCCCGAGGAGTGGGACGATGAGGAGGACGGCGAGTTCGTCCCCACACTCGTGCCGAACCCCAAGTGCCGCGACGTGTCGGGCTGTGGTGAGTGGGTGCCCAACCAGATCCCCAACCCCAACTACAAGGGCAAGTGGAGCGCTCCTATGATCAAGAACCCTGCCTACAAGGGTGAGTGGGCGCCGCGCAAGATCGCGAACAAGGACTGGTTCGAGGACAAGCAGCCGAACAAGTTTGCCTCCGTCGGTGGTGTGGGCTTTGAGCTCTGGACTATGGACGATGGTATCGCGTTCGATAACATTTACATTGGTAACGACCCCGAGACCGCCCTCAAGTTCGCCAAGGAGACCTTTGAGCTGAAGCTGCCCGTGGAGCAGAAGAGGGAGCAGAGCGACATTGAGAAGGACCCTGAGTTTGTGAAGGGCCAGAGCCGTGACCAGCCCGTTTGGGAGCGCGTTGTGTCGCAGATCCGCCACCGCACCAATGTGCTGGTGGACCGCCTGAGCAATGAGAACGATAAGGTGAACGTTCTCCTGCAGTCGAAGGACATCCTCTTCTTCTATGGTGCCGTGGTCGCTGTGCTGCTGGGCCTGGTGGGTCTGGCTGGCTCGCTGCTCAACGGTGGCTCTTCGGCGGCGGTCCCTGCTGCCAAGAAGGTGGATTCCCCTATTCCTCCTCCCAAGTCGGAGAAGGAGGAGGAGGCTGCCTCGACGGCAGTCCCCACCAAGACGACTGTCACCAAGCGCGTGCCGGTGACCGAGTCGAAGCCATAGACAACCCCGGTAGCCAAAGTCACGTGAAGTACGAACCAGGCACACGGTTGTGAGATGGACACCTACGTTGTTCCCCGCGGTTCCAACGCTGATCTGGCCACGACGACTATAGCACCACAGTCGCTGCTCGTTTCTTATGAGATTTCCGCTGTGGATAGCTGTAGGAGCTCTGTGGCTTGCAGCTGCTGCTTTGGCAGAAACACCAGCCAAGCGCACGTATGATTCGCATCATTATTATGTCGCAGAAATGCAAGCGACCCAGTCTTGCGGCGACACTGTTTCGCCCAAGCATGTAGCGCGGGCGCTCGGTGCGGAAATCGTTGAGCGTGTGGGAGAGCTCAACGATCATTGGCTTTTCAAGGCCCTGAAAAGTGACAAGCTCGCCCGCCGCTCCGTCCTGGCTGAAGTCGACGAGCAAGACGACCCTGTGTTGCAGCGGTATGCATCGTGGAAGCACGCGAATCTGGAGCGGCGCACATGCATTGGTGACCACTGCGTTTCTATGGGATGCTTGACTGCGTCGGTCCGCACGTTGGAGCGCCAAAAAGTCCGTCAGCGACATAAACGCTCGGTCATTTACGACCCGAAAGCCATGCGCGATGTATACCCAAACCTTCTACCCCCCATACCCGCCACGGAGGCGTGGATGAAGGAGCGCGCCCCTGTGCCAGCACGCAACTGGACGGCTGAATTTGCTGAGACGTTTCAGGTCCGAGACCCTCTGTTCTACAAGCAGTGGCATCTTGTAAACAATGAACTACCTGGCCATGACTTGCACCTAGACGGTGCATGGAAAGCAGCGACAGGAAAAGGCGTCACTGTTTCTTTGATCGATGACGGTATCGACTACTCCCATCCGGATTTGGCAGCCAATTTTGATGCCAAGGGTTCTTACGACTTTAATGACCACAGAGAACTACCGGAGCCTCGTCTAGCAGACGATATGCACGGCACTCGCTGCGCAGGGGAAATTGCCTCAATCAAGAACGATGTGTGTGGTGTGGGTGTCGCACCAGAATCTCGCGTCTCGGGTGTGCGAATCCTCTCGGGGCCCATTAGCGATGCGGACGAAGCAGCGGCTCTAAACTATGGATACCAAACCAACAGTATTTACAGTTGCTCGTGGGGTCCCTCGGACAATGGGCAAAGTATGGATGCTCCCAAGGGCCTTGTCGCCAAGGCACTGCTCAATGGCATTTACAACGGGCGTCAAGGACGCGGCAGTTTGTTTGTCTTTGCTGGCGGCAATGGCGGTGCATCGGATGATCAGTGCAATTTTGATGGGTATACCAATTCCATCTATACCATCACAATTGCGGCTGTGGACAGCCAGGGACACCGACCCTATTACTCGGAGATGTGCAGCGCCATTATAGCCAGCAGCTGGAGCTCTGGCAAGGGCGAGATGATTTACACAACCAATGTGCGTGGCGAATTCAACCGTACATGCACTTCGTCCCATGGCGGTACTAGTGCGGCGGCTCCCCTGGTGGCTGGTATGCTCGCTCTTGCCCTTGAAGTTCGCCCTGACCTCACCTGGCGCGATGCGCAGCACTTGCTGATCAAGTCCAGCACGGTGACCAGCCCGGATGACCCAGACTGGCAGCGCACGGCGGCTGGATACATGTACAGTCACAAATTCGGCTTTGGTGTGGTGGATGCTACGCGGCTTGTCAGCGAGGCCAAAAAGCACACGCTTGTGCCTCCCCAGGCTTGGTACGAGATGCCACGCAAGAATGTCAGTCAATCTATCCCACCACAACAATCCGTCAACTCGACATTTACGATCACACGCGAGATGATCGAGCAGGCCAACGTTGGATCACTGGAGCATGTAACGGCCACCTTCTGGATTCGTCACCACCGACGCGGCAATGTCAAGGTTGTATTGTACGGCCCCCACGGTACTAAGAGTGTACTTGCAAGCCCGCGGCGGTACGACAGCGACACGAACGGTTTCCCAGGCTGGACCTTCATGACGCTGAAGCATTGGGACGAGGAGCCAGTGGGAACATGGACGGCTGAGGTGTCAGACCACACCAAGGCGGAAGATACGGGGAATATGACGGAGGCAGGGCACTTTGAGGGCTGGTCGTTGTCTCTATGGGGCGCTGCAAAGAACGCCAGCTTTGCGCGCCCGTGGAACTTCCCGAAAGATTCGGAGGAGTACACGATGCAGCTGTCGGCAGCACCGAGCACGACAGTGCTAGGCTCGCTACCTGCTCAGCAGTCTACGTCAATCTCGGCGGAATCCTCACGTATTCTTGTCAAGCCGACCCATGCGCTGCCCACGGACCATTTCCAAGACCCAGGGGAGGCAAATCATGTGTTTGGTCAGAGCTACTCGCCCCAGAAGCCTGAGGCTGATACGGCCTACTTGCCGTGGTCGAGCCAGCTGTCGACCATGGCGTACATTTTGGCAGCTATCTTGATCGTGGCCTTACTTGCGTTGGCTGCCTACATGCTGTTCCTACGATACCAAGCCCGGAACAGTGGACGATACCAGCATGTGCCCGCAGATGATGAGGCCATCCAGCTCAATTGGCAACCGGGCCAGCGGGGTTCGTCTCAGCTGCAAACCCGCGATTTGTACGACGCATTTGCGCTGGACGATGACGAGGTGGACGAAGACGAAGCTTCTGCGCCGACGACCCCCGTGGACAGCGATAAACCCACACAAGATGCTCCTCCCGCCCCGGAGACCTAGGTAGACCGTCGGTCCATGCCTCCAAATACGAGTGTAATGCTAGCACAATGGAAGAGCGTAAGAATATGTACAATCCACAGAGTATGTACTGCTAGGACATACATGAGATTAATCCAAAAAGTAGGCTGAGTTAGTACCTCGCACGTACTTGCAAACAAAGCCTAACATGATGGCCAACAGGGTATATGGCTGGAAAATCACATAACGGTCGAGTCGTGCAGGTCGCATCAGGAAGCGCCGACGCAAAGAAGGCTCCTCTTCCGCGTCCTCGTCGGCATCCGGGTCGTCAACAGCGTCCCTGGTGCGTGATGTGCCATTGTTCGGGGCTGGTTGTGCTTCTTGGCCCATGCGCAAAAGATTGGTGAAGGTAGTCAATGTATTTTGAAGCTCTCGGTTTTCTTGCTCTGACGGCTGTGTATCACTGGTCCTCTGCTCCTCACGCACTTCCAACTGCTGTACTAATTGCGAAAGTGTGGATTGAAGGAGCCGTGCATCTTCAGGAGAGCGAGCAAGGGTGGGCCGTGCTCGTCGCGTCCGAGGCCAGTGCGCAAAGCGAGACTCGTACATGAAGAAGAAGGGGAGCTGCGTCAGTCATCTAGTACATACCAGGGGGAAGAAGAAACCAATCATGAGACCCTGAAGTATGCTCATCGATATGGACGGTGCATCGGAGCGGATAGGCGCCGTACCCATATTATCAATCCATTGCTCTTCCAAGCGGTACGCATAGTCTTGCTCGTCCTCTTGGCGAATCAAGTCGCCCGTGTACGCTCGAGAAAGCCCTGACTGCAAATGGAACTGCTCGCGCATGATTTGAACGTCCACAGCAGACATGCCGGCCGTATATCGCAGCCGGTCGAAGCCGCGCGCCTCGTGTGTGGGATTTGGAGTGGGTATTTCATTGCCATATGACACATCTTCCCCAGAAGGACCGATAGAACATTGCAAGAAAGCCGTTGGAAGGCACAAGACGTCGGGCGCCTGGACGCCATCCCCCTCCAGGTCAAAGTCAACAAGCCGCTGCTTGCCGCGTTGCTTGTCAGACATGTCGCCATCTTGATGAGCTCGTTTCATCGTAAATGTGTCTTGGTCAAGTGGCTCACGATTCAGGAGCATCGTGACAGAATGACCCTCTTCGTCCTCATGAGCGATGGAATCGAGCCACGAAGCAAGTCGGACACCATTCGGAAGTACTTTCCCAAGATAAATAAGTCGCAAGCGCTTTCCTGAAATATCAGGGTAAGATTCAACAATCTGATATGTCAGAGTCTCGCTACTCACCCGTTCCTTTAGCTGACCGACAGTCAGTTCGACCAAGCGCGGCCAGTGGCGCTCACTCTCCTCCTCAACTCGCTCATACACCAGGTCCATGTGCACGTCCTCTATCGTGGGGTCCGTAAACCGCACGACGAGTGGACGCAGGCTCAGACCAGTAGGCTGTCCAGACAATGACATGCGAAGCACAAGGACGCGAGCGTTTCAAGACGAAGCACGCACAGAGCAAGTGACACCTACGTAGAAGCCTAGTAGGCACCTCCACAAGTAACCCTAGAGAAGTAGCGATCGGGCCACCCACATACAACACTAAAGGAAATCAGGGGCTACCAACGCGTCCCTAGATCCTTTTGTAAACCATGGGGAGTGCCTTTCCCTCTACAACGGGCACTGCTATTTCGAGCTCGATACCCGAGATACCCACAGTAATTGTGGAAGCACCATGCGCCTAATCGAGCCATCGTATGCTCTCCCACCAACTACGTCGAAGATGCAAGGGAGGCAGGAAGTGCTGTTTACGTATGTTTCGAACCCAAAGATCCCAAGACATATATGGAATATTTGAAATGGACTGGAGAGGATCCACTTAACAAGGCTGCGAGCCATCGCTCGGCACAGTGCACACCGGGACGGTGGAGCATTTGAGCCTACTAGGTAGATATCTCCACTACGTAACACACCCCGGGCGGGAGCGGCGATCGTCGAGCGTCGCTCTGAACGATACCACATCCTTGCGCTATGTTGCCTTCACTGTCGCTACTGTCGAGCGCAGGTGGTGCGTTGGTCGCTGGTGTCCTTGTATATGCGGTCCATGAGTCGATGAAGGACCAGACCCGCTACATGGTTACCACCATGCACCAAAAGGCAGATGCACTGGGCACGGCCGATACCGACTTTGACCCCGCAACAGGCCAGCGCCGGCCGCCGCTCTCGGCGTACCACCCTCGTCTTCCGACATTCTGGGAAGAGATGCAGGCGCGATGGAATGTACGTAATACGACTCTGACGAATAGCACTACCTTACCAAGGCGGTCCACTCGGTGCGTCACTCCGACCTTATGGACTCGCTCGAGACGGCCAAGGGTCCTATTCCTTCCATTTCCTCGGTTGGATCGGTTCGCGAGGCTCTAGAGTCGCTTGCACCTCGTGCCCCTGACGCCCAGCCTCAATTTGGTATCCTTCACCACGTGTACGGTGACGCCAATACTCACTACATGGGCCAGGGTGCGTCGCTGCGGTGAAAATTGTATCTAGATAGGTTCTATGGCCTATAGCATGTGCGCCCATGTTCGAGGACATCGGACGAAGCCCCTGCGAACGTGGTGGTATGATAGAAAATATTTTATACGCGCCAACCGAGCACGCGTCGCGGCGTGGTTCTGCACACGGACCGACGACCAGCGGCATTGTCAGGTACGATGTCGTCGGAAGAGAAGCTCGGTCCCAATGAGGGAGAGCGCCGCGCACAGCGCCGCATGGAGCAGAACCAAAATCTCGATGCGAGTCGCTCCAACATGAACCGGCAAAAGACGGTGGACAGTCTGAAGCGCTTTAGCTACTTGCTGGGCCAGACAGAGCTGTTCCAGCACTTTATTGATATCAAGAAAGACCGTGATCCGGACTTTGCTCGTTTGCTGGAAGAGTCAGCGCAACAGCGTACGAAGAAAAAGAAGGGTAGCAGTAACAGTGACCAGCGGCACCACCGCAAGTCGGAGCGTGAAGAGGACGAGGAGCTCTTGCACGACGAGGATGCCGAGGACGAGGACGAAACGTTCATGTTCCGCGAGAGCCCTGGCTATGTGAAGGGCGGTACGATGAAGGAGTACCAGATTCAGGGTCTGAACTGGCTCATTTCGCTGTATCAGAACGGCATCAACGGTATCCTGGCAGATGAGATGGGTCTCGGAAAGACACTTCAGACCATCAGTTTCTTGGGTTTCCTCAAGTACTACCGTGACACGCCGGGTCTGCATTTGATCGTGGTGCCCAAATCGACACTGGACAACTGGGTGCGTGAGTTGGAGAAGTGGGTGCCTGGTTTCCGCATTATTACCTTGCAAGGCAGCAAGGAAGAGCGCCAAAGCGTGATTCAGGAGAAGCTGCTGTCGCAGGAATTTGATATCCTGGTGACTAGCTATGAAATGTGCTTGCGCGAAAAGCCATCGCTGCAAAAAATGTCATGGGAGTACATTGTGATTGATGAGGCCCATCGCATCAAGAACGTGGATTCGGCGCTCTCGCAAATTGTGCGTGCATTCAACTCGCGAAGCCGCTTGCTGATCACGGGTACGCCGCTGCAAAACAACCTCATGGAGCTTTGGAGCTTGCTCAACTTTCTGCTCCCCGACGTGTTTTCGTCCGCGGACGACTTTGAAGCCTGGTTCCAAGGCAAGGGCGACGAGAGCCATGAAGACGAGGCGAAGGGCAGCATTGTCCAGCAGCTGCACAAGGTGTTGCGCCCCTTCTTGCTGCGTCGTGTCAAGGCGGACGTGGAGCACAGTTTGCTGCCCAAGAAGGAGATCAATGTATTTGTGGGTCTGACCGACATGCAGCGCAAGTGGTACAAGTCGCTGCTGGAGAAGGACATTGATGCGGTCAATGGTGCTTTGTCGCGTAAGGAAGGCAAGACGCGTTTGCTCAACATTGTCATGCAGCTGCGCAAGTGCTGCAACCACCCGTATTTGTTTGATGGCGCTGAGCCTGGCCCTCCATTCACCACCGACGAGCACCTCGTGGACAACAGCGGCAAGATGGTGATTCTTGACAAGCTCCTGAAAAAGATGAGGGAGCGTGGTTCCAGGGTGCTCATTTTCAGTCAGATGAGTCGTATGTTGGACATTCTCGAGGATTACTGTCTGTTCCGCTCGTACAAGTACTGCCGCATTGACGGTAGCTCGCTGCATGAGGACCGTATTGTCGCCATTGATGAGTACAACCGGCCCGACAGCGACAAGTTCATCTTTTTGCTGACGACGCGTGCCGGTGGTCTCGGTATCAATTTGACGTCGGCCGATATTGTGGTGCTGTTCGACAGCGACTGGAACCCCCAGGCGGACTTGCAAGCCATGGACCGTGCGCATCGTATTGGTCAGAAGAAGCAGGTGTATGTGTACCGCTTTGTCACGGATCAGTCGATCGAGGAGCGCATTCTTGAGCGTGCCGCGCAGAAGTTGCGACTGGATCAGCTCGTGATCCAGCAAGGTCGCACCTCGGCTCAGCCGAAGGGAGCACAGAACAAGGATGACCTGGTCGATATGATCCAGCACGGTGCTGAGCGCATCATCAACTCGAAAGAGTCGATGGAGGTCAAGGACGACATTGACGCCATTATTGCCCAGGGTGAAGCGCGTACAGCGGAACTGCAGGCCAAGTACCAGCAGTTTACGAGCCTGGATGAGCTGACAAACCTGCGCAATGATTCGACCTACGGCTGGGACAGCGAGCAGAACAAGGGCCGCAAGCCCAGTGCAGGTATTTGGATCGAGCCTGCGAAGCGTGAGCGCAAGCAGAACTACTCGATTGACAGCTACTACCGCGATGCAATGCGTAGCTCTAGCAAGCCCGCACAGCCCAAGGCGCCACGCGCACCGAAGCAGGTGTCGACGCCCGAGTGGCAGTTCTACCCCCCGCGGCTGATTGAGCTGCAGAACCGCGAGACGGCGGCGTACCAGCGGAGCCTGAATTACCAGGTGCCCAAGCCTGAATCCAACGACCCGGCAGCTGAGGAGCAGCGTGCAAAGGAGCAGAAGATCATTGACGAGGCTGAGCCGCTTACGGAGGAGGAGCAGGCTGAGAAGGAGGCGCTAGCGCAGGAGGGCTGGAGCGAGTGGAACCGCCGCGACTTTCAACAGTTTGTCAAGGGCTGTGAGAAACACGGTCGTACGGCGTATGCAGCCATTGCCGAGGAAATTGGACTGGGCGAGAAGAGTGAGGCCAATGTGCGCGCGTACTCGCAAGTGTTCTGGGAACATGTGCATGAGCTGAGTGACGGAGATCGCATTGTGCAGCGTGTCGAGGAAGGTGAGACGAAGCGCAAGAAGCTCCAGCACCACGAGCGTCTGCTGCGTCGCAAGGTGGATGCCTATGGCGTGCCGCTGCAGGAGCTCAAGCTGGTGTACAATCAGGCGAAGGGCAAGGCGTACTCGGAGGATGAAGATCGCTTTTTGCTGGTGCGCCTGGCCGACTATGGACTGAGTGGCGAAGATGTCTATGAGCGTATCCGAGCGGATGTGCTGGGCTACCCCGAGTTCCGTTTCAACTGGTTCATCAAGAGCCGTACGCCACAGGAGCTAGCGCGTCGCTGCCACACGCTCCTCACGCTCGTGGTCAAAGAGGAAGAAGAGCTGGAGGCGGCGGCCAGTGCCGAGAAGAAGACCAAGAAGCGTCGCGCTTCCGAGGCACGTGCGCCGGCGTCGCGGCCTGCGAGCCGCTCGCGACGTTCGTAGCCGCAGCGACCTCCACTTATAGACGTAGCCCGAGCATCTTGGATAAATTGCAAAAATGCCAACAAACACTTTGGAGAGCGGCTGTCGAGCGCGGATTCTTCTGTGCCACAATGAATGTCGGTGAACTACTCACCAACTCACTCTCGCCAGGTACGCTGCGTTATGGCTAATATTGTAGATCATGGTACACGGCAGGCAGCAGAGCATGCGCTTGAAACGGCAGCGCGCGACAACTACGTACGTTACGACGGTCAACTAACCTGTAGCCCATGTATATGACGTCGCTCTCCGCAGAGCTTGCGAATGAGCCGTCGCTGCCACACATTCGCGCGGCCTCAGGTCTGGCGCTCAAGAATGCGCTCGCTGCGCGTGACCCCAAGCGGGCACAGGAGTATGCGGAGCGCTGGACGCTGTTGCCCGCAGAAGCCCGTGACCAGGTGAAGAGCAAGGTGCTCATGACGCTCAGCAGCAGCGAGAGCCGCGCCGGTACAGTGGCTGCGCAGGTCACTGCGGCGGTGGCAGCCATTGAGCTGCCGCGCGGCATGTGGCCGGACCTCGTGTCGCAGCTTCTCGCCGCGATTGGCGATTTGAACAACCCGCGTCAGCGGCAGGCGGCGCTGCAGGCGATCGGTTTCACCTGTGAGGTGGTGGATCCCGCTGTGCTGGCGACGCAGTCCAACGAGATTCTCACGGCGGTCATTCAAGGTGCGCGGAAAGAAGAAACGGTGCCGGAGGTGCAGCTTGCTGCGCTACAGGCGCTGCTCAACTCGCTCGAGTTTGTGCGTGGCAACTTTGAGCGCGACGGCGAGCGCAACTTTATCATGCAGGTGGTGTGTGAGGCCACACAGTCGGCGCATGTCCCGGTCAAGGTGGCTGCGTTCGAGAACCTGGTGCGCATCATGCAGCTGTACTACGACAAGATGCGTTTCTACATGGAGCAGGCCCTGTTCGGTCTTACGGTGCTGGGCATGCGCGACGCAGAGCCGAATGTGGCGCTGCAAGCCGTGGAGTTTTGGAGTACGGTGTGCGATGAGGAAATTGAGTTAGCGCTCGAGGCCGCGGAGGCCGCGGAGTTCAACGAAGAGCCCGCGCATGTGTCCCACCACTTTGCGCGCGTGGCTCTGCCCGAGATTGCGCCCGTGCTCATGGAGCTGCTCACGCAGCAAGACGAAGACAGCGATGAGGACGAATGGGACACGGCCAAGGCCGCCGGTACGTGTCTGGGTCTGCTCGCCCAGGTCGTCGGCGACCAAATTGTGTCGCTGGCCGTGCCGTTTGTGGAAGGAAACATCAAGTCGCCCGACTGGCGGCGCCGGGAGGCGGCGCTGATGTGCTTTGGCAGCATCATGGACGGTCCGGAGAGCAAGTTGCTGATGACCCTCGTCACCCAGGCCCTCCCGACCGTGCTTGAGACGCTGCAGGACCCCTCTGTGGCAGTCAAGGACACCACAGCGTGGACGCTCGGCCGTATGTGTGAGTTTGTGTACGATGCGATTACACCGGAGGTGCAGCTGGGTCCAGTCATCCAGGCGCTGCTGCACGCGCTGCAGGACCAGCCGCGCATTGTGACACACTGCTGCTGGGCCCTGATCAACCTGGCGGAGCGCAAGGGGATCCTCGCGTCGCTGGACGATGTGGACCCGCCGACGACGTCGCTGTCGCCGTACTTTGAGACGATGGTGGCGCAGCTCATGCAAGCCACGGACCGCTCCACGAACGAGTCCAACAGCCGGACCTCGGCGTACGAGGCGCTGGCCTCTGTGGTGGCCAACAGTGCGACGGACTGCTTGGTGCAAGTGAGCACAGTACTGGTGCACATGGTCGAGCGCCAGGAGGCGCTAAACGGCATGGTGTCGCAGCTAGTCGGTCTGGACGACCGCAACAACTGGGCCGAGCTGCAGAGCAACTTGTGCAGTGTCATCATTGCCGCGGTGCGCCGGCTGCAGGCGGGTATGGCCCCGATTGGCGACCGCTTGATGACGTCGCTGCTGATGCTGATTCAAAACAGCGGCAAGCAGCCGACGGTGCTGGAGGATGCGTTTGTGGCCGTCGGTACGGTGATTGTGGCGCTGGAGGCCGACTTTGAAAAGTACCTGGATGCCTTCCTGCCGTTCCTTGTCGAAGGTCTGCGCAACCACGAAGAGCACCAGCTGTGCACGATTAGTGTGGGCATTGTGGGCGACGTGTGCCGCTCGCTGAACGAGAAGGTGGCCAAGTACAGTGAGACGCTCCTGGCGGCCCTGTTTGAGGACCTGCAGAGCCCCGTGCTGCACCGCAACGTAAAGCCGCACATTCTGAGCTGCTTTGGCGATATGGCCATGGCGATTGGTCCCGCGTTCGAGACGTATCTGCCGAGTGCCATGACGGTGCTGCAGCAGGCCAGCATGGTGCAGAACCCTGTGGAGTCGGTCGACTACGAGATGATCGAGTACGTGAACGACTTGCGGGAGGGCATTGCCGAGGCCTATGTGGGCATCCTCTCGGGTATGCGTGGCGGTGGCCAGATGGAGCTGCTTGCGCCGTACATCGATGCGATGCTCGCGTTTGTGGGTCTTGTGGCCTCCGACGGCATGGACCGCTCCGAGTCGCTGCTGCGGGCTACGATTGGTCTACTGGGCGATATGGCATCGGCGTTCCCGGCCGGCCCTGTGCTGGACAAGCTGCAGCAGCCGTGGGTGATGGACTATATCAAGCTGGGCCGCAGCCGCGGCAACAGCTCCGACACGCGCAAGACCGCCAACTGGGCCCGCGAAGTGATCAAGGCCTCGGCCGGGTCGATGGGGGCGCCGGTCCTATGACTCCGTAGCGATTAGTCATCGAGACAGCGACGAAGCCTGGGCTGCCGCAGCGCCGTGCGGCGGGGACAGCATCTCTGTTCTCCCCATGACAGACGCTGTGTACGCGAACGACACGCGCGTGGTCGGCAATGACCCGCTCATTTCGCCTATCCTTTTGATGCATGAACTGCCTGTGACGGACGCCGCCAAGCAGGTGATTGCGCGTGGTCGCCAGGAGGCCGTACGTGTGATTCACGGCCAGGACGACCGCTTGCTGGTGGTGGTCGGCCCGTGCTCGATCCACGACCCGGAGGCTGCGCGTGAGTATGCGCGCCGCTTGAAGGAGGCGTACGAGTCCCGCTGGAAGGAGGGTCTCGTGATCGTCATGCGCGCCTACTTTGAGAAACCCCGCACGACGGTCGGCTGGAAGGGTCTGATCAACGACCCGAACCTCGACGGCTCGTTCCAGATCAACCGTGGTCTGCACTTGGCCCGCAAGCTGCTGATCGATATCAACGAGATCGGCCTGCCCGTCGGTTGCGAGGTGCTGGACACCATCTCGCCCCAGTACCTCTCGGACCTGTACTCGTGGGGTGCAATCGGCGCTCGTACCACCGAGTCGCAGCTGCACCGTGAGCTCGTGTCGGGTCTGTCGATGCCGATTGGCTTTAAGAACTCTACGGACGGCGGCATTGGCGTTGCGGTGGACGCCATCCGCGCGTCGTCGCAGCCCCATGCGTTCATGGGCGTGACGAACCAGGGTTTGGCCTCGATCGTGAAGACGGCCGGCAACCCTGACTTGCACATCATCCACCGTGGTGGCAAGCGTGGCACCAACTTTGACGCGCAGAGCATCGAGACGAGCAAGGTCGACCTGCTCAAGACGCTGCCGGACCGCCACCCCAGCATCATGATCGATGTGAGCCACGGCAACAGCAACAAGGACTTCCGCAACCAGCCCAAGGCGGCCGAGGACATTGCGCAGCAGATTATCCAGGGCCAGACTGCCATTACCGGTATCATGATTGAGTCGCATATTCACGAAGGCAAGCAGAGCGAGCCGAAGAACGGCCAAAAGGACGCGCTGCAGTACGGTGTGTCGATCACCGATGCATGCGTCAGCTTCGAGACGACCGTCGAGATGCTCGACCGCCTGAACGCCGCGGTACTCGAGCGCCGCCGCCGCCGAAACTAAGAGCGTGTCATGGCCCGGTACGCTGCAGAGAGACGCAGCGCCGAGGTGCTCGGAAGCGATGCTCGGGCCGTGGGCGATAGTGCCAGCACCTCGGCCCATTCACGCAGCGGCGCCGACGATGCATTGAGTGCACTGGCCATCGTACTTAGATAGTCCACATCCGCCGCGAGTTGCAAGCGATCATAGTCGGCCTGCTGCACCAAATGCGGTAGCACATCCCCCTCCAGATCCGCCAGCAAGGTCCGCGTAAGCGACCGCAGCCATAGCGACAAGACATGGTCGGTAGCGGACGCTGCGGAGGCGGCATCGTCCACCTGCGTCAGCAACTGCGCCGAGAGCGCTCGCGCCTCGCGCCGCACAAGTCGGGCACCACCCTCGTCCTCGTGCGCCCACGGCAAGAGATCCACCTGAAACGCAAAGTGCGGCAGCTCTCGCTCCACCAGCGATTCGAGCAGCCGCGGCAGGTTCAAAAGGCCTTCGCCCAAACGCACCATGCCCTCCGTAGGACTGCGACTGAACGAAGGGACAGGAACACGCGCATCGGCCGCGCTGGGCGCCGCAGGCGCAGGCTCTGGGCGCCGCCATGCGCCATGCACACGGTACGCCTCGAGGTGCCGTCTAAACGCAGCGAGAATCAACTCGAGCACGAGCTGGTGCGCCGCCCATGTCACGCGCTCCATCGCCACGTCCGGCGCATCCAGTCGCGCCGCTGGCGCACTAGACGTAGCAGGGAGTAGCACATTTATGGACGTGCGTCGTACGCTGTCCGTCGGCGCTTGCACAAGTTCATGCGCGGCACGCGCCACAGCCAGCAACTGCACACCGGCACGCACAAGGTCCCAATCGTGCACGGCGTCCATATGATCGTCGTGCAATACGTGCGCGGCAGGCGGCGCAGAAGACCGCATATGCTGCCGGAAACGCGTGCGGACCGTGTCCATGGTCGTACAGAGACGCTGCACACACGGCTCGTACAGGGCCGACGTGAGCGCGGCCCGTACATCGGCGGCGCAGGCGCCGCCGGTAAACGCTGCCATGCGCTCAAGTGCTGCATCGCGCATCGTGGCACACAGGGCCACCTGCTCATGAAGCAGATCAGCCACATGGCCCACACACGGTGTCCAAGCCGCAGCGCCATCGTGGCCCAACGAGGTCACCCAAATTCGACCGAGACGCGATTCAAAGTTTGGCTCCGTGGCATGCCATGCGTGGGCGAGGTATCTTTCCTCCAATGAGCGGTACGTATGCTGGAACGGCTGGAAGGCGTCGCGCAGCCAGGCGTGCCATTCCACAGATAGCGTCGTGACGCGGCAGGGACGGGGCGGTGGGGGCGGCTGCCCGTGTGGCGTAAGGAGCGCCTGCCATGCCTGTGCATGGTGGCCCACCTGCGTAAAAGCTTGCACCAAATCAGGCAGCGGCGCCGTGCGGTGACTTTGCAAGTAGCTTGCCAGCGAAGGCCGCACGTTGGCGAGCGTGGTGGCCAGGAGCAGTACTGCAAAAGCACCGTGGCCCCACACGGCCGGCGCCAGAACCGCGACTTCTTGCTGCACGAGGCGTGTCAAGGCGATACCCAGCGCCTCGATGGCATCCGGCATGGAGCGCGACTGTGCTTCGTGCCAAGCTGCTTGGACCGATTCAGCGCGTGTGGCGGTGTAGAGTGTATCAAACACGGGCGCTTGGCCCACCTGCGTGAGAACGTCGGCGAAAGTACAAATGTCATGTACGTTCAAGTCGCGGACCGCCCGTACGAGCGAGGGCGTCACCGCATCGACCAAGGCGTGCACCAACTCGGTGTGTACGCGGCGCTGGCGCTCCACGTACGCACTCGCCGCATCAAACGGAGCGAGACTCGCCTCAACATGGCGCAGTCGCTCGGCCGCTTGTAGGTACTGTTTATCGGCCAGCAGCGCTGAGACGTTTGTGCGAACAAGCGACCATGCATCTACTGCCTGAAGCATATCGCGGGCCACCTGCATATGCTGCTTGGCGCGTGCGAGACGGTGCACATGGTCGAGGGTGGCCGCGGACGCCGCGCGCTCCGGCGCCGTGGGTTTGCACACCTCTTGGTACGAGGATTGCGCCGCGTGCATCTCTTGGCGGAGGCGCTTTGTCTCCTCGGCCACACGCTGGATTTGAGTCACGGCGTGTGGTACCACCTGCGTGGCCTGCTGCATATGGAACGTGGTCTTAGTGGCCACATCGGCACGTCTCTCCTCGAGTGCGGTATGTAAACGCATAAGCTCTTGTAAGAGCGGCTCTAGCGACAAAATACCAGCGTCGGTCAAACGTTGTGACCACGGTCCGCACGGCTTGGCATCGGCAGGCGCCTGCACCGTAGCCAAGTGGGCCTGGAGCCATGCGACGCGGTCCGTAAGTGCCTCGTTAGGATCGATCATGGCCCCTGCTGCGCTAGGCGCCTCTGCCCCGCTGTGCGAGGGCGTGGGCGTCGACAGAGGCGACATGCGCGCTACGTGACACAGCGTGATCGCCTGTGGTGGAGGCCCACGGCCGGGGCAGGCACTTGGCCAACTACGCCACTATTTAGAGCTTGGTGGGCTTGAACGACACGCCCTTGGCAATGTTGCCGTTAAGAGCTTCGACGCCCTCCTTGATGGCCTTCTGCTCAAACTCCGAGAGCTGGCCAAGGGGCTGGATGGCCGACACACCGTCGCGGCCCAGGGTAATGGGCACGCTGAAGAAGGCCGTGTCGTTGCCAATCACGCTCTTGATCTGCTCGGCGCCCTGGGCGTCGGCGTTGAGGTCAATGTAGCTGTACTGGGGGCGCTCCAGCGAGTGGCCCTGCGCAGCAGCCAACACCGCCTCGGCGAAGCGGGCACCAGCAAAGGCCATCGACAGCGTGGCGCTACCAGCGTTGTTCTTCGCCTTGACCACGTCGTCACCACCAAACTGGATGTGGTGCGTGACCTCCTCAATGGCCTTCTGGTCGCCATTGAACTTGGGCTCGCTCTGCGAGAGCAGAGGAATGATGGTCGTGCCCGAGTGGCCGCCAATGACAGGGACGTGGAACTGGGGCGCCTCGGTGGGGCGGCCCTCGGCCTCCGCCACAAAGGTCGAGGCACGCACAACGTCCAGCGTGGTCACACCGAACAGGCGCTTGGGGTCGTACGTGTTGTGCGCCTTGAACACCTCCGCAAAGATGGGGACCATCGAGTTGACGGGGTTCGAGATGACGAGCACAAACGCCTTGGGAGCGTTCTTCGCGATCGACTCCGCAATGCCGTACACAATCGAGGCGTTGGCGTTGAACAGGTCGTCACGCGTCATACCCGGCTTGCGCGGCATACCGGCGGGAATGATCACCAGCTCCGTGCCCTGCAGCGCCTTGGCCATACCGTCGTTCTCCGGCAAGAAGCCCGAGACGGGGGCGGCCGAGTTGATGTGCGACAGGTCGGTGGCCACACCGATCGTGTTCACCACATCGTACAGAGAGAGCTCACTCACGTACTTGGACTGCTTGAGCAGCAGCGAGAGAGGTTGGCCAATACCACCAGCAGCACCAATAACCGTAGCCTTCATGTTCACGTTCGTGGGGAAGGACCGGGCGGTCCGTTGGGCCCCGCACGGGGGCCGGAAGCCGGGTCACGTGAAGTAGACAACCTATGACGGGCGAGCACGGGCCTTGCCCTTGTCCGGGCGGGGCGCCGAGGGTATCTCGGAGGGCGGCGCCGGCGCCGCTGGTTGGGCAAATTGGCGCTGCACCTCGCGGTAGTGCGCCATCTCCTGGGGACTCACGGACGGCGTCAGCTCCTTCAAGGCCTCTTCAAAGTGGCGCCGGTGCACCTTGACTTGCACCTCGTGCGGCTCCGCGAGCTCCGCGAGGTAGAACGGCGGTGTGATGGGCGTCGGCCAATGCTGTCGCGCGCCGGTGCGGGGCAGCGCATCCACACGTGCCACCGCCGCATCGATCTCGGCGGCCTTGGCCGTCATCGCCTTGAGCATGGCATCGGAGCACAGGGCGTAAAAGTCAGCGCCGGTCAGGTGGAAGGGGCACTGCTCCGCAATCACACGCAAATCGCTTACGTCTTCGTCCAGCGTAAATTTGCGGGTGAGCGCTTGTAGAATATGAAGCTGCGCCTCGTGCGTTTCGGCAACCGACAGGTACAACAAACGGTCAAAGCGGCCAGGACGTAGCAGCGCAGGATCGAGCAGATCCGGCCGGTTCGTAGCGCCCATGACAAACACGTCGCTGGCCGCGGCGCCGGACGACATACCATCCAGCTCCGCCAACAGCTGACTCACAATGCGGTCCATCACGCCGCCCGAGTCGCCCTGCTGGCCTCGCTTGGGCGCAATCGAGTCCAGCTCGTCAAAGAAGATCACACACGGCCTGGCATCGCGTGCTTTTTGAAAGACACGGCGCACATTCGCCTCTGACTCTCCAATGTACATGTTCAGCAGCTCGGGGCCCTTGACGGAAAAGAAGTTGAGAGCACACGTCGTGGCCACCGCCTTGGCCAGCAGCGTCTTGCCCGTACCAGGCGGGCCATACAGCAGCACACCGCTGCGCTTCTTGACGCCATCACTGAAGAGCTCAGGGTGCAGCAGCGGCAGCTGCACCGTATCCAGAATCTCGTGCTTGACACTGGCCAGGCCACCAACATCGTCCCACGTTACATTGGGGATCTTGGGAGCGCCCATACTCTCGCTGTACGAGGCACGCACCTGGCCCAGCGCCTCGTCCAAGTCCGCGGCGCTTATGACAGGGCGCGACGCCCCTACACTGGACATAGTGGTCCCCAGTCGCGCAGCACGTTGCACGCTCGCCACATGCGCACGCGCTACGATGCCTTGCAGGTCCGCGGCCAGCAGGGCAGCCGTTTGCACGGCCAGCGACGGCACATCGACGTCCGCACCAACGGCGTACGGCGCCAAGGCCATGCGCAGCCACTGCGCACGCACTGGCTCAGCGGGCGGTGCCAACTCGATACTCTCATGGAACAGGCCACGCAGCGCAGCAGGGCATCGCTCCGCCTCCTCGGCCGTAGCCACGACAAAGAGCGGCGACGCATCGTTAGGCTGGAGGCACCGCTGGAGAAGACGCACAATCGCCCCCTGCGCGGCCTCGGACGCATTCGAGCGCACAAGCAGGTCGATATCGCGCAGCAGCAGCACGCACGGCGCACAAGCTCGTGCGCGCTCGCAGCGCGCCAGCAGGGCCCCTTCCGTGTGTGCATCGCTATCGCCCACAAGAAGAGGGCACGCCAGCTCCCATAAGTGGGCGCCGGTACGCTGAGCGGCCCATCGGACGAGCGTGCGTTTTCCGATACCCTGCGCGCCGGTGAGGAGCACCGTGAGATGCAGGCCCAAAGGCTGCGCAGGTGGCGAGAGAGCCGCGTGCAAGAGCGAGACAAGTCGTGCGAACGGTGTGCCAGCCTCGGTCAAGGGCGTATCGTCCGGCGGGCACGCAGGCGACTCACTCGAGAGGTCGAGCCAGGCGTGAACGTCCGGCACACGACGCTGGACTGTGCCCGCTTGCGTGATCCGCGTGTGCGCTGCATCGACCCAGGTACCGGCATTGGCCACGGAGCCACTGGCGACCAGTTGCATGTACCATGCACGGAGCGCCGGCAGCGTGGACAAGGACGCCTGGATCTCGTCCGGCTGTAAAAGCTCGGGCACCAGGGCAGTCACGCTGTAAAACACGGCGTGCCGCCAGTACGTCGGCGCTAGGCCTGGCAAGTCGGCAGACGCCACATCAGCGTGCGCCGCCTCGCTCAGAGAGGCGGTGCGCTCGGCATCGATGTGGTGGAAACGCGCTTGGCCGCTTACGAGTGCCACGGCAAGTACGTCGCCTTCCTGTAAGATGCGGGGTTGCTCCGCAAGGTAGGCCTGCAAAGCTTGCATGCACTGTGCCTCGTACGCGCGATCGGTGGAAATGGGTGTGGCCACGAGCGACAGCTGCATACACTCGGCCAGGGGCATCAGCGGCGGTTTGGCCGGCGAGCCAGCGATGCGCAAATCCGCTACGCTGGCGGCCTCGTCCGTGACATGCGGCGGCAGCGGCTCGAGGCACAATGTGAGCGTGCGCAGTGGATCGTGTGTCTCAGCAGGCACAAGGTTCAGCGAGAGCATAGGCGGGATAAAAGCTTCGTCGGCGCGCAAGGCGGCGTCGGAGGCGAATACGCGCACCAAACGTGCGCGCGATTCGCTCAAGACGCTAGCCACGGCCCAATCGCCATCAAAGATGCCAAGCTCGGCAAGCGTCGCTTCGTTGACGAGCACAACACTTTCCTCGTCAACATACACGTGGTTCCCGCGCTGCTTCCATGCCCGTAGGGTCTCGCGCACTGTGTGCTTGGACGGCACGCAGCGGGCCTCCAACGAGAGAGGCGGTGCTGGGTCGCGCGCAAGAAAGCGCTCGCTGATACGGAGGGGCGCCGTAGCCTCTTCGTCGCACGTAGGTGTCACGGGCGGCGCTGTATCGCACAGCAGGTAGACTTGCGTCGTGCCAGCGACCACCCTGCCTTGGGCCACAGGCTCCGTCATCACAGTGCGTACAGGCACATGATCCCATGTGCAAGTCCGCCCTGTATGCAGAAAACGCCCGTTCATAGCATGTAGCAGAGTTTCATGGGCATGCGCCAGTGTGTCGTAGTGCGACGGCGCCACAGCCAGGTACGCCGCCGTCAGTGGCACCGGTTCCACGGGATGCAGCGCCACGAGCTCCGCGCGGCCATGCGGCACAAACACCGCATAGTCCTGCGGCCCAATTTTGGCGGCTGCCTCGAGCTCCGGGGGCGCAGGCCGCGCCCACACGAGGCGCCCCGCGGTGCCAAGGGCGGTGCGAGTCGCCTGCGCATCCTCGACCGAGGCCAGAGACACCGCGAGAGGCGCCGCGCTCGCTTCGTGTGCGCGCAGTTGGTCCTCCAGCGCTGCATTTACGTACACAGTATCCCACGCATCGTCACTACCGCCAACAATCGGGTAAGCGCGCGCCGCGACGAGGGGCGCCATGGAAAGCCGCTCACAGCTCGCGCCAGGGTGGGGAAGAGGCACGTGCACCACGTGACAAGAGGACCGCGCCCGGTGCATCGCTGGCCCTGGGACACCGACCGCCATGGCGTGGGCTTCGCTGGAGACGAAGCAACATGCAGCGTCGCTGCTGCGTGTGATAATTCTTCTGATGATTGCAGGAGCGGCTGTGTCGTCGCGCCTGTTTGCGGTGGTGCGGTACGAGTCGATCATCCACGAGTTTGACCCGTGGTTCAACTTCCGTGCCACCAAGGTGCTGACGAAGGACGGCTACTACCGTTTCTGGAACTGGTTCGATCCTACGGCGTGGTACCCGCTGGGTCGTGCGGCTGGTGGCACTGTCTTCCCCGGCCTGATGATCACTAGTGGCACGCTGTACAACATTCTGCACTTTTTCCATATTCCGGTGAACATCCGTGACATTTGTGTGATGCTCGCGCCGCTGTTCAGTATCTTTACGGTGATCGCTGCGTACCTGTTCACTTCTACGATGAAGGACAAGTCGGCGGGCCTGCTTGGCGCGCTGTTCGTGGCCATTGCGCCGGGTTACATCTCGCGTTCGGTGGCAGGTTCGTACGACAACGAGGCGATTGCCATCTTCCTCTTGCTCTTCACCTTCTACCTGTGGGTGCGGGCCGTGCGTGACGGCTCTATTTTGTACGGTGTGCTTACGGCGATGTTCTACTTTTACATGGTCGCCGCGTGGGGTGGCTATGTCTTTATCACGAACATGATCCCGCTGCATGCGTTTGTGCTGATCTTGATGGGCCGCTTTAGTGAGAGGCTGTATGTGGCCTACTCGAGCTACTACGTCATTGGCACGCTGGCCAGCATGCAGATTCCGTTCGTCGGTTTCCAGCCCGTGCGCACATCCGAGCACATGGCCGCTTTGGGTGTGTTTGGCTTGTTGCAGCTCATTGCGCTCACCGAGACGGTGCGGCAGTACGTCTCCTCGGCGCAGTTCAAGGTGCTTGTGCGCAGCGCTGTGGCCATCGTGGCTGTAGGCGCGTTTGTCGCGCTCGTTTTGCTCACCTCGGCGGGGTACATTGCGCCGTGGACGGGCCGTTTCTACTCGCTGTGGGACACGTCGTACGCTAAGAAGCACATTCCCATCATTGCCTCGGTGTCGGAGCACCAGCCGCCGTCGTGGCCCTCGTACTTTATGGATTTGCACTGCCTCGTGTTCCTCTTCCCGGTCGGTGTGTTCCTCCTCTTCCGCGAGCTGCGCGATGAGCAGGTGTTTGTGGTGATCTATGCGGTGATGGGCTCCTACTTCTCCGGCGTCATGGTGCGTCTCATGCTCACCCACACGCCGTGTGTGTGTGTGTGTGCGGCGGTGGCCCTCAGCACGTTGCTCGATGTGTACGTCGGCCGGCCTGTCGACGGTGCGGGCCGTCGCATCAAGGCCGTGCCGATGGACATGCGCTTGCTGGTCGTCGGTGCGGTGGTGGTCATGCTGCAGCTGTTTGTGCTGCACTGCACGTACATTACCTCGTCGGCCTACTCGTCGCCATCGGTTGTGCTGGCGTCGCAGTCGCCCGACGGCTCGCAGGTGATCATTGACGACTTCCGCGAAGCGTACTACTGGCTGCGCGAGAACACGCCCAAGGACGCCAAAGTCATGAGCTGGTGGGACTATGGCTACCAGATTGCCGGCTTTGCCGACCGCACGACCCTGGTCGACAACAACACGTGGAACAACACGCACATTGCCACGGTCGGCAAAGCAATGGCGTCGCCGGAGGACAAGGCGTATCCGATTCTGCGCAAGCACGACGTCGACTATGTGCTGATCATCTTTGGTGGTCTGCTTGGCTTTAGCGGCGACGACCTGAACAAGTTCTTGTGGATGATCCGTATCTCGCAAGGCATTTGGCCCAAGGAGATTGTCGAGTCCAAATTCTTTAGCGCCACGGGCGACTATGCCGTGGACGACCAAGCAAGTCCCACGATGCGCGAGAGTCTCATGTACAAGATGAGCTACTACCGCTTCAACGACCTGTTTGGCGGCGGCCCCGGCCAGGACCGGGCGCGTGGCTCGCACGGCCCGTCCAAGTCGCCCGAGCTGGACACGCTCGAGGAGGTGTTCACCAGCGAGAACTGGCTGGTCCGCATATACCAAGTCAAGAAGGAAGACACACTCGGCCGCTCCCTGCCGCTTGCCTCGGCGTGGGAGCGCGGCCAGCACCAGAAGCAGGCGTCGTTCCCCTTCCCCGCCAGCGCTGGCGCCGTCGTACACTAACTAGACTGTATGCCTTTGCCCCTAGCCCCACGTGGTGGCGCTATCTCTTTGCGTGATAGTCCACCACAGGCGGCACACGAAGCGCGCGGGAGGCCTTCCGTCCCGCGTGCGGCGCAGGCTCATGGGCGCTGTGATGTCGGAGCAGCCGCCTCGTTCCTTGCGCCACATTCGTAGCCTCTAGACGCTCGCCACGACTTGCGTCTTGCCGCGCGGCACGATTTGCACGCCCTGTGTGTCCGCCCATGCCCCGTGGCTTCGCGGGCGTCCATAGCACTGCGAGGCACCGAGGTCCTGGGCAGCCTGCATGGCCTGGCGTCCATCCATCAAAACTCGAACGCCCAGGTCGCCCGGCCCATCGATCGGGAACGAGGCGCCCTCGAACGGGCCGTACATATGCCCGATCGATGCAGAGAGGGCCTGGTGGTAGCCCGAGTCGCCGCCCAAGAAGAACGAGAGGGTGCGCTGGCCTCGCGCAGCGCAGCGCACGACGTACGACTGGCAAAGCGTGTGCCCACTCGTATGACTCGTTGGCACCGCCGCCACATCGAGGCGGCGTTCTGCGTCGCGCACGGACGCCGGAGCAGCCTCGCGTACAGGCACCGTGAACGGCGCATGCGTCTCGTCCCACCAAGTCAGCTCTATCACCTGCGCTGCATCCACGCCGCGTCGCGTAAGGTACGCACCCACGCCGCGAGGCACGATCCACCTCGTTGTACGAGGCACATGCGGCACCAGCGAGAGGTCCAGGTGCGCCATGACAAGGATCACATCGATGTGGCCCTGGGCCAGGAGCTCCGTCATGGTGCACGGGTCACGCGGTGTTGACATGGACACAGGCTCGGTCAGGAGCGTGAGCCCATGCATTTGAACGAGGCACGTATTCGGCGCGAGCCATGTGTAGGAGCAGCCCCGGCCTGGCGCCGCTGCCTTAGTCGCCCAGGGCTTGGCTGCCGGTGCAGGAAGGCCCCATAGCTGCTCCATCGACACAGGATGCACACACTGCTGCGCCTCGAGCGGCGGATGGCTTGAGCGCCAAGGGCGCTGTACGTAGCGCCACACACGTCCCCCCCAAGAGGGCACGCCCCTTCGTTCAGCAGGCGCCACATTGAGAGACCGTCCTAGGAAAAAGAAAGGCTGGAACCGCGCCACAATGTGTTGGCGTGCCTTCTCGTCAGCATGGCCCAGCCATGCATCGTCCGTGCACGCAGCATCCGCGCGCGAGCGCACCGGGTGCCGACGACGTCGCGCAGATAGCACCCACGCTCGTGTCAGTTCCTGCAGGCACCAAAAGCCTGTGTAGGCACCGAGCATCATGCCCAGTACATACGCAGAAGAGCGCCATGGCGGGAGGCGGCCAGCCAGCTGGGTCAAACTAGTCTCCCACGACATGATCGATCCAGCGCGCCAACGGCGCACGGGCGCCCTCGCCCAAAAGATTCTCCCGCGGGGACTCGAACCCCGGACAACGGCGTTTCTCTCCGCGTCTTTCAGCGGGCCGTGCACAGGGGCCACCAGGCAGGACCTCTATAAGCACCGTGTCATAAACCAACTAGACGACGGGAGAAGAATATCGGGAAACCGAGCACATGTGGCTCTATGAACAGGTGGGCCATGTGCCCACGCTCGAACGACCAGCCTAGGCACCCACTCCTCTGTCTCCCATCTCCGCCTCCTTCGCCCACTTTCTTCACACACTACGACAGGAGAGCACAATGGACATCGCAAGTCAGTCATGCAAGATACAACGACCGTTGTGTAGATGACGCCCCTTGCGGCAGCGCCGGCGTAAGGCCGGCCTCCTATTAAGTAAGCACAAGCCCCTTTTCCTGCGCCACCTGCATGCAAGTAGGGCGCGGCGTACGGCCATGGAACCCCACCCACCTCGGTCGTCATCCTTGGTGGAGCTTCGCTCACACCTGGGGATACATATCATGTGGGACGTGGGTATGAGCCGGCGCCATCGTCAAGTGGCGCAGCGTGCGATCCCTGCCCCTTCGTCGGAGGCCGCTCCACATACGCCCAAGCCGCACGAGCACGCCACTGCACCGAAAAGCAGCGCCCAGCGGCCTGCCAATGCCCCGCCGCACACACAGCCAAGCTCACCAAAACCGCCGCCGCCCAAGCATACACCCTCCAAGAAGGCATCGCGGCCGCCGTCCAGTCGTGCCCAAGGAGCCGCGCCTCGTACTACGCACCGCTCTTCCGCCTTGTCCACGCACTCGTCATCGAAGCATGCATCGTCCACCACGCAAAGCGTAGCCTCCGCGTCCACCATACGGCACCTGGGATCAGCCGCATCCACCAAAAGAGCACCTACCAGCACGGCCGGTACGGCGCCCATGGTGAATGCCTCGAACGACGGCTCGAGCTTGAGCGGGGGTGCGATTGCCGGTATTGCGATTGGCGCCTTTGTGGGACTAGCGCTAATTGCACTGCTTGCCTACCTACTCTCTCGCTGGAAGCCATCAGGACGCACGGAGCAGGGCATGGCGACTACGCCCACCTTGGCGGCTGAGCCGCCCAGTAGGCAGGCCCCTGCTACGGAGCCGCCAGTGACGGAGCCGACCACGTACGCGGCGCAGGACGCCACGTACATGTCCCCAGCGCCGGCGCTCTCACCGACCTACTACACCACCGATACACTCGCGCCGTACCTGGAGCAGGAGCCCCATACGGCATACATGGCACAAGAGGAACCCTCATCATGGCAGACGCCCTACAACCCCATTGCGTCGAGGGCGCCGGCCACCGACGCGGCCTTGGCAAGCACCGACGCTGCGGCATGGCCCGAGGACCAGAGCACGTACGACCAAAACACATTCGCATCGGCGCCGCCACCGCCCCAACACATCTACAGGAGTCCCACGTCGCTGGAAAGCACCGACAAGCTCGATGCGTACGCCGGATCTTGGCCTTCTCGTCGGACGTATCACACACGCAGCCGGTCCCGGCGCAATGCGGCCGCCGAGGCCGCCGACGCAGCCCTGAAATACGGGACTGCCTACCATCCTACGAGCGACTGGGACGACAGTGCGAGTGAGCTGCCGTACATACGCACGTCACGCCGGCGTGGCGCGGTCGATGCTTGACGCGCCACGCGCGCGACGGACCTATAGTGTTTCTCGGCCGAGTACCTGTTTCGGCAAGGGGCGGTCGTCCTTGGCGGCTGCCACGATGAGCGAGGCTGGGGACGTGCCCATGAGGGCAAGCAAGGACGCTGTGCCCGTGTCGGTGGTCGACACGGGGATGGCAGAGGAGAATTCATCTGTGTTGCTTTCACAGCGCTACCAGTTCCGCCCGTACGACACGCTGGATGCCCCCACAGGCTCGGACGAGGAGCTGCCGAGCCCTGCCTCGCAGCCGTTTCTGACGCCGCGGGAGCGCGCGACGCGGGACTACGAGCGCGTAGGATTGGCTGGACTGATTCCATTCTTGGTCCTTTACATCGTACACTGGGCCATGCGCCGCTGGAAGACGATTGTGACGGTGGCCACGTTCGGTGCGATTCTGGGCCTGATGGTGCTCAACGTGGGTCGCCCCGAGTGGCACGAGATGGCCTACTACCGCGTGGACCCGAATGTGCGTGTGCCGCTGGACGCAAGTGGGCGTCCAATCTCCATGCGTCCGCTGCATCCGATCCTTCCCCCGAAGCTGGATCAGTGTCCCGGCCCGAATGGTGTGCCGGTGCCGCTGTCGCCCTCCAACGCACACCCGACGCCCGCATCGCATCCTAAGCCGATTGTCGGTGACTACAAGCTGGTGGGTGTGAATGGCGACCAGTGTATCACGTACGAGGAGCGGTACGGCATGTACACCGACAAGGCGCTCAAGATCACCTACCGATTGCCTGAGGAGCTGCTGCCGGCCACGGAAGAGTCGGTGGACGAGGATCCTGACAACCCATGGCCCATGCGTCAAGTCAAAGGAACGGCGCCGCGCGGCACGGTAAACTACGACCCATTGTATGGCATTCCCAAGCCGGAACATATGCCCACGGACAAGTACGAGGACCTGTTGCGCGAACGTCTCATGCACCAAAACACGCGCGATCCGCGCCGCGTTAGTGTGCCGAACTGGCGCGAGATCATGGACGCGTGCTATGCGCGGCATGTGCAGCGGCAGGGATGGAATGCGTCGACGTGGGATGGCAATCAGCACCGCACGAACCCCGCGGTAAAGCGCATGGCCATTGTCATGCGTGCGTACGAGGGGTACCCGTGGCGGGAGGACGACATTCTGAACCTGCGTGCGATGATCAGTGAGCTCTCGCTGAACAATCCCAACACGCCGTACGACGTGCGCATCCTCGTCGAAGTCAAAGACCGTGCGCTCAGTGTGTTTACCTCCGAGTGGGACCGCTACCGCGTGCTCGTCAGCAGTGTGCCGCGCGAATTTTGGGGTCTGGTGGAATTCTGGTCCGAGAAGCAGCTCGAGGTGCTGTACGCCGGCTTGCCGGGTCGTTTCATCAACAATATGATTGCGCAGACCTCCTACCGTGCGTGCCTCATGGCGCTGCAAAAGTTCTGGCTCGACCACCAAGAGTACGACTACGTGTACAACTGGGAGATGGACGTGCGTTACATTGGCAACTACCTCGACTTTTTCGAAGGAATCGAAAACTACGCGCGGCAGGAGCCACTGAACCCCGGCATGCACAAGTACGAGACGTGGTACATGCCCGGTGTGCCCGAGTCGGAGCGCATCTGGCGCGCACCGACCAACTCGAGCACCAAGGTGGGCGAGGAGGCCGATATGATCACGCTCGGCCCCATCTTTGACCCGCGCGGCAGTGGCTGGTACTGGACGCATGACGTGCAGAACTACCCCCGCGGTAAGGATACCGACCGCCGCGCCTCCATCGGCACGAACATGCGTCTGAGCCGCGGCTTGCTCGAGGCGATGAACGTCGTCAACGCCGAGGCGAAAAAGAGCCTCCACTGCGAGGCATGGCCCACCACGCTGGTCCTCCACTCCCAGATGCCCCTGTCGCACGACCATTCCTTCTACCCCGAGGCCGGCTTTAGCTATACGCTGCCGATCCCCTTCAAGGGTGTGTTTGCGCCGCACCCCATCTACTTCCGCCACGAGTGGGACATTCACGAGCTCAACCGCTTGCTCAATCGCCAGGACTTTTACGAGAAGAAGAACGAGAATCTGCACAAGGACTCGTCGTTCTACTACCACGCCCAGCACGCCAAAGAACTCTACATGGGCTGGAAAAAGAATGCAGACGTGTGTCGCGCACCGTCTATGCTCCATCCTATCAAGCGCGTCGACTAGCCTCCTCGTGGTTTGCCTGTACAGAGTCCTCGTAGCCTCTCCTTTGCATGCGCGCTTCCACCTGCGCCGTACGTCGCCGCACGCGCGCGCTGGGCCGCACACGGCGCAGCACGTGTAGCGCGCCCAGGTAGGTGCGAGTGGTGGCTTGGGGTAGCGAGAGAGCCTGCGCGGCCTCGGATGTCGGCGCGCCTTCCATGGCCGATAGCAGCGTAGCCACCGCACGCCACGCACGCCGTCCACGCGCCCGCGTCAAAGCTTGCAGCCACAGCGTCCACGTCGTCGCACGTGGCTCCACACCACACGCCCGCATATCCTGGCGCATGGTGTACAGCGTCGGTACACGCGTAAAGGACGTCGTGCGCACAAAGCCCACAGGATTTGCACGACTCATCATGGGAATAAAGGCTTCAAAGCACGCGGCGCGCACCGAAGATGTGGCGCGAGCGTGCGCCACCAGCGCCGCATACGCCTGCGCCAAGGGCTCGGCTTGTGGTCCACACGCCTGAACGAGCGCACGCAGCGCCGTGGCCACGGCGTAGGACGTCGGCACAAGGCGCGTGCGCACCGCGCGCTGCGCGGCCGGCCGCGCTGCACTGTTGCGCGCCACCGTAGAGGCATAGGTCGCATCGTTTCGTGCTGGCTCCGGCGTGTCCAGCAGCGCCTGGATCGAGGCCACACGCACAGCAGGGCTCGGCACGAATCGTGCCTGCCACAGCCGCAAAGCGCCGCGCCAGTCGCCTGCTTTTTCACGGGCACGAAGCATGGCTGTCTCCCAAAGCCCCGGATAGGGCTGAAGTCGTCTGCGCAAGGGACGGAGGTAGGCACCCGTCGAGCACAGCGGCGTGCCCGAGTTCGGAATGTGGGTATGCGCCGTGGCCATGACCAGCAGGGAGGCCAGCAGCTCCAAGGGCGGTACAAAGCCACGCGCCAAGGCGCCCATCAGCACACTGCGCATGCGCATCAGATCGTGCGCCTCGGCGTATCGCGCAAAGCGCGCTTGGTCTTCCGACGACAAGAGCGGAGGGCGCGCCTCGTTCGAACGCTGCCATAGTGCGCGAGTCCGCGCATCCAGGGCAAAACGCACAGGCGCCGCAGAGGTGCTGGGAAGCGTCTCATGCAGCGGCGCATGACGCGCCCGCAGTTGCGCCCGTACGATGCGCGCAAACAGAGCAGATAGCGCAACTTCACTCACGCCGGCCGCACGCAAACGCGGCACGAGGGAGCGCCACAGCGTCTCAGCGCGCGGTGCGCCTCCAAGCGGCCCATGGTACAACTCACTAAGAGCACGTGGCAGCGCCTGCACAAATCCACGGTCCGCCGCCACAAGCAGCGCTTGCTCGGCCAGAGACACGGCGTTGGCATCGCGCGCAAGAAGCAGGAGCGCCTGCGCCACCTGATGCATCGCCGCGGCGTCCTGAGCGGCCTCCATCGGTACGCGCTTTAGAAACGGCGCCACATGATCGGCATGCTGCGATGCCGCACACCAGCGCGCTGCGTGCGCGTACTCGATGAGAGGGGCCGCCAGCGGCGTGCCCAGCGCGCGCAGCTGCGCAAAGAGACGGACAGCGCTGGCATAGTCGCCGTCCTTAAGGACACGCCGCATGGTCTCCACGTCCGCAGGACGTGATGGCACAGGCGGCGCCATGCGCGACTGGCGCCTATACTCGCTGGTGGGCGACTCGAAGAGGCCATAGTCGATGCCCCGCGGATCAAGGTCCCTGTTCGACCCGGCCTCGGCCTGCGCACGCAGCACGTCCGCCGCGGCAATGGCTGTGTATGCACGACGGAAGGCCGAGCGACTGATCGTGGTCACCGCGCGCGCATGCGCACGCGTGCCAAGGGCGTGCATGGCCATCGTCGACCAGGCGCCGACAGGACGACGCTGCGTCACGGTTTGGGTCACGTGATGCTCCACCGTGGCAGGGGACGCCAAGCACGCCCCTCTCTCTCACCGACATGCTTCGTGTATGGCTGTGGGCGCTCGTGGCCGTGGGAGCTGCGCAAGCAGCGCTGTTCCCAGCCAAGGGCCCGGTGGAACAGCTGGATGGCTCGAACTTTGACAAGGAAGTGCTGAAAATCGACAAGCCAACGCTCGTTGCGTTCACGGCGCCGTGGTGCGGGCACTGCCAGCGTCTGGCGCCGCAGTACGTGCGTGTGGCCACGGAGCTCGATGGTGTGGTGAAGATCGCGAATGTGGACTGTGAAGACGCCAGCGCCAAGTCGCTGTGCGCGCAGTACGGCATCCAGGGCTTCCCGACCATCAAGGCGTTCCCCGCCACGAAGAAGCGCATTCCGCGCGACTATGTGGGCGAGCGCACGGCCAAGGCGCTGCTCGACTATGCGCTGGATATGCTGCCACCAGAGTCGGTTCGCAAGCTAGGTGCGGAGGAGCTTGGCAAGTTCCTCGTGAAGAACGAGGCACAGCCCAAGGTCGTGCTGGTCACGCCGATGGCCAAGACGTCGCCCATGTACCGCTCGCTCGCCCTCGACTACCGCGGACGCGTGCCGTTTGCGCACCTGTACGCCAGCAAGGCGGGGGCGCTGCCGGCAGCGCAAGCGCACATTGACGCGCAGCTCACGCAGGAGCGCTTGCCAGGTCTCTACTTTGTGTCGTCGTACGACCAAGACACGGGCCGTGCCCAGGCCGTGCGGTACCGCGGCGCGATGCGCTACCGCTTTATCAAGCTGTGGGTCGACGAGCAGCTGGGTGGCGAAGCTGCGGCCACCGCGCGCGCTGAGCGTGAGCGGGCAGCACAGGCCAAGCGCGATGCGGCTAAGGAAGAGGAGGCGCGCGCGCGCGCCAAGCTAGAGGCGCTGCGTAAGAAGCGCGAGGCGCAAAAGGCTAACGAAGACGACGAGACGGAGCGCCTGGCCGAGGCGTTGGGCGCCGTGCCAAGCGATGATGAGGAACTGGAAGTGCTGCTGCAGCAGGAGCGTGAGAAGCGCCACCAAAAGCGCCGGCAAAACGAGAGGGAGGCGCTCTTGCGCGCGCGCGAAAAGATCCTCCGCGAAGAGCGCGTGGAGCACGCGGATGATCCACGCACCAAGGAGCGACTCATGGACGAGCTGCAGGCGTACATCGGGGACCAATGGAGCGCGCGTTTGGCCGAGCGTGCGGATCGGGCGCGCCAGTCCGTGGAGCAAGCGCTGAGGAAGGACCCGTCTGACACAAAAGGCGCGCTCACGCGCGCCGAGCGTGAGATGATCGAAGGCCTCGCCGAGGACCAGCGCGAGCTGGAGGAGCAGCTGCGTGCGGGCGCCGATGCCGATGGCTTTGCGCTGTCGGACGATGCGGCGGAAGCACTGCGTGAGCACCACCAGATGCTTGCTGGCCTCATCCACACGATCCAAGTGCGTATGGAGGGTCGTGAGCGTGGCCAAACGGACGAGGAGATTGCCGAAGAGCAATTCCGGAAAATCGCGCGTGAGCACGATGAGCTGTAACCTAGCTAGGGGCGTACATATGCGTCAATATGGGTGCCACGCGCGATAGGCGCACATTGAGCACGGGATGCGTAGCTGCTACGCGGGCTTCACGCACATAGGGCGCAGACCACGCGAGTGTGTGCACATAGCACGCGCGTGCGCGTGCCGTGCGCTGGGCAGGCGGCACGAGCGCCTCGTACGAGGCTTCTGCAGCGGCCAGCGCCTTGTCGCTCGGTTGCACGCGGTGCTCGCACAAGGCGAGGCCCGATAAATTGTAGCACGTGTGGTACGCATCGGGCCGCTTGGCCGGCTTGTCCCGCAAGCCGCCTCGAGGCGCTTGGGCCACGGCTAGCACATAGGTCGTGAGCGCGTGGCGATCCAGCAATTCGTGCGGCTCGGGCAGCGTTTCCCATGAACTCGACGAGCCTGGTGACGCGGCGCATGCAACGTCCACACCGACCAGCGCTTCCAGCAGGGTAAGCAGGCCGCCCCCACAGAACCAGCCGTAGCACCCATCCACCAGCTTGTTGGTGCGCCCACGGAAGCCGCCGCCCTCGATAGGTGCCCCTTGCAGCGAGGTGGCCCACCGCACGAGACGTGGGACGTGCACAGGCGGCACGCCCGGCGCACCGATGTGCGCCAGATGCACGTACGAGGCAAGCGCACAGTAGGCGTAGCCACCGTGTGCCTCGCCCTGCGGCGTCTGCAGCGCCACAGGGCCCGTAGGCCGTACGCCCTTGGCATCCACAAGGTACGACGGCGTGCTCAAGGCGGAAAAGCCACCCTCGTACGTCTGGCAGCTGGCCACAAAGCTCGCAGCGCCGTCCAGCAGCTCGTCCGTAGCGAGGCCTAGCAGCGTGGCAATGACCACGACGCAGTACGTAGCACGCACGTCAATCTCGCCCTGCTCGTGCACGAGGAACGAGCCGTCTGGCTGCTTGAGGCGTAGCATCCACGCATACATCGCACGGCTGCGTGAGTAGGCATGACGTACCGATCGATGGCGTCCCATCCGCCGCGGCCGACCGCGACACTGACGCCTGCGGCCACATCGGCGGCCGTGGGCGCGGGGCCAGGCCCACCAACGATGGCCAGCGCACACACGGCTGCGTACGTGCTCATCAGGTGCCCCAGCTGCGCAGGCCCGCCGCCAAACCCGCCCTGGGGCGCTTGAAAGTGCAGCAGCGTGGAGATGGCACGCGCCTGGAGCGACCCGGTGAGCGGCGCGTCCAATAGGTCCAGCGCGTGAGCGACCCAGTAAATCAGCCATGCGCGATTCGACTCGAACGTCACGTACGGCGCAGGCAGCGGCGCAAGTAGGCGTCGCAAGTACGCCACATGCTCGTCGCGTCGCAACTCGGTGGTCGACGCGTCGTCTGTGAGCAGCGCAGCGATCGACGACTCGGTGCGCGCCTGCTCAATCGACGTAGCCGTGGGGTATAGGTCATCCGGCGTCGCACGTAGGACGCGCGTCCCCGTCATCGCTCTTCGACAAGCCCCGGCGCGGCTAGCCGTGAAAACGCACGGGTCGGTCACAAAGACATTGTTCGGGGTGGAGCCACGTGGCTACCAACTACGGACTTCGGCCTCACAAACGTGCTCGAAAAAATGACGGCTGACGCCGGTGGCGCCATCGGCGTCCGCGCCAAACGTAGGAGCCTCGGAAGAGAGGCCCGATGTGTGTAGAAAAGGCAGCTGCACAAAGTCCGCGAGAGCTGCGCGCTGCGGCGAGCGTGCCTCGTGCGCCACAGACGCGGTAGGCGCCGGGCCGACCGCAGGCGTCGCAGCGGACGCTGTGCCGCGCGGCGTACATAGATCGGTCACCAGCGCGCGTACGTGCACCGTGGACAAGGAGTATTGCAGGGATAAATCTGTCATAATACGACCTGCCATGAGTCGTCACCACGTACCGAACCGATCCATCGTCCATGTGCCCCACAAGGGCGTCTGTAGCGCCGCGACACCGACGCGCCCGGCGCACGTATCGATAAGGAGCGTGCGTACAGCATCAACGAGCGCTTCCATCCGCCGCGCATGCTGCTCCTGGCGTCAGTCATGTATACGTACGAGACGCGCTAGCATGCGCAGAAGGTGTGCGTGGGCCTCTTCCCATTGCAAAAGCAGCGGCACGGTTCGTGCGCGCCGCTGCTCGTCACTGTCCTGCGTCGTGTCGGACGCATACAAATCGTCCCACACTTGGGCCATCTGCGACGCCCATCGGATCCCATCAAGTGTATGCGCCTCTTCCCACGCAGTCGCCTCGGCCACAAAGTCGTGCAGCAGTTGACGCAACCGGCGGTGGTGCGTATCCTCCAGCGTGCGGGGCAGCAGGAAGGCATCGTGCGGATCCCGCGCTTCCGGCACTGCACGCGGCGATCCTACGGGCGTGCGGGTAGGATTCGATCCCCGTCGCCCTGCCGCTGTGTTTTCGGCGAGCTTGGCGAACGGCGACGCTGCGCCACCGCTGCGCCGCTGCGCCGCGGGCGATCCACGCGCCATGGCCGTCCGACGCGGAAATGGCCCCATTTCTCCACTTGGGGGGAGGGCCGCTTGGGCGCTTCTTCTTGCGCCTCCCTCCGCTGGCATGGCTGGGCAGCGTAGTGACTCGACGTACCAAACGCTGCGGCGCCTCCTGCTGGCGCCGCCGGCGAATCGACAGCATATCGACTTGATCGATCGACCTGCCCTCTATGGCTCCATCGCGCACTACCTCTCGGACATGGCGCTCGTGAATGTGGCCGAGTTTGCCACCGCGCTCGTCACGTCGCCTGCGCTCTGGACAGCGCCCGTCGAGCCGGATGAAGACATGCGCGACGCCGTGGAGCGCTCGTACGGCCTAGCTCAGGCACTGGCCCTTGCTGTCTCGGAGCGCATCGGTGTCATTTCGCGCGCCATTGGCACGACACGCCCCCGCGCCGCAGCGTCCGAGCTGGGTGCGTGGATCAACGCTGTTTTGCAGGGCGCCGACGCCGGTATGGCATGGGCCACGTCGCGCACGCGCCTTGCGCACCTGGCACTCGTCACGGGCCTTGTGCAGGGCCTCGCGCACGAACGTCGCGAGCCTGCTGTGACAGCGCCAGCGCTGCGTTTCCGCGTTCGTCGGCACGCACGCACGCTCGAAACGGCCTGGGCCCATGCGCTGGTCGCCGTTCTTACGCCCGAGTCGCGCTGGGATGCCGAGGCGCATGCCGAGGCAGCGGTCCGAGCCGCTGCTCTGACGCTCAGTGCGAGCGTCGTGGATATCCTTCCGGATACGTGCCGACAAGCGCTGAACGACCGCGTATGGATTGATGCAGCTTTCCCCCTGCTTGTGCAAGTGTTTGATGCGCGTCCCGTTGCGTCATCGCTCTTCCACGACGCTGGCCCGGAGGCCGATGCGCTGATTGCCTTGCCGGCGCACGGTGTCAGTGCTCAATGGGCGGAGCGTGTGCAAGCGCATCCTCTGTACGCGCATGCCGGCCCTCTATCGCGCCTGATTGCGGCGCCTTTGCGCCGTCTCGGTGCGTCTTGCAGCGCCGTCGAATGGGCCGCCATCTTGCACGAGACAGACCGTGGCCTGCTTCCGGTGCTGCGTGCCATGAGCGCGGCGTTGGACGAGGCATGGACCACCTCTGCCCTGGCAGGCGTGCGCAGCGAAGGCCTGGCGCCTACGACGCACCCTCGAACCAAGCAGCTTTGGGAGATATTCAAGCGATACCTGTTTGCTGTGACGCTGCTTCTGGATGCGGTCGTCGGTGTGGTGGTGGAACAGTGTGCCAGCACCCCGGGCACGGGGTCCTCTATGCGCGCCTCCTCCGTGCCGGCGCCGTACCTTTCTGTGCTGAGCGAGGTGCTGCATATATATGCGTCGCTCTACTACATCACCTCGTCGTTCAGCCTCGATGGCTTTGAGTCGTACCGCGTTGTGTTTTATTCCGCGCTCGATGTACAGAGCCGCGATGCAGAAGCGTGCCAGCAGCTCATCCAGAGCCTGGCACGCACGCTACTAGCGTATGAGGGCCAAGGATCGCGGCCTGTGCGGGCTGCGGCACAGGCCGATTACCAGGAGCGCCTCCATGTCACCTACCTGCTCCTGGTGATCGAGCAGCTGGTGGCTGAGCTACCGGCGTCTATGATCGATGATCTTGTCCTCCCACTATGCCGGCCCTATTTGGAAGACACACAATTCCAAGACGCGTTCGAGTCGGCCCATTCGGTCGTGCTTGCCTTGTATACGGCGCAGTCACTTAGCACCACGGCATTGACGCCTTTTTACGTGGAACTTTTGCTCACGAGCTGCCCGGCGCGGCTCAGTGCGGCGCAGCTGGAGACCGCGCTCACGACGGTGGTCCACTCATTGTCCAGTCGCAGCGACTCGCTCGCGTGGTGGTGCGTCGAGCAAGTCGATGCAGCTCGCTGCCAGGCCGAGGCGCAAGGGGCCACGGCGCAGGCGCACACGCTCGCGATCTGCCTCGCGGCGCTGCTCCCGCACGTGAATTTGGTGCTGCTACGCTCGCTTCTCGCCCGCGTTCGTACGTGCATCTTGGCGCGCCCGGCTGCCAGTTCGGCGCGCACACAGATCCTGGAGCGTGTGCATGAGAGTTTGAGCGATATGGATGCAGCGACACGAGGCGAGGCGATGCAGTGGTGGCTGGAAGAGAGCCCATTGTTCACCGAAGGCCTATCATAGTTACCCCACCGGTCGTTCACAGCGCGTTTCTTGGTGGGTGGCCACACACGTGCGACTGCAGCACGACTCGCCACACGACATGCATGCGACATCGCCCCAGTAGCCACACACGCTACACAGCGGCCGCGAGGCACAGCGTGGTGCGCTCAGGAGGAAAGGCGGCATGTGCGCCAGGTGCCCCAGCGCCGCTGCTTCGTCCAGCAGGGCATGGGCGCCGCGGCGCGACGCAAGCAGCCGGCGCACACCGGGGCTGGTACGGTGCAGCTGCTTGTCTGCGGCGACTGGCGGCGCCTGCGCCTCGGTCGCCGATTGCCGCATCACGGCGGTGATCGCCTGCTCCGCCGTTCCGCCGCTGGCGGCCACCGGCGTCACTCGGCCGCGCTCCGTCGGGAAGCATGTGGCGCCGAGCTCCAGCAGGCGGCGTTGGCGACGGTGCTGCGCGAGAAGCGAGGTACGTTGCGATCGGGCGGCGCGATCAGCGGCCTTGGCCGCGCTGCGAGCGGGCGGCACGCGCGTGTGCGAGCGCAGGGGAAGCGCGCGTCTGTGCGCGGCGCCTGCCATGGGGGCGGCGACAGGGAGGCGAGGCGGTCGGCCGCGACGAAATCCACGTGACTACATTCCGACGCGCGTGAATCGGTGGCAAGACGGATTGGGTGGAGATGCATGGCGCGCATATATCACGCAGGTGCAAAAACGATGTGGCACATGTAGCACGTTGGCGTAGGGCCCAGCGCGCGCCTCGATGGATGGGCCTGTCTGCGCGAGTGCGCTGCAGGCGGGGCGCGTCCGGAGGAACGGGCGGCGAGCGGGCTTTGTCGTTGGTCGTCCGTTCGCCTAATTTAGCCGTGGGTTCGTTTATCATGACGCGCCGTAGATGAACAGACCGTCAATCGTGTTGGTGTGACATTCCAAGCGCCGCCACGAGCCTGAACGTGTGCCTCTGTTGGCATCGAACTGTTTTTGGACCTGGTCAGGACAAACTTCTGCGCGGGGCCTGCGCTTGTGCCATTGTTTCCCTCCCGCGGCTTGCGCACACCTTGCCCGTACTGTGTGTCCTTAGCGTGGGCCTATCATGGACTCTTCGCGCCAGCTAGGCGCGCGGCCCCTGCGCCTAACGGCCCAGCAGCCCTCGCTTAAGCCGCCCATGTCGCAGAAGGGGCCTCGTCCCGCATTGGCAGACGTGAGCAATCGCGATGATGCTTACCACTATATTCCGACCCAGGCCACCAAAGTGTATACCAAGGTGGCTGGCCCAGCGCCGCCACCGGCCATGCCCGCTCCTCCCGCGCCCGTCTCCTTGGCAGCCCCTAGCGCCGCGCCTGCGTTACCCACGAACTTGGCCGCGCCAACGCGGGCCGTCTTGCCTGTACGCCGCGTAGGCGCGATGAATGCACCGCCTCCGCCATCCGCGGCCCCTGTGCCTGTGCCGCCGCGCTCCGCCGGGCGGCCTGTGCCCAGTTTAGCGCCGGCCTTGTCCCAAGGCACTGTGCAAGACATGTCCATGTCGACCGAAGACTCGCTCGGTGCCGTCCTCGCTGAGCCGGACGTGGACGCATCGCTGTCGTCGCCCAGTGTGCGATCGGGCGAGAGCGGTCTGCTCGCAGAGACCGAGTTTGACTTGGACCCAGCGGGTCTGGTTACCGTGTCGCTGGAAGAAGAGCTCATGGAGCAGCGGCGCGTGGCTGATATTTGCGAGCGCTTTGAGGTGAATGTGCTGGCGCCCCAAGCGCTCGCTGCGCAGACAGAGCGACAGGAACTTGTGCGCCTAGGCCAAATGGAGCCGCAAGCAGCGGCCCACGACGACATGATGATGCACCTCGGTTTGGACACCGAAGAGGCGCGCGACCTCTCCATGGTCGCGGAGTATGCGCAAGATATTTTTGGCTACATGGCCTGCTGTGAACGCGAGTCGATGGCCAATCCTAATTATATGGACTTTCAAGACGAGGTGCAGTGGCACATGCGGGCCACGCTGATCGATTGGCTGTTGCAAGTGCACACGCGCTACCACATGCTGCCCGAGACGCTGTGGATTGCTGTGAACATTGTCGATCGCTTCCTGTCCGCGCGCATCGTGAGCCTGGCCAAGCTACAGCTCGTGGGCGTCACGGCCATGTTCATTGCCGCCAAGTACGAGGAAATCCTCGCGCCTAGTGTCGAGGAGTTTGTCTTTATGACCGACGGCGGCTACTCGCGGGAGGAAATTTTAAAGGGCGAGCGCATTGTGTTGTCCACCTTGGACTTTAATGTGTCGACCTACTGCTCACCCTACTCGTGGGTGCGCCGCATCTCCAAAGCGGACGATTATGACATCCAAACACGCACTCTGTGCAAGTGCCTCATGGAGGTCACCCTCTTCCATCACCTGTTCCTGCGCGTGCGCCCCAGCATGATTGCAGCCATTGGCATGTACCTCGCCAAGCGCATGCTCGGCGGCGTGTGGGACGACGCATTTGTGTACTATGCGCGCTTTACCGAAGCGCAGCTGCTCCCCGGCGCCAATGTGCTGCTGGAAAAGCTGGTGGAGCCTGGCTTTGAGGACCAGTTTGTGTTCAAAAAGTATGCCAGTAAAAAGTTCCTCAAGGCCAGTATATACGCACGCCACTGGGCCCTTCGACACCCTTCTCTAACGAATGTGGACGCGGACGCCGTTGCTCGCTCGTCCAACACGCCCCCTTCGTGACTTTTGTTCTCCTGATACCCCCGCATTCGCGTCCTTTCTTTCGAATTTTATGCCATAGTATCCACGTAGTGGTAATACCGCAAAAAATTGTCGGCCAGCTGCGCCATGAGCTCGTTGATGTCGATGTCGCGTGCCTTGCCGTACGCTTCGATGGCTGCGGTCGTGCGAGGCGCGAGCTCTGCCCACGCATGGTAGTCAGATTCACACACTACGCGCGCAGGATCACTCGCACGCATCAGCTCTGTGGTATGCTGCGTCTGGATGGCCCTGTGGTCAGTGCCCTTGCACGTACGTGGAAAAGGAGACAAACACATTGGGATAGGTGCGCTGCAGGTGCACCAGGCTCGGCACGCTAAGGGTGCAGCTGTGCAAAAGCACGCCGATCTGCCGAAAGCCAGGAATCTCGGCAGCGGCCGTCGCGAGAAGGTCCGATGTGGCGCCCGCGGCCCGCACACTGTGCATACTGATACTGCGCCCATATTGGCCCGCCAACGTGATCTGAGCGCGCAACACAGCCAGCTGGTGCGCCAATGGCGTTTGGCACCGCGATAAGCGGCGAGGCGATGTATGAGGTATGGGAATCCGAAAACTGCGATCCAACCCCACCTCGCCCACCAGCGCTGTGGGGTGCGCAACGAGGTATGCCTCGAGTTGGGCCATGGCCTCGGTAAGCGATACGGGCGGTGGCAAATGGGGCAGCAGCTCCGTGGCGCCAGGGCCCAAGAGCGCTTCGTAGTGCTCATGCGCCGGCGGCGCCGGGTGCGATAGCGAGAGGGTATGCACACACCACGGGTGGACACCAAAGGCCGGCACCACCTTCCCTGGCCACGCGGCGGCTGCACGCGCCACGAGCCGCTGGTCCCACGCATCCGTTGACATGAGGCATAGCTTATCTAGCGGCACATTCCCTGCTGCCTCGATCCACTCGTCCTCATCGCGGCCTGCGCGCACCTCCTCCGTGGGATGGCAATGCGCCTGCGTGAGCTTCGCGCACGTACATCGATCGGCCGCTGTGGCATGGTGGAGGCGCCAGGCTGGCCCGCATAGTTCCCGCGCGAGGAAGTACACGCCGCAGGGGCCTCGTCGGCGCGGGTGGCGGCCAGTCTCCCCACTCTACGTGGACTGCGCGTCATTGTGCCGCCATGGATCAGTCGCTTATCAGTACGTGGCGCCGTATGACCGATAACTAACCCTCCTCCCTTCTGGGAGGGCGATAGAGCTCGTAAACAAGGTGCGTACGAGACCCGCTGACCGTGCAGCTGCAAGACGCTTTCCATGACGTACGTGACATTTTTCTCACCGCAGGTCGGTATCCAGAACCCGATTGATCTGCCGCAGATCACGGTGCTTGGTAGCCAGTCGTCGGGCAAGAGTAGTGTGCTCGAGAACATTGTCGGCCGCGACTTTTTGCCGCGTGGTACAGGCATTGTGACCCGTCGCCCGCTCGTGCTCCAGCTGATCCACCGCCCGTCGGCGTCGGGCGCCTCAGAGCCTACCGGGCAAACGAACGAGGACGAGTGGGGTGAGTTTTTGCATCTGCCTGGCGAAAAGTTCTACGACTTTCAGAAGATCCGCGACGAGATTGTGCGCGACACGGAGCTGAAGACGGGCAAGAATGCCGGTATCAGTGCGCAGCCGATCAACTTGCGCATTTACAGCCCCCATGTGCTTACGCTCACGCTGGTGGACTTGCCTGGTCTGACCAAGAACCCGGTCGGCGACCAGCCGAGGGACATTGAGCGCCAGATTCGCGATATGCTGCTGAAGTACATCTCCAAGCCGAACGCCATCATTCTTGCGGTCACGGCCGCCAACACAGACTTGGCCAACTCGGACGGCTTGAAGCTGGCGTCGGAGGTGGATCCGGATGGCACGCGCACGGTGGGGGTGCTGACGAAGGTGGATCTCATGGATGCGGGCACGGACGTGGTTGACATCCTGGCAGGCCGGGTGATTCCGCTACGCCTGGGCTACGTGCCTGTGGTGAACCGAGGTCAGCGCGACATTGACACGCGCAAGTCGGTGGCTGCCGCGCTGGAGGCGGAGCACGAGTTTTTTGCGAACCACCCGAGCTACAGCTCCAAGGCGCAGTTTTGCGGTACGCCGTTCCTTGCCCGGAAGCTGAGCACCATTTTGATGCACCACATCCGCAACACGCTGCCGGACATCAAGACGCGCATTCAGTCGCAGCTGAAGAAGTTCGAGATAGAGCTCGCGTCGCTAGGCGGTGCGATGGGCGACACGAGTTCCGGCAACGTGGTGCTTTCGATCATCACCGACTTTTGCAACGAGTTCCGCCAGGTGATCGATGGCAACAGCAACGATCTCAGCATAAACGAGCTGGCTGGTGGTGCGCGTATCAGCTTTGTGTTCCATGAGCTGTTCAGCAACGGTGTGAAGAGCATTGATCCGTTCGATGCTGTGAAGGACGCCGATATCCGCACGATCTTGTACAATTCGTCAGGATCGTCGCCCGCGCTGTTTGTCACGACGTCTGCGTTCGAGGTCATTGTCAAGCAGCAGATTCGCCGCCTTGAGGAGCCGAGTCTCAAGTGCTGTGCGCTTGTGTACGACGAACTGGTGCGCATTCTGTCGCAGCTGCTCGCAAAGAACTCGGCGTTCCGGCGGTTCCCTGCGCTGCGCGAGCGCTTCAACTCGGTGGTGATCCAATACTTTAAGCGGTGCATGGTGCCGACGAACAGGCTGGTGACGGACATTGTCTCTGCCGAGGCGTGCTACCTGAACACGGGCCACCCCGACTTTTTGTCGGGCCACCGCGCTGTGGCGATAGTCAGCGAGCGCTTCAATGCCTCGCAAACGCAAACCACGCCCGCCGAGTTCCGCAGCGGCAAGCCGATTCCGCCGGGTCTGGCCAACAACAACAAGGACCTTGATGTGGATATCAAGGAGTCGTCGGGCTTCTTTGGCAGCTTCTTCCCCAGCAAGAACAAGGGGAAGAAGGGCATGATGGAGCCGCCGCCATCGAGCCTCAAGGCGTCGGGCACACTGACAGACCGTGAGGCGATGGAGACGGATGTGATCAAGCTGTTGATTACCTCCTACTTCAACATCACGAAGCGCACCGTGATTGACATGGTCCCGAAGGCGATCATGCTCAACCTCGTTAACCACTCGAAGGAGAATATGCAACGTGAGTTGCTGCAGGCGCTCTACCAGCCCGAGATCCTCAACGAGCTCATGAAGGAGTCAGACCATGTTGTTGCGCGCCGTCGCGAGTGTGTCAAGATGATCGGCGCGTTGGAAAAGGCGGCCGAGATCTGTGCCACGGTGTAGGACCGCGGCTGTGCCGCGGCGCCGCGGCGCTTCGAGCCACCCCCTCCCCCATAGTACTAGCACGTGACACATCGGCGTGACGGCCCTGGCACCGCAGCTCCGTCGGGCGTTCACCGTATCTTCTTGCGAGCGATCCTCTTCGCGTGTACACCATGTCTCCCTCGACTGCTGCTCCAAACGATACCTCAGCCGGTGCCGACCGGCATAAGGTTTCGAAGGCCTCTGAAGTGGGCTGGCTTTTCGTCACGCACTATTATACTATGATGAATCAGGACCCGTCGCGCCTCTACCGTTTCTACACGAACAAGAGCGCGATGGTGCACGCCACGGAGGCTGAGGAGACCAGTACTAGCGTGGGCCAGCAGCAGATCCATGAAAAAATCATGTCGATCGGACTCGACGACACCAAGGTCGTAGTTCTGTCGGTCGACAGCCAGTCGTCTGCCGACGGCGGTATCATCGTCCAGGTGCTTGGCGAGCTGTCCAACCAGGGCGGTGCCTGGCGCAAGTTTGTGCAGACGTTCTTCCTTGCTGCGCAGACCAATGGATACTACGTCTTGAACGATATCTTCCGCTATATCCAGGTCGACTCGGAGGCTGCCGAGGAGCAGGCTGACGAGGGCGAGACAGCTGCGCCCGTCGCCGTCGCTGACACGGCCCATGCGCCCGCCGAGGTGATCGAGGAGGAGGGCACCCCCGTGGCATCCTCTGTGCCCGCTGCACAGGCGGCGGACGCCTCGGCCCCCGCGGCGACGGAGGCGACGGAGACGTCCGCGCCTGCGCCCCCTGCGCCTGCGGCCTCGGCTGCGCCGGCAGAGACCCCCAAGCCTGCGGAGCCTGCCGCGCCCAAGACGTGGGCCAACCTCGCGGCGTCCGGCGCCAACCGCTGGGGCAACACGGCCGCCGAGGCGCGAGGCCTCTCGTCGCCGGCGTCGGCGCCTGCCAAGGCCCAGGGCGCTAGCCCCGCTGCGGCTCCCAACGCCACAGCTCCCAAGGGCGGCAAGGGCAACAATGCGGCCTCCTCATCCGCTCATGGCCAGGTCTTTGTGAAGCATGTACCGAGCGGCCAAGTGTCGGCAGAGGCACTGAAGAAGGCGCTCGAGGCGCAGTTCGGCCCAACGAAGGAGTGTCAGCTGAATGCGGCCAAGGGCTTTGCCTTTGTGGAGTTTGTGCACGCCGACGCGGCTCGCCGCGCCATGGCGGCCAGTGCGGAGGGCGCTGTGAAGATTGGCGATGCTACGGTGGTCGTAGAGAAGCGTCGTCCCCACGACCACCGTGGCGCTGGCGGTCGTGGTCGTGGCGGCCACCGCGGCGGCTTCCACCAGCATCACCACGCTTAATATACCTAGCTCATCGTAGACTGTATCGCTATGGAGGCTTTAAAACGAGGCGGGCAGGCGGGGCTCCGACTCGTCGCTGGCGCCGGCGCCTGCGGCCGAGTGGCTCACCACGCGCTCACGCAGCTCAAACGGCTCGCTCATTGGCGCTGTGGTCTGTGGCATGTCCAGGTACGCACGCAGCTGGGCTTGGGCCACTTGCTGCACCTCCCGGGCCAGGCCTGTGGCCACGGTGCACAGCGGCGCGGCCAGATGAAGACGCCACGTGACATACGCCCCCGCTAGCAAGAGGCATAGCAGCGTGCAGTAGACAGGGTTGCGGATGATCGCCATGGCTTCGTTCCAGCCGAGCAGCACCATGACCACGTACACCCACACAGGCACTCGTGCCATACTGGACACCATGCTGCGCTTTGCCTCGACAAAGTACGCGTCCGCGTCGCGCCGCAATCGGTGGCCCAGCTCCGTGCGCTTCAGCTCGGAGAGCACGTGCAAACTCTCTTCAAACGACGAGGCGTCCGTTTCGTCGGCCGCTGCCGCTGCGTGCGCCGCCGGGGCCAGCAAGCTGGGCTCACTCGGCGCAATGGTCGCGTACAACGTAATCAGCTCGAGCGTCGCATCGCGCGCCTGGACAAACAGGCCTTCCATATCATCACTCGGCTTCCACACGCGCGGCACACCGCCGGCATCGTACCGGAAACGATCCTCAAAGAAGCTGCGCAGGCGCATGGACAGCACAGCATCGGACGTCTGCTCGTGCACCTTGTCTTGAAGCAGGCGCCACGACGCACTTTGCAGCGCTTGGATGGCCGACTCTTGCTCCTCCGGCGTCCCTTGCAGGCGCGCTGCACGCGCACGGAAGGAGCTCGTTGCCTCCTCGTTCACGCGCTGCAGCGCCTGCATCACTGCATCCCACATGTGGGGCCCGGGGTGGGCCAACGCCAGTTCCACCGGCTCGGCCAGCTGCCGACGCATCTCTTTTTCCAACGATGTAGCGAGCTTACGGCTTTCCTCGGCCCGCATCACACTTGCCATCGCGTTCAGTTCTTCGGAGAGCTGCACACGCTCATCGTCCACCTTCCAGTCGGTCTCCGGCAAGACCAGGGTCTGTGTCTCCTCATCAAACTGGCGCAAGGCCTTGGCATGCTCGCTCTGCACCAGTGCGCCAAAGTCGCACGAGGGACGCGCCATGCCATCGCGCACCGCCTGCTGGAACTGCGTGGTGAGCTTGGTCAGCAGGTTTTTTAGCTGCGCAAGGAAGAACGGCAGCAATTTGGCATTCAGCCCAAGCATCAAATCGGCGCGCTTACGCGCATACACGCCCTGGTGATAGCGACTTGCGTCACGGTCAAACGTGCTCAGGGCCTCTGAGCGGTGTGCGAGCATGTCCTTGCCGAGCGCCGGCAGCACTTGGCCCGCGTCTAGGGCCACACGCAGCACGGCAATCGCACCAGCGAATACGTGCGATGCCGCACTGGCAATCTCATCGCACCGGAACTGCGCGAGCAGCTCCTGCTGCGTCGGCAGGTCCAAGTCCTTGTTCTCCACGATTTGCGCCCACACATTTTTAAGGTAGTGCGGCAGTCCATCCATGGGAATGCGCTTGTGGTACTGCGTCTGGAACACATAGTTATCGTCTGCGCGGTCAAGGAAGCGACGCTGCAACTCTGTGATGCCCGCGTCAAACTCCTTCGCCTGGAGGATCTTGTGGGGCAGCGTGGTAAACATGATATCGAAAAAGTCGCTGAGCGCCGCATCGGCCAGCGACTCGGGCTTGGTTAGGCTAGCCCAGATGCGCTGCAAGTCGGCGCGCACCGTGGCCTCTAGGTTGGTTAGCGGCGTGGTACCAATAAAGTCGCGTATCACAAACAGTAGCAGCGTCTTTTCCTTGGCACTCCCGGCGCGCGCGCGACCGGCTTGGAACAGCGACAGGTTCACATCCAGCACCGTCTTGAGCAGTCCCATGTTGGCGCCCTGGTACAATCCCACCTGGTTTTCCCACATATTCACAATCAGGCATTCCGCCGTGGTCAAGGCAAACAAGGCAGACTTGCGCTCAAAGTCCTGGTCCTCGCCGCGCTCACGGCCGTCGGTGCCTTCCACGTCCATGACAAGCACATTGCGCTCCATACCGCGGCATAGCCAAATACCCTTGGTCGTTTGCTGGCGAGCACGCTCGTCCATCACGTCAAAGTTGGTCCCAAAGAGACGGTTCAGCAGCGTCGACTTGCCGGTCGACTGCGAGCCTAGCACGGCACAAATATCGTACCCAAAGCCGGCGTCAGCGAGACCCCACGAGTTCAAATGCTCATGAAAAGCATCTTCATTAAACTTTTGTGTCTCATCAATCAGCTGGAGCCTGTTCGGTGGTGTCCGCATGAGCGAACTTACCGGCGCCATCGATGGCGTCACCGACTCGTGGGGCGCATTTGGCACAGAGTCGGGCTGCGCGGCCGTTTCATGCACAGTGGGCGTGTCCTCTACAGGATCCCCTCGAGCAAGCATACTTGACAGCTCCTTTTGAGCCATAGCCACGTCGCGCTCCATCATCTGTCGGGAGAAGCCCACCGTGACGGCGGCCCGGGCGCTGGGGCGTGTTTTCCACGTGATGCCGGCGTGTCATGTGGAGGGACGACCTAAGGCCGGCGGGCTTTTGCCGTTGCTCGACCTGACCGACGCTCGAGGAGGGTGTGGAACCATGTTGTCTCCGTGACTAAATCCCTAACGTATAGCTATCCATATCCATACATGACCTTTTTTGATTCTTGTCAGTCCACTCCCCAAGAGTGACGACAGAATAACGTGCGTAGCCAAAGCCACTTTGTCCTTATCAGGCAGGGCCTGATGGTTTAGTTCACCTTCCAGAAGTCAACGTTATGCAGCTCGCCGACCTCGAGGTCGGTCAGGCGCGAGAAGGCGCCCTTCGAGACATCGAACCAAGTACCGGAGCAAGTGTCGCACTTGTCGACCACAGTCACGGTCACCTTCTTGCCATAGTAGTCGAAGAAGATCTTGTCACCGCAGCCGTACGGCGAGTCCCAGGGGGTGGCAGCGACCAGGTCGCTGTCGGTCGGGGTGGCACCACCACAGTAGGGGTTGTCAAGCATGTAGCCAGAGTACCAGGTGATGTGGGCACCGCGGGGGCCACGGGCCTCAACTTGCGCATCAGCGTTGGGGGCCACAGGGGCGGCCATGGTCATACCAGCACCCAGGGCAAGGATCGAAGCAATGAAGGAGAAGCGCATAATGGTCAAGATCTTGAGGAGGTGGGGAGCGGGCGGCGCGGGCTTTTGAAGTAGTAGACGTGCTAAGTCATTTCGCCCCGGTTATATATATATGTTGTTTTCTTTCCAGGGACTTTCTGAAACAGGGGCCAAGAGAAGTTCAACACCCTTGAAACCACAGCTGCACCCCGGATCTACATTTCACCACCTTCGATAACACCCTTCTTCGCTTGCATGCATGGCCATCCTCTTAGCTTCCGTCTCGGCGTCGCTCGATGAATGGGCTGCATCCAATTCGAACATCGCTTGCTGTCGCACCCTCATTCTCGTTTACGCTGAGTCAGCGTACAGAGAGATGGTCAAACTTAGACTCACTTGCATATGCTTACGAAATTGGGGCGTTAGGTTCACCCGGGTTCCCTCAACCTGGTCTTGGCCTCGCTCGTCAGTATGAGTCATCGAATACGGCTTTCAACCGACCCGACTGGGTGAACCGGTGCAAAAATGTTGGGGCCAGGCCCCAGCCCTTGGACCCAGCGCGCCCAAGGCTCCGGCGTGGTCGGCCGACAGTCTCCTGCCAGGCGCTCGTTCCACGTCGGTTTACCGCGTCAAAGAGGCGTGCGTACTTTGCCACCGACTTGGTATTGAATGCCGTGTGGGCATTCCATGCTTTAAAGGCATGGTGGTATCTTCGAACCCGGGCCCTTCTACACGTCATGCAACAGCCACGCACCCGACAGAGAGCAACACACCCACTCCACCAAGTTTAACCTCCGAAAGCTCCCCTGAATCGTGCCAAGAGAACGAAGATCTAGACCCACAACCTATTGTATCTTTGTCGTCCTTCTCTTCGCGACGTCCGAGCACTTCCTCGACAGACAATCTCTTGCCAGACTGGACATCCTTCGCTACCTTGCCCAGCACGATCAACACGTCCATGGACGAGCATTCCATCTTGTCGGAACGGCTGGGCCAACCTCCGCCTAGCCTCTCCGAGTACCCAGACGTACCCAAGGGGCATCTCAGCACGTCAACAGATCCTCTATTGATGGACTCGGATCTACCTGCCCAGGCGTGGCTGCACGATGAGCCGTCCATGCAACAGGCCTCGGCGTCTAATTCCCACCGCCCCTTTTATGCGATGGACTGGGACAAGAACGATGCCTGTGTGACCCCGCAGGCCCTCGGCGGCGTCCCTTCCACGACTGACGACTTGCACAGCAGCATCGTACCCTCTATGATCTCATCGTCTGAGTCGTCCGCCGTGCCTTTTTCGCCACCTATGACAACACAGGTGCCCGCTTCGACGGACGACACTTTGGGTCCATCTTCCACGCGTGTGATACGCCCTCCTCGCAACCATCTGCCGCCACAGATGAAGATTATTGTGAATGGCGTGCCGGCCAAGGGTGCTAAATCGCGTGTCGAGACGCAAATCCGCATGCGCCTCGAGCTGGTCGCTCCTGCCACATCAGGAGACCCTACTTCGCCGGTGGAATGGGAACGAATTGGCTCTTTCGACCATATTAAGGTGCCACCACTCAGCGGCACCAAGCGCAAATCGAAAAAGTACCAACACTCTAACGTGCCTACAGAGTCCACGCTACTTCTCGAAGCGGATGTGATTAATGCTACGCCACCACATGCTCGCGTTTATGTGTGCAACAGCTGTCGCGAGCGCGAGCGCAAGCGAGCCGATCGGAAGAAGACAAAAAATACGACTGTGAATGTTCTGCCGACCGCGGAGGAAATGCGTGCCCTGAACATCGATCCCAATGATCCTGATGCTATGGAGCTCGCTGCATCACGGTTGCAAGAAGAGGAGCGCAAACATGCTGTGCTGTTCAATTGCGGCGACTATGTCAACTTCCACGATGGGGAGGTCATTCTGTCTACCCGCATCACCTGCTACTGCCGTCACCATCGCGAGAAGGTCGGCTTTCACATTGTGTTCACCCTGCGCAACTCCCTGGGCGAGTTTATCGCCACGGGTAGTACGCCGCCGATCATGATCATGGACGATCACAAGTCCTCGTCGCAATATACAAACCCTTTGCGCACAGGCGAGAGCCGCCACAAGCAGACCGGATCGGAAGATTCGTCCATGTCGCCCCGGTCTATCGACCATGCACCCCGCCCTCGCGAACGTGCAAAGCCGTACGACGATCCCAGCGGGGCTCGTCGTCGCACGCGCGCTTTACGCGATATGTCGTTATCGCCCATGGACACTACGCGCATGTCGTTTGTTCTTGAGGGCTCTCATCCCCTCTCTGGCATTGATGCGTCGCCCACACGACAGGGCCTGGACACCCTGTCCCCACCCACCCTGAGTCAATCGTCGATCACGTCTGTACCGGATCCCTCTTCTTTCATGTCTCAAAACATGGGTCAGCTCTTTGCACCGCTGCCTACCCCATCGGACATGCCAGTGCAGACTCTTGCGCCTGCCCAGACGGACCTACCTGCCACTACGGTGCCTCGCATCAACAAGCTCGTGCCGGCCGAGGGACCCACGACAGGCGGCATTGAAGTCACCATTCTTGGTGAGAACTTCACCGAAGGCATCCAGTGTGTCTTTGGCGATACACCCAGTACTCACACTCGCGTATGGGCTAGCACGACCATGGTGTGTATCTTACCTCCCAGTTCCCGCCCCGGGCCTGTGATTGTCAGCTTGCAGGGCGTGTCAGATGCGCTTCCTGCGCCGCAAGAGTCGCAGCCGTTGCAGCTATTCACCTACATTGATTCTACGGACCGCGCCCTCATGGAGCTGGCACTCCAGGTAGTCGGTTTGCAAATGACGGGACAGATGGCCTCGGCTCGTGACATTGCCATGCGCATTGTATCCGCCTCCCAAGTGCCTGACCAAGGGGCCACGACGTACAACGCCGACATGCAAAACACATTGGCACCGAATGCCATGGAGCTACTTTCCATGGGTCTTCGACTGTACTCGTCCAACGCCTCCAAGCTGCCGAGTATCCAGGATTCTCTATTGGGCTTCCTCACCCTCCTGGATGTGGATGTGGCTCGTTCGTCGAACTTCCCTGCTCTGTTTGCCTGTAACGCAAGGGGCCACACACTTTTGCACCTGGCGGTCATGCACAATCTCCACCGTTTGGTGGCGGACCTGTTGCGTCGTGGCTGCCCTGTCAACGCTCGCGATGTCAATGGGTACACGGCTTTGCATTTTGCCGCTTTGCATGGCTGGGTCATGGTCACTAAGCTGCTTTTGCAGCATGGGGCGGACCCCTTCGAGGTGAACGCTGAGGGACTGATTCCGGTCGAAATTGCACGGCGTTCTGAAAAGATCGACGTGGAAAACGTTTTGACCGACTGGATCGGGGATGAAGCGGTGTCGGATTGTGGCGATGAGACCTCGGACGATGATGACGTCCACCATTCCTCGTCCTCGGAGGAGGATGCCGACATTACTTTTGGCGAGTTGGCCGAGCTGGCCAAAGTCCAAGCCGCTGAGAAAGGACGTCTTTCCACGCCCAAGTCTTCCTCTTGGAGTTTGAGCAACCTGCTCTCGCCTAGCCGAACTACAGAGGCAGCGTTGCTTCCTTTATCAGAGCCCAAGTCTCCATTCACCGTCCACTCACCGCCACCGACCTACGATGAGGCGACCCTGGACGAGGCAGGTGACCTCCACTACATTGGCGGTGAAAAGCTGCTAACGGACTCGGACATCGCTAATCGACATCAGAAGCGTCTGACCATGATGCAACCCAAAGCACTGCAAGCGCGCCGGGAGCGTCGGACCAACCGCCGTGCAAAGCATCGCACAGCTGCCGAGCGTGCAGAGGTCGCAACCAAAACGGTAGTGCGCCCACGACAGGGCCTGTACGATGATCGCATGCTCCTCTGGTTCTGGATTCCTGCTATGCTATGTGTGGTCCTACTCTCTGTGGCAATCCAATTCGGTTTCGTACCTCCCTTCCAGTATGAGGGTTCTTATGTTCAGCATGCTGTAGAGATTCTTTCTCACAGGTAGTGCTTGTATTATGCCTTGACGGCCTTGGCCTACATGGACACGTCGTGTAATCGAGTCCCCGGACATCTCGGCCGTCCGATGCGTTGTTTGCCACCGCACGCGCTGAACCGCTCGTCCGAGTGGGTCTCTCGTTGGTGGGAACGTTGGTCATGCTGACTTTATTCTGCATATGGATTGGCTCGCATTATTCCCTCAGAAGGCCATGGATCGAATGAAGTTAAAACGCGCCGTTTCTCTCGTAGCAAATTTCGCTCAAACACAATCATTGGTTCGCAATATTCTCTCAAAAGTGATTTTTGCAATAAAACACGACATGTGATTGGCGCATAATCCTCTCAACCAGACAGGGTCTTGGCTGGCTTTTCGGGCCGGGCAGCACCACAACACATATAAGGGCCGGCCCAAAGGCACACGACTCCCCATCCACAACAGTTACGAATTCATTATCATGGCTTGCCCTTGCCCTAAGATTGAGACTACCTCGTGCGCTTGCACTGCTAAGTGCGGCTGCTCCACCGGCAACTGCTCCTGCTCTTGGTATGTTTGTGCCGCCAAGCTAACATCTCGCAGCAACCCTTGCGGCTGTGCCTCGGCGCAAAAGTGCTGCCGCCCGAGCGCTGGCACTGGCTCGTGCTGCTCGAAGTAAATATGACGTGTCTGCTATTGGAGCTTTCTAGGCAAATACCAATTTTTTATACCAAGAAATCACGTTGCATTGGTTTCCATTTCATCGATGGCCGACCGTAATGCGCCTATTTTGTGTTAGCTTTGAATACGAACGTTTGTACCATTCTCCCCAAACGACGCCACTGTACAATGCCGTAGTCCCTGCCCAGCTTATGGCTATCAGTAGCATAGATGTGACTAGGGTCGGCGCCACACTCGACCCGCGCTGGAGCCACGCGCTGACACATACGTTGCCAGCGACCAGCAAACCTGCCCCTGTTAGCATCAGGCCGAACCATCGCAGGTGCCGTGCCTGCCAACGACAAGATCGCTTCAAAGCCTTGTGCAAAACACTGACGGCACACTCAAGGACCTCTTTCCGCGTCTCGTCCTCCTGTACCACCGCGGGTGTCTCTTCGTGGGAGGTGGAAATGCGAAAGATTGCTTCCACGGAAAAATGGTCCGAGTACGACACATGTAGATCAGGTACCAGCTCTTTAAACCCCACCTGATGGGTCACGCACCGGAGCCGATGCGGCTGCCTGGCCGGGCCACGGTACAAGATGAAATCAATTCGTTTTCCCGACTGTCGCAGAGCCAACTCATCCAACTTCTTCGTGCGCGACCAAGAATTCTCAGGGCTATCACAGGTGATGCCATCCACGCACTCGTCGTCATAGACATCGAAATACGAGTCGCGGAGGCCACCCACACTCTGTAGAAGGCTCATGCACAGAGAATTCGGTAACGAGTTAAAATCTCCCGTACAAATGACATGGCGCCCCAACGCAGCACTACGGGCACACCGCTGTGCCAGTTCATACGCCTCAAATGTGCGCTCTGTGCGCTGGATTTCTGGGCCCATTTGTCCACCTAGGGCCGTGAACTGTGTATGTGAGTGGTAAGCGTACGTACATGTGTATCCCATACATCCACGTCACCCAACTGCGGATGAGAGAGAGTGACGCATCCACATCCTTTGCCGGCAATCCAGTCGCCTTGGTGCACAAAGATCGGCGTGCCTGTCAGGCGGAACATGTGCGTTTCCATTCCCACAATTGGGTGCTTCGACATGATCGCGAGGCCGGATCCAAAGGCACCCCTTTCATCAGACATATGCAACGTACGTCAAGAAGAACTTGCCATGGGGGTATGCTTTGGCGCACACACGTCGCATGTAACGCCAATCCTGCGACTCGACCCATATTTCCTGGAGCGCCACTATATCGTAGGAAGTCGATGCGAGGCGATCAGCGATGGCATGAAGACGCTCCTCACGCTGCTTCGAGAAATATTTGAGCCCCCTACTGTTAGACATGGCCTGCGTACCAGCAATTGAGGGACAAGACACTCAGCTCCGACATGGGGAGGTGGTCCGTGTGGAGGCCGGTGCAGGGTGCTTGGTGGAGCGCCGTTGGATGTCGCCGATCGATCCTTCGGAGCGACGCCTGGACGCTAAAATGCTGCTCCAAGATCACCCCAGGCTGTACGTAATGCTGAAAACTCATCCCAGTGGGGCAAGATGGCGCCCCAGTTGGCGCTTTGCCTTTTTGCTCCTTTTCACGGTGCGAGCGCTGGCCTCGCTATGGATGGCCGTGGCGGATTGCGACGAAGGTGGGTGGCTCAAACTAATACAGTGTACAATTACTGGGAACCTGTGCACCTTCTAGCTGGCCCGAATTCAAAAGAGAAGGCGTTCCAGACATGGGAATACGCCCCTCAGTATGCTATTCGCTCCTGGGCCTACATCGCGCTGCATGCCTGGGTTCCCGCACTGATGACGCTGGCGCAGCTCCCGCCTTATGCTGGCTTCTTTGCCTTGCGCCTCACTCTTGCCGCAGTATCAAGCTTGTGTGACGCATTCTTGTACGATGCTGTGGCTCGGTACATTAATGTGCGCACGGCACGCTACACGCTCGTGTTCTTGGCAGGGTGTGCCGGCATGATCTCTGCCTCTTCGGGTTCGTTTTGTGGACAAACTAACCACAGCCCTGCTTCCCTCGTCGTTTGTCATGTACACAACCAGTGTGGCCATGGGTTTCGCGATGGCGCCCTCAGGCACCCACGCCCCGTCTCGCACTTGGCGTGCTACGCTGGCTTTTGCGGTCGGCGCTCTTGGCGGCTGGCCCTTTGGTTTGGTGATAGCGCACCCCTTCGTCTGGGAAGAGCTATGTATGTGCGGCAGCGATACAAAGTGCGTACACTGGCGCCGCGCAGCACGGTGGCTCGTCGCGGTTTTGGCCGCGGCGTTGGTGGCCGTACCGATCTTGCTCGTTGATTCGTTGGCCTATGGCCGCGTGGTGTTGGTGCCTCTCAACACACTGCTCTACAATGTACTGGGACGTGCGAGCGGCATCGGTCCTGAGCTCTATGGCGTGGAGCCACCCTCGTACTACCTGGTATCGCTTTTGCTCGCTTTCTCGGTGGTGGTCCCTCTTGCCCTGATGGCCCTCCCCACGGTCATTGCATCGGCCAAGTTCTTGCCTCAGCGCTTCTCACAGGGCAAGGGATCACACAGTGCATGGCTCCTGGGACTCCGTGTGCTCCCGGTGTATCTATGGGTGGCTGTTCTCATCGTGCAGCCACACAAGGAGGAGCGGTTCATGTACCCCATTTACCCTCTGCTCTGTGTGAATGCGGCCGTGTGTCTGTACCTGCTCCGGGCCGCCACAGAGACGGTGTATTTGCGTCTCACACGCTCGCCCTATCGGGCCTCCCACACGGTGCTGTTTTCAGCCTTGACGCTGGCTCCGTTGCTGCTTGCAGTGGTGTTGGGCGCGATGCGCACACTCGCTCTTATCCACCACTATCGCGCCCCCCTGGACCTGGGCATGGTATTGTCCCACATGGAGGGCGAGCACCATCTCTGCTACGGCAAAGAATGGCACCGATTCCCTTCTCACTTCTTCGTACCGCCGTCCATGCGTGTGGATTTCGTCGAGTCAGAGTTTGATGGCATTCTTCCCCACCACTTTGCTCGCACGGAGATGTCGACAACCACACGGCAGCAAGGACTCCAGCGCGCTGCATTCGCTTGGCCCTGGGCGCCCTTCACGCAGCGTATACCTGTCTCGGTGAACGAGCGCAATGAGGCCGAGCGTGATCGATATGTACGTGCTGCCCACTCACCCCAGGTCGATCCCCACACCTGCTCCTTGATGATGGATGTGGACTTTCCATGGCGGGCTGCCTCGACCTTGGAGCCGCGGTACCATCTCCAGGATACGTGGCGCAAGGTCGCATGCCGTCCCTTCCTCGATGCCGATGCCAGCCGCGAGGCCGCGGCTCAGCTGCCCCGTCAGGCGAAGGTCTATGCGACACTGGCACGCACGCTTTGGCTACCGAGTGCGCTGGCCCAACACCTTCCATCCTGGGCGTCAGCGCTACGCTACGGCGAATATTGTCTCCTCGAGCGCATCTCCAAGAGCCCTGTTAACGCGGCGTAAAGAGCGACTGCCACTCCGCTTCGCCTTCGCCCAGCGCAACGTGCACTTCGTCCTCTTGCACCGCCAACAAATAGCGTGCATAGGAACCACCCCGTGCACTGCCTGCGCCAGCACCCACCGCCACCACGAGGCCCAACTGGCATAGCGTCGATAGCGGACGCAACAGCTCATGCTCATTGTAGTCGTTACCCGCCATCCCCAGCCGTGCGACCGAGTGCGTGCGGCAGAGGGCTGTATGGTGCATCAGCACATCCTTCCATACAACTTCCGAGACACCCGTACGCCGAATACAGGCAAACATACTGGCCAAAAGTAGCTTGGCATGTCGTGAGAGCGCGGCAATATGCGCCGCTCGGCCTGAGCGTGCCATGCGATCCATCACCTCGCGGATGTCATGAATGGTAATTGGCGCCGGTTCCACTTGCTGTGCTAGCGCGCGCTCCTCGGCGCCTTCCACGGCTCGTCGACATACATCGAGCATGCGCCGCGCATCGCCCGAGACATTGGCGACACGCTTCGAGGCAAATACCAGCGCGTCAATCTTGAAGACCGTTTCACATCCTGCTGTGGCCGCCACACTACTGCATCGCTGCCCTTGCTCGTCGATGTCAAGGCGTGCACGTACGATATCCAGCAACTGGCGATCCGTGTAGGGCATAAAGGGTATACGGGTCATACCAAGTCGACTTGCCACCTTGGGCTGCAGCGTGCGCTCTGGCAGATCCATGGTATTCGCCACGGCAATCACCACCAAATTGCTGTCCGGCAGATCGGGCCAATGAAACATATTGTAGATGACATCTTGGCGCGACGTCACAAACAGGTCCAGCTCATCCATCAAAACGACCGTGGGTGTCTTTTTCGCATTCATGCCCGAACTAAAAAAGGCCGACAGCTTGCTCAAGGCCGCACGTGGATGCAGACGCTGCCCTGTCCCGCTAATGGCACACCAAAGCTCTGTATAGGCTTGCATAGGCGAGGCCAGCTTCATGCCATTGATCTCCACGAACGAAAACGCCGGCAGCTCTCCGCGCTCCTGCTGGCTCTGCAGCGCACGGACGGACTCGCGCACCGTGGCTGTTTTTCCGGTGCCAGGAACGCCGCACACGTACGCACAACCACCAGCGCCCGTGCGCAGCGCCTCGGCTGCACAGCCCACCACGGCGACAAACTGCTCTTGCCGACACGGCAGCGACTCGGGTGTGGAGCCCACATGAAGCAAGCGCCTCGCCCGCTCGTGTGGCGACATTTTGCTCAGGATGGCTTCGGGCAACGCATGCACAGAATGTGGCCGACGTAACAAGGCCAAGGATGGCAACGCACTTTTCTGTTTTCGGGAGGGTGCCACCGCCTCACGCGCCTGGGTTCCCGCGCTCACTATCTGGCGCTTGGCGGGGGACACGTCCGGAGACTCTACAGTCGTCCTTTTCTCTGGCGTCTTTCGAGTGCGGGGTGATGCAGGCTTCCTAGAGATCTCCTGGAATACCTCTTCTGCATACAGTTTCGGTCGCGAATGCACGCGCGTCGACCGGCGCAGGGGCGACCCACCCTCGCTCATGGTCGTCGCACGCGGACTTGTGCATGATTACACACCTACATGACACGCGTCGGCGGCGACAGGCGCTCCTCGGTGCTGCTCTCCGACAGGAGGGAGGCCTCTTCCTGCGTGCTAGGGAACCCAATCGACCTAGGCGTTAGCCATAATACATACCAATAGTCTGGTGGGGTAGGATCGATGGTCTTGTGGCGTTTCGTGGACCGCGAACCGGAGGCTTCTGCCGCGTGACGACCCACGACGGCATAGTACTGGGATGAGTGGTACCTGTACTTACGTCGCGGCAACACTCACAATCGCGTGTGTGCTCTTCTTTGGGGGGTATAGGAGCTGTTGATGGCGATTCTGAAACAGACCTGGGTCAGCGTCGATAGCGTACTTGCTCGTGACACGATAACGTCCCAGTCCTTTGAACAGAGCCGGATTGTCCTCCATCCTTTCGCGCACCTGCTGCCGATGCTGCAGAATTTGCTCGCGCACCTTGCGAGGACTCAGCTTGACGGGCGTTTTGCGCGACGGGGAGGCAGCCTGTCGCGCTGAGCGCCGGCGACGCTTTTCCCGCAATCTCTCTTTCCACCACTGCTTAAAAGCAAGCCACCGGCGCATATCTGCTTCGTACTGGGCACGTAACGCTTCATGCTCGCGCTTCAAGCAAAGGTACGCGGCTAGCAGGTTTTCGGACGGAAGCGTTTCTGGGCGCTCAAAAGGACCCTCTGTGACGCAGCGCGCTAGCTCCCGATGTGCCTGCTCTATATGGTGCAGAGCTGCCGCGGCCGCGGCCGGCAAACGGTCCTGTCTCTCTCCCATAGCGCCACCGGTGGAGGGACGTCCTGCGTGGGGCCGCCCTGGCCCTCCACTTCACAACAAAACGGGCATGGGCCACCGCTTCCTTCGTTGCTCTTGGTCGCTATGAGGATGGACGGGCCTACGGTGCCTTTGGCCCGTACCTTTTTGGAGCATACTGTGACGTCTCATGTGGCTCAAGATCCAAGTTTAGCGCCTATGGATGTGGCGAAAAAGCTCCTATCTCGCGGAGGCGCCTTGCATCAGTGGCTGTGCGATTCGCCTCTAGCGGAGCGAGGTCGACGATGGAATTGGCACCAAGGTGCCGTACATCAGAGCAATCAAGAGCCAAAGACTAGCGAGTTGGAGTATGTGCGACGACATTTTGGCTACGATACTGCCGCACAGGGCGGCCCTAGCGAGCTGTACCTGAAGCTGCTGGCGGATGCGATGCTGTCCCTCCCTGCGAATCCTTTGAGTGGCGTGGTATCACCCCAGATCCTTGCTACCACAGGGACTGTCCCATGCTCCATCCTCTCGACGGGCCCACACATTATCCAGCACTACTACGACTGCATCGTAGATGCACAACAAGAAGTGATTCTGCTAACGAACTACTGGCAGCTAGGCAAGAATGTGGATCACATCGCCAAGGCACTTCGGTGCCTGAACCAGCGCACGGCAGACCGAGGTGGGCGCATGATTGTGAAACTCATGTGGGATCGTGGGCCGCGCAGCCTTGCCGACCTGTTTCGTCAACGCACCCCTGTGCCGCCATCGCAGTGGGCTGCAAATGGACTGCCGACCCAAGAGGAGCTCTCGCATATTCAAATGCAAGTCCTCAACTACCACCGGCCTCTTCTTGGCACGTTCCATGCCAAGCTTCTGCTCGTCGATCGGCTTGTAGCCCTTATTAACAGTATCAACATCCAGGATCGCCCGAACCTTGAATGCTGTATTCATCTCGAAGGGGACATTGTGAACGCTGTTTACGATCATGCCCTCTTGTCCTGGGGCCTTGCGCTCCATCCGCCCCTTCCCTGCCTCCAGCAACCAGCCCCGATCGAGCCACCGACGATCTTTCAAGCGGACTCGATCGAGTGTCAGCGTGCCCTCTCCCGGCAAGCGTACGAGTCACTGAGGGCAGAGGAGCAAAATGCTGCGTCCACACAGCCCATTCGTATGCGTGTTCATTTGGCGGACATGGTCGAGCACATGATGCGAGCGCGTGCCTCTGCGACAGATGCCCACACCTCGCCTTTGCCCACGGAAAAAGAGGCCTTGCCTGCCTCTGTGCGGCATGATGCCACCCTTTGGCGGCGACAAGCCATGACAACCAAAAAATCTCCCAGTGCGGAGCTTCTCACCAACAGCACCATGCGATTGTTGGGCAAGGACAGCAGCAGCCGCTGGAATGTGGAACTGAGTGCGTTGCAGGCGCGCCCGTTCGATATCCAAGCGGCTGCTACGCGCTTGCAAGAAATCACCCAAAGTCTTGACTTTGCCAATCGCAGTCAAGCACGCACTCTTAGCGAGTCACAAATTGCCAAGAGCACCGGCGGCTGGGCTGCTCAGCAATGGATGGGCTTGCTGGACTTTGAGCCCATCATCTACCATACCCCTCACAAGCCCATCCCCATGGCGCTTGTCAATCGTCGACCGCACGGACGCCCCGGTCACGATGATATCAAAACCCCCCAAAACGCTGCGTGGCTCGCTGGTTTCCGCTATGCAAAGCGCCACATTTTTGTACAAAGTCCCACCCTCAATGCCACGCCTGTCAAAGCGGCTGTGCTGGCGGCTGTGCGCCGGGGCGTACGTGTCGAGCTATGGCTGGATCTCGGGTTTAATGATAAGAGTGAGAGCATGCCCTTTCAAGGTGGGACAAACGAGCAGGTGGTGAGCCACATGTATCGCACTCTGCGTCACGAAGGCCAAGGGCATGAAAAAAACTTGGAGGTATACTGGTACACTGGCAAGGACATGGATCGGCCGCTGCATGCTGTTCGGAAGCAGCGCAACTGCCACGTCAAATTTGCTTCGTTTGATGGCCAAGTGGCGATCTTGGGCAGTGGCAATCAGGATACCCAGAGCTGGTTCCACTCTCAGGAGATCAACGTCATGCTGGACAGCCGTTTGATTGTCAGTGAATGGGTCACTGCACTACGGCGGAATCAGAGCACCCACATCTATGGACGCGTCGATCCAGCGCTGGGTGTGTGGCGTGGACGACATGGCGATCAAATGCCCGACACAGGCAAGGACACGATGCCTTAGCGGGCTGTCTGGACTTGATCCAGTAAGTTCCATAGAGCATCAGGATCCTTGTAGTCGTGATGCACCACCGTCACCAGCCAGCGATGATCATGGATGCGACGAAGCAGGGAGCGCGTCGCGGAGCGTGGCGGGAAGAGCAATTCCCACTCTCGCCAGATGGCAAACGCCTCGTCGCGCCAGGCCCGGAACGATGCCTCTTCGATGATCGTTGATTGCGCCACTTCCTTACCGGGAAACACACCCCACGTCACTGTGTTGAGACCTTGACGTTGCACATTCGTTTCCATCGACGATGGATCACAGGTACCGGCAAAGTACGTGACAGGCCGTGCACTTGCGCGAATGGCGGCCACCAGGGCCTCCTTGTCCTCTTGTGTCAGGAACAATTCCACAAACGCCTTTTGGAAGATGTAGCCACCCTCGGGCCCGAAACCAAACACCGGATCGCTGCTCTCACATCCGTCCACAGCGGGCTGTGATCCCACCGTCCACCAGCTTTTACCGCCCTCTGCTTTGGGCATATTCAGGCGCAGCAGCATGGGCAGGAGCTGCGTCGTTTCGTCCCACACAGGAATATCGCACCATGGCACACAGGACAGCTGTCCCGATACATACCGCGTGAACATCCGAGCAATGTCCTCCTCGTCGACAGGCGTTCCCCACAGCTGCACTGCCTGGGAGGGTGGCAGCTTGAGACTGGCACCATACCCATCCATTTCACCGAACGCAGGACTGCGAGCGTCCGTGTAACGACCGTTGGGGAACTCGTCCCATGTCTCAGCGCCAGGCAGGTCGGGAATCGGCGAGGGCACATTGGCGATCCCCTTGATCACATTGGTGGCACTCTTTTCCAGGTTCAACGTATATATGTGAAAGGTCTGAATGTCGGTGTGCGCGCGTACAGTGCGAATCAGCTCCATGCTTAGCTGGATACCCGTGTCCTTGACCTTGGCATCGTCCATCCGGATGGGCTCAAGCAGGTCGAGAACGTGCTGCGGTACCGTGGCACCACACAAATTCACCATGCGCAGGAAGCTGCTGTAATTTTGAATGGGCATGACGCCAGGGATGACAGGAATGGTGATGCCAGCCTGGCGACACGCATGGTACCAGCGCACAAATCCGTCCACATCATAGAACAATTGGGTGACAATAAATTGGGCACCAGCGTCCTGCTTCTCTTTGAGAAAAGCAAGCTCACGCTGGTGATCCGCCTCGGTGCCACGCGATAGGCCCTCGGGGAAGCCAGCCATGCCGATACAAAAGTAGTCGCCATGCCTCGCTCGAATGTACCGAATCAGATCAATGGCATGCTGGAAGCGCTTGTCTGTCGCGACCCAGTACTCTTCACCACGAGGAGCATCACCACGCAACGCAAGAATGTTACAAATCCCATAGCGCTTTGCGCTATCCAGCGCCTCGTCCAGATACACCGGGTCCACGTTCGTACACGTAAGATGCAGACACACGTCGCAGGCGCCGTCCCGAGGGCTAGTAACGCTGGACACATCTTCCTCTGGATCAAATACACCGTTCTGTACCCGGGCAGCGAGTTCCAGCGAGGAATCGCGCGTGGATCCACCCGTGCCCCATGTCACATGCACCCAGCTGGGTTGAAGAGAGCGTGTCATGCGTTCAATGCGTTCGTACAAGTTTGCCTGGCCTAGTACAGTCTTGGGCGGGAAAAACTCAAGAGACCACAAGTGTGCATCTTTGGGAGCTTGTCGAATCTTTTCATCAATGGACGGTGGTTCTCGTACGACCGGCATCATACGGATCGTACGGGCGATCGACAAGACGTCGGGGCTCATGGTTCTCCACCTTATGACTAAACTACAAATCGCCTTCGTGCTGCAAGCCCACCCATTCTTCCGCCCAGCCCTCGGTGTCGGGGCAGCAGTCGCGGCTGCATACAAACACCATGGCGGTGCTCCAAACGATACCTGTACACATATCCGACTGGGTATCTTTGAGCCCAAGAAGTGACGAGATCTCTGCTTGACGGTGTGCTTCTGTGTTGGTCGATGGCAAGACGCTGTCTGCATCACTCAGCTTCTCGACCCGCAGCAAGTTGGCCAGGTTTGGCATGAGCTGCAACTCAAACACACGCGGGGCACCGCAGTGGGGGCATGGCGGGACAGACGAAGCGTTCATAGGGCCACGCCATCCAGCCGGCCACAACTGCTTGTACAACGGGCCCACGGCACTAAAAGGCAACGGCGTACCCGCATACTCATAGCGCACGACTTGCCGTGCCTCCGTGCCGAGACGCCGCGTAAAGTGCTCAAAGACATCATCCATGCCATCAATCGTCATTTGCTCATACTCCTCGACCTCGCCGCCGACGGACTCTTCTTTGGTCGGTGCCGGCGCCTCAGACACGGCGGCCACGTCCTGAGCGCGCCGAGGCTCCGGAATGGTATTCAGGTACAGGGATGTGGTATAATACGAGCTGGTACGCGTCCAGTCCTCTTGCAGCTGGGCACGCTGCTCTTCAAGTGACGCCTTCATGGCAAGCTCTTCGGCCAGTCGTGCTTCACCATCAAAATCGGCACCATCGTCATCGTCGTCTTCCGACTCGTGACCATCTTCCGACGTCATGGCTGGTGCCTCTGCGGTAGCAGGTGCTATCGTAGGAGGCGCACCAAAGAGGGACTCACCCAGCAACGATGTTCCTCCTCCGCCGCCCAACTTGAAGGGATTCGTCGTGCGCTCCTGCGCGAGGCGGCGAGCCTCGGCCTCCGCTTCCGCACGCTTCTTCGCTTCCTCACGCTCCTGTCGCACCCGCTTGCGTTCCGCTTGCTTGGCCAGCTTGGCGGCCCAACGTTGGTTGTGTTTCAGCATACGAACGGCTTTCACGCTGCATGTTAGCCTGCACGGGGCATCGAGGGGCACTCTCAGCGGTAAAAAATAGTCAAAGTCGATGTTTTTTCATAGAAGAATACACATCTCATCAAGTGAAGAAATTTCACGTCATCCTCGAGTGCCCCGGTGAAGACGTACCTTCCAGGACCCTTGCGCTGACAGGCGGCGCGCGCACAGCCCCATACGAACAAGTTCCGGTCGAACGCTGAGTTCTCCAACGGCGCAAAGATCTGAACAAGAAGCTGCATCGGCCTTTGACAATATTCACAGTGTACCAAAGAAGCAGGGGGAAGCTTGCTAGGAGCCAAAGGGAGCCAAACAGGCCGTCCACCAATGCGCGACACAAGTGGATTTGCCTCGTCTTCGGACTCTAGAGGACCGTCAGCTAGACCAAGCTGCACCTCCGAAAACTCCTCATCGGATTCATAATCTGACTCGTCTTCGTAGGGGGTTGGCATATCACTGCCTGTTAGCGAATCCGTCGTGTGCCAGAGCAGGTCCGATTTCAGGTTGGTAGCCAAGTTGGAAGCATGGAAACGGCGCTTATGGAAGCAAAAAGGCTATCCAGAAGACATCCGAGCCCTCATACTCGTCATCTAAAAGTCTTCATCCTTGTTGGACCTGCTCGTTGTGACCGCACATACCTGCTCCGATGAAGCACAACGCGAAGAGGAAAAAATTCCGCTCCCACCCTTCCACCCCCTTACGTAATAGTTGCCCAGGTGGCGAGGCTCGAGCCAACCTCTTTCGTCACCACCATGTTCGCCCGCCAAGCTTCGGCGCTTCTGGTGTGTACATTGTACTAACGTAGCAGCGCCCCACCGCGACACTGTCTCACGTTACGCGTATGAGCGCTATGCCTTCGATGGTTCGCCTGCTGTCGTCGGAAACTCGCACCAAGATTGAGAACGCTGTCAAAGAAGACCCGCTCGTGGTGTTCATGAAGGGGTCGCCGAGCATGCCGCAGTGTGGCTTTAGCCGCGCCGTGCTCCAGATTCTTCAGGTGCAGGGTGTGAACCCCGACAAGGTGGCCACCTACAACTGCCTGGAGGACCAGGAGCTGCGTGAGGCTATCAAGGAGTTCAGCGACTGGCCCACCATTCCTCAGGTGTATGTCAACGGCGAGTTTGTAGGCGGCTGTGACATTATGCTGAACAGTACGTCTCGTTGTACTCACACAGTGCATCAATCCGGTGAGCTGGAGACCATGCTCCGGGAAGCCGGTCTTCTTATCGAGCCCGCGGCCAACGAATCGTCGCAGTCATAGAGCTTATGCAGTACCTATGTTATGTTGCGCTATGCGACAGGTCGTTGCGTGTAGGTACACGTGCCGTAGGGATAAATTACCAAGGGCGGCTCATCAGCGCTTGGTCGCGCTCCTTCTCAGCCACTTCACAGCGCTGCTTCCACATAGCTGCCTCCTTTTCGAGGCTGGCAATCGTCTCATACAGACGCTTTAGCTCCTCCGCCTTTCTGTGGCGGCTTCGACGAGCAGCAAGTGTGTTGCTCAGCCGCTTCTGGGACCGAGCATCCAACTCGCGGGAGCCGTCCGTGGACGTGGGCGACAGAGAGCCTTGCTCCGTTGTTCCCTTACCCGCCACCAAGTCTCGACGCGACGTGGCCGACTCGGTCAAGTACTTGCGCGGCTGAATCGGTGCATCAATGGGCAGCAGCTCATCCGCCTCGCGACGACGGCGCTTGGCCGTTCGTAAGAGGTTGGGTGCATCCGATTCCGTCGTCGACGAGGGCGACATACTTGCTTCCGAAGGCGCGCATGGCTTGGCCGGTTGCACGATCTCTTGCAGAGAAGCTGTCGGCGGCATTGTCTCCGACGTAGGCTGCTTGGGCGATTCACCTGCTCGGCCGTTCAGCGTGTCGAGCAGAGAGAGGATATCGCCGGTCGCCTCCTGACCGCCCACGCTTCTACGCGTCGTCGTAGAAGGAAACAGGGTAAAGTCACGCTTCATCGACGACAAGGGAGGCGATGCAAAGCGATCCACGGGCGAAGGCCCTGTGGATCCCTGGTGGGGGCATGTCGACTCAATTCCAGACACCGGGAGTGTCACAGAATCCAGAGGCGAAAACAGCTGCGGGTTGCCGTCCTCCTGAGACGTCTCGAGAGGTGACAACTCGGACAGCCCGCCACTGCTGAGCAGGGTAGAGCCCATCCCACTGGCTGACTCAAAGTCAAGGGACAACAACGAGTCCGTCAGAGCAGGCGATTCATCGCTCCAACCTGCTTGCAGAGCATGCCCATCAATTGGGAGCATGGAAAGCCTGGGCGAAAGGTGTTCAAGAACAGCATGGTCGGCAGTCTTTACCGCCACGGGCCCGTTTGCCAGTCCGGTGGCGAGAGGATCAAAGTTCTTGGGAAGCAAACCTGGGTGGGAAAACACGTCCATGGATTGACTTCTTGAAGTGATTCGGTTATGGATAGATATCATGAGCTTCAGAGATTGGCTCTGAAGCAAAACAAGGTTGGTTAAGCAAGATCATATTGATAGTAGTTGAGTAGCTGCGTTTGTATGCTAGCGAGTAGTACGATATCGAGAGCGCTAAGAGTGTACTTGAGAGGCGCTGTAGTTCACAGATTCCTTGTGTATAATGTTTGAGATTTAAAACATGGCAGGCATCTGTGACGAAGAGTCGTACGAAGGAAACCGGAGAAAATCCTCTCCTAGTTTATATACAACACAGTTGTGGGAACTTAACGCATTTTCGCAGACGGCTGGCCCACATCGCTCCGATATGTCTTCGTTGCAAGCCACCCACGCTGCGGTCAAGCAAAGCTCTTCGTTGATTCGCTCCATGCATGCGTCTATGACTCAGACATGGCTGATAAGGAAGTGATTGAGTCATATCTGCATTCAATTACGAAATCATGAGGGGGCATCGTCGCTATTGCCTTTTTATCCCGCCAATAAGCGTTGAGAATATGCATGGCCCTACGTTCTTTGCTCCGGAACGCCGCCTATCTCGTCTTGGCTTCGCGCTTGCTCGCGAAAGGCACGAAAGGATCCTTCGGCTATAGAGGCCCGAAGTAGCCTGGGGTTGTCGATATAGGTGGACAGACGTGGCACCGGAACTGGGTCACTTGGTTCCCGTTCTTGGCGTTCTTCGGGTTCTTGTTTGGAAGAAGGAATGGCATGCACTTGAAAAGCGAGCTGGGCAAACGAGCCCTGCGGCTCGGGCGCCTGGTGCATAAGGACGTTCTCCGATAGTTTTTTCTCTGCTGGCTGAAAGCCTTTCCGTTTCCCAGGCTCCCAGATTCGCACCGTAGCATCATCCCCACACGACGCCAACATGCGAGAGGGACCATGACACCATGCCAGGTCATTGACTCGGCCTTCTGGGTGCTTGCAGCTTGTCTGGAGATACTGTCCTGTAGCGCGATGCCAGATGCGAAGGTGCCCATCATCGCTGCCGCTAATCACATAAGTTCCAATATCTTGTATCAAGTCATCGCCCTGGAAGGCGAAGGCCGTACGCAGCACAGCACTAGCTGCCTTGCGCCCATAGTATTTTTGAACAATGGAGCCTGAATGGATGTCCATCATATGCACAGGACCATGAGCTTGGCTCAGCAGCACATGCTGTCCATCTTGGGAAAACGACACATAATTGAATTTGTGAGAAAAGTCAAACGACTGTACCAAACCTTGAGCGTTGTTGTCCCACACCCATACGCGCATTGGTTTTTTGCGTACGTGTACACGAGCGAAGTAGGGAAAACAGTCGTCAATCAAATACTCTTTGGGTACCGTTGGCTCACAGGGTTCTTCGAGATCCTCATATTCGGATGACTTGCTGAACAGAGGATAAAGAATTTGAAGCTCCCGGGGGAGTTGATTCCAAGGCTTACCGCCAACATGACGCCGCATAAGATCTGAAAACCTTTTAAGAGCCGTCATATGGTCTTCGCCAGACTCGTTTATCGTCTCTTCGATCATTCTCAACTGTGCCAAATCAGGGGGTGACTTCCAACCCAATATCACCATATAGCGCCCATTTGGCGATACATCCAGACCGAGAATACGGAAGGGCGCAAAGTCAAGCGTCTTTTCTTTGGCACCCCCCCACCTCCAAAAGTGAATCTTGTGATCGAGGGCACCTGTGACGTACATAGCCTCTTGATCATGGCTGGTGGGCAGTGATTCAGGAAGCCATTGCACAGCCGTGATGCTGCTCTCGTGCTCGGCGAGTACCCGAGCACCTTTGTCGGCCAAATCCCATTCGACTACCACTTCCTCGGACGAAACGAGAAGTCGTTTATCGTCCGATGACCATGCCATGTTTGAGACAGGCTCTGTATGTTGCAGACAAGTGATTGCCTGCATCTGGTTCTTTACATCCCACAGGATCACACGACCATCTTTGCCGCCACTTGCCAGTATATCATTGTTGTGAGAAAATTTAGCCACCCATACTTCGTCTGTGTGTCCTTGAAGGACCATGGTGCATTGCTTGGGAAATGAATTGCCACTGGGGCGGTAATCCGTCAGGAGACTATGCTTCAGACTTTCGCCATCCACCCCTTGATAAGGGTATTGTGCGCGCTGATACGACAGAGCCTGACGAAGAAGCATATCCAAGCGATGACTAGGTAGCACATCATCTGGACTAAACCACAGCTCCATATCGTGCATCAAAGCCTGTCGTGCACCGCCCGATGCACCTGGCCAGTTTGCTGTGCGACGCACATCCTCTGCCGTTGAGCAGAGAAGAAGGCGAGTTAGGCGTTCCGTGAAGGATGGCGGTGGGTATTGAGATTTGATAGATTCACGCAAAATCTTCATGGCACTATGAGCTTTCTGCTCTTCTAGCTCTTCAAGAAATTGCTCTTCGTACACCCGCACACATAGATAAGCCAAGCCCAATTCCTGGTTCGATCGGCCCCGCCTCGCCTTGTCCCAATCGGTAAAATTCAGCGAGCGTGGCTCATGGAAGGTGACAGAGCCAGCCATACGACCCAGTTCCTCAATGGCCTTGTCCCAGTGCCCCTCCAACACGGCGGCACGCAGTTCGGCCATGGAAGGAGTCTCCGTTAAAAGATGGGACTCATCTTTCAAAGCTTGCACCGTCTGAATCATACCCAAACGTTCAAGAGCTTGCATCATGAGACGTATGAGCTCGTCTGGCGAAAACGGGCTGCCGCCGTAGGAGTTCGCGCCGTGCATTGGTGATCCAGGCATACTTGGCCTATCGCTGCGGCGGCGCTTCGCGGGTCGATCCGTTTCGTCAATGGTAGACAGAGGGAAGAAACAGAAAATGTCGCTTGCTCTTTAAAAGGACCGAAGAAGACCTAGCACATCTGTCGTTCTCTAATCCCTTCACCGATCACTCGGTCTATCGCTGCCGAGGCCACGCACGAACCATCGACCTGCTTATTACGCTTAGCTAATCTCAAGGAGGCCCCTGCCCTGCAGTGCCTCGGACGTCTATGGGGCCCGGAGTAGGGCTTTACTGGGGCGCCTCGGGCTGCGACTGCGTCGCAGGAGGCTGCGTCGACCCTTGATCATTCATGGAGCTCTGCGCCGAGGATGCAGGCGGCTGATTGCTTTGCGGGCCGCTGCCACCCGTGGTACCAAGTCGAGGGCTCGAGACACGCGCTGGCATGTCGCGAGCACAGGAGAACGCCGATAGGTATGGCGACACATTCGAGCTAAGAGCCGTGTTCGAGAAAGGAGACAAGTTGCTGGCCGGCGACATGCCATAACGGGCCGTCAAGTCCTTGCCGTGCGGGTACATGGCATTGCTCGACGATGGTGGCTGAGTAGCCACACCATTGCCTCCCTCATAATGAGCCGATGAAGCATGCTCCCCCATATGTGCCGGCGGAGGTGGGTAGTATGCACTAGATGTACCAGCGGCTGAGCTGGGGCTGCTAGCACCGGAGGTCGGATGCGGGCTGTTGTACATGCCTGCCGCGCCACCGCGCGCCGACAGTTCCGGATGGATGGCCGAAGCTCCACTCACATACGACGCGCCGCCCGGACGGGGCGCACTGTGTGAATACACTTTGCTGTCGTGCATGCGCACGGGCATGGGCGCATGCGCATTACTGGGGGGCTGTGCGTAGTGCGCCGCTGTCTTGGCGTGTATATAGTCGTTGTCCATGTGCGGCGGCGGTTGAGCTTGGGGAGGATACGAGGCCGGCGCAGCCATCGTGTATGAGTACGAGCTCTCTTCTGCTTCACCGTGGGTGGGGACCCCCGACTCCAGGGGCGGCGGGGGCTGCATCGAGGGGTCCACAGCCGTGGCACCAGAGAGGGCAGGGTCGACAGAAAGGTCACTGAACGATTCTCTGTCATTGCGTGCGCGAGACTGCGTGCCAGAACGACCGCGCGATGTGCGCGATGCAGTGCGCTGCGAGCGCTCGTTCTTTGTCGACGCACCGTTGCTGGGCGGCGAAGCCTGCACCTCTCCACTGAGCACGACACGACACTTGGTCTTGTGACGGGCAAGAACATCACTGCGTGAGAAGGACTTGCCACACGGGCAAGCAAAAGGACGAATGTCCGCGTGGCGGCGCTCGTGGCGGCGCAAGTACTCTAGGCGTGAGTACGAAGTGTTGCACGTGGGGCAGAGGAAGGGTGGGCCATGCTGAGGCGTGGACTGCGCCATGGGAGCCTGCGGCACAGGTAGCTGTGCCGACGTTGGCACATGCACGTAGAGGTTGGAGTTGTTCGCCGATTCGCCCACGGACGAGGAGAAAGTGGCGAGAGCCTCCGCGGCGGCGGCATGCGGACCGCCCGTGACGTTGCCTAAGAAATCCATGGTGTTGTACTGGCCCATCGTCGACGAAGGCATGCTGCTCTTACCAGGGTACGAGGTAACGTCCTGTTTCTGGGCCTTCATAGGCGGACCGTCTTCGTGCGAAGGAGAAGGGCGAGCCTCGTCTGACTTGGCACGCGACTCTTGATAGCTGGGTGGCGGGCCTCCTGCATCCATTTTGTTTACAGTCAGTAGGAGACGTGTCTAAAGTAGGTATACGATCCGTTCACAAAGCGTGAGTGCTGTACGAACTGCGTCGTCGTCGTCGTTGGGGTGGAGGTGGAGGATCCACTTGCTAGGCGTAGTGGTTGTGTTGACGCGCGACGCGATGTGGCGGGCAGCAGGGCTGTGGCTAAATAGGCACACAGATGTACTTGTGTAGGAAAATGTACTTGATAAGTGCGCGGGCGACCTTGTACAGTGAAACAAAGTCGGGAGCTCAAAAGGGCACAGCCCAGCGGTGGAGGGAGGAGAAACAGTCGGAAGCCGCTTCGGAGGCGACCGCGCAACCCTCGCCCGCTGGCCGGCACGCGCCTCTCGCCCAGGTCCCGTTGGCAGTTTGGGCCGTTTTTATGCAGCTTAATCAGCACACAGTTCACACGTGACGCACCATGCAGGTGAATGCGTGCACGCCACGCTCCTCCACTGTCATGGCATGGGAGGAGCTGGCGCGACGCGTGCGACAGACGCAGTCGAAGCTCGACGCCAAACTGCTAGCGTACTCCCATTATGTTTCTGACGTTGTTAGGGACCCACAACGCGCGCATGGAGCACCAGCATGTGCTGTATCTCTGGATATGAGCGGAAACTCTCGTGCTTCATTCTCCACCGACGGCTCGGACTCGGCTGCTATGGAGGCGGCCATCCAAGAACTCCTTGTGCAGTACGCTGACGACCAAGAGGACCTATCCAGATCGATGAATGATATGGCCGATCCTTTGCTTCCGCCGTCGCAGACCCAGTTGCGGACGGTCCAACGCCACCGCGAACTTTTGGTCGAGTCGGAGCGTGATTTCTTCCGTTCCAAAACGAGTTTGAGGCAGGCGTTGGACCGACAGCAGCTGCTCGGGCATGTGCGTGATGATATTGAGTGCGTGCAACTGAGCGACACTAACAACAGCTCATATCGTGCCCAACATGCGTCAGAAGTACAGGCTTTCCTGGATGAACGATCACACCTCGAACGTTCGCATCGCATGATTGATGAGACATTAGAGTGCGTTGTACGTTACTGACGCATACAGTCAAGCGTATGCCACGCAGGCCGAGTTTCGCGCGCAGCGCGATACGCTGTCCAACACTCTTACGCGCCTTACCTCAATCACAGGGCAGGTGCCAGGTCTACAAAGTCTCATTTCGTTGATCGCGCGGCGACGGCGACGTGACACTGTGATTCTCGCTCTGGTACTTGGTGTATGCCTTGTGCTGCTACTTTGGACGGGCTTCCGCCACACGTAGATGGGCATAGACCGTATGCCTAGCATAGACCCATCAGTACAGGAGTTGTTCGAACAGTCACAGCTCCTCGTCTTCCTCGGTGATCTGCGAAGGTTTGAGCATGCCTGGAATCTTGGCCGCATTCTCGCGCTCTTCAGCGGCCTTGCGCTGCTGCTCTGCCTCCTTCTCCTCGAGGAACAAGTCTGAATTGTCCAAGCCACCTGCCACTTCACGCGAGGTGATCAAAAAGTCGCGCAGGTGGACCTTGTACTGAACCAGGTCCGACGACAAGGAGCAGAGACCACTCACAAACTGTTCAATGTACTGCGGCTGCACGTGAGGGAACGCCGTGCGAAGCAGGTTGGCCGTGTATTGGCGGATGAACAATTGGTTGTTCATGCCCGGGTCGGTCACTTGCGCGGGGTCCCACAGTGGCACGGTGACCTTGTTGGTCTCGATCAGCTCAAAGATGCGCGCCAGCAACAGGCATTGCGTCTTGAAGCCACTCTTGTGGTCCGTGTCTGTGAGCACATAGAAGATGTCCTGCAGCATATTCAGCAGGTACTGCTGGAAGAACGCGCCAGAGATCGAAGGGTTCGTGCCTGCAATGTTGTTCAACAGCTCCAGACAAATATTCAGACCGGTGTCGGCAATGTCGCGCATCGTGTGCTTGATGGCCCAAATGATCGAGTCCATGGTCAGCTTGAACTTCGCAGGTGGAAGTTGCAGCAGCGCGGAGAAGCAGTGCAGATTAATGGCCCGCAACAGCTTGAAGAAACCGACACGGTGCTCGGGGAACTCGGCAAAGTCCTGGTTGATCATGTTCAGCGTGGGCTCAAACACAGCATCCAACACAGGAGCAATCTTGTCGGTGAGCAGAGCGCCCAAACGAGCAGTGATCGTCGCCATCACATTCAAAACCTCCGCATCGCGTGCGGCTGGGATGTTGTTGTGGTAGTCACCCAAAATGGCATCGAGCAGCGAGGGGATCAGGTTTGCATTCACAGCCTCCAGGTCATCCGCGCGACGGATGTACGTGTCGACAAGTCGAAGAATGTCCTTCTTGATCGCCCGCAGACCACGCACCATCGGCGTCTTGGTCGCAATCAGACCTTCGGCTTCCACCTTCGCATTGATAATGCTACTCACACTGCGGTACAGCGCAAGCATGTCCAGGTATATGCGGCCAATTTGAGGGAGGAAGAAGGGGCCAATCGACGTACACGCAGCCACATTTGTCTTGAGCACGTTCGACAGCACCTTGATGTTGTCTGGGCTGCTAAGCACATCGACGTTGCTGTGCGCCTGCTTCATCAGGTTGTCCCAAGCATTGTTGGGCAGCTCCATCAGGTTGGCCACCAAGCGCTCCTGCGTAGCCCGGTTCGGCTGAGCAGCAATCATGTAGCCCACAGCTTCGTAGAAGGTATGAACTTGCTGGGGCGACAAATCCACAGTGATCTGCAAGAGGTTGCGCAAGATCTCGTCAATGAACGGCTCTTGCTCGCCTGCCTGCTGCATCACAAAGTGCCGACGGCACTTTTGGGCGATCTTCGAGAACGTATCACAGGCCATGTCCTGGACACCTTCGTGGGTCTCGTGCATAAACTCAAAGTTTTTGTTGACGACCGTCTTGAGGAATTTCCAGTGCGCCTTGAGGAAGCGGGGGTATTGGCCGACAATGTACATAATGTTGGATGCCACCACAGCCTTGTTGTCCTTGCCACGCTTCATCTCGCAAAGACCCAGCAAATCCTTGATCACTGTCACAAGGAAGCGCTTTTCCGTCTCTTCGTTCATGGCACCCGAAATGGAGCCGATGGCCCAGCACAGCGTGTTCAGGTTCGCCCACGACCACTCGGAGCCGTCCACCTGCTTCGCAAGCTTTTCCGTCATGATGTTCTCCGTGTCAAGCACATCCAAGTGGGTCAGGTACACGAGCACTTCGCGCATGGCTTTGTAGAGGACAATGGTGTCCGATTCCTTGAGGAACTCGCGCACAATCTCACCCTCGTCGTTCTCCACGATCAGAACCTCTTCAGGCTTGACCATGCGCTCAATCATCACAAGGCGCAGATTCGAGAGAATGTTCACATAGAACGCCTTGCGACCTGTCGCATTACGCTGGGCCGCCTGCGCACCGCCCAGGTTCAGACCCCACACCGAGTTGACATCGGTCATGGGGAACTGCTGGAACTCTTCGTACAGCTCGCTCACGAGCTTGGCCCAGTACTCGAGGCAGATCTTGAAAATCTCGCGCTCGGGTACCTGCGACACTTTGATCAGGTAAAGGTGTGCATTCAGCAGCACCTCCTGGTTTTCTGCATTCTCCAGCAAACGGACATGGGCAATGAGGAAGTTGCTCAGGAACAGGGCCAGGTTCAGCACAAGCTCTTGGTCCTCGTCGGTCGAGGTCTCGTACACGCCAGCAATGTCCGTCGACGGCGGGATCATGCGGTTGATCGATGTCATCACCATGTTGAACAAGACCACAAACTTGGGATCGTACTCGGGGCCGACGTTCAAATTTACAATTTCTGACAGGCACTTCAGTGTGACGTTGCGGAAATCAGGCACCTCGAGGAAGCGGCCCACCAGGTTGTCAATCACATTGGTCTCAAAAATAAAGCCCAGCGGAATCCAGTTCAAGAAGCGGAGCATGGTCTCCAGCGTGGCCTTGATCAGCGAGGGCTTCGTGGCCTTCTCGAGCACTTCCGTGCACAACTGGAACACTTCGCCAAACTCACCGCAGAACTGGTTCTTGAGATTGCGTGCCTTGGCCTGGGTCATTTGCTCCGCAGAAAAGTCAAACACTTCCTCCGAGAGCAGGCGCAGAATCGCCATATTGTTTTCGCAGATGGAGAGCGAGCCGCGCGACGAGGACACAATTTCTGGGATAAAGTTCGGCCAGTTGTGGGGCCATTCCTGCTTGAGAATCTGAATCAGGGTTGTATCAAGCTTGCCCAGCAGCGTGCGCTCCCGGCGCAGCATGTCCTCCTCGGCGGACATGGACACAATCATCTCCACGATAAAGTTGCGGATACCCTGCTGTTGGTCCACAGGAAGCACTTTCCAGCGCGTGGTGATAAGCTTGTCGAGAATCTGCAGGGCAATGTACTTGGTCTGCGAGTTGCTGCTCTGCTGCAGAATCACGGGCACGCGTTGCCACGCATCGGGGTGCTCTTGGAACTGCGCTAGCACCTGTTGTGCCATACGCTGATCCTCACCAGCCCCCGTGAACATTGCTGCGACAATGTTGTCGAGCAGACCGAGGTCGAGCTCCTGCGTAAAGTCCAAAATCGCCTGGAATGGTTAGTGGCGCGCCACAGTAGATCACATACCTCCATGGTTGAACCTATGCACTGTGTCTAGGCGATCAGTGCCGAATGCGTGCAAGTGTTTGTGCAGTGGCTAGGCAGTGCAGTCAAAGAGCGTGTCCTCTAATTGAAATGCTAGCGCTGCACCAGCTATTTGCGCGCAACTCCCCTCAGCGGTGTGGGTCAATGACACGTCGCACTGCTCTCGGCGTGGCTGCCCGGGCGCGTATCACGTGCAGCTGTGCCTCACGGCTTCCCTCCACCGTTGAGCCCAGCGCCGCACGTGGGCCGTACCGTGCGTTGCATGCGCGGGCAGACCAGGCGCCCACGGTGCATCGCCCGCTCCCTAGCGACGACCGTCCCTCGGCGTGAAGTGGGACGCTAGAAGCCCACGTCCCGCCCATCATGAAGGTGAGTGCACACCACTCATGACCACAGTTCGGCAAGCAGATCCTCAGTCAACAGGTCTCGGGATGGGGGGCCTACTACCTGGACTACAAGTTCCTGAAGAAGGTACGACGTGCATCCAGCACTAACGTTGCAGATTATCAATTCGCTCGAAAAGGGCCGCCTAGCAGATGCAGCTCTTTTTGCGACGAGTGCGCATCCCTCTGACGTGGAACAGACAGAGCCTATTCTATCGTCCGACTCGCCTGGCACCGAGCTGCAGGTACACAAGGCGGCTTTCTTTTTCCGGCTGGAGCGTGAGCTGGAGAAGATCAATGCATTCTACCTGCAGAAGGAGTCGGAGCTTCGGTCCCGTCTCACGACGCTCATCTCAAAGAAGCGTCACTTGGTTGCGCTGGCTACGCAAGCGGCATCGGATGGCACTCATACCATGCGTCTGACGCGCGATACGCCGTCGCTGGTCGCGCTGCTCGAAGGATTCCGCTACTTTGAAAAGGATTTGGCCAAGCTGCAGCAGTTTATTGAAATCAACGCGACGGGTTTCCGCAAGATTCTGAAAAAGTGGGACAAGCGCTTCAAGTCGCAGACCAAGGAATTGTACTTGGCGCGTCAGGTCGAAGTTCAACGTACGTACCATTCACTAACGAAAGCCTGCTTCAACCGCGAGTTTATTGCGGAGATGAGCGACATTGCCTCTGCCAGCATCCTCCAGCTGGAGAGCCTGGCCGATGGTCATCCACTGCCTGTGACGCAGTTCAAGGGCGAGACGGCGCTGTTGCGTGGGAGCCTCCCTTCGACGGCGACAAACTTGCCCAACTCAATGCTGCTCGCCGATGGCGACGATGCCGTGGAAGGCCTCGTGTTTGACTCTGAGCGCCCGCTCGACTTTGAAGCAGCACGCAAATCCGATGCCAAGAACCACGCGATGGCGCAGCTGGAGGAGCAGGTCTCGGCCGCCGTGCGCGAAGGACGCATTGCGGATACGCGCCAGCTTCTGGAGCAAGCGCGCACGCAGGCCGCCGAGCTCGAGCTCAGTGACGAGGCGGCGCCTGTCCACTCGGGTATGATGCACCAGCTGTGGCGCGCACTCGTCTCAGCCCCATCAGAAGCCGTGCAAAAAGCCATTGATGCCGATCTGCCTGACTACCAGTTTGTCGATGATATCAATGCGCGCACCGCCCTGCACATTAGCACACTCGCAGGACAACTCGAACTGGCACGGGCGTGCATTGCGCACGGTGTGGATTCGCGCCGCTGCGATGTATATGGACGCAAAGCGCTGGCGTACGCGGCCATGCACGGCTTGGAAGACCTGTGCGAGTACCTACTCTCGCTGCCCGAGTCGCAGAAGCACAGTGACGAAATCATTAACCAAGTCGATATGGACGGATTCTCTGTGCTCGTTCATGCGATCGTTCGTGGGCACACGCGCATTGTGCGTGCCCTGCTCGACTTTGCGCAGCGCACCAACACCGAGCTGCGCGGCAAGACCGAATTCAGTGACCTGTCGCCATTGGCCATCGCCGCCCAGCGCGGCCATGTGGACATTACGCGTTTGTTGCTGGAGCGTGGTGCCAAGTCGGAGGTCAATGCAGAGGGTCTATGGCCGCAGACGCTCGCTGCGCGTGCCGGCCATACAGAGTGCTTGCGGCTGCTCATTGCGGCCAAGGCGGATGTGAATGCGGTCGAGAAAGGTACACAGTGCACACCGCTGTTTTACGCGGCGGAATACGGTCATGCAGCGTGTGTGGACATGCTGCTGGCCGCGGGCGCCTCGATTGACCATGTGGACGAAAAGGGGCGCCACGCCCTGTTCTACGCAGCGTGGCATGGCTGGCGCGAGTGTACGCAAATGCTGCTCGCTGCGCACAGGGCTAGAGAGGCGGCCTCAGCGCCAGCGCCCACCAGCACGAACGCCTCCCATGCCGGCCCGGACGCGGTGGCACCGGCAAACGCAGACGCAGATGCCGACCTCGACCTGGAGTTGGATGGCATTCCCTCGCTGCATCTGCCACCGCCGATCATTCCCTTCCGCACGTACGGTCACAACTACCTGGACAAGCGCACGCTGTTGTGCCTGAGCCTGACCAACAACTCCATCTTGCTGCACAGGGCAACTGGTGGTGAACGCCCGGAGATGGGCGGTGGTCTCCTGTCCTCGCTCAAGCTCGTCTTGACGCCGCGCCAGGCGAACGGCGGCGTGCAGGCGGGTATCCCTCATACACTCATCCTGCCGCTGGCCGACGATCGCGAAGAGGTGACCTTCCAGATTGCCGATATGGAGTCGTTCTACCTGGAGCTGGAGCTGTTCCCGACATTTGGCTCGGTGCGCATCGCCAAAACGGTGTTGCTTCCCGATGTGCTAAATCATCTGCAGAACCGCACGCAGCTGCCACTGCCGCTGTTTGACTGGCATCTGAACGCTGTGGGCCATATGAATGTGGTCGTGGAGAGCGTCTGCCCGTATGGCACGGTGCAATTGCAGATCGGTGGGCGTGTGGAAACGTACTGGAAAAGCACGCTGCCCAGCAACAACCAGCCGCTGGCCATTTCGCCGCCGTCGCAGGGCGCAGCCGCGCACGATGCGCACGACACCGCGTCATATGTGACAGCATCGTCGCTATCAGGCAACTACCTGCGGGCCCAGGTGCGCTTTACCAAAGACACGGTACCTGTGGTGTGTGCCACCAACCGTCTGCCCATCGATGTTTGGGCGCCACTGGTCTCGCAGGTGACCGTCGCCGAGTTGGAAACTATTGCTATGCGCACGGGTCACGAATGGCACGTTAGCGATGCAGACACCGGGCGGAGCATGAGCGAATGGAGTACCAAGCTGCGCGGTGCGCTGGTGACGCTCGAAACACTGCTCTCCACGCTCCCCCTGCACATTGGCCTGGCGATCGAGGTCGTGCTGGACGAGCCAGATACTGCTCCGATCAACGCGTGCATTGATGCTACGCTGCATGCTGTGTACGATGCGGCGGGACGTGAGAAGAAGAGCCGCCGCTTGTTCTTCAGCAGTGCCGTGCCAAGCGCGTGTGTGGCTTTGAACTGGAAGCAGCCCAACTACGCGGTGTTCTTTGTGAACCATGCCACGCTGGATGCGGATGCGGCCGTCTCCACGCTGCCGAGCGACGCAGACCCGCGGCAGTCGAGCGTGGCCGAGGCGGTACGCTTCGCCAAGGGCAACAACCTGCTGGGTGTCATGCTCGACACACCACTGCTTGAGTCGGTGCCTGAGCTGATTCCGGCCATCAAGGCAGCCAGTCTTGTACTCATTACACTCAGCCGCCCAAGCCCATCGATGTCGCTGTCATCATTGCTGGGTGGCGCGCCTCCGCTCCTCGGCGCGCCTGCGTTGCCCTGCCAGGACCTGTTTGACGGGTTCCTGGACGAAGACGTCGTGGAATGCATCAAGTAGAAGCTATGTAGACACATTATGGTGACGACCCGTCTCTTTTCAGAGCCGTGCACAAAGCGGGGTATCTTCCCGGGCACTAGCGGCGGCGTTTCGCCCGTCCACTCTTGCTCGAGGACTTGCGGTGCATCGACAGGCCGCGCTTCTTGCGCCATAGCTCCTTGCGCGAGCCACGCGGCGCGGACGTGCTGATCTTGCGGGGAGCCGATTCTTCAGACCCATCGACTTGCATGGTGCCCGTCTCCGCAGTGTCAGCTGTTTCCATGGCCTCATCCCCTGCCTCGTCGTTCTGGGCGGCCTCCAACTCCGAGAGCTTGGGCTGGTTCATCCGCTGCCGAAGGCGGTCTGAGACCTGCTGCAGACGCGCAGCAGCAGTGACAGCATAGTCAGAAGTTTCTGTATACCGCTTGCGATTGCGTGCGGCAAGCTTCGAACTCGAACGAAGCGACTTGGCCATGGTGGTGCCGGTCGATGTCAGTGCACTGGCTGCGTGGCTTTTTTTTTCGGTCCCGCAGAGAATTGAGACTCTATATACAGAAAGAAGACCTCTCTGGTACGCCGCTCGATCCAATGCCTCAGCGGTCACACGGCGTTAGTTAAGGGGTATAACAGTTGCCTTCCACACGGTACAGCAACAATGGGGGGTTCGAGTCCCTCACGCCGTATTCTTTTTTCCCGTGTCTAGTTCTGCGCGCAGGGCTCCATCCCTGTCCCAACTGCGCACGTAATCCAACATGCCTATCAGAGCGGGGGAGGGGCCGCGTAGATTTTTCTGGTGCATGTGATTGGCTTAGGTCGCCACCCGCTACCCCCCTAGTGTCAGTGCGAGCGACGAGGTCGTTTAGATCCTCTGGCCACCCCTCCGCCGTAGCTGTTCGTCTTTCGAGATGAGCACGGGGCAGCCGGAAAGCTATGGTTCGTTATTCTATTTTGCTCATAAAAGCCAAAAAGAAAAACTATACGTTTAAAAAGACGCTAGGAAAAGGCACGTTTGGTGTCGTGCGTTCGGCCACGCACACAAAGCCTGATGGCACGAAAGAGCCGGTGGCGGTCAAGATTATTAGCAAGCACTTGCTCAAAGGCCAGGAAGAAACGGTCATGCGTGAGATAGAGATGGTCCAAAGCCTTGATCACCCACACATCGTCAAGCTGATCGAATGGTTCGAGTCGAAAGACAAGGTTTGTTCTTATCGCTCACACGTAGTTCTACCTCGTGTTTGAGGAAGCCAACGGGGGCGAATTGTTTGACCGCCTTGCGCGTGGCCGCTTTACAGAGCGCGTGGCCTGCCGCACGATCTACGTGGTCCTCGAAGCCATCAACTACATGCACCACCATAATACCGTCCATCGTGATATCAAGCCCGAAAACATTTTATACCGTTCTGAAGCCGAAGATGCCAACATTGTGCTCGTCGACTTTGGAATTGCCACGCACCTGCGCCACCAAAATGATACCGACTTGCACGATATGTGTGGCAGCATCGGGTATGCTGCGCCCGAAGTCATCGCCAAGAAATACTACGGGAAGCAGGTGGATATGTGGGGCTTGGGCGTCGTGACCTTTTGCATGTTGTGCGGCTTTGCGCCGTTTTCCAATGCGGACCCGGCGCTGTTCCGTCGTCAAGTGGCATCTGCCGAGATCAAGTTTGATCAAAAGTACTGGGCCACGGTGAGTGCCACAGGCATCGACTTTGTTAAGCGCTGTCTGACGTGGGATCCGGATGAGCGCATCACGTCTGATGAAGCACTGGAGCACCCCGTACGTATGCGACACTTACCGCAGTGGTTCTCCCGCCTTCAAGACACGCAGCAGGACGATGCCGAGGATATTGGCGCGGGTATTCGGGAGAATTACCGCTCCAAATGGAAATCAGCCGTGGCAACCGTACGGGCCACGCAGCGGTTCCAAGTGGCGGGCGAAGTGGCCAAGGCCAACGCCGAGCACATGGCCCATGACGAGCCTCCATCGCCCCTCTTTTCCGACGACGAAGAGGAGTGGCTGGCCAGCTCAGGGCAGCCAACGCCGTACGACGTGGATGAGCATGATAAGCACGAAGCACCTACCCCCTCAGGCTGGGCTGGACTGCTATCTCGGCTGCACGCGTTGGTCCATGGTACCTAGGTGATCTACGACCGGCCAACTACATATGGTCGTGGGGGTCCTCCTTCGGCGGTTCCGGCGGAATGGTAATCGCATCATCAATCCGCAGCAGGCTCGTAGCGGCCTCCACCGCACTCTTCAGGCTGCGCAGCTTGCTCACAGTCGGTTCGAGCACACCCGCACGCAGATTGTCGCGCACAGCGCCGCCAAGGAGGTCGAGACCAAAGAAGCGCAGCGTCTTCTTGGGGTCCGACGCTTCGGCGTTTTGCGCCGCCGTGTGATATGCACGCAACTTGGCGACCAGGTCTGTGCTGTCCTTGGCGGCATTCACAGCCAGCGTCTTGGGAATCACGAGCAGCGCCTGCGCAAACTCGGCGATCGCCAGCTGCTCGCGCGAGCCGAGCGTCGTAGCAAAGTTCTCTAGGTAAATGTCCAGCGCCGTTTCCACAGCACCACCGCCCGGCACCACCGAGCCACTTTCGAGGGTGCGCTTGACCACCGACAGACTGTCGTGCAGCGCCCGCTCCATCTCATCGAGCATGTAGTCATTAGCACCCCGCAGCACGATCGAGCTGGCGCTGTACACCTTGGAGCCACGCACAAGGATCAGCTCGTTGTCGCCCACACGCTCCTGCAGGACTTCGTCGGCGGTGCCGAGACTGCTCGCATCGAACGACTCCTCGCCATCCAGGTTCGCGAGGCTGCTGACAAACTGACCACCCGTGGCCTTGGCAATCCGCCGCAAGTCCTCCTTCTTGCAGCGGCGCACGGCCATAGCGCCCGCTTGGACAAATTCCTTGAGGCACAAATCGTCAATGCCCTTGGTCGTGAGCACGACATTGGCACCAGTCGCAAGAATCTTGCGCACACGCTCCAACACCATCTCGCTCTCGCGCGCACGAATCTTCTCGAGCTGCTCGGGGTCGTCAATGGTAATGTGCACACCCATGTGCATGCGCTGCTTCACCAAGTTGATGTCCAGGCATGCAATCTTGGCGTTCTGGATGCGCGTCTTCATCGCCTGCGATGCAACCGTGCAGTTGAGCGCGTAGCCCTGCACAAACATCGACTCGCGCGCCGACTTACCGTGCGCCTTGAGTATGTTCACGGCCTTGACCGGGTATTTGGTCTCGCCCCGGCTGTTCACATTCTTCACGGCAATCATCGCATCCACGGCCATCTGAGCGAACAAGTCGTCGTCGCTGCCAATCACCTTGCTCGACATACTCGTCTTAGCCACATTGATCAGGCTCTCCTTCCCGAGCGACTCCACCTTGACGGCGAGCACGTTCTGGATGTACTTGATCGCCTCACGGCACGCCAGGCGGTAGCCTGTGATGATGGTCGTAGGGTGGATCTTGTTCTTTACTAGCTCGTTAGCGCGGCGCAGCAGCTCAGACGCAAGGAGCACGACCGAGGTGGTGCCATCGCCCACCTCCTTGTCCTGCTGCTGCGCGAGCTCCACGAGGATACGACCCGCGGGGTGGTCCACCTCCAGCATCTGCAAAATGGTCGCACCATCGTTCGAGATTGTGACATCGCCAATGTCGTCCACAAGCATTCTGCGGTTAATAAGAGCACACGCACTTGTCAAGGCCCACGGGGCCCAGCGACGACTTGACCACATTCGCAATCGATTGCACCGCCAGCACATTCTGGTCCCGGATATCCGAGCCCGACAGGCGCTGTCCACCAAGGAACAGGCCCGCGTTGCGCGGGTCCTTCTGGAAAATCTGGGTCATGGCGCGAGAAGCGTCGAAAACGAGACGGACGCGTGGCCAGCAAGGTCGTCGCCCGGCCGAAAGGCTTAGGTAAGACTACGATACGACTACCTGCGGCGCTTGGGGCCGCGAGATGCGCGCGGAGCGCCGGACGACACCACGTCGTACTCTGTCTCACCAAGCGGGATCGGCTCCAGGTCACTATCCTCTTCGTCGTCGTCTTCCTCCTCCTCTTCATCCTCCTCGTCAAAGAGCTCCTCGTCACTGCCAAGCACATCCTGCGCCACCGCTTGGCTGTCCGCTGGCGCACCAGCAGCAGCATCTTCATAGGCAAACTCTTCGTCATCGTCGTTGGCCTCCGCCTCGTCGTCCCACGCCCCATCCTCCTCCTCCTGCGCATCATCTTGGAAGGCGACCTGGCGTTGGGCCTTGGCCTGCTTCTTACGCTCCACGTTGCGCTCCTGTTCGGCGCGGCGCTCACTCGCGAGACGCTGCTTCTCAACGATCTCACGCGACTGCTGCGCGACTTGTGCGGCAGTCTTGTGCACATAGTCATGGTACAGCACCGTACTGCCATTCAGGCCCTCCTCAATCTTCACGAGGCGCAGCTCCATACGGGGCCCAATCTCGCGAAGACGCACAGCGCGCTGGGCATGCGCGACATTGCCACGGCCCAAATACTTTTGCGCAAGCTCCACGGCGTTCTGGGGGTCGGCCATGTCTTCCGCCTCCGACTCGGCCTCACTGGTATCGGTATCTTCGCCGCCCATCGCCGCACTACCGCGCATGACGTACTCGGCAATGTCCGTGGCATGGCCCAGGTTGACCAGCGCGCGGCCATGACGCCGGTGCTCGCCACCGTGGCCTGTTACACTGCCTGAAGACGCGGAGGAGGGCCGCGTGGATCCTTCAATCACACGGCGCACTGAGCGTGATACGCCGACGGGGCGCACCGAGATCAAGTAGTGCCGCCAATCAATGGTCTTTGTCTCTGCATGGTAGTTGAGGAGCACCACACGGCGCACCTGCGAGAGGCGCATCGAGTGGACATGCAGCGGCGGGAACATGTTCTGGAACACGGAGACCAGCAGCTTCAAATGCTTGTCGTCCCCACCGAAATTGTTCAGCACAAGCTGCGTAAGTAGGACACAACGTACCAGGGGCGGCGTAGTAAACTCACTGCCTGGCGCCATGGGACGACGCGAGCTGTGCATAATATCGCTGGCCAACGCATACTTGGTCACACGGAACGTCACCGTCGGTCCACGCGGGCACCGCAGCACACGCATATTGATACCGGCATCCGTTTGGTTGAAAATGAGCATATGAGAGACGCCCAGAGGCCCAGCCATCGTCAAGTAGTCCCGCAGCTTGTTGCGCTCGCGCTCCTGCAGTCGTGAGGCCGTGTTCGGCTCCATGATGCGACGCACATCGCGCACTAGCGCAGATACACTCTTGCCGACTTTTCCGCCACGGATCACAAAGCTCTTCGGAGCTCGTGAATCAGCCGTGGTATTGCTGATCGGCTGCTGTCAGAGGATACAACGTACGCCCTTCGTATGGGTGCGAGTCTTGCGCCGGCGCTTGGCCATCGTCGTCGCTGCGGCGGCGGCCCCTGCCGTGGAGGCGCCGCCACTTTTTCAAAGCACGTGACATACGCGCGCCCGCGCGTGTTGTGGGTCGGCGGGGCGGCGGGGCTTCTGTGCCTCTTGTGTTGGCGCGATGGACCGCCCGGACGCTGCGCCTGCGCGAGCCGTGGCGCACACACCCATGCGTGGTGCTGCGACTCCGCTCAAGACACCGCTGCGTACGCCACTACGAAGCTTGGATCAGACATCGACCACACCCATTACGCCGTTCGAGAAGATCGAGGCACAAAAAGAGAACGTTCAGCCTCGTGCGCGCGGGCGCAGTGCGCATGCACTGAGCACAGCATTGGGTATGCCCACAAAGGAGCGTCAAGATATGCTTGCTGCGCAGCGACGCGAGCACGAAGCGCACGTCCACAGCGACGAAAATGCCGAAGCGGATGACCCGCTGGACGCTTGGTGCGCGTACGTCAAGTGGTGCATCGACAACTACCCTGACGGAAAGAGCGCAGAAAGTGGCATCGTGCCGCTGCTTGAGCGCGCTACGCGCACGTTCCGCGCATCCGAGCAGTACCGCAACGACTCGCGATACCTACGACTGTGGATTTTGTATGCGCAGCACACCGATGTCCCGCGCGACGTGTTCCAATTCCTCCTCGCTAATGAAATGGGAACGAACCTCGCGAGCCTGTACGAGGAGCTGGCGAATGTCCTCGAAAGCGATGGCGCGTTTGACGAGGCGGACGAGACGTACAAGCTGGGCATTGCCCGGCGCGCTAGCCCTTTGGACCGCCTGAAGCGCCGCTACAATGAGTACCAGCAACGCATCCTAAGCCTTCCGGAGCTGGCCGATGAGCCGCGCACCAACTATGCACAGGCCCTCACGCGCGCCATGGCCAAGGCAGGGCGCAGCGTGCTGGGCACCAAGACAGGTCGCGGCGCAGAGAGTCTGCCAGCCAATGTGCTGGGCACGCACCAGCCATTGTCCAGCGCAGCACCGCGGCCCAATGCCCGCACGATGCAGGTGTACTGCGACGAGAACGACGAGGCACCCAGTGGCCCTCACGCCGCGTGGTCGGACTTGGGCCACGCGCATACGCGCCACAAGGAAAACCAGCTCGGTGCGCGCACACTGCAGCCCTTGCCGCAAAGTGCTATGACGCCACGCACGCAAGCACGCGCGCTCGAAGTGTTTTGCGACTCGGACGAGGAGGCCAGTCCTCGCCGTACGCCACGCGCCGGTGTCCTGGGCCAGAGTGCGCCGAGCGAGGCGGATCAGTTGCGCCGCCAGCCGTTCCTTCACTACAGCCCCCCGGCCTTGCAGCCTGCGCCACGCAGTGCGCCAGCGCCGTCCCAAGCATCCGTGCCGCCCAAGGCGCCTTCTTCCAAGAAACGCAGCGCCAAGCCCACAACAGAGCGGCATGCCGCGCCCCTTGCGCGATTGTACCCCGGTCTGGACATTCAAACCTACGTGCAGGACAAGGCGCGGCCGCTTCCTCGCACGGCAGAGCGGTGCCTGGACGAGCTCTATGCAGAGCGTTGTATGCCCCACACCAGGGATGCGGATCCGTGGGCCTATTTGGACGCCCACGTTGGCGAATGGCTGCCGCGTCGGGAGGCGCCGCGGCGCGTGCCCAGTCCGACAGTGGTCACCAGAGCGGCCATGCTGGAAGTGGACAACATGTTCATGGGAGACAGCGAGGAGAGCGACAGTGAGGACAGTGACAGTGAGTCGGATGCGTCGGTGCGGTACGCTGTGATGCCCAGTGAGGAGAATGCGGGTGTGCCTCCTACGCCCCGCGCTGCGCACGCCGAGACGTTGAGTGGTGGCCCGTCGCGCTTGCCGTTCCAGCCTTTGACGCCCATCACCGAGCGCACCGAAGTCAGTCGGACGTGGGAGAGGGAAGGAAGCGTGACCAGTACTACGGACGCGCCTGTGCCCTATGGCGGACTTCGTGCGCCGCCCAGCACGCTGCAGCTCCCGAATCCCTGCTCGCCAGCGGACCCAGACGTGGTGGCAGCGCTACTCGCCAACTTGGCGGTGCCACTCTCGGCACTCCCCGGCTACGTACATGGCCACGATGAGTTGCGGGGCGCTTTGCCTCGTCTGCAAGCGCGCATCGGTAAAGATACCACGTCGCGGCGTGCGTCTATGGGCGCGAGTGCGCACGAGCTTGCTGTGGCCGATATGCAACTGGGCGTGTGTGCCCAGCTGGGTGAGGGCGGGTACGGCACCGTGTTTTTGGTGCAAGACCTGAATGAGTCGGTACCCATGGTCGGAGAAGCTGCGCCCTCGTACGCCAACGTCGACGCGGACGATGTGGATGAGTTGGAGCGGCGGCAACTGCTGGCCCTCAAGATGGAGTCGCCGCCGAGTGGGTGGGAATATTACATTCTTGAGCAGGTGCGGCACCGCGTAGCGCCAGCACTGCAGCGCAGTGTGGTGGGCGCGCGGCGCTTTGTATGGTGCGACGATGTATCTCTGCTCCTGTTGGAGTATGCATCCAAAGGCACGCTGCTGGAGCTGGTCAACCAGGCAGGCCCCGCTGGCGTCAGCAGTGCGCTCACCGGCGCCGGCGCAGGAGGTGTGGAAGAAGTGCTGGCCATGTTTTATGTGATTGAGTTGTGCCGCGTCGTGGAAGGATTGCACACGGCCGGCCTTTTGCATGGCGACTTGAAGATTGATAACTGCATGATTCGTGCGGACGACACGGACGAATGGAGTACGACGTATGACCCGGATGGGGCGCATGGGTGGGCCAACAAAGGCGTCACGTTGATTGACTTTGGACGCGCCGTGGATTTGTGGTGCTACGTGCCGGGGCAGCGCTTTGTCGCGGACTGGGCGCCTGGTGCGCAAGACTGTATGGAGATGCGCGAGATGCGCCCATGGACGTACCAAGCCGACTACTACGGACTGGCAAGCATTGCGCACTGCCTGCTGTTTGGCAAGTACATGGAGACCACGTCCTACGTCTCCGACGACGGCCGCGCGCGGTATCGGCTTCAGCAGCCGCTGCGCCGCTACTGGCAAACGGATCTGTGGACGCGGTTCTTTGAGCTGACACTCAATCCCACGCTGGCCAGCGCCTGGCCCATCACCAACGACCTAGCGGCGCTGCGCGCCGATATGGAAGCGTGGCTCCAGGCGCACAGTTTCCACGCGGGCAAGAACCTGAAAGGCCTCCTGAAAAAGGTAGAGATATGGGCGCTCCGCCGCGCCTAAGACAAGGTGGCAGGCCACGCGGCGTGCTCGGCGTACTGCTTCGTGCCCATCTCACTCAGGCGTGAGAGCAGGCGCGCAAACGCAAAGAGCTCTTCGTCGCCACTAAAGATCGACGAGCCGCCAATATCATCCATCGTCAGCTTCAAATCGTCCATCAGCGCCCGCATTTGGTCGCTGGTGGGCTTGTCCATAGAGCGCGTACCACTAAACACCTTCATGAGCTCGACTTCGGACGTGCACCACAAACGCGTCTTGCTCTCATACGCAGCATCAATCAGCGTGATGAAGCGGCGCGCCAAGTCGCGCATGTCCAATGTCATCAGCGGAATGTCATCAATAAACAGGCACGGGAACTCGCGGCACAGCGCGATATAGTCCGAGGCACTGCGTGGCTGACCGCACAGCTCCATGAACGTGAAACGCGCTACGCGCTTGGTCGATACAGGCACATGCAGTTGGCGGCCCCACACATGGATCTTGCGGTCCTCCATGACCGGCTCATCGCTGGTGAGCGCCTCCCACTCGCGCTCGTACGCGGCCACAGCCGCAGCGTCGTTGCTGAGGAAGTACGTCTGGTACCGGTCCTGCGGCACGGTACGGTAGTCCGTACCCGAGTTGAGGTCGGCGACGTGGTACTGCGACTGCAACAAGTGGATGCACGGAATGAAACTCGCACGCTGAATGCCATTCTTGTACAGCTCCGAGGGCGGGCGATTCGATGTGATCACCGTCACCACGCCGTAGCGCAGTAGGCCCTCCAGCAAGCGACGCAGAATCATCGCATCGACAATGTCCACCACTTGGAACTCGTCAAAGCACAGCACTTGCACCTCGCGCGCAATCTCACGCACCACCGGCTCAATCGGATCAATCTCGCTGCCCTCGTGCGCGGCGCCTGCTGCGCCATTGCGCGTAGGTGCCACAGACGAACTGGCCGCCGATTCGTTCGGCATCACAGCCTGCCCCACAATGCCGGACGAGCGGTGGTACTTGGACTTGTAGTAATGCGAGCGCTTGTGCACGTCCATCATAAACTGGTGAAAGTGGATGCGGCGCTTGCGCGTAATGTGACTCGGCAGTGTGGCATAGAACAGGTCCATGAGCATACTCTTCCCGGTACCCACATCGCCGTACAAGTACAGGCCTTGCGGCGCGCCTTCCGGACGCGAAGCTTCTTGAGGCGGCGGCGCACGCTGGAACAGGCCAGCAAGCGCACTCAAGACGCCAGTCGGCTTGGCCTGCTTGGCTTGCTCCATGGAGCCGGCCACCTGCTCGGGCAGCGGCAAGAACGATAAGAGCCTGCTCGCTACATCGCCCTGCTGCACCGCGTCCACAAGCCCTTCCTCCGGCGCAGGCACAGGCGGCTGCTCGTACGTCTTTAGCTGCTCGTGCATACGGTCCAGCAGCCGCACAATGCGGCGCTGAAAGTCATCGGACTGGAGCTGACCCGCAGCCACTTTGCGCTCGTACGCGGCCGACGGCAACTCGTCCGAGGCCTGCGAACTTGCCAGGCGCCTCATACACTTGGGGCCATGCGGCGCCCACGGCGCCATGCACCGCGAGCGCACCACCCGGCCTAGGCCGTAGGCAACGGACATGGAACGAAGCAGCGGAGGTAGCGCGTGGCCCGATGGCCCATATCGGGCACGCGCGTGGGCCCCGCTCTTGGCCATGCCGATCCTGGTGGTGCCAGGCGCTACGGCAGCGCGCCTTGAGCACTTGGTAGCGCGTGAGGACGTCCCGGAGGGTATGCGAGAAGCTCTTCGATCCCAGATCGTGTGTGTGCCCCTATCTGGGACGACGCCAGCCGACGTATCGCTCGCGCGCGTCGAGGTGCGCGTGCCCCATACGCTACTTGTGCAAGTGTCGCAATGGGCACAAACGCGTGAGGAGAGCGACTACACGCTGTCGTCGTTGGTACGAGGTGCGCAGCTGTATCATCCACCGCGCCCTGTCTATGAACGTGTACGTTGCACCGGCTTACGCTAGCCCAAAGAACTCGACGCATCGCTCGAGGCGATTCGCCGTGCGCACGAAGAGAGCGAGTATACCCGCATGACATCGACACCGACTTTACGATCTTCTGCAGCGCCGTATATTTTACCGAAGGGGATCACGCCTCAAGCGGCGCGCGCCGAGCGCGAGGCATGGCGCGAAACGCGCACGCAGCTGAGTGCCCTGCTGAACATCCTTCTCAGTATCATCGCCACGGCCACGGCCGTATGGTGGGGCGCAAGCAGCCATAGTATCGTTTGGGTACGTTCTACTACGCTGACCCAGAAAACAGCGGTGGGCCTAGGCGCCGCGTTGCTTGTGGGCACCGCCGAAGTGGTTCTGTATGCACGCTATTGGCGCACTACGGAGACACGGCGGCGAAAACGCGTAGCCAAGACGGCTCGTCCATGACGTCTACGCATCCGGCGCCGGTGGCTTGCCCGCCTGGTCCGCCCCCGCCGCGCGACGCGCCGAGAGGATCAGGTCAACCACGGCGTCCACGCCAGTGTCCGTTTTCACGCTTGTGAACACAGTCGGGCCATGATCGCGCATTTTGTCTGCGTCGCGCCGCATGACCTCCAGCGAGGCACCGACGTGCTCCGCCAGGTCAATCTTGTTGATCACGAGCAGGTCCGACTGCGAGATACCAGGGCCGCCCTTGCGAGGCACCTTGTCTCCACCCGAGACATCAATCACATATACGTGAAAGTCGGCCAGCTCGACACTGAATGCCGCCGCCAGATTGTCGCCGCCGCTCTCCACGAACAGGAGCTGGGTGTCATACTCGGCCTGCAGCTGCTCGAGCACCTCCATGTTGGCAGAAATGTCCTCACGAATCGCCGCATGAGGGCAACCGCCTGTCTCGACAGCACGAATGCGGTTCGTGTCTTGCAGCGCCGCATTGCGCACGAGGAACTCTTGGTCCTCCCGCGTGAAGATGTCGTTGGTCACCACACCAATGTTGTAGTGATCACGAAGCTTGCGGCACAGCGCCAGGAGAAGGGCCGTCTTGCCGGAACCAACAGGCCTGATGTGAGTAGACGATACCTACCCGCCAATGCCCACGGTGAATGCACGCTCGTTCCAGTGGCGTGCCGAATAGTTGGGCATGTCACGCTCGCCAAAGCGGCCGGGGTGGTCCATAATCTCGTGCGTGTGGCCATGCTCGTGCGTGTGTCCATGCTCATGCGTGTGGCCATGCTCATGTATCGCAGGGGCGGGCGCGCCAGCGCCGTTGCCGGCCTTGAATTCGCACACGTCGGACATGATAAGAGCTAGAGGCGAAGCGGGGCTATGCTGACTCAGCTATGATTACTCCCACTGGGGACCCAGAATGTCGTAGCGCTTACCGCGCACGGCCCACAGGCCCCAGTTGGCCTTGACGGCAATACGTGGGTCAAAGTCGGCTGTCGTTAGAAGGAAATACGTACCAATAGCCCACTGCTGGCTAGCAAACACATTTTCACCAGGCGTGAGAAGCCAGTCAAACTCGCCACTGACGCCGTCCACGGACTCGAAAGCGAGCGCATCACGCTCGACGTCCGCAGGCGAGAAGCCGGAGATGAAAAGAGCACAGCGTGTCGACAGAATTTGACCGATCGACTGCGCCCACTCACGCTGGGCTTGGACAACGGGGGCGGCTTGCAGCGAGGTAAAGGCGCCCTGCTGGGGGCGCATCGCCACCACCGCCGGCGCCGGCTCGTCGGACGGCACATCGCCCCCGGCCGGGTTCTTGGCGATCTCCGTAGGACGGAACGAGGTCTGCGGCGCCTCGTCCAGCGGTGCATTCTTGGCAAAGTACGTGTCGCGCGCCTCTTGCGTGCGCCGCGCATCTTCACGCTCCTCGGCCCGCAAACGCGCCTGCTCCTCCACGGCAATCACACTAGGGAAGCCAAAGCCAGGCGCAAACGCAAAGAATACATCGGTGTAGGGATCGAACGGCTCAAAGAACGAGTGGACGGTTTCGTAGGTCGTTTGAATGGCTGTTAGCGTGAGGTTCTCTGATACAGCGATACTGCGCGCGGGGAACGGATACGGCACCGCACGCTCCTTGTACATGGGATGATTCCACGGGCTCGGCACATTCTTCGGCAAAATCACAGCCTCGGGACCGATCAGATAGACGTGGATGGGCACCTTGGGAAACATGTACGAAATCTGGTTCCACACATCCGGCGGGAGCGTCGCCTCCGCGCGCGCGCCCACCACAAAGATGCGCACGGGATCCAGATGCGGCCGCGAGCCAAGTTCGGGGTGCAACGTCTGGCGCAAAGCTGCGTGTTAAATATACAACGTACGGGTAAGCGAGCGAAGACCTTCGTGCGTAAGGCGCGAGTTGCGGCGCGTGTACGGGCTAAACTCATGCAAGGCACCGACAATCGTCATCGGGAACGTGAGTAGCTTCGAGACGTGGCGCTTGCTGCGCTCCGCCTCGATCGAGGGAAAGTTGCGTGTGTAAAAGTACTGGTCCCAGCCCGACAGGTTGACAGCGGCCTCGTGCGGCTGCTGGCGCGGGAGCTGGAACTCTGACATCGGACGACCACTGCGCAAGTCGTGCTCATCTTCGTTGGCCTCGCGCAGGCGCGGCACGTACCGCGCATGTTCCGTGTCTTCTTGCCACTCCTTCTCGGAAAAGTGCGTGGGCCAACCGCAGTCGGGGCACTCGAAGTTGACGAGGCGACGTTCGCCGTACTTGTCCATGCTTACGGGGCAAGGTGCCAGCGAGCGGATACGCTCACCACGCGCACGCATCGACGGGATCGGCGACTCGGACAGTTTGTGGAACAGGTTGTCAGGGGCCAGCACCGGCACGGGTGCAGGCGCCTTGGTGGGCGCAGGTGCCCGCCGCTTGAACAAACCAAACAAAGATCGTGTAGTAGGGGGCAGCTCGCGAGTAAGCACGCGCGGACGCATGCGCGCCAACAGGCTGGCACTGCGCCACATGACCGAGCGAACAGGGCAGGAGGAGCGACGGCGGCGCGGTGCATTCGATTATGTCAGCGATGGAGGCGGCCGTTCTCGTCTACGCCGTCGCCGCCGCAGCCAGCGATGGAGCGAGCAGCGGCGGTGCGGCGTGCACGGATCGAGGCGCTGCGCTCGCTGCGCCTTGCAGAGGAGGCAGGCGATACCGAGTCTGCCTCTCAAAATGTGTTTGGACAAGCGGTCAAGCAAAGTTACCGCACGAGTGAGCCGCCAGCGTCGGCGCTCGGTGGCGCGCCGCCGGCCGACACCGTGGAGGCGGACGTGGACGGTTTGCAAGCGCGCGCCATCGCCGAAGACAAGGCGCGTGAGACTGAAGAGCTTGACTTGACAAATATTGCGCCGCGGCGCCCCAACTGGGACTTGCGGCGAGACTGGGAGGCGCGGCAGCAGCTGCTGGTGCCCAAGACACAGTCGGCCCTTCATACGTTGCTAGGTATGTATATGCCACTCATGGCAGTGCAACGCGTCGGTGCACGCGAGTCGGACGCCGCAGATGTATTGGCCAACGAAGCATAAATAGCTACAGCGACGATCTAGCGACGGTACGGGATCTGGTTCTGCTTCTCCTGGATGAGGTCGTACAGCGTGCCGCGCATGTTTCCATAGGCATCCTTCACGAGCCACTGTGCATGCTGGGCCGCCTCGCGCTCCGACAGCTCCGTCTTAAAGCGGTCATGCAGGCGCTGCAGCGTAGCCGGTCCCTTGAACGAGGGCAAATCCGTGCCGAGCATCAAGCGGCACGTCGCCACAATCTCCTCGGCAAACGGACGGCACGCCAAAAAGGCCTTGACGACCAGCTGCTCAAACATCGCAAAGCCAGGCGAGTTAAGTCCGCCCATCACTTCGACCATTTCGTGTGTGAGCTTGAACGAGTAGGGCTCGAAGCGCATACCACCAGGGCCAATATCAAACAAGAACCCAAAGTCAATGTGCACGAGATGCCCTTCGCCATCCACCATCATATTGCCATTGTGCCGATCACGGATCTGCAGCAAGTGGCACACCACAGAGTAGGCCGCCATCGACTGCACAAAGTGAAGGCGTGCGCGTTGGAACGGCACCGATTGGACATCGCCGTAGCGCTGCACGAAAAAGGTGGGCAAATCGTTGATCTTCTGACGGCCCATCTCGTCACGCGACGTGGCATGGGGCACCACATCAATCACACCACAACCGGGGCTTGTCGCGGTGACACGGTACGGGTCCAAATACACGCCCAGGCCAATCGCCGTGAAAATGTTCTTGAACTGCGCCATGACCTGCAGCGCCAGCAAGTCTTGCCGGCAGTCGTCGCCGACCTTGAAGATGGCGCTCTGCCACACGTCCACATGCGCAGGAGCATCCGCTTGCGTACGCTCGTGCTCAGCCAAGGGACGTCGCACACGGAACGTGGCCATGAACGGTGCCTTGGCCGCACTCTGCAGCGGGCGCCCGCTGTGTCGGTCCAAGTCCACCACCACGCCGTCAGGGTTCGAGGGCAGGTACACGCCTTCCAGCACCTGGATGCGCGAGAGCTCTTGATCGATCTTGGCCTTCTTCTCCGCCTTGCTCTTCTTAATAAAAGGCTTGAGCTTGCCGGAAATCGACGTGACCTCGCGGAAAAAGGTAAACTCGCGCTCATAGAACGCCTTGGCCTCGCCAGAGAGCTGCGACACAATCTCCTCCGACAAGCGGTCCAGCGTGGGCTTCAGAGCATCTTCCACTTCGCCATTGTCATCCTTGTACGTGTTGGCCTGCATGTTCCACAGAATTTGGTGGCAAAACAGCTGCGAAATACGCGAGGTCTTGCGCACAAAGTCGGCCACATAGCCCAGCGTATCATCCCGCAGCGCTTGGACCAGCTGCGGCACGTAGAAGAACACGAGGTCGATTGGGTGCGCCTCCAGCGCACGCATCGCATACTGCAGCACCAGCGGATCCGTAGCACCGCCGCTGGGCGTCAGTCGCTCGATCGCCGCCACCGGCGGCTCCGGCGCCCACAAGTGCAGCCACGAACGTGTGCGTGCTTCAGTGCTGGCTGCCAGGAAGTAGGGCAGCGCCTCGGCACACTGAATCACGCGGTGGGGCGACGCACGCACCAGACGACCCAGCTCGGCGCGCAACGCCGGATCGTGGAAACGCGCACACAGCTGGACAGCCACGCGCGCATCGACGTGCCATGCCGTGTGCAAGTCGGCCAGCGTGGCTTGCGGCGTGGGCATCGCACACGTCTCGGTCGGGTGGCGCCATACCAGCAAGCGCGCCTCTTCATTCTCCAGCAACACCTGCAAGAGATGCAGCTCCGCTTGCAAGTGCGTGAGTGCTTGCGCAAGTGTGCACCGCGGTGCCAGAGGCTGGGCACTGTGCAGCGTAACACACGTGGGGGGCGCAATGGTCGCGGTGGCCACCAGCGAGTCTGCACGCAGAATGGCCGCCCGCAACGCGGTGTGGACCGAGCGCAAGAGGCGCAGCTCTTGCGCCGCACGACGAAGATCGCCACCGAACGACCATGTGGGCGCATACGCAAACCAGTCAAGCAGCATACGCGCCACGCCATCACGCAAACGCGCCTCGACCAGCACATCCACATGCGCTGCAGCAAGCACACGCAGCGCCAACGAGGCTAGGGCCAGGCGCGGCGCGCGCATCAGAGGGTGCGCATTCAGACGCGGCGCTGACTCGACCATGTGCTGCACCAGCCATAAAAGCACGCTTATAAGCGGCGCACTGGACGCACCAAACGATGCAAGCACATCTTCCAGCACTTGCAGCACGAGCATATGACCCGTCAGCAGCTCGTCGGCCTGCTGCGCCTCGTGCGCCATCGCCTTGTGGTCCAACGCGGCCATGGACGTGGGCCGTGCTAGAGGGCTATCCGCCCGCAGCACCGTCGAGTACACACCTTGCCGCGCCGCCGCGGTGCGTGCCCAGCCTTGAGCGATCGCGCCGACCAGGGCCACCAGCGCGGACGGCCGGGCAGACAGCACCCACGTCCACACCTGCGTGGCAGTGGTAAGCGCAGCTTTGGTGCATACGTGCATCGGCACCAGCACCAAAAACGACACAAGATCGAGGTCCAGCACGGGGCGCTCCATCACCAACGCACCGCCACGGTACAGCAGCGCCGACAAAGCGTCGGGGGGCGGCGCAGTGCGTGCCTCTAGCGCCGCAGCGAGGGCCGCACGCACTTGCTCGCACGCCGCCTCGTTCACAGAGCCCATCGCGCCTTGGCTCGCGCCCTGCACCAGCAAATCGTGCGCCAGAGGACCGGCGGCGTCGCCGCGTACTTTCGAGACGCCAATCGGCTGAGGACGTCCACGCGCATAGTCCAGCGCCAGACTCGCGCCCAGGCCATCGGCCGACGCCTCGTCGTGCAAGTAGCGCAGCAACGCGCCCCGCAGCGTGTGTGGCATCACCTCTTGCGCATGCGTTAGCAGGCGGCGCACACGCATCAGCACCTCATTCAACCGCTCACGCCGCTCCGAGTACAGGTCCGACACGTCAATACGGATGTTGGCGAGCGAGGAGTGGTACGTGTACGAGGGCATGTACGCCTCCTCCAGCTCTGCATCGCATGCACGGCCTAGCAGCGCGACTATCTCGAGCATGGTCACCACCACATCGGGGTGAGCCAGCACCGAGGGCAGCACAGGCTGGAGCCGCTCCAAGTAGGTGTGAGCCACGTCGCGGACCTCAGCACGCGCATGGCACAAGGCGAGGAGCACATTGCGCACCTCGTCGGCAATCACCGCATCGACGGCATGCGCATGCTGACGGTCTGCCACATGCGCGAGGAAGGCATCAAATACGCGACATGCCACCTCACGCAACGGGGCCAGTAGCGACGACGAAGCGAGGCCGGGGTGCGCCAGGTACGACAAGGCCATCGAGATGCGCCCACACGACGCGCGACGCTGCTCGACTTCCAAGACGGCTTGCACAAACGCCAGACGCGGCACGCTCAGTGATCGCATAGATTCAAGCGCACGCGCGCCCAGGAAGCCAAGCGCGTGCCGCAAAGACGCAGGGGTGGCGCTGAGCGACGTTTGCTGGAGCACGTTGTGGGCATCGATATCGTCCTCGACGTAGTTGCGCACACTGGCGGGCAACAGCATCGGCGTCTTGAGCGCCAGGACGCGCAATGCATCACCATGTGCGATCGGCGTATGGAGCGGCGGTGTGGCGCCACACACCGATAGCACAATCCAGGCCTGGCGGAACAGGTACACCAGCTCAGGCTGGGCATCCAGGTGCACTTGCACATCGTCGTGCGCCACCAGGGTGGCCACAGCAGGCACGAGCATTTGGACAGCGTCACGCGCAGCGGTACGGCTGCCGTGCGCTTGCGAGCCCGCCTCGATCAACAGCGCGAGGTACACGGGCAGGCACGCCATCTTGCGGCTCGAACCAGCAGGCTCATTGGCCACCGCATCGACCTCGGCCGCCCGCGCTTCCGCCGAGGCATCGAGCACGCGGGCCAAGCGCAGCAGCGCTGCGGCCACACCCCCCAGGGGCAAAGTGCCTTCACGACGCAACGCAGCACGCGTGGCGGTGCTGAGAGCCGCTAGCACACTGTCAAAACTGGGCTTGGGGACCTCGGGCGCCAGGGCCACAAGGTGCAAGAGCACGAGCGAGGGCGACACGCGGCTGTGGCCTTCCAGGCGCTGCAGCAACAGGGACACGACCAACGCCGAGAACGAAGGCGTGCGCAGATGCTGCGCCAGGCCGGTGACCAGCGTCAGTGTACTGCTGACCAACACACTCGCCGGCGCGGCGCCAGCCCCGCCGGTGTCGCGCGTCACATGGTTGAGCAGCGCATAGGTCGTGGACATGGCCACATCGGTAGGCTCACTGGCACTATAACGCATGCACGTCACCATACTGGCCGCGGCCGTATCAAGAAGCGGCGCACCGCTCGCCAAGTCGGCCTCGAGCAGCTGGAGCGGCAGCGCGGCCCAGCGGCGCACCATGGTGAGGAGAGAAGGCACTTGCCCAGTGTACACACGGCCCAGCACCGCGACGCTTTCGAGCGCCGCACGCTGGAGCGTCGCATCCTGCCACGGCGCCTGCTCGCCCAGCACATTGCGCACCATATCCAATGCCAACGCCTCCGCGCCAGGCGCCCCGGCCGCAGCGGCTAGCACCATGGCTTTGAGCGCCGTGCACAGTGTTTCGCGGACATAGAGCTCGGTGGGCAGGGATCCATGCAGTGTAAACGCTGCGACACACTGCTCATAGGCACGCACGATCATCGGCATGGGCTCACTGGCATCCAAAGGGCGACTGCGCTCGCCACGCACCTGCGCCAGCCAGGCGTGAGCATAGGCCGACTCGTCGCGCAGCACGCTACACCCATGCAGACCCTGCGCAAGGAGAGAAGCGATCACACCCATCGCACACCGCGCAACAAAGTGGCCGCTGAGCGGGGTGCCGAGACGGGCATAGTGCTCCAGGAGGCGGTGGTGCTCGGTAGGGTCCAACGCTGCGTCCAACGGAATTGACACGCCACGCGCCTGTGCCACGGCGCGGCACGTTTGCGCGGCAGTAGCCTGCTCGGGCAGGCGAACAAGTGCTGCGTCCAAACGACCGAGAATCGATGCATCCACGACGAGCGGCGCGAGAGACGCCGAGAGGCGCGTGAGCGCGCCCGTATCCCACGGGAACGCCACATCCTGGATCGCACGCGCCACACCGTGCATCTGAGGCACACAGCGCAGGCAGCTTGCCACACAGTCGTCTGTCTGCAGCTGGTGACGCAGGCCATCAACGAGCTGCTGCACGGCCTGGAGCACCGAGTGGCGCGTGTCCGACACACACGCACCAATCTTCAGCAGCGTTTCCACATAGGTGTACGCGAGCTCGTCAGGGAGTGGCCATTGGTCCCCTTGCAAGCTGCCATCGAGGTCCGTGTGCGGCAGCTGCGCAGCGGCGCTGTACAGAGTTTGGGCAACGCGCTCCAAGTACGTGTACGCGGCATCATGCGCAGCGGCACCAGACGCCGCAATCGCATCTGCCGTAGCCGCCGCGAAGCGCGCTTGCGCCAAGTTCGCGCGCACCGACGAAACACTCACAAACGCATGCTCCTTGGACGAGGAGGCCCCGTTGTACTGCAGCGATGCAAAGTCCGTTTCATCCAGCACACCAGCGGCTGCGTCGCGCGCGAGGCAGGCAGCCAGGTCATTCAGGATCAGTGTATGCGTGGGCTGGTCGAGACTGGCATCAGCGCATCCGTACGTACAAGTCCATCGTCCGCGTCGAAGAAGGGCGGGCCGTGCTCCGTGGCGTATCACGTGCGACACGACCGCAACGCGAGCGGGGTCCGACACGAAGCGGCGCGCCTCGAGGCGAGCGAGCTAGGCACATCTATGAACGGGTATACGGCAGCATGCGTTGGCACACCTCCTTGAGTCCGAGCTCGAGGGCATGAAGAGCCCGAGCGTCCTCAGGCGCCAGCGGCATCATGCCACCTACGCACAGCGCCGGGGGCATGTCTACAAAGAGGTAGAGCTGCGCGAGAGGCAAAGACGAGGCTGCGTAAGTAGAATTGCGTACCTAGTCGCTGGGCCATCGGCAACGACGCCTCGCTATCAGAGCGGTACAAGCATGTGCCGGTGGTCTGAGCACGTGTCCCTAGCACGGATAGCGTCATGGCCACGCTCCCATCGCGCGCTAGGCACCCAGCAGGGGCCGCCACAGTGAGCATGGGCTCGTTCTTTGGGGCGGGCACGTCGGCCTGGGCGCTCGTGCCACTCGAGGCTCGCGCATCCACCTCGCCCACATCGTTCGGCACCATACCGCACCATACGAGCATACTATCGCGCATGGCGACGCACTGCACGCCAAACGTGCGAAGGTGGGCGTGCGGGATGTGCACGATAAACGCGCTCGTATGCATTCGCCACGGTGGAGGCAGGCGGCCAGGAGGCCGGCCGCGGCCGAGGCGGTGGTCGTGCACGTGATGCTGACGACCGCCTCGCCCTTTCTTCGCACGCCCACCGACGATGCTGGGGGGGGCCTTCCGCGCAGCGCTCGCCCGCGTGTCCGCGGTGCCGAGCGTGCGTATGGCACACAGTGCTGCGGGTGCCATGTCACTTTCCACACATTTGAGCCCGCCGGCGCCGGAGCGCGCCAAGCCCGCGTCGCCGACGTATTATACGACGAAGCCTTCGTACATGGACACGCTCCAAATGCTCGATCAGCTCACGCGGGAAGTGAAGCGGGCGCTCGAGCAGGCGTATGTCCTAGCACCAAATGCGCGGCCGCCACCTCTGCCGCGCGGTACCACGGTGCCGTGGCTTTCGCGTGAGCGTTTAAGCAGTAAGCTCGGTATGGCGCTGCGTGCCTCGCAGTACAACAGCGTCGCGTCGCGTCTGTCCCTTCTATCGCGCTACCGCGAGGTGGCCGTCGCTCACTTTCTGCACGACGCCGAGCATACGAGCGCGCATGAGCGCGAGCTTGTGCAGCAGGTCGTCGAAGTGCTCGACTCGTTTGCGAGTGAGCACCGGCGCGAGCAGCTGGCGCACCAGGGCACTTCCGCGAGCACAGGCACCTCTGCGCGTGGCCTCATCGATGAGCACGGCCGTGCGTATGCGCGTGGCCGCCGGAAGGAGAGCAGTGCGCGTGTGTGGATGGTGCGTGTAAAGGAGGGCGTGCCCGCTGGACAGATTCTCGTGAACAATGCGCCATTGCATGCCTACTTTCTGCGTACGGCGCACCGCGAGCAGGTGACGTGGCCGCTAAAGCTTGCCGGTGTGCTCGGCATGTACCATGTGTTTGCTATTGTGCGTGGCGGTGGCGCGTCCGGCCAGGCTGGCGCTTTGGCGCATGGCCTCGCCAATGCGCTGGTCGCGGCGCTGGGCACGGCCGAGGGCGAGCAAGCCGCGGAGATCCAGGCGCGTGTGCGCCATGTGTTGGCCAAAGGTACGTATACGACACTCACTCCAGATGGCGTGCTACTTCGTGATCCGCGTATGGTCGAGCGTAAAAAGCCCGGTCTCGCAAAGGCACGCAAGGCCTACACCTGGGTCAAGCGCTAGTTTATAACACTGCGGTGAGTCATAGGATACGTACTTCGTCGCTTCTTGGGGCGCACGCCACCAATTTTAATAGGCGTCTTATCGGTCATGACCTTGACGAGGTTGCGCACCATCTCTCCCTCGCTAGCCTGGAATGCACGGAAGACTGCTTCGCGGCCCTGGCCAAAGCCGTTCCAAAGCACCTCGATGCCATTCACGTTCCACCGCTTCTTATTTGCACCGATCTGCTGGAACACACGCACCGCCGCACGGTAGCCAGCCTCGTAGCCGGAGCGCGCGGCCTTGCGGAAACCGACGCTACCGCCACTCGCGCGGGCTAGAGGCTCGCCTGTCGGCATGGTGAATGTGATGATGGTATTGTTGCGGGACGCCTGCACATGCATGCGGTGCGGCGCCGTGCGGCCGCGTGGCGACGGCGGCTCCCGCGATGTGGGTGGCACAGACTCCGTCCGTTCACCAGCGTTCATGCCAGGCAAAGGCGTGAATTCCACAGCCGAGTCGAGGGAGACCATGGTTTCAGCATCGGACGATGCCTTGAGGGCCGAGGCAGCAGGCTCGTCCGCCGGGGGCGCAGGCGTTTCCGAGTACATGCGCATGGGCATCGCCGGGCGCATAAGAGGCGCAATTGCACGGGGCCACAGGGCCATCGGCCGCTCGCGAACGAGACGCCGGAGCATCATGGCCGTCAAGAAGCCACGCGGCGGCCCAGGACGAAGAAAAGGAGCGTGTCACGTGGGGCCTAGTAGGCCGCCCTCTACGAATCTATACCCCAGGCCATACGACGGCCATCTCAGCGGCTTATGGAGCGCGCACGCACAGGGTGTGCCGAAACATGAGCACCTCATGCATCCACCGAGACGCCGCGCTCGCGCAGGTAGTCCTTGGCCGTCTTGATATCCTGGAAAGTAAGCGCATGCCCTTGCCAACGCTGTACGTACCAGCAAAAGCTCATCGTACGCCTGCGGCGTGTCATTAAAGTTGTACAGGCCCCAGCCGACCTGGAAGAGCAGGTAGGCACCCGTGCTCACAAGCACCCACCAGGGAAGCTAAGCGTCAGTCGCGCCTACGTACCGTCGGCAGCACGGCGTCCGCTACACTTGCCGGCACAAGAGGCACTGGCACGATCCCAACGAGAAACACGAGGTAGATCAGCGTGGCACAGCCCGCGAGCATCGCAAAGCGTGTCGCCCGCGTCATGATGTGCGCCAACAAGTCGGGGGCGACGCCGGGCCCTCCTACCTCCACGCGGAGGATCGCGCTTCGGCCGACACGACGCGCGCGGTCGCCTGGCGGCGGCGGACGCGCGACGGCTACGCGTTCAAGGCACGCGCTATGGCGTCCAAGTGGACGAGCTCGGCGAACGAGGCCCTGTGTCTGCGCCTGGACGGTGCCCCAGCGCCGCGCGACCGTGTGTTTCACCCCGACTTTACGTACCCCATCTTTGGGGAGGCCGAGACGATCTTTGGCTACCAAGACCTGCATATCCATCTCACCTTCGCCTCAGGCAGCTTGCGGCCCTGCCTCGATGTGCAGTACAAGGCGAAAAACACCAAAACCACGGCCAAGATCGTGGATGTGGCAGAGACACTGAGCGAGTTCTTACCAGCCGACGATCTCGTGGCGCCCAGCGAGTGGCCGGCTGTGGCCGCCGCGGAACGTGCGTCGTTCCAGCCGCATGGCACGCGCGTAGGCAGCTACACGCGCCCTGACAAGAGTCGCGCGGGTTCCAAGCGTGAATTTGTGCTTTTCCGCTCGACGTTCGATACGCCTGGCTTCCGCGCCTGGCACGAGCGCGTGCAAATCTTTGCGTTGCTCTTTATTGAAGGTGCATCGTACATTGACGATGACGATTCGCGTTGGGAGTTTTACACGTTGTTTGAGAGTGTGCAGGACGACAAAGAGTCGTGGCACTTCGTCGGCTACACGTCCTTATACCGCTTCTGGTGCTGGCCCGGTCAGACGCGACTGCGTTTGAGCCAATTTGTCATTCTCCCACCGTACCAGCAGCAGCGCCACGGCACGGAGCTATACAAGGCTGTCTATGAGGCCGCGCTGAATGATGCATCGATCTGTGAGCTAACGATTGAGGATCCGTCGGAGCGATTTGATCACCTGCGCGATGCGTGCGACTTGACACGCCTCCAGCGCGATGCATCGCTCATGGCGCACTTGAACGCGCCGATGGACCGCGCATGGTACCGCACCGCGCGTGCACAGCACAAGATGGTGCCCCGCCAATGGGCGCGTATCCTCGAGATGCTCGCGCTGGTGCGGCTGAACGACGAGCCTGCGAGTCTGCAGGCATACCGCTTGCAAGTCAAGGCACGCCTGTACGGCGTCAACCGCGAAGTGCTCGACTTGCTCCCGCGCGAGCAGCGTTTGGAAAAGCTCCACGAGACGTTCGAGGCGGTCGTGGACGAGTATGCGGAGATCACCGGCGTGGACATTCCCGAGGCGCTTTTGGCGCGGCCGGCCGCGTCCAGCGAGCGAAAACGCGCGGCGGAGGCGGCGCCTACGACGAGCAAGATGCCACGCCTGCTGTAGATGCCATGGGATGCAATAGAGCCACATGCACACACGCTCCTTCGCCCTCCCAGCGCTCCTGGGAGGTTTGTGCCGTTGGCGGCGTTCGCGCTCGCCGTGCGCCAACGCGCTCCATGGCCTCGGCGACCCAGCCGACCTGCGTAAGAAGCGACAGGTCGTGGGCCCGGTGGGGTGGAAGGCACTGCTTCACGTCCTCGTACGGCACTTGCATACCGCGGCACTCGCGAATGACCCGCGGTACCGAGGGGCTGCCACTGGGTAAAAACGATACAAACAGGCGCGTATCAAACAGGCGGAAAACCACTTGGTCCACGCGCAGGAAAAAGCGCTGCAGGACGAGCAGACTGGTGGGCATCACACGCTGCGTAAGTAGCTCGTACGTACGACTTTGACAGTAAGCATACTGGAGCCATTATCGCCCAGCTCGTCCTCGTACAGCACAATATCATCATAGAATAAAATCTGCTCACCATGCGCAGCACCGAGACGCTCCACGGGAATGCGATCGTTCGCAGGATCCATGCCGAGCTGGAACGCATCGTTCCATGGTGTGGACGATACGGGTAGCCAACGATCGTGGAGATCCACCGACGCTGCAGCGCCAGCCATGCCAGGCCACGTACTCGAGTACGTCCAGTCGTACTGCTTGGTCGATGTGAGGGGCGTAGAAGGACCGCCGTGCGCAGCCAAGGCAGCACGCCTGGCGTAAGTTTTTTGCACGTACCTGGACTGTCCCCACTCTTTGGCGTAGGCCACCTGGATGCCACTGCGCGAGAGCGAGCGGTGCGGACGTGCATGAGTGGGCAGCTCACACTTCATCGGCGTCCGTTGCTGCTCCGTACGCACGCCATCCACGCATTGGAGCGCTCGAGTAGCATCAAAGCAGTAGGTAAACCCACTCGGCGCATGCTCGAGCGCGAGTGCATTATGAAGAAAGGGCATCTCTGGTAACGGTATATCAAGCTTGTCGGACAGTGCATCCATGTCACTGGCATTCGCAATGCTGCCGTGCGTTACACGCACGGTCCAGTCGCCAATCACAATACCACGCTCCCATACTTGCTCGGGCAGTACAGTGACGCCTGCCTCCTTGCCTTGCCTCTTTCTTTCTTGTACTTTGTTCTCAAAGAGCTGATGTGGCACGCGCGGCGCGCCGCTAGGAGCGGGTCTGCTCGATGAGGCGGCCATGTCGTGGTGCCAGGGACGCACTTGGATCGTGCGCGCTTTCCACCACGTGATGCGGCGGGCCGTCGCAGGGCGGCCGCCCGTGGCAGAGAAGCGTAAGGCTGGTGCGCAGCCACAGGGCCAGCGCGCCGGCGCGCCAAGGATGTCTACAGAAGAGGAGAGAAAGGCCTGTGCACGTACGCACGGGCAGTTCCATGAGATCTCTATACACTTGAGCTGAGGCGCGCCGAGCGAGGCTGATCGTGGCGCTAGTGCCACAGCCATCCTATAGCATCGGTAAAACAATCACAGGCCGTATGTAGTGTACCAGGCAGGGTGGGTTATGGTCTTGCTACGACGCCCCACATCCCCCCCTCTACTCCTAGATGGGCATTATCGCCACGGATCGCCCGCCACATCATCATGCACGTGCGTAGCGCGCACGGGCGCCTGACCTAAGCAGTGCACCGCACGCCCCGCGTTCGCCACCCGTACCGCCACCATGAACAAGGCTTGCTGCTCGATTTCGCCCGTCCAGACCGAGTACCAGCCCAAGGGTACCTACGAGGAGATTGCGGACATTAAGACCTACGTGGCTGGCCCCAAGGACGCCAAGAAGGTGCTGCTGTGCATCTACGACATTTTTGGTTTCTGGGCCACCACGCAGCAGGGCGCCGACCTACTGGCCGACAGCCTGCAGGCGAAGGTGATCATGCCTGACTTTTTGCGCAACCACCCTTGGCCGATCGAGGGATTCCCTCCGCGCGATGAGGAGGAAGGTCAGCGCCTCGGCAAGTGGTTTGACACGATTGCCAGCATCCCCGACCGCCTGGGTGACATTAAGAACATTGTGGCATCTCTCAAGAGCCAGGGTGTCGAGAAGATTGGCCTGTACGGCTTCTGCTGGGGCGGTAAGATCTCCAGCCTGAGTGGCAACGAGGGCACGCCCTTCGTGGGTGTGGCGCAGGTGCACCCTGCCTTTGTGACGCCTGACGACGCGAAGAACGTGACGGTGCCCCTTGCCTTCTTCCCGTCGAAGGACGAGCCGAAGGAGGACGTCGATGGCTACTGGAACAACTTCACCAAGGCGCACCCCGACCTGCTGGAGAAGAGCCGCTTCCACCACTACGTCGACATGTTCCACGGCTTTGCTGCTGCTCGCGCGAACCTGAAGGAGGAAGACAACTACCGTGCCTTCCAGGACTTGTACACGCGCCTGGCTGACTTTTTCAAGCCGCTGTTGGCCTAAGATTTGATAGTCTAGTCTTGCCCCGATTCAATCTCGATTGTCTCGCCGCCGGCGCCGTCCGCGTAGAGCGTGCCGACTTGCACGCGGCCGCCCTTGGCACGCACAATCTCCTCAATGGTGCGCGGCTCGTCTTTCGAGTCGGTGAACCATCCTAAATTGTCTGCAATGAGATGCCTACCGTCAGCCTCTCACACCTACCGGTTCTTGCACCCAGGGCACTCGACAATGACAATCCCATGGGTATATGAGCGCTTATTGAATTCATGTGTCGAGCGCGTATGACACGACGGTACCGTGCACGTAAAGGTGAGCTGCAGGCGCGGCTGCACCTCGCCTACGGGCGTCTGTGGCGCTTCCTGCCGCCACACACTCGCGTGAAACGGGCGCACAGCAAAGGTAGGGTAAGTACGAACAGCATGCGCTATTCCGGCCCGAGGCACCCGGCAGGCACCGCGGCGCACTGCTGCGCACGCGACAGCCACGCTTCCATAGGCACGCATCGCCACCGCGACCGCCGCCGCCGCCGCCGCCCGCGCTGCGTCGTTTGGAGTCACGTGATGTACACCCTCGCGGTGATGGCGCGCGTGCCTGTGGTCCCACGCCCGCCATGGTCGAGGTCCCCGCGATGTCGACGCAGCCGGACCCTCGGCTGCGCGGGCATGTCAAGTGGAACCAGGTGGGTGGCACGTCGGTCCATGTATCGCACCGCATCCGCATTTATCACCTCCTGGCCCTGCTGCTCACAAAGACGCTCGTGGCATCGGCAGCATGGCTAACAAGGCAGTGGCTTTTGGTGCCCCAGGTCGATGCAGAAGAGTTTCTTTTGCAGACAAAAGGCATCGTAGGCGAGGATGCGCCAATGAGCGGTAGCGTCGTCCATGCGCCCGCCAGCGTGTGGGCCGTGGCAACGATGGCGACCTCGTTCGCCGCGCTACTGCTCATGTGCTCGCTTCGAGTCTGGCGCTGGCACATCGAGTGGACGGATCACACACTTCGGCACATTTTCATGCTAGGTGCTGTTCTATTTGCGCAGCTTTTGCTGTGGCTCACGTCGCTGCAGCACCTCGGTGCTACCACGTACGTGTCTCTTCGCTCACCCACAGGACCCTGATTTTTACCCAGTTTTGCGAGCTGTGGATGCGCGATCTCCAAATACGCCGCCGCTGGACCAAGTCAGGCGGCTCGCTTGTGGCGATGGCCCTCCTTCTAAGCCTGCTTGTGGGCCTGCTCACCGGCTCAGCCGTCTCTCTGCGCCGCCCATTCGCTGACACGCTTGACGATGCTGCTTCGCGCACTCTGACGTTCACAGCCAGTCTTCAGGAACAAATTCATACATGGGACTTGCTAAAAGGCTACGCGTCGCTGCTAGGCTATGCCATCTTGTCGATCGAGTCAGGTCGTCTCATGTTTACGGCGTCCAAGCACGTTGGAGGTCGCCGTCGCGCTTTGGTGCTGGGCACATCCATGAACGCGATTTTGGTGCTTCCACTCAGTATAGCGGGTGCCATGCTGGGTTTCAGGATGCTGCCTGCACCGCTCGTGCCCAGGCACGAACCTACGGCGCAGGACGCCTTGGAAATCAGCCACTTGGGCGCATACCTCGTGTTGGCTGTCGGCGTATTGATCTTTGATACGTTGGTGACTCTGACACTGGAGTCGTATGTCACGCTCATTGTGCATGTGGCTCATGCTTGGCCCATGGCCATCGTGGCTGTCATGGCCATTGGATTTGCCGTCTTTAACGTGAACGTGAACTTGATCCAGCTAGCCACGGCGCTGTGCGTGGGTTTCTCGCTCTACGCCATCTTGCGCCGCTCACCCTTGTATATGACCTCCTGGTATCGGCGCGCTACCTTGGCGGAACAGCGCGTGGCTATGGCAGGCTCCGACTCGGACACCACGGCCCTGTCGGATATCGTGGTGCTCTTGTACCGCGTGTCCCTTCAGCTTCGTCGTATGGTGCATGCGATCCTGCAAAACAGCGACTCGCGACGCATTTTCTGGTTCCTTGTGTTGAATCTGTCTTTCATGGGCATCCAGCTGGCTTGGGGTGTGTGGACAAACAGTCTCGGACTGATCAGTGATGCCATCCACATGTTTTTTGACTGTGCAGCCATCTTTATGGGCTTGGTGGCGAGTGTCATGGCGTCCTGGGAGACAGACAGTGTCTTCCCTTTTGGCTACAAACGCGTGGAGACGCTCTCTGGTTTTGCCAATGGCATTTTCCTGGTGCTGATCAGTGTATTTATCCTGTTTGAGGCGATCCAGCGTATCATCGAGCCGCCTGTTATGAACAATGTGACACAGCTGCTGATTGTCAGTACACTAGGCTTGCTGGTCAACCTGTTTGGTATGTTTGCGATGGGCCACCATCACCACCATGGCCATCACCACGGTCACGGTCACTGTCACGATCATGGACATGGCCATGATCACCACGGACATTCCCATAACATGCTGGGTTTGTATTTGCATGTGATGGCAGATACGCTGGGGTCCGTGGGTGTGATTATCAGCACGCTGCTGATTCAGTACTTCCACTGGACCGGCTTTGATCCGATTGCTTCCTTGCTCATCGGGCTCATGATCCTAGGATCTGTCGTTCCCTTGGTCATCGATTCAGGCCGGATCCTTTGTCTAGACTTGGGTGGTATGGACACGGATGGCATACAACATGCTCTCCAAAAAGTATGCGAGATCCCAGGCGTGGCCAGCTATACCAATGCACGTTTCTGGCCCTTGGACGGCGAATCCATGGTCGGCTCTATTGTACGTCGAGTACTCACTCATTTCACAGCATATTCATATTGATACCCTTGCGTCGCCAACAAACGACCCAGGTGCTCTGGCTCTGCGCGTCGAAGAATGTCTGCGCGCCGAGATAGCAGGCCTCGATGCCCTAACTGTCCAGGTGGCTAGGGCGGAGTTGGAGGACCATTAGTCATGAAATAGGCCCATTTCGCCTGGGCGCCGCCGCCCTGGCGCACGGATGTAATGCCTTATTCCCGTGGGCGTCGCTGACGTTGCTGGCCCGTGGACGGCGCCCAGGTCGCACCTATTTCAAGGCACAACGGCCCAATCGCATCATCCAATATCATGGCGTCAACCATTGCATCTCCAGCGTGCTGCACCATTCCACCCGTGGCGGCGGACTATACTCCCAAGGGCAAGAGGCAAAACATCGGTGGCGTTGATTGCTACGTGATTGGCAATGAACAGAGCAACAAGGCCATCGTGGTTATCTTTGACGTATTTGGCTACTGGCCCAGCACTCAGCAGGGCGCTGACATTCTTGCTGCGATGACCAACGTCCGCGTCATTCTTCCTGACTTTTTCGCCGGCAGCCCCCTGCCGCAAGATGTGGTGCCTTGGGACACCCCTGAGAAGAAGGCGGCTGTGGACGACTTTATGAAGGACAAGGGTAGTCCACTCACGTGCCGGGACGCTCTGCTTACCGTGGCCAAGGCGCTTCAAGAGAGTGGAGTGTCGTCCTTGGGCCTCTATGGGCTGTGCTGGGGATCTAAGGGGGCCACATTGGCATGTGGCGAGGGCACACCGTTCTTGGCATTTGTGCAAATTCACCCCTCGTTTGTGGACCCCCAGGATGCGAACCAAATCCATGTTCCTGTGGCCTCGTTCACCTCGAAGGACGAGCCGCAAGACATTCTGGAGAAATTCTACCAAAATCTTCAAGCCAACTCCGAAATTGCTACCAAGTGTATCTCGCATCACTACTCTAACAATCAACATGGATTCGCAGGTGCACGTGCCAAGCTTCAAGATCCGGAAAACCTCGCATCGTTTCAGGATATCTATAAACGAACTGCCGAGTTTTTTTAGAAACCGTTGTTCTATAAAAAAACCCGGGTATTTTTAGTAATCGTAGACATCGATAAACAAAACCTACATTGTACCCACATCGATCACCTTTTTGTCGCTTTCTCCAGATCTGCACTGCGTCGTCGCCGTCGACTCCCGTCATGGCTGTCACGGGAGTAGGGCGGCAGTCCATACCATCACAGGACTCACATTCTGATGATATGACTGTGTCTTTTTTTGTAAGAGCCAAGTACAGCTTCAATCCCACGTCATCTAATATGCTACGGTTCCAGGCTGGGGCCATTATTGAGGTACTCGGACAGCTGGAAAGTGGCTGGTGGGATGGGTTGTTGGACGGCGAAACCCGAGGATGGTTTCCCTCTAACTACATTGAGCTAATTCCTGACAGTGCTGCTACCAGGGTCTCTACCAGGACGACAACAAGTAGTAGTCCTCATCTCTCTGTGGGATCGAGCACGACCGAATCCAACCGATCGTACAGCTTCGGTCCAGCGACAGATGGCAATTATGCATTTCAAATTGACTTGTTGCGAAAAGAACTATCTGCATTGATGGAATATTCGGCACTACAGTTGCTGGATCCTCTGGCAAATTCAGAGAAGGAGGTTTTCATTGACAAAGTGTCTCGTTCCACGGACAAAGTGGTTCAAACCCTGCGGCAACTGCTTATCAGCATTCGCTGGCACGTACAAAATGTGGATCGAAAGCAGGATTCTACGATGAGTCGGTTCGCAACCAAGCGACTGCAGGCCATGGCAAAGGAATTGCAATTGTTGGCCTCGGGTCTAATGTCGCTGGCAAGAGAACTCTGCCGAACCCTTCAAGTGCAAACTGACTTTCTTTCTATGCGAAATGAATTTCTTGCTGTCCACACCAACTTTAGCGACTGTGGCGATCAGATGAGCAACACACTATCTTCGCTTCAAGACGAGCTTCTTGAGGAACAGATTTTAGAGGAACCTACCAGAAGTGAGTCCCCTGTTTCCATGGAGCTGAGCAGTCCAAGCTTGTTCTCTGCTGATATCACGTCCGAATCACCGATACAATCATCGTCGGTGCCTAAGCGATTTGCCTTTAAGAGTCTGACGCGTGGTTCAAGCCGAGAGAGTCTCTCCAGTTCCCTAGGTCGACTATCCGTGGCATCTTTGAGTGATTCTGACAAGTCCCCCATGCTGAGGCCTGTTAGTGATTCCCTTGCCACAATAGTACCAGGACCAGACGGTGACTCAAAACTGGGGAATCGACTCATCCTTGCAAAGTCTGCGATATCTCTGCGATCATTAACGGGCACTGATATTGTCTTCTCGGAACGTGGCACAGTGAGGGGAGCGACCCTCGAAGCTCTCATCATTCAATTGACCCGACATGATCACTTCGACCACAAGTTCACGTCTATTTTTATTTACACCTATCGTTCCTTCACAACAGCGGACACCTTTATCCATCTGCTCCTCGAACGATTTAAAATCGAGCCGCCTGATGAACTAGACGAGGACATGCTGAAACAATGGCAAGAAGAAAAAATGAAGCCAATTCAGTTGCGCGTGATCAATGTTATCAAACTGTGGCTCGAGTGTCAACTCCCGCTACCCGACGAAATACCTATTCTAGATACGGTGGAAGAATTTTTTGCAACAAATGTCGCAAACTCAGAGTGGAAGGGCGTGGTCGATGCCGTGCTGCGACTGATTTCTCGGGCGAGGGAAGGAAAAACTCTAACGTACAAAGTCGCTAGTGGCGTTGACGCGCCTACACCCATCTTGCCCATCAGTACGGGTGATCGTTTTCTGCTAGATCTGAGCCCTGTCGAACTAGCACGCCAGCTGACCATTCGTGAGCATGAGCTGTTCCGAAAAATTACCGTTCGAGAATGCCTGGGAAAGGCCTGGACGAAAGCCACGGCATCCATCTATTCTAAAAACGTTGTAAATGTCATTGGATTCCAAAACCAACTCACCGGATGGATTTCGAATGCTATCTTATCAGAAGACCAAGCACCTCTTCGGTGCCTTACTCTCAGCTTTTTCATCGAGTTAGGAAACCAGTGTCTCCTTCTGAACAATTTCTCGACCATGTGGGGCGTTGTTTCGGCATTGAACACTACGTGCATTTTCCGTCTTCGAAAAACCTGGGCTTTGCTCAGTGCTCAACAGCGGAAAAAATTCGAGGCACTGAACAAGCTCACAGATGCATCGCGAAATTACCATCTGTACCGGGAGAAACTGACCGATGTGATACCCCCGTGTGTTCCTTTCTTTGGACTGTATGCGAAAGACCTTACTTTTATTGAAGATGGCAATGCAGACCAATTGCCTGCTGAGCCCCATTTGATCAATTTTGGCAAAAGACAATTAATGGGAGAGGTGCTAATGGATATCCGCCGTCACCAAACCGTACCGTACAATCTTAAAAAATTGTATGTGTTGCAGGATTTCTTGTCTTCTCAGATGGAAGAAAGTATGTCGGATCAGTACCGTTTCGAGCGAAGTATGGAACTAGAACCAAGACTTCCTCCTATACCCGGGGAGCGTGAGGCTGTCAACTCTCAAAAAAGCCATTCGACTTCTGCAGCGAAGAAGTTGGAACGAATCCCCCAGGTTCTCCGAGTCCATGGATTCCTGTAGTCGTACAGAAAATGTTGCTATATGTGTATAGTTTGACATGTCAATGGGTTGATGACATAAATGGAATCGAGATCTGCTAAATGACCCCACAGCTCATCGTCCTGTCGAAAAAACGGAGTCGACGAATTTTATTAAAAAGCTTCCGCGCCGGGAATTGAACCCGGGTCTGGGCCGTGGCTGTCTGGTGACAAGGCCCCGTCATAGCCACTAAACTACGCAGAAGTTACTGTGCAGGGTGTAGAATTATTTCAGTTATATACTAACAATGGTGTAGACGCATTTCGTTTTGGATCAGTTCCAGACCTGCTTGCAAGTCTGGCCGATGGATTGCTGCTGGTTGATCTGATGACGGCGTCGATTTGAATGCAGACTCCATCTCTGCTATGATGGCGGAAAGTTGTTGGGTTCCTTGCTGGATCAGTTCGGCATCGCCACTTAACCGCAGAATAAACCACTTGATACTTAAGCACCGGTATTGCAATTCCACTTCAGATAGGGGCAATATATTACGGCTCAAAGTCACACTACACTTCCATGCGAGCATGCCCAAGAGTGTCTGCCGGCATGGTTGCATGTTATCCCCATACAAGTATCGATGAAGAGGTTGGCTGGGATAGCATAGCAAGTGCAAATGTGTGAAGCAAATGTCATGGAAGGCCGTCAAGGATTGTGCCATCACGCAAAATTGGTCTAAATCGGATTGGCTCCAATGCATCATCAGATGGGCCGACGATTGGTATAAGCTGTCACGCGAAACCATACGCATAGCGTATGTACAAAGGTGATGCAAAAGTCGGAACGCGACATCGAGCCTTTCCGTGTAGCATTCTTCTGCGTCAAGCAGATGCTTTTCATGACCGTAGCGTGCGCTCGGAAAAGAAAAAAGAATGGAGAGTGGCTTTACAAGCGGTTCAAAACTGGAGCCCAGAAATGAGTGCCCTGGAGCACGATCTGCCATGAACAAAAGCATATCTAGTGTTCTCCATGCTCCTTGTGTCAAGACATCCAGCTTGGGCCCCGACGTGGTGCTTTGTTCACGAGTGGCCTCTCGACGAACAATGCCCGTCTCCAACAGAGTCTTGTCGTCCTTTTCATTCATCCAAAACTCCCAGCGCTCGAGAGGGACAGGATTTGCGAGTCTTTGCGCTTCTAATGTTGGGTCACGCATAAGCAAGTCCCAGATAGACTCGAACCCTGCCATGATGGCCACGTCGGCCCAAAAGGTGAGAGGCGTGCTGGCAAAGTCGAGCTGATTTAGACGTCCAGCTTCCCAGTCCCTCAATAGGTAATTCCTCATAGTCTTGTGGTAGTCTGTCGTTCCTGGAAGCCAATCTATGCTTTTAGGATCTGCCAGTCGCAGAAGCAACACGCGTGCCATACCCACGGATGTCGTAGACGGGCGAAGAAACGTCGCAGACGTGCGCTTCTTGCTGCTCTTCGAAACAGCCATTCTTTCTGTATATTGATCATTGTACGTGTCCGTGCACAGGCTCAGGCACAGAAGGCGACGCAACAACGTGCTGGATGTGAGGGAGGCGTCACATACGCAGGCGGTCGAACATCCGATGAATATGCTTCGTCGATCAGCTGCAGAGCTGCATCATCTGAATAAGTGACAGTTGGACCTACATTGTTCCTCATCCAAGTAATCTAGAACCAATTGGACCAACGGGCCCGTCGAGGCCATCGACATGCACACGGTCAGGGACCACCCAAGACGCGTCTCCTACGAAGGCACGTGCATGGAGCCTAGTAGGCCGGTTGGCGAACGAGCCAACGACTCTCGACGCCTCCTCAATCACCAGCTTTATCGCGGTGCCATGAGCGCCATCACGTACGAGGCCCCATGTAAGTATGAGGCTACTAATAGCAGGGCCTGTGTATGCGATCGCATGGTCTGGAGCGGAAGCTCCTGAAACCACCAGGTGGGTGAGCCATAAGATGTGCTTACACCAGTATGGAGGATCGTGAATCCGGGACGAGCCTACCCCGATCGTCGAGATTGGCGGTGGGAAGTTTTCTCGAAGAGCATACCAATCGGATCCGGGTGCTTGGAGTTCATGCCGACGATAAAAAGTATGTCGACTGTGCTAATAGCAGTCAATCCCACGTCGAGGTATTAGCAGATGTGCTGCATCCCTACCCTGCGACCAAAATTGGTTTCCAGCCCTCAACTTTGCGTACTCGAGACAGTCTGGATGCGACGGACAAGGTTGGCGACGGTGATTGGGGCGCAGCAGAAACATCCGAGGCGAGTGTGAGTGTGTCGAGTGTGTCCACGATGAGCACTATGATGGGTGCCATGGACCATCCCGACGGCTACCCTGACTTGGACCTGCTAGCGAGCTCAGCAGACTGTTTGCATATTTGGGAATTGGAGCGCAATGAAGACGTGGCCGATATGTACGGCGCCATGTCCCTTCGGAACAGCTTATCTAGCAAGAAGCGAGACCCTCCCTTGCCACGATTTCTGCTCAAAGAAAAGTGTGCGCTAGCCCATGCCAAAAGTTCCATTTCGCCACCGGCTCCTCTGACATCGTTCTCATGGAATACGCCCTCCCCCAACTTGATTGTCACGTCCTCGATTGATACGACCTGCACCATATGGGATCTGCCGACGCGTACAGCACTTACTCAACTTATCGCACATGATCGTGAGGTGTATGATGTGGATTGGTGCCCCGGGAGCTCGGATGTATTTGCATCTGTGGGCGCCGATGGTAGCGTGCGCGTATTTGACCTGCGAAATTTGGAGCATTCGACCATCATTTATGAAACCATATCGCAAGTGCCGTCGCGAAATCATCGCCATCCCAGCCGGAGTGATGAATCATCGTATGGATCTGGTAGCTCCACGTTGCCACTACTGCGGATCGCCTTTAATCCGTGGGATGCCAACTACTTGGCCACGTTTCACTCGGACTCGAATACTGTCCAGATCCTCGATGTGCGTGCGCCGGGAAGTCCGATTTTGGAGCTACGAGGACACAGTGGTGCGGTGAACTGTGTTGGATGGGGTCCTCCCAGCCAGGGAGTTGGACGAAATGGACCCAGCAAAGGCATGATTTGCACGGGCGGCGACGACGCGCAGTGCTTGGTGTATGACCTGGCCAGTACAACGTTGCGCTCTGCCTCCGCACAAGGGCGAAGGTCGCAGAACAGCATGTACAACCGGAGTCATACACCCAATGATGGTCTACGTATCGGCGCTGAAGTGCCCGTGCTGGCCTATACAGCGCCCTCTATGGTGAACAATGTCAGTTGGCTGCGCACGCCTTTCGGTAACCGCCGCTCCTCGCAACAGAGCAAGCATCGCAACTTTTACCAGAATTTGCTCAGTGAATGGACTGACTATACGACGTCTTCTGTGGGAAATGGAAGCGACTGGCTCGCTCTCTGTGCGGGCCACGCCGTGAAGATTTTGCGGGTGTAGGACCACGAGCGCGGCACGCGTCATGTGATTGGAGGGAATCCACGCTTCCTTATATAGATGTGGAGGCGCGCGACACGCCTCGTCGAGCCGACGGCGAACGGCTGCTCCCTGCTGCGTTGTCCGCCTTCGCGACGCATGTCAGGCTTCGATGCGGGTCGTGTCTATTCGACCCAAGCTATATCTAATCCTTCTGAAAGACAGCCTCCCAATGCGCCTGCCCAAAATGAGACGGCTCTGTTCGAGTTCATTCAGAACTTTCGTCTCGGTGCCGAGTACATCTACCGTGATCGGCTGCGTTCCAACCTGCTCGTCAAGCAGTACGTGCTAGATGTGCAGCTGGAGCACGTACAAATGTGGAGTCCAGCGTTAGCCCAAGGACTCCGAGAGACCCCGGCGGAAATTTTGGCCTTGGTACGTGTTCTTGTCTTTTTAACGACCACAGTTTGAGGCCGCTGTCAAGCGTGCGGCTCGTTTGATTTTGTACCCCGTCCGTACGGGTGAGGAGTGTCCTGAAGCACCCGATTGCCAGGTCACCTTGCGCTCCACTGCCAACTTGATGGCCATGCGCGATCTGCATGCGGAGAACATTTCGCGGCTGGTCCGCATCCCTGGTATTGTGATCAGCGCATCAGTGCCCTCTTCACGTGTGACGCGACTGCACCTCATGTGCCGCGATTGCCGTGCTGTCAAGACCATTCTGGTCTCGTCCGGCTTTGGTGGTTTTGTGCTTCCTCGACAGTGTGATGCGCCCAAGGTGGACCCCAGTCTTCGGTGCAGTGTGGACCCGTACGTCATTCTTCACGAGCGCTGTGCGTTTGTGGATGCGCAAACGATCAAGCTGCAAGAAGCCCCTGATATGGTGCCTGTCGGTGAACTGCCCCGCCACATGCTTCTTTCTATGGACCGCGCTCTGTGCGGCAAGGTGGTACCAGGCGCTAGTATCATTGTCACGGGTATATTCTCTACCTTTACCTCAGGGCGAAGCGGCACCCAGCCGAACGCTGTGGCTCTTCGCACGCCCTACCTTCGTGTGGTTGGCATGGAAATCGATACGGGCGGTGCGGGTGGCCGCGGCGTACCACGCGTCTTTACTGCTGAGGAGGAAGACGAGTTTGGGCGCATGTCCAAGACGCCGAATCTCTACGACAAGTTCGCAGCGAGCATTGCGCCCAGCATCTTTGGCAGCATGGACATTAAGAAAGCCATCACGTGTCTGCTCTTTGGCGGTTCGAAGCGTGTGCTGCCGGATGGCATGCGGCTTCGTGGCGACATCAATGTTCTGCTGCTGGGTGATCCGGGTACGGCCAAGAGTCAGCTGCTCAAATTCACCGAGAAAGTCGCGCCGATCGCTGTGTACACCAGTGGTAAAGGCAGTAGTGCTGCCGGTCTCACCGCGTCGGTGCAGCGGGATGCCAATTCGCGGGAATTTTACCTGGAAGGAGGTGCCATGGTGCTGGCCGACGGCGGTGTGGTTTGCATTGATGAGTTTGACAAGATGCGTGACGAGGATCGCGTGGCCATTCACGAAGCCATGGAGCAGCAGACTATCTCGATTGCCAAGGCTGGTATTACCACCGTGCTGAACTGTCGTACGTCGGTGTTAGCCGCGGCCAACCCCGTGTGGGGTCGTTACGATGACTTGAAATCTCCTGGTGAGAACATCGACTTTCAAACGACCATTTTGAGCCGTTTTGACATGATCTTTATTGTCAAGGACGAGCACAACGAGGCGCGTGACCGAACGATTGCCAAGCATGTGATTGGCATCCACATGCACGGCGCCTCGCAACAAACCGAGACCGAAGGCGAAATTGATCTGCAGCGCATGAAGCGGTACATTGCCTTTTGCCGTGCGCGTTGTGCGCCGGTGCTCACCCCCGAAGCCTCGGAGAAATTGTCGAGCCACTTTGTGGCCATCCGCAAGCAGGTGGCGCAAGTGGAGAAGGACCACGACGAACGTTCTGCGATTGCCATCACCGTGCGTCAGCTAGAGGCGATTATCCGTATGAGCGAGAGTATTGCCAAAGTGACGATGAGCCCCTATGCTACGGAAGAGCATGTTGACGAAGCTATTCGCCTGTTCCGTTTCAGTACCATGAATGCGGTGGAGAGCGGCAATGTCGAGGGTATGACACGCGGCGAGCTGCAAGAAGAGGTGCAGAAGCTGGAGCGCGAGTTGCGCCGCCGCCTGCCGATCGGCTGGAGCACGACGTACCAGCGCCTGCGCGACGAGTTCTGCAGCAAGCAGCAATACACGCAGCATGCGTTGGAGCGCGCGCTCTTCATTCTCGAAAAGCGCGATGTGCTGCGCTTCACGAACCAACGCAAGTCTGTGACGCGCACCGGCGTGTAGTGTATAAATAGGTCTAAGGATTACTTCGAAGCCGGCGCTGCCTTGTCGTTGACATTGAGCAGCAGGCTCTGCGCATCAAGCATGATGCGGTTGTCCGACGTCGACAGCGTGTTGGCAATGTCCTTGGCAGCCTCCAAGCGCTTGAGCTCCAGGAAGCCCTTGTTCTTGCGCACCGCATCACCGATGAGCTCCGCCGAGCGGGCCTCACCAGCCGAGCGCACAATGATCGCTTGCTTCTCTTGCAGCGCTTGATCGACCTGGAAGGCGGCACGCAGTGCTGCCTGCTGCGTGATCTGCTTGGCCTCAACAGCGTGCGTGAACTCGGGCGAGAAGGAGATGTGCGTCAGCGACACATCGTCCAGAATAATGTTGAAGCGCCGCGCGCGCAGCGTCAAATTCTCCCGCACCAGACGCGACACCATCTCACGCTGGGTAATCAGCTGCGACGCATTGAACTGGGCCACGACCGACTTGAGCACCTCATTGACAATGCTAGGCAGCACACGCTCGTCGTAGTCCGAGCCCAGCTCGCGGTAGATGGTCGGCAAGTTCTCAACACTGGGCCGCGAGAGCACACGGCACGTCAGCGAGACCATCTGCAAGTCCTTGGTACCCGTCAGACTAGCAATGCTGCGCGGCTTGGCGCGCACATCGTAGTCGATCGGCGTCTCGAGCCAAGGGATGATCAGGTGCGTACCCTCATTGTAGATGGTCGGGCAGACACCATAAATACGCGAGTACTTGATCGCGCGGTGACCACCATCGACATTAAAGAGCGAAGCATTGATGCCCACGGCCAAGCCCAGCAGCGCCACCAGACCGGCGCCACCCACGATCGGGTTCACGGGCCCACCGCCCTGGCCACCGTAGCCGCCACGCGAGCTGCCGGAGCCCGCTGCACGGGCCGAGTTAGCCTGCATCTGCTGGAGCATGCGCTGCAGCTGCTTCAGAACATTCTGGGGACCTCGATTCGACATGACGACGTGCGTGGGTCCAGGTCCTTGGTAGGCGCCCTCGAAGAAGCCAGCGAGCGACGGCGCTCGAGCGACGTGTCCGTCATGGGTGGCGTGTACCTAGTAGGCTATGGTCGTAACATCTGATGGGCCCGCACGTGGCTCGACGGAACGACGCCGGGGGCCGGCGCCGAGCGCCTAGGTCGAACTAGGCACCTGGTAGGCCAACACACGGAGCAGTTGTTCATCCAGGGCCGCTTCCAGCGCGGAGATCTGGGCCATCAGAGGCGCGTACTGATGCCGGGTGTCGGCCACTGCTACGCTTGGGATGTCCGATGTCGGCCATGGCAGCGCAAATAGACCATTGGAATCGCGCTGCAACTTCTCCGCCGGCGTGTCCTCCAGCATCTTGGCCATCACCGTAGACGCACGCACAACACTGCTCTGCGGAGACTCGGTGCTACCCAGATCAGAGGGAGGTCTCGTGAGATCAGACCCACTTGACGGAGTCTCCAAAACGAGGGCATCCACAATGCCATACAGGGCATGGAAGTTGTATCGCTCCTGGCCGCGCCGGTCCGTCCCTGTCGTCACGGTGGAGTCCGACATGACACGATCGCCGATACGATGCGGCAGGGACGAAATAGTGTGAGGCTCTGCCGTCTCGCTCGCCGAGACACTGCGCACCGACGAGGTGCGTTGCAACGGCTGGCTCGGCAGATGCAGACCTCCCACACGTTCGCGCGCCGACGATGACCGAGGCGACACAGCAGGTCGGCGCAATGCAGGCGCCATGCTCGGCGCCGCTGGCTCGCGAGGCTCACAGGTCTCTGTCGCCACATGTCGCATCATCAAGTCCATGTCAGCCTGCACCGAGGCTTCTGGTAGCGAGGCCATCTGCGACGTAAAGAGAAGGAGCAGATCGGCCTGCGGCGACGGCCGCTGATCATGCGCTAGCGAAATGTTCTCTAGCACAGGTTGCAAAACGTCGCTCACATCCCTCGAGTCGTTCGACGGAGAAACGAGCGAGTAGCGCACTCGTGGCGAATCCAGTACCCGCGACGAGCGCAGGCGCTGGCCATCGCTGAGCAGTACATCGATGCCGTGGTACGAGTTGGGCCGTACCAAAGGCAACACAGGAGCGGCAGCGGGCATGGCCGGTGACGACTCCCTCACAGGCGGTTGCCCAGCGCGTGGCGTGTCTTGGGGCGACGCAGTCGCCAGCGACTCGGCCATCGCCGGCTCGGAGGGCACCAACCGCAGAATAAACAGCGGGTCTGTATGCATGAGATCACCCGGGGAGCCTGGCGCAATGGCCGCATCGAGGCTCTTGCGCTTCGAGTCGGGCTCCATAGGCGTGAGTTGCGGAAGGGTGTCAAAGGCGGCCAGCACCTTGGACGTGGGATGCAGGGGCTGCTCGCCCTCGATGGAGCGCGCAGACAGTGTGTATTTGGTGCGAGGACGTCCATGCCACAAGCGCGCCTCGACATCGTCGCCGCCATCGACCACGGCATCGGTAATATGGAAGACCGAGAGACCCGCCTCAATGACCTCAGCCACCGTGGCATTCTTTGTGAAGCGTAATAAGCGTTTCTGAACGCGTGGCAAATCTGTGGCGCGGCACGGCGGCGCACCCCGCATCGGCTCGCCCGACTCGGGGTCAAAGTAGGTGCCAGGCGGCAGGTCAGTATGGTATAGGGCCATCTGGATCGTAAAGCGCCATTGCGACTCGATGGGCATCGACGTCGATGCATCGGCAGTAGCTTCCCCCGGTAATGAGCGATCAAACACGGGGCCTCGGCGCATGAGGAATAGCTTGCCGTATCGGTCATCACTGTAGTCAAACATGAGCCGACTTTGCGAGGTGTCGAGCAATGACATGAGCGACGTCACACTATCGTGCTTGGAAGGCATCGTCGTGGATGTGTCGTCGTCCACGAGCGAGGCCAGCTCGTCGAGCAACTCGAGTGGGCACTCTGTAGGGTCTAACGCCTTTTCGTCGCCATCAATGTGGTGCAACACGATCTGGAAATCGTCGGCATCCTCGTTGCGGAGGGCAAATCGCTGCATCGCCTGCTTGACCAGGTCCTGGGCCGTGGTTGTGCGCGTGAGCAGCACTGTTTTGAAGGTGGCATCGCTGGCCGTATCGTCGCCGGCAAACACACGCACCACATGGAACGTCTTTTCGGAGCCAGGCATACCCAGTAGGCTCGCTGGCCGCGTGCGCTCTTGCGACGCAGCGTCGTCGGCACTACCCAGCAGCCCTTCCAGGCCGAGCAGCGACGAGTCGCGCGTTTCGACCTCGGCGGGCGGAGCCAGTGCCGTGGCATCAGGCGCCTGCGTTCGGACCTCAGGCTCCGTACTTTCGATCGGGTCATCGGCATCAAGCCCATCGTACTCATACTCGTCCTCCGTAGCCTCGTTGCCGCTGTGCTCCAAGTACTGCGACTGCCCAAACAAGACGCCAAACTTCTTCGGCGGCGTACGTTGCGCCTGCTTCTGCACGGAGCCGAGCTCGCGGCGCGACAGGGCCGAGACCTTGCCTGATTGCTCATTGACATCGCCCAAGGCGCGCGACTTGACAAGGACACCATCCGCCGCCGGCTCGTCGTTGTCCTCCTCGGTGGCCGTGGTAATCTCCACGTTGCGGTGCTTGTTGAGCCGCGCCAGGCGCTCGTACGGCGTCTCAATATTCTCAGCAGGGATGTAGCCGACTTCCTGCGACGTCATGACACGTACGAGCCACCAGTAGCTGTTGCTGTCGTCGAGCAGGACGAGATGATCGCCCTTCTGTACGGTCGCTTGACCATCGACGGTAGCCATGAACGTGTGCAGTGCGTACACGAGATCAAAGTTGATATTCTCGTCGGGGATGGACGGACTGGACGAGAGCTCTTCTTCGTCGTACTCCAGGTCGTACTCTTCCTCCTCCTCGTCGTACATGGCATCCTCGGGCAAATCACCCTCGTTCACATACTCAAACGAGTCGCCCCCCTCATACTCCAAGTCTGGATGCGTAGCTGGGTCATCGTACTCATCGTCATACTCGACGTGCGGCGATTCGTACGTCGGTCCCTGCGAAGAATCCGCCATCTCGCCGCCAGGGAGGGCGCAATGGAGCGTGGCCAAACACGGCCGAGATCGACGCGACGGGCCTCCGCGTGCGTGCCACGTGGTGCTTTGCCACTAAGAGAAAATGTACATCGTACAGTGTATCAAACAAGACTATGACTGGCCGGAAGCAAAGGGGTTGGAGGAAGGCGGCCCGCCCATCTGCGATTGCCGCCGCGCACCACGTACCACTTGGCGCACAGCGCCACTGTGCGTCACAGGGCCATCGTCCACGAGGCTGACGCGCTCCACATTCGAGGGCACCGCCTTGGGCGAGGTGGCTGGCGACACGGGTCGCATCGTGCCAGGACCGCTTTGCATGGCGCTCGTAGGCATTCGAGGACGCGGCGACACCGACGCCCAAGGGTTGGGCGCCATTGGTTGCGATGGCGGCGGCGAGGTCGGCGGCGACATGGCGCCGGGTGGCCGCATCGGCATCGAGGGACGTGCCACGCTCGTGGGTGTCGCACCAAACAGGTGTTGCCGAGCCATGGCCGAGGCCTGCGGATCCGACGTGGGCATCGGCGAGCTGCCGAGCGGCGCAGGTACACGGCCTGGGGCCAAAGGACCGCCGCTTGGTGGACGACCCATCGTCGAAGGAGGGTGAGGCGGCCGCAAACCCATCGGGGCAAAGCCCGCGCTGCCCGTGCTCGTGGGGCTCAAAGGGCGGCCGCCCGCGGGCGTTGGGCCAGGCGGCGGGCGCGCAAAGCCCACAGCCATCGGCGAGGAGGCTCCGCCTGTCGCTTGCCGCTGGCCGAGCGGCGCAGGCAGCTCCAGGAGTGGCACCGAGTCCATACGGCCGCGAGGCATCGGTACCTCGGGGGTCATGGTCGTCGAGGCGCTCGCAGGGCCTTGTTCTTCCAAACCGCTCTTGGATGGACCAAAAGCGCTGTCGGGGTCGCTCGGCGTATCGCGCGACTCGTTGCCCGAGCGCCAGCGGCGCTCCCGCTCATACTCGATCCAGCGCTTCATTGTGATGTCGCTGGCATCGAATTCACCCTCTGCATCGCCATGGCTCTCGCCCTTCTTCTCGCCCTGCACAACACGCGTGGCACCCCAGGAAAAGTCATCCATGTGCCAGAACGCATAACTGGGCAAGATCAAGTTCCACACCGGCAGGGAGATCAGGTAGACCAACATCCAAATCACATACATAAAGCGGCGACTGGTGATCACAATCAACACACCGGGAAGACCCAGAACGAGCGCCAGAAGGACCAAAGGAATCGTCGGGAACTCTTCGCCCTGACCAGGCGGCTTGTTCTTGTTCGCGATGGGAATCTGAATAGCACGAGCCACGACATACAGCGTGAAAGCAAGGGCAGCGGGCAGCACGAGCGTACCAACAAGGTCCATGAACACGACGAACCGCATCGAGAAACAGAACGTACCACACAGATCGCGCACCTGGATCAGTTCGAACAGGTTGTGTACCGTGGAGTTGATCCAGCGACGACGCTGCGAGCGCAACACGCGGAACGAATCGGGCACAATCGTCTTACACACGGCAGCCGGCTGGAACATCATCTTGCGCTTCGGGAACGTCTTGAGCATCAGCGTGGTCAGGTACCGGTCCTCACCCAGCAGCAGCAGGTTCTTCTTGTGCAGCGTATCCACCACGTTCTCCGAGTAATGCTCCACAATGTCCGGGTTCGCGAGAATCGGCACATAAAAGCCTTTCGGACCTTTGGGCGCCTTGAGACGGTACGCACTGAAACAGCCGGGCAAACAAGTGACACCACCAAAGCAGGCCTCGAAACCCTTGGTCTGGTGGTGCGAAATGTAGTACTCAAACACTTGAATCATCGTCACCCACGACTGTGCCTTGTTCGCAATCTTGGTCTCACCACAAAGACCCATGATCTCGGGGTCTTCGACCATCGCCGCCGTCATGCGCGTGAGCGAGTCGGGGAACACCTTTGTATCAGCGTCCACCATGAGTACGATCTCGTACTGGTCGGCTGTAACGCCTGTAACACGCCAAATGGAGTTGAAGAACTCGTACTCGAATTGCGTCATGCGCTCGTCGAACAGGACCTTTTGCATAAAGGCCATGAGCATCACCTGCGAATCACGCTTACCACGGTTACCGGGCTTTGCACTGTCCATCTCCATCATCGTACCACACTTGGCGATGAGAATCATGGGCACACGCTGCTGCTTCGAGCGCTCCACTGTTTGGTCATCGTAGTCGTAAAAGCCGGCGTAGACCTTGGCCATGTTGTGGCGCTTTGTACCGTCGGCAATGGCCACATACGAGTAACCCTCGACTTCCTCGGGCGGGATGAGCAGATCCTTCATCATCGACAAACAAATGTCGGGTGTGGAAATGTCCGAGTCGGCACCCTTTACAATTCCATCCGAAATCACCAGCAGCAACTTGTGGCTGTTGGGGTAGTTGGTCGTCGCAAGACTATCCAGCGTGGTGCGCAGACCTTCGAACGACTCAGAATACGCCGTCACCAGACAGATCGAGTGGACAAGCGGGAAGTTGAAGGGCTGGTACGACGACGGGGGCTGCGGCACCACATCGTAGAGTGGGAACGGACAGGGGCCCCATGGCGAGTTGTTGCTCGAGCTCGAGCTACGCGCCGACTGCGACGTCGGTAGCATCGGCTGCAACGACGCCGAGCTGCGACCGGCCGACAACATCGGCGAGCCAGGCGGCGAGTGGATCGACGACCCATTGCCCATGCGTGCCGCAGCAATCTTGCGCTCCATCGTCGTGGGTTTCGGCAGTGGCTTTTGGTATTGGTTTCCGAAGCGACTCGTCTTGGGCAGGAACGACTTTTTCACATTCGGGCGGTAGCCGGCCGGAGCGGGACGGTAAATATCCACAGACCAGTCCTCAATCTCGTTCATACGCTTCATGCGCTGTGCGTACGACTCATTGTCGTAGTTACCAATACGCCACGATAGGAACCACGCAAAGAACACGGCCATCAAGAACTTGATGGCTACGGCACCAACAATGAAAATCATCGAAAGCACCAGTTCCACCTGCGAGGCAATACAACCATACGACTGCACATCCACACTGCCAATGTTGCCAATCATCGCAAGGCAGTCGAGGTCTCTCGTGTGCCCAGAGCGCATACCCTGCATCGTAATATCACCATAGCGCCATTGGTCGCGGAACCCTGGATCGTTTTTCAGTTGCTTGATAAAGTCCGACTGAATTTGCGCTGGTTGAATATGGTCCAAGACAGCGAGGTCAACCACACGACTACGCCAGAACATGAGTTGGTTGGTCTTATTTTTCATATCTTGCCAACGCACATACGCATCACCTTGCGCGGGTGCATTGGGCACACCGCCGCTCAAAAACTTTTGTCGAATGCTGGGAGGATGACAGATCACAGGATCGTTAAAAGGCTTAGAGTAAGGCGGAAGCTTTGTAGGCATAATCGCACAGTCTGCGTAGCGCGGTGGATTTGAGTTGGGCACGACGTTCAGGATTCCCTCGCAGGTTCCGCCCGTAACGGGAAAAATCAGGTTCAGGTTTGCACCCGAGCCCGCTGAAAACGTCCAGTCGTAGGTCGGCGAATGGTCTTTCAGCGAGCCGTAGTTCTCAATGCCGCGGAACGGTGGATGGATCCAGCTGTCAAGGGTCATCATTTTTCCGCCGACCAGCACAGCAGCTGTATCCTCCTTTGATTGGTACACCACACCCAGATCATAGCGGTTCTGTACACCACACACGGTTTGTGTGAAACCAAAGGTAATATAACCGACAATCGCCATGAGCACCAAGATAATGCTAATCAAACCCATCTTTTCTCGCCACGCACGCTGCTGCTCTGGTGTCTTGATACCAATCAATTTCAAGCAGCCGCTCGTACAGCAGCACGTTACGAACCATGAGTAGATCATCCATGGACCAACAGGTCCGGGGGCGATCCAGTCCATGCAGCCTTCTTTGGGCGGAGGCTGCTTATCTTCGGCCACCGCCATGTCCGGGTTGCCTGGCGCCGTCTTGCGCATACTGACACCGCGGCGCAAAAAGTGGATACCCGACTCAACCTTGTCCTCGTTCTGGCCCAAAAACGACTTACCACGGCGCAACTGCGGATGACGTCCAGTCTGCAGAGGCGGCGCATGCGGACCAGTGACACCATAGCCACTCACACCATTACCAGGGCCCTGGAACTGCGACATGTCCCCACCGTCTCCACCGCCATGACGCGGCATATGACCCGTGGTCGACGGCATATACATGACTTTGGAGTTCTGGTTCTGATCCATTTGCGCGGCATGCATACGGTAGTGCCATTGCCGATGGGTAGGGTCAGCGCGCGCACGCTCAGGGCGCACGAGCGACTTTTTGCGACCAAGGCCGGAGTCTGCTCCCGACTCGATATCACGACCGCGATTGAAACTGGAGCCGCGAAATAGGCCCGAACTGCGCCCCTCATTCGTCATATCACCCGATGGGGCAGGATGCAAAGGTGGATTAGGCGTCTGAAAAGTGACAGAGGCACCTTGGGGCCCAGTAGGGGGAAGAGGACGGCTTCCTGGGTTCGCCGTCGTCCCAGGGGCCGCACCCGCCGCTGGTCCCTGCGTCGGAGGTTGGCTCATTAGAGGAGCTATGCTAAAGGCCCTTGGATGAGAGCCAGTGACGGAGTCCAAGAAACGCCTTCTTTGTGGCGAGTCGACCTTGTCCTCCGTGCGGCGCCGACAAACAAGGTGTGGACGAAACAACTCGCTCTGTCACCGCCATGTACTTGCCACTCACATCTGGACCTACTAGGCCCTATGATTTGTCCGACCTTACGAGGCCAGGCTCGCCGGCCAGCTGCAAGCCGCTGCAACGGGCTATCGGGCGGGCCTCCAGTGCGGTGGAATGCACTTCAACCACCCATGCATCATGCACCAAGTCCTCCTCGTGCATCTGCATAGCTCTGACATAATCCATACGAGGCCACGTGGATACGACCTTGTCGCACCGTGCGTATCGGCGTACGAGCATGTCGGTGCCAGAGGGTGGCAGGCACAGTCGCATCCTGTTCGTGAAGAACCTGAACTACAATATCCATGGGGCCGACTTGTACGAACTGTTTGGAAGATATGGTGCCATCCGCCAAATTCGTCTTGGGAACACGCAGCAGACGCGCGGCACGGCGTATGTCGTCTACGAAGAGGCCAACGATGCGAAGAACGCCATTACCCACTTGAATGGCTTCCACCTGATGGAGCGATACATTGTCGTACTCTACCATGTACCATCGCGACTTCCAGGCAAAGGTTCCCTGGCGGAGCGCGAAGAGGAGCTGAAGAAAGCCAAGCAGCAGTATGGCATTCACGACGACTAAGCTACGAACGGCACAGCACGACACTCGACTGCGGTACGGCACAAGCGCGCGTACGTGAGCCGGGTGTGCGCGCAAACCAGTTGGATTCAGCCCCAGCGAGGAACAGCTGCTCCCACACCCACACATCGCCGGCCGCGTCCGGCGCGGCCAGCTGTGGCACATGCGTCGGCATGGCATGCTCCGTCACCCACATGTACTGCACGCCTGCCTGGGTGCCATCGGGTCCATCCGTGAGCACATGACTGTGCGGTGCGGCGCGAAACACTTGCGCATAGCGCACAAGACCTTCCAGCTCCGACTGGGTATCGAGGCCCAGCGTGCCGCGCATGGGGTGACCTGCTTGAATGCGTGCAACGAGCAGCGGCATTTCGTCGCTCTCATCTGCGTACAAACCCATGAAAAAGTCGTCGTCACGGCGAACTTCGCTGGAGAGTGCGCGCAGCTGGGCCCTGTCCATTGGCTCGCGTGGCGCGGCGCGGCGCTCCAGGACGAGGTGCAGGAACTGCTGCGCTGCATTGTGGTCGTTCAGAGACGAAATGATATTACCGCGTGCACTGCTGTTAGTATACCTTACATACCCTGTAACACCGAGACGCGGACCTAGCGGCACGAGGCCACCGAGCGTGCGACAGAGGCGCGACGTTGGACGTCGCCATGCAAGACCCACAGCGCCGTCTTCGTAGATGCCAGCGCCCAGCAGCGTATGCTCGCGCCCTGTCTCGAACGGTGTCAGAGCTGCTGTAGCGCCGATGATATGCGCATGCGGAAAATGCGCATCGAGACCTTCCCAAAGACCTTCAGGGCGAGGATCTGTACACACCAGCATGGCATCAATGTCCCGTGGCTGCAGCGATGCCAGCGATGCCGGCACACGTTCCTCGGCATTTTCACGGCCCCATAAAGATGTCCATTCGCCCGTCCGGTCAAGGCCATCCGCCCGTACCTCTGTGCCCATATGCCACAGATCTTTTTGCATCGTCCATCGCCCCACGGCAATGCGCGGGACGCCACGGATCGTCGAGCGAAACGTCACTGCGTCCTTACATGGTATAGCGGCGAGAGCCGCTGCATGCAGGGGGGAAGAGGCGTGAGCGTGTGGCACAAGCGCTGACGGAAAAGCGGTCGTTAGCATACCTATGCGCGCATGTGGCGGCACCGACGTGGTGATCTGCGAAACAAGCTGCGAGAGAGCGGGACGAGGCAAGCACTTGCTCAGTGCAAAGAGCAAAATGTGCTCGTCCTTCCACGCACGTAGCGTATTCATGACGGCCTGTACGAGCGCCTCGACATCGTTCGAAGCCCATGTAATGGCTCGCTCCGCCTGGGCCATTGCTGAGCGCGTGCACAAAGGCCGCACGCCAGTGCGAGCGAGCGAGGCCATGCGCCAAGAAGGAGAGCGTTCTTCTCCACATGACACGCCCTTCGCTCGTTCGGGGCTGGGCCGTGAGCGGTCGGCGCATGCGCTGGTTGAGTACGCAGGCAGCGCATGCGACGTGCACGGTCTGCCTCGCCTCCTCAGGCCAGGCACTATGGCGTGCGGAGCATGTATCGCTCCTTGCGCATATGCAGGCAGCTGGCATGCTTGCCGCCAAGCGCGCCGATGCGTTCGTACCTATGCGCGTGCCTCGTACGCTGACCTCCATCTCTGTATGGGTGGACGAAGGGGAGGAAGGTAGAGCAAACGCCACTGACCACACGGATGTGCCCGTCGTAGCGCCATGGCCCCGGGAGGAGCGTGGCGATGGCGGTTTCTCGGCCCGGGACTTGTTGGACCCCGATGCTTGGATCGGCGTGGCGCCTGCTCCGATCGAAACGTCCCCGCGGAGCGCTGCGCCATCGACGCAGCGGCGCTGGGATACCTTGTTCGTGCACTGTCGAACCACGGCTACGACATCGTCCGCGACCGAGGCCATGGCCGGGTGCATGGCAGCCTCCCTGGCCTTGCTGGATCGATTGCACGAGGCGTGTGGGGAGCGCATGGCTATGGGCCCTCTCTGTGTACGTGACTAGGTCCAATGGCACGAGCGTGCGAAAGCTCAGGGAACGGCGGAATATCAGCCTCGCCACGCAAGATACAGCGCGCTGTGCGGTCGTACACGACGGCACTCGGTTCCTTGTGCGCTAGTTGGACCATGGCCAGTGATGTGCCCGCCGGGTGCCCAACCGTGAGGGCACGCAAATCGTATGCCTTCGAGCGCGCCGCGGACTGCGGGCATAATGAGCCGCCACCTTGACACCAAGCCTCCGTCACGACGGAATTTTCGTACGCCGATGCGGTAACGAGCGCCGACAAGGCGGTGGCCATTATAGAGCGATGCACCTGGCCCACCGATACGGCCCGCACAAGAAGGTCCATATCGTTTTTGGCCACGTGCTGACCCCCTGACGTTGTATATGCTGTGCGTGGGTGCACTAGGCACACTTTGGGCGCCGAGAGGCACAGCTGTGCCGTGAGCTTGGGCGAGAGGCGCGCCGCTTGCTGCCTCACCATTTCGACGCGAGCCAGCAAGTCCGTATCGGCATCCAGTTGGGCGGCCGTTTGCACGATACGCTCCGGCGGCACTTGCAGATCGGCCGCGTGCACAAACACCACAGGCAGGCCCGTATCGACAATGGACACGGGCACATCGCGTCCCGCCAGCTGTACGATATCGCGCGCACGGCCTGTTGGCAAAGGAGCGCCATCGAGCGGGATGTGAATCTGCATACCCGGCGCGCGGCCTGGCACACCAGCGATCTGCGTATCCGCCTTTGTTGAAAAGATCCATGTGCCTGAATCGGTGCGCTGCAGCGGTACATGCACCGTGACGCGCTTGCCCGAGTCGGCGAGGAGAAGGCGCAATGGCAGACGGTGCTCGGAGCCTGTGGCCGCCTCCGCGATGCGCGCATGAAACGAAGGGGCATGGTGTGTATATGCACGTAGTGCGACCGCCGCCAGAAAGTTGCCGCAGGTGCTCGACCAGTCAATGTCAAAGCCGCTGTTTACCGGCACCTGGCCGAAGCGGTATACGACGTCGTAGCCCGTACGTGGGTCCGCCGCGCGCCTTGGATCGTCTGCGTCTGCGATGCCAGGAAACGCATACGCACGTCCAATGCGGCGTACAGCCTCGTACACACGTCGGCTCACTTCCGAGGCGGGCACCGATACCACAGCGACTTTGGAGAGGGACGAGACACCGCCTCCTACCCCGTCGATCTGGCGTCCATCCGGGTCGGGCGAGCCCACTGCGGTTAGAAAGCAGACATACTAGCCGTGCAAAGGATCCTGTTGCGCACATCCTGCGGAAAGGGCGCGAGGGCCTGCGTGGCCAGCACCAAGCCACGGCTGGTGCCGCCGCGGTACAGCTCCACCGGCACGCGCATGGTGGAGGCGCGACACGGTGCGGGGCGCCAGGCCACGTGATGTGCAACCACGCGTTGGGCGACCGTACCGTGACCGGTCCGTCCATTCTTCCATGACCGACAAGAAGCGCATATTGATTCCCGGCGGCGCTGGCTACATTGGCAGCCATGTGGCTCTCACCGTGCTCAACACGAGAAAGTTCCGTGTGACCGTGTTGGACAACTTCCACAACTCCAAACCCGAGGCGATCCGTCGCGTCGAGCGACTGGCGCTGGAGGCTTTGCCCGCTGATGCGAGCGAGGAGGACCGCCGTGACTGCGGGATTGAGCTGGTGCAGGCGGATTTGCGTGATGCGGCGGCCGTGGAACGCGTGTTTGCGGAGCGTTCGAAGGACGACCCTATTTACGCGGTCATCCTCATTGGCGCGCTCAAGGCGGTGGGCGAGTCGGCAGAGATCCCGATCGACTACTACAGCGTGAACGTGGGTGGCCTGCTGCACCTGCTCGCGGCTATGGCGAAGCACGATGCGAAGCGCCTCGTGTACAGCTCGTCGGCGACGGTGTATGGCGCGCCAGAGACGATTCCCATTCCCGAGTCGACGCCGATGGACCCGCAGAGCCCGTACGGCCGCTCGAAGCAGATTGACGAGATGATCATCCGTGACGTGTGTGCCTCGGATCCGTCCTGGCGCGCCATTTCGCTGCGGTACTTTAACCCCGCCGGTGCGCATCCGTCGGGCACGATGGGCGAGGACCCCCGCGGCAAGCCTGGCAACCTGCTCCCGCTTCTCGTGCAGATGGCCGTGGGCAAGTACCGCGAGCCTGGTCTCAAGGTGTTTGGCAACGATTACCCCACGCGCGACGGTACCTGCTTGCGTGACTACATCCACATTCTGGACCTGGCGGAAGGCCACCTGAACGCCATGGTGGCGCTCGACGACGACAGCAAGTTTACCTCGTCAAACACCGGCAAGTTCCGTGCGTTCAACCTGGGCAAGGGGGTCGGCATGAGTGTGCTGCAAATGATCGAAGCGATGCGCCAGGTGACGGGGTACGCGTACCCCTACGAGTTTGTCGGTCGCCGCCCTGGCGACGTGCCGGACCTGACGGCCGACCCCACGCTGGCGGAGCGTGAGCTCGGCTTCAAGGCCACGCGCTCGCTCGACGACATGTGCCGTGACTTGTGGAACTGGCAAAAGAACAACCCGAACGGCTACGATTAAGTAGAACTACGTGTCCGCACGCCACTCACCGACCGTGGGTAGTCTCCGTAGGCCTGTGGATGAGGCGATCCGTGCATTCCGCGGCAAACGCGGCTCCACCGTCGGGGGCGCGGTGCCCGACAATCGGACCACGCGCGTGAGCGCACCGCGGAACGGGTCCGCAAAGCGCCGCGTCACAGTGTGGAGTCGCTGCATCGCCACGGCCTGTGCTGTGCAGCCAATCGCACGCATGGACCCAGGATCGATCCAGTGCACAGGTCCCTCGCTGGTGCTCGCTTGGCTGCTCGTGGTGCCATCGCTCAAAGCATCCGCGCCGCTTTCGTCGAATCGGTCTTGTGCGCCGGGTAGCAGCGAGGCCATGGCGGGCACCTCTGCCGGATCGAGCGCCAGCGCACTCTCCATCGTAGAGGTGAGGGCATGAATAAAGTGAAAGGGAATCATATTGGGGCCCAGTGTCGTGGTGGAGTCGGGCACCAGCATCTTGTCTCGCGCGACCTCACGTCCCTCCGCGTTGGCATTCTCGCGCGGGAGGCCCGCGCCCCGCCGCGGCGTCAACGCCGCAGGGCCCAGCGCGGTACGATCAATCGGAGGACCACTCAGCCCAAAGTCCAGCAAGTAGCGGTACGGTGGCAATGCCTCGTTCTCCTGCTCATCCAGCGGAGGAGCATGTCGCATGTGCGACACAACCCGCTCGGCAAAGGAGGCACTGTACACAGAGTCAGGTGGCACATCCACACTCACCACCCGTCCCGGCGTTTCGTCGGACGAGGGAAGCACCCACGCTTGGGTCGCGTGCACATCAAACTGCTGCTGCGCATGCGCAAACTTGGACACAACGGGCTTCACAGCGCGCTCGTTCGTACGTGGGGCTCCCAGCAACGTGGTGAGCGAGGCCGAGGTGCGTCGTGCGTGCCCGGCGAGCAGGTGCGCCAGCTGATCGCGCGACGAGCTGCTTGGCAGGCCGCCGCCGTCGAGGGGGTGCAGGGACTGCACACTCAAGGTGCGTGGAAGCGCAGGGGCTGTCGACCACGCTGCGGCGGCATCCACACGACCAGGCTGCGCACGTAGACTGACAGATGTGCTGCTAGAGCGCGACGTCGGACGATGCTGCGACTCTGGCTCGGTCAAGGCGTCAGGACCCGTAGAGTAGCCATGCGTGCCGTGGTGACCGCCTACCACGGGCGTGGTCGTCAGCACAGGACCCACAGGAGTCGTCGTTGCATGCGCACTGGCGTGCCCCGCCAGTAGCGAGTGCACAGAGCATACCGACGACGACGAACGCAACGAGCGTGGCGAGCCAGGGAGCGGGTCGGACGCGAGGCGCAAATCTGCCGCTGTCTTACGCGGCGTCAGGAGGCTGGGCGGCATGCTGCCAGTTGGCGGACCCGGGACCGTACGTGGCGACAGAGATCCGTGGCCCATTTCATCGCCCACTTGCGTCAAAGTTCGGTTCGACGTAGCGCCGGGCACCAGCGGCGCAGGCCGCTCGCCACGCGTGACGCGCGAGCTGTCTTTAGCAGGCTCGGTTGGTTTCATCTCTAGATGGAGCGCGCCTGCCTGTGCCTCGTCTTCACTGGAGCTTTCCCAGTGCGACTCGCTCGCATCATGCGTGCGCTTATGCTCCTCCAACTGCGCATGAATTCTTGTAGAGCTAGCGTTCTTTTTGCGGGCACGTCGTGCGATTGACTCCATGTTTGTATGGGACCGCGAACGCGTGGGGCCGTCAGTGCGTCGTCGACTCAAGGCGGAACGCACTGTCTCTGCCTCCCCCGACGTCATCATGGTCAGCGACGAGCGCGCACTACATATGAGTCATAGGTCATGAACGTACCGCGACAGGCCGATACGCGAGCCTGACGTGTGCAGGCGCCGCGACCCTGTCGATGGCGACATGCTGCGCCGTGCTTGCTCCCCGGAGAGAGCGCGGGCCTCGCCATGGACCCCGATCGATGTGCTTAGTCATCGCGGCGCGGTGATACGCGCAATCGAGCGGAGCGCCGTGGCGGCGGCGTCCATATCTCTGTGTGCCACGCACTTGGCGGCGCAGGTGGCGTCGTAGGCGGCGCCATTGTGGGTGGCGTACGTAGCGCCCCCAGATCGGCAGGGGCACAGGTACACGTCTCTTGCAACAGAGCCAAGAGGCGCGGCACGTCCGTGCGCGTGCGTAGGTGCAGTTGGCACCGGCGAAGCGTGGTCTAGGTTAGTTTCATCACGCACCCCCTCCATGGTCCGCTCGCGAATGCCAATTCGATCTTCATAGTACACCACTTCGACGCGCGGCACGTCCATCAGCGCAGTGGGGCATGCTAAATCGAGCATGTCCTGCGGTCAAAAGGCTTTGCGTACCAACCGCACAGGCGCCATAACCGGCATGTGCGCGCGAGTACTTGGACTCCATTCGATAATGAGCTGCTGCTCACAGGCAACATGGGACGAATTCAGGCCTATGGATACGCAGCACACGAGCGGTTGAAGCGATACGTGCTCCCAATGCCGCAGCGCACCAGCTTCATCTTCCACCTGGCGCGAGTACTTGAGTAGGTGGATGCGTGTGCAGTGGACTGTGGTGATGGTGGTGGACATGACGGCCTTTCGTAGCACGAAAGCATGGCGTGTACGCGCCGAGGGCCCAAGCGCACGCGAAGGTGTCGCACCTCCACAAGCGCGGCGGCACGCGGACGGCCTGGTGTACACGGTCGAAGAACACGCGCCTAGCTTCCTCCACTGCTAGCGACCTCGGTCCGCCGAGGCGTGTGACTGGGTGCTGTGTGCTCCCTCGCCTTGCGCTACCTCCGCGACACACGCACATTGTGGTTTCGACCTTGTGATAGCGCGATGAGCCGCCCAATCCCGATTCGCAGCGCGTCTATGGGATCGGGCAAGCGCAAGTGGGGCGACACCGCTTCCGACGGTGAGATGGGCCCGGTGGGTGAGTGCGGTCGCTCCCAGCTCGCTGAATTTTGACGACAGGTACGTGTGAATATTAGTAACAGCAGTCAGTCTTGCCTCGTACGCAGTCGCAGCTGGACGGTGCGTGTGATATGGCCACGTTCTATCCACTGCCGCACGATCTCAATCAAGCCGTGCTGCGCTCGCTGGGCATTGGCGGTTCCAAAGATGCAGGCGTCGCGAACGTCGCCAGCACCTCGACCATGCGCTCTTCACCCGGCCTCATGCAGCCGGACATGGGTGCCTCGGGCGATGTGGATATGGACGCCGTCGTGTCCCCACACACGCATGGATCCCAGTGCAAGAGCATCCCCCAGCTGTCCGTGCGGTACTACGGGGGAACGCGCTCGCAGCTGTGGGCCTACTGTCCTGACTGCCAGGCCTTCTCGCAGGTGCACGAGGACCAGCCTGCGATCCTGGCGTACTCGCCGTGAGTCTGTACACTATAGCCGTCACCCTGGGAGAAATAGGTATTACATTGCTTTTGGAGGGCATGTCGCAGGGCTGGATGCAGCACCTGATCGTGCACTGTAATACTAAGAACGCCGCGGACAGAGTATGGTCCGCTCCAAATGCCTACCAGCTGGTCGGTCCGACACATCAACCAGCTTACTCCGCAGGGATCTCAATCGAGCCCTCGTCAATGGCCTCGATGACATCGTGCGGCGCCTGCTTGTCGACAGTGCAGCCAACGCTCTGGCAGGTACCCAAGATCTCCTTCACAGTCGAGGCAAGGTTCTTACCGAACGACTTGTAGCGCATGGTCCGCGCAATGTCGATGATCTCGTCCATGGGGATATTGCCGCTGTGCTTAACGTTCTTCACCTTCTTGCGGTCACGCGGGGGCTCCTTCAGGGCCTTGATGACCAGCGACGAAGCGGAGGGGACCACAGCCACAGCCGCCTGACGGTTCTGGACGGTGAGCTGGATCGTCACACGGAGACCCTTCCACTCGCTCGAGGCCTTGGCAATGTCTTCACCGACCTTCTTCGGCGCCTGTATGTGTTAGGATGCGCGGAAACGTACCAGACCCAGCGGACCAATCTTGGGGGCCAGGGCGGAGGGAGCACCGACCTCACCACCGGTAGTACGGAGGTAGATAATCTGTGTATGTTAGCTTTCGCTCCTAGGCAGTCGCCACATACCTTCACTTCGTTGGGGTCGATCTTGGGCGCCATGGTATGCAACGAGTCGGATGCTACGAACGAGCCTGGTCTGGCCGCCGCTCCAGACCCACGACGGCGGCGAGAAAATGGTCGGCCGAGTAGAACTATATGGATCACGTGTTGAATAACTACAGTTTCGCGCACGCGACCCAATCACTAGGGCCCCCGTTGCAGTTTCGCGCGAAGGCCGCTGGAGGAACCGCGCCCGCCAAGGCTCCCACTTGCTTGTACCACCACTAGCATCCGAACCTCTGACATTCAACAACATGTATGTATCTTTAGCACCGGCTCAAAAGGCCGGTGTGGAACATATGCTAACGCGCCAGGTCTGAGTCTCTCACTTACAAGGGCAGCCTGACGGGCCACAAGGGCTGGGTCACCGCCATTGCGACGTCGCAGGAGAACCCCGACCTCCTGCTGACCGCCTCGCGTGACAAGACCATCATCGTGTGGCAGCTCTCGCGTGACGAGAACAACTACGGCTACCCCAAGAAGATCCTGCACGGCCACAACCACTTTGTGTCGGACGTGGTGATCTCGTCGGACGGCCAGTTCGCTCTCTCGGCCTCGTGGGACAAGTCGCTGCGTCTCTGGGACCTGAACACCGGTGCCACCACCCGCCGCTTCGTCGGCCACACCGGCGACGTCATGAGCGTCAGCTTTAGCCCCGACAACCGCCAGATTGTGTCGGGTAGCCGTGACCGCACCATCAAGCTGTGGAACACCCTGGGTGACTGCAAGTTCAACATCACCGAGGACGGCCACACCGACTGGGTGAGCTGCGTCCGCTTCAGCCCCAACCCCCAGAACCCCGTCATTGTGTCGGCCGGCTGGGACAAGGTCGTGAAGGTATGTACCCTAACCGTCGAGGCAGAGTGCGTGTGCGTCCTGTGTCGTGTACGAAGAAGAGGTACATGATATTTGCTACTACGGAGGTCCGTGCTTGCACGGATCGGTGAGAACAACGTAACCACCAAGATCACTGAGTGCGTAAGCAGCACAGTGACGCGCGCATCGCACTCGGCCCTTCGGGCGACAGAACAGGCTAACGCATCAGGTGTGGGAGCTCAACCGCTGCAAGCTGACCACCAACCACTTCGGCCACCAGGGCTACGTGAACACCGTCACTGTGTCGCCCGACGGCTCGCTCTGCGCCTCGGGTGGCAAGGACGGCATCACCATGTTGTGGGAGCTGTCGGATGGCAAGCACCTGTACTCGCTGGAGGCCGGTGACGTTGTCAACGCGCTCGTCTTCTCGCCCAACCGCTACTGGCTCTGCGCCGCGACGGCCTCGTGCATCAAGATCTTCGATCTCGAGAGCAAGTCGATCGTCGACGAGCTCAAGCCCGAGTTCTCTGGCCTCGGCAAGAACGCGACGGAGCCCGAGTGCCTGTCGCTGGCCTGGTCGGCGGACGGCCAGACGCTCTTTGCTGGTTACAGCGACGATATCGTCCGTGTCTACTCGGTGATCTAAGGTCGTCGTGTAGCGTCAAAAATGTGTCTGCCCGAAGACGTACTCTTGTTCTGTAGATGCAGAATTTACGGGGGAACGAGAGGGGTTGCGAACGTGGTGTCCCTGCCATAGACACGGCGGCAAGCTTACATCTACGGCTTGCTTGCAAGCCACCTCGTTGGCGCACGAGTAGACAGCTGTGTTTCCCTATGCGAGACAAAAAAGGTATACAACGCGAGTCTATGAACACCTCTCGTTGATCGTAACGTTGCTTGTCATCTAACACCGCATGCCACTCTCTGCCCCCACAGCGGGAGCAAGGGGCAAGGGGCAAGGGGCGGGGGGCGGGGAACAGAGAGCAGCGGGTTATCAAGAAGATGCGAATGTGTGGAAAAAATTAGTACGTAGGGCCGCCGTAGCCCTGGCCGCCTTGCGGAGGCTGAGCGGGATAAGGTTGGGGAGGCGCGCCATACTGTTGGGCGCCGTACGCGTACGCACCTGGCTGGGGATAACCCGCTGGGGGCGCAGGGTATGCAGCAGGCTGCCCGGCATAGGGCTGCTGCTGGTAGCCTGCGTAGCCTGGCTGCTGGCCGTAAGCAAAGGCGGCGGGCTGGCCGTAGGCACCGTAAGCAGGTTGGGCGGCATTGTAGGCACCCGCGCCATACCCACCCGTCAGACCACTGTAGCCCAGGTTCGTGCCCGACATGCCACCCATAGGAGGCCGAGAGTTAGCCATATTAACACGGATACGGCGGCCGTCCAGCTCCTGCTCATTCAGCGCCATGATCGCTGCATCAGCCTCTTGCTGGGTCATAAACGTGACAAAGCCGAAACCACGGGACCGGCCAGTCTCACGGTCCTTCATCACAATGTAGTCCGCAAGCTGACCATAAGGACTGAAAGCTTGCGCCAGACCGTCATCCGTCGTGTTCCAGCTCAAGTTCCCCACATACACTTTCGCCATAGCCAAACCTGGTAAACAGTAACAACTCAATGAGCCAGTCAAGATCCAAATCGGGAGAAGATGCCGCAGAAAATACGTTCTACAGCAAGAAAAAAACGAAACAAGGCACGACGCGCTCCTAAAAGGGGACCAAACCGTTACGCTACTGTAATATACTAAGCAACGAGCCTGTGGGACTTTAGAATAGGTGCTCTTCGATACGCACGCACCACGGGCAAGATCGCCCGGCCGAGCTCCACTTGGGTGACCCAGCCCGTTCGGCACGATCGGGCACGCCCCCGCCCTTACCCTAAGTATGTGTGCGCTTATGAAAGCCCGACAGCGGGCACTCAATGCGACTAGCTGTAGGAACATGCAAGAAGACAGGTGTTCGTCGATTGGTTGTGCCAGTGTTGGTGCGAGTCTACGTAGTTCACTTGTGCGCGTTTGTCGAACCAATCATAGGGCTGATAATGGCATAACCAAAGAATGAACGCCGGAATTCCGCGTATAATCATGGAAAATACACGTAGAGCGTGTCGCGATCCTTGGTCCTCCTTGCACCGGCCGCTAAAGTCCAGATCGACCCACACGCGCGGAATTAGGGCACTTGTTTCGAGCCCCACTCTCTTTGTGTTCCTACCACTGTGTCAACTTTAGGATGGTGTTCTTGCCCCTCCTGGCTGTTGTACTGGCAGCCATGGCCACCACTGGCCTAGTGTCAGCGAATGGTGGTAAGGCGAAGAATCAGTACGACGTGGTTGTGCAGGACACGCTGGCTTCTGCCATGATGATGGGTCTTGCGAATGAGAACACAGCGTTTATTTTCGATAAGGTCGAAGGCAACTTCCAGAAGACGGTATCAGGCAAGCCGACGTGGGCTTCGCTTGTTGACCTCAACACTTTTGAAGTTCGTGGCATTGACGCAGAAACAAACCCCTTCTGTGCAGCTGGTGTCACACTCGGTAACGGCTCCTACATTGTCGTGGGTGGTAACAGTGCTATTTCGTACGGTGGTACGAATGTTCAGGCCGCCAATGGTTCTGTATCGACCGGGCCTTTTGCGCCCTACCAGGACTATGACGGTCGCCGCGTCGTGCGTATCATGGAGCCGAACGAGGATGCCTCGCAGCTCAAGTGGGTGGATCAGTACAACAGCCCGAACCAGATGGACTCGCCTCGCTGGTACCCTGGCGTTGAAGGATTGGCCGATGGCTCGGTGGTGATCATTGGTGGCGCCACCAACGGTGGCTTTATCAACCGCAACACCCCCAATGTGGACCCTGTGTACGCGACAACGGGTTCCAACCCCACGCCTGGCGTGTGGGACCAGGGTGGTGCGAACCCTTCGTACGAATTCTGGCCCCCCACCAACAAGCCGAAGCCTGCGCTCTCGGAGTTTATGGTCAAGACAAGCGGTCTGAACATGTATGCGCATACCTACCTGATGCCCTCGGGTAAGATTTTCATGCAGGCCAACTACAGCACCACGCTGTGGGATTGGGAGAAAGACAAGTACCATGATCTGCCGGATATGCCTGGTCAGATTACACGTGTCTACCCCGCGTCCGGTGCCACGGCCATGAAGCCGCTGACGCCGAAAAACAACTACACGCCTACGATCCTTTTCTGTGGTGGATTCCATATGTCGGATGAAGAGTGGGGCAACTACACAGCTCCGAACATCAACGTGTATGACCGCGAGGCCAGCACAGACTGCTCGTCGATCACGCCTGAAACGGCGGACGGAAAGATGGTCAAGAATGTCCAATATGTGACGGAAGATGCACTTCCTGAGCCTCGCAGTATGGGTCAATTTATCCACCTGCCCAACGGCAAGATGGTCATTGTCAACGGTGCCTCGCATGGTCTGGCAGGCTACGGTAACACGACCTGGAACACTGTCAAAGACAAGAACGGCAACACGGTCCACCTCGAGGGTATGAGCCAGAAACCTACTTTGCGCCCTGTTGTGTACGACCCTGAGAAGCCGCAAGGACAGCGTCTAGAGTACCGGGGCTTTGGTTCGTCGGACTACCCTCGTCTGTACCACTCGTCCGCCATTCTCGCCCCTGATGGCTCCGTTTTGGTGGCTGGCTCCAACCCTCACATGGACGTGGCGCTTCTTCCTACCCGAGACCGGCTCAACACGCAGTATGAGCCTTTCAACACGACCTATGTCATGGAGAAGTGGTACCCCGACTACTACTTTGAGGAGCGTCCCAAGCCGCATAAGCTTCCCAAGGTCATTGGGTACGGTGGTGACACGTTCAACGTCACGGTGCCCGCCAAGAACATGAACCCCAACAGCAATGCCAATGACATGGCTAACAAAACGAGGTTCTTTGTCATTCGTCCTGGCTTCTCTACGCATGCGTACAACTTTGGTCAGCGCTCGTTGGAGCTGGCGCACACGTACTCGGTGCAGGACGATGGCTCGGTCGAGTTTATGGTGAACCCCATGCCGACGACCATGAACCTGTTTGTGCCTGGCCCCGCGCTGTTTTTCGTGACGGTGAACGGCGTGCCCAGCCATGGTAAGATGGTGATGATTGGCAAGCAGAACCCTGGTGTGGTGCCTTTCAACTTGAAGCCGGGTCCTGAGCCCAAGCCTTTGCCGCCGCCCCAGCTGAACAAGAAGTTCGCCAAGTCGGCTCCGCAGATGGGTATGTCGACGACGTCGGATGATGGCAGTGGCCTGTCTGGTGGTGCCGTGGCAGGCATTGTCATTGCCATTCTGGTGGTTCTTGGCATTGTGGCAGCCGTTTTGTTCTTCCTGTGGCGCCAGAACCGCCAAAAGCGCACGATGGCGCAGTACGCCTCGATCGGTCGTCCCCCGCCTCCGGCGTCCAGCGGCAACTACAACCCCGCGATGGCGAGCGCCAACCCGGTGTATGGCTCGAGTGCCGCGGGCTGGTCTCAAGCCGACATGTCGCAGCAGCCGATGATGATGCGCAACGACTCGCAGATGAGCTTTGCGGACGATGCGCCTGGCCCCGCCTTTTCGGAATTAGGCCAGGGACATGCTTGGGCCCACCAGCCGCCAAATGGGTATGCCATGTCAGTGGCTCCCACCACGTCGTCGCTCCATGGAGCCGCCACCGCTGTCTCGCACCAGGGCAGCAATCCATTCCAAACATCAACCTACTCGGACCAGGACTTGAAGGCGCAGGGGCCCCCCTTGCAGTTGGAGCGGGTGGCGCCGCCTCCCACATCCACCATGGCTACGGCGCCCCAAGGAAACCGCCAGCCCTATATGATGCCCCAGCCCACGACGCACTGGAATGACGTTCCAGCGCGCTCGCAAATCACAGGCCCCCGTGACATGCCGCAGTCGAACCTGCAGCAGCATATCACGGCGAACCAGGGTGGCCAGCGCTACTAATCCATGGTTCTTTGGTCAACGAACACCACTACCCTAATTTCGATCATTCGAAAGCGTGCATATATCCTTTGTTATGTGACCATGATGCATATAGGTAAAATAATACATGGTTAAGCTGCGTATGGGGACAACAAGCTGCCTACGACTTCGTACGTCAAAAAGTACGCGCCCGTGGAAGGAGCGACCTTGAGAAGATTCGGCAGCAGGCCATAGTACAGACCCCGGAAGCCACTCCGTGCCACAATGTTGCGAATGGCATCGATGGCGTCTGCGCGTGAGCATCGTATACATACTCTTGTCCTGGACGCCCAGCTTGGAGTCCCTCATCCCTGACACCTGCATGCGTCGCCGAATGACATCCAGTGGGTACGTTAGTGTTTGGCTCACTGCGCCAGCCCAAGCGCCGAGGCACAGCTTGGCTATAGGCCCGGGCGGTGTTCCGTCGTCCTTGGTGAGCATGGTGCGTGCACTCTCATAAAACACAAAGTTGAAAGCAACGTAGGGAGCGACGCCCAGGCTGGTCGGTAAGCAACCCCGGTAGAGCCCACGGAGGCCGCCCTCCTCGGTGTACACTTTGCACGCAGTCTCCATGATCCCTGGCACGCGGTCCATCACCGTGGCACTTTGGCCCGATTCCATATACATGGACGCCGAAGCAATCGAGATGCGTGAGCGGACCAGGTCCAAAGGGTAGGTCGATACCACACTGGTAAAGCCCGCTATGGCGCCGGCACACAGGCGGCCCAATGTGCCCAGCTCCTTTTGAGTATATGTCTGGGTATCTCCCTGAGCAGTTTTGTATTCATGTTGCACCGGGTGTGAGAGCCATTTCTTGACAGACTCGTACGTAGCAAACTGCACGGCACTGTACGGAGCAATGCGCAGGCAGTTGAGGCCATTCCCACGCATGAACCCTTGGAAGCCCTCTTCTTTCCATATTCTTAATAGTCCATTAAGAACACCAGCGTATGCTTTTTTCTCGCCTTTGGCCGGCGTCGGCTGGACCTGCCTGCTTGGTGAGCGATCGCGATGAACCTACATAATAACTGAGTCAGTCGCGAACATGTACGTACTCTTCAAGCGCTCCAGCGGGCTCACAATCGTGCGGCTCATGGCACCGGCACAACCACCCGCAATGAGACTGGTCCACAGCTTCTTTTCGCCCACGACAGCATGCTGATCTGGTGCCCGCTTGGCCGGGTGTTTCTCCGCGGTCATTCGGGCGTGAAGATCGGCGGCAGCGGAGCTCTGGGGACGCCGCGCGCGACTCACGTGGCTTGCCACCACAGTGCGTGATCCAAGACGGTGACTACATAAAGTTCTTCCACAAGGAGCCGCCCGACTCTTTTTGGTCCTTGCCTGATTGCATATCCGAGGAAATGGAACGGTGAACGTGGCACAGGTAGTCCACGTAGCTCATGGCGTCGTTGTTCTGGTCTTCCACCAAATTGTTCGCAAATTCGACCTCCATGCCATCCCGGTTTTGACGAGCCATCATGACCTGGAGCATGGGCTTGCCGCGCTGCTCGGCAAAGGTCTGCACGAGGCTGCGCACCTGCTTCGAGAGCTTCGTAGGTAGGTTCGGCAAGCTGGTCATCCGAGGATCCAACTCATCCAGCGAGGTAACACCGTACAAGTCTTCCAAGAACTTGGGGCTGACCTCGGCACCCAGCCACAGCAGGCACCACTCGCCATTGTTGAGCAGGTACACACCGTGCGGCTCCATACGCATGAACGAGGACCGCATGGCTTTGGGAACGTGGGGGATATGCAGGATGGCCTCCTCGACCGCCTGCTTCTCAGGCGAGAGGCCTTGTAGCATAGGCACAGGCTCGCCATCGGCCTCGCTGAGCTTGTGCAGCGCCACCATGCGCGGGTACAGCAGCGACATGATCGCACCCACGCCTTGCGACAGCAGCAGCCGGAAAAAGTATACGCGAACGTCGCTCGTCACATTGCCGCCCTTGATGGCCTTGTTCTTGATCAAGGCGAGCACGTACAGAGGGAACAGCTTGAAACTCTCTGGCAGAATGAGCTGGCCAGGATTGGTAGAGGATGCGCAGTTCTTGCGGTAGGCGAGCAGGATCGCGACACATTTGCTGGTAAGGTAGCTGCGCACTTCCTTCTGCGACTTGGTGTGGGACATCAACACCGCCTCCTTGGCATAGTAGGCCACAGCCGCGTCCATATCGGCGTACCGGAACACGTTGCCCAGCGTGCCAGACACGGGCACGGCCATCGTGTGAACACGAACCCGGCGCTCGCCCGTGGCTGTGGTGTACAGCACAGCACATTGGAAGTAAGCTTCCCGTGACTCTTCCAATTTGCCCTCGTGTTTGATGAGCGCACAGAATGCCTTGTCGGCATCCCAGGTACCCGTCTCGACATCCGCCACACCATGCAAGTGGAAATTGCCCAGTTGCCGGATCACACGCAAACCAGTCGAGCAGCGAACGCGCATCGTGACATTGAAGGCGGTCTCGCGTAAGACAGTACGCTGAACCTCGGCCGCCACGCGCGCGCCATCGCGCACAGGGTCGAAGCGGGGATGGAAGAACACCTCGCCGCCCGTCTCACTGGACATGTGGCCAATGGACGCCACGTCAATGTACTGGCTGGGGAAAAAGAAGGTATTTACACCCACACCAGCCATAGCCAAGTCAGAGCCCATCTTCTGGTAAAAGGCATCCTGGACGCCAAACAAATTCTTTTCGTTATCCGTACCGTACAGCTTGGTATCTTCGCGGTGCTTCAGCTTACCGGGACCCATCGTGGGAATGGTCGACACGAACAAATTCAACTGACCACCGATGCTATTCAGCACGGCCTGCGCACCTTGCACAGCAGCACCAATGGCCGCCTCTGCCACCGTGGTCTGGGCAAAGAGGCCAGGCAGGTCGTTGAGCAGCCCTTCAATGACCGTGCGCGACTCCCACGGATCCACCAGCAGTCCACCGCTGATCGGAATGAATGGATCCTCCAAATCGGCCATGACCATCATCTGCGCTTGGTCCAGGTTCGGGTCCAGGTTGAAAAAGTGAAGCGCTTGGTCAAACGTGACAAAGCATACTTTGCTGCCCGGCGGCAGGCCAAACCCAGGCGCAGTAGGGTCATGGCTCTTCTCCCCGCTGCCGTACAGCGTCCGTTTGATCGCCTGCGTGCAAACCTTCAACGCACCGCACCGCACCGCACTGAAGCTCACGTCAATCAGGAACATGTACGTCATGGCACGGGGCACGCGCACCGTCGTTTGACCTTTGCCGAGATTGAGTGTGTCCAAAGCCGCCTCGCCAGCGGCCTTCGCAGCCTTGGCGGCCGACTTGGCCGACTCATTCTCCCCACCGACCTCGTTTAAACGCTCCACGTTCTGCTGCAAGGACGTCGTGGTGGTGAGTTGCTTGGTGTTGTTCGGCACGATGCTTGGCACAGGCAGCATGTTGGAGACATCCGAGGGCGTTTGCACTGCCCAGTACTCTGTCGGCACACGGAAGTCCACAGAGCCATGCGTCAGCTCCGGACGGATGTCCAAGTCAGCACGTCGACCATTGATGTCCAAGTTACAAAAGTAATCCGAGGCCACTTCAGTGGCACAGCCACACAAATTGCAAATCCACTTCATACCGCCTTCCACAAACAAGCACCACGGGTTGATATACGCGCGACAGCGCTTGCAACGCGGTGGGCCGGAGTCACCAGGGTCTGCCACAGGGACAGGCGCCTCGTCCGAGCGAAGTTGGGCAAATGGCTGCACTGTCAATGCAATCGGAAGCTTGGACAGCGTGGCTACCTCGTCGGTCGAGGGCATGCAGTAGGTCGTCAGGCGCATGAATTTCGGCGAGCACGTCCCTTGGTCCACAGCCGCAAAGTTGGTAGTGGACAGTGGGAGACCCTCACGGCTGCACGTTCCGTAGAATTCGTGGTGGAAGAACTGCTGGTCCGCATACTGCGCATCCACAGGGCTGGGGATATGATCCGGGTCGATCTTCGGGCGCGCGCCCTTGTCACCACCCAGCTGGGCACCCACAGGCATGCCACCCGTGCCCACAGGGCCTGAGGGTGCCCGCTTGGGCATGCCGTTGCTCTGTTCCATCAATTGACGGTTCGCGGCAAGCTGCGCGGCGGATAGGACATTGCGAGTGCCAGGCATTTGGTCGAGCGCCGAATCCATGTCATCAGCCTCGGCTTGATTCGGCTGCTGCGCAGCACGGTAGTCCACCCGAGCCGCCGCCTCCTGCTGCCAAGCCGCTTGAGGCGGTGGCGGCCGGGCCATCACATCGTTCCAACCACTGGAAGCAGGCGCCGTGGCATCTTGATGATATGCGCGGGCGGCACGCTTTGAGCGCGCTGGCCCTGTGGGCGGAGCAGCCGCAGGGGGAGGCGGCGGCGGGCGCGTCGGTGCCTGGGCGCCCTTCAACGTCATTTGTTGCATGTGGCTCTCCATACCCGTGCTGGCCGTAGCGGGGGGCCCAGGGCGGGGTTGGGGGGTAGTGGTAGCAGAACGAGGAACGGGAGAGCGTGATGGTGGCATGCCAGGGCGCATACCAGGTGCTGGAGAACGCGGAGGGCGCATGGGACGGGCACCAGGCGCAGGTGAGCGTGGCGGCATAGGAGACCGGCTCATAGGCGCGGGAGAGCGCGGCGGGGGAGGACGGGCACCAGGTGCCGGCGACCGCGGCGGCATGGGCCTCCCCGCTGCACCTGGAGGCCCAGGACGAACGCCTGGGGCAGGAGAACGCGAAGGAGGCATTGGGCTCCGTCGACCCTGCAGCGCTGGCTGAGCGCCAGGCCGCACGGCCATGGTAGAGGGCGGCCCAGGACGCATGGCGGGAGGTCGTCCCTGGGATGGGTTCACCATACCTTGACCAGGTGCGGGAGGTCTCGGAGAAGTTCCGCGCATAGGAGGGGGCCGTGATTCCATGGCACACCTACCGAGACACAATGGAGTGCTACGGTCACACGCAGACCACGGGCGTTATCCCAGGCAGCTCACGCGTGTCGGCCGAACGTTAATAAGCAGGGGCCCACGCATGGCAGGCCATAGCTGCACATCCACCATGGCGACGCATATGCCTAGGCTCGTGATCATTCGTCACGGCGCGACAGAATGGTCCAAGTCGTGGAATCACACCGGTCGCACTGACCTTCCCCTTCTCCCAGAGGGCGAGTTGGAAGCAAAGATGTTCGGCACGCGCCTCGTGGGTTTCTCGCCTGATGATGTGGTTCGTCTACAGAACGTGGGCCGCATCCTTCGCAGCCCGCGTCAGCGTTGCGCGCATACACTGGACTTTGTGCTTGGCTCGGAGGAGGAACGCAAGAGAATGGGTTTACCCGATGTCGAAGTGTGCGACGATGTCCGGGAATGGGACTATGGAGGTACGTGCTACGCAGACTGACCGCAGCCTACGAGGGCAAAAAGGTAAGCAGGCACGCACTCACCTGGAGACCAAAGAGATCCGCGCATCATCCAGGCCGGACTGGGAAATTTTCCACCACGGCACACCCGACCACCCCAGCGACCCTGCTTTGCCGGGAGAGTCCGTGCAGCATATAAGCGACCGGGCCGACGCGGTGGTCGAGCAGATCAAGCAGTTCCATCAGCAAGAGAAGAAAGACTTTGTCGTGTTTACCCATGGTCACTTTAGCATTGTGCTTATTGCGCGATTTTTGGGTCTGCCGGTGAAGTTGGCACGCTCCTTCCTGATGTCGACGACGGGGGCAGCCGTTCTGTCGTACCACCATCGCTCCTTCGAAGAGCCCGTGTTGATTGGCTTCTTCTCGCCAAATATGCACCCCTCTCCCAGCTGCGGTGTCGACTTTAGCCAGCGGTCCGAGGAGTACCAGTACTTGGAACTGGTGGCCAACGTCATCCGCTTCGGGGAGGTCCGACAGGATCGCACGGGCACGGGCACCAAAGCCCTCTTCGGGCCCCGGCACCCCCTCAAATTCAGCCTTCGCGACAACACGCTGCCCCTGTTGACAACGAAGCGTGTGTTCTATCGTGGCGTGCTGGAGGAACTGCTGTGGTTCATCGCAGGTTGCACGGACTCCAAGTGGCTCAGTGACCGCAATGTGCATATTTGGGATGGCAATGGTTCCGCCGACTTTTTGCAGAAACGTGGGCTGGGACACCGTCGCGAAGGCGACTTGGGCCCCGTGTATGGCTTCCAGTGGCGTCACTTTGGTGCCAAGTACGTGGACGCCGATACAAACTACCAGGGGCAGGGCGTCGATCAGTTGGCCCAGGTCATTCATCAAATCAAGACGAACCCGACGGACCGGCGTATCTTGCTGAGCGCGTGGAATCCGGCTGATCTGGACAAGATGGCCCTGCCGCCCTGCCATATTTTGTGCCAGTTCTTTGTATCGCTTCCTACGGAGGCAGAAAAGGCCCAGGGAGTCAAGCCGCGTCTGTCTTGCCAGATGTACCAACGTTCGTGCGATCTTGGCCTGGGTGTACCATTCAACATTGCCAGTTACGCTTTACTGACGCACTTTATTGCTGCTGTGACAGGATGCACCGCGGAGGAGCTCACGCTCCTGATGGGCGACGCGCATGTCTACTTGGACCATGTGGAACCGTTGCGCGAGCAGCTGCTGCGTGAACCGCGCGCATTCCCCACGATTCGCTGGCGCCGAGCCGTGGAAAACATCGATGACATTCGTGCTGATGATATCGAACTACTTAATTATGCACCCCACGGGAAGCTGGAAATGCGTATGAGTGTGTAAATGCCTGGGCGACCCCAACACCGGCGGCCTTCGTGGCTAGCCTTCCCCATTGGGTGCAGGACGTGATGTACCCCAGCTATAGGCTAGAGCCAATCAAAACTGTTTTTAGGGTTTTCGTACGTCAGATTTGTCAGCCGACCAACATGCCTGGGGAGATCCTAGTCGTTGGGACTACGAGTCTTCTCCGCAAAATTTGCTTCTCACGACAATCACCCTGGCCTTCCTCCGCTCACACTAACGCGCTAGATACCTCTTTCCACCACAACGAGTAAGCGTATTATTCGACAGTAGTATTGCGCTTGTGTCGTGGAAAATGGGACTTCCAGAGCGCTACTCGCTGTCGACGCCGGCTCAACAGCCTGTAAACATGCCAGCATCCCCTCACCCGAAGACTCTTATGGCGATTCGGGTCATTTTTACGATGCTCGTGTGTCTTATGGCTCTGTCTTGCGCGATTATGACGGCCATCATCATCAATTATTACCTCTCGCACAGGCCGATGCTCTTTCCGCCCCTGAGTTCTATGATCTTTATTCTCTTTATGGGCATTTTCACCTCCATCCTGTACTTTGGCTACTACTTGTTCCTGCCATCGCTTTCATCCATTCGGCGAGGTGGATTGATTGCGCTCATGTTTACGATGAAAATCGAGATCTTGTTCCAGTTTGCCATGTCGTCCATTTGGATCAGTGGCGCGCTGGCCTATGCTGCGGATTATCGCGGTCACGAGAATTGCATTTGGGATGGCTATTACCACTGGCCAAAACCGGCAGATTGGGGTCATTTGTGTGATATGGTCAATTGGGTCGTGGGTATGGCGTATGCCACCTTCGGTATCCAAGTCGCCTTTTTCGCCTTTGACTTGTTTATGCTCACGTACATGTTTATGTTTGTGGACCAGGACTCCATCAGTGAACCGTTTTATGAGTGGGGAACCCGTGCCTGGGAATACCGACATGGATCTGCGACGCCCATTGCATCGATGTCGAAACCTATGCAATACCGTGCCAAGTCAGCCGCGCCTGATGCATACAGGGAGTCTCACATGTACGACCCGCACAGTGAAAGCCGGAGCTATGAAAGCCGCTCGGACAGCAGCAAGACGATGGGTCATGACCGACAGAGTCGCCGCGGTGTGGCGTACAGTGATCCTAGCTACACGGACTCTCTCTCCTCGGAAGAAGGCAGCACGCTTGAAAGCTCGTCGCAGTATTACGGCGGTGCTTATGCTCGCCACACGAATAACAGTCGTCGGGCTGGTCTTCCGAAAGCACCCACCCCGGCTGGTTCTGGGGGTACCAGTTCAGGCGCACCATCGTGGGTGGCCCCAACGATCACATCCGAGGGAGGATCGACACGCCGTGCCCCGTCATCCTTGCGAAACGCGCCTCACAGAGTGCGGGTTGCGTCTGCGCCCACGTCGCTCGGCGCCCGAGGTCGCCGTGGTGCCAGCTATGCTGCTTCGGACGCTGGTCTACACACCATCGACGATTTGGAGGACGAGGCAAGTGCAGAAGAAACTGCGCCCGCCCGCCAAAATGCATCTCAGAATAAGAAAACGAGCGAACCGCAAGTTCGTCGGCGCTTGAGTTTGGATGAGGAGAGCGTGTGGCACCTAAGAGAAGAATAATGGGTGGACGTTGTGTCCCTCGGCCACTTTATACCCAACGTTGATTCATGAGTCCATCTACTTGTAAAAATGCCAGCCTCTACCTGGCTACCATGATTGCATTCTATCAACTAATCCTGTAGTTCGTTGTGTAGTGAATTCACTGCCATGATGGGTCGTGCGTAGGGTCTGTAGTAGAGGACGATGGTGCACCGGCGAGATGCTCAGCCAGACGTTGCCCACATTGCTGGATATGTTTATTGGTTTGCTCGAGAATCTCCTGGGCTTCCTGATCCTGTGCCTCGGACATGGACGACTGGGACAGCAAAAGGGACAATTTTAGGGAATCGGAGAGGAGATAGAGTGACTGAGCGGCGCGGACCTGCTGTGAGCGTTCTCGCCACGCACCACACTGTCAGCACGCGTTTCAAGCAGGAATCTCTCACGCTGGACATCAAACTGGTCTTTATCACCAATCTAGCAAGGTAAGAAGGCGCGTACATACACGACCAAGAAGAATGAGCTCCCTCATATTGTCCATCAGTGTGCGCACATCCGCATCGATCTGGCGATTCACCGACTCTTCCAGCGCATCAAGATGCGCTGCATGGCCCATCGCATGGTCGTGCTTCGCGCCGCCCTGCAGGTCTGCATAGCCATCCATGTAGGGGGATCGGACAGACAAAGAGGCCCCCTATGGCCTCCACATGTTTGCCAAGCGCGACGCCAAGCGGACGTGATCGCAAAGGGTCTGCGACACCACGTAGGTGAGGAGCCAAAGCATGGAGAGATGTAGCCTGTATGTAGAACTAGGTATGCTGTCTACCAATTTCACACAGAAAAATCCGTATGATACGAGAAGTACGTGGGAGCATGCTTGTCGTCCGTACTATCACCGACCGAATCCGGGCGAGTGCGCCGAGTGTTGCTGGCAGAGAGAGAAATTATTTCAAAATGTACCACCCACCCTCCCAGCAGATGGGCGGCTATTTTTTGGCCCCCTCTGCTCTTACCGCCACCTCCCGTCGAGTTGGGCTAGATTTTTCCTGCACTGTTGCTGTCGCGGATCACCCCGTAACACAAGAAAGACTAGCTCTACGTAAAAAGTGCAGCAGACAAGTGGCCGTGCCGTGAGTACGCGTCTGTTGCCTCCCCTTCGACGACGGTGGCTTATTTTCGTTGGCCTATTCTAAGAACCAACAGGCATCATGAGAGAGAGCAATTTTAGCAATCCATCCCAAAACAAAGCATGTCTCTCTATCAGTGCTGTGGTGTATGATCGACGAGGTATGTATGAGGAAACCGGGCAGCGCAAAGGTGTGGGTACTCCTCTCCTTTAGGATGATCCAACCCAATATAGAGTCAAGCACGGAAGGCTCCTGTATGCCAACGCGCAACAGGAGACACTGTCGATATCCACTCTCTGAAGCGTGGCAGTTCCCTTCACCTTTGCGCCCCCCCCCCTTACGTTCAGGCTAACCAACAGCGCTCGACTGCACCGCAACGTTGCCGTTGGTCAACTCGCTGAACCACTTTGCCTACTTTGCATCCACCTCGCCCCGGATTCGTGAGATGGTGACCATGGATGGTGGCCTGGAACGCCTGATCCATATTTTGCGTCACCCTCTACGCACGTCGACCTCCGCTCTGAGTATGGAGCGAGACCCGGGCTCTCTAGCCGAAATGCAAGCCAACTGGAAATGGAGCCTTGCTTTCCAATGTGTGGTGAACATCGGTGTGCGAGGTAGCGAAGCCATTCGCTCGCGTGTTGTGGAAGCCGGTATGGTTCCTATTATTGTGATGGTACTGCAAAACTATATCACCGCTGCTGAGCAGCTGCATATCCAACAATCTCTGGCCATCACACGGGAACAGCTTGCCTCCTCTTTCCCCCAAGGCATGCGCCGCGTGATCTATCCGCAAATGCGGACGGCACCGACGGCTCCTCCGCCTGTCGCTCCCATGGAGACAGACGCCGCGGCACCTGTTGAGAACTCGTACTGGCATGACGCAGAAGTTGCGCCAAGTGTTCATGATGTGCAGCGCCTGACGGGTGATGCCAGTGCGAGTGGCAGTGCGAGTGAATGCGCCGAAGACAACGATATGATGACGGAGGATACACACGCCTGCTCTAGTGCCGATGGTACGGTGGACGTGAAAGCGGACACGAACAATGCACCGCAGGACACGCCTCGTGTACCGTCCCGTTCTGCTGCGCCAGCGTCGAACCATGCACCCGTGGACGCCTCTCAGACGCCTCGCGCGAGGAATGTGAGTCTATCGGCCACGCCTGCGGACATGGCATGGTCGTCTCCCACGCCATCGATACGCTCGCCTCCCCCTGTATCATTACCCGTATACCGTGAAGAGGAAGTGCTGTTGAGTCTTCAACTCTTGGCGTACTTGTCCAAATATCCTCAAGTGCGACACTTTTTCCACAATGCGGACATCCGGGACGACATGATTTACTGCCCAGAATGGCCCGAAGATACCCTACCCAACCGCTCGTGGCAGCCCAGTGATCCTGTGCTGTACAATGTGTTTTCGTTGGCGGAGCGATTCACCCATCGTCCGTCTCGCTCATCGAGCACACCCAGTATACTTTGTTCGTTGTATCCGCGCCTGGCCCAGGACATTCAGTACTGGGCCGGCGTCGTCATGCGCAATGCTTGCCGCAAGGATGAATCTCGCGGTGGCATTCGACAGTGTGCGAACATGCTGTGTGGTAAGTGGGAGTCGTACCCCCGTGAATTTGCCAAATGCCGCCGCTGCCGCAAGGCCAAGTACTGCAGCAAGCAGTGCCAGAGCAAGGGCTGGCAGATGGGCCACCGCTTTTGGTGCAGCGCGCGCTCCGATGAAGACAAGGCGCGACCTAGCGATGTGCATACGGCCTCCCATCCCACACCGGCTGTGCCCACCGACGTGCGTCCTGCCGCAGCGGCGCCTGCCTTGGCCGACGAGGCTGTGACGGACGAGCGTGCGCATGCACCGGCCCCTGCTCACTACGGCCAACCGTTGGGCCCTCGGCACGTGCCTTCGGCGCTGCGGGACAGTCAGCTGCCCTCGTTGCGGGGCGTCAGTGCTGCCAGTATGGAGTCCACGGATTTGGCAGATATAAGCGATGAAACGGGCCACCTGGGGGAGGCCTCGGCCATGCGGAGCCCGATGATGGGCAGTGGCCCCAACCACCCCTTGCCCCCGCCCATTATCGCTGGCGACCTTACTGTGCATGAAACGGACCCCACCACAGCGACGCTGCGCGCGCACGAGGCCCAGAATGTCCAGGACCATGGTGCACTGGACTATGTCGCCTCGGCATGGTCGCCTGCTGTCACACAGGCTGCTGACGTGGCCGCTGTCGGAGCTCGTGCGCCATCCGAGTCGGCCTTTGACCTGGGCATCCAACTTCCGCTAGGTTCGCCTGTGCGACCGGCGGCCCCTATGGATCGGCGGACGTCTGCATCGGCAGAGCTCACGCCGTGGTCCATGCCATCCACAGGTGCACGGCGCGATGGGCCTGCTCCCTCGCGCGTGCGAACGACCGTACGGGCTACCGCCACCCCTTCTCTCGCACCCCAGTGACGAAGCCCATCCACCTGCTCCCCCTCATTCCATGTTTTCTACATTTACGCACAACATAGATATGGCGCATTCGTCCAATGCGTGGTAGTTTCTTTTTCTACGGTTGACGTCGATGAGCATAGCCATCACGATAAAAGTCGCTGACCAAGTACAAACTGCCACACACAATCACCATGTGGGGTTTTGGCATAGGCTCGCTTTGCGCCCACGCGAGGGCCGCGCCCAGATTTGGCAAGACGTGCGCGTGAATATTGTGGGCGTCCACAAGCTCTTTCAAAGCGCTGGGCGATGCGGGAGACACCCATGGCATGCCTTCCACGGGCGTGGAAAACGGCACGAAAGCAACACGCTGCGAAAGTGGGTCTCGAGGCTGTAGCAGGACATCGAGCATACGTTGCACATCCTTGCCTTGCGAGAAGGCCATGATCCATGTCACACTGGCTGCGGCGTGCTGATGCAACGAAAAATGGACATAGTGCCGTAGCGCCCAGGCCGAGGCCTCGTTATGTGCGCCGTCCACCAGGACAGGCAGGTCGCCCACAGTGTGCCATTCGCACCGACCTTCCCAACGGCACTGGTGCAGTGCCTCGCACAGCGTAAGAGACGCATCAGGCGTCAGCTTCGCACGAATCCGCGCGCGTAGGTCCGTCCATGGATCCGGATACGGTGTGCGATCGTGCGCCATGGCCCACAACGTCTGGATCGCAGTGGTGGCGCCTGAAACGCGCGCGAGCGTGGCCTCTACGCTAAAGTCCATATACGCTGCAGGGCTTGGTGTCGACGTGTGTGGCGGCTGTGCATCGTACACCGGCAGCGTCCCTACCAGGCGCGCGCCCGCTGCGTTCACAGCCTGTGTCATGCGCAGCTGGGCCCATGGAACGTGGGTATATGCGACGCGAGCCTCGAGCGATTCGCACTCGGACTGGAGCACCTCCAGAACCTCATGCGAGGGCGTAGGAAGCACAGGCGGCGCTGGTATAGAAAGGGCAGGTGTTTGATCGGCCACGACACAAAGTCCTTGGCGCTGGACAATGCCGGCCTTTTGCAGCGTAATAGCACGCAAGCCCTTGCCCAGCAGTCCTTCGTGGTCCAGGGCAATCGGGCAGATGACGCTCGCCAGTACATTATCGCGAGGAAACACATTCGTGGCGTCCAGTCGTCCGCCCACGCCGACTTCGATCAACAGGATGTCAGGCTGGGACTCGGGCGGCAGTAGGGTAAACGCGAGCAAGGTCTGCACGGTGAGCAGCTCGAACGGCGTGGCACAGATAGGCACGTCGCGCGCATCAGCGAGTCGCGTCTGATGCACGGCCCTGTCCCACACAGCCTCGTCAATAGGCTCCCCGCCGTGAACGCGCACGCTATCGCGCGCTGTCACAAGGTGGGGGCTGTTAAAGCGGGCAGAGCGCAGCCCCACGAGATTTGTGAGGATAGAGTCTAGGAAAGCAATCGTGCTTCCTTTGCCATTCGTCCCAGCCACATGGATGATAGGGAATTGCGTATGAGGCGAGCCAACGCGCCGCAGCAGCGCCTGGACGCGTCCCAGTCCCAGGTCCATGCACCCGGCGGCGGAGCGGCGCCGCACGGCGTGGCCTTCGTATCACGTGACAACACCAGGCGTCGAGCCCGCCGCCCCCGCCGGTCCCCCGCTGCTCATGTCGGGCTGGACGGCGATTTGGGTGCTTTTCCTCGCCGTAGGCGCAGGGTGCGCCGTGTGGTATACCACGCCCAAGGGCCCAAATCAAGTGTAGGTCAACGCCACTTACCTGGCAGGCTGATCCGATCGAGTGCGCTCATGACCTTCGCCTGCTGCTACCTCATGTGGGTGTGTGTCTACTTGGCGCAACTGCATCCGTTGATCCGTACGTACGCTGTGCTCACAACGCAGAACCCACGCGGGGCGATGTCCGTTTCCTCGAGTAGGCAGGCCTCTGCCCCGTCACAGGGACCGGGCCATGTACTATAACCGCGCCTATAGGGCCTGTGGACTAGAAGCGGGACGTGGCCGCATGACGAATCTAGCCAGCCGTCGTCAAGTAGTGCGTATCGTCGCTGGCCTGGTAGATGTAGCCCTCGTTGGCCAACTCGTCCACGGCATCCCTGAGCGTGAGTGGGCGCCACGTACTGGATCTCGGCAGGGTCCACGTTACGGCAGCGCTCCTTGACCACTTGCAAATCAACGCCTTCCGGGCACTCGGGCGCCTCGGCGGCAATGGTCTGGTAGATGCGCCGCTGCAACGCCGAGAGCTGGCTCAGGTCCGCCGCCATGCTATCGGTCTTGGGCAGAGCCGCATCGTCGTAGGCCGACATGTCGGCCGCGCCCGCGTGAGAAGGTGCGGTGGTCTGTGTCAGCAAGATGGACGTACATGGCCGGACGCCTTGGTGAGTGCTAGGTGTGCATAGATCACCTCCAGCTGGTGGAACAGGTACTCATTGTGGTCCTGCAGCACGTGCATGGACACGGCAGTGATGCTGCGCTTGTTGTTGAACGACTTAATCTCGCCCATGATGCGCACATACTGATTCGGTTCAATGTCTTCGACCGCCGCGCCTTCGTCCATCGAGTTGTCAATCCACTTGCGCACGTCCATCTGACCCGTCCCGTCGTCGATGGTATACTGCACGTTGGTGGCGTTCTTCGTAGCACTGCGCACCCACGCAACGATCGATACCTGACTCAGCTCTGCGCCATCGAATGTGAATGGTGCATCTGAATGCGGCTGCGACGCGTGCAGCACCTGGCGCACGGTCACAGGGCGCAGCGACTGTGTGCCCATGCGCTGCCATCAGTGGTTCGTACGTACGCGTCCCTGTCCATCCTGGCTACCATCGGCGCCCATAAAGCCGCCACCACCCGCATAATTGGCCCCGAACGGGTTGTCCCCGTACCCTGACGTATGAGACACGCGCGACCTACCGTCCATCGTTGCGGGAGTGAACGACACGGTGTGGCGTCGCGTCGCGTGGCGCGAGGCCCGATGACTAAGCATTCGCCAGGCGCCCTCGAGCCTTCGCACGACGTGTGCGCATGACGTCGACCTCGCGGCCTGAGGGCCACAGCGACAAACGGCGCTTGCCTACCAAGTCGGAAACCACGATGAAACGTCCTTCCACGCTAGTGATTCTTCGCAAGAGCCATCGATGTCTTCTGGCCCAACTACGCGAGCTGGCGGCGGAGGTGCAGGTACTGCATCGATTGTGGTACAAGGGCGCTGCGCAGTTCCGCCATATGGTATGGTGGCGACCCATTCGGCGCGTCAAGGTGCTTGCAGCGCGCATCACTACCGGCTCGTTGGCCCAGAGCGTACCGCGTGCACGCGGCGATGCATGCCCCCGGCCAACCAGTGCGGATCCGCGCCAGGATGTCATGGGTGTGCGCCTGCTGCGCAGCCTTGCCGATGCGTACGTATCGCACTGGGGCGAAACGGAAACGTCGTGGTCCAGGTACGTGACGCTAATTCACACCAGTTTGCCCAAATTGGAGGCGCCGCCGTGCCACACACTACCGATAGCGCAGCACGACGCTGTGCGAGCCGCTGCCCAAGCATTGTGGGGCGCCCTGAGCGAGGTTGAGGAGCAATGTGCTTTGTGCTATGCGTACGTATAGGAACCTTACATACCAGTCACCTCCAAGGCCATGTGCGAACGCCCCCAGCACCCATGCACGCGCCTGTATCGCTCGCAGTGATGGCCGTATGCGCCCGCATCGCGCGCCTCGCACGCGAGATGCGCGTAGGGGAGGAAGGTGCATCCACGTCGCTCGCCCTGTTGATTCACATGGGGGGGTGACACGAGGGCGCGTCGTTCTCCGCACAGGATGCAAAAGGAGGCACGGTCGGCACAGGTCGTGGTGCCATGGGCGCAAGCGGAGGACGTGCAGGCACCGTGATTCGCCGCGCCCACGGAACGAGTCCATCCATGGCCATGCGCAGCAAGTGTGTGCCATCAGGATCGTCGCGCGCCAGCACAATATGAGGTCCCAACAGAATATGGCAGTCTGGCGTCATTTGGCACACGATCGACTCGCCGTTCCAGCCCACCGAGTACCTGTGCATCATGGCCTCACTTACGCCACGTCGGAGTAGGTTAGCGCGGCCAGCTCGGTGGCGCTCCTCGGCCAATGTCAATGGCAAGCTAGGTGGTTGAAGAGGAGCGGGTGGGGCAGCCGGGGCAGGCGGCTCGGGGGCCGTGGGCGCATGATTCGCACCGGCGACCGCCGGTGGCGCCGGACGGGCGGTGTCTGTGACCGGACTCGCCGTTCCAGCTTCCTCCGCTGGCACCGCCGGCTCAAAGTGAGAGAGCGTCAAGATGATGCGTTTGCCCGAGATCCACGGCTGACGTTTCAGCACAGGCTGTGCTTGCGACTTGAGACTGGCCGTGACATCCACAAATACGTCCGGTGGCACATCGGCTGGCAACGCGCGCGTCCCATCGCGAATCTTGATCTCGGCCCATGGGTACTTGGTACGCAAACGGAACGAGCACACCGGGCAGAACCACTTGTCTTGCAAGGCCTGGGGATCGTCAATGCCCATGCATGCGCTGTGGAACCAGTGCGAACAGCGATCGCACTGGACCATGGTGCCATTGTCAGGCGCACGGCAGTAGCAATACAAGTCACTCGACGCGGGCGGAAGCTCTTCTTCCGCAAATTGGAAGCGGGCGCGCTTGGCGCGCTTCCGCGGCGCTGCACTGTCGCCTTCAGTGCGTGCATGCTTGGGCGGCCGCTTCGCCTTAGGCGCCGCGCGAGGGACGTGGAACGCTGGTCGACACACATCGAGGATGCTGGGAATGTGGGGCTGCGGCGTCGCATCCGCAATGAGCAAGATATCGATCGGGCAGCCGAGCGCACGACGCGCCACGTGCTTGAGCAAAGGAATGGACGGCCCGTCGGGCAGCGCCGGCGCCACAGGGTCCAGCAACGTAGCCGGAAGCGCACCTGCGCGGAACTGCATGCACGCTGCCACGCCAAACTCGACCGTAGCGCGCACAGCCGATTGCAGCCGCACATAGTTCGACGGCAAAAAGCGGAACTGATCGCGCTGGTACGCCGGGTTCTGCAAAAGCGCCACGAGGGGTAGCTGCGAGACGCCACGACGCGCTTGGAGCCAGGCTGGTAGTTGCGTATCATCGCAAAAGGCACAGCGCCAGCCACGCGGCGGCTTGGCCTTGCGTCCCAGGCACCGCAAGTGGTACACGGTATAGCACGTGGCACACGTCACACTCGCCGCCCGGTCCGTGCGTGCAAAGCACAGACACGGCGCGTCGTCGCACGCCGAGCGCGGCGCGGGGTACGGCACGGGGGGGTACGACCACCGTGGGGCGTACGTTGGCTCGTCACGGCACCCCCGGTGGAGCGCATCCGCATGGGCACAGCGCACCGTACGCTCACACAACGCCCGAACGGCATCCGAAGCGGGCTCGTCCGGTGGGCACACACCCTGCAGAATGTGCGCGAGGTCCTCCTCCCACCGGTCATGCAAGGCAATCGCCTCTTCAAGATCCCGCGCAAACGGCAGCGCCAAGCGGGCTGCATGCGCCTCGGCCAGGACTTGCCGTGCCTCGGCCAGCCGCGGCGGCGCTTCAGGCGCGTCGGGCGACAGCGGTACGCGCGAGGGATGCGTCTTGTGGTACAGATCCGCGATCGTCTCTTCCCACTGGGCAGCCTTGTGCTGCAGGGTATGCACGCGCGCGCGCACATCGCTCGGTGTGGCCACCTCAGGCGGCACATCAACAAGGTCGCTCAGCGCCGCTCGCGTGAGCACAGGCGCCTCATCCAGCAGCGCACGAGCGCGCTCCGACCACGCACGGCCTTGCGCCGCACGCGCTTCGAGCCGTTGCACGAGGGGGTGCGTGGAAGGAACGCCACTTTGCCGGCCCTCGGTCAGCAGCTCGTCCACTTCCTCACCGGTAAGAAAGCCGGTATGAATTCGGTGCACCTCGGCAAACCAACGCACATGCGCAATCCACGTGCGTAAGCGGTGCACAGGCGGTAGATCCAGGTGCAAGAGTGCGCCTTGGGCCAGCGTGCGCTCGGCTTCGTCCACCAGCGCGGCCGCATCGCGCGCCTCGACATCGCGACACAGGAACGTATCTGCTGCCTGGCAAAACGCGTGCATTTGGTCCACAACGCCATCGATGGCCTGGAGCTCCGGGGCCTCGAAGGGCAGCGTGGGAATGCGCGCTTGCAACGCAAGTAGAGCCTGCGGCGTGCGATCCGTCTCGGCAGGCGGCGGCGAGGCAGGCGGCGATGCGGCACGGCGTCCGCCGCGGCGTGCTGGCTTGGGATGGCGTTTGGGCAAAAAGGCCTGCGCCTGCGCCACCAACGGCGCTGCACGCGCAAGAAACGCGCGCAGCTGCGGGAGCTCGGGCAGGGGCATGGTAATCTTCTCGCCTTCCTGTACGAGCATGTCCAGCATGCGCAGCGGCGGGCGAGGATGCTGCTCAAGGTAGCGGCGCACGCGCTGCTGCCACGCCACAGGCACAGCCGCCCGCTCCGCCAGGCGCGCGCTGTGCGTCGTGAGGAACGAGTCGGGATGGCGCACCCGCAGCGTCCCTACGGCGGATCCATGCACCTCCTCCGCGTGTGCGAGGCACGCAGCCGGGCTGTCGTCGCTGCGCACCACATGGCTGAGGTAGCAAAGCGTCTTGCAGTGCGCACACGACACTTCGGTAGCTGCATCCCAGGCCTCGTCCGTAGCGGCCTCCGGGTTGTGCGCCGTAATCTGCGCACGAATGCGCGCGCGGCCTGCCAGCTCGCGGTCGACCATTTCGCGAAAGGCGTGCTGCAGCCACAAGGCAGTGCTAAGCTGCGGATGGTGCAGCGCAATGGTCACAAGCAGCTCATCGTGCGAAAAGACGGGGACGCGCGCATGCTTCTGGTAGCGCCGCACACACGCCAAATCGTCCATGATCCAGTCGGGCATGGCAAAGTTCACCGCCTCGTTCACATTAAAGCCGTGGTTCAAACCGGCGTGGTACGCCTTGGGAAACGTGACCACAAACTCGTTCGGGCGCTGGTGGCACGCGTACATCCGCACACCTTCACGCAGCGCAAGCGCAGGGCTCATCATCGTCACGAGCTGCAGTAGCAGCGCAGGGTCTGCCGCAAACAGCTCGGGCGCAATCCGCTCCATGGCCGCCTCAAACGCCTCTGCATCAGCGCCTGGCACGCCGTACCACGTCTTGGTCGCGCCCATATGCTGGTAATTGATCGAGTACGTGTAGTGATCCTCGTTGTGCCAGCAAAAGGCAGAGAACATCATGCCAATATAGATCCACGGCACGGTCATGCCGCTAATGTCCGAGCGAATGTAGCGTAGCAGCGAGCCGGGCAGAATGGGCAAATTATGCAGATTCCATCCACTGCGCGCGTACGGGTTGCGCGGCTCCGCCTCGAGGGTCGGCGAGGCGTGTCCATGCGTCGTGGAATGCACATCGGCCCCGTACTCGACGTCCACAAGAACATCGTGAGCGTGCACCAAATGCCAAAAGGTACGCTCCACCAGGTCTTCGCGCTCCTGAAGAGAGAGCGTGGCCCAGTTCGCCCATGCCGTGGCGTCGGCATCGCCGCGCTGCGCGGCATATTCCGCCCACATGCGCTCAAAGCCATCGCACCGTTGCCAAAAGCTGTACAGGCTGTGCGTCTCACCATCCTCAAAGCCGAAATCGCCCCCTGTATGCACGAGGCACGAAGGACAGACCCACGTACCGCGCGGTGCGTGATGCAGCGGCGGCTGTACACAGGCGAGGTGAAACGCTGCCTCGCACTCGTCACAGACCACCGCAGGGTCAGGGTGTGAGCACGTCACACACGAGGCATTGGGCACATCGGTGGCAGCCTGCCCGAGGCCTTGGGCCTTGGAGGGCGCAGCGCGCAGGCCCGCGAGGAAGGCCTCGAACGGCGCAACAAGGCGCTCGTACGCCGAGGCTAGTGCGCTTGGCGCGCGTGCATACTGCTCGACATCGTAGCCGAGCGCAGTCGCCAGCTTGGCCCACGCATCCGAATCCGTGGCGGGCGGCGAAGGTTGGGGCACCGCCTGCTTCAGCGCATGCAGGTCGATAGGACGGTGCGCAAGCTGTGGTATATGCACACGGCCATGGCCTTGTTGGGCATGGAACTGCGTCAGCTGCTCGTTGTAGTTCTGGGATACACGGCCCTCGGCACTCAGCTCATTCAGCCGCTGCACACGCGTGCGGAAGCGGAACGTTTGCTCGTCAGCGACAAAGTCCATGTGCCAGCCTTCCGGCGGCACGATCTTCACAATTCCGTACGCCACGCCATTGCCACCGGACGGACTCGCGGTCCATTGAATGTACTGCAAAGGGTCCTGGAACTCGTCCCATGTCGGGTAAAAGGTGGGCGCTTCTTCCAGGCCAAACGCCCGCGGCGCCGAGCGTGGCGGCTCGAAACGGGGTGTGGAAGCGCCTGTGGCAATAGGGCGCGCACCTGACGTTGGTTTTACGTCCGAGGTATCAAACACGAGGGGGGGCAGTGGCGGCCGACGTCGCGCTTGGCGTGTCGCATGCCGCGCAGCGTTCGGCGCAGCTGGCAGGCTGGTGGACGAGGACGAGTCGGCCCGGATACTCATAGCGGAAAGAGCTTGCGCCTTGCTGCGCCGCTCGCCGCGTCGCGACTCTGTGGCGTTGGGACTCAGTTGGTCCTGCTTCAACGGCCCCAGCGATAGGCACGAGATCAGCGCCGGCGAGCGGGAGGGCGCTGTCCGGGGGGGACGAGGAGGCGTCGATAGCGCCTCCTCAGCCTTGAGAGCTTGGGGCCCGTCCATCGGCGCTGCAGCACTATCGACGAGCAGCGCCATGTAGAGGTGCCAAGGAAAGGCGTTGCGGTACGTCGGAGCGCCTTGATCCTGCTCGCATAAGCAAGGGAGTCCGACAAGGTCGTACGACAGCGTGCATGCATCGTACCCAGAGGTCGAGTGTAGGTACATGGGCGTCTACGTAAAAGCTATGTGCCTGTATGCCATCCCACGCCTTGCGTGAGACCAGCTAGGCGCGGTGCCAAGGCGTGGCGGGGGGAGGGGGGAGGGGAAGCGTACTCGGTCACGTGAAGTGGCTCCCTCAGGGAACGCGCGGCCTGCCACACCTGCCATCACACGGGGCAGCATGGTACGTGGACGAAACGGAACTGGCTCACATCCAGGGACAAGTACCCAGTGGTAGTGCGCCCGGTCGTGGCACTGGTAAAGATGACCAGGCCAACAAGGTACGTGTAGGCCGCTGACCGTGCAGAAGAAAGAGCCCAAGAAGTGGGAGCCGCCCGTGCCGACACGTGTGGGGAAGAAGAAGAAGCACTCAGACACGGCAGCCAAGCTTCCGAGCGTGTACCCTACGACGCGGTGCCGCTTGAAGCTGCTGAAACTTGAGCGCATCAAGGACCACCTTCTTCTGGAGGAAGAGTTTGTGATGAACCAGGACCGCCTGCGGCCCAAAGACGATCACGATGAGGAGGAGCGCACACGCGTGGACGATATTCGGGGTAGTCCTATGGCTGTGGGCACGCTGGAAGAGATCATTGACGATGAGCATGCGATTGTGAGCAGCTCGACAGGTCCTGAATACTATGTGAGCATCATGAGCTTTGTCGACAAGGACCTCCTGGAGCCTGGCTGCAGTGTCCTAGTGCACCACAAGACCATGGCTGTGGTGGGTGTTTTGTCGGAGGACACAGACCCGAGCGTGAGCGTGATGAAGCTCGACAAGGCGCCCTCCGAGAGCTACGCGGATGTGGGTGGTCTCGAGTCGCAGATTCAGGAAATCAAAGAGTCGGTCGAATTGCCACTGACGCATCCCGAGCTGTACGAGGAGATGGGCATTCGCCCTCCGAAAGGTGTCATCCTGTACGGTGTGCCGGGTACCGGTAAGACGCTGCTCGCCAAGGCCGTTGCCAACCAAACGTCCGCCACATTCCTGCGCGTCGTTGGCTCGGAGCTCATCCAAAAGTACCTGGGTGATGGCCCCAAGCTCGTGCGCGAGCTATTCCGCGTGGCCGATGAGCATGCGCCGAGTATTGTGTTCATTGACGAGGTGGACGCTGTCGGCTCCAAGCGTTACGACTCGACCTCGGGTGGCGAGCGCGAAATTCAGCGCACGCTACTGGAATTGCTCAACCAGCTGGACGGCTTCGACTCGCGTCATGACGTGAAGGTGATCATGGCTACCAACAAAATTGAGAGTTTGGATCCTGCGCTCATCCGTCCTGGTCGCATTGACCGTAAGATCGAGTTCCCGCTGCCGGACCAGAAGACCAAGATGCACATTTTCCGTCTACACACCTCGCGCATGAATCTCGATCCTGATGTCAATTTGGAAGAATTCGTGGCGATGAAGGACGACCTCAGTGGGGCCGACATCAAGAGCTTGGTACGTATAAAATGCTGACATGAGACCACCGAGGCGGGTCTTCTTGCGCTCCGCGAGCGCCGCATGCGTGTCACAAAGAAGGTGCGTGCATATCACTCATGCCAGGACTTTGTTACAGCGCGCGAGCGCGTGATTGATCGCAAGAACGAGGGCACACCCGAGGGCCTGTATCTATAGGTAGCTAGCGGCACTTAGTCGTCGTCCGAGGTTTCGCGCCGCAGGAATAAATCAATCGCACCGCTAAACGCGGCAAAGGCGATCGCACTGCCAAACGCTGTTTGTGGGCCCGTGTTTCGCGCAAGAATGCCACCGGCCAAAAAGCCGCCCACCACGGGATTCACAATATCGTTCTTCGCGCGAAAACTCTCAATGCAGCATTCAATCCCCGAATACAGAGCACCGACCTTACCAAAGCCGCGACCGCTGCTGTACATACTGCGTCCCGTCTGGATGAAAAACTCTTTGGTGCTTTGCATAGACGTGGCGGGGAGAGGAGGAGGGGGTGGGGGCAAATTCTTGAAGTAGTCGCCACGGGGCAGCTTGGATAGGATCGAGCTGGTACTCGGGCCAGCCGAGTGCGATGCAGCCGTTGTGCTACAGGGCGCAGCTGCACCTAGAGGCAGAGGCGCCGTAGACGAGCCTCGCACAGTGGCTGCCGCGCCTTTGGTCTCCTTCTCGAGTCGCTTGGCCTTTTCGTACGCCTCGCGATCAATCATCGTCTGGCGCATCGGATCATCCACGGCAAAAGACGCACTCATCAGACTGAAAAAGGCACCCAAACCAAATCCGATCACACCAGATATGACGGCTTTGCCAGCACACGATTCCATAGCGGAAACAATGTATTGCTGGTACTTGAGGGCCTGTTTCATCTGTTCACGGTCTTCTTCTGTCATGCCCGGCGGCAGTGGCTCCTGGCCGGGCAGGTACAGAGGCGCCACCATAGGGAGCTTGTTCGCCATGTGGGGCTGCCTGGCAAGCGGCTGGATCGGCCTGGTGGACAGTCACCACAATTGGGACAAATTCTTCGTTTGGCACACACGTGATACCTTCGCCCGGCGACCCAAGGCACTACCGCCCGTGCAAAGAAGCAAGGCTATGCTCTGAAAATTCGAACTTTCCCGCACTACGACAGACACAAGTCATGCGTAAAGCATGAACAACAATCTAACACTGTCGGCTTGTGGAAGCGAATCGCATCATCCGCAGAAGTAATGCGACCTTGCACAAGGACTATCCGAGAAAAACCAGCGGATACAGCGGGCGTAAACGTTAGAAAGGGGAACATTATTAGACGGTCCATGTCTTTCCACCTCCCCGCCGCCACAAACAAGCAAGGAATACCTTTTAAGGAATTTACTCCTCGTCGTCCACCTCGAGACGGGTGTTGAACGAGTAGACATCGTGGCCATCCTCGCCCTTCTCGTGGACCAAGGTGAGACGCTGGACGTTGGCGAAGAAGTCCTCCATGACCTCGTTCTTGTTCGAGCGGTTGCGGCGACCCAGGTTGTCAAGAGCGGGGATACGGCACATGATGTAGTACACGAGAGCGCAAATGACAATGACACCGAACGAGAAGGCCCAGACACGGACAACGGTCACAATGTCGGTCCAACCACCGTGAGGGGCAGTCAGGAAGTTGCGCTGCTCCGCACCCGAGAGCCAACCGAACAGACAGAAGATCGAGGCGATAATGTCCACAACAGCCACGGCACCCACCAGCTGCCACGAGGGAAGCGTGATGTCCGACTCGCCACCACCCAGACGGGTAACGAAGATGAGCCAGTTCTCAGTAAGAGCGACCTCCAGGTAGAGAATCTCCTGCACGTTACCAAAGTTCTGGATGATACCACCACCGGTCAGGAACATGGTGGCACGAGTGATCCAGGTGGCACCAGCCAGGATTATACCGAGCACAACCGAGATGATCCAGATCTTGGGCAGCTGCCACTCGACGGGCTGACGAGCGTGGGGAGCGTTGTCATAGGCAATGGCAATAGTAGCAACATCGGCAAACAGGGCAATGAACACAATCAGGTTGGCACGGATGGTCTCGTCGAGGATGATAATCGACAGAAGCAGGTAGATCTCCAGGTGGATACACAGCGAGATACGGTACTGGATGTAGGCCTTCATACGGTGGAAGATCTGACGAGCGACCTTAATCGAGGTAATGATGGTCGACAGACCCTCGTCCAGGAACACCACATCGGCAGCCGAGCGGGCGGCGTCCGAGGCACCCTCGACAGCGATACCACAGTCAGCCTTCTTCAGCGAGGGAGCGTCGTTGACACCGTCACCAGTCATGGCAGTCAAGTGACCACGGTGCTGCAGCATCTCGACGACCTGGTACTTGTGCTCGGGGAACACCTCCGCGAAACCGTCGGCGGCCTCCACAAAGTCGTGGATGGCCGAGCCGGCCATACCACCCGAACCAATCAGGCGCTGCGAGTCGTACACCTTGGTGCCCAGGGCCAGCATACGGCACGTCTCCTTGGCGATAGCCACAGCGTCACCAGTAAGCATCTTCACGGAAATACCAAGCGACTGGGCCTCAGCGATGGTGGCGGCAGTGTCCGAGCGCGGCGGGTCGAACATGGGCAGCAGACCCAGCAGACGCCACTTGCCATCCTCCTCAATAGCCACACCGAGCGAACGGAAACCACGCGAGGCAAAGTCACCAGCCACCTTGCGGTACTGGTCAGCCTGCTCCTTGGGGGGAGCGCAGAGCTTCAGGATAGCGTTGGGGGCACCCTTAGCAGCCGTGTAGTCCTTGCCGTCCTTGCGAACCTCCGAGGTGATACGCTTCGACACGGGGTCGAAGGGCGTGAAGCGCTTGGTCTCCCAGCCCGACTCGAGCTCCTCAATAGCGGCGGGGTACTCACGCAGGGTAGTCAGGGTCACCTTGTCGATAGGGTCAAGCGAGTTCACGTTGTGCGACGAGGCAAGGGCGGCCACAGCCATCATAAAGTTGACGTCCACACCCTCCGAGGTGAAGGGCTCGTGAATCGACAGCTTGTTGGCAGTCAGAGTACCAGTCTTGTCCGAGCACAGAACGTCGACACCTGCGAGCGACTCAATGGCGGTAAGCTTCTGCACAATAGCCTCGCGCTTGGCCAGGTAAGCGGCACCCACAGCCATGGTGGTGGTGGTAACGCAAGGCAGACCGACAGGCACACCGATAATCAGGAAGATCAGGGTGTAGACGAGCAGGTTGTTGTCCTTAGGGCGGGCAATCTCAATGCTGCGGAAGAAGCCAGCGAACCAAATGACCAGAACGAACACAATGACGAGAACCAGAAGCGAAGTGCCGATCGAGCCCATGACCTTCTGGAAGTGACCACCGTCACCACCCTTGGTCACGAGAGCAGCGGTCTTACCGACGAACGACTGCTTGGCAATCTCCTCGACCAGTACGTAAGCCTTTCCACGCTTGCAGCCAGTGGTGTAGAAGACCTTGTCACCAATGTGCTTGTCCACAGCGAGCGACTCACCAGTGATAGCCGACTGGTCACAGGCGATGATCGCAGGGCCCTTGTCGACACCGACGTCATCGTCATCATCCTCACCACCGCTCTGGCGGGTCTCCTCCATGCGCCTGCGGATGGCAGTAGCCTGCGAGAGGTCCTTGTCATCGTAGCTGGCGAGCACGCGACCATCGCAAGGAACAGTCATACCGTCCTCGACGACAACAATGTCACCAGGCACGACCTCACGGGCCTCAATCTCCTTCTCCTGACCATCACGGATAACAGTAGCACGAAGAGCGATACCGGCCTTGAGCTGAGCGACAATGTCACCAGCCTGCTTCTCCTGGTACCAACCGACGAAAGCGTTGAGCATAAGAATACCAATAATCACACCAAAGTCAATCCAGTCACGCAGACCACCGGCGAGAGCGACGGCAAGCTCCATGACGTAAAGGACAGGACCACGGAAGAAACCAATAAACTTGAGGACGAGGTTCTCGTGGGGGCTCTCAAGCTCGTTGTAGCCGAACTGGCTGCGACGCTTGGTGGCCTCCGACTCCGAGATACCCTGGAAGACGTCAGTCTCGAGCCACGACGAGGGCACTTTCTGGGAGATGGCCTCCTCCTCACCGTCCTTGTTGACGCGGACCTCGCGGACCTTCCAAGGCATGAGCCAGTTGCGCTTCTTGACAATGCGCGAGCCATCATTGCCCTCTTCATCGTTCGAAGTACCCTTCTGGGCACGAATGAAGGCAACGAGCTGGCCGTACTCGTCCTGAGGAGCCTCCTTCTCCTGAGGCTCCTCGCTGTCAGCAGGAGCGTACTCCTGCTGAGGGACCTCCGCCTGGGGCTCGTAGGCCTGGTAGGTCTGCTGCTCCTGCTGAGGAGCAGTCTCCTGGTACTGAGCGTACTGGTTGTAGTTGTTCGACTGCTCGTACTGAATGTTCGTCTCACCAGCAGGGACCTGGTACTCGTTACCATCGAAGTGAGTGGGCTGCGTCACAGGGGTTTCCTGGGTGAAGGCACGGTCGGCCACCACAATGGGCGGCGGGAGTTCGGTTTGCCCGTTGTAGGACATGATAAAGATTTAACCTTGAAGGATCCAGACGCTCAGAAAATCCAAGATATCCTTAAACAAGCTCTGCGGTGCTTGTATAGTAGTCCACGGACACCGTTGGACCAAGGAGCGTCAAGGGGTAAGGGTAAGAGAAGTGTTTATCCTGGCCCTTTCTCTGTTATATAGTACTTCCCGCTTGCTTACGCTCGTTTACAGTTGCTTGGTCCTGATGCGCAGAGAGGCCGCGGGCGAATCGGTTTGGGCCCTTCGATTCTGTGTCCATTTTCGGGTGAGCTGGCACACTGGATACGCGGCACTGGTTCCGAAGGGCCGATGTACGAAACGGGCTTGGATTGGTCCAGTTGCCTAAACCGGCTTGTTTATCGGGTTCGTAGGATGTGTCATTTCACCAATGTCTCCTTTTCTGACTAATATCTAGGTCCATGCTCATGCTCAACTGAGGGTTCTACATGTGTACGCATCAGGAAAATGGCATATGCATTATTTTTTCGCATGCATACTGTTATATGCATTCCTGAGTGATATCGGTCCTGAGTTTGTCGTGCTGGAACTTTGTCATCGGGATGTCCCCGTTTTGGTCGTGCATGAGGGCTGCATGGATTACGTTATGCTGCAAGATGCGTCTCCCGCCGTTTTCGTGCGTCATGTCGCGTCTTTGCCTGGCTGTGGATCCCTGTCGTAGCTGCAGAGCTCTGCTACCAGCCTCAGAGGCGTTGCAGGACTCGCTGTTATCTTCGGTGAGGTTTCGGAGTGGTTGGTGATCGTGTTTCTTACGCGGCTCACTGCATGCGCCGATCCTTATCTGTGGCCCCTTGTTCTTCTTGTGTGTTCTGACTCGGATTGGTTGTACATCCTTATGCAGACCGCCTATACAGTATCCCCTCGTCTCCTTAGATCGCATAACCAAGGGGTCCTTGCCATCCTACGATTACATAACCAACGAGTACGCATAGCTTAACAGGCCCCTCTCTTCAGGTTGTGTAGCCAATGGCCTTTTTAAATTCGCGCCTTCTTGAAGTCCAAGCTTCGACAGACTGGCATTTTCGTGGCTGTGAATTTGAAAAGGTGCTCTGAAGTCAGGCACTTTAACATCTGTCTTCTCGCGGTGGTGGTAAGGTCGCGCTGAGACCTCCATGAGACTTCAGTTTTGGCTGCTCGTGTTCGCGCAAGCTCTTTTCGTGCAAGGGCTACACGTGCTGCACCGCCGCGAAGCGTACCAACAGGCTGTCTCATCGGAGGTATCCCGCCATCATGAAGGCCAGGTACGCGCACCTGCTGTCTGACTTTTTTTGCAGAATCATAGCCCACGTGCGGATCCACCAGGCTCGTATCTTGCATCTTTCCCCATTCGCGATGGTGCACAGATGGCCATGTACTGGACAAAGTCTGTGGATCCGAATCAAACGAAGCATGCGATCATCGCCATCCATGGAAGTCACCGCGATGCCGATAATTATTGGTCTGTGATGACTGCTACGATCACGGCACAAATCCAGGCGAACAATCCACATGTCGATCGCCATGCCATCATTGCCGCGCCACTGTTTTATTCGACCAAACTCAACAGTGGAGAGTACACCAGCTCACAGCTAGCCTGGGACGACATCAATGCCTGGCAAGCTGGAGAGCCCTCCAATCACCCCGAAGGCGCTGACATTTCGTCATTTGAGGTGATCGAAAAGCTTATCGCCCATTTTTCGGACAAGTCACTCTTTCCGCAGATGCAGAATATCACTGTGGCTGGTCACAGTGGTGGTGCACAAGTGTCTGGACGCCTGGCGGCCGTCATGTCGCAAATGCCCGATGTGCATGTTCGCTTTGTGGTGGCCGATCCTAGTTCCAATGTATATTACACGCGCGATCGACCTGTCACGGACCCATCCATCGTTGACAAAGACCATTGTGATCTTTACAATACATGGCGGTATGGATTCGATGACTTTGATATCAAGCCTTATGCAGGACAGGAGCCGCAAGTCTATTTCCGCAATTATGCTTCTCGCGATGTGGTCAACCTTGCAGGTCTCTTTGATATTGAAAACAATGGCGACCAGGTTTGCATGGCACTGCTCCAAGGCGGCACTCAAAGAATTCAACGCAACTTGGCCTTTTGGAAGTACATTAATCTGTTGGGCGGTACAGGCCTCGATGTGTCATCATACCCCGGTAACTTTTCTCAGGTTCCGAATTGGAAGCATTACTTACAAGGTCCCTTCCGTCCCCGCATGATTGTCGCGGGCAAGTGGTCACACGATGTACAGATATTTGGAAGTCAGGAAGGCGTATCCGCTTTATTTGATACCAACTTAATACCGAGCTGGCATCCCGGTGATTCGCCCTTGTTGCCCATCACTAGCAATATCTCCGACGCAAGCCCTTTTACTCCCTCTGGATCATCCATGCTTCAACCCGTGCCTCTGCTTGTCTATTTTTCTTTGTGTATGATCCCTCTTTTTTCTCTTGGTTTTGTTGCCTTGTTATAGTACTCTCTTTACCTAGCTGTGAATTGAAGACATTCCAGACTACCTCATACCTGCTGGGTATTGCGCCCAAGCTACGAAACTTGAGCGGAATGACAGGTGTTTGGAGGCTACGCCATACCCATATCCATGCCTTCGCCACCACCCGCCATGGCCATGTTCTGAGCCTGTGGCGCTGTCCCCATACTTTGGTCCGCACGTTTGGCAGACACAACATCGTCCACACGGAGAAGAAGGGAGGCCGACTAGAAGGTTAGACACTTAGACGTACCTCAATGGCTGTTTTGAGAATCTGAATCTTCACAGAGGCAGACTCAAAGAGACCGTATTGCTTCATTTCCACAATACGACCCGTGTTTCCATCCACACCATACGTATGTTCGCCATTCGCATGACGAGCGCGAAGCTGTGTCAACGTCTTGATCGGATTGCCACCACAGTTTTGGATGAGTGTGCGGGGAATGACTTCCATGGCGTCTGCCACGGCATGCACAGCCGCCACTTCCACGCCTTCCATCGACTTGCCCGCATATTGAGCCAGGCCCACAGAGATGGCCATCTCCGTAGCACCACCGCCCGGCGCCAGCATCGGGTGGAACACAATATTGCGGGCCACAGACATGGCGTCTGCCAAGTTACGGTCAATCTCATTGAGGATATCTTTCGAAGGACCACGCAGAAGAATCGTGCAAGCCTTGTTCTCCTTGCACTGGTCCAGGAAGGTAAAGTAACTAGGGGTTAGCATATTTCACGTACTCGTCTCCCATCTTCTCGATGTGGAAAAGGCCACAGCGAGTGCCAATATCGCTTTCGCGCAGATCATCGACGCGGTTCACAATCTGAGCGCCTGTGGCACGAGCGATACGGTTGTTGTCCGACTTGCGGACGCGGCGAATGCAGGTGACGTTCGCCTTCATCAAAAAGTGCTGCGCGAGATCCGACACACCCTTTTCTGTGAAGACAAGGTCCGGCTTGAACTTCAGAATCTTGTCGCACATGTGCTTCACCTGTTCCTCCTCGATCTCAAGGATTCGGCTCCAATCCTCCTCGCGAGTAATTTCAATGTTCGTTTGTGACTCACCCTTCTTGTACTCCAGCGAACAGTCCAGCAAAATAATACGGGGGTTCTCGATACGCCGGCGCATTTTCGGATGGGTCACGTCCTTGTTGAGCATCACACCATCCAAAACGTAACTGTCCTCGATCTCTCCACCAGGCACCTTCTCGACGCGAGCGTACCGCTTCAGGTCCACCGTCACTGCCGGCGAGGATTTCGCATCAGCCGAACGGGGAACCGTCGTATCAATACTAGCCACCGTACGGACGGCTTTCAGAGCGAGGCGGCACATAAGGTCGGACCAGCGCGAGACGAACTTGGTGCCGATGGATGTCTTGATCAGGGCCAGCATTTCTTCGTCCTTGTCGACGTTGACAGGCACTGAGATCGAGTCAATAATCTGCAGAGCATGCGAAAGCGCCTTTTTGTAGGCAGAAATGATCACCACCGGGTGCATGTTCCGTTCGAGCAGCGGCAGAGAGTGAGCAAGGACTTCGCCGGCAAGAATGATGACGCTGGTTGTACCGTCTCCGACCTCTTCGTCCTGTGCACGGCTCAGCTCAATCATGCTCTTTGCAGCTGGATGGGCCACCTCAATTTCACGGAGGATGGCATGCCCATCGTTGGTAAGAAGAATGCCGCCCATGGGGTCAAGGATCATTTTCAGCATAGCCTTGGGGCCCAAGCATGTACGGATCACATCTGCCACCGTCTTGGAAGCTGTGATATTCGAGATTTGAGCCTTGCGTCCTGACTGACGCTCAGGTCCGGTGTTCACGACAAAGACAGGCTGCTGCGCGGCCATCTTCCAGGTGTGCGGCAGTGATGCTGCGACGCGGCGGCGCTTTCTTTGGCAGACCACGTGGCAACACGTGATCTGTCGTGCCACCGCGGCATGCATACGCGCATCCCATTAGTCACCATTAGCGTGACGAACATTCCGGTCGCCCCGGGATTCGCGCGCCAGTGAACGCGTCACTTTGACCACGCGTTGTCTTTCTCCCTTCCCTTGCCAAGGTGCTGGACCGCCATGCCGCTGCTCGGCAAGAAGAAGCTGGGCAAGCCAACTTCATCAGACTTTGCCGCATCGGCTCGGTCTGATGTCAAGCAAAGTACCAAGCAAGCTACAGAAAAAGCCCAGGCCAGCGAAAGTCTCTCTCCCAAGACCGACGCGCCTATGCAGGAGGATCTGAGCAACGTGAAGAAGGCTGCTCCCTCCGCCGTGGCTGCCTCGGCACCATCGACCCCTAGCAAGGCTAGCGCCGTTCCTTCTTCAGCACCCACCCTGCCAGAGTCGACGTCGTCACACGCTCGTTCTCACTCCTTTGACTTGCGCCGTAAGCTGCGCATGCCTAGCAATCGGAATCTGGGCAACAAGTCCCCGTTCGGCTTCCGGCGCGTCCGCACTGGTACCGATACGCTGACCACCTCGGAGGACACTGCGACAGCCGAGGCCGAACAGGCTGCGACACCCGAGACGTCGAAGGCCAAAGCGCCAGGCCCGCCAGGTGGCTTTAGTTTGCCCATGAACTCGAGTTCTCTGTCTCTTCGGCCGTTCCGATCAAAGGACTCGGCCCCCCAGACGCCCAAACGCGGCGCCAAAGGCAAGGAAAAGGCACGTGAGGATGACACTGTGCCTCCTGTGCCCATGATCGACCCTGAGCGCTTCCCCAACCTGGCATCCAAGACGCCCCAGGCGGCGCCTCGTGACACCAACACGCTGTCGGATGACAAGCTAGAGGTGGTGCTCTTGCCTCGGTTCCCCACCTCGGGGGTGCCAGCCACGCCCTCTGCTAGCTCTCAGCGTGCGGTGACCAGCCCTGTGTACAGTGAATTGAGCCGGACTTCGCCCCATGTACCATTCACTGGCGGCCCTGCGCCGTCCATTTCTGGAGCTGGCTTGAATCTTTCCACGTTCAGCTCCCCCACGTCGCCTCCTGCAGCCCGACCGGAAATGTCGCCCACCAGCTCACGCTTGCCTCCGTACCTCATGGAAACGCTGTCTCTTGAGCCCAGCAAGCGCATACTCACGCTGCAGTCGTCGTCCATTGAGGCAGAGGAACGGGACGCGTCTGTGTTGGCATCTGCGTACAAGGAGCAGGCTACACCCGTCAAGGACGCGTCTGTGTCGGCACGCGGGAACAAGGAGCAGACCACACCTTGGCAGGGCCCGTCCGAGGCCGATACAAGTGGCCTCGCGGGCTTTATGCCGCCCAAAGTCAACCCTTTGTCCTACCTTTTTGGCTCGAAGGACAGTAAGAGTGGCGGTGCTGATGAGTCCACTGCCACTATGATTCAACGTTCGGAGGAACCTGACCTCGCGAATGAGGATGAAGAAAGCATCGATGGCACTCAAATGTCGCATGCAGCCACCGTCATGTACGATGCGGACGACTTTCTTGACGCGAACTCGGCCGTCGAGGCCCATGATGCGGAGGACACGTGGTATGACCCCTCGGACAAGGAGGCAGGCCGTGCTGCCCGCTCCTCGCAGGCGTTCCGCCAGATGCCAGGCTCGGTGCCCTCTGACTTTGGCCATACGGAGCAGCCTGCCTCGTTGACGGCCGCGGCCGCTCTGAAGGAAACTCTGCCTGTCGTGCATGAGGACGAGAATTCAGTGCGTGCTCCTAGTAGCGACCCGCTGAACAAGGCGCTGCCTGTTCCCGCGGCCGTGGAGGAACCCAAGCTTGCCACACCTGCTGCGGAGCCGGTGGACGAGGAAGCGTTGACTAGCTCCATGGGTGACGAAACAACCACCGAGCCCCAGCAAGAGACCAAGCCCACCTTGCTTGGATCGCTGAGCGATGCTATCACCACGGCAGCCAGTGCTAGTAGTGCAGGCATTGCCATGCTAGTTGGTCAGCGGGACAAGACGCCGGGGCCCGAGGCCAAACCGGTGGCGGACGCTGAAACGCCGTCTTCTGCCTCGCCTTTGTCCATGGTCAAGCCGCCTGTGCCCCCGCGCATGCGTCCGCTGATGTCTCCCACAGAGAACGAGTCGGACACTGTGCCCGCCGTCGCAGACGCTGAGCCCGAGTCTAAGGAGGAGCCTGCGAGTGATAACATTGTGCCGGTGGTGCCGCTGTCCCTGCCCTCCAAATCTGCGACGCCGGCGAGCGAGATGCCTCTGCCTCCTGTGCCTACCAACACGGAGGAGGCGGCCCCTGCGACAACGGAGCCGGGCGTAGAGCAGGCTATGGAGGAAGGCCACGCCGTTTCGTCGGGTCCATTGGCGGAGGACTCGGAGACCGGTGTGAGTACGGCGCCCGTGGCGGTCCACGAGCCTGCGCTCGAGCAGCCGGCCCCTGTTTCCAACGACGAAGACGCCAAGCCCTTGGATCTTACGACCGAGCAAGCCGATGTGCTCGCAGCGAAGCCTGCGCCAGAGAGCCAGCTTACGGAGCCCGTGTCTGAGCGCGACACGGAGGCTGTGACGGAGCTTAGCTCTCCCTCGAACGTGGTGGCAGCGTCTGTGCCCGAGCCCACGGCGGAGCCCGCGACCGAGCCTGCCTTGGAACCTGCTCTGCCGGTCGTGACCGAGCCGAGTACGGCGCCTGTGTCCGAGGAGCCTACCACCGCCCCTGCCCCGGCGGCAGAAAGCAACGAGACAGAAGCACCGCCTATCGCTCCCACCCCTTTGGCCGAGGCTGCGCCCTCTGACGAGGCCCATGTACCGGCTGAACCCAGTGAGTCCGCGCCTGCCAAGGTGCCTGTGGCCCAGCCTGTGCCGTTCCCGGCTTCGAGTCAAGGCACTTTCGCCTGGGCTCCAGCGCCGTCGTTTACGAAAGAGAGCCGTCTGCCTCAGCTGCCGCCCGTCCTAGGCAGCGTGCCTGACGTGCCACTGAAAGACGAGCCGCTCGAGGCATCCACCGAGGCGCCCTTGCCCACGGTCCCTGCGAAGCTTCCGCCGACCTTGGAACCTGCGGCGGACGAGGCGGCGCCCACGCCTGCCCCGCTGGTGTCTGAGCCGGCAGCGCCGAAAGAGCCTAACGTCGCAGAGTCGACGGCCGACGAGTCGAGCCACCGTGGCATAAAGCGCCTTAGCAACGTGCTAAGCGGCGGTCTTCTTTCCTCGGCCGCGCTCCCTGCCTTTTTGCGCAAGAAGGACGAGCCAGCTTCGCAGGACGAACAAGCTGACAAGGAAGCTGCGCCGCCCGCTCTGCCTGAAAAGCCCCGGGATTCTATGCTTGTGCCCGAGCCCGAGCCCGAGCCTGTATCGGCACCCACGGTGCCTGCGGTCTCGGAGCCTGCCACAGAGGCACCTGCGGCGCCGATCCCTGAGGACGTATCGGCCCGTGAGCCGCCCGCCTCGGCGCCTGCTGTCGCGAATGTGGGCCTGCCATGGAGCTATGTGGCGCCGACGAGGCCGGCGCCTGAGTCCGAGGCCGACGAATCGGCGCGTGTGCCTGCGACGCAGCCCTCTGTGCCTCTGGCACCTGTGGCGACCGAGCAGCTGATGGCGTCGGAGCCCGAGTCCGAGGCCGACGAATCGGCGCGTGTGCCTGCGACGCAGCCCTCTGTGCCTCTGGCGCCTGTGGCGACCGAGCAGCTGATGGCGTCGGAGCCCGTGTCCGAACCTGTGCACGAAACCACCGCCGATGTGGTCAAGTGGCAGCAGCCCGTGTGGCCTGTGGCTGCGCGCGAAGAGGCGCCTCTGCCCGATACGCCCGCTGACACGTCGGCGAGCCAGGGTCCGCTGCCATGGAACTTGGCCACCACCTCGTTTTTGCCCTCGGCCCAGACGCGCTTCTTTGAGTCGGAGCATCAGCTTCCGCATTGGCACGCGCCCACCGAGTCTGCCACAGGCGCGCGCGCGCCGGTGGATGGCGCATGGTCTCTGCCCAAGCTTGCGTCAGAGCCTGTGGTCGCGCCTGACGCGGTGGACGAGGAGCCGGATATGGACTGGGACCTGGAGCAGCCCTCGCGTCGGTATGCCACGGATGTGGAGGGGCCACCGGCGGAGCGCGAGCCACCCTTTTTGCAAACGGTGCCGGAAGAGCAGGGCGAGGCGCCTGCTGACACCACGGTGCCGGAGGCGGAGGACCGCGACACGGCCGACCCCAGCTACGGTCGTACGGAGGAGGACGTGAAGCCCGCGCCTGCGCTCCGTGGCAAGGGCGTATATGATCCCGAGATGCTGAACCACTTTATGCACGCGATGGACGAGAGCGACTATGGCCGTGCGGTGCACCGCGCTTCGACGCTCGGCGTGCCGCTGGAAGAGATTCCCTCTGACACGCCGGCGCCAGCGACGCAGAGCGCAAACGAGCCGCCGCGTCCTAGTGAGCTGTTTGCTGGCAAGGGCGTGCGTTGGGACTCGCCGGACTGGCTGCGATCGCGTTTGCACAAGGTCGAGGGCCCGTCGCAGCAAGACTTCCAGGCCTTTTTGAAGAAGCGTCGCCAGATTGTGCCCGCGTTTGTATGGCGCGATGCCGAGTCGTCCTTGGAAGACACAAAGGCGTTGGAGGCATCCAAAACGCCCCAGGTGACGACCGAGGACGAGGCGCCTACGACGGCCACCACCTCGTCGCTGCTGGCCGACTGGGAACAGAACGAGTCCCAGCCGGCTGATGCGCGTTTCAGCAAGTTGCTTCTGCCGGCCGACTCGTACCTGCTGTCTGACTCGGAGCCCATCGATACCAGTCTGCTCAGCCTCGAGCAGCTGGAAAAGTCGTACCAGGGCAAAGCGCGCTCGCCTGACCCGGCGTGGGGCGGCGCCCCTACTCTTGCGCCCCCTGCCGAGGATGTACCGCCCGCCGTGCCGCCCAAGTCGCACCTGGGCCACGGACCGCTGCGCACCACGCAAGCGGCTTCGATGCCGGCTTCGCCCGCTCGCCAGCCTGATGTGGAACTTGCGCAGCATCTCGAGCAGGCTCGGCGGCGTCAGGCGGCGCAGTACGAGCAGTACGACCGCGAACAGGCGCGCCTGCAGCAACGCGTTTCGGTGATGCCGCCTCCGAACGACGGTCATGAGTTTTATGACGAGTTTGGTGGTACGCGTCCTTTGTACGAAATGGAAGGACGTGTGCCGGAGGAGGCGCGGCCTACTGCGGCGCCCCCTCCGCCCGAGCCGGACTATGAATCGGCGACGCCGACGTACCCGGCGCATGGTCCCCACGACGTGCCGCCGTCGCAAGCCGACCAGGGCTACCATGGCGCAGCCTATGCGCACGCGGGCTACCCGCAAAGCTATGCTCAGCCTGACTATGCGTCCCAGGGATTCACACAGCCTGGGCACGGACGGCAAGGTTATGCGGAGCAGGGCTATCCACAGCCAGGCTACGCGCCGCAAGGGTACGCACCCCAGGGGTATGCGCCTCAAGGCTACGGCCCGCACTATGGCTATGCGGACCCCCAGTATGCCCAGTATGGCTATCCCTCGCAGCAGGAGATACATGCATCGTATGCGCAGCCCCCCCATGGATGGGACGCGTACGGCCATCCCAATGCGTACCCGTCGGCGTACCCTGACCCCAACCCACCGGTGGATGTGTACGGTGCCTCGCAGGCCTCCATGCCCAGTCCGATGGATGCGACGCAGCCGCGTGTAGCGCCATCGGTGTCGCTGACGCCGCTCTCGCGGCTGGGCATCCCCCCTGCCCACCAATTTAGCGACTCACCCTTCCCCACGGCGACGTCAGGACCTTTGTCAGTCGGTCGCGACCCCATGGACATGCCGTTCAAGCCGCCGACGCCCAAGAAGGGCAGCCCCTTCCGTCAGGGCGCCTCGCCGGCCTCGCTGCCCGGTGATGTGCCCGTGGCTCCTCGACACCACGGCTATGCATCCAGTGCACGCTCCGCGCAGTTTGGCCGATCCACGCACCGCTCCCGCGCGTCGGGCTCGCGCTCGGGGTGGAACGCGCTGCTGAACGCGGACTTGTACCGCTCTTCGTAGCGACCGACGTAGTTTAGTCATCCAGTCTCTTGTCTCTCGACCATGCAGCGACGGAGCGCACGGGCGGCGCGTGTCGCCTACAAGGACGAGTCGGACGCGTCCGAGTGGGAAGGGAACGATGAGTCGTCCGACTACGATCCCTCGGATGTGGTGTCGGAGGACTGGGAGGTCGATACGAAGGATCAGGCGCTTATGGTGAAGCACGAGCCACAAGTGTCCTTCGACGCGCCGGCTTTGCCTGTGAAAAAGCGTGCGCGCTCCTACTCGGGCTCAGATACGGACAGCGATGTACCGCTCGCGGATCGCGTGCGAGCGCGGCGCAAAGCGCCCAAACCTAAATTGACGCGCGTATGTATGCGCCACTGACGCCACAGTTTCAGCGAGCGGTGGCCACACTGAATGCCATGCATCCCGAACTGGAGGGCGTATGGGAGGCACTAGCTACGATGCGTCGCCAGCGTGGAAGTAGGCTGCCCAAGGCGGAGCAACCTGAAGGCATTGCCGCCACTTTACTGCCGTTTCAGCTCGAGGGACTGCAGTGGCTGCAGTCGCAGGAGAAGAGCCTCTGGCGCGGCGGGCTGCTCGCCGACGAAATGGGTATGGGCAAGACCCTTCAGATGATCAGTTTGCTCGTCTCCGATCCGCAGCGGCCCACGCTGGTTGTGGCGCCCACCGTGGCCATTCTCCAATGGCGCCACGAAGTCCAAAAGTTCGCCCCCTCGCTCAACGTGACCGTGTGGCATGGGGCGCAGCGTACCAGCGATACGGCCGAGCTAGCTTCGATGGATGTGGTGCTCACATCCTACGCGGTGTTAGAGAGCACGTTTCGGCGCGAAAAGTACGGCGTCACACGTCGTGGACGTCGTGTGCATGAGCCGAGTCCTCTGCATGGGATATCTTGGCGACGCATCATCTTGGACGAGGCCCATCACATCAAGGAGCGGACGTCCAACACGGCCCGCAGTGCCTTTGCTTTGAAAAGCGACTACAAGTGGTGCCTTAGTGGCACACCCCTACAGAATCGCGTCGGCGAGCTGTATTCCATGATCCGCTTCCTGGGCGGCGATCCCTTTGCATACTACTACTGCCGGCAGTGCCCCTGCAAATCGGCCACATGGTCGTTTCACAACAACAGCGTTTGTGTGCACTGTGGGCACAAACCCATGGTTCATCTGAGCTTTTGGAATTTCATGATCCTGCGGCCCATTCAGCGCGACGGCTTCGAAGAGGGCGAGGGCGAAGAGGCCTTTGTGCGCCTGCGCCTGCTCCTCGACTGCATCATGCTTCGGCGCACCAAGCTAGAGCGGGCCGACGATATGGGCCTGCCCCCACGCACTATCGAGGTGCGACGCGATCTGTTCAGTCCAGAAGAAGAGGATCTATACCGCAGTCTGTACACATCTACCACGCGCAAGTTTAGCACCTTCTTGGACCAGGGCACCGTGCTGAACAACTACAGCAACATTTTCACGCTGCTTACGCGCATGCGCCAAATGTCCAACCACCCCGATCTGGTGCTGCGCTCGCATACTCGATCGAATGTGGATCTGCTGGGCGAGGTGGACGAGGTGCATGTGTGCAAGCTGTGCCTGGAGGAGGCCGAAGACGCGATCCTTTCGCGCTGCCGCCATGTGTTCTGCCGCGCTTGCATTACGCAATACCTACAAAGTTTCGAGGGCGATGTGGATGCGGAGCTGCGGCACGACGATACGACGCCCGACTGCCCGTACTGCCATGCGACGCTGTCCATCGATTTGGATGCGCCGGCGCTGGAACCGCCGTGCCCCATTCCCACGCCAGGCAACCCCAAGCGGCAGGGTATCTTGTCGCGCTTGGACCTGACGCACTGGCGCTCGAGCACCAAGATCGAGGCGTTGGTCGAAGAACTGACCAAGCTGCGTGAGCTACCGGACCGCTCTATCAAAAGCCTGGTGTTTAGCCAGTTTGTCAACTTCCTCGACCTCATCGCTTTTCGTCTGCAGCGTGCAGGCTTCCGCATATGCCGCCTGGAAGGAAATATGACGCCCGAGGCGCGGGACCGCACGATCCGGCATTTTATGGAGAACCCTGGCGTGAGCGTGTTTCTCGTATCGCTCAAAGCTGGTGGTGTGGCTTTAAATCTCACCGAGGCATCGCGCGTGTATTTGATGGATCCCTGGTGGAACCCTGCGGTGGAGGTACAGGCCATGGACCGCATCCACCGGCTGGGCCAGCACCGACCCATTGTGGGTACGTACATGAGACTGACTTGGTGAAACGCATGGTGATTGAGAACAGTATCGAGAGCCGCATTATTGAGCTACAGAACAAGAAGAGTGCGTACGATCTACTCACACAGGCGCCATGATTGATGCAGCCATTGGCAATGACGACGCGGCCATGGGTCGGCTCAGTGTGGACGACCTGCGGTTCTTATTCACCATGTAAAGCACATAGATACATCCGACGTCAATTGCAAGTCACTCTGCAGCTCCCACGGCGGACTCGCTCCCACGGCTGCGCGCAGCGCCATCCACGTTGCCATGGCATCCGCACGCGCCAACGCCGCATACAGCGCCACGCCTTTGTCGCGAATTGCGCGCGGCTGGCGCCGATCGAGTGTATCGAGGCACAGAGGATCGGTCAAGACAGCCCACACCGCTGCACTCTCCACTGTCTCCCCGGCCGCTGCGATGAAGCGGGCAAGCGCCTGGAGAACGGCTTGCAGTAGCTCGGACAGCGATCCATGCGCCTCCAAGAGACGCACCGCGCGCTGGCGGGTCGACCCTAAGGGCGCACCCGAGCGGGGACCTTCCAGACGCGCCTCGTGGGGCCGGCGCACCTCTTGCAGCGTCTTCCACAGCTTTTGCCAACGCGGCCAGGCCTCTTTTACGATTCGCTTCCCGTACACGTCCGGCACATGCTCGCCTAGGACGCCCACCAGCCTGGTGGCTCGGCACCATACGTAATACTCTGACTCGGTCGCCCTGCCCACCGTGGCGGCGCTCTGCCCCAGTCGCGCGAGGACCAAAGGCCAAGCCTGCTCCAACACAGGGTACAGCTCCGCGGTGCATCCCTGGGGCGCCAGCAAACAGATCCCATCGGATAACATGTCGAGCGCTCGGGCACGAATCTGTGCGCTGCCATGACTCAAAAACGGCACACAGCGACGTAGAATCTGGGCCACGATTTTTTGTAGGCGGTCCGGCTCGGGATTTGGATCCTCGTCACCAGGGTGTGCCACGGGCGTGTCCTGAGCGCTCTCGTCGTTGCCTGCGAGCCACGCCTCCCACACGTTTAACGCAGAGGCACTTGCCGGCTCCCTCGTACGTTGGGTGCTGAGCCTAGGAGGAACGAGCACATGCAGCAATTTGGCGAGCACAGCAAGCAGGCCATCGCACACATCGTCGTACCCATGAAAGTGGTCCAACGCGGTCAATACCTCATCGATAGAGTCTTCGACCAGAGGCACGGCTTCCACGCCCAGCATTTGAATGACCTGCACCAGCACCCATGGCGCCGCACGAGCACTCAGCAACGCGGCCGAGGAACGCTGCGGCTGCCAGCATGTGACGGCCAGACCCGCTTGAAGCTCCATGCGCAGGCCAGCCACAAGCCGGTGACTCGCGGCGCCCAGAATGTAGTCGGTGTGATGCAGCACGCAACTTTGTATGGTGGGGTAGGCACACGCATCGGACAATTGCTCCAGCGTGTATTGCGCAGCTTGACGCACCGTCTCGTCCTGGCGGCCCAGCGCGCTGAGAACGGGGTATAGTAGATGGAGCAGCAAAGGACGGCAGGACACACCCAGCAGGGAGGCTGCCGACCCTGCAAGCAGCAGCAAAAAGGCATCGCATTGGTCGCGCAAGGCCAAACATCTTTGTTCTCGTTGGGCCAAGCTTTGGACGCCGCGCCGCGCGTCCAGTTTGGCATGTTCCACAAACGACACGTCCAACGCAGGGCCTGCTTCCACGCTCAGCGGGGTATCTTGGGCAGGGGAGAGCCCACGCACGAGCTGAATGTCTTTTGGCCCCACATCTTTGCGCACCATGTCTTGGTCCGACGGCGTTGGTTCATGCGCTTGCTCCGCTTCCCGTTCCCATACACTCTGCACCTCCAGAATGATACAACGTGCGAGCGAATGCATCGTTTTGCGCAGCGGTCGAGCGGCTGGCTGCGAGGCCCAGGAGACCATTGCAGGCTCGGTCCACGTCGCACTGGCGCCAAGCAGCAGCTCGTGCGTCGCCCACATGTGCGCCAACGAGACGGCCCACGCTCCATCCGCCCGCAGCGTGGAGGCCGTGCGGAACATGTGCAATGGCACAGCAAACGCTTCCTTGAACCGAGGTACAGTACCTTGGCGAACAGCCTGAGAAAGAAGCTGCTCGAGGGCCTGACCCATATCGAACCACATTTGACCCATGGCGATCATGGATGAGGCCTCCAGTTGTGTCAACGAAGGCTGAATATGCGGCATTGTATCCGCCATGCTAAGAAGCGGATGTTCATGCGCACCCACCATGTGGGCCCAGGCCTCGGCCCACTGCTCGACCTCTCCGTCTGGCGACAGGATATGCAGCAAGCCAGCCTGCGGTGCCTGCAGCTGTTCCGAGCACAACTCCATCGACAAGACGGACGCACAGGTCGCCACGCGATAAGCGTGTCGTTGCACCGCAGTATCTTGAACTTGACCAAGTAGGGCAGGCAGCATGCTCAGGGATTCGGTCATGATGGCTTGCAGACTTGGCAACGTGCGTGATCCCAGCTGTTGGAGGCACATGCGGGCAGTGCTGCACACCATTTTGACATGCCGACCATGCGCCAAGTCCACCAAGGTTTGCGTGAGAATGCGGCGCACATCCACCGTGGCCTCCTCGTCTGCCCAGGAGAGAGTATCCCACGAGCAAGCGAGCAGCGCATGGGACCACCGCGCCAAGGCGTATTGGACGTTGGCTTCGTCACGCTCCGCCGTATTTGCCATGGTCACAATAGCCACACGCACCGGCTGTATCGTTTGATCAAGCCAGGATTGTCCTGGCTCTTCGTCCACGGATGTGAGCGATGTGCTGACAGACCCTGCTTCGCTGGCCGTCTCCGTGCCAGGGTCTGACGCTGGCTGGGCAGGCAGCTCTACATCTGCTGAGCCCAAATGCAACAAAGAAAAGTCCTCGAGACAGCTGGGCAGTGATACATCGTCGGTCGTCGGCATCACACGCATCGATGCCGTACACTCGTCCCGCAAGCACATGGTCCACATGGCGGAGAGCAACGTGACAGCACGCGCAACGACGGCGGAGGATGTGCGACTAATGATCACTTTGACCAACGAGCTAGAGATCCCAGGAAGAACAGCTCGTAAACGCTCTGATCCGGCCATCGTAGCGGCATCCACCGGCCCAGCGCGAGGTATGGGTATCTCTTCCAGGGCCTCTGCCATTGGTGCCTCTGTGCATCCCGCCATCCATGTCAATGCCACCACACTCGCCACGTCCAGCGCGGAGAGGCGAAGGGAGACCGAATTCTTTGCTTGCTTCGCTGTGTCCATGGCCATTTTCAGCAGGTGAGCCAGGGCGCCTGTGCAGGCATTGCTGTCGCGGGCAGCCGCCGTATGCTCGTGGGTGGGGTATACTTGCTGGTCATTTTCCTCCTCATCTAGCATGGGAAGATCGGAGACACCGTCCCATTCCCATTCGGCATCTTGTGAGTCCGTTCCATGCTCCGATCTGCGCGGCCGCAGCAAAGCGACCAGGAAAGTTAGTATGGCCAGGCGTGTTTCGTCGCTGTTGGGATGAGTGGGTGTATGAAGTCCCCCACTGAGGGCCATCACACCAAGAAAGACAAGCTGCTCCCACACCTTCCAATCCGCCGACTGCTCCCAACGTGTCGCATGAGGCGCGTGCTGTTGTACATGGCTCTTTGTCCAACAGGCCCACCAGTCGCGCGCCAACACAGTCAAAATAAGAAACACAAGCTCACGCGCGCGGTCTGGCAAGGCAAAAAGACCTGCCTCACGCACTCGGAGGAGCTGCGATACAGGGTAGAATATATAATGCAGCAGGGCCGGGGACAAGGGGCCGGGGAGTGTGGTCAGGGGACGATGCAAGTCTTGCAGTGTGCAAACCAGCTCTGGTGCATCCAGCGGCCCTTTTGAGAGAGATAAAAGTTTCACACAGATAGGCCGCAGGACCTGGAAGGACGCCTTGGAGGCATCTCTCGATGCGCCCGCAGCCATCAGCCGTGATAGGGCATGGGAGGACAGTGCGTTGGAAGATCGTCACGTACGCACGTGGCACCACGTGCCAGAGTCTACACGCTCCCGGCGCGCGTCTGTCACGGCGTCCATTTCCTGCCATGTCGAACGTGGAGATCGCCGAAGACGAGGCCTCGGCCAACATGGCCATTATTTCGAATGAGGTATGTATGCATGTTTATCTTACCACACAAGGAGTACAAAAGTGCGTTGTCACAGGAATGCGCGAGCTAACAAGCAGTCTGGAAGAAGAATTCGCCGTTCTTGTATGACATGGTGATCACGCACGCTCTCGAGTGGCCCACCCTCACGATGCAGTGGATGCCTGACAAGGAGGTGTTTGCTGACAAGGGATTTACGCGTCATCGTTTCCTCCTAGGTACACACACCTCCGGTCAGGACAACAATTTCCTGCAAATTGCTACTGTGAATTTGCCCAACACGGAGGGGCAAGGCCTTGAGGCAAAGCTAGATATCAAGGACTATGATGAAGAGAGAGGAGGTACGTGGCGCAAAATTGATACCAGAAATTGGCTCCTACTCGTCAGCATCGACGCGCGTCCAGGTGACGCAGCGCATCAACCATGAGGGCGAGGTCAATCGCGCTCGGTACTGCCCTCAGAACTGTGACCTGATTGCTACACGTGCCGTTAGTGGCCTTTCATATGTGTTTGACCGCACCAAGCACAGCAACCAGCCGGACAGCGACGGAAAGTGCCGTCCGGATATCGTGCTGCGAGGCCAGACGCGGGAGGGCTACGGTCTCTCCTGGAACCCCATTCGTCAGGGCCACATTCTTTGTGCGTCGGAAGATACAACTGTGTGCCACTGGTTCGTACTCCTCACTCACGCCCAGGGACATCAACGCATACCAAAAGGAGACGAAAACCATTGATCCCGTCCGGACGTATCGCGGTCATTCGGCGATCGTGGAAGATGTGGCCTGGCACAACCACCACGAGCACCTATTTGCGTCCGTGGGCGACGACCGCCAGATGCTGCTCTGGGATACGCGTGACTCGGGTGAGGCGCCCAAGTACCGCGTCGAGGCGCACCAGGGCGAGGTCAACGCTGTTGCTTTCAGCCCAGCGAGTGAGTACATCATTGCCACGGCCTCTAGCGACAAGACCGTTGGCCTATGGGACCTTCGTAACCTGAGTGTGCACCTGCACTCGCTCGAGGCCCACAAAGATGAAGTGCTGCAGTTGGCCTGGTCGCCGCACCATGAGACCGTTCTTTGCTCTGCGTCTGCTGACCGCCGCGTCAACGTGTGGGACCTGAGCCGCATCGGCGAAGAGCAAACGGCGGAGGACGCTGAGGACGGCCCGGCCGAGCTCTTGTTCGTGCATGGCGGCCACACCAGCCGGCCGACGGACCTGACTTGGAGTCCTCAGGACCCATGGAAGGTGGCGACAGCCGCCGAAGACAACATTGTAATGGTATGGCAGCCCGCTCGCTCCATTGTGGAGCCTGTCGAGGTCGAGCCCGATGCAGCGGAGCTGGAGTAGAGCTAGCATGTACGATCACTTTATACACACCTACATTGTACTCCCTACACACGTCCCACTACGCTTGGCTGTTGACCTCGATGCCATGGCGTTTTTTGGCCTGACGGGTAGTCGTCGGGAGCTGTACGTACATTGTGTGATTAACATCGTAGACGGCCAAACAGACGCCATGCTTTCGTGGTTCTGATCATTATTTTCAGCATCCTGGTCCCACCGCTCGCCGTCTTCCTTCGTTTCGGGATCGGTGTAGACTTCTTTCTCAATATCCTACTCACGATTGCTGGGTATTTCCCTGGACATGTACGTGCCATGTGTACTGACGGGCAGATTCATAACTTTTTCGTCCAAGTATGTGAATGCTACCGTACTAACATCTCAGCGTGTCCGTGACAATAGTCTAAGGCCCGATCGTACCCCCGCATGGCTCCGCAAGGCTGGGCTTGTGGAACAGCAGCGCGGTGTGGCGAAAGATCGGAAGTGGGCCGATCGATACATCAATCCTTCTCGCCCTGTCCAGTACGATGAAGATGGTCTCCCTCATTATCTCGACGAAGACGATATCGAGGAAACTGGTCGTGATCCCGATGCCTTGGTGGAGCCTGACCAATACTTCCAGAGGGACAGGCAACGCCGCATCTGCACGCCAAAGCAACGCGTGGATCATGAATCAGAAGAGTTTTTCCCATCCACCTCAGCGTCCACTCCCATGGACTCGTCCAGCGTTCCTCCACGCGCGTCGAAGAGTTTCGCTGCTCGCACGAAGCGGTTCTTTGGCATGCACGGTGGCACGAGCTCTGCGTCTGATACCTATCCAGAGCATATGAACCGCCATTCTCGCATTAGCAATGCTATGGGAGATATGGAGTCGACTAGCTCTCGCCGAGCTCATAACGATTTCCCGGAGGACGATCTGATGGCTCGCTCTTCGAACGGCTGGCCCAGTTCTTCCGATGCATCCAACTACGACGATTTAGATCGCGAACTTATGGGTTTATCCACGCAAGACAACTACCCGCCTGTCCGCGGAAGCCGCCGACCGCCGAGGTCCCATGGCCCGTCTATGCCTCCGACCCAACCATCAGCGGCGCCACCCCGGGATACAGAGCCTCAGCGCGATGTGCTCGACTTTGAACATACCTTTTAGCCGTCCTTAGCCACACTTTTTATAAAAAGGGTTTTAATTTATAAAGGGAGGGGGGAAGGGAGGAGGGACTATGTGTACAGGTCTGCTCGCAGAATCATGATGACAGCAGACAAGTATCCAGGTATGGGACGAAAGGGGAAAGCAGGAGGAAGGAAGAATGGAACGTCAGAGCAAACCATGGCATTTAGCTGCTCTGGCCCTGGCTGCCATTACTTTTATTGCCATTACCACCGCCACCGCCACCCCGGCGGTTGCGACGGCCGCCCCGACGGTGCGGCACAGTGTTGGTGAAGTTGCCGTTTTGGTCCATGGGAACGGCATGCATCGCCGCCTGCGTGGGGGGAATCGACGGCAGGCCCTGCTGCATCACACCCGGACCTTGCGTCGGCTTACCAGCAGCCTTGGCTTCCCGCTCGCGTTGTTCAGCCTCCTCAATCAGGGAAGGAGCCACATAGAGGCGTTTGTCGATCGTGGCGGGGATTGGCTGAACCTCGGTGCCAAGTTCTTGCTCAATCCGGTACAAATTGAAGCGGTCCTCGTACGTGATCAGGTTGATAGCCAGACCCATATGACCAAAACGACCACTACGGCCAATGCGGTGCAGGTATGTCTCTGCATTCTTGGGGAAGTCAAAGTTGATGACCACATTGACGGCCTGGATATCAATACCACGGGTAAGCAGGTCCGAGCAGACAAGGTTGCGGCATGCACCCTGACGGAAATCGTGGAAAACACGGTTACGATGAGCCTGAAGCATCTTGGCATGCGAGTAGAAGCACGAGTAGCCTAGTTCCGTGATCTTCTTCGCCAGCAGTTCCACACGGTTGGTCGAGTTACAAAAGATGATCGACTGGTTGATTTGAAGCTTGGAGAAGAGAGTGTTCAAGCAGTGCACCTTTTGGCGCTCTTCCACAAAAGCATAATACTGGGTAACACCACGCAGCGTAAGCTCATCCATTAGGTTAATTTCGTAGGGCTTCACCATGTGCTTGTCCTTGAAGTCCTTGACAATCAGGGGGAACGTCGCCGAGAAAAGCATAATCTGGCGTTCCTTGGGCAACAGACCAAGCAGCTGCTCCATTACAGGAGTGAATTCAGGGGACAGCAGCTTGTCGGCCTCGTCCATAACGAACGTTGTGCACTGGCTCAGGTCAGCAATACCCTTGCTGGCCAAATCAAGAATACGGCCAGGCGTACCCACGAGCATATGCACAGTCTGGCCAAGGCGAAGAATGTCGTCTTTCAACGTAGTACCACCCGTGCTCACCATAATTTCAACGCCCAAATGCTTACCAAGCGTCTTGGCCACTTGGCTGGTTTGCAGAGCAAGCTCACGCGTCGGCACTAGAAGTACAGCCTGAATCTTTTCTTTTTTGGGGTTGATCCGCTCCAACGAAGGGATCACGTAGGCAGCCGTCTTACCGGTACCGTTCTTGGCTCGCGCCAAAATGTCGCGCCCGGAGAGCGCAATGGGAATCGACTCTTCCTGGATGGGCGACGGGCGCTCAAATCCCGCCTCGAAAATACCCATAAGCAATTCACGTTTCAGGAAAAAGTCCTCAAAGTCGTTACCTTTGGTCGCGGTCACATCCTCCGTTTGTGGGCGCAGGTCTTTCGGCGGCCGCTGCACCGGAGGCATACCATTGCTTCCTGGCGCTGTCGTCGCCATAGTAGATGTTATTGGAAAGTTCGCGTCAAAGCGCACGATTCTGTGGGTGTCAGGATTCACCTGCCTCGTCCCACTCACTGTGAGGCGCGATGTTGGAAGAAGACCCGTTGAAGGCACACCCCTTTTGCCCGATCCACGTGATCCATCACGTGGTTCAATTCTCTCTCCGTGCACGTCCGTTGCCCTGCAGCGTAAGTGGCACCTGTACCTCATGTGGCTCGCGCGTTCGTACGCTCCTGCCCTGGCAAGTCGGCGGCTTGCACCTCATGCCATTGTTCGAAGCTACTCGAAATCATGTGCAGAGCCTTCCAAGAATGTCTTGCCTTGGGATACATGTATGTATGCGAGTACTTATGAAAGATTTGCGCCTGCGTCACCAACGTCGTATGATGGGCCTCGTCACCACGATTCCAACGATGTTGATTAGCGCTATTGCCTCAGGATCCTATTTTATGAAGATCGAGATTGACCCTAGCCAGACTCTTGGAGGTGTACGTTGTAGGGTACGCTCACCACTAGATTGACCCCCTGTTCTTGTATCTGGGCGCGACAGCCGCCTGCACCGGCCTTGGCTGGCTTATCGGCCCATCCATTGGCTATTCCATTTGGAGCCTCTTCCACCGAAGCAAGGCGGCACAAATGATTCAGCGCGACAAGGAGTTTTATGCTCACATTCGGAAAATGCGTGCTGATCCGACCCGCCAGGTCGTGCACAACCCTGTGCCTGATTACTATGTATGTGTACGGAGCTAATCGTCAGGGTGAAAAGATCGGTTCTCTTCATCAATACCGCCAGTGGCTACGTGACCAGGTGGGTCGATATCATGGCATTAGGACTAACGGGTATCTAGCATATTTTCCGCCGCAAAGCGTCTCATGGGCTTAAGGATGTCGAGTAAATGTATAGTTTCATGCCATACTGGCCGCTTGTCGCATGCGTTCTAACGTGCGTGCCTCGTAGTCATAATCAAAGTTGGCAGCGTTATCGTGAGGCATGGTCCTGGCAGGTTCCACCGTCAGCGGCGCCTGCGCCGGCGTAACACCTTGAGCCATCCACGCTGCGATACGCTGTGGTATATCGGGCCTGGCCTTACCACTTTCATCACTCCAGCCGATCCAGCAGTCCTGGAGCAAAGGGTGCGTACAACGAAGTTGCATACCGTCGTGTACAGCGCGCCATGCATGTACGCCATGGTCAAACACAACAATGACAGAAACTTCTTGTCGTTTCTTTTGAGTCGAGCGAATGCGAACACTTGTTAGTGGACCATAGGACTCTTGCAGAGATTGAGCGATGGGGGTCTCCAGCAGCATCTCAGGAGGCTCTGCCGTTCCCCACATCTCTTCTGCTTGATCAGAGGGAAATCGTACCAGCACGGTGGTATCCAAAGCCCCCCACGCTGGTAGGTGTTCGGTGGTCTCAGGCGCTGCGCGTCTCGCTGTGCTCTCTTGCTGAGCCTGAACCTGCCACTCTTTCAACAAACTCTCATGTTTCTGAATTCGCATAGTTCTTCCTTCCTCACGCAAGGCGGCAATACGCAGCTCACGTTCGCGCAAGCGCTGCTCGCGCAAGGCTCGCGCTACTCGGTCCCGTTCTTCGCGCTCTTCGAGGTCAGCCGCCATCGCACGTCGGCGCTCATCAAAAGCAGATCTCCGCTCGCGACGCTCCCGCTCTTGCTGAAGATCTTGCGCGAGGCGCTTGCGCGTTGTTGGATCCATCAGTTCCTCATAAGCGAGAGTCAGCCGGTGAAAGCGGTCTGCCGCCATGTCTGGGGGTACATCTTTAACTTTATCTGGATGTAGCAGCAGTGACTTTTTACGATACGCTGTACGAATCTGGGCCTCTGTAGCATCGATGTCTACACCCAGCAGCTCATAGGCATCCGGCAGCTGCGCTGTGCCTGGGCCCATCGTGGCGGGGGCTCGAGGTGATGGCGGTAGAATTAGTCAGCCACAGGGCCGTTGTCGGTTCTCCACACATCATCCATTTTCTCTCCTTCGTCCGATGCTGCGTGCAGCAGACCTATTGAGGTTCTGTCGCTATTCACCACGGGTTTCCTCAAGACTTGTACTTGAATCCTCCAGAGTATATGCCACAAAAAGAGGAGACTTCTCTCAAACACGCACATTCGCCCATGTGTCGCCATTGAGAGACGCTGCGACTACCTTACCCAAGTCGCCTCGCCGTGGCCGTCCTCCGAAAGTCCCCAAGTCGGAGGAGGCCACGTCAGAGAAGGCATCCAAGAAAAAGCGCGGTAGAAAGAGTGCTTTGGAAAGCGCCGAAGATCCTTTCAGTGAAGAAGGTTTGTATTATCAAGCTCATGACAGCTGCCGGTGCGAAGCGCCACACTCCGTTGTCGCTCTACACGGACGCGCCACTGCACTCATACTCGCCGCCTATTGACATTGTGGATGACCCATACTGTTATGGACATTTACCGCATCCTTCTCGTTGGAGATCTATGTTCGCTTTCTCCAAGGAGCAGCGGGCGCGGCACCGCTACTTTGTATCGAACAAGGACAAGGTCGCAGAGATTGTCCGTGCGATGGGACTAGATGAGGGTGAGCGTCAGGGGATCAAGTCGACCATTATTGAAGCGTATCCGGGGCCTGGCACATTCACCCGTGCCTTTATGGAGCATCCAGCCGTGGAAAAGGTAATTTCTATGGAGAATGTGTCCATGTTCCTTACCTGCTTGGAACAATTGCGTGATGATCCCTCCATGAGTGCGCATGCTGACAAGCTTCGTATTATTCCCGACACTGGTTACTCGTGGGATACGTACGAGACGTTGGTGAAGGATGGGCACCTCTCCCACCTGGAGGGCCGAGTGGCCAAGTTGGGAGCCCATGCACCTCCGATGGACTGGGACGGTACGTTGTTCCCTCTAACCTCAGCGCCGAGTCCCATTGTATTTTTTGCACAGCTTCCTAACACGGTTCATGGTGAACAGCTGTTTGCCCAGCTGGTCAATGCCATTTCTTCGCGCCTTTGGCTGTTCCAGTTTGGTCGGGTCAAGATGATCTTTGTGTGTGGCGAAACGGTGGCACTGCGCTCGATGGCATCGCCCCAAGACCCTCGCACGCGAGCCAAGCTGGGGGCCACGGTGCAATGCCTAAGCACGCCAAAGCAGCTGCTCACCGGCGACGAGATGGAGCCCTACGCCGAGAACATGTACCCTCCCACGCCGACCATTGGTCCTCGTGTGCCGGTCACGTCGATCTTTATCCCGAACTCGAACATTTCTACGGGTCTGCAGAAGCGCAAGCTGACGGCCTTGGAGATTGATCCACTGCGCTCGCCGCTGATCGATGCGCGCGATATGGACTCGTTCGAGTTCCTTACTCGCAACATGTTTGTGCTCAAGTCCCAGACTGTGGTGGAAGGACTTAAGCACACGGCGCCAGGAGCGAACAACATTCTGCGCCTCGTCGCCCCGGAGCACCCCAGAATGAAGGACCGTCCGGAGGATGTCGTATTGCCTGATACCCTCATTGTGGAGCTGACCAACCGGCAATGGGCCTCGTTGGCCTCCGCGTTTGAGCAGTGGCCCTTCCGCCCCGACACGCATGTAGACGAGGGCCGTATGCGCCGCGGACTGAGCGAATTTCTTTTCTAGATCTCGTAATACTTGCTGTGACCTTGTCCCAACTCGTCCTTGAGCCGGTCCTGCCGAGCGACGCGACCGAACCGTGGCTCCGGTACTTGGAGTACGTCCGTATAGATTTGGCTGATCTCCGTCTTGTTTTGTTCGGACCACTGCGCACGCCAGAAATGGATGCCGCGCAATGTGAGCCCGTTTTGCTCGGCAAATGCCTGAACGTGCACACCCTCACGCTCCACGTCGCCCACAGGCGTATCAGCCTGTTGCTCAAATAGCAGCATGGTGTAGCGGTGGTACGGCGTACCGCATTGAGGGTGGGGCGGCACGTACGGCAGCTTCTGGGAATGCCCAGACGGAATGGAGTTTTCGTGTAGAGAAAGAGGTACATCCGCAACAAGCCAGTGAACATATGTCTTGAAGGACTGGCTATCCTCACAGGGCGCATCCGGGTCCACCAGCATCACGGTATACTTGCGGGTGTCCTTGTGGAAAGCTGTTGCGCGAATGACAGGGGCTTCGCGTGTCTGTGGTCAGCTTTCGCGATACATACCAACTTGGGGTCCAGGAACACGCCAGGATGCACACTGCCGCCGCTGCCACCGTGGTCGCCAATGCCGGCTCCTTCGCCAAAGAGGACCTCAAGGTCCACGGTGGGCGTGATAGAGGGAACCACATCCGGCAAGACTTGCATCAGCTGGATACGCTCCACGAGGCGCTCGAGCGCGCCGCCCAAGCGCCACGATTGCTCCCGCAGATGACGGAACACGGGTTGGCTCAGGTCATACTCTCCCTTTACGAATTGCGCTCGAACGGCGGGACGATTGATCTCCGAGACAATGTCAAGAGCATCTAGGTAGTCCTCTTGTGCCTCACCCGACTGCTTCGACTCCTCCAGCTTCCTGCGAAGGGCAGCCGCGTCCGCTTCAATGTACGCGAGCGCCTCGTCGTATACAGGCAAAGAACCTGGCTTGACAGCTGGTTGCCACGATGAAGACGAACTCATACGGTAGCTCACTATGCGTGCAGCACCGCGAGGCAGCACACGCGCAGTTGCGTGCCTGGCGAGGGACCACATCCGAACGGTGATGCAAGGAGCGAGCAAGTCTTCCACGCAGAGAGCGCGAACGACTGAACATGACTTACATAATCATAGGTCGTCCCCCCGTATCGCGCGTGGATCCGTTCGCCCCCGCTGCAGGGCGCTAGGGTATGCGTGCACCTCGGCCTACGCCATGCGGCTGATCGTATCCTACTGTGGGAAGCTTATTCATGTAAAAAACTCGCTGTCCGAGTTTCATACGTACGTGCCTTGTGCTGACATCTAGGCTCGAGCATCTGCTCGATTGCGTATCGTTGGCCACAGGGATCCTCAATGATTCACTCATTTGCATTACCAAAGAAGGCATTCAGGTGACCGCCGATGTCTTGGATCAGATGTCGCTGCAAAGATCCAACAAAGAAGAGGTAGGCCGTTGCTACTCATTCGCAGGAGCTGTACGTGTTCGATCGGGAGCTGCTCGTGGCCGAGACGGACACGGTGGCGCCCATGCTGGAAGTCCACGTTGATCCTACAAGAATGTGCCACAACATCTTCTTGGAAGAGCCTTTGCGCGCACGCACTCTTGACTGGCTCATGGGCTGGGTCACAGAAGCTCGCTCGTCGTTGCAAATGCGCATGGACGAGGCTAGTGAGCTAGATACCGGCCTGCATTTGATCGATCAGAGCACCTATGTGGCTCTACAAAATCTGGAAATTCATTCTCGAAGTATCAAGGCAGGCGTGTCCAAGCTGGAAACCATCGCCACCAAAGACTTTTCGTCGATGAAAGAACTACTTTCCCGCTACGAATGGGACCTGGCCGTGTTAGAAAGGATTCATGTACATCCCCAACTCCTCCGCTCTCCTCGTAAGGACAATGAGCCAGAGAGCGAGTCCTTGTCTTCACGTACGCTTGCACAGTTTGTCCAACCTTCGAATGTGCGTGAGCTGGCCCAGTCGTGCGAGAAAGACATGCGTGCGTTGCACGACACCTATTCATCGACTATGAAGCGGGAACTGCAGCTGTCCCTCGACCTGTATGATCTGTCCGAAGAAGTCAAGCGTACCGATTTGGCGCCGTCAGAAGAGTTGTTCGCCCACATTCGCCACATCTATACACAGGCCATGGCGCTCGTCGAGTCGACTCGGCAACAGTACCTACCGCCCTCTCATCTTCCTACAGCGAAGGATACATTGTCGAGCGACCTATGCGCCCAGCTGAACAGCCTATGCACCCAACTCTCGGCCCAGGAAGCCGACATCATTCACAGCGTGGAGGAATTGGCGGCCGATCGCAATGAGCTTCAATGCAGACACTTGAACCTGATTCAAGACATTGGCAGCCTGCAGAGCGATTTTGCTGAGCTAAGTGACGCTGTGGCCCAAATTGATAGGGCTCTGCAATCGCCGCCGCTGGACCGCTTTGATCAGTTGCGGCGACTGACACGCATGGGATGGGCCTACGGCGCTACTCTCATTGAAGCTGTGCGACGCACCGAGTTTAGCTCGCGCTTTCTGCAACAGGCCCAAGGCGTCGCTGAGCTTATGGCGCATGTATCGGACCGGGAGATTGCACGTCGGAAATCGTATGCGGCTGACATTGCTCCCCTGGTCCCATGGGATGTGTGGACGATGGAACAGTCACCCCCGATACTGGATATCACCACACGGCGGCGGGACACAACCGCCTCATCCTCCAGCTTTTCTCGGAGCGACATTGACGATTTTTTTGAGCAGCTGGAACACATCGATGCGGACGGGCCGAATCCAGAGAAATCTTCTCTCGCTGCAGATCTTCGCGAGGCGCTTCAGCCACTGCTATTTGCTCTCGACGATGGAGAGGCCGAGTTCCACCGCACAGCGCGCAAGCAGCTCGGTCTTTCTATGCTGAGCGATGAAGTATCTGAGGATTCTGTTAGCAGCGATACGCCTTCTACCAACTCGACGGGTCCTACGGGCGAGACTTTGCGGATGGAACTGCTCGAAAGTCAACTGCATGCAGCGCAGGAGCGTATCAAGCGTCTTGAGTCTGAGCTGACTTTGCGTACAGGAAAGCCTGCTCCGTCACACGAAGGCTCTGCACGCGCATGGGCGACCAAAGCTCATCAGCTCACTACGTGCCTGCGTGCGTTGGAGGGCAAGGACCAAAACCAGCCGTTAGAAGCGCTTGAGCCCGACTGTTTGGAGGAGGTGCGCAAAAAGTTGGACCAGCTGTCCACCCGATGCCGGGATTACGAGCAGGCGCCGCATGATCCTCGTGCTGCCCAACTGAGCGTCGCATTTTTTGAAGTCGGCTCGCTGGCGTTGTTTCTTCCCACCCAACGGTGCGAAGCGAGCTCGCCTGTATGGACCGCCTTTCATGTGGGAGCGCCGCATCACTTTTTGCGCATGGACGAGAAATTCGCCCGCGAACTATCACACCGAGAATGGCTGATGGCCCGCATCGTTCGCCTCACACGTCATGTGGCCACTTTAGGCAATGTGTATGGACTTGCTGCTGATACCCCGTATACATTGGTGGACGTCGATGGATGGCAGGATCCTGCTTCCTTGGTTCATCCGACATCGCCATCGGTTTCGCCTCAACCCCAGTCTCCCTCGCCATCTATGCTGTCACGCTGGCCGTGGCGCCAAGCCTTTTTCACACCGATGCATGCGATCACAGACTGCTTACCGCGGCCGGTAGAGCGGGCGACGGCGACCACCAGTGCCACGACGGCCATGGCCGAGTTTGTGCCGCCACAAAGCCCTCCGTCCACGTAATGTCCACGATGATACTATGGGCCGCGATGTCCGTGGAAACGCTTGGAGGCGTAGTCGCCACCATCTTCAACGCCTTCGGGGGGCCCCCTCTTCTGCCCACCCCGGCCAGAGCGCCGCTCGTGTCGTAAACGCTCGCGCTCTCTCCGACTAGGTCGGTCGCGATGCGCATGGTGTGGGGGGGGCGGGCGACCAAATTGCTCGGGATCGTACGGGTCATCGTCCGCGCCGTAGTCAGTTCGTCGTGGGGAGCCACGGTGCCACCGCCCTTCGTCGGGCCGTGCGCCATAGTCCAGAGCATCCCCTGTACCATGCGCCGTATCACGATCATTGTAGGCTGCTTGGGAACGAGCATAGTCCTCTTCGTCCTCTGCACGACGTGCTGTGCCCCCTGAGCGTCCGCCATGCCGCCGGCCTCCCCGACGACCTCGGCGCTCATGACGGGACTCTTGCGGATCGGAGCCACTGGGGTGCCCCTCATGCTGGCCGTCCTGCGGCGGGCGTGGCTCTGACTCCGATGGAGGTGCCTCGGCCCAAGGGGCCCCAGGCATGCCTGGCATGCCTGGCGGCATCGTCATACCAGCAGGCTGGCCGTCGTCGGGCATTCCAGGCCATGCTGCCATAGAAGGCATGTTCATCATAGCACCCGGCCCAAACATGGCAGCAAACGCATCTTGGGCGCCTTCCATAGGGGGCATGAATGTCATACCAGGCGCAGCTGTTTCGCTCTCTGCTCCCAGTTCCGCCCGTGCCTCGCTCATCGTGTTCTTTTTGGCACACCACAATGCCCAAGTGTGCTCGTCAAATCCATAGTTGAACCAATCACTGAGATTGGCGCCTGGGCGCCGCCAAGGCTTTTCTGGCAGAGAATCAATGTCCACTTGGTATATGGTCATGGGCGGCGGCTCTTGGGCCTGCTCCTCCTGCGTGCGTCCATCGTAGAGACTGTCTCTAGGAGGGTACTGCAGTGATTCTGCCGAAGGATCCAGATGCAAGGCAGGCCCCGTCGATGGGGCAGGGGGCGGTGGCCCTTCGGGTCCGAGCGGCTCCTCCAGCGCCCTCGCATGCACGGCGTGGGGGGCTCTAGGCCTAGCTTCCACGGGCGCCGGCGTCGCAGGCGGCTCCTGTACTGGCAAAGGCGTGGGATCCGCAGGCGGTTTACTCGGAAGTTCCACCGTGGTCGGCGTCTCTGTTGCCATAGCGTCCTGTTTCGGCGTGGGCGCCGACGGAGCAAACGACACACTGCGCGAAGGCGGCACGAGCGGCGCATTCGGGTCAATAATGAACTCAATATCCTGTGGTCAGACAGGGTCACATACGGATTCATCACTCTCCTCTTCGTCCTCCTCGTCCCTGGAATCAGGTGCGTTCACGTTAGGCTCCTGCGTCTCGTGGCTTGCATTGACAAGGGCTAGAGAGTCGGAAGGAGGCGCCTCTATTTGACGAGCTCCCTGTTCCGACGAAGTTTCCTGATTGGATGTGCCATAAAGGAACTCGTCCTCATCGTCGATGGGGTCGTCCGCGCCTGGCATGAGTGCGCGTACCTCTGGCGACACTCGTCCGCGTCTCGCACGAGAGGAACGGTTGTGACCGGCCAGGAACTATGCATGCGTATATCCCCAATATCCGCGCCGCACGACCCCGCCGCACGCTGCGATCGCGCCCGTCGATCGGCCCACCGTCACCATGTCGTCCGCAAGTATCGGCAGCCGCTTCCGCGCGTTTATGAACCACCCTGCTGGTCCGAAGACTGGTATGTAACTGATTATGCTGGGCATGGGATAGCGTGCCCCTTATGCCTGGACTGTGACTAACGCCGGCACTAGTGTTCTTTTGGGCCCCCATGATGAAGTGGGGTCTTGTCGTGGCCGGTCTTGGTGACTTGGCACGTCCCGCGGATAAGCTCTCTGTCTCGCAGAATGCGGCTCTGGCTGCGACAGGCATGATCTGGGTGCGGTACGTATATGCACTGTCAGGATGTTGACACACTTGCTACAGCTACTGCTTCGTTATCACGCCCGTCAACTACCCGCTGGCTGCTGTGAACTTCTTCGTGGGTACCACAGGTCTTGTTCAGCTTGCTCGCGTTGCCCAGTACGTATTTATGAAGGATCTTACGACCAGCCACCGTTTCACGCAGCAGGGTTCTCAGGTGCAGCTGCCTGCCATCACGTCGAACAAGAACTAGTGCTGTCCATGTAGACCAAACTCGCTTCCTTTGCTCTAGCGCCACTGCCATCGAACGCTGGCCTCCGCGTCGTTCGCCGGCGTAGCGTCACGTGTGAAGAGGCGTCTGGCTCCCAGCCCGCACGGGCTCGCCTCCTGACGCCATGCTCTCCTCTTTCCGCACTACAGGCCGCAAGATTGTTGCGTACGTATCATAGCATGATTCTTACAAATAGTATTGGTCGTAACTTTGCCGACCATGCCAAGGAGCTGAACAATGCTGTGCCGACAGAGCCTTTCTTCTTCCTTAAGCCCACCTCGAGCTACATTGGCCCAGGCCAGGCCATCGAAGTGCCCCAAGGCGTTGTGGCACACCATGAAGGTAGGCGCCCTGTTCTGACGACAAGTGGAGCTAGCCGTGGTGATCGGCAAGAACGGCCGTGATATTAGCGTGAAGGACTCGGACGCTCATATCGGTGGTTATGGTATGTATGTCCCTATTCATGCTTGTTTAGCGCTTGCTATTGATATGACCGCCCGAAACATGCAGGAAAAGGCCAAGAAGAGCGGTCTTCCTTGGTCGGCAGCGAAAGGCTTCGACACCTTTACTCCCATTAGGTACGTTTCACTGCTAACACACAGCGGTTTGATCGCCAAGGACCAAATTCCCGATCCTCATAATGTGGACTTGTGGCTCCATGTCAACGGCAGCACGCGCCAGCATGGAAATACGAAAGATATGATATTCTCTATTCCGGAGCTGATCGCCTATGTCTCGTCGATCATGACACTCGAGACAGGAGATGTATTGCTGACTGGTACGTGATGTAGGCACTTACTCCAGGTACACCCAAGGGCGTCAGCCAGATTCAGCATGGAGACGAAGTCGTTGCAGGGCTGCGCAATGCCAGCTCCCCAACAACCCTCGCTGAGCTTCGACTTCTGGTGAAAAACCGTGTGGGGAACTTTAGCTTCCGGGCCTAGATCACTTAGTAGCCTGACATTGACTCATGGCGGGTATATAGATGAGAGAATCGAGGTCCCCTGTTTCTCCAACTTATTCACACGCTCCATCAGCTGTGCACGCTGCTTGCGGAGCTTTTCCAATTCTTGCTTCTGCGCGTCAAACTCTTTTTGCGTCACAGTGCGTCCTAACGCCGCGTCTTTCTCCTCCGCCAACAGCTGTGCTTGTGCATCGACTTTGGCAAGCTCTTCGGTGGCCTGATATAAGCGCATGTCCGTACGTACTTTGGTCCGAAGTGTGCGAGCATGTTGCTCATCCTTTCCCAGTACTTCTTCCGCCCGTATAATCAGCTCGCGCAGCAAAGGCGCAATCTCGGCTGCCACATGTTCGCGTGCCTGACGGACTTCGCGTTCCGATACAAGATCAAAATGCTACATGTGAGTAGAGAAAGACATACTCGTTGGTTGGTCATGGCCGTATTGAGCCGCTTCAAGTCACCGGTGTGAAACTCGAGGGCCGCGTTCGTCTCGTGAAGCTGCCTGTTAAAGTAGAGATACGTACACTGGTGCATGCTGTTTGGAGATGTCCTACGCTTGCATATATGTTGCTGAGCTGGTTTGCACTTGCATTGGGATTAAAGTACACCGACTGTCGAGGTACGTTCGGCGCCATGCCGGACTCCAACACCTTGTTGTGCGCCGCGCCTGGACTGGCGCGCCCTCCGCGTTTGCACGTGCCCCGATCGCTCACGTGGAGAGGGGGGCCCTGGTCCTAAGGGGGTCCAGGCCACCCTCGCTATGGGCGATCCGCCATGCCCGCTCATTGACATGCTGGGCATCAATCGCGATGCGCCGGCGTGGCTATCGTGGGAGAAGAGTGCTTGTTGGGAGAAGAAAGAATACCCAGACGTGCATTTTTATAGTATACGGTCGAAGGCCATCAGCTTTCAGTGGACTCCTGAGCCAGATCCCTCGCACTCTCAGCTTGTGGCCATAGACGTCTACAATGGCCATAAAAAGTGGGGTGTGTACCCTCATTATCCTATTGATATATCCTACGGAGAGAAAAGGCTCAGCATTCACCCTACGACCAAAGCGCTGGAGTTTGTGCAAGTCCTAGGCGAGCCAACGCGCAAGGGCGGAGGTGCCTTGATGGGAGGACCAGCCATGTGGATGGAATGGACATGTTCACTGGCAGGTACCTCCGTATACATCCAAGTCGAGTTTGTGGGCACATTGGCGAGATCCGTTGATCGTTGGGAGCGGGGCCAAGGCACCGAGGCCGTGTGGGGCAATATGACTCTATCGATCCTTCCGCCATAGCGAACCTTCGCAGCTCATTAAGGACACACTACGTCGCTATTATAGTGGCATGTTTCTATTAAGGAAAAGCTAATGAATAGCCACCCGAGCGGATGTTAAATTACTGGGAGAGGGGCAGACCACCAGTGTAGTTCTCGCCCTCGACGCTGCGCTGGTTGCTGCCAAGGTTCAGCAGACCGGCCTCCTCGATCGAGCGAGTGGTGCTGGTGAGCACACCACCACCCTTGAGGAAGTCCTCCTTGCGGATCGGCTGGTGGGCAGTCGACTCGTGCACGATAGGAGCCTCGTGAGTAATGTGGGTGGTCGGAATGGTGGTGCGGATGCGGTGGTACTCGTGGGTCTCCTTCTCGATGATGGGCTGGACAATGTTGTGGATGTGGTGGTGCACAATCTCACGAACCGTCTCACCCTTGTCGATCACGCTGCGGTCAATGGCAGCCTGAGTGAAGGTGTCCTTGGGGTTGCCGGCAACAGCGCGCATGAGAGCGGCGTCCTTGTCGGTGTTGGCGTGCACCTCACGGACAGTGGTCTGGGGCACAACACGAGCGTGGATCTGCTCAGCGAGGTGCTCCGAGTCAATGACGGGCTGCACGTGGTGCTGGATGTGGTGCTGGTGGATGTGGTGCTCACGCTCACGCAGCAGCTCCTCAATCTCGTGGCGGTGGTGGACGTGGCGGGTCACAGGAGCCAGGTGCTGAACATCCTGGTCAACGTTGCCAGCGGCCACGTTCACACCCGAGCTAACGCTGGTGGTCTGGGTGAGGTTGTTGCGGCCAGTCGCGGTGGCACCAGTGGTGTCAGCAGCCGACTGCGACTGGGGGATCTGGGTGCTCCAGGCACGAGGAGCCTCAACACCAGCGTTCGAGGCGTCGTTGACGGGGTTGGTCACGTCCACGTCGGCCGAGGGGACCGAGGGGGCACCGCCGGCACCAGCAGCAGCGGCACCGGTCGAGCCAGTGACGCCCGAAGCAGCGTGCGAGGCGTTCTGGTGGCCGTGGCCGACGATACCATGGAGGCGGTCCTTGGCGTCGCTAAGGAAGCCCTCGCCCTTATGGCCGGCCTGCTCGGGGGCGTCGGTCACCTTCGAGCCCTCAGCCTCAGCCTTGTCGGTGTTGAAAACCTTCTTAATAACGTTGCTCATGACGATGTGGTCAAGTACGGAAGGAGAGAAACGGGCCTACCCGTCTTATTTATATGTACACTGGCCGAACCGGGATTAGGCATGCGTCCGTTCTCACCTGCAGGCCCAAGCGCACCGCTGAGATCACTCCTCGTAATATCACATGATTGGCTACACAGATGATGGAAATGTGATGTAATCGGGTAAACTACACTTTAAACCAATCATATCCGTTCGGAGTGATAAAATAGCTTCTATGCAGCGGTCCATCCTTTCCATCTCGGGAATGCGATTCCACGCTCAGATCACCCGTCTTCAGCGCCGTTTGCCCATGCGGACGAACCGACGTCATTTCCTCCCCGCATTGCTTACGTTTTCTATGGGGTGATTGCTTCGGGGCACGTTCGATGTGTTTCTGTGCATGAGCGTACAGGCGCATGTCCTGCGCACGGTCCGCTATTCCTCCGACGGTACCAGCGGTGTAGCGCAAAATTGGCTCGTGCCAAGAAGCCTTACGGATATACATCTGGTGGGCGGACATACAAGCATTCTAGAATGAAAGCAGCTACGAGGTATATGTGAGTCTTTAGTTGCTAGGCATAGCGTCTCCCATACGCTTGCGCTTCTTGGTGATGGATTTCGAGCCTCGTAGGCTGACCTCATCTTCTCCGGAGGAAACATGGACGGAAGGTGTACAAACGGCCCCACGGAATGTTTGCCTAGTTTCTGATCATCAGTATAAGTGAGAACGTACGAGCTCGAATTAAAAGTGATTGGCAGACAGATGAGAGTGCATCTTTGGCAGATTGCTGTGTCATTCCCATCAATGTGGCTCTGACGAGTGAGTTTCGTAGACATACATGTTCAATACATCATAAGGTCCACGCAAGCCTAAGACATCCATCGCAGCACTGCTAATAATAACACCCTTGCCATTCGTAGCGCGCAATATTTCTCTGGCTCCGCTAAAAAGATTTCTTCGAGCGGCTGCCAAATCCTGTTGCCCTGTGGTAGCGGATGACATTGTGGTCGCCGACCCGTAGGTGATTTCAAAGACGACGCCATTAGCTAGCGCGGCGCCGACGGTGCTCCGCTTCAGATGAAAGGGAAGTCTTGGTGCAGTCGCCAAATCCAGTGAAATGATGTCCACACTAAAGGGTTTCAGTTCGCTCATCGTGATACACGCGTGCTGGAAACCGCTCTCTGTCAAAGGCATGACGGCTAGAACGTCGTACTGTTGCAAAGCGTTGCTATTCGCTGCCACGAAACCTGTGCCGGATTTGATAGCCTGGTCTCTGTCCAATACTAGCGTCAGTCGACTGAGTTGTTTGATTCCCTGTATTTGGGATCCTACACCCAAGCGACCTCGCGTCCGAGGGTCTAATTTTGGAAAAGGTGGGTTGGGGCCCTGACGGGAGGGCCTGAAAGGATGAGGGTGTGTCTGTGGGTCGTACTTAGTGTGGACCACATGATTTAAAGCAATGGTCGTGTACCCAACTGTGTGTGAGAAGAGAAGCATGTCAACGTACGGTCTCTCAATTCATACACAAGTTGGCTCATTCGTACCTTCTCAGCGTCTGTAAGAAGAGAGAGCGGATCAAAAGCGTCTGTGGCGGACGAAGTTGTCTTGTCCGTTTTTACAGATCCCTTCTTCGATTTTTTCGTAGATGGTGCGCATCCTTCTCGAACCGGCCAAGGCACATTCAGGTCGTGAAACATAGGCCGTCAGTGCTGGGAGGAACGCCGGCGTTAGATATGAATGCAACGGCCACGTGGCTGGAAGTGTGTTGAACTTTATGCATGGTGCCTAGGCCGTGCACAGCCCCTTGTCTCCGTCCCATGGCGCCTGCTCTCATAGTTCGGCAGAGTGCTCAAGAGAGAGGGTGTCTGCTGGTAACAGATGATCAGCGAAATACTATTATTGTGGCATGCATTTACGTGCTAGCTATATTGATTCTGGTAAGTCATGTTGAACTCATTACAGTGGAATATCCCCATCCTCAAACTATTACTGTACCCATTTAAGCTTCTAGTACGTGACAACCACTCACCGTCAGACTGTGGGCTTTCATGAGTTCTCTCATGCGTTTATGGGGCTTTTGACATGTGCAAAAATTGAATCTATTGAACTGGACCCTGATGAGGGTGGTGCCACTCGTATGCGGGGTGGCATCAGTTTTTTTACCCTTCCTGCTGGGTACTTGGGCTCCTCCCTCATCGGTGCCATTTTAATTGCATGTGGATTTGATGAAAGAGCAAGCAAAGTGGCTAGTATTGTCGTGGCTGTGTTCTTCTTGATGATGCTATGGTGGGCTCGTCGCAACTGGCTGTACGTGGAAAACGCTCATTGAAGTACATGGATTTTAATATTCGTCATGGCCGGGTTATTTGTTCTTTTCTGGCTGGTAGAAAGCTCCGTGGCCTTGCGGTATTTTGTCTTGTTTCTCGTACGTGATGGAACGCTGACAGCAGGGTGTCATGAACTGTCTGTATTCTGTGTGGGATATCTGTGATGACTTGATCTTCCGCAAAGTCAATGAGTCGGATGCATCGGCGTTCGCCAGGCTGGTGGGCTGCTGCCCTGCACAGGTGTGGGGTGTCATTTGGTTCCTTATCAGTGTGGCCTTTTTCGTCGGTGGTATTCTGTACGTGCAACTTTCTGACAACAGTGTTGGTATTGTGATCTTTAAAACCCCCGTATCAGAGCAAAAAGCAGACGATTTCCTTCGCGTCCCGACATAAGCCATGATTTCGTATGTACATAGAATTACGACGGAGAAGAGCCTACTAGCTCCTCCATAAATTGATCCAGACACGTATATAATACATGTTTGTTCAAGCGCTGGTTTTGCATTACCAGAAGTAGAGTTTGAGAGCCAATACGAGTCCTTTCACTCCCAAACACATGGTCGGAAAAGTCAGGGACTAGCGTTGACATGGCTTGAGACGCCTGCCTCCGTGCTGAACGTTGTTCGTCCATGGAACGCTCCGGGCGAGATTGCACTTGAAAGGGACCTCCTCCTGGCCATAGCATTTGCATCAAATGAAGCAATGCATCGTGCAAGCGATCAGTGGAAAGCAGATGGGTCATTTTCTGGCGAAGCCAACTGGCATAAGCATGTAGCTACGCACCTTTCAATCGTACTGCCAAGCAAATTTTGCAGAACCACCACAATGGCACGACGGCGCAGCCAGTCCGACTTGTGTTTGAGCTGAAAGAGCTCCAACAGAAAGTTGCACAAAGGCTCAGTGAAATAGCTTTGACGCGTTTCTGTACTCGTATCGGCACCACGAGCTGCTTCGGACCGGTCCTCGGAGGCAAGGATTTGTTGGACCACAGCGTCAAATATGGTAGGGCGAAACCCGTCCACCAACTCGTCAATCCCGTCAGCTAGCTCGGACACGCTGCCTAGCATCCTCTCAATAAGTGGGATCTCTGCCTCACTTCCTGATGTGGATGTTCCGTCGCTTATATCCGATAGGAATACCTGCATGGTATGGGATAGACGCACATCTGGCAGTGCCAACGCGGCCTGTATGTGAGAATAGCTTGACGTACAAGCAGGTATCGCTCCAAAGAGCGCCGTCGAGACTCGATAAAGGTTGCATTCATGGAGCCTACCAGCTTTTTTCCTGGAAACAAAGCCTCACATGCCCAAATAGATCGAAATTGATGCTTGAGGCTTTGGTGAAGTTCACGAAACGCCGAATATCGGCGTGTGATGACCCATGTATACGATGTGCCCTTGTCAGCCATCGTCATGCGCACTAGAATATGATACAAAATATAGGTATGCCCCGCTTGATCTTTCCCTTCTTCGGTATCTTTAATTTCAATGGCAACGCTAGAGGAATGCTTGGCATCAAATATATGGCCATGCTGGTGTGATAAGCGTTCAAGATAGCTTCTTTCCCATTCGACCGTCCGCATATCCCGGTCGATAGCTTTTCGTGAAGTTTGCAATAAGCGCATTTCTTGGGGGGATGCACCGGTCAATTCGGCTTTCTTCATGAGTATATCAAGTTTCTCTCGTTGCTGCTGCAGTTGTGCAGACTGACTGTGTAGCTCATGTAATCGTTTGGTGGTTCTCTGATGTCGCATCCAAGCAAGGTCCATACTTGGCAAGTCCGCGGATATGTCTTGTGACGTAGGCGCATCTTGTTCGGAAAAGTGGGGTTGCCACATCTTGGCCGACTCGGAGAACGAATCTGGTTCCTGGTCAAAAAGAGGATCGCTTTCAAAGAGGGGTTTTCGGGGTAAGGTGGTATGATCGCTTTTAGTTCCATCCCCAGGACCCATTAAAGAGCCATAACATAGGGGAATTTGTCTGTCATTATGATCCCCTTGCTGACGAAAGGATGAAGGATCATCGTTACGTGAATCGTCAGATTCTGTATCCCATTCAAGGTATGTGGCATTGCTGGTCGTTTCCGTTGATGTATATGTTGGACGTGCTTGATCGGCTGCTTGGATATACAAGTGACTGGCTGTAAAAGGCTCCCAATCTTGATCCAACATCATTTGCAAGACATCTGCTTGTATCATCAAGACACATTGTCGCACAAGCTTCAAACCTGGCTCACGAACGCCCACCGACGAATCAAGCGCTAAAAAGGCTTCCAACAACTCGCGATATGACTCTCGTACCTGAAACAGAGGCGATGCGCAATAAGGGAGGATCAGCTCCACGGATTCCTGGAGGGTTCGAGTAGAGTGGTACGTCTCCGAGCCAGGATGCTGCATCACTTCCTTCATGAGAGCTTGGGCATGCAAGATTGAGCCGTCTCGCTCAACCTCCTCCAGAGGATCTTTCAATGTATCCACGAGAATCCAGAAGCGAACAAGCATAGCACGTCCGCGTAGATCCATAAATTCAAGTAAATAGGCTAAGCTTGCAGAGTTTCGTAAGATCTCAGGGAGAGATATTCGCGCTAGTTCCTGGGAATCTTTTGGGTCTTGTTCATGGATTGGCTCGCGGTCCTCTGTCATACATCCTAAGGCGGCGGTACGCCTTTCAGCAATATCAAGCGCTGATTTGACCTTTCCCACATACGTAGTCAAGCGCGAATTAGACGGATCTTTGGATAATTCTTTTTTCGTTCGCTGAAATTCATTCAGCAGCTCATGGCGAATGCGTCGTAAATCCAACAATGACTCCGTATGCTCGATTTGTACAAGAAAACGCTCGTATTTCGAGGTTTTCTTTGATTTGGTCTGAGCTGATCGGCTAGCACGCAGGCGCCATGATGTAGTTCTTCGCCTTCGCCTCGGAGAAGAAGCAGGATAATCGTACAGTGTGGCTTTTCGCGATATACTAGGCTCTGAAGCAGCAGCATTGAGCGATTCCCGCACGCGATCCACTTGCTGTAACTCAACCAAGCGAGTTTCAGCTCTAGACACGATTTGCATGTGAATCCAATCAGGATTCGTGATCAAATCAATGATCGGGTACAGGAGAGAGCAGGCCAAAATCTCACGAAGTAGCGCTGCCTCGACGTGCCCCAGGCACGTCGTATCGTGCGTGAAAGCATGTATAAAACGATTCATCAAAAATCGAAGATGTGCATGCTCCGATTCTTTCGTGGTAAGGCTAGAAGTATTGCCCACAGCGGGGTGAAGTTCGCCTTGCTGGTACTTTGTGGCCAAAAACCAATCATGGAACGTGGGATCCTCTTCTGACACTGTCAAACCACGCAATGAGTTCTGTGCCGAGCGATATCTTTCAACATGTTCACACAAGGTTGGAAACACGCGTTGCATGAGCAGGGTAGACATATCCAATTGTACGACGCGCGTCAGGACACGATGAAGCATATCGCACAAGAGTTGGGTTACGGCGCGAGGGAACGCAGCGGCACTCTCATCATCATATGCTTCAATAAGAATACTATGCCACTTTGTGACAAAGTCACGAACAATCAAGTCGGCGAGCGTTGACACAGCACCCTCTCTGCGAGAGGGAGGCACAGAATGCGGTTTGTCTGTCCATTCCAGTGGATAAACCTGGGACAAACGGTCATCACGGGAAAGCGTTTCAGAATAGACAGTCATGACAGGAAGAACAATGATGATCCAACTGAGCGGCCGCGCCAAGCTCCATAGTACCGGTGCTAGCAGTGGCGCCAGTAGCAAAACATACCACATGGTCAGCACATAGTGGAGGTAAGAGCCCTAGGCGGTTGCGCACAGACGTAAGCCGAAGATTAGTCATGGTCAAAAGGGGCGTATGCTACGGTGTTGAGGGCTGTGTATGCTCCCGGTGGTACGAACCATTGGCCTGCTCCATCCTGTTGCTAAGACTCTTACGCGCCGTTACTCCATGAATCCATCAAATCTAGATAACCTCGTTTCTGCCGTTTCCAAGCAGTATGAAACGGCGATTGGATCAGGCGATGCCTTCTTCTATGAATCGCAGGTATCGGTGGCCAAGACCGATGACGTCAAGAATGTGGTCCCTTGGCAAATCCGAAACGTTCCTGCATTGCTGAAGAAGCCCAAAGTCGTTTCAGACGAGCAGAAAACTGATAATCCCCAGCAAAACAAGGCGGATGTGTTTGCTCCGCCGTATGTGCCGAATCTACTAGTGAAAGAGTTGGACGATTTCACACTTCTGGTACGCAAATTTCATTTACATACCAGTTAAACAAGTTCTGTGTGCTTCCGCGTCATTTCCTACTTGTTACAAAGGGTATGTCACTCGTGTTAACCCGCTAGACTTTGTCAAGCAGGAGCTTCCACCAGCGCCCAACATGCTGGCCCAAGCTTACCAGATTTTGAAGGCGTATACACCCTCGGAGTCTGGCAATGATATGCTTAGCTTCTTCAATTGTGGTCAAGACAGTGGCGCCTCCCAGCCGCATTGCCATTTCCAATTTGTCGAGTTACGTCCCAGTGCACCTACGAAACCTGCTGTGCCCATTGAAGTGTTGCTGGATCAAATCGAGAGGGATGGCAAAGAGATGGGTACGTACGAATGCTTCTTACCAGCAAGAGCATGTGCATGTGCTCCCTGTTCCCTGGCGCCACTTTGTCGTATTGCTGAACCCACCTGAGGATGCTACAGAGTTGGAAAATTACCTAGGCACCCGCTTTATCCAGCTTTTGGAGCTGATGTTTTCCACAGCGCGTGATAACAATGACGTGCAAAAGGGGATCTCCAACCGTCCTAGCTTCAATGTTCTCCTTACGCGCCGGTCCATGCATGTGATTCCTCGTCGCACGGAAAGTTTCAGTCTCGTGGAAGCTGAATGGGGGGCCTACAAGAACGGTGGTGCAGATGCAGCACCGTATTCAGGCACATTGAGCGTCAATGCCCTTGGTATGTATTGAATTTTCTCATGGCTAGGTTATGCTGGGCTGTTACTCACGAGGCACACAGATGAACTGGAAGCATTGTGCACCGATAACAGCGAGCGCATTCTCGAAGTGCTTTCTCATACAGGCATGGCTGGTTAAGCTACCAGGTTGTAAAAGTTTGCGGCAAGCGAAACAACAAGCACAAGCAAACCCCACTGCCAATGTTAGTTATACTCATAATACGTACCCCGCCAAGTGCCAAGGATGAATAATACATGGTCGAGCGGGACTCGTCGTGAAAGAGGCGCATATAAATAAGGCTTGGTAGAATAAAAGATACAGTCGTGCCGCCCACTGCACCCACAAAACCGAGAACCACAGACAGGTTGTCCACAGAAACAGCAACGAGCACACCTACCGCGGTAAGGATGGTAGTCAATGTCCGCCAACGCAACTCTGTCACAGGCCAAAGAGCGGCGGGTGATGGTGCTTCGTGCTCGACGAGCGACGAATGTTCATCAGGAGTCAGGGAGGATGTCGACTTCCAGTAGAAGTACGTTTGGATCAAACTGATGAAGCTCGATCGAGATGGATAAAGCTGGACAGGGTAGCTGGATAAGGTCAAGACAACCACACAGATTTTACCAATGCACACGAAAAGGCCTTGGTCGGGATACATAGCAATGATATTGTCGGCCACGCGTGAACCGAACGTAAAGTAGCCCACCAATCCAACAAACAGGTATATAATCGCAGCGCATCCCACGGAAATAACGTTGACCAGATTAGATCGCTCAAGTGTACTGTCTTTCAATTCATTGTAGACAGATATGATATTCTGAGCGCATGTGTAGGCGAACACCAGAATGGGGAACGTGCGAATCATACCCATACCCCATCTGATAGAGTGCAAATCACCGGGGGAAGAAAGTTGCGAGTTGGCATGGGGGAAAACGGCGAAGTACGTTAAAATAACGAGCAGATAGCCAATGGCTGCCATATTGAGATATCCGATAAGCTTCATGGAATGAAGTTCGCGCACATAACACATCGGAGATAAAACAGCTAAAAGTACAAGTATCCAAAAGACTTTGCTCTCTAAGATGGCAGGAAGTTGGGACGCGTTGCCACCAAAGGCGTGCACCAAGCTTTTCATGACCTGGGGCATCAAATGCCCACAAATGATCAGGTAGGATATGGTCACTCCGAAACACTTGAAGGATATGATTGCATCAAATGCCCACGCGTACCTGGGCAGAATTTGGTGTCCAAGATCAAAAAAGCTTTTTGCTCCGCCCACCTTTATCGTACTCAACTTGAGAAGATAGAGGCCATGTAGAGTAGAGGCAGCACACAAAATCGTTAATAAACTGCCAAGCACCCAGCCCATCTCAGAAAAGGCATGAGGCAAAGCCAGCATACCCGCACCAAGAATGGTGTTGGTCAGTCCGCTCACACTCGATGCGACGGAAGCCCCCGGCATGGCGCGTGCTCGAGTGAGTGGAGCGATAGGCCTGGGAGCGGAGAGGTCTGAGCTTATGCGGATGCCACGTGCCACTCATCAATCAACACTTGCGCCGCGCGACGCCGCCACACGCGTCAGGTCTCCCTTCTTCCACCATGGCATCGGAAGCGATGATACCGCCCGAAGAGGAACTAGAGATGGTAGCGGACGAAGCTATGGGTCCCCTGCCTGTATCCAAGATGGAGGAGTTCGGCATTTCCTCGTCGGATTGTAAGAAATTGAAGGAGGCAGGATTCCATACCCTCGAAAGTGTGGCGTTCACACCCAAAAAGACTTTGCTCCTTATCAAGGGCATGTCCGAACAAAAGGTCGACAAAATACTTAGTGAAAGTGGGTGAATGATGTTGTTCTTACAGGCAGCTGCAAAGCTTGTGCCATTGGGTTTTACCACCGCCACCGAATACCATCAGCGTCGTTCAGACCTGATTACCATCACAACAGGATCGCCTGCATTGGACCTCGTCATTGGCGGAGGAATCGAAACAGGAAGTATCACAGAGCTTTTCGGAGAATTCCGCACGGGCAAGAGCCAGCTTTGCCACACGCTCGCGGTCACATGCCAGCTTCCTATCGAGATGGGTGGTGGTGAGGGCAAATGCCTCTATATTGATACGGAGGGAACTTTTGTACGTTCTTTCTACTTACGCAGCGTCCTGTGCGACTGTTGGCAGTAGCTGAGCGCTTTGGACTGGATGGTCAAGAAGTGCTAGACAACGTGGCCTACGCGCGTGCCTACAACTCGGATCACCAGCTAGACTTGTTGGTGCAGGCAGCCGCTATGATGTCGGAATCACGATTCGCCCTTCTCATTGTTGACTCGCTTACTTCGTTGTATCGAACAGATTTTGCTGGACGTGGTGAATTGTCTGCGCGCCAGACACATTTGGCCAAGTTTTTGCGCACACTCCTACGTCTAGCAGATGAGTTTGGTGTCGCTGTGGTCTTTACGAACCAGGTCGTGGCACAAGTGGATAATGCAGGCTTTGGTGGCATGGATACCAAGAAACCGATCGGTGGAAATATTGTCGCGCATGCCTCTACGACACGGTACGTTGGCGTCTCACTGATCCAAGTCTATCGCTACGAAAAGGTCGTGGAAACCAGCGAATTTGCCGGGTAGTTGATTCTCCCTCTTTACCTGAGGCGGAGGCTGTATTTTCCATCAAGCCAGAAGGTATTGCGGACCCTGTACGTACTTGGCTGTGTCTGACGCCAGGACGATTGAACGCGGCCCTTGTCGCTGGATAGCTCCTCCACATAGAGTTAGTCCCTTTTCGTCCCCCGCACTCGACGTCCAAATGGCGGGACAGCCGTCGAGCTCGTCAGATGCCTCACAGCATTTCGAGGCAGTCTGGAGCTCTGCTTTTGCCATCATCCAAGAGCGGAATCGACTTGCTGATGAAATTGCTTCCACAGCTGACACAGCAGAGCATGAATTTCTTCGAACGTTTCCCTATTTTGCGCGTGACAAACTCCTGTTCAAGCATCTCGACACACTCATGACAATGTTGGACGAGTGGAATACGGCTTATGCTACTAGTTTGAAAGAATCAGACTCGATACCAAGCGTGGAGCAGCTCGATACGGGGACGAGCACCGTGGAGCAACTCACAGACCTGCTCCGGCACACGGGTCAAATTATGAACGATCCTCACGGCAACGACATGATAAAGCAGCTCAATGAAAAGCACCCTCATGTGCTTCACAGAAAGTATGCACCCCATGTGTTAGAAGAAACGCCAGACGAACCTGTCATACCGACGCAAACGACCGAGGCTGTCGACCCAAGCATGTTCCATACGACTCGCCATCACGTCGATGATCAAACTGCTGCTGCGCGGCTGGCCTTTACGCAGTCTTGGAATGATCAGGATGATCAACTAGATCACTTGAGCGCATCCATTCACCGGCAGCACAACCTTAGTATGCGGATGAATGAGGAGTTGGAGCTCCAAACAGGCATCATTGGCTCACTGGATGCCGATGTCGAGTCCACAGGCCTGCGCCTGGGCGGTGCAAGTACACGCCTAGATCGTTTCAGGCAAAGCACAAGAGAGCATGGTACGCTTGTCAGCTTCACTCACGCCAGGTTCACTATGGATTATATTTGTATTGATCATCGTTCTTGTACTCCTAATCGCCCTAGTAAAATAGTAGAAATGGGTATGGGGTATCCTTTAAAGGCGATTGTCTAAAGGGCAGCACAAAAAGTCGACAAACGCGTTGCCAGAACTCGACACAGAGGTGGGTCGGGTCATGGTGCGTTCATTGGTCACCATGAACTGCATACTGAGCATACCTGCATCGTCCGTACGTATAGAAGTTTTGGTCGAGTGGCGTAGAGCAGGTAGCATGTAGCCGACGCTCTCCATGGGGTAGGCATGAGACACGGTGTGGGTACATTGGAACTTTTCCGTGACACTAGGGTCTTGGGGGTATTCGATTTCTGTCGCGCCATAGTGACCCTCCGTACTCAAATGCAGGCTGCCAGAAGAGGTGGGTTGTGTAGGGTGAAAGGCCAACTGCATGACGGCATCGCCACTTGTATGCAGCTCTTGAAAGGCAGGAGTCAGTTGGTCCGACCGCATAATCACTTGCGCCGTCGTTTCCGTCGGCGAAAACTCCATCTCAAACGACAAAGGAGAATCCAGTGTACGCAGGCGAAAGCTTGTTTCGAGGCGCCCATCGTGCATTCGCAGAGAGAGCGGCTCGCCCACACGCTCGTACACAAGCTCAAGCCGAAGATCCTTGGGATCTGTCGAGGCGCGTGCTGTCGATAGTCCCCCCATAGGGTGCTGTCGCGACTCAAAAACGGCCATGCAAGATATGAGCGTCTTGAGGTTGATCTCAAAAGCAATGTAGGGTTGCATAGTTTCATCCATATCGAAATCGTGGCGTTCTGCTTCGCGTTGCCACCAATTCTCAGGTGGCTCGAACTCGTACGATTCAAAAATGGACGCATAGAGATATGCATGGGCTAGTTGTAAGAAACAAACGCGCACCTTGAACAATCTGGTTGGCTTCTGTCACGACTTCGATGCCAGACTGGGAGAGTGTCATGCGTGCCAACTGCGTGAGTGGCATATACGAACCGTAGTAAAGCCTACGGAGCGGAGTGTGCCAGCGAGCATTCCAACATCACTTATACGAGCGCGCAAAACAGGCACATGGTGTCGCGACATCACCCGTCGACATCCGCAGCCTCAACGCGCAACGCGATGGAGTCAAGTGGCTATCACGTGTTGGATATCTGCCGTGGAGCGTGGTGCCTGCTGCCACGCACGTTGGTCGTCCATGTCGCGGGAAGGACCGCCGCTCAGGGCACGTAGACGCACACTGACACGCAGTCAGCGCCGCTGACATGCCATGGACATACACGGCCTGTGGTGCATCTAGAGCACTCCGACAGGCAGGATGATGGAACTTATATGCTCCTATCAAGCTGCAAGGATGGCAGTCCTATGTAGGTCAACCTACGACACGCTAACGCGCTACAGGCTTCGTGACTGGTTGGGTGATTGGGTCGGTACCTTTTTAGGTATGTCTACGTGCGCTCACTCGTGGCAGGCCACAAAGGAGCGGTGTGGAGTGCGAAGATGAGCGGTGGTGAAGCTGCTCGTGCCGCTACGGGTAGTGCCGACTTTTCAGCGTACGTGAAACTGGCTCACTGGTGCAGGAAAATCTGGGACACGTATACGGGCGAATGTCTGCATACCTTTACGCATAGTCACATTGTGCGCAGTGTGGCTCTCGATACGGATGCACAAAAGCTTCTCACGGCGGGCAATGAGAAGAAGCTTCGCCTGTTCGATCTCGGAAAGCCGCCGGCCGATGCGGCAGGAGCCCAGATGTTCCGCGCGAATGAGAGTGGGACCACGCACGAGGGTTTGATCCGCAGTGTGGTGCTGGGACGCGGCGCTCAAACATCCAACACGATTGTGACTGCGTCGGAAGACAAGCTGATACAGTGGTGGGATCTACGGACGATGGAACCTGTGCAAGATATGGTGCTAGAGGAGCCTTTTGTGTCCATGGAACGTTGTACGGGCTCGTTCGGTGAATATGTCACGATTGCTGCCGGGCATGATGCATGGTTTGTGGATCTTGGCACGCATGAAGTTCGCAAGAAGCACACGCTGGACATTTTGCCGTCCTCCGTTTCTCTGCACCCTATCGCAGCCGATACTTTTGTGGCTGGATGCACAGCGGATGAATGGGTTCGCATGTACGATTATGCAACTGGCCAGGAACGAGACCTGTACAAGGGTCATCACGGGCCCGTGCACTGCGTCAGCTATTCACCGGACGGGGAAGTAGCAGCCAGTGGCAGTGAAGATGGTATGTGGAACAAAGGCTGACAGCAGGTACGATTCGGTTGTGGCAGATCCACCCTGGCAAAAAATACGGTTTGTGGTCGTAGAATGTACGTCTGTGTCGAATCCTTGTCTACGATGAGTGCGAGACAGCTAGACCGAGGGGAGTTTGTACCGCTATATAAAGTGCACTTTACCTTGAGCGCTCAGTCCCAGCATGGATCTTGGCGGCTGGTATCGTCCGCGGTCTGAGCACGCCCCCGTGATCTTGGACCCGAAGAGGCCCTTTCGCTGCTCGTACCATCCTTGTACCAAGGCATTCGCGCGACGCTCTGACCTTCAAAGGTACGCCCATACTCTCACACCAGGCATGTTCGCACGCACACGCAAGAGCGACCGTACGCATGCCCGTTTGAAGGTTGTCACAAAAGCTTCATTCAACGTAGTGCTCTCATGGTGCACATCAATGTCCATACTGGGGCCCGCCCATTCGCCTGCCCCGAGTGTGACAAGGCCTTTGCTGATACAAGCTCCCTCACGCGCCATCGCCGCATCCACACAGGTGTGCGCCCCTACAAGTGCAATGTGCCGGAGTGTGGCCGCGAGTTTTGCCGTCGAACGACGCTGACGAAGCATATGCAGCGTATTCATGCTCCCAGGGATAAGCATGGTGGCCACTCCTCTCGTAAAGAGCATCCAACGCCCATTCTGCCGATGCAGCCACGTCCAGTGCCGCCCGTGCTCACTGGCCGGCCGCTGCGGCACGACGCAGGAGGGCCGTCGATGCCTGAGGCGCCCACTCGATGGGCACCGCCGCCCATGTTCCAGCCATTGCCGTCAAATGTGCCCATGTCAGCACCTCTTATGGGTCGCTTTGTGATGAACAACGACGTGCCACAGCCCCCCGAGTCAGCACCGCTGCTGCATCAGCCTATGCTGCTAGGTCCGCCTCCCATGGGCCTACCGGCGATGACAGCGCCCGTGTTTCTGCATCCTCCTCCGCCTACCATGACGCCTGTTCCGACGGGACCCATGCTGGCGCGTCCTCCTGGTCCATGGGTATCATCGTCGCCGCCCGTGGGTACAAGCACGGCCACATCGCCATCCAGCTTCATGTCGCCAGCGGGGCCTACTCTGCCATCAACGCCACAAAAGAGTCAAGTTGGACTAAAGCATGACGATTCTTTGGGCCATTTTATGCTTGATGAGGATGTGAAACCGATCCGTACCACGGCGAGTCCCTGGCTGCTGCCGCCGCCGCCGCCGATGCCCTGGCTGTGAAGCACGACATGCCTCCACACGCAAGGTCACGGTGATGCGTGGACGACACGCGTGACGATTCGTAGTCTGCACGTGGCTATACATCCAACACATTGTACAGCAGTCCGCGGCTCGAGACCTACCCTCGTGCCTTGATGAGCGGCGCGGTGCCGACGCCGGAACCCACCTCAGGGATACGGTTAGGCGATGTCGAAGATGAATTGCTAACACGGGTGTGCCATCGATACTATCAGTCGCTCTACTACACGCAGGTGCAAGAGTCCGTGCTGCTAGTCACGAACCCGTACCATGCAGCGGTGGATGTGAACAGCGAAGATGTGCTGCGCACGTACACGCGCGAGTTTCGTGATACGCGTCTGATGGTCAATGGTTCACAGCTGCCATCGCATATATTCCGCACGGCGTGCAATGCGTACTTTTATATGCAGCGGACGGGCCAGGACCAGTGCTTCTTCTTCCTGGGCGAAACAGCGAGCGGCAAGAGCGAGACCAGGCGTCTCGCTATGCGTGCTTTAGCGAGTGTTAGCTCTGCATTGCCTGGCAAGCGCGGCGCCCGCCTCGCAACTCAATTGCCAGCTGCGCTATTTGCGCTCGAGTGTATGGGACACGCGGCCACAGAGGAGAATGCGAACGCGTCAAGTATGGCGCTGTATACGGAGCTGCAGTTCAGCAGCAACGGGCGCTTGATTGGTTTCAAAATGCTTCCCTACCATTTGGAACTAGCGCGTGTATCGTTACTGCGCCACCCAGGACGGACATTCCACTTGTTCTCCTTACTCGTGGCTGGCGCCACACCCGAAGACCGCCAGCGCTGGCGCTTAGATGGTGCTCAGCTACGTTTGCTGGGCACGGGTCATGCGCGCGATAGGGACAAAGCCACTCGTGCTGCCGATTTCCAACAGTGGTGTGATGCTCTCACCACGCTGGGTCTGTCCGCATCACAGCGCACGGCTTTGTTGGACGTGATCGTGGCCCTGCTTCATATCGGTGATGTGGACTTTGTTCATGATGATGGTCCTTCTGCCTCAGCACGTGTTGTGTCGGAGGAGCCGTTGTACGTCGCCGCGTCGCTGCTAGGCATTGGTGCCTCAGCCCTGGCGCAAGCTCTCACGCACCTGACATCCGTCGTTCGAGGGCAGGTGTGCACCGCCCTGTTGAATGCAGATCAAGCGGCGGAAAGTCGGGACCGCCTGGTGCGGACGCTCTATTCGCTACTCTTTGCATGGGTCAACGATCATATTCAATCGTGCTTTTCGCACGAAGCGTTTGACACGTACATTGGCCTCCTCGATTTACCCGGGCACCGCAACCGGATGGTCAATCACCTTGAAACGTTTGCGGTGAACCTGGCGGCAGACACGGTTCACCGGCACATGATGCATGTGATGAGAGAGCGACGCGTGGGCGAGCTGGAACATGAGGGACTCTCGCACCTCGCTCCGCTTCCCAGTGCAGCGACGGGTGCGGATCGACTGCGCTTGCTAACGCACTACCCCGGTGGCCTTGTGCACATTATGGACGACCAAACGCGGCGGCGTCCTCGCAAAAACTCGCAGACCATGGTGGAGGCGATGCAGCGACGCTGGGTGCACCATGCGGCACTGCAGGTCGAGCGCATGGACAGTCTCAGTGCTCCAAGATTCATTGTGACGCATTTTCATGGTACGGTACCGTACGAGCCACATGGCTGGCTCGCGCACAACGACGAGTCGGTGTCGCTTGAACATGTATCGTTGCTGCGCGGCGCCCAAGCCGGGGTAGCCGATGGCACGAGTGGTTTCGGCTCGTCGAGTGCGTTTGTGCGTGGCCTCTTCCGTCACGCGCCTTCCCCGGAAGTGACGATACCGGCCAAACGCACTCCGAGCACCAAGCGCATGGGGCGCAGTGGAACGCTGCGGGCCGCTGCCTCTCGCGATCCGCATGATGATGATGTCTATGGCGGTGCATTGCATGAGCCCGCGGCGCCGACGAACGATTCGCCACCATGTGTGCTCGGTACGCTGCAATCGTCGCTACACATGCTACTGGACGTGGTGGACGAGGCCAAGGCATGGTTCGTATTGTGTGTACGGCCCAATACGAATGCGCTGGCGAACCAGTGTGAGCCCGGCATGATGCGGCGGCAGCTCGAAGCGCTGGGCGTGGCACAGCTGCGCGCCGGTCACGAGAGTGACTACAGTGTGACGCTTACCTTTACCGAGTTTTGCGATCGGTACGGCGCCTTGCCGATGTTTGATGCGGTAAATATGCTTGCGGCGCCGGCTGCCGAGGCGAAAATGCGCGTGAGCGATGCTATGGCGCGGATGAACTGGACGGATGCGCATGTGGCCATGGGCCTGCACAAAGTGTTTCTGTCGCACCCCGTGTTCCGGGAGCTGGAAGACCATTTACGCGCTACAGACCCCGAGGAGATGCAATACCTACTGCGCAAAGCGAGTGCGGACGACGACGATACGGCGCAGGCACTGGTGGATCCTTATTCCCCGTATATCGCTCATGTTTCCCGTGCCGAGGACAGTGCGCCGTCGCCGCCCGCGCCTGTCACACCCGCATGGCACCATTGGGCGTACGACGAGCAGCAGAGTTTGTTGGGTGACGACGCAGATGGCGAAGATATGTTGCTCCTCGATGATACCAAAGACGCTGGTCCTGGCGAAGCAGCACCACCCGCAGGTCCCCAGGTGACGGAGCGCCTGCGCGTAACCACCGAGCGACGATTGTGGGTCTTTTTTACATGGCTGTGTACGTTTTGGGTGCCATCACCCGTTCTCGGCTTCTTTCCCAAGCTCCGGCGCTCGGACGTGCGCATGGCATGGCGCGAGAAGCTGGCGATCAATATGACGATCTGGTTTGTGTGCCTGTGTTCGATTTTTGTGATTGTGTTTTTGGGAAATATCGTGTGTCCTCGGCAGCATTTGTACAGTGTGGGTGAGTTGTCCGGTCACCAAGGTTCCAACGCGTTCACGGCGATTCGTGGTGAAGTGTTTGATCTGCACAAGATCATCGGCGCGCATCTCAGTGCCATCCCTGTGGTGTCGCGCAAGTCGCTCCTGCAGTATGCGGGTGCGGACGCCACATCGATTTTCCCCGTGCAGGTCAATGCGCTGTGTAACGGGCCGAACGGACCCATTTCGCCGTGGGTCACGCTGGACAATGCGAACAACACGGACGCGAATGCACAGTACCACGATTTTCGCGCGTACCGAGGAACAGACGTGCGGCCTGACTGGTATTACGAGCAGATGTGGTACATGCGCAGCCAGTACCGCGTCGGCTTTGTGGGATATACACCCAAAGAGATCCAGCAAATGCAGGAAGATGGGCGTACGATCGGCGTGTACGACAGCTACATTTACGACTTGACCACGTATGTGGGCCAAGGCAACCAAGGGGCCTTCCGCATGCCCGAGGGTGTGGCACCCCCGCCCAATTTGGACCGCACGATTCTAGACCCGAGCGTGATCCAATTGTTCACACAGAACCCGGGGCGCGATGTGAAATCCATGTTTGATTCTTTGTCGATGCCCTCGGAGAAGCGGCAGGACCAAGCGACGTGCCTGCGCAACTTGTTCCTGATCGGGCGCGTGGATCAGCGCAGTTCGCCGCGCTGCACGTTTTCGTCGTACATTCTGCTGGCGCTCTCGCTGTTGATGGTGTCCACAGTGGGGGTCAAGTTCCTTGCAGCGCTGCAGTTTGTGCGATCCACGCCGCCAGAGGACCACGAGAAATTCGTCGTGTGCCAAATTCCATGCTACACGGAAGGGGCCGAGTCGATGCGCAAGACGATCAACTCGATTGCGCGCTTGCGCTACGATGACCGACGGAAGCTGATTGTGGTGATCTGTGATGGCAATGTGACAGGGGCTGGCAACGAGGCGCCTACACCGCAACTCGTGCTCGACGTGCTGGGCGCGGAGCCTGACGAGGTGGAGCCGCGCAGCTTTGTGTCGCTGGGCGAGGGTCTGAAGCAGCACAATATGGCGCGTGTGTACAGCGGTTTGTACGAGCATGCAGGTCATCTTGTGCCGTACCTGGTTGTGGCCAAGTGCGGTGCGCCCAACGAGACGGTGCGTCCTGGCAACCGTGGCAAGCGCGACTCGCAGTTGATCCTCATGCGTTTCTTCAACAAGGTGCACTATGGGTCGCCGATGAGCCCGCTGGAGCTGGAGATGTACCACCATATCAAGAACATTATTGGTGTGAACCCCAGCTTCTACGAGTACCTGTTGCAGGTCGACGCCGATACAGAGGTCGAGCCGAGTGCATTGGCGCGCATGATTGCCTTTTTCGTGCGCGACAAGAAGGTCATTGGGCTGTGTGGTGAGACAGCCTTGACCAACGAAAACCAGAGCCTGATAACGATGCTTCAAGTGTACGAATACTACATCTCACACTACCTGGTCAAAGCGTTCGAGAGCCTGTTTGGTTCCATTACGTGTTTGCCAGGTTGTTTCTCCATGTTTCGCTTCCGTGCGCCCGACTCGCAGCGCCCGCTGTTTGTGGCACACTCGGTGTTGGATGATTACTCGGAGAACCGCGTGGATACGCTGCACTTGAAGAATTTGCTGTACTTGGGCGAGGACCGCTATTTAACGACGCTTGTGCTGAAGCACTTCCCTGATTACAAGACACAATTTGTGCAGCACGCGCGGTGCTACACCACGGCACCGGACAGTTGGCGCGTGCTGCTGTCACAGCGTCGCCGCTGGATCAACTCGACCGTGCACAATTTGGTCGAGCTGCTCAAGACGCCGCAGCTGTGTGGTTTTTGCCTCTTCTCCATGCGTTTCGTGGTGCTTATCGACCTCGTGTCCACGGTGGTGGCGCCCGTGACCATTGGGTACCTTGTGTACCTGTTCGTGGTCGTAGCCGTGGAGGGTGGCACGATTCCCATGACATCCATCGTGCTGCTGGCCGCCATTTACGGTTTTCAGGCCATCATCTTCCTCCTGCATCGCCGCTTTGATATGATCGGGTGGATGATCGTGTACCTCCTTGGCATGCCGCTGTGGTCGCTCATTCTCCCGCTCTACTCCTTTTGGCACATGGACGACTTTTCGTGGGGCAACACCCGCATTGTCACGGGCGATAAGGGTGAAAAGCTTCTTGTGCACAATGAGGGCCACTTTGATCCCCAGACCATTCCCTATATGACGTGGGACGAGTACGAGCGCGAGCTTTGGGACCACCGCCCACCGCCGTCAGACGCGCCGCTGGGCCTCGGCCCCCTGCAGCGTCAGAGCTTTATGGACACGGCAAGCACGCTGGCTTCGAAGCGGTACTCGGACATGCCGTGGGCCATGCGTGATGATGCGTCGCTTGCGCTGCGGGACGACGCGAGCAGTAAGCTGCCATGGGCCATGGAGCCGCCCGACCTGCTGCACGATCCGATGCCGCCCACGACAGTGTCGCAGGAGACGCCGAGGGATTCCACCTGGGGTTCGACTGTGGCTCCCGCCTCGGCCTTGGGCCGCCTGCCGCCCAATGAGGTGCTGCGCCATGACATTCGCCAGATTATCGCGGCTAGCGACCTGACATCGATCACCAAGCGCCAGGTGCGCGCGCAGTTGCAGGATCTCTATGGGTGCTCCATCCAAGAAAAGAAGGCGTATATCAACGCGCAAATTGAGACAGCACTGCGTGATCTATAGTTGTGCGTAGGTCATGATACCACTATGTACATGCACTAGCGAGTGACCTCTTCGTAGATGAGCTCTTTTAGGCGCGAACGCGAGAGTGGCTCCGATGCAAAGTCGGCATCGAAAAAGCTGGGGTCCAGCGGCTCAGCCGTTGGCTCATCGGTGGGGTCGTGGTACGGTTCCAAGTACGGATGGCTCAAGGCCTCCTCCGCACTGATGCGCTTGTGGGGCGAGAAGGTCAGCAACTTCTCCAACAGATCCAAGGCGTGTGCGTCTGCCCGAGGGAATAATTGGCTAAAATTAGCGCGCTTAGAAAAGGGCAGGGACCGGATATAGTCGCGCGAGCGCGACGATGTGATAGCATAGAAATCGTCCAAGGAAGGCGTGCCAAGCACATCGAGGACGAGCGACAGTTGGTGGTGGTAGTCGCGTCCGGGGAACAGGGGGCGGCCCGTCAGCATCTCGGCAAAAATGCAGCCGACCGACCACAGGTCAATGGCCTTGCTGTACTCTTTGAACGACAGCATAATCTCTGGGGCGCGGTACCAGCGGGTGGCAACATACTCGGTCAAAAACGCCTTGTTCTCAGCGTTGGGCTGCTCGGCACTGCGCGCCAGACCAAAGTCGCAAATTTTGAGATCGCAGTTGGCGTTCAGCAACAAGTTCGACGGCTTCAAGTCGCGGTGCAGCACACCCGCCGAGTGCAGCGCTTTGAGCCCACGCAGGATCTGGTACACAAAGTACTGGAAGTGGTCGTTCGACAGATCTTGCGTGCGGATCACGCGGTGCATGTCCGTCTCCATCAGCTCCTGCACAAGGTACACTTCGGTGAATGTCTCGAAAGATTCCGGTGGTAAAATGTCCAGAATCGAAATGATATTCTCGTGGTGAAAATGCCGCAGCAGCCGGATCTCACGGAGCGTGCGTAGCGAGAACATTTGGTGGTCAAAAGGCGAGATTCGCTTCACAGCCACGCGTGTGGATGTCGGTATATGGATCGCCGAACTGCGTCAGTCACTCGTACGTACTACACCACACCATACGCGCCCTCGCCAATCGTTTTCGTCAGGCGGTACGCGCCTCCCAAAATTCCGTCTGTGTTTGGGTCCATGAGCGGATTCGAGCGCATGTCGGCACTGTTTGCCGAGTGCGTCGCCACGGACGAGCCTGAGTTCGCCGGCCCCTCCGGTTCCGCCATGGTACGAAGGGCACGGGAGTGTGTGGAGGCGGACCGTGCCATCCACGTCGATCCTGGGTGTCACGTGCAGCGGCGTTTCTCCCGAGCGGGTATGAACCCAGCTTATGTCAGCGCCACCGCTGCCCTGCAGGACGCGCCGAGGCGGAGCAGGCCCTAGGGGGCTCGTCGCTTGCCGTGCGACGCGTGCCCTCGTGCATCATGCAAGATGGAGAGGCGCGGTTCCATGGCTGCGGCAGCGCAAACTTTCGTCGCCCAGGACAGGGTATCATGCGACCGCCGAACAGGCTCAGAGCCATGAAAGATGACGCCTCTGCTAGCTATGTAGACTCGTTCAGCGATTCCTATAGGGGCCAGTGTCGATTGTTCGTGGAGACTGGAAGGGGGGAGATCTGGCACGCGTGGCCCAGCGTGGGAGCGCCGATCCAAAAAATAGGGCGTTTTTGATCGCCTTGACTAATCAAGGTCGTCGCGTCGTCGGTGTTGCTCGGCCTCCGTCCACCCTTCCCTTGGCTCCGGGCATGTCCAACCTCCCGGACTTACCGTCGGGCTTTGGCCGCGACTCGGCCTATCCGCCGATGCCGACGCGCATAGCGCCTGAGCCGTCGCACCAGGTAGCAGCTACGGCACGCACGCAGCCTATGCCGCGTCTCAAGTTCATGGCGGCACCCGATGACGATCCACTCCCACCGTCGCCCTCTGCCATGTCGCCACGTCCTCCGGCCATGGTCTCAGGCATGCCCAAGTCCTCGTCGTATGGCGACATTTCCGCGTCGAGCGCAGGTGAAGTGTCGCCACAGCCAGAGGCCCAGGGCCATCCCCATGTATACCCATCGCCCAGGGTGCCAGGCCAGTCGGGCCTGCGCCGCCCCTCGAGTCATCAGCCTTTGCGGCCCAGTGACCAGCTGCACGCCAGCTACTCGGCGTATCCATTCCAGACGATGAGTCCTCCGCCGGCTACATCAGCTGCGCCATCGCCACGTCCGCCTGTGCGCTCACCACCGCGTCCTAGCCCGTCCCCTATGGCCTCGCCCGTATCCTATGCTACGGAACCAGCGTATGCGGCTGCGACGCCGGAGGCCGTTGCGGTCACGTTGCCAGAGCCGACGCCGCCTTCGTCGTCGCATACGTTGTCCGTGGAGCCGCTTCCTACGGCGCAAGCCGAGGCGCCACGTCCTGCGCAGGCAGCGGCGCCGCGCCCTTCCCAAGCCGAGTCAACACGGCCTATGCCCACCCTCCCGGCCATCCGTGTGCCGCTTCCTGACATCGAGTCCCTTGAAGCGCAAAAAAACCGCGCGGATTGCAGCGGCAGCGAGATGGATCAGTTGCGCTGGTCGGTGCAAGTGCTCAAATGGGTCGAGCGGCAGCAGGCGAGCGGTGCACCGCTCGACGACCCTGTGCCGCGCTGGGTTGAGGAAGCCATTGCCCAGATTGTACAGATTGCCTCCCATCCAACGCCGAGTGCCGAGGCCCTTTATGCGCGTGGCGATTTGCTGGCTGGCGGCCAATTCCCTACGTACGTGGCCAAGGACCTGCGCTCTGCCTTTAGCGACTTTGAGCGCTCGGCGCGTATGGGCTGGGCGCCCAGCTGGTTCCGCATCGGGCGCGACTACGAGACGCTGGGCGATATTGCTCGTGCCAAGACGGCCTATGGGCGGGGTGTCCAGATGAACGATGTGAGCTGCTTGTACCGGATGGGCATGGCCAAAGCACTCGGTCAATTGGACCTGCCGCAGGATCTCACCGAGGGCATGTCGCTCCTGCAGATGGCCGCTGATTCGGCCACGGTCGACGCGCCTCATCCCGCGTTCATTTACGGCCTGATCCTGGCCGGCGAACTGAGTCATGTGCCTGTGCCGCTCGAGGCCTTTGCGGATTCCAGCCACTCGACACCCACACGGACATCCCTGGCACCGCTTGCGCGCGAGTACATTGAGCGTGCGGCGTACCTGAACTTGGCGGCCGCTCAAGCCAAGTGTGGGTGGTGCTATGAGCATGCGCAGCTGTCCTTCCCGTTCGATCCGCTTCTCAGCGTCCAGTACTACAGCGTCGCGAGTCAGGGCGGTGAGCCGGAAGCCGATATGGCGCTGAGCAAGTGGTTCTTGTGTGGTGCTGAGGGCTGCTTCGACAAGAACGAGGATCTCGCGTTTACGTTTGCGGAGCGAGCCGCGCAACATCACCTGCCCACGGCCGAGTTTGCGATGGGCTACTACAACGAGGTCGGTATTGGCACGCCGGTGAACCTGGCTGCGGCGCGCGATTGGTACACGCAAGCGGCCGCGCAAGGCAACCAAGATGCGAGAGACCGCCTCGCGCGACTCCAAGCATCGCTGCAGAGCGCGGTGTCCCGCGCGCAGCACCAGCAGCACCTCGATGAGCGTTTGTACTCGGCGCATCAACGCGCACGCAATGTATCTGGCGAGTCGCGGGAGCGGGGCGATTTGGCACGCAGCCGCACGATGCTCATGGCCCAAGCGAGTGCACAGCGGCGGCAGGCCATGCCGGCGCCCTCGCCGGGCCAGCGCCCCAGTCGTGGGCCGAGTGCTGCGCCTGTGCGCTCGCCACGGCGTCCTCAGACGTTTAGTGACATGGGCTACCAACCCAAGTCCGACAAAGAGTGCGTCATTTGTTGATAGGGCGATACCAAGTACCATGCTACAGACAGACTACACGGCCTTGGCTAGCATGGCCAGCTGATGACAGCGTTTACTTGCCCTGCGGCGCCTCCTTGAACGAGAGAGCGTGCTCCTCGTTCATGGCAGCGACGACGTTGATCATCAGGTCCTTGCCCTCCTCGAACTGGGCAGTGATCTGCTCACCAAGCTCACCCTCGGGCAGCTTCACGTCGTCCTTCGAGGTACCGTCGTTCGACATGAGGTTCAGGTAACCGTCGTCAATGTTGATGAGCTGGTACTCGCGACGGGTCACGTTGGGCACGTCCATGTTGTGGGTCGAGGGCGAAATGTCCTCGTACTTGCGGTTGGTGAAGATGTCGGTGGCAACCAGGTGCACCTTGGCGTGGCCGTGCTTGCCGGTCTTCGAGGTCGACATGTCAATGATCTTGCAAGGGCGGCCCTTGATCACCACGTGGCCGTTCTTACGCAGAGCCGAGCACTGCTGGGGGTAGGTGAGCGAGGCACCGGCGTGGGCGGTCTCGAAGTTCACGTTCTCAGCCTCGTTGTCGGACTAGAAGGTTAGCCAGCCTAGCACGTACCATGTCGTTGTGGGGAGCGGAAGAAAGCGCCGCGGCACGGCGAAGAAAAGTCGGGCCTTCTTTGGCGGCACCACGTGCCAGCCCTGCTGCGGCAACCGCTCGGCCGGGCCTGTTTTGGTCGCCATGGTGCCACCAAAACGTGACCTCCCACCTCCGTGTCCCGTGACTTGGAGGCAACGCGCACCGCGTCTGAACCACCGCGTCACTCCACCGAGCTTGTGATTAGCATGTCGCCTCCCAACGGAGCAGGGTCTTCCACCGGCGCGGACGCGCCGCACGCGTACGTGGACCAATCGTCGGCGTACGCCGATGCCAACGCCACCGCGGGTGCGGCCGATGGCGCGCGCGCCGACGCGGGTAGCCACAACGCGGGCCACGCCGGCATTGAGAAAGACGTCGGCACGATCTTGGCAGGACTCAACCAGGAGCAGCTTGAGAGCATTGTCGCTGCAGCTGTACGTATACGCCACTGACCCAGCGCGCCACCGACAACGACCAGCACGGGTACGGCTCCGGCCAGTACGACTCGGCCCATGCGCTCGCGCACCTCCCCCCTGGCCTCGGCCAGGCTGCGTCGACCTTGACGTCGTTTGCCTCGTCGTTCAAACGCACGAACGCGCCGGTGATGCCCAGCGACGAGGAAATCGCCTCGGGCACCGCTTTGACCGACTCGGGCCATTTGGGCGACGCGCCTCCACCGCCTGGCATGGAGCATGATTTGCCGCCCGCGCGCCACGTCGGTCAGGCCAAGGGGGCGCCGTCGGCCGCGCACGACCCGGCCGCCACCGCAGCCGCTCTGGCCGCCATGGGTACGCTCGCGGGCCGCCAGCTGCCGGCCAGCTCGCAGGCGCACCTGGGTGGTCGCGACGGCCTCGGTGCCGAGGCAGGCATGGACGCCAAGTTTGTCAGCGACCATGGGCTGAACAGTGCGCGCTACAAGCGCAAGGGCCCCGAGCTGGACCGCCAGCGCAAGGACAACCACAAGGAAGTGGAGCGCCGCCGCCGCTCGGCGATCAACGATGGCATTGTGCAGCTGTCGCAGATTGTGCCGGGCTGCGACGTGAAGAACACGAACAAGGGCTCGATTATCATTGCCGCTGTGCGCTACATCCAGGACCTTAAGAACAACGAGGCGAGCAACATTGAGAAGTGGACGCTCGAGAAGCTGCTGATGGACCAGGCGATGAACGACCTGAGCATGTCGCTCGACGAGAGCCGCCGCGAGGTCGAGCGCCTGCGTGCGCAGCTCGGCATGTCCGAGGCGAACCACGCCGCTGGCGACAAGCACGTCGGTGGTGCTGCGCCGGCGGCCGCGTACGGCGACCAGCGCTTTGGTGCCCAAACCGCGTTCCAGGGCGGCGCCGCCAACGCGACTCATGGCGAGCAGGACCTCGATGTGGGTCTGGGCCAAGGCCACGACGCTAGTGGCGCGCTTGATCACGGCAACATGCTGGGTTCGCACGGCCTCGATGCCGATGCCAACAAGCGCGCCCGCCTCGTTTGAGTTTCACCTCTTTGTACCATACCCTTGTTCGCACACTATAGACCAAGAAGGGCTTGACGTACCTGCGCCTGCATCTCGCTAATGCGCAGCACCACCGCTGCCGCGCTGCGCTCCAGCGCGCCGCCGGGCCGCGCTGCGACGTAGCTCTCTGCCACACTCTGTACACGCACAAGACATGGCGCCTGGGCTTGCACAATAAGTCGCTGTGCCTCCTTCGCCGCGTCCAGCAGCACGAGTACGAGGGCGAACGCAGCGCTGGCCACTGAGGCGTCGGTATGTCGGCTTTGTCGCTCCGCCATCTCGAGCACATCAGGCATAATGCGCGTGGCGAAAAACGGCGCATGACGCCCTGCTTGGCACAACACACACAGCGTGTGCAGCACAGCTGCGAGGATATGCGGCGCTGTGGTCGCATCACTGCCTGCATACGTCCGCGATGCGTGCTGCTGCGCCGCCTCGCACCGGCGAAGCAGGGGAAAGATGAACGCACGGGCCGCGGCTGTGAAGGGCACAGTGGGCTTGACACTCCAGCTAGGCGCCGCTTTCTGCGCCGGCGTGGCATCCAGACGCACCGCTTGCCACCGCGCCTTGTCCGCGCCATGCTGCACGAGCTGCGCCTCCCCCTGTTGGCATGCGCGCGCCGTGGCTGCCTCGATGAGCTGCCGCGAGGCCACGCCAGGATCAAAGGGGGTGAGGCCGGCCATCTCTTGCGCGGCCTCTGCGATAGCTCGAAGCATGGCCAGCCGCTGCGCTAGGGCATAGTGCGGCGAAAACACTTGCTCGCACAAGCAGTCGACGACTATGCCTGGCGCTGCCACGCAGAGCGCCGTAAGTGCGCGTGTGCGCCGCTCCTCAAACGCACGCAGATCGTAATTGTCCTGCAACGCGGCGAGTGCGATCGCAACATCGACGGCATGCTCGGCCACCTCCATGCCCCATCCTGTTTTGCGCCGGATGAGCGGCTCTGCATGCTTCAAAGCAAGTTTGTTCGCTGCATACGCTCGCTCACGCAGCAGAGGAACCAGCTCGTAGATGTACACAGGCACACGCGGCTTTTTTCGGAGCGCCGTGTCGAGAAGCACGGAGGTATCGTTGGCGTCCTCACGCTCCTCCTCGCTGCTATCGTCGTCGGACTCCATGGGCGTGATATCTGCCATCGTCTCCTTCGACAAATCGACCACCAGAGGGCGTCGTGCGGGCACGCGGCGGGGTAGCGAGATGCTCACAGGCGCCGACGCTCGAGGCACCACCGTGCGCTCAGGCGGGGCGCTGGGAGCCACCGGCGCCTCGGGCCACGCCACGACGTCCATCGATGGCCACAAGGGCCCCGCTTGGTCAAACCATGCACGCAATACGCGGCACGTCTCGCGTCCATCGCCCCGTCCGTCCCATACGTCGGCAGGAAAGTGCAGAGGACGCTCGGCGTTGCTAGCCGCACTCCATACCTCCGCCATGAGCATACCGAGGCGCCGGATCGTTGGATCGTTGTGTTCCATGTGCGCTGCCACACCCCGCAGCAAACACGGGGAGGTGGCATGAGCCCGCAACGCCTCCGGCGCATCGCGCAGGCACCGCACAGCCATCAACAGCAGCGTGGTACTTTCCTCGGCTTGGGCCACCGACGCTCGAGCTAGGCGCCGCGGATCGCTCCATATCCGGAGAAGCGCTTCCAGTGAGTCCTTGGGCTCGGCGTCCATGGCCCAGGCGGCGATCGCCATGCATAGGAGCGGTGCATACACCACTGTCGACGTGCCACTGAGCCGCACCCACGACCAGCGAGGCGCCTCGGCTTCACTGGCTATCGTAGCGAGCATACGGTACGCACTGTACGCATACGACATGGCTTCGCGCGTGAGAAAAGCACGGCCTTCCAAACCGGGCGCCCGCTCGTCCTGGGCCACGAGGCGTGCGAACGATGTGCCCTCGATGCGCGCCTGCCAAAGCGCGAGGAGCGAATGCAGCATCGTCTCATGCACGCGGTCCTCACACGCGTCCCATACCCGTGCCCACGCCGCTTTGTCGTGGATATGAGGCGCAGCCGCTCGCCAAAACGCCGGGGTGATATGGCCAGCGCGCGCGAGTCGCGTTAGAAGCACGGCAAGGCGCTCCGCCGTCGCAAGACTCATGCGCTGCGCGATACATGGCGCTAAGGAAGCCGGCCATGCCACATACGTATCGAGCAAGGCATGCGACGCAGGTCGTGGGCCGTACACATTCGCGACGCGCGTCGGCAACGCGCTCATTTGTGCGGCCGCCTCCATCCATTGCAGATCTCGTCGCGCGGCATGCGACTCGGCGTCGCACGCTTGCAATGTATAGCAAAGCAGGCGTGTGGCATCCAAGTGCGTGAGAATTAGCGTGAGTGCGTCCAACGTGGCACGATGGTACTCGGCGCGCATCGTCAGAAGCGCTGTGCATGTGGCCAGCGTATGCGTCCACACTCGGGCCTTGGCTAGCGACGCTGGGCCATCAGGCACGAAATACCCACGCAGCACCTGTTCGTACAAGTTGTGCCGTTGGAGCGCCTCGGCCCACGTCACGCACAGCGTCGTGAGCAGGGTATGCTGGCACGTGCCCCACCACCCTGGCACCGAGCCGGGCGGCCCAGGCGCCTCGCGCGTTGTCGCTGCGTACGCAGCAGGGACGTAGTCCACGAGGCGCAGCGGCGGCAACAGGGCCTCCAACACCTGCTCCCAGGTGGCGGCCGTGCTCAGACACGAGGGCCATGCATCGTCGCTCATCGCCGCCGCCAGGCAAGGGGCGGGTGGAGGTGGCAAGAGCGGCTTGGCTATGCCGTCGGTCGCGCCTCGGGCACCGCAGAAAAGCGGTGGCCTGCCCATCGTCTGGCAGCTTTGCGACCGGTACGTGCTGCTTGTGGGTGGTGGGGAAGTTGCGGCAAGTCGTGTGGTGCATCTTGCCGCGGCTGGCGCTCACATCACCGTTCTAGCGCCTGCCCAGGGCCTGCACCCGGATGTGCGCGCATGGATCGAGGATGGCACGATCGATACGTACATTGACGATAAGTATTGCGATCCTTCGCAGCTCGTGCGTACGAATGGGCACGACTACGATATGATTCTTACGGCCATCGACGATGCGGAGCGCAGTCGCGACGTATGTGCATGGAGTCGCGCGCGCCGCATTCCTGTGAATGTGGCCGATGTGCCGGACAAGTGCGATTTTTACTTTGGGTCAATGATCCGCCAAGGGCCTCTTCAGGTGATGGTGTCTACGAATGGGCGCGGGCCCCGCTTGGCCCGCCTTGTGCGTCAGCAGATCGAAGCGGCCATCTCTCCCTACGCCGGCGATGCGATTCTGCGTGTGGGCGTTTTACGCGCCCAGTTGCGCGCACAGGCGCCGGCGCCGGCGCTGGCGTCGGAGCGCATGATGTGGATGGCCCGTGTATGCGATGCGTTTCCTATGCGAGCCCTCGCTCGTTTGGACGATGCCACCATTGAGCGCTGGGTACGCGAGGCATGGCCCCAACGCGCTGTGCCACGGTCGCTGTCGCACTATTGCCCTTGGGGTCATTTCATAACATGGCGCGATCTCACAAGTTTTCTTCTTGGTTGCACTAGTATGGCTCTTGTAGCCCTATGGTACAGGAGACGATAGCGATGCTAGTCCATTAGGGGAGCGTGCTGGGCGTCGTCGTCATGTAGGACATGTACCCACTCGACGGCATCGCAGGTTGCGGTCGCGCATCTTCCAACGGGGGCGCTGCCTGGGACACCAAGTAGGAGGGCAGCGCGGCACTAGGCGCACTGCTCAGCTCCGTGGCCGATGGATGGGGCGCCGTCCCAGGGACACTATGCTCCGCAGGCATACTCGACACCGTCGCCGGGCCGAGCATCGTGGGCGCCGACGTGGGCGCAGGCGCCTCCATGGGCGAGCCGCTCGATGCAGGCGCTTCCACGGGCGAGCCCATGGCTCCAGGCGCGTACGTCGGAGGCGCTCCGTAGCTCGGCATAAAGGACGGCGGCGGCGGAGCCATGTAGGGCTGCGGCGGCATCGACATTGGCGAGTGGGAGGGCGGGGGCATCGAAGGCTGGCCCATAGGCATACCATACTCAGGCGCCATCAAATGCGGCGGCGGCGCGTCGGACAGCGGCGACGACATACTTTGGCCGGCTGCGCGCATCGACGACGGCGAGAAGTTGTGGCTGTGCGACTCGGGCATGTACATGTCCGACGGACCGCGGTGGTACGACTCCATGGGCGGGAAACCACCGCCGCGCGCGGCAGCCTCTTGGAGCGCCTTGGTGCTGCCGATCCCTTCAAAGTACGCACGGTCCTCGGTTGTATCCTCCAGCGGCACCTCCGATGCAGCGGCTGGCGCGGGTGCCGAGGGAGGCACAGGCGGGAACGACGGGATGGCATCGTTCATGGCATTCGCCTCCGTGTCCGGCACGTACTGGTACAGATCCGGCTGCGAAGGGTTTATCGCCGTATTCGTGTAGCGGCGCGAGGGTTCCTCCCATTCGTACGCATCATGCTGACTCTCGTGCACCGTCGGCAGACCGGGGGCCATGGAGCCCGTGTCCGCTGGCGCAGGCACTTCGGGCGCCACCCAGCCTTGGCTGCCCTGCTCCCGGTCGTCCAGCAGCTGCATGCCATGCGCCGGCACACCCGGCGTAGCACTCGGCACAGCTGCCTTGGTGGACAGCATGCTTTGGCTGGCGTCGTAGCCAGCGCCCATCTCCGAACCCTCCGGACGAGGCTGCGCGACCAATGGCGACACAGGCGAGGCTTGTGCACGGTCCACATTCAGCTGCGACTCACGCGGCTCAAAGTGGATCGATTCCAGCTGGCGCACCGCTTCCTGCAGCAAGCGGTTCGTGCGTGCCTCGTTGCGGTACGGCGCACGTTGCGAGCCGGGCATGGTCGGCTGCAGCGGAATCTCTTCCACAAGCAAACGGCACGACTCGGCCACCACAATCGACTTCTCGGCCAGTTCCATGAGGCCGCCACTCTTGAGACTAAGCGCCTCGGCCACGGTGCGCCGCTTGTAGTCACCCAGCGCCGCCTCCTCGTGGGCCATTTCGTTGTTGAGCACTTCCATGTCGCTACGCAGCTCACGCAGGCTGCTCGTCACCTTGGCAAGGTCCTTGTTCTCCGGACCCATCTTGGAAAGCTTGCGCTCAATGCCCTCGATCTTGGCAATGAGCGTGCGGCGGCGGCCCTTGAGCTCCGCGTACTTTTCCTCCCGCGTGCGGATCGACTTGAGATGCAGACGCATCGTCGACACGTAGTAGTTGTAGCGAGCCTCGGCACGGCTCAGGTGCTCGTACAAAAACGCCACCTTGGGCAGCACGTCCTCTAAGTCATCACCCTGGCCACTCGCCCAAACACGCAGCGCGTCGGCCGTGTTTTGGGTCTCTGCAGCCACCTTGGTGTTCGACGCGACAAACAGCTTCTCGGCATGAATCAGGTCCTGCAATGGTTTCAAATCACTGTTCCCCAGCTGCGGGATCTTGGAGTTGTGCGCCACAGCCGACTGGGCCTTCTTGAACAGCGACATGGCTACGACGAAGGACGGGCTTTTCTACGCCGCTGGTCGTCGCTCGTGGAGGCGCCGCCGGCATGCATACTTCTTATGTCAGCACACGTGGCCTTTTGATCGTGCGACGAAGGCTCGTGCGGTGCCTTGCCTCATGGCACGGCGCAGCACGCACAAGCGTCATCGGGGCGCTATGCGGGCCGACCGCGTACGCGGTGCGCCCGGCGGCCCTGCACGTCTCACCAGTGCAGCTTTTGAATGGGAAACGGCCACGCGCGCGGCGCTCGAGACCGCCATGTCCACCCACCCCTTTAACCATACTGTACGTGCGCGTTCTAACGAAAGATGAACCTCCTCATCCCAGCGACTGCCGACACGAAACCGCTGCAGGCATCTCTGAAACAGGCTGTGGAAAATGCCGGGCCTGGTCCCTGCCTGGCCCATGTACCCATGACACTGTTTCTCGAACCCTCGTTCGTCGCCCAGTACATTCTCACAGGCTCACTGTACGCCCTCAGCATGACCCGCCTCGACTCGGACGATACCCTGTGCATAGATGGGCAAGGCATGCTTATTCTATCCGTGTGCAAAGACACGTACCAGCAACTGGGCCTGGTGGGCCGTCCCTGCCGATTCGCGCATGGGGCGTCGGGCCGTATGGGCGACCGGCGAAGTGGTGCTGTATCGCGCTATATGATCCAACTGCCTCTGTCTGATCCATCGTTCGTACCAGGGAAGCGTGGCTACGAGCGTGCTCGTCAGTGCCTCACGGCGTGGGATGAGTCTCGCGGCCACGGCGGCGCTTCCTGGCCCTGCCTGTTTGTATGGACACCACCAGCCCCCCCGAACGCGTCCTTAGCGCGCGTATGGGCGCCGATCGCCTTTCCTGAAAAGCTTGTCGATTCATCATATGTGCGTCCCGTTGCGCCTGCTACGATGGTGCACCTGTACGAGGACGTATGGGTGCCGAGCCGCCCCACAGCTCCGGTTCCCGAGGAGGTGGGTCTGTGGCTGGAGTGGGCCGGCCTCATGGCACTCCCGTCGCCGCGCCTACGTGCATTTGATCGTTGCGAGCCCCATGTGTGCTTCTACGATCCTCCCCCGATGAGCTCGCCTGGGGCGTGTTTGCATGGGCGTATGGTGGGACTCTTGCCGCCCGCGCTCCTGGCGCAATGCCTGCACATCGCCTGGTCGTGGGCCGAGACGCACCACAGCGTCGCGGCTCTCAGTGTATCGGGCTTTACAGATACCCCCATTGCGTGGCAGTCCCGGTACCCCGGGCATGCGCTGCCGCTCGGCCGTGGGGCCTTTGCCGGACCTGCGCCGCCGGACGATGGAGACACAGCGGCCACGCGTGCTCGCAAGGTGCGTCGAAAGGGGCACATTCGCGCAGGTGAAACGGAGCATGGCCACTTGCGCTCCGGTGAAAATGGCTACACGCTCCTGCTCTTCCCGGAGCGGTGTGCCGATCACCCTGCGCAGGTGTTCCTGCTGGAGTCGGTAGAGCTCGATACCCATTAGTGGAGGTTGATACGCCGAACGCGGGGCACCGCCTCCTTCCTCATGTGGCGTCGACAACTCGGTGTGCGTGCTGCGCGTTTGCACACAACTGTGCCCCGCACGAATGGCAATCTGTTTCAAGTGCGTTCTATGCGCTGACCGTAGACCTTCCTGCATGGTGAGGAAGGCGGAGAGCCGCTATCGCACAAACCTGCGTCCGACAACTTTATTTACGAGATCCAGCGTAGGTCGTGCGAGCTGACGAGTAGGTGTCGCTGTGAAGCCGGAACATGTGGCGCCGTACAAGGAAGCGTTGTATGTTGCATGCACTGACCGCAGGAGTACCATGTCGCACCAAGTGGATGTCAAGTACGGTGACGCTGCGGAACACTTGGGCAGCTGGGAAGTCCTTGTCGGCGATATGGGCCATTTCTGTACGTGCCCTGTCTGACACAGACCATATCTGGCGCTACACGGGCTACCAAGGCTTCGACACTGTATCGCGTCAATTTCGCTCGGACCCGTTGCTGGTGGCGCACGAGGCGCACATCGCGCCTATGCTGCAGCACCGTCGCAACTGGCTCACGCAGGTATTTACTTTCTGGCAAAACCACATCGACTTGGCCACAAGTGACAGTGTGTACGAGCTGCGCACGTACCAGCTGCAGCCAGGGCACCTGCTCGAGTGGGAGCGTATCTGGTGCGTCATGGCCACTGACAAGCAGGCGCCAAGGTCTCGAGGCGCGTCGTCCCTTTACAGAGCCGCTCGGTGCATGGTTCTCGCGTGTGGGCGAACTGCATCGCGTGTTTCACCTGTGGAAGTTTGACTCTATGGAGGAGCGCGCGCGCATCCGTGCAGCCGCCTGGCAGATCGAGGTACGTCCTTCCCACGTAGACTTACACAGGCATGGAGCAGCACCGTGAACCAAGTACGTCAAAGTTACTCACCCACAGACCGCGCGACTGGTCCAACACCAAAGTGCGGAGATTCTGCGCCCGTGCTAGGTCCGGAACCGCGCGGTCGGTCGGGCGGCGCTATCTTGGTGCGCTGACTCAGCACGGGCCCCCCCTTGCGGCAGGGTTGGCCAAAGGGCGACCCTCTACCCGAGCAGGGCCAATCATGCAGGTCCGTAGGGGAGCGCGCGGAGCGACATCGCGACGCGTCTGTCCAAGAAGCTGGTCCACCCCGATCCGCGTGGACTCATTGCAGGAAGCGGTGCGAGTGCCTCCCTTGCTGCCAGGGCTGTCGCGTTTGCCACGAAACCTTCGTTGAAACACAACGTGCACATCCTGCGGCGTCGCTGGCGCTCTTCCATCCTTTCGCGACGCCCTTCTTTAGCTAGTCCCGTGTGTCGTGGGCTCGGGACGATTGGGTATGTTCTACTTCCCTACCACCCAGCCGGTCTCGCCGTCGGGACCGCGCAACGCTATGACGCCGGGTGCCTTTATCGGCATCCCGCCCGTGGGAGCGGGATTCCCACCGTCGGGTCTGGAACTCGATGCTCATCCCTTCTCGTCTCCTATGACCCACAGCGTCAGTGAGGCAGGTGTCGACGGGGCCGCGGCTCTTTCGCCGACCCAACTGCGTCACCTGTCCATGGGCACGATGCCAGGGCCTATGACCTCCCCGGTGCCTGTTTCCATGCCGGCACCGCCCCTGTCGAGCGACGGAAAGCGGCGGCGCATGTCGCCGCCCTCGTTTTCGTCGCCCATTCGACCGGAGCCTGGCAGCTCGCCCTATGGCATGATGATGCCCCAATCAACGGGCCCGAGCGGCTCCATGTACTTTGCCCCTTCCATGCTCTCCTTCAACGTACCCGAGTCGCCATCGCCTTCGTCCAGCGCAGATTTGGCGCTTCAGAACCAGCCGATGGGGCCCAATTTATCGCCGCTGGCCCACCGCACCGCGCTGCGCACCGCCTCAGCGAGCGGGACCTCGCCGAGCAGCTTGCCAGGCCAAGGCCGTCCCGGTCCGTCGTACCAGGAGAGCCCCGTGATGCGCCGCGCCAACAGCTACGGCGATGTGAGTGCGCCGTGGCCGACACGCGACCAAATGAGCATCTTCCATGGGCCGCCTGCGCCGCAGGGCTTGTCGTCACCGCAGACCAACTCGCCGCATATGGGCCCTCCCATGTCGGCGCCTATCATGATGCAGCGCCAGTACAGCTCGCCGCAGCCTCGCGCTTCGCGCGAGCGCAGCACGCGGCAGTCGTCGACCGATGTCTGGCCGGACGATGTTGAGGTGGCCTTTTGGGAAGCGCTGCGGCTCATACCCAAACTGGGTCGGCGCAAGGTGCTTGTGCATGGCAAGCCGTGTGGACGCAACGAGCTGATTGCCGACTATATTGAGCGCAAGACCGGCAAGATGCGCTCGCGCAAGCAGGTATCGAGCCACATCCAGGTGCTCAAGAATGTCAAGCGCGGCGATCTCGAGTTTCAGCAGCTGATTTCTGAGCCGACGAGCGAGGAGGACTACTATACACCCGCTGGCGGCATGATGTATGCGCACACGCTCGCCGAGTACAGTATGGGTTTGTTGGGCTTCTCGCTTACACCCACGTCCGCCGATGTGCTTCCCTCCCCGATGTTGTCATCGAGTGCGGCGCTGAGCCCTGCGGTCGGCAGTCCTCTGCCACTCAGCCACTCGCCGGCCCACTCGCCGGCCACGGGCCTGATCTCCAAGGCGCTCGACAACATGCACATGTCATCGTCGCCCTCCCCCAACCCCTCGGCGCGTGGCTTGCCGCCTACAGGCGTGCGACAGACATCGCCCGCGCAGATGGTCCCGCTGTACGATGTCGATCCGCTGCCCACGTTCATGCCGACGGTGTTCTCTCTCTGGGCGTACTCTAGCAAGTCGGATGATCGCCACCACTACACAAGTCTTGATACGCTAGCCATGTCAAAAATGCTGCAAACAGGCAGCGAAGTGCCTGTGCTTCCGAGCAACGCCCCCACAACCACGTCTTTCCGCTTCCCCCGTCTCGCTGAAATGCATCGCCAAATGTCCTGTCCTTTTGTACATGTGCATGTCCCTCTCACGCTGCCCCGCGCCGAGCCTTCGGCGCCTACGTACGACCGCCTTGGTGTGGCGCTTTCCATGGGCAGTACCCAAAATGCACCGCTCTCTGTGGTGCTATCCATTTACTCGCACGGCAAGTGCGTGCTTACCCTGGTGGAACGACTGGAGGCACCCCGTCCGCTCGCGCGCGGCCGCTCCGATTCGACGCGCGCCACGTCCAGCGACGAGGCGGCACTACCACGTTCGCCTGCGCCCAGCGATGCGCGCTATGCGTGGGCGTACCAAGTGCCTTTTGCCTCGGACTTTTGGGCGGACTTTTTGAGCCGCAACCACTCGCAGCGCGTCTTCCCAAGCGATAGCTCGCCGAGCGATGTATCCTACTGCAAGGAACCCAGCGAGCGGGCGTCGGTCGGCATGGCTGTGGCGGGCGTGGCTTTTGTGCAAGAATTTGTCGTGCCACACAAGGATGCGCCGCATGGTCCCCAGCCTACCTCACCTGCCATGTCGGAGCAGGGCGTGAGCCCAGGGAGCCGCTTGGGCGATGTGGTCGGTGTACTTGCTTGGGAGTTTGAGTGTGTCGAGTCCACGGGCCGTGAGCCCGGTGCACCGCGCGTGTCTGTGCTGGGTCCGCCCTTGTTGCCGGGTGCGAACGCTGGCGCTACCAGCGGTGCCTCTGTGCTGCAAACGCCGCACCGACCGCCAGCGCAAAGTGTGCCACAAACACCTGCCAGCCCTACGCTCGGTGGTGCGTCGCGCCGTTCTATGGACAACAAGGGCCTATTAGGGTTGCAGCTGCAGCCGAAACCCGCCGCGACATCGCCCAAGTCGCTGCCTTTGGGCGCGCCGCCCATGGCGGGTGAGGCCATGGGGCGCACTGTGTCGATGCCCGCTTCGATGACCAGTGCCCCAGCGCCTGGCGCCTCGCCGCACCTCGCGGTACCGGACGACCAGCTGCTACGTTCTTCTGTGACACCGCCGCCGATGCCCACGCTAATTCGCACGCAAGCGTCGCCGTTGGCCGGCAGTGGCCCTGTGAAGGTGGACGAGCAGGCATTGAGCCCAGGCACCGCCCCATCCATGCTCCCGGACACCTCGGCGCCCGCGTCGATGGCCCTATCCGGGCAGGACAAGTCAGCCTCGCCGCTGAAGCCGAGCTCGCACTTTGTTGTGTCCTCGCATTCGGGGCTGTACCCCTCGGCGGGCCTGGCCCCCGGCATGTCCACGCTCTCGCCCGGGATGATGACCGCGGACCTACTCGCGCCGCAAGGGTTGGGACTCGTACCGCCGACGGCCACGAGTGTGGCGCCGCAACGCTCCCACTCGATGAGCCTGCTTCCTGAACAGGATCCTGACCTGGCGCACTCCTCGGTGCCGCTCACCTCGCCGCTCTCTGCGCTGAGTGACTCGATGCCCTCCCATTTGGACGTGGGCGAGACGAGTGGGCGCTGGGATTTGTCCAATTCGGTCCCATGGAGCGGCCAGCAGGATTTGATGGACGCTTTTCTGAACAGCTCCATGATGGACTCTTCACACATGCCCCCTCCTTCCCCTACCGTCATGCACTCGTTTTCGCCGGAGCCTGGCCAAGAGGCGCCGGCGCACACCCCGGACATGGCGCTGCCGACGTTCTTGTGATAGCTTATAGATGACCCTGATTGGCCCTTGCCTGGTGGAGGAGGCCATCGTCCGGTGGCGACGCTGTCTCTGTACCGCATGGAAAACGCCAACCCTGTGGTGCATGCTACGCGGGCGCAGCCCCCGCGTGGCGCTGACCACATGTCATCGGACGAGCGGTGGTGGCAGCACGAACGGCTAGCCCCTTCTCACTCGCTCTTTGCGAAAGACGACGATGAGGCGGACGACGAGGCGCTGGAAACCCTCGATGCGCGCGAGGTGTTTGATCTCGTGCGCTCCGTCACCGACCCCGAGCATCCACTCACGCTGGAGCAGCTCGCTGTGGTCAACGAATCTCACATTACGGTGGACGAGGGCGATGTGGCTGCGCGACGTCCACCCACGGTGCACCTGGCCTTCACACCGACGATTCCCCACTGCAGTATGGCCACCCTGATTGGGCTTTCGTTGCGTGTGCGTTTGATGCGCGCTCTGCCGCCGCGCTACAAAATCGATGTAGCGATCCGCCCTGGCACACACCAGTCGGAGGGCGCGATCAATAAGCAGCTGAACGACAAGGAGCGTGTCGCGGCGGCCCTCGAGAACAAGCATTTGCTGGGCGTCGTGCACGGCTGTTTGGCGACATCCGCGCTACGTGGCGCTGACGCCTAAGGTGTACATGTACATAGTCTACGCATCAAGCGCTATATCGCTCAGTCCTTGTAGCAACGTATTGCCCCGGATCATCCCCGTCGTGGCAATCACAAAACGGCGCGTGCGCTGCTGCCGGCTCATTAGGCGCAGCGCTGCGATCTCCGCATAGGTCACACCTCCCACGAAAAAGACCACGGTCGTGGCGATGCGGTGGTTCTCGTGCGCCATCGGCGGCTCGTCCACCTGCATGACATCGAACGTGGCGCCAGGCAGCGCCAAAATCGCTTCATCGACGTCGTGCCACCCAGCGATGCGAGCAGCTGCGGGCCGCTCCTCACTCTGCTGCAACGCTTGTAGTGTGCGCTCATGCTGGCAAATACTCTGCACCAGTCGGATGGATCCTGGCGCCACACCACTGAACACGTATGAGATATCACGAGGATGCCGCTCATCCACATCGTCGTCCACGAGGCGCAATGGCTTGGCCACCTGCGCCCAGGTCGACACCCGCGCCCCTTTGGGGGCCGCAGGCGGTGTCGCATACAGGATGCGAAGACGGCGGAGCGCCAGCAAAAGGGGCAGATACGCGTAGCCGTACATATGCACCACCGTGGTCATAAAGGATTCGAGCCAAGCGGCCTTTACGCCGCCGTTCACATACGATGCGAGGCATGCAAGGCGGAGCACATCCAGCGCAGGTGCCCCCAAGTCCATCAGCTCATCAATGGCCTGAAGCTGCGGTGCTAGGGGCGCACCTGCCATCACATTCTGCTGAATGCCCAGGACGCGATGGAAGCGTTCCGACTGCGTGATGGGCAGCAAATGCTCGGTCATGTTGGTGTGCAAGCGCAAACTCGCATGCTCCGTTTGCAAGGAACCGAGGCGGCTCACAAACGCGCGCAGCTCCTGTACGGTATTCGCACTGTGACGGCCCTCGTAGTCGTGACTGAGACGCTGAGCGATCTTATGCAGCTTCTCCCCCACCACGGCAAAATTGTCATCCCGCAAAGCTTCCAGCAGCGCATCTTCTGTGCCATGTACGGGCACTTTGCGTGGCGCACCATGTCCGCCCACCCACGCTGCGTCGACGCTAAGGAAGCCATGCTCCACGCCCACTACTTCGTCGATCAGACCCAAGTACGTCAGCTGCGTACACAGCGGCGTGACAAGATCCACGGTCCGATCCAGCACAATGAGCGCATCAAACTGCTGCGACGCCGACGTGAGCGGTGCGCATGCCTCCGAGGCCAGGTGCTCGTGCCGTTGGCGCACAAGCAGGTCGCACAATCGATTCGCCAAGTCGCCTTTGCCAACGAGGCGGGGAAACAGGCCCCACATGTGCTGCAGCGTCATTAGTGCCTGCGACGCATGAAAGAGCGCCGTGTGATCGCCGTGCAGGAACAGGTCGGCAAACGCCCGAGGTTGCTCGAGGCTGAGTACGTCGGGGGCATGCAGCGTGAATTCCAAACACAAGTCCTGCACGCGCACGACCGGAAGTAGATGGCGCTCACGCAAATAGTGCAAACACAGTTCGGTACGGTGCGGCACAAAGGCCACCGTGTATACGTAGTGCGCCTGCCCCTCTGGCGACGCTGCGACGTCCGCTGCGTAGTGTGCCGCGATCGTTTTCGCCCAACGCGTTTCTGGGCGGCACACGAAGAGGAGGTGGCGCGTTGGCGCATGCACAGGCACAGGCCGCGTATCCGGATCGGCCTCTTCCATCCATAGCATCTTCTCGACGCCTCGCTGGCGCAGCGCCGCGAGATCTGCCACGAGTCCTAAGGGGCCTGCGAGATGCGGCTCCATAAGCAAAGTCTTGGCCTCAGAAATAGCATCCAGCGTTCGGCTCAGCTCATCCTGGGCGAGGCTTACGAGGGGTGAGAGGTCTACGCCGTCCCACGCATCGCGCGCACGATCCACGCCCCCGGCCATGGACACGCACGGTGGGCAGGCGTGGCGCATTGGCTGAGTCAGCGTTTGTCGGGGGGCGACCGTCGAGCGGGTTGTGCCTGTGCATGCTCCGTGTCGTTCTTCGTGCTACTCGGCGGACGTACACGTTGGCACAAAAAAGGACCATGTCGAGCAACAGTGCGAGCCACTGGACTGTACCAGAGCCGCGCGAGGCTGCGCCGGAGCTGAAAGTCTACAATACATTTACGCGGTCGAAGGTGCCGTTTGTGCCACAGCGCGGGCGTCTCGTGACGTGGTACAACTGTGGGCCGACCGTGTACGATGCGAGCCACATGGGCCATGCGCGCAACTATGTGACGCAGGATGTCATCCGGCGTATTCTTCGTGACTACCTTGGTTATGACGTCCACTTTGTCATGAATGTGACGGACATTGACGACAAAATCATTATGCGTGCGCGGCAGGAGCACCTGCTCGCTCAGTTCCGCGCACAGCACCCTGAGCTGACGTCTGCCTTGCTCAAAACGGTGCAAGAGGCCTGGACGGCGTTCTTTGGTCAGACACTGGCGTCCCTGGCGCCGCCTGCGCCCCCCATGGAAGAAGCCGCTGATCCCGCGGAAGCGGCGCGCCAACGTAGCGGCGAGGGCGGCTGGGAGCAGGTGGCACGCCTGGCCCAGAACGAGGCATGGCGTACAGAGGCGTCTCAGTCGATGCCCAAGTTCAGCTTGTGGCTCAAGGCGCTGCAGCAGTCGCGCGACGCCCAAGTCGCTGCCGCCGTGGCGCTTGGCGCTGGCGATGCGTCGGCCGCGCAGGCCGCGCAGCTGATCGATGCGAGCATCGACGTGCTGAGTGCCCACCTGGACACCACCCTCGCGCATACGGTGAGTGACCCTGCCGTGTTCCGTGAGCTTGCTGCGCGCTGGGAGGCGGCCTTTTTCGACGATATGCGCCGCCTGCACGTCGAGCCGCCCACGATGCTGACGCGTGTGAGTGAGTACGTGCCTGAGATTGTGCAATTCATTGAGGGCATTTTGAAAAATGGGTATGCGTACGTGGATGAAGCGTCGCCCGAGAGCAAGAACGTGTGGTTTGCCACGTCCGCGTTTGATGGCAGCGCGTGCCCTGGTGGTGTGCACTCGTATGCCAAGCTCGCCCCGTGGAGCAAGGGCAACCGTGAGCTATTGGAGGAGGGCGAGGGCGCTCTCGCTGCCAAGGGCAAGCGTAGTGCGGCCGACTTTGCGCTGTGGAAGCGGGCCAAGCCGGGTGAGCCGTCGTGGCCCTCGCCTTGGGGCCCTGGGCGCCCAGGCTGGCACATTGAGTGCAGTGTCATGGCGTCCGAGGTGCTAGGGTCGGAGATTGACGTGCACTCGGGCGGCGTGGACCTCATGTTCCCCCACCACGACAATGAATTGGCACAGAGCGAAGCGTTCCACGGCTGCACCCAGTGGATCCACTACTTTTTGCACACCGGTCATTTGCACATTGAGGGCCTCAAAATGAGCAAGAGTTTGAAAAATTTTATCAGCATTGACGAGGCGCTCTCGCGCTTTACTGCGCGCCAGCTGCGGTTGTCGTTCCTACTACAAACGTGGCATGCCAAGATGGACTTCCGCGAGTCGCTCATGGCCGAAGTGCGTGCGGCCGAATCGTCGTTCAACAACTTTTTCGCGGCGGTCGTGGCGCTCGACCGCGAGGCGCGTGCGCGAGGCGCTGCATTCAGCGATGGACAGCACCACTATGGGGCTGAAGCACAGGCTTTGGCGCACCAGCTCGAGGACGCACAATGTGCGTTCCGCGCGGCCATGTGCGACAACTTTGACACGCCGCGCGGCCTGGAGATTTTGCTGCAGCTCGTATCGAAAGCCAACGTGTACGAGCGCAGTTCGTCGCGCGATATGCTCAACGTCACGGTGCTTCGCAATGTGGCGCAGTACGTCGCCAGTATGCTGCGCATGCTCGGTTTGGGCGAGGGCCCTGTTGTGGAAGGCAGCCTCACATGGGGCCACGCTACGACGGAGGACAGCAGCGCGGTGAATCGCGACGACATTGCCGCGCCGTTTGTGCGTGTGCTTTCGTCGTTCCGCGATCGCGTGCGACAGTTGGCCCGCTCCAACGCACCGGCCAAGGAACTGCTCCAGCTCGCCGACACGCTGCGGGACATGGACTTGGTGGAGTTGGGCGTGGCATTGGAGGACCAGGAAGACGGCCAAGCCTTGTTCAAGTTTGTGCCCGCCGAGCAGCTGCGCGCGGCGCGTGCCGAGAGGGAACGTGCGCAAGCCGAGAAGGCGGAGCGCAAAGCCGCGGCGGCGGCGGCGGCCGCGGCCAAGCGCCTAGAGCAACTCGAAAAGGGCCGCGTGGCGCCCAACGACATGTTCCAGCCGCCGCACTGCGACCAGTACAGCGCTTGGGACGAGTTGGGTCTGCCCACCGCTGATAAGGAGGGCGAGGCCGTGGCCAAGAAGCGTCGGAAGAACCTCGAGAAGGAGCGTGAGCGCCAGATTAAGCTGCACGAGGCGTTCCTGGCGGCGCGCGAGGCGGGCGAAATTTCGTAGCTTGTAGTTACGGCCGCTTGTGGAAGCGCATGAGGAAGGTATTGCTCCGGCAGTACGCTTCCGTCCGTACGGGATCATCGTCCTTTACATCCTCTTGGTCAAAGTGACGGCGCAGCAGCGTAAAGAAGCGCTTGTCGGCGCGACGACGCTTGTGGTAGCAGAACAGAATCTCGGTCTTGGGCGTCGACATGGCCACCAATGTATCGACCAGGGGCTGGAACGCCTCTTCGCGGTACACACAGTCGGCCATCAACAGCACATCAGGGTGTGCTGGCACATCGGGGGGCAGTGGCTCGCCCCAGTTCAGTTCGGCCACATGACACGCATCGATCATGTCGGGGTTCAGCTGCGCATTCTCGGCCATGAGCGGTAGCATGGGAACCTGATCCGTGATCCATGTCGTACATCCGATGCCCAACTTGGCGACAAGGAATCCAATCAAGCCTGTGCCACTTCCCAGCTCAACAATCGACTTGCCGCGCCACGGGTGCCGCGCCAAAGCGAGGTCTTTGGCATCGGGCGCGTAGCGCGACGGCATTGATGCAATGTAGGCGCCCAACACCTCCGCTGCGGGCCAGATTTTTCCACCACATCCACTCGACATATCCAGGTTCAGGTAAATTGGGTACGCTTTGGCCTGCGATGGCGACGAAGCTTTGAGAGCCTCGCTGCTCTCGGAGCCTGTTGTCGTCGTCGGCTCGCGCGCTCCATCCGTATAGTATACAATGCACGCCTTCTCACCAAGGAGCGAAGGCAGCTGTTCTGGCACTACATCGTCGGTAGGTTCCAAGTCGGGCGACGGTGGCAGCTCATCTTCGTCTGTACCAAAGAGCCAGCGCGTCGCCATCCTGCGGCGTCGTCGAAGAAGCGTGGCGTGTCGCGCCGCCTGGCTGCATGCGCACGTGGCATGTGGAGGTATCGAGGGCCGTCGCGGCGCGCCCCGCCCCCGAGCGCGGGCAGTGCTTCGTGCGCTTGTCAAGCTAATGATCTCGCAGAGCGATCCGGCGGGGGAGCGTGCGGTGCCGGCCGCTCCTCTCCCTCCCGAAAGGGATCAGAAGCTCCAGCCTGTGAGTATCCCTGTGGCACCACCGCCGCTTCTTCGTGCGAACAGCGACGTGATGCCTACCCTCTCACCGGTCCGATCCAGCCAGATGTCCACGTCCATGCCCGCCCCTTACCTCTCGGGTGATCTACATACCACGAATACCGCACTCATGGCGGCATCTTCGTCGCTCCAGGTACCTATGCGTGGCTTGGAGCCCCCCCCCAGCCCGCTCTCCACGGGCAGCCGCACCGTACCACCCGTAACTCGGCCCACAACGAGCACGCAGGAGCCGTCTGCGCACTCGGTGCTGGTGCGAACGACGTCTACCAGTCCGCCCAATCTCCCAAACCTGCAGCTGTCCCTTTTGGATACTGCACGACCACGCCCCCTGCCTTTGGAGCCCAATGTGGCGCCCAGCTCATTGACGTCCGAGCCGTCGCTGCGCTCGCCACTGCCGCTGAGTGAAGGCAGCGCCACTTCTTACATGTCTGCCCAAAGCTCTGCACCTAGAGCCGGGGCGAATGACCCGTCCACGTTGCTAGTACGCACGCCTGACACCACCGAGTTCTCCGACGTACCCACCGTGCCATCCGGCGTCAGCAGCGAGGACGAGGAAGAAGAAGGGGACGATGCGCCTTCGCTTCCTCCGCAGGATGATATCGACAAATCGCATGTGAATCGCGCACCGCCTTCTTTCCACCCGCACCGCTCTGTGCCCTTCCGTGCGCCTGTGGGAGCAGCGACGCTCTGCCGTGAAAGGCTCGTGGTGGCGATGCAAGATAAGATCCGAGTATTGGTGGTACGACGCGGCGCTGACTTTTCTAATGAGGCGCTCGAGCCGAGCTCGGAACGGATTGTAGCGCTAAGTGCGGAGCATTATGCGCTTCTGGGCAATCCGAGCAATTTGTCCGCGACCTCGCGGGAACTGCGCGTAACCTCGATGGTATTTTGCCCGCCGACGGTGGTGGATGGGCAGCGCTATGAAGAAGGTCGCTATGTATGGTACGGTACGCCTTCCGGGCATTTGGGCGAGCTCGACACGTACACCAATCACATTACCACGGTGCGCACGAACGTGCACAAGGCACCGATCAGCCTCGTGGCCCGCCTGGGTCGCGCCGTTGTATGTGTGGACGAGAGTGGCAAAATCTCGACGTGGCTTGCGCGTTCCCAGCCCATGAGCCTCATGAACACACTGCCCGAGACCGTACGCATTGATTTGCCCAAACACTCGCATGTCTCCGTGGCGGGTGGCCTGCTGTGGGTATGTTCGTCCGTGCTCATGCCCCGTGCTGGCACGAAGCAGACCCAACGTATGCTGAGTGTCCGGTGCTACAGCCCCGTGACAGATGCGCGCCCTTTCAACGTGATGATGCGACCAGGTCAGCATCCTTTGGGCGGCGCTGAGGGGCTAGGTATGGTGACATGCTCGGCCGCCCTCGCAGGCCTACCGCAGGCTGTGTTCTTTGGTCACGAGTCGGGTCACGTCACTATGTGGGACACGCAGGGGCAGTGTCTCGACTTGGTGGCGCTGTGCAGTGAACCTATTCACGCCATGGCTGGTGTACTCAACCTCATTTGGGCCGGTACACGCTCTGGGCGCATTGTTGTGCTAGCACCCAGCACCACGATGAACCGCATGGTCAAGACATGGCAGGCCCACCGCGAGACAGTGACGGATTTGCTATTTGACGTTTATGGGTTGCAACAAGGCCCAACGGAGCTGGCTGTATGCAGTGTGGGCGCCGATCATTTCGTGACGTTCTGGGATGCGCCGCTCTCGGTGGATTGGATGCATACTGAGGTGAGCCAACGCGCAGATACCTATTCCAAGTACCGCTCGCTCAAAGCCCTTGTTACGACGTACAACCTTGGCGCGGCGTCCCCATCAGACCTGTTTGGCATGGTCGATAACATGGACTTGTTCCAGCGTATTTTGCGCTCGTCCTGCAGTACCAGCTCCGAGGGCCATGTCACAGCGCCGGACGTGATTGTATTTGCGTTCCAAGAGCTCATTGATCTCGAGGACAAGCGTCTGACGGCCAAGCGTTTTTTGCTCGGGAGCAACAAGTCGAAAAAGGCAATGAAGACGGCCGAGGAACGCGAGCGTTTGTCAAGCAGCTACCAGGCCTGGCTCGATAAGCTCGTTAGCTACGTGCGCCTAGTCATGCCACCCGAGTCGCCCTTCGTGGTTCTCTCTGCAGAGAGTATGCTGGGCTTATTCACCATCGTGTTTATCAAGTCAGAGCTACAGCCGCGCATCCGCCAAGTCGACACCTACATGGTGAAGACGGGGTTGGGCGGGCGTTATGGCAACAAAGGCGCCGTCGTTACACGCTTCATCATCGACGACTCGAGCTTCTGCTTCCTCAACTGCCACCTCGCGGCGGGACAGCGCAACGTGCGGCAGCGTAATACGGACCTTGCGGATATCCTCCAAACCAACATACCAGGCGAGTTACAGGCCTATGACCCCTCGTTTGCCTTTGGCGGTGATGGATCCATGGTGCTTGACCACGAGATTTGTCTTGTGGCTGGCGATCTGAACTACCGCCTCGACATGCGCCGAGAATTGGTGATCCAGCTCATCGAACAGCAGCGCTACGCAGACCTGGTCAGTGTGGATCAACTGCTGCAACAGATGCGTGAGAACCCGCAATTCCGCCTTCGCTCGTTCCAAGAGGCCCCTATCCACTTTGCACCCACGTACAAATTTAACCGCCTTACCAACGACTTTGACACGTCGGAAAAGTTACGTGTGCCTGCGTATTGCGACCGGATCCTTTACCGCGGGCACTTGCCGAATGTCGTGCAGTGCACGTCGTACAAGCGCTGGGATGCCACGCTTTCCGACCACCGCCCTGTATCGGCCACGTTTACCCTGCGCTCTAAATCCATCGACCCTCCTTTGTATGAGCAGGTCGTGGCTAGGACGCGCGCTGACTATGAGAAACACTTGAGTCAGCTCGTCCAGCTATGCTACCAGTATTACCAGTGTATATAATCTTATGAACGAAGAATCTGAGATACCATGTCGAGCCGCTCCGTCGACGTAGGCGTGCGTAGACCGCCATGGAGCGCGGCCTCGATGCGCTCAGCGAGGCGCCACAGCTTCGCAGCAGGGCCGCTCGGCGGCGCAGCGCGCTGCGAACTCACAAACTCTAAAAACAGGGCCGTGCATCGTTCGTCTCGCGCAAAGGCATACAATGGCACCTCGCTTAGCGCAGGTGCCAGGCGCGACCACAGCGCCAGCAGCACAAGATCCCCTGTCGCATTGGCCACATAGTCGTCCACGGCCGCGACCACGACGCGCTCCTTCTGCCGCCGCATGCGCAAGTGGCTCGTGAGGAACAGACTAATGGCATCGTGCGCCGTCTGGATCGGTTGAGGCACCACGCCTCCCTGTTGGCGCTTGTGCGACGCCCATGCTTCCACCTCGTAGGCCACATTCTTCACACTCTTGCTCAGCCACGTTGTTCCCTCTGCCATGACCAGGACTTGCAAGTAGCTGGCCACTAGCGACGTATCGTCGCGGAGAAGACTCTGATCGATCGCCAGCTTGAGATTGGCGCGTACCTTGCGCAGCAAAGTCAATTGGGCCTCGTCCAAAGGCCGGTCGTCGGGCATGTGATTCACGTAGCGCGACAGCGCACCCACCAGGAACAAACACACACGGTGGTATTTGGGACCCAGGCCGATGGCATATTCTAGTGGCGTGCGCGAACCAGGCTGGCTTGCAGCATCGCACCTGTCCGCACCCAGAAGCAGCTCAAAGCGGGTATCCCGGATGGCCATGATCCGATCGACATCGTTCTTGTCAATCGCGGCAAACACGTCGTGCGGGGCAAAAGGGCGGCGGAGCGACGTGGGCGGCAAAGTGCCACTGCGATCCGCCATACCAGCCAAATAATCCTTGTCCTCCTCTGCACTCAACTCAATGCCCTCGGCATGGGTATCATCGCGCTGGGCAGGGCCTGCCACGCGCCGAAGGATCTCGGCGATGGCCCAAGCACCGCGCCGTTGACTTTCACTGCCTGTAGAATAGAGGCCTGGGTAAGCAAGCACACGTCACCTACGTTCCATCTCTTGCAACATCTCATGAACATCGCGGGGCAGCGTCGTATCCTCGTCCCCAAACAGGCGTTGCAACTGCATGTCTGTGAGCCGGGGAAACGCAGCACCCGTGGAAGGCGGCGCCACCGGTCGTGGAACTGAGGCGTCCGACGACATCATCGGCGTCTTCCACCGTGACCGTACATGCTGTACCATCTGGCGCATATACTGCGCCGTGGTGGGGCGCTCCTCGCTCATCACACCGTGGGTCTCTATGGGTAGGGGACGGGGCACGGGCTGGGCGAGTGCCTATCTCCACATTACGATCGGACGCCCACAGGCGATCGGCTGCGTCGTCGTTCGCGCGCTGGATCGATGGGTCGGGGTGCGTCTTGCTGTGTCTTTTTCTCGCTTTGTATGTCCGCGAGAAGATCCCGTAGACGCTGGTATCCCATATGCATCTTGCCGCTAAAGTGATCGGCCAGTCGCCGGTCCGAGTCCAAAATACTCAAATAGGCTCCACACACATCGCACACCCGCAGCTTTTGGTGGCCACTCGCACCACTGTTCTCTTGTAGCGTTTGAAGCTCCTTCTCTTTCTCTGCACGCTCAGACTTGAGCGCATCGACCTTTTCAAGCTCCTTTAATGATTCCTCGACACGGCCCTGCTCACCGAGCGACTCCATCTCGCTCGTAGCAGCCGTGATAGCCTCCTCGATCTCATTGATATCACGCATCATGGCATTAAAGCGCTCCATTTCCTCAGGCGTCTGCTCCAGGCGGCGTCTGTTTGCACTGATTTTCCGATCCATGTCCGTTACGAAGATATAGATGTTGCGCTGAAAGTCGGACACAATTTGGGGGAACGTTTCGCCCCGTTCCACGGCCGCGTCATAAAGCTCTTTGTAGCGCGGAAGATGCGATTTGGGGCACGGACCTAGGTCCATTTTCTGCGGTGAGTCGCAAGCCACGTACGGTATTGCTAAATAGGTCGTGTGGGCAGGTGCCACACAAAAAGTTGCGACACACTTTGAGGTCCGTAAAATGCACGTCTTTTTCGGCCGTTCCCATCACTGACAGTCAGAAGCGATCACGTACTCTCAGGGCCCATAAGGCGCTCCAGCGCAATGCGCTGCACCTCGGCCTTCCTGCCCATAACGACAAAGGACGCAGAGGGTGGGGCGACGCCTCGCCGTTCCAGAGCACGTGACAATGGATCTGGCCCCGCACAACGCGTCCCTGTCGCGTTGCGCCCCGATGAGTGAGTGGAAAGTTGTGATTCCGTTTCCTGGCGGAACAGAAGAGGAAGCGTCTGAAGGAAAAGGGTTTCATGGTATTCTAAGGCTGCATGACCAGCCTGCTGCTACAGGCCTTCCGGCGGATGGCTCGTGCGTGGGACAGCCTCTCGCGCTTCTCACGCATGGCCTGCTGTCGCACAAGAATGCCATCTTCTTCCGACCTGCCACAAAAATGTTGGGAATGGACTCGTTCCGATGGGATATGTGGTACGTATGCATGCCATATTCATGCCCAGTGGCGAAGGAGAAACGCCTGGTGAATGGAATGTGGGCAACTATGCGGTACGTTGTCGACTCTGATGACAGCTTTGCGCGGAACACACGAATTATATCGTCCGCTATCTCGCACAGAGATTCGGATACAGGCTAGACACCATGCTGTCCCACTCCAAAGGATGCACTGTGTCTACCACTTTTGCTAGCAAGTTCACTTCGTTGAATCCGTCGGACGGCCTTTTGCCGCCTCCGCGGCGCATGATCCTTTGTTCTGGTCGTTTGCGAATGTCTAGGATCCATGAAAAAGATGACGTGTTCGTACCCAAGTTCCAAGAGCTTGGTTACGCCCCCATCACCTTGCAAGTCCAGGGTCAGACGCGCGAGTATCGCGTCTATCCTGAGCACCACGAGACGCAATGCACGTACCCTGCGCAAGACATGGCAACGAACCTGCCTCCTTCGATTCTAGTGTACATTGCGCATGGTCTCTCCGACAATGTTGTCCCTGTGGAAGATGCACCTGGTATTGCCAACCTCATCTCGGCGCATCCTCGACGGCAGCCTGGCACAGTGCATATTGAGCTTTTTCCTCAATGCGACCACAATTACCGTGGCGATGCGACGAATGCGCTTCTGCAGAGTCTCCAAACGTGGATGGAAACAAGCCAGCATCTCGGCTACCAACCGCGCCCCTTATCACTGCCTGTGTCCCCGTCGTCGAAACGCGGTGCACTGATTGTCATTGAGGGTCTTGATCGTTCCGGCAAGTCTACCCAAGTGGACCGCCTTGTTCAACACTTGCAGGCGCGGCATGTCAAGTTCCCTGAGCGTTCGACCGCCATCGGATCTATGATCAACGCGTACTTGACCCGGAAGAGTGAGATCAACGACCATGCCGTTCACCTTCTCTTTTCTGCGAACCGCTGGGAACTAATGTGCGTAGGATTGTGCTGACCACGCAGTGAATCCATTCTTCAGTCTCTGCAACAGGGGCAAACGGTGGTGTGTGACCGCTATGCCTTTTCGGGCATTGCGTACACCTGGGCCAAAGGTCTTTCGCTGGACTGGTGCATCAGCTCGGATGCAGGCATTCCTATCCCCGATTTGACGCTCTTTCTAGACCTGGATGAGAAGACAGCGTCGGCAAGGGCTGCCTATGGAGATGAGCGTTATGAGAAGCGCGCGTTCCAGGAAAAAGTGCGTCATGCTTTTTACCAGGTCGAGTCGTTTGTTCAGTATGCTGGTGGGCATTGGGTGCGCATTGATGCCAGTGGCACACCGGATCAAGTGTGGCACACCATCCAACACCATACGGATGCTGTCATAACACGAGGACCCTCAGCTTTGTACCCACTCGATCTAGAGGCTATGAGACCTGCGCTGCCTTGGACAAGAGAGGGACCCGAGAAAGCGAGCCTGTAATCATACATGAGAGCTAATGACCAAATTGGGCCTTGAGCTGCAAAATGCCTGCTCGCTGATCGGGTGGGAGTGCATTTATCTGCTCAGGGGTCAATTGCAGCACTTGCTGAAGTAGCATGCGCTGCTGCTCATCCAACTGTGGCGGCTGCGGCGGTGCAGGCGTCGGGGCACTGGGCTCCATAGGCACGGGGGGGGTCGCCATGGCATGCGATGCAGGAGGAGGCCCTGCTGGCATCGTGGGCGCCATAGGCACCGAAGGAGGTGCCGCGGGGGGTATGGTGGTTGGGTTCATGCCCGTGTCTCCCATCACACGCCGAACCACCATGGGATCCACCACATTCATCATAAGCATAGCATGGAATACAGCATATGCCAATTGGGGATTCGCAGTAAGTAAGCTCCGCGCCTGTTCAGGTGCGTTCGCAGTGAGCGACTTCATCTGCGTGAGGATATCAATCAGTTGATGAGGCGGGAGAGATGCAATGGTGCGTGTAATCACGTCGGTGGATGGTACACCGGGAGGCGGCATGACACCACTGGGCAAGGGCGGTAGCCCGCCTGGTGTACGGCTTCGTGCGGCGCGGTCGCCGCCATCGAGCATAGGGTCCACCTCTGCAAAGTCCAGTCGCAAAGGTCTCCCTCCCAGCTCAACATCATTGAGGTTTCGCACAGCGGATGCAGCAGTCTCGGCGTCTACATGTTAGTCACAATGCGTCAATACCTTCGTATTCACAAAAGCCGTATCCTTTGAACTTGCCCTGGTCCCGGTCACTCACCAACCGAAAATCGACGACACGCCCCACTTCCGAAAACACATTGATTAGTTGCTCTTCAGATACATCATAAGGTATATTCCCAACTTTATGCATAAGTATGGATGCACGTACCAAATACGACATTCGATCCTCCGCGCTTGGACATGGCGAGCGACCGCGTCGTCGTGGGGGGAGGTGGGCTCGGGTCACGTGGATATGCCTCGAGAAGGGGCACCCAGCGCGTCAGCCACGGTCGCTGTTCTCCCTCATGTCGGGTACGATGGAGGAATCTCTGCCCATGGTGTGTACTCATATGCTTACAGCTGAAGATACTTAATGAGATGCAGTCAAGATTGATCACGTCTCAGCGCGAGCTCAGTATTGTCCGTGCTCAGATGCGGAATCGCGAGCGCGAGGCAAAGCTGCAAGATCTCGTGATGGAACAACTCCATGGGCTTGGCAATGAGACGCGCGTATACAGGGCCGTTGGAAAAATGTACGCACACTCCGCTCACATGCAGGTTTATTCGTGAAAGTTTTGAGGATATCCTATCGAGTGCCCAAACGAAGCGTGATCAAGCCCTGGACGAAAACAAGATGTTGTCCAAAAAATGCATTGTATGTATATAATGACTGACTTGAGTTCTACGAGAAGGAATCGGAAGAGGCACAAACTCATCTGAACGACCTGGTCAACACCATTGCCCATCGCAACGCGGAGGCGAGTGCCTGACCTAGATTCGACGCGTAGAGGGGTGCACCTCCACTTGGACGAGCGCGGATGCCAACGTTCTTGGACTATGTACATAGCCATGCTATTCTTACTCCAAATATGCAGGTACAATATGGTCTGCCAAATCATGCAGAATACTCTGTTCGGCATCCTCAAATTCACTTGTATGTGACGTGCCCGCCGTACTGTTGGGGGAGAGTTCCCGATCCTCGAATGGTTGTGTTTCCGTGCTGGGGGTACTGGACCGGTTCTCTTTCGTTACAATGTCAGCACTGGGGTGCAGGCCATGTACGACGCCGGTCGGGGAGGCCAGACTAAGGGCTGGCGGAGCAAGTCCCGAGAGCGATTTAGCCAAAGGGATCATATCATTGAACGCACACTTTTCTTGAATTAACGAAGGTCTGCGCGTGGCTTCGGGGCTGGCAGGAAGGCCAGACGAAAGCACGTCACTGGGGGCATGAAGCCCATGGCGGCGAGAGTTACGCAGAGCGTTGGAAGAGAGCTTCTTCCATGCACGCTCCCGTTCTTGCTGGCGCTGTTCAGCTGTTGACATGTAGTACTGATGTTCACTGGAGACCAGGTCAAAGAAAGCCGGGTTGATTTCCATGAACAGCTTCAGTGCATTGTACACAAGCGTGTGGATCGTCCTGCATAATTAGTCAAGCATACGTACGGGTTCCAGTGCGCTTTCGAGTTCTCATACAAGCTGCCAAAGACGATGGGTAGAATCACCTGGATATTGTCACCCATCAAATTGACAATGTATTCATTGTTCCAGAAGTACAGAGCACGTTCCGCCACCTGAAAGTGTTGACTCTCGACACACCGGGCCACCTGCTGGAACAAAGGCACTTGGATTTTCGCAAAGTCCGTAGGTTCGATCACATCCAACACCTCTTCCACTTCATTCAGGAACATGACTTCTTTCTGTGAATTCGTCTTGGGCCAGAATCGTAGCAAACCCAGCATGACTTCCTCGGTAAGCCTGCTATCCTTCTCAATGAACTGAACCACGCAATACGCGAGCTGCGGATGATACATCGCAAGACTCCGCGCCTTGTGAAGTGGAAGCAACACCCGCGACAGGAATACTTTGTGTTCTTCTTTGAGGGGCAATGCAAAACCATTGATAATAGAGCCGAGAATCTCCAATAGTTCTGCGATACCATTGTGCCGCTCTGTCTCATAGATAAACTGGAAGAATACATTGTTGATGGAGCGACGGATAAAAGCCCGTAGGTTGAGGAACTTGCCGTAAATCCGATGCAATGTGGTCTTCAGGAAATCACGTTCCCGCGGATCTTCACTGTCGAACAAATCAAGCAATTGCAGTACAAAAGCATGGTCAATGTACTTCTTAGCAACGCTCGTGTTCAATTCAGCACTCTCAATGAATCGTAAGAAAAGTTCATAGACGAGTTGCAGATGAGGCCAAGAAAGTTCGAGAACAGGCTCGTCTTCCTCTGGGTCGAACATCTCCCCGAGAGTACTGGAGGGCGGTGGTATGGTTCGGAATAGGTTTGCTGCAAACATGTTCACCATCTCAGGGTAAATGGGTTCCGTAATGGCGCCTCGTTGTGTCGTTATATATTCCAACATCTCTTGTAGCGCTTGGGCCTTAATCTGTTTTCCAGCCAGCTCGGTGCTCGCATCGTTGAAGTCAAAAACAACGCTGGCTTGACGCAGTTTTTTCACAAACAACTGGGTTTTTTCGGACGGCATCACATCTGAAAACAAAGGCAAAGTTTCCAGTTGCCTAGTTTCTGTTGGTTGGATGCGACTGCTCCGCTGTTTACGCGGTGGAGTCCGTGCTGGAGGAATGGTGTCCTTGGGGGCCACCGTCGGTGTCACGGGTTGACGCAAGCGAGCCATGGCCGCTGATGGAGTTGCTCCTTGCGCAGGGATGTAGCTAGTCGTTGCTTGAGGCGTATTCGGAGAACTGTTCGCACCACTCGTGGATGGGGCATCACTGGTAGAACTTGTACGACTCGGGGGCGGTACAATGGCAGGGGACGATGCCGACGACGACGCAGAATTCCTTGGAGGAGGAGGGGGAGGAGTTTGGGGCGTCACGACTGTCTTTGTTTGCTTTGATTGTCCTGCCTTTCCTCCAGAACTTCCAGGCAACGACGAGGACGACGAGGAAGGCGATGCACGCGTCACCGTGCTATTCGAGGCAGGTGCTAAGGTAAGTACATGTACAAAACATACCTGATTGAGAGACTTGACTGCGAAGGCTGCTGGAAAGAAAACTTCGGCCGCCTTGCTCCTTGGAGGGCGGTGCAGGAGCATTCGAGCTATTGTTCCCGCCATTGCTGTTATTTCGGCTTTGATGGTCGTTATTACGTGGCCGAGACAAGTTCTGCGTAAGCGAAACATAGACATACCATGGCCTTTTTGAGGCCTTTCATCTTGTCTTAGTACACAACCGATGGGACCCAGACAAGAGTTGGAAACAATGCACCCGACTGCTATATGGGTTGTGGACACAAGCTCGGGCCCTGCTTGAAAGGCATACGCCCAATCAGGCCTACTAGGCCCACGGGTAGGTGCGTGGCCTGGGCATCATTGTTACACACCTCCATAGCTGGCACCATCGTTCCGCGTCCGCGTGGATATCTCACCCACACTGCAATGGCGTTGTCCATATTTGTGCCGATTGCGTACATCGTTACCCTGTTTGCCTCTTTGGCACTTTTCTCCAAGTTTTATAGAGCTCGTACGCAGCGACGCTCTATCAAGTTCCAGGAAGCTGCGTCAGAAGATGTGGACGTACAGCCGGATCGCGCTATATACCAGGCACTCAGCAATGTGCAGGAAGAATACCCTGATTTGCCTGCCGATGCGGAGGAATGGATTGTTCCGCGTCATCTTCTTCAAGCATCGTTGCTCGCGCGTGCTGTGGCCGCCTTGCGTCGTATGAGCTCCCTTCGAGAGGATAAGCAGGCCCTCCAGTCGCTCTTGGATCGTGGCTCGTTGGGCGATGACGCTGCTACTATGCTTGAGGCCAAGGAAAACGAAACTCGCAATGAAGCATTCGATATCGCGCGCCAGGCAGGCCGTTTCAACCCCAATTGGAGTAAGCTCATCTTCGAGAACGCCAACCAGATTTCTATCAACCTTACCTTCCGCGATGTGCTGCTGAACATTTCCAAACAGCGAGAAGAAGAAGTGGCAAAGATGCGTCAAATGGGTATGGATCCACCGAAACTCAAGTTTGCTGCAATGCCAAAGCCAGAGTAGTGATGTATATACTCGCTTGCAACATTGATCCCGTATCCAGTAGCACTACGTAGACGAGGACTGCGGTTTCTGCTGAGTAGCATCCAGCTTTCGTCGATGAAACTCTTCAATCTTCGTCATTTGTTGCTCGTGCTTTCGCTCTTGCCATGCCATCAGACGACTAGTCTCGTGGACAGGGAAGCCGAAGATGCGAGGCACAACCCTTTCAATACGAACATGGGGCGGAGCCGTTGGCTCGGTCGAATGATCAGATGCCACAGCCATGCTGTCGGTCTCTTCTCCCGAGAGTGCATGACCTGACTTACGCTCTAGGGCCAGAGCTCTCTGGCGCAGAGCATCTGCAGCCACACCACCATATTTCCGCTGGGTTCGGGGCACGGGAGGAGGAACGACAGTCGTTTTCGTCGGGATCATGTGAGGGTATACCATGAGCTGATGGCATCAGATCCACACTATACGTACCAGCATATGCGGCAAAGAGGAGCCGAAAAATGCACCGTCGATAGCACAGTGGCGCGAGCTTTTGGGCCGATACAAGTCCTCACACCGAGGGCAGTATAAGCGCACCGGGCTTTGGAAGGGGATATCGGACAATCCAACGGGCAAAAGCGGCTGTTGATAGCATAACACACGAGGACACCGACCAAAATCGGCACGCTTAAATTTGTCTAGCTGAAGACGTTAGTCATACAAGCAGATCGTACCATTTTTGCCAGTCCGCGTGTCGTCACAATGTACCTGGCGTGGATAAGCCCATACAAAATGCGGGCCTGTGTCTCGATTTGATCACGATTAGAGTCACTAATGTTCTCGTCCAGCGCATCGGTGATCAAGTCGAGGGCGTACATGTAATGCTGCACCTCCGTGTTCAAGCCGGTGAGATTGAAACGGTCCAGAATGTAATCTTCATCGACCTCGCAAAAGTATTCATTTCCTTTCGTAGAAAGGAACCATGCAATCCAGGTGCTTGCAGCATAATCAGACGAACCTGAGGAAAGTTCATCCACTGCCATGTTAGCCCACCATCTTTTTCACGCACTATTCGTTGAATGCTGGCCACCGACACCGACGACGTATGTGCCCTCACGTGGACTATCCACTTGACCTAATAGGTCCGAAAGGGATGTGGAATTGTTCGGTCACCCGTTCCTGTCTCCAGATCCAGGCGGGACGCCCTCCAGCGTTGATTCACTAGCTACTTGTACCTACCATGGTTGCATCACTGCAGGCACTTGCGTTGCGTTCTAGCGCACTTCGAAGTGCTGCTCGTCCTTCTATCTTGACACGTACGCCTTTGTCGCTTCCTAAGCGCTTCATGGCATCGGAGGCAAAGCCCCAGGAGATGACGGTGCGTGATGCCCTGAACTCGGCCATGGAGGAGGAAATGCACAGGGATGCCAGCGTGTTTCTTATGGGAGAGGAAGTGGCACGTTACAATGGTGCCTACAAGGTGACGAAGGGTCTGCTGGATAAGTTCGGCGAGGACCGCGTTATTGACACCCCTATCACGGAGGCTGGCTTCACCGGTCTCGCGGTCGGTGCAGCGTTTACAGGCCTTCGCCCTATTTGCGAATTCATGACTTTTAACTTTGCTATGCAAGCCATTGACCAGATTATTAACTCGGCTGGTAAGACTCACTACATGTCCGCTGGTGGCGTTCAATGCCCTATTGTTTTCCGTGGACCCAATGGTGCGGCAGCGGGTGTGGCTGCTCAGCACTCTCAGGACTACACTGCATGGTACGGCCAAATTCCTGGTCTCAAGGTTGTGAGCCCATACAGTGCTGAGGACGCCCGTGGCCTTCTCAAGGCTGCCATTCGTGACCCTAACCCAGTGGTGGTGCTCGAGAACGAAATCATGTACGGTCATACTTTCCCTGTCTCGGAAGAGGTGCTCTCCGAGGACTTCCTGGTACCCATTGGCAAGGCGAAAATTGAGCGCCCTGGTAAAGATATCACGTTTGTCACGCACTCGATCGGTGTGGATCATGCCATGAATGCTGCCAAGTTGCTCGAGGAGGAAGGTATTGAGGCCGAGGTGGTCAACCTTCGCTCTATTCGCCCGCTTGATATTGAGACCGTGATTGAGAGTGTGAAGAAGACCAACCGTCTTGTCACTATTGAGGGCGGTTTCCCTGCCTTTGGTCTGGGTAGTGAGATCTGCGCTCAGATCATGGAATCCGAAGCCTTCGATTACCTGGATGCGCCCGTGGAGCGTGTGACTGGCGCTGACATTCCCACTCCCTACGCCACGCGTCTGGAAAGCTTGGCTTTCCCGACGCCCGAGCTGGTCCAGAAGGTAGCCAAGCGCGCACTTTACCGTGCTTAGATAGGGTCATAGGTAAAAGACCTATACGATATGATGTAGCGTTCAAGCGACGCTCTCAGGCTATTTAGTTCGACGAGCTAATGAAGAACCACTTGTCGATACTGGGGTCAATGGGCGCCGGGAGCTGGGGGTTGGCGGCCGGGATTGAGGTCACCGCCGCATCGTTGGCACCGACCTGCGACTTGCTGCCCTGGACGGTCGAGTTCTCCAGCTTGATGTCACCAGCGTTGGCCTGGCCGGCAATCAGACGGCGCCAAGCCTCGTGGCACTCGTGGATAACCTCAGTAGCGTAGCTCTTGTTCTTGGCCTCGCCCGAGAAAGCGAACTGGTTCTCAGGCTTGCCATCAGGGATCTTGTAGATGCGGAACCACTCGTTGGTGGCGCGGATCAGGCCGGGGAGGTGCTTCTCGACATCCTCGATGTCGTTAAGCTTGGAGGCAATGGGGTCGTTGACGTCAATCACAATGACCTTCCAGTCGGTCTCACCCTCATCAAGAAGGGCCATGACACCCAGCACCTTGACCTGCTTGATCTGACCAGTGTAGCCCACCTGCTCACCGATCTCGACAACGTCCAGAGGGTCGTTGTCACCGTTGGCCTTGGTGTCAGGGTGCGTGAAAGAGGGGTCCTCCCAAGTCTGAGGGAAGGCACCGTAGTTCCAGATGTAACCCTTGTGGGGGAACGAGTTGCGCACGAAGCGCAGCTTACCCTTCTTGGTGTCCTGCTTGAAGGGGTTGAAAGCATCCTCCTTGCTGATTTCAACCTTAGCGTTGGTCCAGCGAGGGATCTCAACGATAAAGTTCAAAATGCCGTTCGCCTCGTCGGCGTACAGCGGCACGTCGTGAAAGGCCGACAGGGGCTGACCAGTCGACTTCGACTCGAGGTAGACGCGGTAGTCCAGCGTGTTGGGGGCACCAATAACGCGGGTCTGAATGTCCTGAGCAGTAGTCATGATGTGTCTAGAGGATGCCAGAATGGAACCTGTCTGTTGTAGACGGCGCAGTAACGGTTGGCGTGAAAGCATCCGCGGGAGACTGGCGTCCAGCGGCCACTCTGCTCCGGCGCACGGGCGCCTCACGTGCAGCGCCAGCGTGTCGTTTCTCGGCCGAATTTTGGGTTGCGCCATGCTCTGTCTAATAAGGACGATGTGATTCGCTCCCTGAACCGGCTCAATATAATCCCCCATACCGGAGTCACCTTTCCATCCTCATAACGATACCATGTCTCAGTTCGGTGACTTCGACGCTGTGCGCAACGACATTGCTGCTATCCTGAAGAACAAAGACTACGACGACGGCTCTATTGGCCCGGTTCTTGTTCGTCTCGCCTGGCACTCGTCGGGTACCTACAGCAAGGAGGATGACACTGGCGGTTCCAACGGTGCCGGTATGCGCTACGAGGAGGAGGGCGGTGACCCTGCCAACAACGGTCTCCAGAACGCTCGTACGTTCCTTGAGCCTATTAAGAAGAAGCACCCTTGGATCACCTACGCCGACCTCTGGACTCTGGCTGGTGTGGTTGCCATCAAGGGTATGGGCGGTCCTGACATTGAGTGGAAGCCTGGCCGCACAGACTTTACCAACACCAAGTACGTGCCCCCTCGCGGCCGTCTTCCCGATGCCGCTCAGGGCAACGACCACCTTCGCAACATCTTCTACCGTATGGGCTTCAACGACCAGGAGATTGTGGCTCTTTCTGGTGCTCACAACCTGGGCCGTTGCCACAAGCAGAACTCTGGCTTCGATGGTCCTTGGGTCATCAACCCCACTCGCTTCGCGAACACCTACTACAAGATGCTGCTGGACCTGAAGTGGGAGCCTCGCAAGTGGGACGGCAACTTCCAGTACTCGGCGCGTGCGCCCGGTATGGACGAGGACGACGAGCCTCTCATGATGCTTCCTACCGACTACGCTCTCACTCAGGACGAGAAGTTCCGCCCCTGGGTCGAGAAGTACGCTGCCGACAAGGACCTGTTCTTCCAGGACTTTGCCAAGGTGTTCGCCAAGCTCATTGAGCTTGGTGTCTACCGTGACGAGGACGGTATCGCCCGCTGCGACAAGCGTGACGCCAAGGGCTCGTACATCTCGGCGCCCAAGAAGAGCGACACCGTGGCCACCAAGCCGAACCTGTAATGTTCCGTAGTGTCTAGGATTGGCTCGTGCAACTCTTTCGCCCTATTATATAATATTGTTCCTCCAGCGGGTGGCCCCTGGCGAAGCGCTTGGGGGGAGCGTGTTTTTGTGGAGGTTTGCTGCCTGTAGAGTTTGCTCTTGCCCAAACAGCGTCCTTATAGGCTGGGATGCCCAACACAGGGCTTGGCTGGGCTGCGTGTTGCTTGTGTCCCAGATCAACACACCCAGTTTCTGACGCGTGGCCTGACTCGCCCGCTTGTGTGCGTGGACCTTCATGACGTCTGGACTAGGTATCGACTTTGATCCGCCCTTGGACCACTCTGCGTCCAAGGACACTGAGAATTTTCTCCCGCAAAACGCCACTCTCAAGTCGGCACGCCGTCGTGCCCATGTGCGCGGCCGCAGTCACTTTGGCAAAGGAGACAACACTAGCAAGGCCCATACCCAAGCGCAGATTCCCTCGATGCCTCTGCGTGAGAACCATTCGATGGTCAATGCTAGTTTGCAGCCATCGCCTGTGTATATGATGAAGCATCCTCTGCCGGCCAAGCCTATGGTGGATTGGTCTGTCATGCAGGACGTTCAACCTGTGCCCGCGCGTCTCCGGGTAGAAACACCCAGCGACACGTCCACTTCACCTCAGTCTATGCTTGTTTCGAATCCAGTTTCTCTCAATGTGCCTCAGCCTATGGCACCAGTGCCCATGCACACGTCGTCCTCCTCACCATATCTGCATGTGGAAGACCCATGTTCTGCTCCTTTGACGCCTCTGCAGATTTCCATGAATGACATGGCTATTCATGAGCTTCCTGCCAAACCTCAAAGCACACCGATGCTTCCTCCAGAGCGCGATGAACGCGTTGGCATCGATGTTTTCATGGAAAACGACTTGTGTGTTGAGGGCAGTACACTTCATGGATATATTCGATTGGTGCTGCCGAATCATACCGACCCGTCCACTGCCATGCTGCTTGCGCAACCCAGAGTGCGCTTGATCGGCTTTGAAACTCTGCCTGATGAGGATATCCGCCATATCTTTTATCGGCATATGTCGGTCATTGATGGTGACCGCAGCAATGACGGTCCTTCGGAGCCATATGTTCTTCACGGCTCACCAGCCATGTCTCAAGCGGATGGTACCGGCCAGAGTTTGCTCCCATGCTTTGCCTCCTTGCCTGACAATGATGGTTATTACCTTGGTCAAGCTGGTGAACATGTTTTGCCCTTTTCCCTTCAGGTACCCATGGACAAGGGGGCGAAGGGAAGCTACCAGAGCAGCTCTGCAGAAGTTGGCTACATCATCATCGCCTCTGTCCGAGTCAAAGCGTTTGGGGAGAAGCAAGGCGGCGTGGCCCACTGCTTTCAAAAGCTACAGCTGTATCCTTACTTGAATCCTACCGCCGTGCTTGCAAGTGCGTCACGGCCGATTGTGGCCCACGCCAACTCTGCCGAGGCAGATGCTCGTTGCATTCAGTTGGCAGCTTCTCTTCATCGCGAAACTTGGGTGGCTGGTCAACGGGTATACTTTGATGTCAGCGTGCTAAACAATGGAGAAAACATGCTCAATATGCTGCGTATCGCACTCGTCCGCGTGGAAAATGTGTATCACACTCGCAGCACGATACCCGCTTCACCACCGGATTTGAATTCGTCGAGCTCAATTATTGTGGATGAGACTCTCACGGCTGGCAACTCGCAGCACTGGTGGACAGGTGCTCCATCAGGTAGCCCTGTGTATTTCTCTCATTCATTCCAGCTTCCAGACAATATCATTTCGATGGAGCGCAGCCGGCATGTGGAAGTCCAATACATGCTTCGCATTGGCGTGGGTGCTGATGCTTCCACGCTCGTGGAAGTGGATTTGCCGTTGCACGTGATCAACTACGTGTCACTGGATCCCCCCCCACCACGCCGCACCTATATGAATGCAGCGGGTCTGCTCGGGCATCCCAGTCATTCGCTACCTGACCAACAGCAGATGATTGAACGCTTGCGGACGTTGGATGCCATGCGCAGTCCTAGGGATAAGCACAACTCATCTTTGTTAACTCCTGATTCGGCACAGCCTGTCGCAGTGCGAACGGCCCAGCACAAGAGATCTCTTGACTTTATCAACAGTGCTATACGAAGTGCCACAGCACGTCATACTTCACCTTTTGTCAGTAGCTCCATGTCCCCTGCTGGTTTGGGCATTGAGCTGGGTTCCAACGTGAGCGCGTCCATTACATCGACCCCCGTGCGGGCACTTCCCACGCAAGCTTTTTGTTCGTCCGTGCCTGTGGTTCAAGTTCGAGGTCCTGTGGATTCTGTGGCTGATACCTCCCTCACACTGGGAGATGAGACTGTGGGGGATGTGGAACTTTTTTTCGATAAAGACAAAAACAAAGCCGACAACAGCAATGTTTCAACGCATGTGGCCTGTCACGAAACTCTTGATTCCTACGGTGAGCCTTCGTGGATTACGAAAAATGACCGGGAGGCAAATGTGTCACAGTCAAATTCTAATACAGCCCCTTCTACACCAGTCCGGGACACGAATTCTCGTATGAATCGAGGTTCAGCAAGTGTTCCCCGAGCGCTACGAGCTAAATCTTCTTTCACGTTTGCGACTAGCACGTCCCCTCTAAAGGTGAAAGCAATTGATCGTGCAACGATCGGTTCTTCTGAAAAAATACGATCTCATTCATCGATGTCTGACAAGCTTACTAGCCTAAACAAAGGCACGAGGCAGGCTCTTTGAAATAGGGTTGTACAAAGAACTTGGACCTTGCAGATCTTTTAGCAAGTCAGTAACGCCAAGATTTTCCGATTGTTCAATAAGTGAATAGTGGTTTAGTCATGATATTACCAATTTCGTGCAAGGTCCAAAGTTGTCTGCTTAAGTAAACGACTAGGCTACGTCTGGCCGAAGGTGGACAGGGTTCACGCCGGAGTCCATACAATACCGCTACACGCTATTGAGTGCAAACTATCACGTTTGCTAGCGGGCCTTTTATCCGCTAAAAATGGCACAAGTAAACCAACATAATCAGATGGGTGCCCTCAATCCTGTCGCATACCCGTCAAATGAATGGCAAAACCCCGCATTGTCGGTTGATGAGCAACGGAAAGATATACCTATGAGCAGCACAAGTTTGCTTCCAAATTCGAATCCATTAGAGTCGAATACTCACAGTCAAGGTTACTTGAATCAACAAATGCCGCCGAATGGCATGGCAGTGAATGCTGCACCACCACTCCCTACAAGTCTACCCCAAAATGAGCTGACGATCAGTTTGGGCATGACCCCCACCCTCAGTGTGAGTCCAGGTGGAAACACACCATCAGTGATGAAGTCACCAGACCCTTCTGGCCCTCATTTTCCGACAGTAGACATTCATCAAAATGCACAGATGAGTCTCAGCCAAAGCGATCCACTTGCACCCGTCACACCTGTGGATCCGGTTTCTTTTCAAAATACGCTAGGAGGCTCTGTATTAACAGATCCATCGAGCGCTTTATCCGAAATCGGATCTATCGTTGATGAAATGGCCTCTGTTGCTGCTGATGCCCGTGTTCATTTCCACGGTGGACAATTTGACAAATCCAGTGAAAAAGTGGAATCACTGAAAAAGATGGTCAAGCGTATTGGTGACATTGGTGCTATGAGCATGAATTTCGCAACTGAAAGCCAGTATCAGCCTGGCTCTTCCACCGGCGGAACCGTGCCACCACAGTCAATATCACAGGAGAGTGAGAATCAACTGTATTCTGCTGCCCTGTTTTCGTCCGCCACTGACAATTTCGAACCAAGAAAGCGAAGAATTGTCGGCAATCAGGTGTCAGAGGTGCCTATGAAAGCACTTCGCAGCCAGTCCATGTCCACTCGTGCCAGATCACGCTCGGACTTGTCCGATATAGCGCTCCATTTGTCCCACATTGAGAAAAAGTGGGGCGCGTCATCTATGGTGTCACCAACGTTCCAATCAAGCCAGTTCGACTTTCATTTGGGCTCTGCTCCATGCGAAGGTCAAAATCAGCCTACACAAACGTCTGCTTTTTCATTCACTGATGCCGTCAAGGGCCCATCTATGCTGTCTTCCACGCAGCCCGACAATGTTATGCCAGTTGTTTCTGAGCAGACACACGTGGTGTCGCAGGCTGTATCGTTGCCCACCACCCCTCCTACGGGAGTCCCTCCGGCTAAGCCCATGGGCACTCTAGGGCAAATTCCTGAAAATCAGCCCAAAACTACTATCCTTCCATCCTCATCTATGGCTCTCAACCTAGCCTTGGAGCAGCCATCCTCGGACTCTTGGCAAGGAGACAAGAACGGCCAGGTTATGACTCCCAACCCGCTGAGTAACAATGATCCACTCGACAACTCGAATTCCAACTTATTGGACTCCACAGACGATGGTTGGGAAAGCTTTACTATGATGGATCGCGCTGCTGCGACGACAGAACTTTCACCCGACCTTCGTGTCATTTATGACAAGGTTTTCCTTGAGTATCTGAACTCCCTATGCTCTAATCTTGAGGCGAAAGACGAGCGAGGTGAGCTTATTCACCAAACCCTTATGCCCAAGAAGATGGCGCGTCTGGATGAATCGCCTGACTTCCGACCTTTCAAGTTCCGTATCCAGGCTTTTACGAATGCCTTTCAAACTGAGCTTCAACGAAACGGTCTTAGTGAAGAAGATTCTTCCTTGCGAAAGATCAAGCCTTATTTGTGGACTCACCCATACATCTCCCGTTTTAATGAAGATGGGAAAAAGGCCAAGTCCAAGGGCAACCATATTTGGAATGTGGAAGCACGTCGACTGCCCGGCGGCGGTTGGGAATTCTTCACCTTTACTCCCAAGATCACTGCCGCGACAAGCAAAGTGGCATACGTTGGTGAGCAATGGTCTTGGACTTTGCGCATTTGGGATCCTCAAGCATCTAGCACCAATATCAAGGTGGTGTATACGGCCAACACGATGCCGAAATGGCTTCATTGGGAAGAGGATGAGAAAGTGCTCACAGGTGTTCCCTCCAGCCCCTCAGAAAGCGGTGAAGTGAGCGTCACGGCGCTCTATGTCCAGTATGGACAGCTTCATCGTCTTGAACATTCTTTCTTTCTCCAAGTTCTTCCACCCAAACTAGAGTCTCACTCTGTCGGGGGGATGCCTTCGACCCTACCCGAAGTGCCATCTACTCAACAGTCTATGGATATGTACGCTTCACAACCCACTCCAGCACCTGTGCTTGCGATGGGAATGAGTGGTACTCAACCCGAACTGCAAAAGCATGAAGTCGTCGAGCCTTCTCATGCCCCGGATGTGCTTTCCTCGATTCCTTTCCCCTTCACACCACCTGTGTATATGGACAAGGTTCACAGGCCATTCCACTTTGACCCTTCTCTTTTGCATGGTCAGCCCGCCAATCCAACCACTCCTGGGTCGGCATTTGCAGGTTCTACAAGGCCCCAAACAGCCGTGTTTGTCAATAACACGGCATCCCATGGCGTGGCCCCATCCATGCCGAATACTGCGGGTGTGCATACCTCTCCTACTGCGCCCATGACAGTGCCTGTCTCAAATGAGCCTAGCGTACCAGCCGCCCCACCCGTAATGCAAGAGCATGAACCTTCTGCCATGTTGCAGATGTGGAATGCAATTGAGAGAAGACAACAAGACCAAACATCCTCATTGATGCTACTTATGCCTCAGCGACCACAAGCATTTTCATTGAACGAACATCCAGGTCAAGGGACGCCCATGTCAAATATGCCAAATGATATAAGTGCCTCTTTACCTCCATTGAACCCGAATCCGCCCCCCTAGAGCCCTAGATATAGGCTGGTGATGTTCGGACTTTTCTTACAGCTCATTGTACTTTTATACAGGATTTATAGTTAAAGGTGGAATCATGACAAGGTTATTCTCTTATATTCCTATCCTACCTACTCGATCTTTTTGGAGCGCATGATTGCATGTCGACTTAGGAACTTGCAGATTTCCTCCAAGCCTAAAACAGGCAGCGAGAATAGAAGCACAGCAAGCCATTCTGACAAGTTAAGTGGCGCGATAGAGAAGATATCCTGGAAGTATGGCACATACAATATCATCATGTGAAGAGCCATCGACAGGATAATGGCACCGATAAGCCACACATTTTTCAACGGCGAATGAGTCACAAGACTGTCGATTTCGGAGAGAGCATTGAGAGCATTGAGCATTTCGATTGTTACAAGAATGCTCAGGCTCATAGTTGAACCATGACGAGCTGCATCACCCGTGAACATATCACATCCAATGTGACTAAACTCACGCGAACAGCGGTGGAAATGAGTTAGTTGATACATGGAGATTTGAGGGCCGTTTTCGTACAGGACAAACCACCAGGCATAACCAAGAACCGTAGCAACACCGACGTATACGCCGATAAGCATGTACCGAACAAACATCCATTGGGTGATCAGTGGCTCGTCACGTTTACGAGGTGGAAGTCGCATGACTGCACGATCAGGAGGGTTGAAGCCCAAAGCCGTAGCCGGCAATCCATCCGTGACTAGGTTGACCCAAAGCAATTGCACGGGAATCAGAGCTTCAGGCATACCAAGAAGAACAGTCAAGAAGATGCTGACAACCTCGCCAATATTTGACGAGATCAGGTAACGGATGAAAGAAGCTGTGTTGTTAAAAATGCTGCGACCCTGTTCAATGGCAGAGACAATGGTGGCGAAGTTGTCATCCGCGAGTACCATATCAGCAGCAAGTTTAGCAACATCGGTACCAGTGCCCATGGCAACACCGATAGAAGCACGCTTCAAAGCCGGGGCATCATTGACACCATCACCCGTCATGGCAACCACTTCATTTTGACCCTGTAGGAGATCCACAATTTGACTCTTGTGAGACGGTTCCACACGCGACAGGAGAACAACACGTTGAGACATGGCTTTCTTCTCATCCAATGTCATTTGATCAAAGTCGCGACCAGTGAAGGATTTACCAGTAACATCTTCATTCGGTTCAAACAAACCAATCTCGCGACAAATTGACTCTGCCGTGTACTGGTTATCACCAGTAATTACAACCACACGAACACCTGCACCGACACATGCCTGAATGGCATCACGGACTTCAGGGCGAGGAGGATCATGCATGGCCACCAATCCAACCAAGGACAGATCTTTCTCATAATCGGAGTACTGCTTCGGATCCAACGCATGCAAAGGGTTGGGAAGCGACACATCGTCTCCCACAGCAATAGCCAACGTACGGAAGCCTTGACGACCAAACGATTGCAGTTTTGCTTCCAATTTTGCACGAGTTGTGTCATTGAGCAGCACACGAGTCTTCTCGTTCACGTAAACGTGAGTCGAGCGGCTCAAAACCGACTCAGGAGCACCCTTAACAAGCAAACGACTTTTATCTTCCGCATGGCGCACAAATGTGGACATCATCTTGCGGTCACGGGTGAAGTCCAAGGTCGACAGACGCGGCAGTGCTTCATTGTACAAATTGCACACAGCGCTTGCCTTTAGCGCAGGCTGGAGGCCATCCACATGCGCCTGCTCAACAGCATCATGATGTCCGATCTTTTCCACCAACACTTGAAGTGCTGCCTCTGTAGCCTGGCCCAAAGCTTTATAACGACCATTCGAATCCAATGTGATTTTAGCATCATTGCAAACCGCACAAGTTTCAACCAAAGCTTGCATGGCACTACCAGGCTGGTTTAACTTTGTCGCCACTTGGTCGTTCACATAGAGACGGCCCTCTGGACTAAACGTAGTTCCTGTAACCGAGTACTCGACATCAAGACCAGGTAGCATCACTCGTGCTACACTCATCTCATTCGTTGTCAGGGTCCCAGTCTTGTCTGAGCAGATCACACTCGTAGATCCGAGAGTTTCAACGCTTGGAAGATGACGAACGATTGCATTTTTCCGGGCCATTTTCTGGGTGCCAAGAGCCAAACAAGCAGTAATCACAGCAGCAAGTCCCTCTGGGATCGCGGCCACAGCAAGTGCCACAGCAATCTTGAAATAATAAATGGCACCGCGTACCCAGCCATGGTGGGAAGGATCATTAAAGTGGCGGATGTTCACCACCCAGACGAGGATACAGATAACCATGATGGCTTTGGCCAGCAAATCGCCGAAATCGTCCAGCTTCTCTTGCAAAGGCGTCTTTGACTCATCCTGCTGCCCAATTTCAGCATGAATACCACCGATTGCAGTATTTTCACCCGTCTGGCACACAAGTGCAGTGCAGGAGCCACTCACCAGCGTAGTACCAGCAAACAGCATATTCACCATATCTTGCTTTACGGCCTTCTCATCCTTCACCACTTTTGCGGTTTTGTAGACGCTCTCAGATTCACCAGTAAGAATTGCTTGATCAATCTGCAATGAAGACGACCGCAACTCAAGAACTCGACAATCGGCAGGGACACGGTCACCTGTTGAAAGTACAACAATATCACCGGGGACGAGATCCTTAGCATTGATGTTGGCCATTTCACCATTGCGAAGAGCAATTGCAATATCTGGCGAGTAAGCTCTCAGCGCCTGGATAGACTGGTCCGCATTTCGCTCCTGCAAAACACCGACAGTCGCATTAGCAATGAGAATCAGGAAAATGACACTAGGCTCTACTAGTACATTCAGTAAACTTCCCTCATTCTCCACAAGAGCTAGGATCAAAGATACCATGGCAGAGCCCAGAAGAATAATAACGAGCTGATCTTGAAACTGCTGCAAGATCAAACGCCACAGCGGCACAGAGTCTTCGTCCTTCAACTCTGCTGGTTAGAAATTTTTAGGCAACGAACCGTTTGGGCCATAACGAGCTTGTGCATCGACAATCTGCTTGTCAGAAAGTCCCTGGGAGCTTTGCACCTGGAAGTAGCCCAGGGCATCTTCCACAGAGTACGTCCATGCACGCTCCATGTCGACGAAGATTAAATGGCCAGAGCGTACGTGGCCCACGGCTCCACGACAGCTCCACGTGGAGCTTCGAGTCACGTGGACAAAGTGATCCATCGGCTTCAAGCCATCTTCTCTCACTAGCGCCATGTCTTTCCTGGGTGCCTTCCGGCCCTCCAGCACGGCTCTTGGCGGCCTTCTATGGTATGTACTGTCGGTTTTAATGTACAAGGAAGAACCCATGGCGTTTGTCGTCGCCGCGCAAGACTCGCGTCCGACAGCGTCTGCGCGACGTTGACACAGTGATTGAGACGATTCGAGCCAGTGGTGTCAAATGCTCTGCTTTGGAGCGCGACCTAAAACTGCCTAAGGAGAATGAAATGCACCCGCGCGATAAGTATACTGTTTTTTCGCCAACGGGCGTGAACTTCCGGAAAAGTGTTCACAAGGTCCCTAAGTGGACACGTAAAACTCTGCGGGTCAACCCGCGCGGTTTCTAATGATGGTGACAATGATCACCTCATATGCCTGTATAGAGCACGAGAATTGCATACTACCTGCACCCTAGAATGCTCAAGGAAGATTCCGGCTGTGCAAGCCTCATGAACATTGAATATGTTTAGAGCTTGTTCGAAGACTTAAGGTCGTCGAAGGCAATCTGGCAGCGCTTGGACATGGTCTTCTCACCCTCACGAACCCAGACACGGGGGTCATACTGCTTCTTGTTGGGCTTGTCAGCACCCTCGGGGTTGCCGACCTGGGTCATTAGGTAGTCCTTCTTGTTAAGGATAAAGTCACGGATACCCTCAAGGTAGGCGAACTGAGTGTCGGTGTCAACGTTCATCTTGATGACACCGTTGTCCACGGCAGTGGTGATCTCGTGCTTCTCCGAGCCGGAACCACCGTGGAAGACCAGGAAGACAGGGTTCTCCTTGTCAATCTTGAGCTTGTCGCGAACGTAGTCCTGGTGCATCTTGAGCAGCTCAGGGCGCAGGACGACGTTACCGGGCTTGTAGACACCGTGCACGTTACCGAAAGCGGCAGCAATGCTGAAGTTGGGAGTGATCTCGCTGAAAGCCTTGTAGATGTCCCAGATGTCCTCAGGCTGGGTGTACAGGGCAGAGTTGTGGACGTGCTCGTTGTTGACACCGTCCTCCTCACCACCGGTAATACCGATCTCCATCTCCAGCCAGATACCGATCTTGGCCATGCGCTTCAGGTACTCAACGCAAATCTGGATGTTCTCCTCCTTGGGCTCCTCCGACAGGTCGAGCATGTGCGAGCTGAACAGAGGCTCACCGAACTTGGCGTAGTGCTCTTCGTCGGCAGCAAGCATACCGTCGAACCAAGGAAGAAGCTTCTTGGCACAGTGGTCCGAGTGCAGAATGACAGGCACACCGTAGCTGGGGGCCACCGAGCGAATGTAGTGGGCAGCGGCGGTAGCACCAGCGATCGAGGCCTGCTGCTTGTCGTTGGCAAGACCCTTACCAGCGAAGTAAGCCGCACCACCCTGAGACACCTGCAGGATAACAGGGGACTTTGACTCGCGAGCGGCCTCGAGAGCGGCGTTGGCGACGGACGAAGTCTGAGAGTTAGCTGATGCGCAGAGCAGAACATACAGTCACGTTAAAGGCCGGGATGGCGAAGTGGTTCTCACGGGCGTAGTCAAAGACCTTGTAGACATCCTTGCCCGAAACGACACCAGCAGGAACAATGTCGAGAATACCCATGTTGAGTGAAATTGGTTAAGGCCATTCGTTGCGCCCGGGCCGGGGATACCGGCCTGTGACCTACACGCGACCTATTCCGAGGAGGCACGTGTCAGGCCGTGGGTGCACAGATCAATGCGTAACAAACTACTTGGCCAATCCTAATTGGTTCATTGAGTGCTCACTTTAGCTAAGTGAAAGCTGATGGACGTCTAAAAGCCCTTCGCAAATTGACCTTCACTGTACGATTAGATGACACATGCGGGCAAACATACTCGTAGAACTTTTGCATTGTGGCGACAATGTTCTCCAGTGCAGCCAGCCACTCCAGCAAGGGCGCACGGACGCTCTCTTCTGATGGACCGAGTTTGGCATAGAAGTCTTTGCGGTATGGGCACGCCTTCATAGCAAGCTTGGAGTGAGTCTCCCTTGTACATACCGTAAAGATAGGACGAACCATCATACTGTGATATTTTCGGAGAGTTTTTTCATAGGCATTGGTAAAGCTAACGCTCAACTCTTCAGAAGGATTCTCGATGGAGCGACGAAGAGCTTGTGCCGTGAAATCAAGGCCGCTGTCGATTAGTACCAGTAACGTACCGAAGTAGCCATAGGAGACCTTCTGTCGCTGTGCGCTTCTTATCACCCGGTTGGCCTTCATTCTTGACAAGGTGCTGCAAGGTACCCGAAAGATCTGGGCCAGTAGCCAGGAGTCGGTCCCGAATTTTCTAGTGTGAATAGCCGCAACATACCTTAATATTGCCGTTCATATCATTCTGGACGACAGCGAATGCAGTGCTGCCGAGGAGATCGAAGAGCTTAACAACACCCTCCGTGGCCTCAATAAACTCTGACGTAGCAATTCCCTGATCAGTCACAGGGACATTCTGATAGGGCTATGCGTAAGTGGTTCTGTTATCTCAACACGCACAGTTCGAAGCGTATCAAAATAGGTCGACATTGTGGGCAAGACACCAACAAGCAGTGGGGTGCCATTTGCCCATTGCGTTCAAGGCACCCTGAGCCGTGATGTTCACGTGACAAGTCCGAAGGACGATGGCTGGACTGCGACAAACCCTTTTTCTTTGTCGCGTCGATTGCCAAGTATCGTGCTACCGATGTAGGTACGTCAACGTCATGTGGTTTCGGTGCGGCAAGGATGAAAAAACATTCACAGACCTGATCCGATCCCTTAGGGAACCGAGGACAACTCTATATTGCCTATTTTATCTGAGCACAGCACCGAGATCACATCGTGTCGAATGATACTAACCCTTATAGGCTTACTCTAGAAGCACGCAATTGTGTCAGGATAGCTGTAGAGGTAGTCGAAAGGAGGGTATACCAATATGGATCGAGACCACGGCGGTTGACAGAACACCCCACTCAACCTCCACGTGCATGATATTGTTCAGGGCCTTGTGATGCAGTCGACGACAGCGCACAGTTTCTGCTTCCCACAGAATGGCTCGTCAATGAATATCGAACAGATATTCTCCTCAGGACCACAAAAACCGGACTTGCCATATGCAAGTCCCTTGTCGCGATACAAACCTGCGACTCTTGGCTGTCTGCGGCCGGGTGCCGTATTTTGCGGTACGCAAAGCAATCGTCAACACACGTATGATGTGCGGATTGAGTTCACAGTAAGTCTCCGAGTCAGGGAACTCATTCTAGAATGTCGATCTTGATGCCTCGACGATGGGGGGCTACTTAAAAATATGTGGTCTTACCGACGAGTGTCCAGAGATCACAACGTACTTTGATGGCGAAATCATCGGTCCACACTACAGGTTTGCCACAAACAAATGGAATGCAACAGTTGACGACGATATGAAACACTGGGTATGTTTATTTCTCTTCTAATATAGCCCCTCTTTCCCCACTTTAATGGTTTGCACGAGGAACTAGGAAACCTCCATCAACCCTTTGACTTCAAGGCATATCCATACATCTTCATGCGCTGGAAGGAGCAATTTTTGGTACCAGATCACCATGTGAGTCATATCAATGGTGCTAGTTTTGCTGGGTTTTACTATATTTACCTTGCCCTTGATCCTATGTTAGACAACGAAGCTCTATTGACCACCGGAACAAGAACGCCCACCATCTCGGAGGACGAGAGTGACATGAAGCAAGAGACCTCTGAAATACCCTCAAAACCTATACAGCTTCGTGGTTACTATTTTCACAAAAGTTCTGAACCTTTTCAAAAACTTGCCTTATACCATGTGCCGGCGCGGGTATCGGATACCTTCGAACTGCAGTAATACTCACTCTTCTTCTCCCTCCAAAGTGCCTGCTTGCAGCCGTGTATAGCCTTCATAACGTATGCGGGCGTACAAATATGCCTCATATACACCGTACATTACCAGTAACAACAGGGTGATTTGCCAGACTCTGTCCCAGCGGCGGAGCCAGCCAGGGGAGTAGGGCTCCAATACAGTATCAAGGAGCAAAATGCCTCCAGGGACCACGTTCTCCGAGGATGTTACCGGCGAAACGCGACCAAAATCTGTAATTTGAGCTGCATGGTGGCGATTGTGCACATGGCGGGCATTCTTGATGCCAATCACATAGCCAACATGGGAATCTGACGAGCCCTCCAAGTGCCGCAGTGCCAAAGCACCGAATCGACTAGTACCACCCACACTTTTATCAAGGAGGGACGGATGTTGATCTTCATCCTTTAGCGATAGAGGAAAATCGTATTGTTCATTTTGCGGCGTATCACAGTCATCAACGAGAAGAATATGCTGGGCCACGAGCGCCTCAAGTAGCGCTGGACTTCGAGCGTACTCCGTCATGTTGATTCGAGAGAAGGCTTCATCACTGGGAAGGAGAAGGACCACTTTCTGGCGACCGCAATCACCCTTGGCTTCCATATGATACGTTGTATTCCATACCCAATGGAATCCTGCCTCATCAATCAATTGCATCATACGCCGAGCTGGTGATACCTGCGCAAGTTTGTGGAGAGAAATTGACACCGACGGGGGCATCCGAAGACGAGGCACCACATGAAGAACACCGGTGTTTGTCAAAATATCTGCATGCGTAGCAATGAGCTTTTCTGATGCATTACTGCGAACAGAAACACCGTGCGATTCCCGTCGCAAGGACTGCGCAGAGTTCTCCCAAGAGGGTATGGTTTTCCAACTCGCTGAAAGCTGATCCGAGTACCACAACCCTGGCAGTGCATGGTAAGCCAAGACATGTTGCAAATCGCGAGATTTCGTTTGCATGAGATACTTGGCCACAATCCCCAAAGCCTCAAAACTTTCATCAGAAGGCACTAGGTAGGTCATACTGGAGGCATTGCGCACTGGCATATCATTTCGAGACTGAGACAAGGCCCGCACGAATCTGGAAAGAGAGGCATGCGTCGCCGTAGAGACAGGGTCCGTGGGCACGCGAGCCACATCGCTGAGGAAATAGAGTGTTGCATTGGCCACGTGTAGGGGGCCATGGACGACTTCAGTGGAGCCAAGAGACACGCGGCCGCCTTTCGCTGATGTATGAATCCGCTGCGCTTGCCCTTGTAAGCCAGGCGGATAAAGTTCCGTGGAAAGCATTCCATAACGAGAAAACGTGCGATGTGTTCCTGGTAAAATATGGTACAGAAGCATCTCACGTAGGCCAGGGATATCGCTGTCATTGTCCGTGGGTATAGGCATATGTGTCGTAGTAGATGATGGTAAATAGCGCTCCAACGCTTCGTTAGAAGGTATAAGGAAGGTAAATGGACCTGTCGGAGCACCGGCGCGCGGGGGTTCATGAGGATCCTGGTTCATATAGTGCTCCAGTCCTGCCCGCTTCATAAGAGCGACGTATTTGGTCGCATTCAAGGCTAGCAAATACTTCTCCAATGTCATACCGAGATCGCCAAATGGCAAATGCAGGCCATCCACCAGGTGAACCACGCCATTTTCAGTGAGGATATCTTCTTCCACAACGCGTGCCGAGCCAAATTGCAGTTGATTCTGGGCAGTGAGTGAAATGTTCACCTCTCCTCCCAGGATGGATGTCAACCGGGTGGGCTGGGCTGCACGCAGCAACGAAGCGTATCCGACCATGTCATGACCCAAGCCTACACTCGATGTATGCCAGCCAAAAATACGCAGCAAGTCATCCATGGCTTGAGGCCAGTCACTAAACAGGTACGCCCTTTCAAGAGGTTGTAAGGCTTGCCATGCAGCATCCACCGGTAGGAACATGGTCAAGTGCGGTATTGTGGCCAGTTTGTGCATAGATTCATTGTGGATATGGTGAAACACAGAGGTATTCGTGTGGGTCTTCAAAAATACATCCAGAGGCGGCGGCACATCCAGCACCTGGTCGATCACATACAAAATACCTTGGTGCGAGCGGTCGTCTCGCCCAATACACCGCGCCCCACCTTGTCCCTGTGCATTCACCCCTACCCGTACCACATGACCCAGGGAGTTACGTTGGATCCGCATATATTGCCCGTGATTGCCTAGTAAGCCGCCGTGGTCCTCCGCGCCAGGCTCCGGAGGGCGCTGGGGTCTTTGGGGAATTGGACCAGGACGCGTAGGCTCGAATAAACGCTTGCGAGAAGGTAAATGTAGTGTCTCATACAATGCCAATGCCTGACCTTCTTCAGGCAGTGTATAATTAAGCACATGGTAAAGCAGACGCTGCCGCAGTACGGCTTGGACATTGTCGGGCAATGTACTCCCCACATCTCCCAAGAATATCGCATCAAACGCCTCATTTGTTGGAGCAAAGATCGTAATACCTGTATTCTCTTCATCGAGCTCTTGTATGCGGTTCAACGTAGGAAGCAAGCGGGTGCGTTGCAGCAAATGCGTGAACGTGCTCAGCTCTGGATGATAGTTCAAAACGTCGATTAAGTTTTCTGTTTGAGCAGCTTCTGCAGAATGGCCAGCATGTATATGTCGTGCGCTCAGGCAAAGTAGCCCCAGCCATAACCATGGCCCCAGCCACTTCATCGTTGGCGGCGTGAATCTGATCGGTGCACGGTCAAGGCCGTGGTTGCTGACAAATGAACGCCAAAATTTGACAGGGTCACTGAGGTCTTACCTAGCAAGAACATGGCCGCCGGGTCGACCTCAACGTCGGCGGAGTGTCTGCTGCGCGTGTGTGCAGACATTGCTGCGCAGCTTGTTCAGGCACATGAAGAGTCGCGACTAGTCTCATTGAATGCGATTCGCGGCGCCACATGTAAGAAACATGGATACGGAGGCGTGCCACGTCTGACCGATATCATTGCTGCCGTCCCTGACCAGTACAAAAAAGCGCTTGTCCCTGCGCTTCGAGCGAAACCTATTCGAAGTGCCAGTGGTATCGCCGTAGTGGCAGTTATGTGCAAGCCGCATCGATGCCCTCATATTGCGCTCACGGGCAACATCTGTGTGTACTGCCCCGGTGGACCCGACTCCGACTTTGAGTATAGCACCCAGTCCTATACCGGCTATGAGGTACGCCAGCTTTCTCACTGACACAGCCCACATCTATGCGTGCTATTCGTGCTCGCTATGACCCGTATGAGCAGAGTCGAGGTCGTGTGCAGCAGCTGCGGGAACTAGGTCACAGTGTCGACAAGGTCGAGTACATCATCATGGGCGGCACTTTTATGAGCTTGCCAGAGTCTTATCGCAATGAGTTCATTGCACAGCTCCACAATGCACTGAGTGGATATACCGGACTTGACGTGGACGAGGCCGTGCGTTTCTCCGAACGCTCCCAGACCAAATGTATCGGTATCACGATTGAAACACGACCGGATTACTGTTTGCGGCCACACCTCTCCCAAATGCTTCGATACGGGTGTACACGTCTTGAGATTGGCGTGCAGAGTGTTTATGAGGATGTTGCTCGTGACACCAACCGTGGGCATACTGTCAAAGCAGTGTGTGAAACGTTTCACTTGGCCAAAGACGCTGGATACAAAGTGGTGGCTCACATGATGCCAGACTTACCCAATGTGGGTGTCGAACGAGACATGGAGCAGTTTAAGGAGTACTTTGAAAATCCCGCCTTCCGCTCCGATGGTTTGAAGCTGTACCCTACCCTTGTCATTCGAGGCACTGGCCTATACGAACTGTGGCGGACGGGCCGTTACAAAAACTACACGCCGTCGTTTTTGGTCGATGTGATCGCACGTATATTGGCCCTGGTTCCTCCATGGACACGTGTGTATCGTGTACAGCGTGACATTCCTATGCCCCTAGTATCCAGTGGTGTTGAGAATGGCAACTTGCGCGAAATGGCGCTAGAGCGTATGCGCGACTTTGGAGTGACATGTCGTGATGTGCGCTACCGCGAGGTTGGCATTCACGAAATCCACACCAAGGTCCGCCCAGAGGAGATCGAATTCCTGCGGCGTGACTACACAGCGAACGGCGGCTGGGAGACTTTCCTGTCGTATGAGGATCCAGAGAACGATATTCTGGTGGCACTTTTGCGTTTGCGCAAGTGCTCCAGCACTGGCACCTACCGCCCAGAGCTCACCAAAGACGGACAAACTTCCATTGTGCGTGAACTGCACACCTATGGTAGCGCGGTACCCCTACACAGCCGCGACCCCACCAAGTTCCAGCACCAGGGCTTTGGCACACTCTTGATGGAGCAAGCCGAGCAAATTGCCCGTGATGAACATGGTAGTGTGAAGATTGCGGTTATTTCGGGAGTGGGCACACGCGACTACTATCGCCGTCTTGGCTATGAGCTGGAAGGACCTTGTACGTATGGGAGACTAACCTGGGAGACATGACCAAGCGCCTGGTGTAGCGTGGTTAGATCACGTGCATAGAACCACGATGTGGGGCACGCTGCCTCCCACCTATCGAGCCATGCACGAGGGGCCCCAGGATCGTCCGCGATGCCAGGTAGCAAATACATGGGTGCTACGGAATGGACGGTGCTACTGCGCCTCTCTCATACTAAAGGATCATCATCTTTGCCTTGAGAATGGCGAAGCGTGTGAGCGGGTGGATATCCCTCTTATTGCGTACGCGGTGCGACGCCCTATGGTTCTTCGAGGTGATACGAATGAGGCCTTGTATCCGATCTCTATTTTCCTCGAGACTTTCGAGCACATGGCGCTTGGATTTACCGACGAAGCCAAGGCCATCGCTGTGATGGAGCAGATGAAACAGGCGGCTCATAAAGGTACGTGGAACTTGATTGACTTTTCAGAGCGTATAGAGCAGTACTATGCTTTTCATCAAGACAGCCCTTCACGGGAAGGATGGAATTTGTACCACACTGTCACTGAATTTAAGCGACAGGGGGTCGGTGCCGCCACAAAGGCGTGGCGATTCTCCCTGGTGAATGCCAACTACGAAGTAGGTGTGAAGCCACTGACCACAGTTGATACACACTTATCCCAGCACCCTCGTTGTTCCTGCCAACATTAGTGATCAAACGATTATACAAGCTGTCAAGCATCGCAGCAAAGGGCGTATTCCGGCCCTGACCTATCTCCACTGGGCGAACCAAGGAACCATCTCGCGCTCGAGTCAGCCCATGGTCGGTATTACGCAAAATCGGTCCTTGCAGGATGAACAGCTGGTCGAGGCCATCTTCTCATCACATATATTTGATCAAGGAACCCATATGAAGTCCACAGTGTATGGATCGACACAGAGTAACTTGATTGTCGATGCACGGCCCACGACGAACGCCATGGCAAACCATGCCAAAGGCGCGGGCTCTGAAAATATGGAGCACTACAAGAGCTGCAAGAAAGTGTACCTCGGCATTGACAATATCCATGTGATGCGTGAATCACTGCGAAAGGTCCAAGCGGCGTTGCGTCTCCCTGACGAAAAGCCTGCCTTTGACCCTTCGATCCCGCCTTCACCGATTGATGAGTTGCAGCTTCATCGCTCACAATGGCTCAAGCATCTTTCGGCGTTGCTAGAGGGGACCCGGCAAATCGTGCAACATGTGCATGTGTATTCATCGCATGTTCTGATTCACTGTTCAGATGGATGGGATCGCACGGCCCAACTAGCATCACTTGCCGGGCTCTGTATGGATCCGTATTACCGTACCATGAAAGGGTTTGCTGTATTGATTGAAAAGGATTGGGTCAGCTTTGGTCACCAATTTCAAGAACGTTTGGGGCTCTTGAACCTAGGTGCCCATAAGTATGATATGACGGCGCCTCAGCATGAGCTTCTCTTTGATGCCGATCTTCCAGAAGATGAACGCATCAATGATCCGGTGGGCGCCTCGCAAGTGTTGTGGGGCTTCACCAAGTCACTCACGCAGCATTTCCAGGCAGGTGCTGCATCACAGCGCTCCCCTATCTTTTTCCAGTTCCTGGACTGTGTGGCCCAGCTGGTTCGGCAATTTCCAGAGCGTTTCGAATTCAAGGATACCCTCTTGGCAGAGCTTCTACGTCTTGCGTATGCAGGCACAACGGGCACCTTCCTGTTCAGTTCCGAATCTGATCGTGTGACTTCCAAAGGAGGGGCAAAACCACCTTCGCAGACGACACCCAGCATATGGGATTTCCTCCTACGCTCTGAAACGTGGAAGCAGCCGCTATTCAACCCTGCGCTCGATGTGCGCAGTGGCCCTGGCGACCACGGTGTCTTGTTTCCAGATCCTAAAGATGTTCGCTTCACACCAACGCTGTTCCAGCGCACGGATGCGGAACTCAATAAAAAACTGGATGCAGATCGTTTAGAGCACCAGCGGCTACAAGAGCGACTCAGCACGCTGGGACGGGAGGCACGTCCCAAGCCTTTGGCTTCGCCAGCGACGGACCCGCTCATTCCTGAAGAGACGTTCCACATCGCGGCTCGTAGTGTGCGATCTTTGTTCCAGGATGGTTGGAGTCGTATGCAAGATGCTATTCGAAAACCAGGCCCAGATACAGCCGAATCCCCCCTGCCCAGAAGCCCCACGGCGGACGCTGTGTTGCCGGCTCAGCCCGAGGAAGCACAGCTTCGTGCGTCGCCGCTCAATCCATGGGCATCAAAGGCAACTCTGGATCTCGAACATCTAGAGAACCTTTCTTTGAAAGATACCAACCAGCCTCAAGAGCCACGTGTGAGCAAGACACCCCCATCGCAGGAGCCCGGCGATCCGTTGTTGAGCGATCCGTTGGGCGTGTGGAGTATGTAGAGGCCGCCACGTGCTTAGCATTCCATCACCATCATGGCAGACGCGGACGTGACTGAAAAGCCGGCGGGGGTCTACGACCTTGTCGGCAAGAACCTCAAGCTGGATTCGAGGGAAGATATCGCGCCGTACGTCGCAGACATCGAAAAGATGAACCCCTTGGTGGAGATTCACTTGGGCGGCAACACACTCGGTGTGGGTGCCTGCATGGCCCTGGCTGATGTGCTGAAGACAAAAAAGACGCTGAAGGTCGCTGACCTGGCGGACATTTTCACTGGTCGTCTCATAACGGAAATTCCGGATGCGCTGCGTGCCCTGTGTGATGCCATGGTTGATTTGCCTGAGTTGGAGGAAGTGAACCTGTCGGATAATGCCTTTGGTGGCCGTTCTGCAGAGCCTATGGTGAACCTGCTCACAAACAACCACCATATCCGCACGCTAAAGTTGAGCAACAATGGACTAGGCGTGTCTGGTGGTACAATTGTAGCAGATGCGCTGTACGATGCTGCGCAAAAACTCAAGGAGAAGGGCGAGGCTAGCCAGCTTCGCAGCGTGATCTGTGGACGCAACCGTTTGGAGAATGGGTCCGCGCCTCGTTGGGCACGTGCGTTTGCGGCTCACGGTGGTCTGAAGGAAGTGCGTATGTACCAGAACGGTATCCGTATGGAGGGTGTAAAGGCTATCTGTGAGGGAGTCTCGCAGTGCAAGGATCTCGAGGTGCTGGATTTGCAGGACAACACTGCCACGTACCGTGGCTCTCATGCTGTGGCTATGGCTCTGCCGAACTGGCCTCATCTGCGCGTGCTCAATCTGTCCGATTGCCTGCTCAAGTCTCGTGGTGGTGCGCTCCTGTTCGAGACGCTTAGCTACGGCCACAACAAGAAGCTGGAGGCGCTGCATGTGCAGTACTGTGACTTGGACCGCAAGTCGCTGCACAAGCTGGGTGAGGCGATCGACCTGCACCTGAGTGAGCTCACCGTTCTCGAGATCAATGGCAACTTTGCCGACGAGGACGATGCCTCTATCAACAAGATCGTGGCTGCGCTGGAGAAGTGGGGAAAGACGGATGCACTGGACGAATTGGACGAGATGGATCCGGATGGTGAGGAGGACCCTGATGAGGACGACGATGACGAAGATGAGGATGAAGATGAGGAGAAGCCAGACGCAGAAGCAGATGACTTGGCAGACAAGCTGGCCAGCGCACATATTCAGGCTTAATAGGAATACCGACGATGAGCGCCGCGCTCAATTACATGAGGGCTGCTTGGTTAGATGTGATCCACGTACATTAGAGGGCTCAGAAGCCACACCCAGAAGTATTTGCTGGGCATCGGCACAACACCCGTCACGCCCTGCTCGACACACATCACGGCTTGCTTAGCAACGTCCAAGGGCGTTAGCGAGCCTTTGGACGCCGTTGCAGCGGCCAGTGGGCCCTGCGTCAGCGCCATATGTGAGCGGAACGACGTTTGTACGGTGGACGGCGCAAGCACCACAAACTGCACATGTGCATGCCCATGGACCTTGGCCTGCGATGCACATTCAGCTGCCACGCTTTGTACGAGCATCTGCTGGGCGCTTTTTGTAGCACAATACAAGGACCGCGTAGGGGCAGGCACGAGACTGGCCAAAGAGCCAATCACGCACACGTAGGGGGCCTTGGAGTTGGTTTGGAGACGAAGAAGAAGTGCAGACAAAACGAGAGCTGTGCCAGTGATGTTTGCATTGTTGATCGCTTGGACCGACTCCAACAGCGTCTGCAGACCGTCCTGGGTCGGCGCCATCGCGGTGGGGTTTGCAGTGGGATCTGTGCCGGCTACGCCAAGCAGGGACTGGGTCCATAAGGCACCGAACACAATATAAAGTGTATCAAGACCGCCAAATTCTGGGGTGAGAAGCCAGCGACCTACCTTCAGCAATCCGAGTCTGCAGGCGAAACACGTCGTGAACGTTAGAGCAGTCGGCCACAAACAGCTCTATAGCCTCTGCAGAGGCGCGCGCCGCTGGATCCTTTTGCTCATGGATAAGTGTTTCCTTCACGAGCTTAAGGGCTTCTTCACGACGCGCTACGAGCATGAGATTGGAGCATCCACGGGCAAGGCACTGACGCGCTACAGCTGCGCCGATGCCATCAAGGGAAGAGGCACCCAAAATGACCACACGCTCCTGCGAGGGTGGGAGTGTTTTCGAACGACATTTCTTAGGACGCCAATGATACAAGGTGGGTACTATAGCAGCGATAGCCAAGGCGAGCCCCGCGCGAATCCACATGATGCGACAAGGGAAGGGCGGTCAAGCACCTGGCCCCTGCGCCGCATCACGTGGCGTGTTGCTTGCGAAAGGGCACTTGGAGGCCGTCGAAGGCCAGATGGATGGGTGGAACGAGCGGATGAGCGGGACCTTGCGCTTCTGTGGGGTGTCGGAGAGCAAGGCGACGCATGCTCTCGTTCTCAGTCATATCCCAAATTTGATCCCACCATCTTGCAGGCACCTCGGCATGGTGCTCGTGGAGCCATGCGCGCATACCGACCAGCAATTGCTGTAGCTCTGACTCGGTGTGCTCATGCTCGATCCGGTGCGTGATATCAGTGAGAAGGGCTAGAGATGGTGGTGGAAGTTCGCTTCTCGAATGGCGCAGCGAGAGTTTCAAGAGACAGTCAATGGCTTGAGGTATAGAAAAGTGGCTCTTGTGCCGATGCATCATGAGTCCGTCGAGGATGAGCAAGTCACTACCGATCATGCGCGAAAGTGTAGTCTCAGGTATATGGTGCTGGAAGTAAGAAGAATAGACGTACGCAATCACTAATATAGCTCATGGAATCGATGCGGAAGCCCAGGCACTCGAAGGGCGTGTGGCCCCCACTGTAGAAGCCGTGATCCACAGGCAATGGCGTCACTAGCACTTGCATTGGACCCACATGGAACGGTTTGTGCGAGTCGATGAGATGCCAGCGGAGCGCACCCACGTCGCCTCCGCCCGTCGCACGGCTCCGATCAATGAGGTAGGGGAAGGTTTGCTGGACTGTCTCCATGCACTCATGGGACAAATAGACATCGACGTGTCCTTGGATACAGCCGCCCATGGTCCAGCTGCGCAAGTCGTCCAAGCCAAGGATCGCATCCGCATGTCCGTGCGTCAGCAACACGGCGTCGATACGGCGCAAGCCATGGCGAGGAAAGAAACGCAGCGCAGACTCATAGAAGGACTTTCCACAATCAATCAAGATCGTAGATTTATCATCTGGTGCGTCAGGACGACTGCCCACCGCCATCAAGGATGTGCAGAAGCGGCGGTTCTTGCTTCCCGGCTTCATCGCATCATGGCACGTCACACACTCTGTTTCGTTGCCCGTGATGCAATGAATCGCAGGCACCTGCGAACTTGTCCCTGTACCAAGAAACAGCACCTGGTCAAGCCATTGCGACTTGGGGCCGGTGGGTGGGGCCATGGTAGCAGCAAGCAGTCGTGCGGCACCGACCCTGGTCCCAGGAGTGGAGGAGCCGCTGCACGTGTCGCGCTCCAGCCACGCCGGGCTTCAGCTGCGAGGAGCGACGTGCATGGCGTATAGTGTGGCGCACACGATCCAGGCCCATGCCGGCGCCGTTCATGTTGCACGCTTCAATCCAACCGGGCGCTATCTCTTGACGGGTGGTGGTGATCAACAAATTCATCTTTGGAACGCTCAGGAGGGTGTCTCCGACGAACTAGACAGCCGTGGGCGCTCCACGTCGATCCAACGGTATGCGGGTCATTCGTACGAGGTGCTATGCCTTGATATTGCGTCTGACAGTACAAAATTTGCTAGTGGTGGGCCTGACCGCTCTGTCGTCGTATGGGACGTAGCCTCGGGACAAACGTTATCGCGCTTCAACGCACACACGGGCCGCATCAACGACGTGGCTCTAGCAGGGGCCCATGACGATGTTCTGTACGCCGCCGGCAGCGACACCATATTGCGTGCGTACGATTTGCGTGCATCCCATGCATGGCGACCTATCTTTGAGGCGCATGAGGCTAGCGATGCGATTCTCAGTATCGCTGTACTTCCTGGCATGGTACATACGGCGTCTGTGGATGGGACCTTGCGGGCGTACGACGTGCGCATGGGAGAACTTCGCACAGACGTAATGGATGATCCCATTACGTCGCTGACGCCTACGCAAGATGGCGCAGCAATGCTCCTGAGCATGCTCAATAGCACGCATCGCCTCATGGACCTCACGGATGGGACACAGCTTCAACAATTCAAGGGGCATACGCAGACATCGTTCCGGTGCCATTCCACTCTCTCGCTGGATGAATCCCTTGTCTTGGCTGGCGACGAAACAGGTACGCTGTATGCGTGGGATACACTCTCTGGGCAAGTCAAGTGGCACAAACGCCCCGATTACAGCGGTAGTGTGCGTCATCGTCGCGCCCCTGACATGCCTGTGTCCATGTTATGGACAGAACGGGGTCCAGACGAGCACGCCCCTATGATCGCCACCGCTGCCTCCTGTGGAACGGTGCATGTATGGACTCGCTGAGGAGAGGTATCAATACCCGAGGTGCTCACGACGCAACGTCTTGCCTTGCCGGCGCAATGTATGCCAGGAGGCAGGAAGTGGTCCCCATGCAGGGTCTTGACTAGGTGGAAGGAGTGATTGCAGTGCGGCCACATAGGCGGCTTCCGCCTCGGCGCCCATGGTAAAATCGCCCCAGACATCCGGTCCTGGAGCGGCCTCTTCCGTGTACGCCCCTGGCGCTTGGACGACCCATCTCTGCGGATCGCTTACAGGCAAGTGTGCCTGTACCCGTGGCAGTGGTGGAATATGCTGCAACCACAAATGCGCGGCCACTCTACGAGTAAGCATAAGAGTCAGCATGACGTACCTAGCTTGGAGCTGCGTGAGCGGAAACGGGACAATTCGGTTGGGCAAACCGAGAAAGCACAAACTAGGATCACTTTTGTAGAATAGCATCCAATCATCCAGATTGTGTAGGACACTAGCCGCCTGGATATCAGGGGCCGCGCGTGTGTGGTCATCTTGTACGACCAGGGGCGCCTTGGACATGGGCGCCTGGTCGGGGGCGAGAAAGGGTACTTGGTACATGAACCCTGTCGCCCAAACGATCAAGTCAATGTGGGGCAGATGTTCACCGTTTTGCAGCACAATCGTTCCGTTCTGGTCGATATGATGTATCGGGCCTACCACGTCAATCTGGCGGCACCACGCAGGGCTGGCAGGGTCGCGAGGGTCGTAGTCCAAGGGAGGCGGCTGATCCACGTTAGCATACGATTGGTATACACGTTCTGGGGCCCATGATTCGCTCTTGGAAGACCAACTGCGTACAGAGCCACCACATAGCTCACGAGCGATGTCTGCCCCCGACGAATTGTTTCCCACGATCAGGACACGTCGCGCTTTCAAGTCATCAGGGTATCGGTACCAAGCGCTGTGCATCTGGCGGCCGTGGAAATGGTGCAGACCAGGAATCACAGGAATATAAGGTGCATTGCATCGCCCTTGTGCAGCCACAATACAGTCTACCTCCCACGTACAAGAGGCTTGCGGAGACTGGCATGAACGCGTCGTGATGCGCCAACCACGGCCTGACTTGTTTGCTTGCATCACCTCTGTGTCAAAATGAACCAGTGGAAGAAGATCTTGGGTATGCGCAAAGCGTTCCAAGTACGCCAGCACTTCGGCTGCTGTGAGAAGAGGCCACATACCTCGAATGGGAAACATCGCAGTGCCTGGAGGGAACGGCGTATCGCGAAACTGCATGACAGGCTGCGTAAGTACACATCACTACGCACCGATGGAATATTTGTGCGCAAATCTTCATACATGGCACTACGGCACATGGGATGACCTCCCGGTCGCGTCGCATACCCTGCCGTGCCGTGGGGAGGGACATGAATATCACAGACGCCAGGATCGTTTTCGTACTGCCACAAGCCACCCACACTGGATCGACGCTCAAAAATCACGAGATCAATCGCCTGATTGTGTGTGCGCGCTACAGCTCGGCATTGCTGCGCGGCAGCAAGACCAGCACTGCCGGCGCCCACCACAGCAATACGGAGCGCAGGGGCCATGGTACGTTGTGGAGGGACAAGGCACCGCGGCCGAACACGGAACAGGCTCGAACCTGCCTCCGGTCTACGAAACTCGCACTTGGCCAAAATACACAGCTGCTGAAATATGAGATCGTCTGTACTAATCGCATCGGCATAGCATGAAATCCATCAAGCGTTGTCCAAAGGAGCGACGCTCTGGTACAGCAGGCGGATCGTATCGGTTGACACCGCTCGTACTAGCATAGTTGGCGTAGGAGTGTGTGTTCACGGGGGTCTTCTGCGTGGGCTCAGTGTCCAGCCGGCGAGAAGTTGTGGGACGAGTACGCTCTTCCCTGGTCGTAAGCATAGGGGTGTGACGCGCGCCCGCTTGGCCAGATGCCAAGCGCGCTGCACGCGAGTTGCCGGCAGGGCCCGTATTGTGACCCTCGCTCAGTGGCGCAAAGCCCTGCTCCGTGCGAATTTCCGTGGTGCTCAGGCGTGTCACCTCACCTCCACGCGCTTTGCTCCGTGTAGGGGCAGCTGCCTGGCCAGCCTGAGCAGCGCCAGTCACCCCGGCCGCAGGCCCCGACGCCTCGGCAGCATCTTGGGCCTGGCCATGGGCCAAATCCTCTGCGGCAGACTGCTTATTCTCGTTCAGAAGAAGCCAGTCATATATGCCATCCTCTGTCCCGCCGCGGTCGCGCAGCACCTTCGAGAAGAGCTCACGAAGGAAGTCATAGTCAGGCGTCTCCTCGAAGCCAAGCTTGCGTACATAGTTCAAGTAAATGCCAAACTCCTCGGGGAATCCTTCGCAAAGCTCCTTGATCGGTGTACTCTGTTTTTTCTCGCCAATCTTCTCGTACTTTTGCTTGTTGGTGGCCGCCTTGAGACCCTGCCACGGGAGACTGCCGCGGAGAAAGTACATAAATACATGGCCCAACGCTTCGAGATCATCTCGACGGGACTGCTCACGGCCCAAGTGCGTATTAATACTCATATAACGCGCTGTGCCACTCAGACTCTTGCGCTCCCGGTAGGGTATGTGCTGCTTCGTCCGGGGATCACGGTACTGCTTGGCCATGCCAAAATCCACCACATGCACTAAGCCCGAGTTCTTGCTGGAGCTCCGCCCAATTAAAAAGTTGTCCGGTTTGATGTCACGGTAGATTAGGTTGCGCTCATGGATCGACTGAACACGGGAAATCTGGGTAAGTCATGGTTACGTACCATCTGTTTCGCGACCATCACCACAGTTTTGACACTAAATCGACGACCACACAGATCAAACAAGTCTTCGAGGGAGGGACCCAGTAGATCGATTACTAGGATGTTATGCAACCCCTCTTGGGCGAAGTAGTATACTTGGGGAATACCCGTAATCCCGTTCAGCACCTTGTAGGTCCGGTACTCGTCGCGGAGTTGTGGCGCATCACTTTTGCGCGGCTCAAACTTGATCGCAATGCGCTGGTGAGTCAACAGGTCGGTGCCTTCAAAGATAACACCGAAAGAGCCTTCTCCAATTTTCTTGCCGACCCGGTATTGGCCACCGACCACATTAGACGCATTTGAGTGCGATGAGGCCATGGTGAGACGAGGCGCAGTCTCAGTTGTATATTATACTGGGATCTGTACAGGTATATGCGCCTAGAGGGACCTCACTTGGAACGCGGGCCACGTCGGGTGGTACAGCGGGCAAAGCGTTTGTTGACGAGGCGTGTAGGTGTACTCTCCTGGCTTCCTGTCTGATTCGGTCACGCATAAATTATTTGCCGATACACCCCGGAACGCCGCGTCCGACCGATCCCTTGCGCCGTGCTGGCTGCAGCATGGAGATTGGAGCAGCAAGACGCACGGCCCTCTTTTCTTTCTTGCTTCGCCCAAGACAGTCAAACCTATAGCACTAGTGTTCTAGACTAGACACACACTATAGATGCACTTATCGTCTTATTTAAGCGACCACATCGCGTTGACTCTCGAGCTTTTTCACCTGGTATGTTAGATGGCATTACACACAATGAATAGGGAGGTATCGAGGAAGCTGATAGTCAGCACTCTGGATAATGTACTCACCGCTCCACGCAGTTGCTCAGGCAGGCCTCTTCGCCACGACCGAAACGCGCACCGATCGAGCCAGTCATACACTGGTCCCAGCAGCGCTCCGTGAACGCGTGCACAGTCGTTTGCATGCGGGCCTTCGACTGCTCCGAGTCTAGGAAGGCGTTCAGCTCCTTTTGGTCCGCTTCCGTCAGCGTGTTGCTCATTGCTGCCGAGTCGAAGCAATAAGCCCGTCAAGCGACTCCGGTTCGACGGCGTCCCCTCGTGGACACGTGACCATTGGTCTGCAGTGGCTCAAGGACACCTGCCACCCCGAACGAGCTGAACGATGTAGATTGAGGCTATGTATTTATGCAGCACGCTTGGCGCGCTTTGTAGCCGATGTTTTGTGGGAAGTTTCCGAAGTAATAAGCTTCTCTTCTTGGGCAGTGCGCTTCTTTGTCTTCTCCTTCAGTTCGCCCACACGCCGTAACACAGCGAGCATCTCCTTAATCAGACCGTGCAGAGAGTTCGAGCTTTTGAATCGTTCAGATGCCTGTAGTGCAGTAGCCATCCCTGCCACCTCATCCAATGGCCAGGCCGTACGAACCGCTTCGGCCTCATTGTCGGCCACTCGCACAGTGATACGAACGGCCTGGAGAGCGAAGCGCAGCACTTCCTTGAGGCGTTGCGCATTCAGCGAGGAGTTCGCGCTTCCATCGCCGGCGGCAGCCACATGAATCGTCTCCACAACCACATCACAAACCGACTTGATGAAAGCAAGGCACTGTGTGGGAGTCGCCTGCCGTGTCTCTTCATGCTGTTGCTGCTGCAACACAGCCTGGAGCATGGTGAACGCTTGCACTTGCCGGAACGCGCGCGCTGACTTGGACACGCGACAACCGTCCAAGAGAGATGTCCGCAAACCCCAGCCCAGTTCGGGCAGGCGACGAATGGCATCCAGCAAGAAAGAAGGACGCACAGGCGACGACTTGCGTTCCAAAAAGTCGTGCAGTGTGGCTTCATACACGTTGACAGGCTCAGATAGGTGTCCATGGCGAATGAGCACCTTGGTATAAAGCTGGCTCACAGCCGCGCTCAGCTCGGCCATGCGCGCATCCTGTGTACCGCGCACGTATTCATGTGTAGCTTTTAGTTCGTCCACCATCGCTGGTATGTCCAAGTCGCCGCGAGGAAGTTCTTTCGCTTTGCACAAGCGCGCACGCAGAATTTGGCTGGCACGGTGCGCCACCTGTTGCGATACATCACCGGAGCCACGGGAAAGTGCAAACAAGGGCGCTAGAAGTCGCATCACAAGAGCATTGCCGCTCTGTTCCTTAGTATACATCTCAATCAAATCCAGGATCTTGTTGTGGAAGAGCGTCGTATCCCGCTGAATGATTTCATTCTCCTTGCGCTTTGAACTGGTGTGCTGCCGGAATATTTCAGCGAGCTTGTCGTCCAATTGAGCCATTTGCTCATCGTCGAAGTTCTCGTCGTCCTCATCATCATCTTCGGCAGCGGCTCCCGTGGCGCGGAATGCTTCTTCAACACGAGACCGTAGCACTGGATCCACATCGTCCTCCTCTTCCTCCTCGTCTTCTTCTTCATCTTCATCACTGTCCTCTTCGTCTTCCTCATCTTCCAGCTCCGACTCAGCGACCTCTTCATCCATAGCTTCCCCATTGTCCGCTTTCGCATCGTTTTCGTCCTCTTCATTCAAGCCAAGTTGGTCAATCAGGTGGTCCAAGCTTTCCTTGGTCATGGATCCGCTAAAGGCTGCAAACGCCTGGCTGACCATGGCCCGTAAAAATGCCGACGAGATTTCCAAAAGACCGATCAAAACGTCGACAAACAGTTCCATGCCACCGACCTCGGATTTTTTCTTCTTCTCGAGGAAGAGCAATTTGGACGCATCCACCAGCCCATCGACCAGATCAGGTGCGTCATCGGTATCTTCATAAGTAACAAGGATCACTGCTGCCACCATGGTCTTGAATGCCTGGATATGAGTCTTTTGCTCGTCATTCTTATCCTTCGATGAAGCCTTGTCCAGTTGCTTCAGCATCTCAAGAGCGCGCTCCATGCGATCTTGTGCCACAGGTGTGGATGTAGTCTTGAAACACTTTTTTTCTTTCGCCATGGCCTTGATCAAATCCAGCACGACCAAAGGCCACGCACGATCTTCAGACGTAGAGCCTTTCAGCTCTGTGAGGCAGGCCTGCAGACGCAAACGGCACAGCTCCTGTACACTCTCATTGAACGGGACGGTTGGCACCTGCAATACATTGTTCCAAGGCGCTGGAGGCGACTTGACCAATGTGAAGCAGCCATGACCCGCGAAAAAGACAAGCACATCCCGAATCCATTCGTCGGACTTGGCCACCAAGTTGCTGCGCACAAGACCTAGCATTTGATCGCAAGCCCACTGGCGCTGCGACGCAACATGTTTTTTGTCATCCACATCAGCAGGCGCATAGGCAACATTTCGAAGGTAGGCCAGGTATTTTTGGATACCCGCTTCATCAAGGGAGGACAGGATGGATTCAATTGTTTTGGTGTGTGTGACGCGGTCAAAGTTGGGGCGGCCGTGCTCTCCCATCAGCTGCGTAACAAGCGCGATTCCTGCGGTAGGACTGCGCTTCACAGCTTCGCCCACGTATGTGACAGTTTTCTGGGCCATACTGTGGAGCAAACGGTCAGAGACCGAAAGTTGGTTGACCCAAGTACGCATAAGGTTGGGCGTGAAAAGGAATGGCAGGGTTTCAGCAGAGGCACGCTGCAAAGCTCGGTGCAAGACCTGGAAGCCCCACGACTTGCGCTCAGGCGATGCTTGCGTGGAAAACAATGTTTCGTCGACCACCACACGGAAGAAGTCTGCAAAGGGTGCTGCCTCGGCTGGCGCCTCACCATCCAGATACATGTCTAGAATCAAATCCCACACAAACGGCAGTTTCGCTGACCAAGTGCCTGGTTTGGGGGGCGGCATATCAGGTTGCAGGTGCATCGACGCACCCTCTCGCAATACATTGGCCAGCAGGGTCAAGTTGGGGGTCGCAAGAATGCAGGGATGCTTCAAAGGGGGCGACATCCGACCGCCGATATTCAGCTCAGGAGCGATACGTGAGAGTGTCAAAATGAGGGCCACCGTTTCGGGCGACAACGAATGTGTAGCAGTGAAACTGCTCGCCACCCAATCGAGCGCTTCAGCAGCCCACGCAGGTCTGGATGCGCTGTCAGAAGCGAGAGGGAGCATCATCTGCATAAGAACCCAGCCGCATGATTCACTAATCCACGACTTGTAGTATGCCACCTTGGTTAGAATGTAGAAAGCGCGCTGGAAAGTGGGCAACGACGAAGTAGGCGCATACAAAAGGCCCGAACGTACGAGAGCGAATATGCCGAACAAACGAGCGAACTGCAAGTCACGCAGCTCTTGGCCGCTCGGGTTGCCTCGTGCTACGGTGTGTTTCAGTAGCAGCACCAGAACATCGTGAGCGCACACAGTGGGCAGACGACTGAGCAGCTCACTCAGCATCACGGCAAAGCCAATTCGAGCATTTTCTCTAGGACTGGCCAAGCCACGAATAAGACGTCGTACGGAATAGCTGACATCTGCAGTATTCAGCTCGTCCAAGCGTTCCTCCGCCGCGCGTGCATCGTCCTCTGTGACAACGTCGCTGAGAGGCTCAGACTGCTTAGGCGGTGCAGAAAGAGTTCCATCTGTATTTTGTTCCAAAAGAGCCTCTACCAAGGCATCAGAGCCTTGTATGCGTGCATCGCGGTCGGCAGCGGAGAGCCACCAGAACAGCGCGAGCGTACTGGCCATGAGTGGACGCTTACGCCGTGCGTGAGTGTCGCAGAACTTTTTCCCTTTTTTCTTGCATAATTGTGTGGAGAGAGGTCCACGTGGTAAACTCGTGCGCTGACGAAGCACAACCGACGGGTTATATGCCGTGCACATGCCGATTCCATACAAGCACGCGTGTAGAATTCGGCCAGACCGAGGCGCTGACATGCGTGGGCAGATGTAGACGTTCTAAGAGCTTGCACGTCCGGATTGAGAGCCGAGACCTACTTGTTATCCGTGCCGGGTAGTTTGTGGTACGACCGTCCTTCCAGCTGTGTCTCCGGTTTACTTGACGCTGAGGCAAGCATCCAGTTAGCATGCTTTCGTCGTCACCCACACCTTCCTTACCGTGGGAGGACGATATCGTACAAAACTCACCTACTTTGGTAGAGCCACGCGATGCATCGCCATTGAATAACCTCGACTGGTCGTTCGGGTCTTCCATGTCCATCTCGTCACTGGATAGTCCCGCGCATCCTTCGCGTCGCACACGAGCAACGATGGCGCCTCTTCAAATGCCAGCGGGCGAAGACCTTTTTGCCATGCCCTCTACGAGTACAGCTCTTCCGCCATTTATGCAAGCACAGCAAGGCGTTCCAAACAGTTCACCGCATGCCATGGAGATTTCCTCACCCGCAGTGACTTGTACGCTTGGCACCAGCACGCTCGTGCAAACGGTTGTCCAACCACCCATTGTTCGGCGATCAGATAACTCGGTGCGCAAGTCTATGCCTAACCTTCATACAAATACCCTCTTCCGCAAGCCTGTGAGTCCATTGAGCCCAGAACGGGATCGTCCACTGAAGCGGCGTCTGTCGTCTCTTCGACAGTTGCAAGATGCTTCTTTCGAACATGACGGTCCGGACCGGTGTGTGCTGTTTACGGAAGATGCTTCGATACCGTCTACTAAGAGCAAGTCGCGCACACACCTGCGCTCCCAAAGTGCATCCCTTTGGTGGCCACAAAATGACGATCCAGACTCAACGGACGCGCCTTTGCCCTCTCCGTCACCTGCTGTGTGTTTGGAGCCGCCCAGCATCGATGACAGCACAGGCAGTGACTCCTTCTTAGCCCCAGCGGCCCCATCCAAGTCCACATCGCCCATGGGTGACTACTTCTTTAATCCGCAGTCGCCCCAGGTCGGTGCGCCCGCGCTGCTTCCGTCCTCGCCTGTGCTCCCCATTGTCTCTTCCTCCGCGCCAGCCCATGATACATCTTTGTTGGATGCTGGTTCAGGGGGCACTGAGCTGCTAACAGAGTTGAGTGAGCTCCCCGTGCATGGTGGATCGCCAATCCGCGCGTCCGTTCGCCGTTCGACTATGGCTACGGGCATGCGCCGTGTTCAGACGTCGGCAGGTATCCCGGATAAGGAGAATCACCCTACCATGATGGGGCCGTCCTCCATGGCGCCACCAAAGCTTCAAGCAGAGGGCCTCCCCATGTTCGGTATGCATGAAATGGAGCACAAGATCCTGCCGTGTTTCTCTGTAAAAAGCGATGGGCTCATGCGCGTCACGCCCGAGACAGTGCGCAACCTTATCGCAGGACAGTATGACGATCGAATCTCGGGCTACCAGGTGGTGGACTGTCGCTTTGCCTATGAGCACGAGGGTGGTCATATTGTTAATGCTGTGAACTTGCACTCTCTGGAGGAGCTCATGCAACATTTCTTGAAGCCTGGACACGGCCTTCACGCGCACCGCGACATGCCTGAGCGCACACAAAGTGGCATGGCCGACAGTTGTGGCGATACCCGCAAGTTTGTGTTAATTTTTCATTGTGAGTTTAGTTTGAAACGAGGACCATCGATGGCTCTGGCACTCCGCCAGGCCGATCGTTCCTTGCGCAGTGACTATCCTCGGTGCCACTTCCCTGATGTCTATGTGCTGCAAGGCGGCTACGCGGAGTTTTTCCAGCGCTGCCCTGACTTGTGCGAGCCGCAGGCTTACGTCTCGATGGACGATCCCCGTCACCTGGAAAAACGTTCAAGCGGCATGAATGGTTTCCGTAAGCAGTTTACGAGAAACCGAAGCTTTGCTTACGGTGATGGCAATCCCGCCGGTGTGGCCCTCGCCTCCGCTGCTTGTGGTATGAACCGAGTGATGAGCATGGCACCCAGACCTTCCGCGCCCGTGTTCCTGCCCCAGCATCACCAATCGGCTGCCTTTGCTGAGTCGCTGGTATCGCGCGCGGAGCCGGACAAAGCGACCAAGCTGGCGCCCCCTGACGTACATCGAGACACGAGCTTTTCTTCTTGCGACTCTTCGTTTGAAGGCGGCGATGGTGACTCGCCATGCGCTGCCGCTGGCACTCGCCGGCCTGTGCTACAAGAAATGTTCCAGCAGCAGCGCCCCGCCTTTACACAGGCCTATATGCGTCGTGCAGAATCTGCTTCTGTGGTTGTTTTGCCCATGTAATCACGTGAAAATTGTTGGGCTCCATAGCCCCCATGTACATCTTAGTTTGTTATTGCTATTTTGCCAAGTGTGGCGCTACAATACATGTTCTTTCATAGATGATATCACAATGCACGGCCACGGAGACGTGACATGCGCGTGCGAGGTTGGGTTGCACAGGATCCATCTGCACCGCGGCGTCGCTTTCCATGGGTCAGTACGCTACGAGGCCGCTTCGGGGCTTCGGCAGAACCCGTGTCGCAGTCGATCGCCAGGTTCCACGCCCGATCCAGGTCCGTCAGTGCAAACATTTTTTCAGGGGCTCCCAGGAAAGGATCCATATCCGCATCGTCCAGAGGCATGTGTAACGCAGGCTCCGTGTTCAGCCAAGCCTCCTTGTGCGAAGCTTCCTGAGATACAGCTGCAGGCTCAGCCGCTTCAAACGCTGTGTCGAGCAATGACTGCACCGGTTCTTCGTCAATGTTACTCGAAGGAGAGGATGGAGAGAAGGACGAAGTCGACGCCGGCTTGATCTGGGATAGATCGGAAGGCAGCGTAGTTGGCACCAAGGAACGAAGGCCATCTTTATCTTCGTCTTCGTCTGGGGTGCTCACAGTGTGCGCATGCACTGGGGTCAAAGGGGTCTCCCCGTGTGCATCCAAGATCGGCGAAGACACAGAGTCACCTGCTCCCATGGATGGGAGCGTATGCGGGACAGGCTGCGTTAGATCGAATGGAAGAGAAAGAGTGATAGAGCCGGCATGGACGGATGGGTCGTTGGCGAGCACATGAGGAACGGGCAAAGCATGCGAAAACACAGGGTCTTTCCCCGCTTCTGCAGGTGGCGACAAAGCTGGGCCAGACAAGGCTGGCGAACAGCTTCGAGCCTCGGCGGGCGAATCCTTAGCTCCACAAGAGGCCGGTGTGGTGATATGGCCATCCGTCAGCGGTGCATCTTCCTCGCTGTCTTTGGGAGAGTCAACCCGAGTAAGCATATCAAGCTCATCGTCATGAAGCATGGTTTGATGGAAATCATCTTCCTCACCATCTGAGTCCACACATAGGTCCTGCTCGCCAGCATGCAGAATTGGCTTAGGGGTATCAGACATCGCAATGGACCAAGCACGTTCCGCAAAATCAAGCTGAAGCGTACTGCGAGCCACTTCTCCTGCACCATCGTCGTCGAGATCATCATCTTCATCGTCGTCTTCATCTTGGTTAGGGAAGGGTGTTGTGCTCATGCGCCAAACACCTGACGCCGTACGCACAGGTTTGGGACTCATGATACCAGTCTCATTTCCCACCCTAGCCACCTTCTTGCGAATCGGCTCTGTCATACGCTCTCCCCTCCGCGTAAATGTTGCTGGCGTGTGAATGTCATCCGCAGCCGATGCAGACTGGGGCGGTAATCGAAGCGTGATTCGCGTAGGCGTCCGCGGCTCCTCACCTTCCTTCTTATCAAGAGATAGTGGTTTAGGATGAGGGCGTCCTGCCGCCTTGAGTTTCGCATGCACGTTCACAGGCGATGCGCGTTTCATGTCAGCTGTCAGCGCTTCTGGAGGCTTGTACATCGTACTAGGACGCCTGTGGCGTTTTCCTGGTCCAGTAGCCTGTTCATTTTCTTGGGCATCTGATGCCGGAGCAGCCTCGGCGGCCACAGCAGGGGAGACTGCTCTCATGACATCAGGTCGATGAGCCGACAGTGGTTTCGGCGACGGTGAGCGCAAGCGGCTAGGAAGTTTCCGCGAACGCGGAGCACGCCGTGGTACTTCCATATCCATGAGCGCCACCGGAGACACACAAGCGTCTTAAAAAGCACACAGATAGAAAGAGTCAGGTGTGCCGTGTGACCAATGCGTTTGCCCACACCACCGCGCCTGAGGCACTGGATAATGTGCAGTATTCACACAGATACCACGCACAGACTTACTGAGTCACCTCAAGCCTGCTCGTGGTTTTCAATGATGGGGTGCGACCAAGAAATACGGGAGGTCGACCTTTGGCGTCCTGGTGGCGTGGAATGAAGAATCTTTTGTTCGAAGCTAGGGGATGCAGGTTTTGCGCGGGACGAGCCTGCCCGATATTGCCCACGCAGCCCGATGCATCAGCCCGTTGCCCACTTGTTCGGCCGAAGGACACTGCCGCCGGCCGAGCATGCGGGTGTCGTGGCCTGCTCGTGCGCCAGGCGCCAAGGCTGTGTGACGGCTTGCATCGCAGTCTTCGCTCATCAGCTCGGCGCTTAGCGCGCACTTTCACCTTGCGCAAGGATGGCGCAAAATACCTCATCCAACATACCCGTAACGAGTTCATGGACAAAGCAGGATGTATGGTCCCAGGTCCCCATCACTCCCGCTAGTCGCTCCAGTGATGACAGTCTATCTAATTCTCAATTCTCTAGTGATCCCTCAACGCAACCAGCCCCAGTTACACCTGTAATCCCTTTCAATCGTAATCGACACATGCCCACTGGATCTCTTTCTATGCTTTCCTCATTGAGCGCCTCTCATTCGTCTCTAGAAGATGAGCTCCCTGCTCCCCGCGCGACGCGCGGTCGAGCGCGAGCAGGCACGCTCCCATCGCGATTTGGTGCTCCAGGAACATCTATGATAGCCTCGGAGAATTTACGAAGGCGTGTGCTGAGTCCTGTCCATTTAGGGGCCGGAAGTAACCCCTATGATGATATGTTTGCCTCTTTGCCTAATGTGCGGGACGTCTTTGATCCTCTCCCGGAAATGACGAGTCAAGAGACTTTGCGGGACACTGACGTTTCATCGGTGGCAAAGACGCTCGATTATTTGGGATTAAATGATGACCCTCGTCCCAACACTCGAGATCACTCATATGGTAATGCTGGCTTGCTTCAGCCTGCCGCTGCCGCTGCTGGCTTCCGTGCTACTGTTTATGATGTTTTACAACGAAGCCCTCGTAAGGAATCGCCGTCTCCTCAGGCACCGCGTGCACCTGGCGCTGGTCGGATTCGCTCTGGAACTGTTGTGGCATTGAGTGGTCCGGATGGTCGTCAACGGACTGAAATGGAGCTGCAGAGAGCCTATGGTGTAACGCCAATGGCAGATATGAACCCAGCAACGCGGCTTCGGAGCTTATCTTTGCAAGCTGCACAGGAGCCATCGTCACTGCCTCGAAGTGAGGATTGTAATGTATACCTTAACAAACTGAGTGTGCAAGTGTCCACACGGATGCTGCTACGCTTGTTTGAGCCGTATGGTGCCATTGAAGATATTCAGCTGTTTCCCCAGACTGGAGCAGCAGTGATTCAATTCGAAGAACCTGCTCATGCAAAGGCCGCAGCGGAGGCAGGCTCGGCCTATATTGGCCCCTATCTTTTCGACTTTTTTTCTGACCAGTCTTGCATTCCGCAAATTGTATGGGGTGCTTCTTCGCCGACTTTTGCCGAACCTGAGCCCACACTAACACGTGTTGTGCACGTATCGTCGTTGCCTCTTGGGACCACCCAGGCAAAATTGGTACAATGGATGAGTACAGTTGGTAAGATTGAACGTGCCTCCATACGCGGCCAGAGTGCGCAAATTATTTTTGAGCGTCTCGAGGATGCTCAGGCTGCGCTCTTGCTGGACGATTTTACCGTGCACAAAAATGGGATGCTTACTCATTGGCCCATCTGTGTGCAAACTGTACGAGAAGAAGATGTATGGCCTCCTCCCCCTCCCAAGACTATGCGCATTGGCAGCTCTGCTTCTATTGCTCCAAGCAGCGATAAAGGCGGTATACCGCTCCCCTCTGACCTGACTCCAACGATTGGACCTGATGAGCAACAGGCTTTGCTGAACGAACTACATTTCCGCAAGGGTACAGATCCTATCGTTTCTCAGTATCAGTCCTCTGTGCGACACATGTACCATAACGGCATTCCTTTTCCATCAGACAATCGCGCGAGTCGTCGAATTGATCACGGTAAATATCGGGAGATGCGCAAGACATTGGAAGCACATCAATTGACGCAAGCGGACGTGGACAAATTGGCCCTGGAACAGCTCGACATCATTGTCGAGTTGGCTCGGAATTATATTGGTAATACCGTTGTGCAGCGCTTTTTTGAGCAATGTTCTGAAAACGCCAAGACGAAACTGTTGGAGAGCTTGGCGCCACATCTAGCCTCACTGGGCATCCACAAAAATGGCACTTGGGCTGCTCAAAAAATTATTGACTGTGCCAAAACGCCTGAGCAACAGGCTCTGATTGTCAAGCATATCCAACCGTATACACCTGCTCTCCTCTTGGATCAGTTTGGCAATTATGTGGTTCAATGTGTGCTGCCCTTTGGCTTCCCCTCAGCGGACTTTGTCATGGATGCTATGGTGGATCGTACATGGGAGATTGCCCAGGGACGTTTTGGAGCTCGAAGTATGCGGACCTGTCTCGAGCATCCAAACACACCGCGGGAACATATAAAACGGGCGGCACTTGCCATTATCCTTCATTGTGTTCCTTTAGCGACATCGTCTAACGGCTCGTTATTGTTGGTCTGGCTGTTCGAATCGTCTCAGCTTGATGGTGTTCCTGGCCTGTTGGCACCACGATTGAAGCCTCATCTGCCGCAATTGTGCACCCACAAACTTGCATCCACCATCATACATCGAATTATCAGCCAAACAGCAGACATTTCGTCGGCGCGACTGCTGTTAGACGCGTTGTTTGATATACCTGATGCCCACATACTCGAAGAAGTTCTTCTCGATCCTGTTCATGGTGTACTGCTCATTGGTCGTGCTTTGCTCAGCCCTGCACTGGAGCCGGGTGTCCAAGCGCACTACGCAGAAACGGTGAAACACCTTTTGGAACGTAACGGCTTGGTTTCAGTACCGGCTTACCGTCGCCTTGCAGACCAGGTCGGCCTTACGAATGACGTTGGTTCTGGATCTTATCCCATGAGCTTACCAACTATGAATCTACCAGCAAGTTTTCCTGCGGACAACGTTGCTCCTCCCTCTGATGGATGGGGGCTCAATCGCTTCACATAGTTTCTGTACTCATGGTCTTCATGTCGAATGTGAGAGGTCGGACTTGTTTTCATTCAACAGGCCTTGCACGCAGAAGCTGGCCATTCACTTGGACACCGTCCAGTGCAGCACACACTCTTTGTGCATCGTGGGGAGACCGCAAGGTCACGAGCACAGAGAACGTCGGACGCCCCATGTGTTCGTGCGGAAAGTCTAAAGATGTCACGTCACCATGAGGGTCAATCAAAGAATGGACATCGTCTTCATCAACCGTGGCGGCGAGTAGCAGGCCACTAAGCTCCACCACAGAAGTCTTGGGAAGCACGGTACCCGGTGGTACTTCACCGCGCTGCACCAAGGCATAGGATACCTCCAATGGATAACCACACCAATTGTACCCATTCAGCGATTGCAGAGCCAACCTTGCACCTTCAGGTGTTGCCATGTCAATGAAGCCCCGACGTCGAGCTTGCGTATCGAGCATCGATAAGACTACGCTGTGTATGACACGGCCAAATTGGGCAAACAAATTTGTCATGTCGTGGGAATCGACGCCCAAGGGAAGATTGAGTACATAAAGATTTCTGTGGCTAGTCGTTGAAGTGCTTGCAGCTGGATCTGAAGTGGGCACTGTGGCCTGAGATGGATCAGGCATTGGAAGCGGAACTTGCAAAGAGGTTGTTGACATCGGAGGGCTGGTTGTCACCGACTTGGACAAAGGAGAAGGGACCATCGGCACGTGTCTAGCAGCAATACCAGCCCATGAGATGGTGGGTCTGTTCGATGGCACTGCCTTTTCGGTCGCTACACCCGGCCTGGGTGAGGAGATAGGGTCGTGTGCCACATCGGATCGACGAATAGATAGACTCGCGCCATGCAGGAGAATCCCTGAAAGACGACAAGCCTTGTCAGCCTCATCACGACTGGATAGAATGATGGTCCCAATACTTTTACCGCCCTGCGTGGTGATAGATACGCTGAGTATTGTTGCAGCGCTCAGCACATTCGCTAAATCCCTGGTCGTAGCTGAGTTAGAGTATACAAGATCGCTTACCCGTGGGAGGTACGTTCTCAATCAGAATTTTGAATCCATGTTTCTTCATAGTCATGTTGGAAGGTTGGGCAGTCGCACGCTCTCATCACGCGTGTCCTTGACCTCATGTATATCATACTCTCATCATCCTGTCACTGGCACGACGCGCACGGACACCAGCCCAATCGTAGTGTCGGCCGAATGCACATGCAATCCAAGTTGTGCCCCGGTTCCAAAATTTCCCTGTGCGCCGAGTTTCCGAACGTCAGCGACAGCCGTATCCAAGGCACTTGTTTAGCCGGCCCTGTCCATGGAGACAGGCGACTTTGTCCTGTATGATGAGAATGGGGGTAATGAGGAGGTGAATAATGCGAATCCCTTCCAAAGACCAGGTTTTTTGGAGTATCGAGGGCAGCTACCTGACACGTCACCACTTCTCGACGAAGCCCCCTATAACCTGTATGCTCAATCCCAGCTCTCTAAGGATTCGCCTGCAACACTAAAAAGTGGATCCCCTAATGTCACACCCCCGCAAAACCCTTCTAGTGGCACACTGGGTGCACCTCTCAACCTTCTTTCGCTGCAGACGAATGAAGGAGATTCAACGGCCACACCCAAGATGCCCCCTCTGTTTCCCTCACTTCCGCAAGAACAGCCCTCCCGGGACATGTCTCAAATGAATGCCCCGCCTGCCTATCAAACTCCTGATATGCGAGCATGGGCTGCTGCGCTGGGTGACATGGATGCTGCCGCTTCGTTTCTATGGAAGCCAGGCGCTCAAGGGAAAGATAATCTTCGTCGCTGGAAGTCTTATTGGCGTGGAAACAATGCCAATGGTGTCCCTCCCTCGTTGGCTGCTAATCCTGACCTCTTTCGTGCAGATGAATCTGGTGCTGTTCAGCCGGGGTCTGAGAAACTTACTGTATCACCGAGAGATTTACATCTAGACTACAATGAGGCTGATACACCGCCTTCGAAGCATAATAATGTCAACTTATTTGGTGATATGGTTCCTTTGTTCCCATCGCAACCCTCTTTTGAAGATGCAACATCGCAAGCCACGCCATTATCCTTGTCTAGTGGCATGGAAACTGGCTCCAGCACAGAAGAAGAAGATGACGAAGATGAAAAACCTTTTCAAGCTAGCGCTACTACACAGGATGAGTGTATGGGTATGACTACACCCAACGAGCAACTACTGGAGCAGTGGAGCAGGCCCATGTATGGGACGCCACCTCAAAATATCCCAGAGAGTCGAGAAGTTCGTTCAGAAAGTGACTGGCCTATGGTCGGTCCTAGATTTTCGTCTGTGTCAACATCGAGCGACTCGGAAGATGATCTTGCTAATCGGCGTGGTCTTCAAACACAGAAGCCTCGAAACGGCGCTGAGCCTTTAGGCCGCACCAATTCCGGCGCCATGGCTGGCTATGGCTACATCCCTAGCAGTCAAGACAGTACCTTTGGTACAAGCACAGACATGGAATCAGTCGGGGGTTCACAAATGTCAATAAGTGCCACTGAAAGTGAACCCATTCAAGATGATGCTAATGAGCGAAGCCCCTCAATTCTTGACAGTGCACAGGCAATATCACCGACGACAACGCAGGAGGAAGATGCTCTGAAGCGCATGCCCAGCACGGATCCTTCAACTGGCACTGCGACACTCGGATCATCTAGCCGGAACCACCAGAAGGAAAGCTCTCCATCTTCACTTGTGCCTAGCAGCTCTACAACGCACTCGTCGGAATCGTCTAGCCCTGAACCAGATGGTGATTCTGACTACGAACAAACACACCACATGTCGCCCGTCACGCACCGGCCTACCGCCCGACGTGGACGTCCTCCGCGGACAGTATCAGGTGCTCGTGGCTCTAATATGACAAATACTCTACACGGCACTGCAGGACACCCATTCGGTACCTCACCCACTTCCAGTCATAATATCAACAGGGGCAATACATCGTCGCCAGTATCTGGTTCGGCCATTCGTTGTGACTACGTATCGCCTGTGACACATCAGGTTTGCGGTACTGTCTTCCATCGTATGTATGATTTGGCACGTCACCGTATCACATTACACCTTCGAGAAGAGGCACAATTAGTGAAAGACGGGCTCCTTAAGGTGGATCAATGCATCGTTCTAGGGAAAGAAGTTGACGTTCAAAAGGCTCTCGCGGAACTTGAATGGACATGCCGTATTTGTGGTGCAACATTCTCTAGAAAAGATGCCATGCTTCGGCACGAGCGTCTCCGTCATCACCGCTAGGACACTCCCAACGACGTTGGATCATGATACCAGTTGTAGACCCAATGCTTATAATGTGGAGGAAACATTATATCCCCAATGTAAAATGACAGGCGAATGTAACACGCGTGTCCACCACATAAAGTAGCATGAACGACGCGCTACTGGACGAGATTGGCGATCCCTCAGACTGGACAGGTGACTGGACGCCATTGCGCCCTCTAGACTCTTCACTTCGTTGTGGACTTTGTTATGTAAGTCTAGCTACTATAACAGAAGGATATATTTCGCGCGCCAGTTGCGATTAAAGAATGTGCTCATTTGTTCTGCTCCTCGTGTATTCGAATGCACATTAACCAGGCCGGTGGTAAAGGCACTTTCTGTCCAAATTGCAGGCAGAAAAAGGCTTTTGATGGCGAATTAGTGGCCCAACCTGCGATCGAAGCGATTGCCAACAATTGGCGGGACGCCAGGTATGTGGAACATCGAAATAATGTGACAGGTCGTTCTTAATGAAGCAATGGCATCGGCAGCAGTCGCTTGAGAAAAATAAAGGAAGAGATACAGATGCGTCTACCAAAGACGGTTCTGGGGAGCTAAAGTTTGAAGAAGAACACCGCTATTTGCGCCCTCGAAAACGAGTGGCTGGTACACCGGACGTGGACGATGTCGATTATCGCACATTAAATGCGGATGTGATGGTGCAATGTCCCATTTGCCAGAAAGAGTTTGATGCTGTATCCCTGAATGCCCACTTGGATTATGGATGTGGAACGGAAACTGCCACCAATACCGCCTCGATGGATAACTGGTTGGGCGTCTCTAAAGATCCCAATACCCAAGCAAACAAGAAGCTTACTCGTCCACAATACCAATTAAAGTCAGAACGAGATATGCGAAAACTTCTCGAGGTACGTTGAAATATATTTACTGGAGTCTCTTCATCTTCCCGTGCATGGGACCAAAGACAAACTTATCGAACGACACCGACAGTGGGTGAACCTTTATAATGCGAACCTCGATGCCGCCCCACAAAATCGGGAATCTATGGCTACATTGAAAAAAATACTGAGACAATGGGAACAATCCCAAGACAGCCCGGCCACGAAGAAGCTGGTCTCTTCTGAAAATCAGGTCCGGGCTTGGCTGGTGCGTGACATTGACAACTGATGATTAGAAAGCGAATCGCAGTCAGTATGCTGATTTGGCGGCTCAGGCGCGAGCTTCACTACATAATAATAATAATAGCACATCTTAAATGACATTCTGATATGGACGATGTGGCACCCATCTGGTCAATGATAATGCAAGATTTCTTGGGAGGTATAGCCCTACTTTCTTGGCGCAACTTTGTGGAGGGTGGATGTACCGTCACAGTAGTTTTAGATACATATATATCCATACGCCTGGATTGCCAATAGAGTATTTGCTTTCTATGCCATGGACGAAGAAAGTAAGGCCTCTGGTACCAGTTTTGATTTAAGAAGCTCGGTGGATAATGAGCCTAAAGCAGAACTAGACCATGGCAAGCATCCAAGAAATTGGTCACTCACCAAAAAAGTCTACTCCAACGTGATATTCAATTGGATCGCTCTCTATGCTGCTTACGCGTCTGGTGTGTACTCACCGGGAGTATTATCTGTACAAAATGAATTCCATATAAGCTCGGAAGTGGCACAGCTGGGTACCAGCGTGTATATGTTTGGAATGGCGGTCGGCGCCTTGCCATGGGGCCCCGTCAGCCAAGTTGTGGGTCGACGACCGCTTTTTATCGTAAGCCTGATCGGTATGATTGTCTTTGACCTTGGCGCATGTCTGGCACAAAATATGAGAACACTTTTAATATGTCGTGCGTTTGCTGGCGCTTGTGCCGCAGCTATATTCGTGAATGTGGCAGGCAGCATTGTGGATATGACAACAGAACGAGATCGGATACCCTACAACTCCATGTTCCGCTTTATGGCCTTCTTAGGCCCCCCTTTAGCTGCTCTTCTTGGTTCGATCACTGTGAATGAAGTGACATGGCGATGGAATTTGCGTTCCATACCGATCGCGGGAGCCGTTCTGCTCATAATTTATGTGCTAACAGTCCCAGAGACTTATCCCCCTGTCTTATTGGAACAGCAACTGGATGAAAGGAAGCATAATTTGGATAAGTTCCTACATCATCAAAGCCGCATGTGGTTGTGGTGGCACAAGTTTTTGCATATGATCCCAACAATGAAGATGATCGGACTCATGACACGTCGTGTGGTTGAGTCGCTTTCTCTGCCGATCATACTATTAGCGGAAGAGCCAGTGATTATGATCGTTTGCTTCTACACTGCTTTGCTATACGGATTGCTCTATGGCTCGCTTCTGTTCTTCCCAGCTGTCTGGTACAATATAAGGCATCTCACTCGTGTGCAAGTGGGATATACATACTTCGCCGTCATTTTTGGTTTTATTTTGTCAACATCTATTGTCGGTTTTTGGCTACAGAATATGGAATTCAAGAACGCCTTCGATGAGAAAAAGCATACACCCGAACTGCGCATTCGCTCTTGTATATTCTCATTGCTGCTCGTGCCTGTTGGTCTGTTTATTTTTGGATGGACAGCACCATTTGCGCACATCCATTGGATTGCACCAAGTATCGGCAGTGTTTGTTTCTCGTTCGGGATGCTCGCTGCCTTTAATTCATGGATGGCTTACATGACTGATACATACAGCAATAACACAGCAGCTGTTATATCCATCAACACCTTCTTACGATGTCTACTAGCAGGATGTTTCCCGCTCTTTACAACACAGATGGTGAATTCGATGACTATCCAAGGTGCGATGAGTATGTTTGGCGGCATCTCTGTCCTTTTGACGGCCGTCGGATTCGTATTCGCCTACTATGGAAAGCAACTTCGACATCACAGCAAGCACGCTGTGTATGGCTAAAGTACGTTAAAGCTTTCCTGTACATAGTTAATGAACCATACATTGTTACATACCACGAAGCAGATTGGCAATCATTTCCCTGGCAGTGATCACGGCCGTGCGCCAGAATGTAGGAAGATCCAATGTGGAAAAGAGTGTGTCAGCCAAGCCAAATGGCAGCATGGGAGGGATCCAGCCTTGAGCCAATTCAAGGGCCCAGCATCCAGATTCGGGCATCATGTACTGCTTCACCTGGCCGCGTTTCAAATAGTGCATAGAGCCAGCAGGATAGCGCTGAACATGAATATGACGATCACTTACCTCCTCGACCAAGGCACCTGCACTGTATGCGCGCTGCTCACCGGTCAAAATGTGGAAGTAGTCGTCCGCCTAATGTAAGAGCTTGGAAAAACTTACAGTGTGTCGTCCCGTGTGGCCCTCCGTTCCAACAGGCGTACCGAAGAAAATAAGATACTTTTTTTAGAGAGTGTACACATACCTCGGTAATGGAAGCATGGATGATGTACATAGAGCCCATGGCACCTATTCGTTAGCATAAAATGAACATACCGCCCGCATTGTTAAATACCCATTCATTGGGGTCGCGGAAGGAATTTGGGTTCAAGGTAGGGCCAATTTTCGGATCCTTACGAAGTTGTGTAACAATCTCGTCAAAAATCATCTCTGCATTGTCGCCATGGTTGGAAATAGCATCTTTCACAATCGCATGCAGTTTAGGTTGTTCAAAGATGAAGAATTGACGCTTTTGTTAATTGGAACAAGACGTACAAGATTCGAGTCAAGGTAGGTTATGAGTGTGCCAGCAATAGCTATGATCGTAGCTACAATGGCTAAGCCAAAGAAAGAACGCCGGGGTCGGGTTGCAGTGCTGTACTGGGTCATGCGTGAATGGTGCGGAAGAAAACAGGGATCCAACGAAAGTGTCACTTTTGGACATCTCCACTTGTACGCTAACCCCAGTCTTTACATTACGAACATAAGTGGCACCTTCCTATGGTAACATGGCTGATCATAGTTACTCTGCTGCATCCCAGATTTGCATAGCCAAGGCACAGCGTTCTGATGGCGTTTTTTTTAATGTGTCATAATCAATATCAAACGATGTTGCGACGTTGTGTTTTGTTGACCGAACCAATAGTGACACCATAAGTGCATCGGGTTGTTTACTTTCGTAGTGCGGGAGAAACCCAATTCCTCGAAACAAGTTTAGAGAAAGGCTTGGGTCAGTTTACACAACGTACGCATTCTTATCCATCACCACTTCTTCTTCCACGTCCCAATTTTCCAGCATGTCGCTCTTTCGTCGCAGCTCTTCAATCTCAGACTCGAGCATCGACAATGCAGCCTCCTGTTCATTGATTCTTCGAGCTAGATCAAACTTTTCATCTTCCATATGTTTCATGACGGAAATATGCTCCTCAAGAGAACGCCAATCCGCCGATGAACGCGTTGAACTTTCGCGCAATTCGGACACGGACTTCTCCAGTCCTAATAACATTAGAAATAAAAATCATCACATACCTTGGATAACCTGGAGAATGGCTTTGCGTTCTTCCTGCCTTCTCCCCTGAATCTCTTTGATCAAGTTATTGGATTCTTGAATCCTGGCTACCTCTTCATCGGGAACCAGAACCGAGTTTAGCTCATTGATCATTTCCCTGAGTGTAAGCAAAGTTCACAGGACTAAAAAAAGGTAGAATACGTACGGAAGACTGGACTCCGTGACCTCTGTATCAGCAGCTGCGGACTCCATGGCGTTGGTGGAGCAGAGAATGAAGGTCGATGTCAACAAACTACACGACAACAGTGGAGGTCTGAGGGGCAAAAAGTGTGACAAGAGTGGGATTCGAACCCACGCCCGAAGACAACGGAAGCTGTAAGCTTGTGAATTAAGGAAACCTTAACGTTGCGCCTTAGACCGCTCGGCCATCTTGCCTGATTATAACGAAGCGAGCATCCTAGGTCCTATATGGATACACACCTATCTGTTGTTCCTCCAAGCGGGCTCGTAATTCGTAGAGCTTTGTTGGTAGCAACTTGGTTGTTCTATGGTTCTTTCTTTGTACTATATTTCTGGGCGTTAGTTTCTCTTTACAAACCTTCCATTCCTCTTTGATGATCCATTTCGCGCCTGGCTTCTTGCTTTCACGAGCGGCACATTCATTCAGTCGAGCCTCGATGGCTGTCTTGCTAACACCTTTGATACTCGGCGCAAAGTGCTCTCTCAAGTCTTCCACAAGAGCAGGTTTTGAGCGTGTAGATCCTTGAATCAAATCAAGTAGTTCCGGCAAATGGGTATCGGGAAAGTGGAATTTCGTAGTTCGACTTGGTTGTGTTGGGATTGGCACAGACGGCGACGATTGCGTCGTAGGAGCCGACACAGAGTTTGATGTAGACTTCTCTTTCTCAGAAGGCACATCCTCTGCATCAATCGTGATTGTTTGTGCGAGGAAGGAGAAGGGATCCAGTCCCAAGTATGCTTCGTTCAGGAACTGGATCTGATATGGGGCGAAGCTTTCGTGACTAGGCTCTCCCAATGTTGATTCCCAGTGAGGTCCCGTACTATAAGGAACCAATTTGGAGTCAAAGCGCCGGCCCAGCAATTTGAGCTTCTTCTTCGGCTTCAAGGTGTTGACGCTGGCAGGCGCCGAGCTTAGAAGGGCACTGCGCGACGATGAGAGACTGCCCGGAGCATCCAAGCTGGCGGCGCTTTCCGTAAGAGGTATAGCTTCATCCTCCTCTTCCAAATCGTCTTCGAGCCAATCGTCCATTTCCGAGTCTTCTTCGGAGCCAGCCACACTCTCTTCGTCTTCACGTTCGTCTAGTGGGTCCACATTTTCACCTTCTTCGACGTCTTCCCATTCGGCATCGCTGTCGTACGAGTAATCCAGCACAAGCGGATCCTGTCCCAGTGGCTTTCGAGGCGTGATAAACTTGGATGAGCGTGTGAAAGTGCCAATCCATCCGGGGCGTCGGTCTGACTGGAATTGCAGTAGCTTGATCGGCAAGAGCTTTCGATTGTTCAGTTTCTCGAGACCGCGCTTGGCCTGCTCTTCTGCATTACCGCCCAGTACGTCGGATTCTGTCACTGCTTTCATAATGTCTCGCACATTGACAGGAGGGTAAATTCCACGCGGACGAACCGTCTGGGGACGCCCGTGTTTGTGCACGAATTCCGAGAGAAGGTCTGAATGAGTATGGCGAAAACGTACCTGAGGATGAACGTGCGCGTGAATCCATCTCCTTCAGGAGTGAATCACCGACAGGATGGTAAAACTTGTTGGGCTCAGCCATGTTCTTAAATTCACAGGGCAAAAAGGTTTTTTCAAAGTCTGTCTTTTGGTCTTCATCCTCCTCCTTCTTCGCTGATGACTTGGCCGCAGGTTGTTGAAAGAAGGAATTGAAAAGACGCACTTGAGCCTGTTTATCCTTTTCTTCTTTTTCCTCTTTGGCTTGCCGTTCAGCCCGGCGTGTCTCTCTTAGCTTTGTACGCTCTGATTTCTCCTTTGGAGCTGGTGTCGTAGGCTTGGGCATGTCTGCCTCATTGGAGGCAGCCGTGCTACCTGGGGGAGGCGACGATCCACGCTCCGGCTGCGTGTCTGTATCGTCCTGGCTTACTGGCTTTGCGCCTGCCTTTTTCTTTGACTGGAAGAGCGAATGGTACTTCTCAGGAGGCATACCATCCAGCAATTCTTTGACTTGCATCTTGGCCTGCCATCGCTCTTCGCGCCGTGCCATGAGCTTGTCAAGATTCTCTTTCGGGAGCAGTTCCAAGTCCTGCACTTCCCAACGCCAAAGCTGCAGAGACTAGTGTGAGTGTCGTTTCACGTACAGGTGGCACAGTCTCATCGTCTGGTCCCGTTTCGACACCATAGTTCACCCGCCGGGCAATCCGTTGTAAACTTGTTTGAATGGTCGACAAGCTCAACACGTCGACCTTATTTCCGTCGGTCTTCGTAACTTCACTTCCCTCTGGCATGAGAGTTGAACGAATACTCTTGGAGAGGTCGGCGTCGTTCTTATCACTGTCGCGTTAGCGGAAGAGACGATGTACCTTTCTTGGGCCAATGAGGCAATCAAACTCAAGTGCTCCTGCGGCACCTCCTGTAGCGCCTCTGTGGCACGCTGTGACAGAAACGACTGAAAAGAAAGCACAGCTGTTTGTTAGTACAGTAGGACGTACCGCGTAGTACAGGCATTGTCCGGTCCCATGCTACGGCTTTCTGCTTGAGCGACAAACGCGAGCCCTTCAGCTGTATCAAGGCAGCGTCTTTCTTTGCCTGCTTGGGCGAGCCACGCGAAGGTGCATCCTCTGCTTTGCGTTTCCCAGTATCGGGGCTGCGCTGCACAGCATCAGGTTGAAGGCACTTGCCGTCGTCCATGACGCACGCCAAGTGAAACGCGCGACGCGGCTGCTAAAGACTCGCCGTGGCGCGACGGTTGTAATATGGACCTAGTAGGCCCATCCCCACTCCACGTCTCGGCGCGTGCCGCGACGCGTCTGTCCTCCGGAGTATGGCCAGCGAAGGTCGACCGTGGGTCGAGCGGTAGTACGTAGGCTGTCCCTCACCGAACAGCCGGCCGAAAAGTATTGACGATGTGGCGTCTCAACAGCATGCCGTGGATGTTCTCCGCAAGGCGCTGTCGTCAGCCAACGTACGTGTTCGCCCTGCTGACCGCAGCTCCCGCATATGCTGTTCTATGGCCCACCCGGTACGGGAAAAACCTCGACAATTCTTGCACTTGCAAGGCAACTCTTTGGGTAGGTTTTAGCAGCTGACTCCAGCCCTGAACTTTTGCGCTCGCGTGTTCTCGAGCTGAATGCATCCGATGAGCGCGGTATCTCTGTCGTTCGCGAGAAAATCAAGACTTTTGCGATGGCGGCCGTGTCTGCCCCGGACCCGTACGTGTTCTTGACTGACGTAGTCGCTATCCATCCCCTCCATACAAGATTGTCATCCTCGATGAGGCGGATAGCATGACACAAGATGCCCAGGGTGCCCTTCGCCGCATTATGGAGCAGCATAGCCGCATTACGCGGTTCTGTCTGATATGCAACTATATCACTCGGTGCGTGCTAGAAACTAACATGAGAATTATTGAGCCGCTTGCGTCGCGTTGCAGCAAGTTCCGTTTCCGCCCGCTGGACACGACCAGTACGGAGACGCGCCTGGCCCACATTGCCGAGGCAGAAGGGTTACAGCTTGGCCCCGAGATCATTCCAGCTCTGATCCGAGCTTCGGATGGCGATATGCGTCGCTCGATCACCTATCTACAATCGGTGGCGCGTCTCGCAACGGCACGAGGTGGCGATGTTCGCTCCATGTCGGCCGACACAGTCAGTGAGTTGGCCGGTGTGGTACCCAAAGACGTGATTGAGTCGCTCGCCCGGAGCATTGGCATCAGTTCGGATGACGAGTCTATGTCCACTGCTGAAGGATCCGACTTTGACCGAATTTCCCGCGCTGTCGATTACATTGTGCGAGAGGGCTACTCTTGTATGCAGGTGGTCCTGCAGGTATGTTGCCTCTGCTCACGCCAGCTCCACGACTATATTATCACGCACCCCTTGTTGAATGCGCGCCAGAAGGCACAATGCGCCCTTCAGCTCGGCAGCACGGACAAGGCGCTGATGGACGGCGGCCTGGAGAGCTTGCAGCTGCTATCGCTCAGCTTGGCCCTCCACCAGGCGGTGCGGTCCTACTAGGTCTATAGGATCTGACTAAGCCATCGCGTCGCTCGCGGCTCTTCTTTCCACACGAACGCTGCTATGCCGTACGTGAAGGGACACGCTGGCTAATCTACAGTCTATACGAGCTATTCTGCGTCGCCATTGCCTCAGCGGAGTCGGTACGTACTCATCACTTACGAGTGAGGCGCCTCTGCGTGACCTTGTTCATTCGACGTCGCGCCTCGTGCTAGACCACGGTGGCGTGGTCCGCAACGTGCAGTACTGGGGTAAGCGCACTCTGCCGCAGCGTGCTCGGCGGCACCAAGCTTACCACACATCCGGAGAGTAGGTACTTTTCACTGACATCCCAGCTACTGGCTCATGCAGTTTGATACCAACGCACCTACGCTGAAGGTGCTCAATGACCGTCTGCGCCAGGATCCGCGTGTGATCAAGTGGACCACTCTCAAGCTTGGTGAAAAGCTCCGTGACATTGTGCCGCCGGCTGCTTCTGGTGGTGCAACACAGGCACAAGCGACCATGGGCGGCAAGTCCATTGACTATCTCGGGTAATTCCATCCAGTCTACACATTGTCGCGACTATGGCGCCGGTGCCGAGAGCACCACTTGATCAGAGATGTATGTCGAGTCTGCTGCGCCCAGCACCTCCTCGATTTGGGAACTGGTATGCGTTAGTAGTGACCCTGCACGTACCTTTGTAATCCCTTGATTCGCTCGCAGTCAATGGACGTGTAGTTGACCAAGGCTCGCCCCACCTCTCTATCACTGTAGCTGCCATCTGCCTGTACATCCCGCACTAGCAGACGCACTGCCTGCAGTCGCTCCCAGGTTCCGTTCACGGCCAGAACGCCGGCAGGCAGCAAACGGCCACCCGACTCTTTCCGGGAGAGGCGCTCATAGGCACCATGATCGATCCAAAGCGAACCACACGGATGCATCGCATGCAAGATGCGCCACTTTCGTGCAGGCATGCGCATCTTGCTGGGAAGGAAAAGCGTATGAGGAGGGTCGTGGAGCTGCATCTCTTCCACGCCTGGTTGCGCAGCCAAGTCGCTTTCGACAATGCGCGCAATGTTTTCAGGGTGCTCTCCATTCAAGATGACTGTCGTCACACCAGCTGCTGTGGCAAGCTCGGTAGCAATCAGCTTGGTCTGCATACCGCCCGTGCCAAAGCTGGAGCCCATGCTCTTCACACTTGCCGCCTTTCGAGCCATGTCCATATCGGGCACCACATGCAAGCGATAGGCGTCTGGATTCGAACGAGGGTTGTCAGTGTAAAGGCCATCGACATCTGTGCATAAGAAGAGATAATCTGCATCAATGATGCCTGCCGTGATAGCCGACAAGGAGTCATTGTCGCCAAAGCGCATTTCATACACCGACACCGTATCGTTCTCGTTGACAATCGGCACAGCATGAAATTCGTCCGACAACAGAGTCTCAAGCGTAGTACGCGCATTGTGGTAGCGTGGACTGTCGGCAATATCGGCGCGCGTCAATAGCACTTGGGCGATATTGATTCCCAGAGCGCCGAAAAAGCTGTCCCACAGTGTCATTAGGCGCAGCTGTCCCAAGGCAGCCAGAGCTTGACGCTCGCCAAGATTTTTGGGTCGTTCCCTGATCCCCATCTTTACGCGACCTACACCAATAGCACCAGACGAGACAATCACCACTCGATGTCCTCGGAGCCGCAGCAAAGATACCGTTTCTGCGAGCGATGCGAGGATCCGGATCTTTGGCTCTAGAGTGTCCTCTGAGAGGATAGAAGAGGTGCCCAGCTTGATGACCACCGTCTTTGATGTTGCACCCTGCATCGATCCGCTCCTTGCGCACATGGTGCTGGAGGCCCTCCGTCGCACGCGCTTCTTCCTCCGCGATCAACCGCGCACGGCTCGCATCGCTCCTATCACGTGAGTGCGATTTTTTTCCTCGCCCGCTGCGAGCGGAGGTCAGGACGCTTGGCTTTGGACAGACTCCATGAGCGACGCGAGCAAGCCTCACGGGCGCGCTGCAGCGACCTTGCCGCTTCATCGCGTGCGGTTTGTGGATTGGAGTCCATCCGCTATCACTGCGTTGGCATTTTCGCCGGTCCCTGTGGCTGGCAGCGGTATGGCGCCTAGTTTGGGCGCCACGCGGTCCGTGCTGGCGGTCGGCCGCGACAATGGCAACATTGATCTTTGCACTTGGTGCGAAGACACTCGTGCGGGTAGTAAATCTATGGCTAGGGGATGGATGCCTGAAATGGTACGTGTCAATCTACTTACCCAGACTTTGCTCGGTGATGTTCAGTACAAAATCGAATCGTTGGTCTTTACTGTATCTCACACGCACCAAGGTGCCCCCTATCTGCGGCTTTTCAGCACATCAGGTGGAAGTATCGTGTCGGAGCACTTTCTGCCGGCGTCCATCGCGCGCATTCGCGAGGATGGACCGACGACCCTGGCTCTGGAGGAGCACCAAGCGCCGACGCGCACGCTGTCATCCCAAGGCGGCGCCATCTGGAGTATGGCAGCCAGCCCTACAGGAAAGTATCTGGCGATTGGATGTGAGGATGGCATCGTGCGACTGATCAATGTGGCGGGCGACTCTTTCGAGCACGTCACTGCGTCGCGCGGCACCATTGAGAAGGTGGCCGTTCAGCCACGTATGTCTCGTGTGGCCAGCCGCATTCTAAGCCTTGCATGGGGTCCTCCGAAGCGTGTGGCCAAGCCTCAGCGCCAAGACCAGGATTCCTCGTCCTCGTCGGACGAGGAGGAGGACCTGTGGCAAGATACATTCCTTCTCGGCGGCCTGGGCAATTCGACGGCGGCGGTATGGGACGTGGCTACGGGCCAATTGCGCTCCCGTCTCACCATGCTGAAGAATCGTCAGGAGCATACCATTGTGTGGTCCGTCACCGTTTTGCGCGATGGGACGCTGGTGGCCGGCGATTCCACCGGGCGTGTGACCTTCTTTGATGCGCGAACACGCGTGCCTATACCCGGCGCCACATTCCAGTGCCATACAGCGGGTGCTGACGTTTTATCTTTGTGCGTTAGCAACGATGCCAAGGCCGTATACAGTGCGGGCGTCGACCAAAAAGTGGTGGAATATTCGTTGGTGGGTACCACATGGACCCACACAGGCACGCGCCGTTTGCACGCGCATGACGTGCGTGCGCTTGCCATGGATCCTCCGCTGAATATGTGCATGCCAGCCTCGGCTTCGCGTGTGCCTATCCTGGTCAGTGGTGGTCTCGACTACCATTTGGTCTTGACGCCAGCGTCGCATGCGTCGTGGCGCAACTCGTCTGATACCAACCCTGTGTCGTCCAGTGCATCGACCTCGTTTGCTGATACGATCCAGCGTCGTATTGCCTTTGTGCCTGCCAGTGCACGCGATGGCGTTGTGTGCGTTGCGTCCGGCCCACGGTGGATTGTGCTGCGCCGAGACCGCAGTGTGGGTATCTGGCAAATCGAGCAAGGCGGTGCCTGGCGCAAGGTACTTGAAATGCAGATGCAGGTGCGCAGCAATATAGGCGCTGCAGCCATCTCGCACGATGGTCACTTCCTCGCCATCTCCGACTTGTATGAAACCAAGCTGTACAACTTGAAGGGCGGCCCCAAGCTAGTCAAGGGGCTCGGTGCGGCTATGTACAAGCGCCCCGTGTCTGTACCTGGTGCTTCGTCACTGCTGTTCACGCCGGATGGTACACGTTTGATTCTGTGCACACGACAGGGTGCTTTTGTTCATGTCATCCAGCTCCCTGTCCATGACGACGTGCCGTTGAAGCTGCTAAAATCCTTTGAGCAGCATCGTACGCGCCGCTCAGCCACGGATGGTCGGGTCCTTGCCGGTCAAGCGCGGTCCGACACAGATACTACGCCCCTCGCTGATGCATCGTCGTCATCGCACCTGACTCGCGATGCTTACGCACCTGTTGTTCTTGCGGCCATCTCGCCCGACAGCCAGTGGCTCCTGACCGGCGATGCGAGCCGGCGCATGCATGTGTTCCACCTAGACACACTATCGCATCAGCGTGCGCTAGCCACGCCAGTGTGCCTGCCAAGCAGTGCATGCTTCCACCCAACGCAGCCCAGTCTCTTGGCCATTACGCTTCCGACGAACCACGTGTCCTTCTACGACTTGGATGCGGACCAAGAGCCTGTCTGGGAGAACAGCCTTCGCCAGGAGCTCGATCATCAGCTGGGACGCATCCGTGAGCCGGTGGTGGGCTCGACATGGCTGCCCAGCCCGGCCGGCGCCACGCTCGTTCTGCATGGTCCTACGTGGTTGTGCACAGCACGCCAGAGCGAGTCCAAGGCGGCCTCGCGCAAAAAGCGCCGCAACGCTGGCGATGAGCCGGAGGAGGCGGGGGCATGGACTGTTCGCACGACGTTCAAGTACCAGCCCCTGCTCCATGTCGGTGCGCTCACAGCCACAGGCTCCACGGCCGAACTGCTTGTCGTGGAGCGGCCCTACTTCTCGCTGGCGCAGTCGCTTCCGCCCGCCTTCTACCGTGGGGCCAAGTATGGTACATAGTTCCTACATGGACGGCTTCTCGGCAGCAGCCATATCTGCGTGGATGGTCGAGTTGCGCAAGCCTATCATCTGCGGCACATCTGGTGTGAGAAATATATACGTACTGTCGCCGGCCAGCATGGTCTGCACAAACTCGGGTCTTGAGCCGCTGGTAATGTACTTTTGACTCACGCCCCGAGCACTGAGCGGGCGTGCCAGCATGTCGGCAAGCTGCTGTTTGAGCCGAGCCAGCCCTTGGGGCTGGGCGTGCCGCTTGCGCTTGCGCCCTGCATGGTCCGCGTCGGGGTCACTCGCATCACTTTCATAGTCCAATTCGGCGTCCTTGGCAAGCTGACGCAGCCATGCGTCGTCATGCGATGCCTTGGACTGCATATGTGTCAGTCTGTCAATTTCTTTGGCCACCGTGAGACGCTCCCGAATCGGGTTCATAAAGGCGTACTCCACCGGAAGTGCGGCCACTGTATCGGCCCGCTGGAGTGCCTGCCAGATATCGTGCCACAAGCGCATCTCCGACGGCTCGATGAGCGCAATCGACACACCAATGTGACCTGCACGCGCAGTACGTCCCGCACGGTGCACGTAGGTATCGGCAGAGCGGGGGAGCTGGAAGTGCACCACATGGTCCACACCCTGAATATCAATACCGCGGGCGGCCACATCCGTGGCTAAAAGCACACAGTTGGGCGTCTTGCGGAAACGATCCAGATTTTTCAAGCGCTGCTGCTGCTGCAGTTGTCCATGCAGTGGGAAGGCAGCCATGCCTAGCGTCGTGAGTAGCGGGACAAGTCGTCGTACACCGTCAATGGCGTTGAGAAAGACCAGCGTCCGACCAGGATATCGCAACAAAATATAGTAGAGATAGACATCCTTGTCCTTTCCGATACATTCGACCTTGGTCTCCCACAGCGTATCCGCCACATGGCGCTCCGGCACCAGCTCCACGACCAATGGTTCTGCATCTCGGAAATCGACACGCGCCAACAGGTCATCTAAAGTGTTGCTGGGCTGCGACCGGCGCTGCTTTTTGCGCCAGTGCGCCTTCTTCAAGTTGGTCTGCAGTGCTTTGGCCATCGTGGCAGAATACACAAATGTTTGCATCTCTTCGTTGGCATCCACAATGGCCCCTTTCGTTCGGCACACCATACCTAAAATGGCATCCATCTCGGCAAAGTGACCGGCTTCCACCATCCGATCCGCCTCGTCAATCACCAGGAAACGCGACCGTCGCACACGCAAGGCAAACGCATCGTCGTGCTTGAGCATGTCCCACAGTCGACCGGGCGTGGCCACAACCACATGCGCGCCGCCATGCTGCAACAAGACGCGCTGCTGTTTCTGGACCGACATGCCACCACAGACAGCGGCCACATTGGCAAAGCGACCGCCCGCCTCTGTAACCGCTTGCAAATGCGTAGTCACTTGGAGGGCAAGCTCACGCGTGGGCGCAAGGATGAGCGCATCCAGCGGCCGCTCAGCGTCCATGGAATCCGCCGAATTCTCCAGGATGTAGTGCAAGATGGGAAGGCCATAGGCCAGCGTCTTGCCTGAACCCGTTTGAGCAATGCCCACGACGTCGCGCGGCGCACCGTCGAGACCCATGGACGGTGGAATCGCTTGCGCTTGCACATGTGTAGGCTTCGAAAATTGAAGCTTTGATAGAGCCAGCTTCAGACGGGGATGCAATGGCAGCGATGCCCAGCCTGGCAGGGCGGCTTCTGCTGCCTCTTTGCCATCATCCCCTGCATCGTCGTCAAGAAGCAGGTCCTGCTCACGCGCCATTTGCAGCGCCACTCCGACGTCGATATCATCCAAAGACGCATCAGTGCGCTTAGCCTTCTTTTTTGACACTGGTTCTGTAGGCATGTCCGGCTCGCGAGCCTGCGCCTCGTCTTCGGCGGCCGGCGACTCCTTGGTCTGTGAGGCCGACTGGCTCTTTTTCTTTGTCTTCTGCGCTTGGGCGCTTGGAGTCTCTTTCGAACGACGATCACCAACCTTGACAATTCGCATACGCTTATTCTTTCCGGTCGCATCGGTCTCGTACACGACATCAAAGCCTTCGGCCGTCTGCAGTCCGAGAAAGTCGTCGCCCGTCATATCGAGTCCCTCAAATCCTTCATCAGTCGTCTCATTAACCGCTTCGGACGCGGAAGAGATGGGCATAGAGACCCATGGCACGTCGCGGTGGTGTACCGGCGTCCCACGAGCTCGCTTCCCTCCTTGACCACGACGCTGCGGCCCCATGGTGGCTGCTGAAAAAAAGTCGAGCCATGTGCCTCCACAAAGCTGCGCGTGATTTGCGCGTGGCTAAACAAACACCGGTCGAGCCAGCTGCGTGCCAGCACCAACGCGCTCCTTCCTCCCACAGCCCGCGGAGCTCCCCCCTTCCCACCGTTCCCCTCCCCTTGCTCCATCCATGGTGGGGACTACCCCTGTATCCGCCGCAGCGGAAGGCAGTGTGCCAACGCTGTCTGCCACTGCACCCATGCCCTTGGGTGCGTCGGCGCCGGCGCGTGAAAAGAAGCGCCGCCGCCGGACGCGTCCGCACGAAGTCGATATTCTCATGTCGGCCTATGTACAGAATGCGTTCCCCAATGAAAAGACGCGCGATCGGCTCGCAAGCATGGTCGGAATGACGCCTCGGTACGTTGGCTTGTACTAATATCAGGGCTGTGTCCGTCTGGTTCCAGAACCGCCGACAAGCCGAAAAGAAGCGTTCGCTCAGGTACAATGCTAACGCCTACGTGCCTCCCGCGGCTATGGGGACGCTGTCGGGCGCAGAGCCAAATACCCTCCAGAGGTTGCAGTCTACGACGACCGTTGCCCCTCCAACGCTGCCATTGCCGCCACGTGAACCTTTCCGTCGTGTTGTGAGCACTCCTTGTGTTTCCTTGATGACTACGTCAGGCGGTCGCGCGGCTTTGGGCGAATCGGAAATGGATCCCATCACCCAAGACGAAAAACTGCCATGTGCACTTGCAAGTACTCGAAAAGGGCATTGTATCATCGCTGGCCATCCTTGTCACGACGACCGTGCTATTTGGCAGCGGATGGAAAGCTCTAGTGCTCTAGGAAGCAGCACCAGTGAATCGGATGACATGCAGCCTGCTCCTGCGGGCGACGAAGACGACGAAGAGTGCACGCTGCGTCGTTTGGCGCAGAAACGCCTCGTGCGCTTGCAATCGCGTCAGCGTGCCCTCAGTGCCAATGAGGTAAAGCGACCCGAAGCAGATGCCCGGTTGGCCATGCAGGAACGCGTGGGACTTCGCCGTACGGAGAGTATGAAGCGAAAGCCTTCGCTTAGCTTGGAACTGGCCACTGACCGCGATGTGTTTGCAGACAAGGAAAACATGGCGCCCGCTACGCTGACACAAGCGGAAAGCGTGCCAAGCCGTACGCTTCCTGATGCTGCTATCTACTATGCACACCCTCCAACTCGCATGGCTGCACCGATGCGTCGTTCGCTGTCCGCCACCCATACCAAACAGTCCAACCTTCACTGGGCACGCACGTCCAGCACGCGCAGCGATTTGAGCACCAAAGAGGACATGCACGATGACAGCGGCTTCTTTGATGAAACGGACCGCTCTCTGTCTCGCTCGCCGCAAGGCGTGCCTGACTCGATGGGCTCTTTCACCGAGCATGACCGCCAGGCCGTGGAGCTGCTACTGGGCCTGGGCGCTGCTCGTTGCCCGTCATAGTCTCCATACCCATCCATAACGATTTTGAACTGGTCTATTTTAGCGATACAGCTGGTTCTGCTCAATATATTGGATCACACTGTTCGGTAACAGGTACTTGATCGAATATCCGCGACGAACGAAGAGTCGCACCTTGGAGCTGCTGATATCATTGTAAATGGTCTGCTTCACCACAATCAAGTTTTTGCGATGGTGCCAGAGAAGATCATGCGATAACAGGAAGGACCACACATCGGCCCCTGTACGCTCGACGATGAAACAACCATACCGACCAAGAATGTGGTGCAAGTCGTCGTTCGCCCACACACCTGGTTCACCCATGCTCTGAATTAAATCACCACCAGCCAGTAGCATAATTTTTATGCGCTTGTATGAGCCATCCCGAAGACGCAAACCTCCTTGCCCGTTGATCTCTTGGTCGAAGTGGTCCAATACAACGGCTGTGCGCTGATACGTTCCCTGCAGAGACTCCCATGCATCCACCATCAGCCAGTTGGAAGAGCGCTGCACAGCCAACTCACACATGCGAACGCGATGCGTTGCCTTTGCCAAGCCTTCCTTTTTGTATTGATCCGACACCGGCGAGTAGTAGCCAGCCAGCAGCTCGTACTTGCCGGCTTCGATAACTTGATCTTTGGCCATCTCGAACATACGCAAATGAAGATATGTGGGCGGCGAGAAACTACCGCAGGCCACAATCACTAGCGGGGTTTTGCTCTCATCCATCATTTGCGTTCCCAAACGGTGCCGAGGGAACACATAATCATCCTGCCATGAGTATACGTATACGCACAAGTGACTCTCCCTGTCGGGGAACAGGGTGATGATTAGGCGATCGCCATCTGGTCGGGTCCACAGGCACCTCGGCATGCTCACAATCTTGATACTCATCTAGTTCATCGTCCAGACCGGAATCCAGCTCCCAAGGTGTCACATCACCATCACGAGAACGCGAAGACGACTGCATATGAACGTTGTTAAGCTGATCGCGGAGCCTGCTAGCAACCTTGTCTGTTTGTGTGCCATCTGTGCCCTCGGAGAGCTCCCGCGTGACTGGGCCGGCTCCTGCAACGGCTGCTCCCGTGAAAGGAGGGCTATCAAGGCGGTAGGATTCAGCACTCAGCGCCTTGAACTTCAGGCTCGAGGCACTATCGCGTGAAACACTCGAGCCAGGTTGAAAGGGTGCAGCCATATCACGTCGCGGTGCTCTGTAGACAATCTCCACGACTCGGGGAGTCGTCGGTCGACAGCAAGCTGACAAAGCATACATACATCTACGATCAAGGTGGAGAGGTCGTGGGCCCCGCACACGAGTGCAGCAGGAACTCCTCGATGGACAGGGGACGGTTGACAATACGCACGTCACCGATACTTCCATAGAAAATCTGGTTGATGGTACCATTGTACTCATAGCCACCCAGCATCCAAGGCTGATTCAGTGTCGTCAGACCGGGAACCCACTGCTCGGGGTTACGGACCACTTCACAACCATCCACAAACATCTTGGTCAACGTGCCATTGTTCACAACAGCAACGTGCCACCAAGTGTCAAAGGGAGATTCATGACCCCAGTTTGTGGATCCCACATTCTTGTGAAGAGGGTAGGCACGCCATTGCAGCTCTCGGTCGTCCGAAAGTGAGAGAGAGACAATCGGCTCATCCGGATCAACACCGGCGCCTGTCTTGTTCGCCTGGCCAGCTGTGCCCCAGCGGCTGAGAATACTAGACCAGGCATTTTGGTCAGAACTCCAGCTGCTCGGAAGATAGTAGTAAGCCTCAAATGTGTAACCATGCTCGAATTGGGCATAGTTGATCGGCGCATGATCCACGGTTTGGAAGTAGGATCCGCGGAGCGGCTGCTTTTGACCAGTGAAGTTCAGACTGCCATGTCCAGGCTGCTGCGGGTGGTGTGCATTGGACCAGCGCATAGAATGATGGGCGCTTTCATTCACGCCACAGAACTTTAAATCATTACCATGTCCAGACAAGTCCCTGATCGTGTCATTGCTAGTGACCGGTGTCTGGTTCTCATGACCGTCAAAGCGCCAGTAGGCAAGCGTTCCAGGAATGACCTCTTTGACATCGGAACGCTTCGTCTTGGTACTGTTCGACCGAGAGAAGCGTTTATCAAAGTTGACCGACATGGTGAACTGGTCCTCATCAGAGGTCAGGCTAGCTTCTTGCAGGGCTAATTTGTTGGCCTTGCCATGCTTCATCAGTCCATGAATCCACGGAGAGAAAGTTGAGACCTCGATCGTGTTTTTATCCAGATCGAATCGGTACAAACGAATCATACCTGCACCACCATAGTAACGGTTTTGGTAGTTTGTGATGTGGGAATCCACCCGATTGCCAGCGCTGTTTGTGCGATGCGTACGTCCCGCAGGCCAAAAGTGACCGTTCAAAGTCAGGAAAATTTGGTCATGGTTCTTGATGAGCTTGTTCCAAACTTCATCACCATAGGCACTAAATTCCGTCTTGCCAGTGTCAGGCGACACAAGCTCATGGGTAGTGAGAATCGCAGGAAGCGTCGAGTGGTTCGTCAGCACTTCATTCGCCCAGTCGAAGCTGCTGTTCGACATGCGCCAGTCCAACGCCAATAGTAGCCACTCACGTCCACCAGCGCGGAAGATATGGTAGCTGTTGTAGCCTCCTTTGTTGGACCCTTTGTACGTTTTCGAGTTCGCAAAGCGCTTGGATCCGAAAGCATCCAAAAATGGCGTCGAGCCACGCGTGTCATCGGTGCTAGAGTCAATATCGTGGTTTCCAGCCAGCATGCTGTATGCAACACCAGCTTCATCCAGTCGCTCGAATGCTTTGGAAGCCACTTGATATTCTTCCGCCAAGCCGTTCTGGGCAACGTCACCCAGATGAGCCATGAATACGATGTTTTCGCGCGTGTCATTGCACGAGGTCACATATTCAAATGCGTGTTCCATAGGCACAGGGTGAATCCTATTCTGGTCGTACAAGTACTGAGTATCAGGCATGACAACCAGAGTAAATTGCTTGCTCTCCGAGTCGGGACTCCAGCATCCCTTGGGCGCCGGGGTCAACTCTGTTTGCCCGTATGGATCATTGGGCCAAGAAAATGCTTGAACACCGAGGGCGGCAGTCACGAGAACGCCTGGGAAATGGCGAATAAACATGACGGCGATAACTCAAGCTGTACCAGCTGTCGGGCACGCTTCAGGCCCCCGCACACATGGTCTGTGCACAACATGAAATTGTCATCTCCTTGAACACCAAATCAGAGCATGTCAAGTCTGGGATTTCCGACACGTGCCCCTACGCTGCTTCGCCTCAGATCCAATCATCTGCGTAAGAGAAAGACTACCTAAACTGCATTTGAAAATAGCAACAGGCTCACTTGCTTTTCGTCCAGCGTACAGTGCTGGGCTGCTGGTTCGTCTTGAGGGCGCCCATTTCGGCAAGAGCAATAGCTTCTTTGTTTGCGCTCTTTGGAATATGCCAAAAGCGACAGTTGCAGTCAATCGATTCGTACTGGCGCACCACGTAGTCCAGCAACTCCCATAGGTCCCTGTCAGGTACATTTTCCCCAGGAAGACCCAGCACACTATTGCGCATAAATTTCCAGCCATTCTGGCGCCATTCCCAAATATCATGCGAAATACCACGCACGATCCATCCATGATGGGTTGCAAGGACAATCTTGTCAAAACCTTCTTCTTCCCATCGGATATATTCTAGAGCAGCAATCACGCTTCGCAATGCAGCGCGGTGCCTTGTCGTTGTAGCAGGGAATTCAGGCCGTTCAAGGCGACGCGCAAAATTCTTTTCCACTCGCGTAGCATCGAAGTTTTCATGAAGCGCATCACATATAGCCTTATCGGGACTGTAGATGAATCCAAGACCAGCCTGCAAGTTTGTGTTCTCCGTGGTAGAATAGTATGAAGCGAGCGATTTAGCAGCTTCTTCCCTCGGTATCATACCAGCCGCGACACGATGGGCCACCTCGGTAGATTTGATCTGATGAGGCGAGAGAGCTGTACCAGCACACATAACCAGCACTTGGCGAGGGTTTGTCCGGCGAACAAATCGATATGGATGCCAAGAGCGAGGATCAGGTACAAAGAGAGCGGCAATGATATCCGTTGTTACCTCCTGTGATATCGACGATGTTGTATCACCCGCACCACTGATAGCAGTCCACTGCGAACCCGAGTCACGACCTTTGGGTTGCTGATTGAGCATCTCGAATGCACGATTTGAACTCCAGGTGCTGCTGTCCCAAGGTTTCTTGCCGTCATCTTTCGTGTTGATGCTAGGAGGGATCTTGTAATCTTTCACATGGAGGTTCCTTTGGACCTCTGCAGGCAAGTTGTTTAGCTTTCCATGCAAAGACCTGTCGGCCATCACGGAGAAGGCACTCACAGATGGTGCATATTTGGACGTTGTACTGCCACTGGTATAGACAGATGTTACATCCTTGGAGTCTTTGAAATGTTTCGTTTCTGATGTTTCAAGCTTGGGCACATCATGATCCGTCGTTTCAGTAGGCTCAACTTTACTTGAGCCTGCCTCTGATGACTCACTGGACTTTGCCACCTCTTTCTGCTCTTGCGAAGACAGTGGCTTGGTGTCCTGTTCCTTGTGTTGCGACTGAAGCACCGAGTCATCCGTCTCTCTATTCTTCAATGCGGCTTGCTGAGGCTTATCATCTGATTTCAATGCCTCGGCAATAGCGCCGTTTGTCGGAACATCATCAGATTTACCCTCTGACTTTGGTGCATTACCCTCAGCCTTGTTTTCTGAGGCTTCCCCGAACTTGTTATCCTGCTTTGGCGCATTATGCTCAGCCATTTGTTCAGAGGCCTCCTCGAACTTGTCGTCCGGCTCGGGCACGTCTTCAGTCACATTTTCAGGAGCTTCCTCAAACTTGTCCTGTGTCTTAGCGTCTGCCATGTTTGAGGATGCAAACACAGAGTCGTCTTCCGTTTTGGAAGCTTCTGCTCCATCAATTGTGGCAGGGTCTTGGGGCTTGCTCTCTGGATCTGGTACTTCAACATCCGTCGATACTTTCTTTGTTGAATTCTTTTCAATTTTAGCGTCATTGGCATCTGTATCTGCGTCCTCTTTGGCAGAATCCTTACTTTCAGGCAGTTGGTCAGCTTGGTCTGTGTTTTCCTTATTGCTAGAGGGGCCGGTATTCTGATCGGCCTCGTTGCTTCCCTTAACTTTCTCGTCCAACTCTTTTGCTTTTTCAGCATCCAAACCGGAGGGTTTTGTTTCGTGAGAAGCGCGGTTTTTATCTGCTTCAGAAACCTGAGAATCGTTCAAAGACTTGTTGTGTGTATTTATTTGCTCTTTTTCTGCCTTCTTTCGCGCTTTCTTTGCCTTTGCTTTGATCTTTGCTTTGATCTTGGCCTTTTCTTTAGGATCAACAGGTGCCTCATTGTCCACATTTTCTTGAGTATCAATGTACTTGTCTTGGTCCATTTTATTCGCTGAATCCAGTTGATCTTGGGTTTCAAGAGCAGACGAGTTGTGTTCCTTTTGACTCGTCTCATTCTGATCGTCTTGAGAAGTGCTGGAAGCTTCGGCATTTTCAGCAACGGTAGCGTTACCATCCCCTTGAGGTCCATTATCAGTAGAGATAGCGAGTTTGTTGGAATCCGACGCTTGATCCAATTTAGCACCCGGAGAGACCTCTTTAGCCCCCGCTTTGTTTGCATTTTCGACATTCATGGCATCTGAGTTCGACTGTGATGGTCTGTCTTCCTCCTCTTGCTTCTTGTTCGTATTGCCTGCCGAGTCTGGCATTTCCGTGACAAGATTCTTATCTGCATCATTGGGAACATTTGTACCATCCTCTTTCACGTCACCTTTTACAATATTCTCCGCAGTGTCGGATGAATCTTGTTGTTGATCCTCCGATTTCATTTGCGATTCGGAGGCTCGCTCTCTTGTTTCTTGAGCGATTTTTTGTGCAGGCGTAAGTATATCATCCTCACCGATGACAAAAGAAGATTGAGGAACATATTCTCGACCTTCGTGTTTCGCGATATCCCATTCGAAATTGTGCATAGCTTCTTTTGGCTCCGGCAATGCTGGGACGTGGAATATGCGCTTGAACGAATTGTGGGATTTTGTCAAATCTGGTGCGAACGTGATGCCATCTGGTGCATCTATGCGAACCTGTAAACGGCTCGTTTCTTTGGAGATGGCCCTACTGCGTCGTGCAGCGTCCAGGAAGTGTGGTTCGGCCATGGTGTCCTAAGCGCAGTGTTGCGTTCGTACGTTGGTACTAAACGTGTTGCTGACTAAGTTGTGAAGATTCTTCCTGCGTACCTTGCCCCACGATGATGGTGCCCTTTCGCGCCAGAATTGTTGGCTGGTGCCTGCGCAGATGCACTAGTCAGCATGCAAATCCGACCTTTATACGCAGCTTGAGTACCAACTCATCTGTTACTTCTCTTTTTGAGCGCTTGGAAGGCTGGAAAGTGTCTCGGTCCTTGCGCCACACTTTAACCAAGTCGCCATTTCATTTCGACAAACTTACCGATGTGCAAGAGCGTGTATTTGGACTACTTCCGGAGCTATCTGAATCATCTCCGATTTTAAGTGATGGGAAAAGCAGGGATATACTTTGCAAAGCCCGAACGGGTACAGGAAAAACTGTTGCTTTTCTTGTTCCATCGATCCAGGCCAGGATCCACGCCATTAACAAACTGAAAGAAGGCGAGCTTCCCGAATCCTTTCAGAATTATTTGAAGAAAAAGCATGGAATGGATACCTTTGAAAACATGGGTAGCCGGGCTTTGCGCGATCTCGAGCGTGAGTTCCGGTTCGGAAGTGTAGGAACGTTGGTTATTTCTCCTACACGCGAACTGGCCATGCAGATTGCTGAGGAGGCCAAGAAACTCGTTGAAAAAGAGCGAAAGATGCATGTACATGTTCTTGTGGGCGGTGTCAAAAGCATTCGTCAGCGTCGACCGTGGGACCTATACCCGAAAGACATTGTAGTCGCCACGCCAGGCCGTCTGCTGGATCTTTTGAGCATTCCGTCCTTCCGCGAAGCGATTTCCACAACACAAACGCTGGTTTTGGATGAGGCTGACATGCTACTGGAGCTTGGTTTTCGTGAGGATATCGAGTCGATTATTTCGTATTTGCCTTCCAAGGAACAACGTACAACGTTTCTTTTCAGTGCTACCATGGATCCCTCCATTACTGAGGTTGCCCGCGCTGCGCTCCATGAGAAGCACCGTTTTATTGATTGTATACCACCAGGTGAGGACAGTGTTCACAAACGAATCCCCCAGACCATCACAACGTTGCAGAATCCGTCGGACATGCTAGCGCATGTTATGCGCCTCATTGCACACGATGAAATGATTCACGGGCCTCGTTCCAAGATTATGCTGTTCACTTCAACGACGAAGCTCACTGACATGCTGGCCAACATGGTGCAAGTTATGCTCCCGTCGCTTCCTGGCTCGACGAATACCCAAGTGTTCCGAATTCACAGTATGTTGGACCAAGGGAAGCGTTCGCGGATCAGTCAGCGATTCCGTCAGTGCAACGATCACCCTAGCATTATGTTCACGAGTGATGTGAGTGCACGCGGCGTCGACTATCCTTCTGTTACCCGCGTTATCCAGCTTGGTATTCCTCCTTCTAAGGCAATGTATGTGCATCGTGTTGGCCGTACAGGTCGTCGAGGACGGGATGGGCGTGCTGACTTGGTCGTCATGGACTTCGAGTCGGCGTTCGTCGCCTTTCAACTGGATGATATGCCGCTCGAAGCTATTGATCCGGCCTCCCTTGCCAAGGAGGTGGAACAGCTAGCCCAGGATGGTGACCGCGCGCCCCTTCCAACGCTCGTGGCGCCAATCGCGTCTCGCCTTGAGACCCTAGAAAGTGTATTGATTCCTAAAGCACAGAGTCGTGTGGAAGCTCAAACTGCCCATGGTGTTTTCTCGAGCTTATTTGGCTACTACTACTCGCTGAGGCAGATGCTGCGCACGTCAAATGCACACATTTTGGAGTCTGTGCAATCGTGGGTTCAAGGTCTACTTGGTTTGTCCGAAAAGCCTTCACCAACGCCAGCTATGCGTCAGATGCTTGGCTCCTCGTTTAAGACCTCTTCTCGGCGCAACGGATTCAAGCGCCACCAGAACCGAGACGCAAAGCCAACCAAATCCAGGCCCAAGGGCCCACCCTCCGGCAAGTTTCAACGGTCTTAAGCGTCGTCCATGCTGCTTATAGGCAAATCCCACACGGTGCGGTATACATGCTCCGGTTTACGCCCTGTGGGGCCTAGAAGGCCCATATGCGCAAGCTCATTCACAGCGAGGCTGAACCGCATCTGCAGGTTCGCCACCTCCTCTTCGGCAGGAAGCTGATTTTGTTCTCGCTGCTTTGCATCCGTCTCAAATGACTGCACAAAAGCCTCATACCAGTCTGCTAGGTTGATAAACTTACTAGAATCTTTGTAGAGTGAATAGAGTCGACAAATATCCGGTATCACTGAGTTCTTTAGTGCATCGTGCATGGTTCGAAGTGTGTGAACCTCCGACATTTGCTCTTCCCATTCTGGCCAGTTGTGCATGAGCGCTTGCTCTCGTTGCCCCGAAGCTGTTTGGGATGCCGCATACATAGAAACGAGGGCTTCCGTGGGCGTATCTAGTGCGATTAGGATATTTGCACGAGCTGCTCCTTCGAGTAGCGTAGAAATGGGGTCCGCAAAGTCATACGTGCAGATAGCTGCCCCTAGATCCGAGGGCGTTTCATGGTGCTCGGCCCACGTTGTCGAGACCCACCGAGCTAGGCCAGAACGACGAGTGTTGGCTGCCTCGGATGGACTCCGTTTGATAGGGCGTGCCAAGAGAGCCTTCAGGTCACGATACGACGAGCGTACGACGGCTGCCGCGGCGACATCCAGTGCAGATTCCAACGTCTGAAGACGTTCGAGGATAGCATTAGCAAGCGTATCGACCTGTTCGGCTGTCACAGTCGTGCAAAGATGCTGAATTAAAGTACCAAGCTGCTCAGCCTGAGGTGTTGTTGCCGTAACACCCGAGACAGCTACTCTTGTAGCGTCCCAGTCGGTATAAGGTGGATCCCATTCCAGCGCCACAGCAGTACAGCCGGACAGTCCCAACTTCGTACCCATGGTGCCTGCCATTCCCATCGTGCGCAATAACACGTCTACCACAGATAATGCAATGGTTCGACGGGTCATGCAAAGCTGCATGTCCTGGCAGACACCTGTCACTGTGCTCAAGAGGGCTGCGTCATCATTCGCTAGCTTTTTCACCCGTTGAGGCACAGTATCCCGCCCGATATAGCTAGCACACATGGCCACACGCATATGTGCCAGAATCTCCTCAGTCCAATGCTCTTGAATCATTGGTAGATCTGGCCGCTGATCCACAAACGCAGATAGGGAGCGCGATCGGAAATGCTCCAAATAACACAAGCGGATGCACTGAGCGACACTGTCGTAGCTCGGGGAATTGTGCCAATAACGACGACGAACTAGCTCGAAAATACTGCGACCAAGCCAAACGTTTGTTTTAGGCAATGCAAAGAAGGGACAGACGACTTGTTCCCAGAATTCGGTCTTGTCTGGCAGGTATATGGTGGCCAAGTCCAGGTGCGCCAGTACTCGGGATGTCAAGAATTCATGAATCCAAGGTTTCGTGCGACTGTATGATTCGTGCATCTTGTATCGTGGAAGTGCGGGCAAAGGGGACGAAAAGGTGAAAAGATAATGCATGGTAGGCGCCTCTCCGAGTGCGCCCGCTGACCATGCGAGCAAAGCCTGAAGTGCGTCGTTCAATACTGCCACTGAAAAGGTCTCCAGCTCATGAACAATCACCACAAAATGTGGCATTTTTTGTCCCACAGCTTGGAACAAAGCCGGAATTAACATCAGATCGCTGGCATCATACTGCTGGCAAAGTTGCTGGGTCTCCGCAGTAAGAGGTACGGCGCGTGCGATTTGCGACACCAATGCAGTTAAAGCAGCGGTGATATTAACACAGTGAGCCGGCGTTAAATGCACAAGTAGTCGATTAGGTGCCTGTAAAGCTTCTTGTAGCGCCTGGGGCCAAGATTCCCAAGAGGCACTTGCACTTGCTAGCCGTGGTCAGCGTATGTAGCGACGTACCATCGAGAGCCGTGGCCGGGAACAAATGAGTGGGAAGGAGATCAATACGAGTCTTCAGCGACGAAAGAGTAGGCTGATACAATTCATGGGCCAGCGCAGTCAGGCGGTTCTGTGCCTTGGTCCAGGCTGTTTCATAGGCTTGCTGCCGCCATGTGCCGGGAAGGTCATCTCGCTCAAACAGCTCAATTCGGGAGAATATGCTTGACTTTGAGCCGTTCGGAGAGAAAGGGATGATGGTAATGGGCTGTGTCAACGCATGTCCTACGCACCTCGGCCTCCAGCAGCCCTGCTGCGTCGCTTGCCATGCAGCAACCGTGCGTCGTATTCGTGAGGCAAGGTTCGGCCGAGGCCCAGGTTGGTTGGGAAGGGCTTCGCCCCCACTCGCGCCGCGGCATCGCGTCGGTGATCGAAGCTTTATGGCAGGATCAAAACGCAAGCAGTCTTCGGCAAAACTGTCTGCCAAACACGCCGCACAACCAACAGAGGAGAAGAGAGAAAATGTGTTTCTCTTCGTGCCGAATCTGATCGGTTCGTATGCAAAACACTGAAACGTAGGCTATACGCGCGTGATTCTGGCAGCCCTCTCGCTCTACTTTATGCGCGAAAATCCGAAAGTATGCACAGTACTCTATTGTATTTCGTGCTTGCTAGATGCGTTTGATGGGATGTTTGCTCGCATGTTGAGCCAAAGCTCCCGATTTGGAGCTGTGCTTGATATGGTGACGGATCGCTGCACCACGGCATGCCTGCTGTGCTTCCTCACGGCCACCTATCCGTCTTATGCACTTTTGTTCCAGGGACTGATTACCCTGGACTTTAGCAGCCACTACATTCACATGTACACGTACGTGTATCCTTCCTCTTACAACAGCACTCTTGTCTCGGGCTCTTCTTCCCATAAGAAAGTGGACTCGAAAACGTCGCGAATCCTCTCTTTGTACTACACCAACACGGTAAGTGGGTCCCGCTAATTCGAAAGCGCGTTCTATTTGTGTTCTGTGCTGCCAATGAGCTGTTCTTTGTTTGCTTGTACTTGATGGACTTCTATAAACGACCCTTGGGCCTGCAAATCGCCCCCTTCTTGCCCGATGTGGTCCTTCATATGGTCAACGCGCAAAAGAGCAGTCTCTTGTTCCGTCTTGTATATGTGTGGCTTCCTAACCTGACTTGGCCACAGTTGCTGGGTGCCCTTACATTCCCTATTTGCGCCGGCAAGCAGATTATCAATGGCGTCCAATTCTGGAAGGCCGCCAAGGCGCTTTGTGACATGGATATTGCGGAACGTCGCGCATGCCGAATAAGCCGTAAGTAGAAAAGGTATAGTTTCGACTGCCTGTCTACTGAAAGTCGAGAAAGTCGTAGGAGGAGTCGAGCTCGTGGTTCCTCGCTTCCGACTCCACGCGCTGACTGATGGTCTCGATGGTCGTCCACATCAATCCATGCGAGATGAAGCTGCGAACAGCACTGATGCCAAGGCCGCGATAGAGTCGTAAGAACCGGCTCAACGGAATGCGACGCAGGTTGAAGTCCATTTCCTTAGCGTCTCCACGCTGCAGCAAGCGTTTGAATACTTTCATAGCACTTTGTCTCTGGGCACCAGCGAGCGCATCTCGCTGAACTTGCGTCTTGATAAGGTCGATGGGGTATATAAAGAACCACGATAGGATGCCGCTCATCGAACCGATCAGGAACGATACAGCAGGGGCTGGTGTGCCCATAAACATGTTGTTCCGTTCCATGCGATCACCAATCAAGCGAATCGAGTCATAGAGGCCAAAGTAGCAAGCCGTTCCCGACATATCACGCAGCATATGCAGGCGCAATCCTAGGTAGAAACCGCGCATACCACCGTGTGTTCGAAAAATATCGCGGGCTGCCTGTGATCCTGAGCGTGGTTGAAACGCGAGTGGGCCTGTGCTGCCGCTCATTTGGTGGCGCTGGGTGGCGATCAGATACTCGAGCTGACGCTCGACCTTGACGAGCTCGAAGGGGGCCGAAAAGCAACTAATGACAGTACCACTAGCAATACCGCCAATCATACCATACAAAGCAGTCCGCGGAAGATGATCTTCCCGAGAGCCGAACTTCCGCTCCATCCATTTCCTCGTCGTGGAATACATGCTGAAAGACACAGTCCGCACAAAAGTAATCGTGATCAGCGGGATGGTCACACCACGAAAGAAGCCTTGGATACCCTCTTCCCGCATGACAGCCTGGGCACACTTTAGAGCATTGGGATAGTTTTTGACTTGCATCCGGCTTTTGACGCTATCGAACTGGTGTGAGCGCGGGTAACACGTACGGGAAACGACGCCATGGTCGAGACAAGCGAGGCGGGCCCCGCGGCTACTACAGTCTGGTGCTCTGAGCGTAAGCAAGCGAAACGTACCTCTAGCAAACTTGATAAATGCGCGGTACCGCTGAAGAAAGAGCGACTCGCGAGAACTGTCGTCCATCGCGTCCGGCGTCGCTCGCCTCAAGGCAGTACGAGCGATCCCTGTGGGGCCCATACGTGCCGGCCTACCGTGGCTCTCCGGTGATGACTAATGATCATCCCGGCATCGCACGGACCTGCCAATGACTTTAGATAGTCCCCCATCGGCCACTTAAATAGCTATCACGGCTAGCTGCTTTTGCCCTGACGATTTGTCTCCCATAGGAGTTGATTCTGTTGTTTCATACAAATCCGAGTAGTTTGAAGAAGCGTAAGGGAAATTTTGTGAATTTCGAGAGTGACTCTTGGGCCCTATGCCTGGGGCTGCACCCAAGCCCATATCAGGGCGGGGACGGGTATCTGGGGCCTGTCCGTGCAAGGAGTCGTCGGTCGCGCCTTTGACCAGTGGTGGCGCAACGATGCGCTCCATGAGTGTGTATAAGTCCGGCCAACTCTTTCCAAACTTGACACATAATTCATCGTCGCTGTGTGACCCATCCAGCATGGAAGGCAATTCAGGCGGAAAACCCCTGGCCACGGGACTTTGTGTGGAAGCACGCGTGGTGGGGCGAGAGGGGCGTTCTGGGAAGCTAGGGGCTTTGGCATCCTGCGCCACAGTGGCCAGGTCTACGGCAGTAGCCAGTTGGCGATGCGCCCCTTGCCGAGATGTGCTCTTGTTGGCGGCCGTTGGCCTTACATCCTTCGCTCGCGAAAAGGCACTGGCATTGCTGGGAGACTCTTGATCTTCGTGTGCAAAGTAAGAGCTGGTAGAAAATCCTTGAAAAAGATGGGAAAACACACTGGAGCGTGCAGGGGGGGATGGTATAGTACTGGCCCCATTCCCTTCCATGGTCGTTTGTTGAGCATGAGTTGCTTCCGACATCTGCGACGCATCCACAGCTTCGTCTGAGCTCATTAAGACTGGGTATCTGTGAACGCGACGGACAAATCCTTTAATGACACCAAATGTAATGAAACGCCGAATATCGATGGATTGGGCATAATGACCCACAAGGTCTACCCATTCGTGCAAGGTACGGCCACTGCGCAGCATAGAGTACATGCGAAATAATGTGGGCGCAGGGAGAGGATGAAGACCTGGCCGTGCCACGTAAGAAGCACATTCATTGCCCATTTGAACATCATCAAACATGCGCGCCACTTGGGGACGAAGCATATAGATGTTGGAAAATTGGAAAATGTCAATCACAATCGCAAACGAGTAGTAGAGAAGATGCTCAATGCATTGACACACCAAGGCAACGTCGGTATCTGCCAATTCCGATATCCGCCTCACATGGTTTGTACCATCAAGGAAGGGGAGCAACTTGACAAGAGTTAGGTCCCACCCATCATTGACGTAGCTCGACATGTCCAACAAGAGCACAGGTACGTCCCATGGATGGACAGGAGCCGGGTTCATAAAGGTTGGAAATACCTTGAGATTGATCGCGTCTCTGACAGTTCGTCCTAAACCGTGTAGCTGCTCTCTCTTTGGTCTTTCAGGGACGTTGGTCAACGCCTTGGGAGAGTCCACAGGCGGCGGCTGGCTCTTATCCGACAGGTTGGATTCCGCCAAGGCAGCTAACGTACTGGATCGTCGTAAAGAATTCTGGCGAGGGTCACCAAGCGAGCCATGTGCCTCACGCACACGTCCTAGTGGTCCCAAAGCTTGTGCAATGAGATGGTCCAGCTCTTCTGGCTCGACCAATGTCAGATTTCCCTGAGATCGAGCGCTGGCCATTACAGCGTCATGGCCGTCCACCATAGAGTCCACCGTCTCAGGGAGCGCCACAAAAGACTCGTAGTAAGCATTCAAGTCTTCATAAAGCTGCTCCACGATAGAGTACAGCCTGGGCAGATTATCCAGTTTGGACACAAATGATTCTTCTTTCTGCAAGATGAGAGCGCATATACATACCTCGAGGAGACACAGGGAGCGCGCACACTTTCGCACGATAGGCTCGTAGGCCTGTACATCAACGTATGCTTCGAACACAAAGCATAGATTAAAGATAAAGTGATTGCGTTCATACTTGTCCGTTTCATCCAACAGAATGGGGAAGCCCAACACCTTGTACGTCCGACGCTGCCCCACCTCATCAGGACGCGAACTAACGACGCATGTCACAAGTCTACCACAGAGCGGCGGCTTGGGAATCACAAAGTCTGATAGCGACGAAAAGTCAAGCAGGAGTCGCCGCTGACTCGCAGGCAAGGAGGTGCCTGGCGTGCGGTCCGGCTGATAAAAGGAATCCTCCGGCATCTGAAAAAGAACTTTCGGTCCATCCGTCGGATGAAAGATGGAAAAGAACGTCGCCTCCAGACAAGGCAAGAGCCCCTGTCGCGATGGCAGCGAATCGATCGCGCTGGTGGGCATAGGCGCGGCCGGTGATCCCCACGCGGTGGTTCGGAACCCGATGTTTGTGGACGAGCCACGTGCAAATATCGGGGCTGCCACCATGCTGCCATGGCTCGCGTGGGGCGCCCTATGGCTGGCATGCCTTGGCGCTGTGCGAGCGCTTACGCTCAGTGATCAGAGCATCAAAGATATATTGGAGGTGGATGCAAGTCCATGGCTGGATTTGATGAATGCGTCCTCGCTACTGTCTCGAATCTTGATTCCGCGTGTGTCCGGCACGCACAACAACACTTTCGTGCGTGAGGCGTTGATCGAACCATTCCTCGCCCAAGTGGACGTGACAGGACGGCGAAAGTGGCATATTGATACTGTTTCCTTTGAAGCGTCCACGCCACTTGGCAAGAAAAACATGACCAACATCGTATTGACGCGGGACCCGCATGCGCCGCGGAAGGTGGTTCTGGCGGCCCACTATGATTCCAAATACTTTCCGTCAAACAGTCCCGAGGCGGGATTTGTGGGGGCTACAGACAGTGCTTTTCCATGCGCGCTACTGGTGGATGTGGCCATGTCTTTGGATGCCAAACTCGATGCGTATACGCAAAATCGAACAGGGACACGCAAGCCATGGACCATACTCAGCAACGATGTGACCCTCGAAATTGTTTTCTTTGATGGTGAAGAGGCCTTTGTGCAATGGTCACACGAAGACTCGGTGTATGGCGCCAGGCAGCTGGCGTCGTTGTGGGCTGATACATGGACGTTGCCAGGGTCTTCGCTGCCCTATGAGCCTCGGCACCAGGTGGGCCCTGCTTCGGCCGTTCGTCGAATTCATTCCATCGATCATCTGGTTCTGTTTGACTTGCTAGGCGCTGCTAACCCCACGATACCTATTTTTTTCCGAATCACTCGACACTTGCATGATCTATTTGCGCAGATTGAGCGCCGCCTCGACGAACATCACTGGCTCTGGCCACCGGGGACGAAGCGGCCCCGCATCTTCCAGCCGAACATGCACGGCGGCTGGATTGAAGATGATCATATTCCCTTCCTTGAAAAGGGCGTGCCCATCCTGCACTTGATACCCACTCCCTTTCCGCCGGTATGGCACACGGCTCGCGACGATGTACATGCATTACACAACGAAACTATGCAAGCGTGGTCAAAATTGGCGCGTATCTTCACGGCAGAGTACCTTGGTCTGTCATGAGCGTTCGTAGGAGCGCATCGCGCTGCAGAGAGATGAAACCACTGGCCTCAGCCCCTGCTTCTTGGCGTACGACGGCATCCAAGTCGGCAAGAGAACGTCCGCCTAGCTGCGACGTGAGCCATTGCGCTAACAGCAGGCGTGCCCACAGACGCGGCTCCAGCTGCATGTCTGTACTTCTTTCTGCGCGTGGGAAATCAACAGCGTCAAGCATGATCTTGGCACAGCATGCCTCGAGGCACCGCGCCTCGCCAGTGGTCGTCCATGCATCCAGCACACGCTTGGTGGTGTCTGGCAGCGTGTGCAACTGATGTGCCGTATCAGCCATGGTTTGCAAACGTGTGAGACCCCCCCATGGAAGTGTGGTGCCCAAACTGGATACGCGAAGACCGTGGTGATCGTTTACGAGCACACCGAGGTGAACAGCGCGCTGGACTAGGGCGTCGGACAAGTGCGACAGCGCATCACTAGGGTCGGTGCGGTCATTGTCCCCATCCATATCATAGTACACGGGGTTCGCACGCACTCGCACCGCTAGATACGATGTGCGAAGCCACGCCACCATATCCCGCACGGTGGCAATGCGACCCGCACGGATCTCACTGACCAAACCTTCCACGAGCGCAGGTACATCGCGCAGCGGGGATTCGACCGCCAGGGGCGTTCGGATAAGTCGCTCCAACGTGGGCGCATGCATTTGCTGGCAGAGAATGAGCATATCGCCATGGGTATCATTCGGACGCACAGCGTAACGCTGCAGGGCAAGCAAGTGCTCTGTCGACATGTTTTTCACGGAGCGCGAGCCTGGCTCGGTGTATTGCGTGCCCAAAACAATCACCAAAGGCGCTCGGAAGGGCACATCCACATCGTGGGGGCACAAAATCGCTCGCAAAAGACCCGCCTCCTGCATCTGCTCCAGTGCTGCACGGTCGCCGGGCGCTAGGCCAGGGTGCCAAATACCTATACCCTGACGGACAAGATTCGCCAAATCGGCATGTTTCCAGCGATGCGAAGTGCTGTCCGTGTCCAGAGGCACGGCCATACCCGCCGTAGCCATGCGCGCCACGAGCTCTTGCGCTGCTGTAAAGCATTGGGAACGTGTCGGGGCAAATAACAGCGCCGGACCGCCATGTGCGAGCATCTTGTCTAGTGCGGGCTTTGCATAGGCCTTGACAAGCGTGTCCGAGTACGGCACATCCACGGTAGCCAACGAGGTAGCCACGGGGTAGGGCGATTCGCGAGGATCCCACACAAATGTCGTGTGCGATGGTACTTGCAGCCACTGTGCAAAACTATGCGCCGTGTGCAGACTCACAGCCGTGGCAACGATGCGTGCCGAAGCGGCGGTACGCCGAACATGCATCACAGCCAGCTCGTACGTGATGTCCATTTGGTGCACATGGGACAGCACGATCAAAGACGGCGCCATAGAGGTCCATCCAAACTGCGTGCCCCATTGTAGTGCATCGCGAGCGGTGATCACGTACCACGCCGGTTCTGCGGTGCGTGTGATTTGGGACCGCACCTCGATACCCAGCCAGGGGGCCAGCCGATGAGCCCAGCGAAGCGTGGATGCAACACGAGCTTCTTTCGGCTCGATCCATACCACAGCGCCTTGGGTTAAAGCGCGGCCTACAGCGAACAGCGTCGCAGTTGCCTTGCCGGTCGCATACGGTGCACAAAGGAGGACAGAGGAGCGCGTATGAGCGAGGGTATGCACGACCTGCGTTTGCATCGCGTTCAGAGTGGACAGGCCACAGGCCTCCTGCAGAGCCATGGTGATGGCACTCTCCGACATCGTCTTCAGTGTGAGCAAGGGCACATCGAGAACAGGCGTGGTCGTCGAGGGTTGTGGGCATGCCACGGTATCCAGCGCCACATCGACGCGTCCTTCCGCTGCGAGCCAGTGCAAAGAAGACCACACCACGCTATACGCTTCTTCGGCAGCAGGGCGCGATAGCGGCGACGATAATGGTACATGCACATCCCATTCATACGAGTCACGATGTGCGGCTGCCGGGCGAATGGTAACGCGATCCGAAAACACCACACGTTGCGCTGCATCTTCGACCCAGAGAATCAAAGGGAGCGACGAGCCGTGCAAACGTTCGTCCCACACAAACTCCGGCTGCAGTCGCACGTGGAAGCAGACATACGACCCAGGCAGTGGGCGCACATCCACACGCAATGCCATCGCTGGGAAGCGCTCGGCGGCCTCCTGCACAATCTTGGCAATGCGCTCATTGGCATGAAGCAAGTCCGCCAACGGACTCAGCGGAAGCGCACGAATTTGACTCACTTCCAGCTCGTCGGCATACGTGACGACTTTGTGCAAGACATCGGCGGATAGATGGTTGCATTGCTTCATAGGGTGCTCAAACGGCCAGACGCGGCGGTCCACAGCCTTGGCCAGTTGCAGAAACGAAGCTGCAGACACAGCATAACCATGGTCGAGCGACAAGTCAAAGAGGGCCAGGAGGATGCGGCCAGCATTTTGAGCCACATAGCGTGCATCGCTAACAAGCGCGAAGTCCTCGATAGAGAGGCACGATATGTGTGCCTGGAGCAAAATATTCACTTTACCCGGCGCTGTCGCTACACCACCGCCCACTTGGCAGGGAACCAGTTCAAGCAAGCGGGTCAGCTCGGCCTCCTCACTTTCACGAAGGGCCACCTGCGAGAAATCGGACGCACGCGACATGAGATCCAGTGCGTCCGCCTCACGCAACCCATTGCGTAGCCGCTCATGGAAGATCTCGATGGTCTTGTAGCTCAAGTAGTAGCGCGAGGCAATGCGGCCCACATTCGTAGGACGCAAAGAGCCCGTTTGGACATCCATGATGACCATGCCATGTTGAACAAGCACATTGGCCGCATGGGTAATCCATTGCTTGCGCCGCTGCATCAGTGCCAGGTCGTTCTGCAAGTCATGCGCGTCAAGCCCATAGATTAGGGGGGCCTTTTTCAAGCGTGTGAAGAGGTAGGTAAAGCCAAGCCACGACACGCCATCGTCTAAGCTCGACACGGAACCGAGCGCCACTTCCGCATTGAGTGCATCGACGATACCTTTCAGGAACGTAGATTCAATGGGGTGCGACGACGTGATCGACTCAATATAGTGAGACAGCTTCTCACTACTGGTGCAGATAAAACTCACACCCACATCCTCAAACTGCGGACGACCAGCACGTCCAAAGATTTGAAGCACATCCAAAATACCAAGGTCGACCATTTTACCTTGCTCGGGATCGTACACATCTGTGCCCTTAATGAGAACGGCATAGGCGGGCAAGTTTACACCCCATGCCAAAGTCGCCGTACAGCACAATACACGTGTGGCACCAGCGGCAAAGAGCTGCTCGCTCAAATCGCGGTCACTACGCAGCATACCTGCATGGTGAATACCAATACCATGCTGGTATAATTCACGTAGTTCCTTGTTGCGCGATTGGCCCACTTGCTTCTCGAAGCGCGATGGGTCACGGCCCTCGGTAAGCAGGCTCGATAGGTCATCATCGCGACCCAGCTCAAGAAGCGCCTGCGCCGTCTTGACGGTATCCTTGCGGGTATGTACAAAGACCATGACTGGATGTCCATCGCGCACAAGTTCCCACACTTTTTCGTAGGCAATGCGATCCAGATGCGTACGGGCTAGCGCAGAGCCGTGCTTGCCGCGCACACCCACAAAGTGCTGCTCCAGCGGTACAGGTCGGAAAGAGGGGCCAAAATAAAACATACCACGGTAGCGGTTGACACCCAAAAAGTCGGCCACATCGACGTAATTGGGTAGTGTAGCCGACAAACCGACGATACGGATCATGGACTGCGTCGACTCGACCAGTCGCTGCGTACGCGCCACAATGGTCTCAATCACGGCACCACGCTCTTCGTGCAGAAGATGCACCTCATCCATAATCAAGAGACGCACCGACAGAGCCAATTCGCCATCCCCTGTGGGCTTTCGCGTGACAACGTCCCATTTTTCTGGGGTGGTGACAATCATTTGCGTCTCCGCCATTTCTTTTCGAGTGAGCTGCATATCACCTGTCAACTCGCGCACCTGAAGGCCCAGAAAACGCAGGCGCTTGGAAAATTTGGCCACCACTTCGGACACGAGCGCTTTCATGGGTGCAACATACACGATCTTAAATGCGCGGCGGTCCACATGGATATGCTCACCCTCAATCCGCGAATGCCGCCGGATGCACTGGAGAATCGAAAGCATGGCGACATCGGTCTTACCAGCGCCTGTGGGCGCACATACCAATAAATTTTCGTTGGTCTTGTAGGCCATAGGGTACACAGCACTTTGCAGGCGATTCAACGTTTGGTATTGATGAAATGCGCCCCGGCAAAGTACGTCCATCTCGTCCAGGGTAATCAGCCGCTCGTTCGTGCGGAAGGGCAGAGGCTGGCTGCGGGGAATGGTAACCTCCTCGTAGTACGACTCGTGCACACGCGTTGTTCCCACAGGCAGCGCATAGCGTGTGCCAAACGCAGTAAGCACACTGCCGTGCTCGCCGCTGCTGTACACATTCGGGTATGTTTCGGATTCATTCGAGGCAGGAAGAAGCGCCAAGGGCTCTTTTGCGCTGCCCACGCCCTGGGCACGCTGCGCGAGGTGGCGTCGCAACTGGGCGGCAGTACCCGAAGGCTTGGATAGTAGGGCCATGACAAGTTCGAGGTGCTCAAAGCCAAGCAACTCGGCTAGCGCAGACGCGGCTATATCCGCGTCAAAGGACCCCGCTGGCTGCAGCACATCGATGACGGCATGAGCAATGCGATCCTTTTCGCTTGCCTCCAAAGCTCCTGCATCCAAGTGACGCATAAGCGCTGCAGCAGCACCCGACTCGGCAGGTTGACTCGGCTCCGCGGATGTAGCGTGACGCGCGAGCTGTGCCCAGATATGCGACGTTACGCGTTGCGGCGGCGCAGACGGTGGCGGCGCAGTCGCAGCAAGTGATGCTAGGACGGGATCTAGCGGCTCGAGCGACGGGCATGGTCCTTCGACGAGCGCACTCGCATAGCGTCGAAGATCGCCGCTCATCCGCCAGGACGTGTCGAGCGAGCTTATGTGCGAACCACGGCCGGCGCCGCAGCGGAGCTTGGGCGACCAAATATTTGCGATCGGCCCCTTGTCTTCTTTCTACGAGGTACGCATGGTGGCCAAGGCAGCGAAGGATGAACGACCCTAAATCATCAATCTGTCAATCCAATGAAGGCTTCGGCCTCATGTATAGACACCGGGCTTCCTGAGCTTTGCTATTGTGAGAGCAGGCTAACAGCAGTATGTACACAAAGCGTCCCGAACGGCCATGATGAGCGTAAAACAATCTATGCGACGACACCGAAAGGTGGTGGGCGACCAATATGCGTTATTGTCCTGAGCCTTATGGACGCCTTCTATGCGAGCAGACTAACAACAGATGTCCGCGGACAGTACGCACGCGGTCGAGAAGGATGACGCCGTGTTCCACTTGCCGGGCCACCCGCTTCCGGCGCTGGTCACGCTCGACAGCACAGATGGCAGCGGCGTCGACTTGTTTATGCTGTCACTCCGTCGCCCTGTGCTGCTGAACCTCTTTTCGATGCCGGTGCGCGATGGGCGCGTGGATCTTCCGTCCGTTGCGCAGCATGAATGTGCACAGCAACTGCGATCTGTCAATGCCGAGCTTGATGCGCTCAAACAGCAGATGCCTGAACTAGCCGTGCTGGGCCTCAGTCTTCATGCGCCCGAGTGTCTACGGCGTGTGCGGGAGGATTTGCAGCTGCGATTTGAGCTGCTGAGCGACCAGCAACGTGCGTGGACAGACAAGTTGGAGCTGCCTCTGCAGTCGCAGGACGATGGGTCGCAGGCGCTCCGTCGGTGCACGATGCTTCTCGTTGAGGGCCAAGTATCGCGACTCGACTTTCCACTGCGCCAGCCCAGTGAGGTGGGCCGCCGCGCTATAGAATTATTGCGTCGTGAAACGGGCACTATGTAATATACGCTACTGCTTCTTCTCGTGCAAGCGACGAATGCGCTCGAACTCAGCCGCCTTTTGCTTCTGGATCTCCTGGCGGCCCTTCGTGCCGGCCCAGTCAGGGCCCAGCACCTTGCGGCGCGAGGCGAGCAGGCGGGTGTACAGCATGTACAGACCCGGCACATACACGGGCAGGAGAGCAAGGAACAACAGGTCTCGCAGCGACCACGCCTGCGGGTTCTCCCAAGGCCAGCCGCGCTGCACGGGTAGCGTGGCGTAGATGAGCGACGTCTCTCCCAGCACACCGAGGGGGTAGAGCACAATGAACGCCGAGTAGCGCGCCCACAAAGAGATGAACGAGGGCGAGCGAAGCAGTTGGTTCACATAGAACGGGTAGCGCGCAATCTCACTCAGCGACCAGGCGCACACCATAAGCGCATAGAACGGCGAGTGCGCCGCAGCCTCGTACTTTTCCGTGATGCACCACACGACAATCAGGCGCGAAGCGACCTGCACGGCCGTGATCAGAGGGTTGGAGCGAACCCAACCAACCGCGGCATGCACCACCTCCAGCACGGCCAGCGACTGCGCCACAACCACAAGCGAACCGATGTAGTTGTGCATACTCGAAGCGCGACGCAAGATCGTCGCCAAAAGCGGAGGGTACGCACCATAGTCGATCATCGCACCGGCCACCTTGGCGGGCAGCACGCGCTGAACAGCCTCGACCACCGACGAGTACACCATCTTGCGAGCCGAGTCACCGTGCAGCATGTACAGGACAATGCCCGCGAATACACGCAGCCATAGAACAAAGGAGAAGAGGTTGTAGAACACAAGGTACGCGGTCACAACCGGACGAGTACGCGTCGAAGGAGCTGACGCAGCAGACATGGTGGGGGTTAGTGGGGACGGAGCTTGGGCCGCATTCCAACTCACGTGCCGCTCGTTACCCCAGCAAGTGGCACCCAGACACCGGGCACGGATGCCGTACAATGACATCACTATGCATAGGTCAGAATTAGAACAGTGCTTCTCCTTTAGGATATCGGACGTCCCGTCAACAAGCTGTGTCACAAAGGCAGGTACTCCATGACATTGCTACTAGACCGAGGCAGAAAGTAAGGAATATCCAAAATGGTTTCGCCTCCGTGTTCTTAGCATTCAGTCCCCATAAAATGATCATTTCCCCAATAGACAAAACTCTACGCGTCTCATGTCATGGGATCTTACCTTTTCCATGCCAAGAGCAGCATGCACGACGTCCAGTAGGGCAAGGGACTGTGCAAGGAGCATAAATGGGCCGATCTACTCAAACAGACTTGAAGCATGTGATGAGGTTGGGGCACTGGGGAAGGAAAGGAGAGATGGTCAACAAGCACCGCTGTCACAGGAGCGGGCAGCATACGCAGGACGGCCACAACCATTGATGTTTACATCCTCTTTCGACCCGAATCGTGATATTAGTCAATATCGACAGTTACTCGTAACCATAGCAGGAGACTGAATAGTTTGTAAAGGAAAAGGTACACGGTCACAACGGGACGGCCGCACGTCCTTGACTTCGGCGCCGTGCCATGCGTAGAGGCCCGAGCCCAAAGCACACTCTCACGTGCCCCGACGCTTCTACGCCTACCCCTTCGGATGCGTGGGACCGGGGCTGGCCTATTCGCTGCTGCCTTCCTCGCGGTTGTATTCGCAGCGCATGTGATTATCGTGCCTAGCACCAAGGTCGAGGAAAGCTTTACGCTTCAGGCCGTGCATGACCTTTGGACGTATGGCATCCGCCCTTCTGGTCTTGCCCATGTACGTTTTGTTCGCTGATGCAGTACGATCATGTCACCTTTCCTGGCGCAGTACCGCGCTCGTTTGTCGGTCCTCTACTCCTAGCCATGGGAATGTGGCCGGCGGCCATGGTATCGTACGTGGTCGGCGACTCGGCACTCGCCCAGCTTGGCCTGCGCATGGGCCTAGCAACTTGCACGGCCGCAGCTCTAGCGCTGTGGGCGTACGCCGTATTCCCCACGCAGCGCACGGCGCGGTGGCTGCTCCTTCTTCTGAGTGCATGCCAGTTTCACTTGCCATTCTGGGCAGGACGTACGACGCCCAACAATGTGGCGCTACCTCTAGTGCTTGTGGCGCTTGCGTTCATCGTGCGGAATCAGCGCATGTACATGGGCCTCGCACTGCTCGCTTCGACAGCCGTGGTGCTGCGCCTGGAACTTTTGGGGATTGCCATCCCTTGCTACCTGGCGGCTTGGTTGGTCTTTCGTCGCCCGCTCCTACGCCTCATTTTCGTTGGTCTTGCATCGTGTGTGGCCGGCCTCGTCCTCAGTCTTGTGGTGGATTCCTACTTTTGGCAGCGCCCATTCTTGTGGCCGGAAGGTGATGCGATCTTTTTCAACGTCGTCGAAGGCCATAGCGCTGAATGGGGTGTGTCGCCATGGCACATGTACATGACGCAAGCCCTGCCCCGCCTTCTCGTGGCAGCGATCCCTATGACAGCGCTTGGCGTGATCGCTTGTCCTCGCGACCGCACGATGGCCCTCCTTGTATGGATTGCTGGCGTGCATGTGGCCCTACTGAGCGTCCTACCGCACAAAGAATGGCGCTTTATCCTTTACACAGTGCCGCTGTGGAACGCGCTTGCGGCGCGTGGTATGCACCGCTGCCTCGCGTACCCTGGCGGCATACTCGTCGTCGCGGGCGTGCTGGCAACTAGTGCAGCTCAATGTGTGCTGAGCGTGGCTGCCAGTGCGCTCAATTACCCGGGCGGCGCTGCGCTGGCCCTGCTGCATGAGCATGTGCGTACCGCGGCCCATGTGCACATTGACACGCTGTCGGCCATGACGGGCGTATCGCTCTTCCAAAGCACGCACTTGGCACGTACCAGCTCGTCCTGGGTTCCAACGCTAGAGCCTACGTGGATCTACAACAAGACAGAGAGTCCCCACTTGGATCTCTGCCTGTTCACGCACATGCTCACGGAACGCGCGTGTCCCGCTGCTTTTCGCGAGATGACAGCTCCTATTCAGGCGCTAGCGGGCTTTCAGTTTGTGCGTCCCGCTGCCTACTGGACAAAAGTGCGCGCCGCGGGCCTGCGACTCGCGGCGTGGCGCGCGTGGCTGCCTGTGCGATTCGCCACATCCGATGCGATTCATGTATGTGAACGTGTAGATGTATGCTAGTTACTCGTCAAAGAGCAAACGCAAATTCTCCAGGGTATCCGAGGCAGGGCCACGCGGCTGCGATGCAAGGGCATGCTTCACAAGTTTGCGCTTGTGCGCCTGGATGGCTAGGATCCGGTCTTCAATCGTGTCGTCCACCAGCAGACGATGCACGGTGACGGTGCGTGTTTGTCCAAGGCGGTGAATCCGATCGACCGCTTGTTCCTCGCTGATGTGAGTGGCAAATACATACATGCTGCTATTCCACCAGCAGTCCATGAGCCATACATGATTCGCCGCGGTTACTGTGTCAGTGATGCATACATACAATTCAGTCCCACGCCGCCAGCACGCAGCGAAATGAGCAGGAACAGGGGCCCTGGCTCGTTGGCAAAGCGTGCCAGAACGCCTTCTCGCTCTTTTTGCGGGGTCCGACCATCGAGGCGCACGCAGGTGTAGCCTTGCTGTTCCAAATGCGACTGGATCAAATCCAAAAACCCGGTAAATTGGGAAAAGATGACGCCTTTGCTCGTGGTATCGGCTGCGGTGATATCGGCCAACTGGGCCATGAGCGCATTCAGTTTGGTGCTTCCGCGCACCGCCACGGGCGGCGGTGGGGGCGCCTCGGATCGCCGCACACTCTCCACGAGGTCTTCTGCCTGTACAGGGCCGCGGCGGCATACCGGGCAGTGAGGCTCTTCGCCGCGGTCTTCACACGCCTGTAGGTACTGCACGAGGCATTCTCGGCACCCATGATGCATGCAGCGCGGTAGGAAGCACTTGGACGCCTTCAACTCCATACAGAAAGGGCACTCCTCTTCGTCGGCCGGCGCAGAAGCCAGGAGGGTGTCCAGCACCTCCCGCGCGTACGCATCCGGCTTGTCCGATTCGAAACGGCGCACAAGTGCCTGGAGCTGCGCCTCAAAGCTTGGCTCTTCCGGTGCGCGCTCTGTGCGGGACGGCAGCACAAGGTACGGATGGCACACGGCCTGGCGTAAACGCATAAGGACCGCAAATATAAGACTGACATGCTGGCCCACGAGACCCTGCGCTGCTAGGTCGCGATAGCGTGCACGAGCTCGGTCATAGACACTGTTGTATATCTCGCGCTCTGCTTCCGTGAAAGTCAAACGCTGGGTATCGAGGATTTTGGGCGGCAATTCCACGATGGCGTTGCCATCGCGATCCTTGGTATGTTTTTCGCGGCGAAGGAGCAGGCTCGATAAGATCGCTTGGACAATATCCAACGCCTTGGCGTTCTGACTCGCAAACGGCTTGGCCAAGAAGCTGTGGAAGAAACGCGCATCGCCCCATGGCTCTACGCGCAAGAACCGCAGCAAACTGTACAAATCCGTGAGCCGATTCTGGATCGGTGTGCCTGTGAGCGCCCAGCGCCGATCCGCTTCTAGGCGGCATGCTGCGCGCGCAGCAAGTGTGCTGCGGTTCTTGATCGTGTGTGCCTCATCGAGCACGACACGGTGCCATATCTCGTCAAACAGAGGCGAGATGCCACGCTTCTCCAGCTGCTTGAAATCACTGGTGAGGGTGCCGTAGGATGTAATGACCACGTCAACATGGCCCGTGCTCACTTGGGCCCTCAGTTGCTCGCGCTGCTCGCCATAATACAATGCGACTTTCAGTGTGCCTGGGTGCGATGCACGCTCAAGCTCAGCACGCCACTGGCTCAATAGGCTCATAGGCGCCACGACCAGCGTAGCGGGCGTCTGACGTGAGCGGCGCGGCGCGGCGCCAAACGATAGACGTGCCTGCTGCAAACCTGCACGACGCGGCGGGCGCTCCGCTTCCACGACACGATTAGCATGGATGAGACTGGCCAGCATGATCGTTTTACCCAGCCCCATTTCGTCGGCAAGGATCCCGCCCCTAGCACCGCGGCTGGCTGGCTGAAAATCGAGGCTTAGATCGCCAATGTACGGGTTCATATAGAACCTACCAAGCCCCACATCCGCATCGTCCGCCAGAGGCCAGCGGTACGCTTCCCAGAGAGGATGCAGCGCAGATGCACGCACGGCTGTGTGGGCAGCCTCCATGTTTTGCATCCATCCCAGTGCCTGTTTCTGATACGGTCGCAGGTCTAAAGCAAAGGTCGATGGTGCTTCGGCCATGGGAAGAAGGGCATCGTCCTGCTGTGCGCGTGCATAAATGTTGTGTAGGCACTCATCCGTCACTTCTGTGCCGTCGTCTTCGTCATCGCGCTGCGTACGAGTCACTGTGCCTTGGGACGTCGATGAGGCAGAAGACTGCTCAGGTTCCATGCTGCAGGCGCGAAATAGGCGCTGTAGCGCGACTTTCCGGTGCCGCAAAGAGCGCTCTTGTTCGCTTTCTGTGTCCCCGACGCGGGGCGTCGTATCCTTCTCCAGGAGCACCTGGCATTGCTGCGCCACGCGCGCAGAAAACGCGTGGCGCGTGAGGTAGGCGCGAATTTCCAGCAGGATATCGCTGCCGACTTCCAGCGAGTCAGCACAGTCAATGACACGTCCGTCTAGCTCACATAAACGCTCATCAAGAAGACAAGCCATCCAGCCTGCCACGTCCACAGGAATACGACCGACCTCAAAGCCTGGATTAGTTTGCATGACGTACCGCGCACGTTACTGAAGCGCACCACATAGTCTGGACGCGCCTTTGTGCGTGCATTCTTGGCCTGTGCGGCACTTTTCGTCTTGGATTTGCGCTGGATACGCACACGCTCGCCCTGTTGCAGGTAGCCAGAGCCTTTGGTCATCGAGTAGCCACAGATCACAAAGGTGCCAAGATACCGCCGATGCCAAACGGTCTCTGCATCAAATTCTTCACTTGCGCCGCGTTTTGCCGGCACATGTGCGCGAGGCTCGCTGCCCGCGTCATCAAAGAACAGCGGCGCCTCGGCCTCGTTCGCGATCGCGAACGACATGAGCGAACCAGCACGCGATGCCTCCACATCTACGAAACTACACCACATCGGTCTCGTCCATGCCACCGTCGCCCAAGCCGTAGTCTGCACTACTGGCCTCGCTCGCCCAGTCATCGTCCGGGACGTCCTCATTGATGGGCACTTGCTCATCTTCATCGGCGTCCAGGCCTGAGCGCCCTATGCGTGCAATACCTGAGGAGGCCGGAGGTGGGTCAGCATAGCGAACGAGGCCCAGCACCATTTCGTCGTTACGCGCGCGTCGTTCCTGCAAAGCGCGCTGTGCATGCTTTTTGGGCGAATTTAGTGTCATGGATTCCATGTGAGAAAGTCGATCAGCGCCGACGAGGTGCTCGGTAGGGACCTCGACGCGATGCACCTCGGTATGTGGCAACGCCAACGCATCCTCTAGATCGTCAGCATCAGCTCGAGAGGGTGCGCCATAGCGACTGTAAGGCAGCACGTGAATATGTACTTCGCCATCCACATCCACCACAGTGGGATGGGCTGCATGCGGGACGGGAGGAGGCGCCATACGGTCTGGGAGCGTGGGCGCCGCTGAGGCCTTATCATCCGCGCCGAGATCCATGGACGTATCAGCTTGGGACGATGGCACGAGCTCCATGCCAGCTTCAGTGGGCGCTTCAGCACGCGTAGGCTCGGGTATCTTTGACGTGGTTGTGCTGTGAAAGAGTGGGAAAAAGCCACCAACAGTCTGTGACTTGCGCGGAGAGGGTCCCAGCGACTCCTCGTCGGTTGCGTCTAGATCGTGATGGGGGCCGCTAAAGATGCGGGACATGGGCCGACGGCTCGATGCATGAGGGCTCTGTGCAAGGAGGCGAGCGTGCTGAGTTTGCGAAGCAGTGCGCTTGAGGCGTCCATGCGGTGGCGTCGTCACGTCCTCGCCTCGCAAGCGCTTGCGCGCCTTGGTCCGAGGCGTATACAGCGGCAGCGGCGACGTTGGCATGGCCTTTTTCGGGGTACGTTGGACATGCGTCGACTGCAGAGCAGCGGGCTCCACGTCCATATCGCTCACATCGGACTCGGAATCGGACTCGGGCGCAGTTGCAGCCGCAGCTGTAGGCACTTCCTGGCACGCCAGGGGAAATTGAGGCTTCTGTGCATAATGCTTTGTGGGCTTTTGGGGCGAGCGAAATGGGTTCCCCGGACTGGGGGCTGGTGCCGCAGGAGCAGCCTTGTGTTTCTTGGGGGTGGTGGGTGACTCAGAGCGAGACGAACCGGCCGCCTCGCGACGCGACGTGTGGGATCGCGACGACCCGCTGCTGCTGGTCAGCGCTCGCCACGTGTCGTACGTGGACGCCATGTCTGGATCACGCTTCATATCGGATTTTGTCGGCTCGCGATCATGCTGCGGTGAGTAGAGATGACGTACCTCCTTACGGAAGGCGCGGCGCCAATCTTTGAGTTGGCGTCGCAATATGGCCTCCATCACGCGTCGATGATCGTCAGGGATCGTCGCTGTCCGACACGCTGCTCAACACGGGTGGAGGCCACGTGCATGCTATCGAAGGGTATGGGAGAGATGAAGGAGCGACCGCTGCGCGGTGTGTGCGCGTGCAGGCGCCGCTTGCGCAAAGGTGGCATGTGGATGCTGCTGGAGAATGCGCTCTAGCTGCGCCACGGCTCTTTCATAGCCCACACGTTCCACCTGCCGATGGAAAGCGTGCGTGTTTTTGCCTTGCTCGAGCAGGCGCTCTGTCACGATGCGCTGGTCCTCTGGTTGCACAGGAGGACGCACGTACCCTGGCGGTGTGGGGCCGAATACTTTCATGCAGCGTATATGCGAGTCCTTGCCATTGAGATGATTTCCAAGGATATTGACCTGGAGCACAAATAGCTCAATGGGGCGCAGAGGAGCAGAAGCGCTGGACGCCCGCGCGGCTTGCATTTCTTCTGGCTCCATGTCGCTTGTGCCAGAGAGCATAAAGTGGTACCATCCCTGAGGCTCCACGAACTCGCGATACCGCACATCCACGAGATCATAGGGATGCGTGCCAGCACGCACCAAGATCTTGGTCGGCGTATACGAGTCGTCACGATGGCAATCCAAGTAGATGGAAATGTGCTGTGTAAGTAACATAGCGTACCGTCACGGATGTGCGCCTTGGAAAGTGGATATAGACCGAGTGCGGCTGCGACCCGTCGCTCCTGCGGTCAGTCGGCTGTACGCACTGCCAAAGGGTATCCAAATCATCTGATTGCAGCTGCTGCACACCATTCTGAGCTTTGGCGGAGCTAAGCATCCAAGAAGTACCTTCCATACCGCCCACATCACTCTTAGTACTCATGTCTGGATGAGTTATAGCTACGCACCATACACATCGGCCATGTCGCGCAGGCGCGGCATGTTCTTGTGGAGGTGTGGACAAGGGAGCGAGTAGAGCGGCGCGGCCCAACGCGCTCTACGCCTTCCCTGTTGGCACAGACCCGGCGAGATGGCGTGTGAGCATCCCATCCAGGTCGCAGGGTTATGCGCCCTGTGTGGTAAAGAGATTGAAGAGTATGTTCAGGACACTAATCACCAGGGGCTCGTTCGATCAGCCTACGTTCGCCACGCTACACTCGTCCGCCAGTGTGAAAGTGTCGCGCGATGAGGCGATTCGTATGGACACCGAGGATATCAAGCACTTGATTGAGCAGCAGAAATTAGCGCTGATTGTTGATTTGGACCAGACGATCATTCATGTTACCGTGGATCCCACCGTGAAGGAGTGGGCGCACGATCGACAAAACCCCAATTGGGATGCGCTGAAGGATGTGGTGGCCTTCCAACTGGGCGCCGACGGAACCACCGTATCTCATCAGCCTGAGCGGCTAGACCCTGACAAGGTGACTGCATTTGCCACAGGCGGTGACGAAAATGGTTGCTGGTACTATGTCAAGTTGAGGCCCGGCCTGGACAGCTTTTTAACAACGCTCGCCAGCAAGTACGAGCTGCATGTATATACGATGGGCACCCGTTCCTATGCGGACTGCATATGCCGCATTGTTGATCCAGATGGCCATAAGTTTGGTGCGCGTATTCTCTCTCGTGATGAGAACGGCAGCGATATGCAAAAAAGCCTGGCGCGTCTATTCCCTATCAGCACGGACATGGTCGTGATCATCGATGATCGCGCCGATGTGTGGTCCTGGAGTCCCAACTTGATCAAGGTGGAGCCGTGTGCGTAATCGTTTCCTGACCGCAGTTGAATTTTTCGTGGGGATTGGCGATATCAACGCCGCTCATCTGGGGCCGGACAAACCGATGGTACCTGGCGCGCCCGCGGACGCAAGGAACAAGCCTGGTGATACGCAAGCGCCCCAAAACAAAGAGCTTCAGCAGCAGATTGAAGCTCGGCCCCTGAAGCGCAAGCTGGAAGAGGCGTTGGAGCACAAGAAAGACCATACTACCGCCGGCCCGTCCGCCGAGGCGCAGCCAGACACGGAGCCTGAGACGCAACCTGAGGCCGAGATTTCGGAAGAACTTTTGCTGCGCAATGACGATACCGAACTGGAACTCATCGAGGCGGTACGTGGTTCTTGCTCATTCAGATTCTCTTGGAGGTCCATCAACAGTGGTACGATGCGTACCATGATATGAAGGGCAAGGGGAAGGCTCGACCCGACGTCAAGGTGCGTAAAATAGGCTCATGGCAGGATATTCTTCAACGCATGAAACGCGAGGTTCTCAAGGGATGTGAAATTGTTTTTTCAGGGCTCATTCCCGTGAATCAGGAACCAGAAACGTACGTGCTACCTTCTCACAGCAGCGCGACGATTTGGACCATGGCCGAAGACTTTGGGGCCAAGTGTCACAGAGATTTGGTGAAGAGTGTCACGCATATGGTGGCAGCCAATGTGTGTATTTGCGACTGACCTAAGCCCCATACCGTAAAGGCGGAGCAGGCGTACCGCCGCGGAACCATCCACGTTGTGTGGCCCTCGTGGCTCAATGATTCGATCTGCAGCTGGGTTCGACAAGGCGAAGCAGCCTATCTTATTCCTCGTAATACAGAGTTGTCTCTCCTACCAGCCGAAACCCAAGACTTGACGCAGAGTTCCATGTCCGAGGCGCTGCCCGATGACCAGCAGATGATGGACAACCTCGCGCAGATGGATTGGGGCGAGGCGGAAGATGAAGTAGACGCCTTTTTGGAGGAGGATGATACCGAGACAGAGAACGACTCGCTCCTAAGTGCCAGTCTCGCAGAGTATGTTTGTGTGCCTTACCACAGTTCCACGCCGAACATCGAGACAGAATCGCCGCAGCGGCGACACGCCACAGCGCGCGTCAACGAGCCGTCAAAATTGCGTAACAGTATACTGGCGGAAAGCGATGACGGGGAGAGTGGTATGGGCGATGCGAAACGGCGAAAAACGGACAGTGGTGCACGAGCTACGTCGCCGGCGGAGGACGATGCCGCGTCACCTCCTTCAGCGGCCAGCGACGACCAGCACTTTCTCGATGATTGGGCCCTCGAAATGGAGCGCGAGCTCAACGATGATGACGCATAATGAGCATGGTATTCTCTACATAGAGCGCGAAACTTTCCGCTTGCTCTTGGACGAGCGCGAAGGTGGGCGTGCCCCACCCTCGGAGCGAGGGCCAGCCATGAGCTGGTCAAACACCGCGGTCAAGTGACTGATATCGGCGTCGCGCGCCTTGGCCACATGGTCGAGCGCGTCTAAACGAGGTGTCACAGGTTCGTCCATGGCCATCGGCGCCGCGGCTTCTTCAGGCACAGGCAAGGAGGGAGCAGGCGCCACATGGGCAGGCAACAAGGCATCCACAAAGCTGTCAAGCAGGGATGTCACAGGCGGCAGCAAATGCGCAGGCGTGGTGAACAGCTCCATGGTGCTCGGTACAGACACATCGGACAAGAGGGTCTGCATCCGCTCTGCGTCCTCGTCTAGCACTTCTTGTACACGAGCGTGCTCCGTGTCAGCCAGACCAAAGAGCTCGTCAAACAGTGTAGCACGCGCGTTCTCCATAGCTGTCGAATGCAGCGAGGCGGATGGCGTAATGGGTTGAGTAGCGCCGCTACCAAGACCCACCAACGTACCACCCTTCCGCAGCGCCATAAGGCACAAGTGCTCTGGATCGCTGTCCTCGGAAGCATTGATCAAGCTTGGACCTAGTTCCACCGATACGGTGTAGACGCGGTCGACCGACTGCGTGCGCGGCACAATGTAATCCATCACTGTGGACCCGGATGCGACTCGCGCAGCCAGGACACCTTCCGCATACGCCACATGTGCCTGCACGGGCGTATCGCTCGACCACACCACAGACTGGAAGACGAGGTCCCACACAAGGAACCGAGCCTGTGAGCCCAATGCAGACAGGTATCGACCGTTACGACCGACAAACAGTGACGATGACACCTGCTTGAGATCCGGCGACGACAAATGAGCCTGCATAACCAGCGTGTGAGGGTCCCATAACGTCACAAAAGGTCCTTGAGACACGGCCAACAACGAGCCATCAGGCGCCCACGCCACATGCTGGGGCGTCGTGTCACGATACGCAAACGACGAGCGGCACACCCAGAAGAGCTCTGTGCGTGCGCCCTTCAGTGTGCGGGTTGTCATGCGCCAGGTCTTCACCTGACCGTCGGTGCCGGTAGTGGCCAGCAGGAACGAGTCGAGCGGCTGATCGGAGAGCAGGGGCGAGAACGCCAAGCTTGTTACAGCACCTTCGTGGGGGTGATCAATACGCGTGTTGAGCACATAGGTCTTGCTGCGAGCATCCCACTGCCACAACTTTAACGAGAGCTCGGCTGTAAACGCACCGCCCTCCCGGCCATCCAGCGTGGCCATCCACTCGGCATGGAGACTGTTCTTCTTAGGTGCCGAGAACACCACATGCTGCACAGCTGGTGGTGTGATCAGTTGCGCCTCAGGTCGGGAGACACGGTTGGAAGGGACCACCTCCATATCGCGGATGTGCGTTCGAGTGGCTAGGTCGATGAACTGCAGCGTGGATGGGTGGCCAGCTAGCAGCACGAGTTGGCCGGATGCGGGATCATACGCAAGAGGTTGCGTCTGCTTCGCTCGTTCTTCCGGAGAGAGCAGTGTACGCACGGCATCCGTCTTGATCGTAGAGAAAGTGCGGGTGGGCTTGAGACTCAAACTCGCAATGAACGACGTACTGCCATCTGCCAAACGCGCCACATACTCCTGCTCCGTGCCTTCATACCCAGAAGCGACTGATAGCGCCACGATGGGGGCTCCCAGGCGCGGCACAAACTCACGCCCATCGGAACCGCCAGCATGCCCGCTGTTCAGCTTCCACAAGACAAGCACGGCTTCTTCACCACCAGAAAGGAGCTGAGAGCCATCTGGTGTGTACTGCAGCGCTGCTACAGCATGCGCATGCCAGTGCAATGTGGTTGTTATGGCCACAGGCTCCCACGCGTTGTCGCCCCGTGCAGGCGAATGGTCGTGGGCGAGCTCGAGGCAATGCCAGATCTTGATCTTACCGTTTTCTTCACCCGTGGCAAAGCGAGCCATATGCTTGTCGGGATGGAATGCAAGCGCTGTGACGCGGCTTTCCGTGGCATACTTGGTGAAGCCAGCGCTGGTATCATTCAAATCAAGCACATGGACTTTGGCGAGGCTGGTGGCGATGAGCCACCGGCCGTCGGGCGACACCGAGAGATGGGACACTGGGCGCGTTTTGCCAAGGCGCACAAGCTTGGAGGGCTTGTGCAGGCGAGGCGAGCTACGGCCCAGCTGCACGGAATAGATGGTACTGGAGGCCTCCTTGGCCTTGCTGTCAGAGGAGCTGGCGTGGCCACCGCGCTTGCAAACAGCGACAAATAGGCGATTTTTCCACTGCATGCTTGCGCTCATACTCACAATGGCATGTCCGACCTGCACGTTGTCGTGAAGCTCAGAATCTAGATAGTCCCATGTTTTGATGGTGCCATCCAACGACGTTGTGATAACCTGTAGCGGATTAAAGGAGCTGAGCTCCATGCCGGTGATGGAAGCAGTATGCCTGTGCTCTTCAGGGGTGTTGTCTCCCGAAAGGGTCGTCACAACACGGTTGGTAAGTCGCGAGACGATCAAAACGGTAGCATCCTGAACTAGAAACATGTAGCTCCCATCCCGCGTGAAAAGAGGCGGAATATGTGAGATAGACTCATCTTGGAGTGCTATCCAAGGAACTTTCAACATATCTGAGCCACATGGGGGTGGCTTGGGCGTACCAGGGCTGGGGACGGACTCTTTCGTCTTCGCCGCCATGATAGCCCTCAGCGCATTGATGCCTAGACACGGCGCGCTTGGCCAGGGCGTGGAAGAAAAAAAATGGCGCCCTTCGGCCGATGCATAACCTCCACAAAACCGCTCAGAGCAAGGACCAAGACACATAGTAATACGGAACGGATGAGTTCTAGCTAAGAGAGAGGACGCTTTGAAGGTATGGTGGTCGACTTTAGTAGTCTCCTCCAAGGTCGAAGCCACCACCGAGGTCGCCATAGCCACACTCGTCGCAACCAAGGTCGCCATAGCCTCCATCATCGCCACCGAGGTCGCCATAGCTTCCATCATCGCCACCGAGGTCGCCATAGCCTCCATCATCGCAACCAAGGTCGCCATAGCTTCCATCATCGCCACCGAGGTCGCCATAGCTTCCATCATCGCCACCGAGGTCGCCATAGCTTCCATCATCGCCACCGAGGTCGCCATAGCTTCCATCATCGCCACCGAGGTCGCCATCGCCACACTCGTCGCAACCAAGGTCGCCATAGCCTCCATCATCGCCACCGAGGTCGCCATAGCTTCCATCATCGCCGCCCGATCCAGTGTCAGGAGAACCATATTCATCACCGCCGTCACAGCTCTCTCCTGTACCATCATCAGGAGACTGGTAATCAGGGCTGCCCTCGCCTTCACACGCTGGGCAATCAGGCTGGGTTTCAGGTTCAGGCTCCTCACAAGGACTTTCATCCGGCTGGCCCTCACAATCAGGGCAGTAACCGCCAGGCTGAGACTCGTCCGGCTGGCTATTCGGGCTTCCTTCAGGCGAGGAGCTGTCTGGAGGATAAGATCCGCTAGAGCCGCCGCTTGAGGGGGAAACGTCAGGGCTACTGCCATTGCTTGGACCGCTTGGGCCACGACCGCCGCTAGAACTGTCCGGACCCTCGGGCACGCTGCCACCAGATCCGCTTGAAGGGGAGTTGTTGGGCGAGGAAGGTGAGGGCGTGTTTACTGGCGCGGGTTGAGCCGCGGTAGAAGTCGCGACAGGTCGTCGCGAGGTTACCAGAGTACTAGTGGGGTGGCGCGTCGTACTGGTACGTGTCGGAGTTGAGGCACTAGAAGAGCTTGAAGAGGGACCCTTGCCCCCCATACCACCTGGCCCTTGAGAGCCAGACGGGCCAGATGAGCCCGATGAGCCGGAAGATCCAGGTGAGCCAGGTGATCCGGGAGAGCCACCGCTACCTCCCTGGCCACCATTGCCACCAGATCCCGGGGATCCACCTTTTCCTGGGCCTCCCTTACCACCAGAGCTGCCGGGTCCGCCCTTGCCTCCGTTGCCGCCAGAGCCTCCGTTGCCACCGTTGCCTCCGTTGCCTCCAGAACCACCAGAGCCTCCGTTGCCGCCAGAGCCTCCGTTGCCTCCAGAACCACCAGAGCCGCCCTTGCCTCCGGAACCGCCGTTGCCGCCAGAACCACCAGAGCCTCCGTTGCCACCAGAGCCCCCGGAGCCGCCCTTGCCGCCCTTGCCTCCGGAACCACCAGAGCCCCCAGAGCCTCCGTTGCCTCCAGAACCACCAGAGCCGCCCTTGCCTCCAGAGCCGCCAGAGCCTCCGTTGCCTCCGTTGCCGCCAGAGCCTCCGTTGCCGCCAGAGCCGCCAGAGCCTCCGTTGCCGCCAGAGCCTCCGTTGCCTCCAGAACCACCAGAGCCGCCCTTGCCTCCGGAACCGCCGTTGCCGCCAGAACCACCAGAGCCTCCGTTGCCACCAGAGCCCCCGGAGCCGCCCTTGCCGCCCTTGCCTCCGGAACCACCAGAGCCCCCGGAGCCTCCGTTGCCCCCGGAGCCGCCCTTGCCTCCGGAACCACCAGCGCCCCCGTTGCCTCCGTTGCCGCCAGAGCCCCCGGAGCCGCCCTTGCCGCCAGAACCTCCGGAACCACCAGAGCCGCCCTTGCCGCCAGAGCCGTCTGAACCTCCTTTACCACCTGAACCTTGCTCGTCGGGCTCATCACACTTCTCCTCGAGGTCCATGCGACGCATGAGACCCGGCAAGGATGAGGAAACGATCGCCTCACGATTAGGGAGAGCACGTCGTTCTAACTGAACAAGTTCATTTGAGGATAAATTGGGTTGAACTGGTGCAGCATGGACCATGCACGCGAGGGCAATGGCCAGCGCAACACTGGAGGTAGAGATAAACTTCATCTTGTTTCTTGAGAGATTGCTTGACTTAAAGGTCGGTGATCAAGAAACTTGATGAGTGGAAATCGGGGGAGGTTCTGTCTTCTTAAATACTTTTCCATGTCTTGGAACGACGATGGCGAGGCGGTCTGAGCGCAGGAATGTAGTGCACGTATGGCGTAGCCTTTGTGTCGGTTGGCAAACTGTAGTATTCATGCAAACCAACGAAAAACGGACGACAGCCGGAAATAGCCGTACATCCGAACGGATGAGAGAAGAACGACGCGACAGACAAGGCAGCGCCCAATCAACCCAAGGCCTGGGAGGAACGCTCGCTCTGACATGGGCGGCCCTAGCGCCTTGAACCTCCACAGGACTGGAGGCCCCAATCATGGCACGAGTCTACGCTCTGGCCCGTGCACGCTGTGCGAGAAGAATGGGCACCTGAGGAGGCAGCGTAGTGGGCTGTGTTGCAAGCTCGAAGGCGCTCTGCAGCTGATTCAGCCGTGATATCGCGCTGCGGCTCGGCCATCATTTCAAAGCTGGGTCAGTAGGATGAACGTACCCGACCAAGAACTTGCGCACCGTGGCGCTGCGCAGAAGCGGTGGATAAAAGTGGATATGCAAAAGAGCAAACATGCCAGGATCATCCGCGTCATGCAGCGTAGGCGTTGGACGCTGATGCAGTCCCATGGAGTAGGGGAACGACGTCTGGAACAGATTGTCGAAGCGGCACGCAACCTCGCCCAATATCGCTGCAAGACTAGCCACTTCGTCTTCACTGAGATCATCGAGCGAGCTAATGAATCGCTGGTACGGCAGAATCATGATCTCAAAAGGCCAAACGGCCCAGAAAGGCACCAGAGCGACAAAGTGGTCGTTCTGCGTGACAATACGGGGCTGTCTCTCGTTTTTCAGCTCCAAGTGCACATACTCGAGCAGCAGGCACGGCCGGCCGTGTGGATCGCGCGGGCCCTGCGCGTTGGCATGCTTAGGATCCAGAGCAAATGCTTTCATGCTTTCGTTCTCGCGCAGCGGCTCACACGGCACATACTCCATCGCCCAAATTTGCCCGTGGGGGTGCGGGTTGCTGCAGCCCATGGCACTGCCCTTGTTCTCAAAGAACTGTATATACTTGACATACGCATGATCCCGCGCAATCGAGCGGTAGAGAGACTTCCAGGCCTTCACGATCGGCACAATATGCGTGCTGGCCGAGTAGGGTGGTGTGGTCAAGTGCGCAAGCGTGAGGTTGTGGTGTGGGTGAAAGCACAGCACGTAGCAAACACCACGCACGGGTTGCATATCGAAGAGACTCGCCTCAATGCCCGAGGTAGGCGCTGGTGGTTCCACCTCCAGTGCCTTGAGCGCCGCATAGTCGTTCTGAAATACGTACGTGGACGTGTAGGCATCGTTCTGGGCGCCCGTCGCGCGCGTGTTGCCAGGGCACAGGTAGCAACGGCTATCGTAGGACGGCAGCGCTGCTTGGCCTGTTGACTCCTGAGCCCCCTGCCATGGCCGCTGCATACGATGAGGCGAGCATATTACGTAGGAGCGCAGTAGCGGGTTCCACCGCCGATGCGGGTGTTCCTTGGGGTCGAACGACACCATAACGTGTGGTATGGGAGATGACTAAGGCTGCAGACAGAGCCAGGCACTTTCGTACCACAGCAACGCGCAGTGGAGCAGCGGTACCTGCGCCGCTGGGGCAAAGAACGGCGCCAGGGCATGCTCGATCGTAGTTCTCTGCGCATCGTAGGTGCCGCCATAGAGGAAACGCAGCCAAGCTACTGTGAGTTTGTATCACGTACAAGGGGTATAGAGCCAGCACCGAATACATAGGCGAAAGAAGGCATGCTCCGGATCCGCACTGGGTTTCCATGGGGGGGAAACGGAAGACGAAGAGGGGGATGTAGGCAGAAGAGCCTGGGCGGCTGCAGAGGTCCATTGCTCCGTATACATGTGCGTCATGACGAAACGCGCCATCGCACTGAGTGAGTCAATGAATACGTACGGGTCGAGAATAGGCGCGAAGCAGCGCCCCCATGTGAGTACCACAGCGAGAATAAATGCGCCGACAGGTCGCGTAGACAGTTGAAGCGCCTCATCGAGAAGAAGGATCATAAGTCGTGTCATGGGCGGTGCCTCTGTCGCAAAAGGTGACACATGTGCATCGCTCTCCGGGCGCGACCGTGCGAGTCGGCGCCATTGCCGAGCGGCGCTGCGCAGCATCGATACCCACTGGCGCACGAGCCACACAAGCTGAGATAGCGGCCCCACAGGGTGCGTACGCATACGATCTAGAGCACGATGAGCCGCCATGCACAAAGCGGCGGGCGAGAGTACTGCGAAACTGGCGCGTAGGGCATACACCAGCACGTCACGCACCAGCAGCTCATCAAGCTCTGAGAACGCCGCGGGGTCCTTGGCATGCGCTACACGGAGCGATGCGAGGCATGACTCGATGGAGGCCCGCAAGTACGCATCGCTAACGCGCCCCTCAACGATGCCAGGATGCGCTCCAAGAAGGGCGTATGTATCAGCCACACCTGCGCGCGTCTCGCTGGCAATGTGGTACTGCCGCATATGTTGCAAAACGATGCGAGGAATGCGTTCACATAGCGTGCGAGTGACGCGTGCACGTCGTGCGAGACAGGTGTCGCGCTCGTGCGGATGGACGAGCGCGAGCGGAAGGGCCCCAGTGCGGGATTGCACTTCATGAACGAGCGGGCGTACCATCAGCACAAGCGCATGAAGCGCTTCGCGGTCCTGTGACATGGGCGCGTACCATGGTAAGATACATTGCCGGCATGCACGAAAGAGGAGGTCGTACAGCGCCTCGTCCAGAGGCGTAAGCACTGCACCCGGCGATGCTGCAAGGAGAGGTGGCACTGGGTCCGTGGCTGCGAGCTGCGGAAACAGGTGCCGCCGGTAGGCGGCCCGAGGCCCTGGCATATCGGGGCCCCAACGGTGGCGGCACGTGGTGGGAGCCCACGATGGCATCGACCGCGCACGGAGCGATGCCGTGCCATGACATGCCTGCGCCTATGAGCGAGCACCAGAACCACATGGAGCATGGCGGCGCGGGCGCGGCGTGCACCATGTCGATGATTTGGAACACGGATACGCGGGGTATGTGCATCGTATTCCGGTCCTGGCATGTCAAGACGGAGAACCAGTTTTTCTTGTCGTTGCTCGTTGTGTTTGCGCTTGCGATGGTCTACGAGATGCTCAAGCTACATTTGCATCATATGGAACTGGCCATTGCACATACGGATGTGGCGCATGGGCGGCGGTCACGGCGTGACGACGATACAGGCCGGGGCCGTGCGACACCGCGGCGCGTCATGCCCCTGGCCAACGATGATGTGCTCGAGGGCGATTGCAACAAGCGTCCTGCTCTACTTTCACGGATTCCTCGTGTATTTCAGACGCCTGCGCGCCTGCGCCTCGTTCGCAGCGGTCTCTATGGCGCGCAAGTGGCCTTATCATGCTTTCTCATGCTCATCATGATGACCTACAATGGATGGCTCCTGGGCGCGATTGTACTCGGCGCGATAGTCGGCGCCTACTATGCGCAGCAGCCAGGATCCGAGGTGCACTCTGCCCTGTGCCACTGAGTTAGAAGGGTGGCAAATACTGGCGGAAAGCCACGCCCGCCTCGGCAAAGATTTGTGCGCTGCGACCGTCCATGCTGTATTCGAGCTGGTACACCACCTCCTTCACACCCGTCTGTACAATTTTGACCGCACACCGTAAACAGGGGCAGCTGTGGTAAGTAGGGTAGAGCGTACGTATTGCAATACAGGACGGTCCCTTGGGTGCCGCCACGGTCGCGACCGAGTTCGAGCAGCGCGTTCTCCTCGGCATGGAGACATAAGCACTCGTCCAGGCTACTGCCGCACGGCGCACTGCCATTGCAGCGCGTGCAACCGCCCTCGTTGCAGTTGGTGAGGCCGCGAGGCGTGCCATTGTAGCCCGTAGATAGCACGCGATGATCCCGCACGATCACAGCGCCAACGCGGCGTTTCATGCAGTTGGAACGCATGGCCGCTAGCGTGCATAGCCGCACAAAGTACGTGTCCCAAGAGGGCCGCACGCGGTGCGTCGATGGCAGTGCCAACGAGTCCAAATGTGCGTGCAGCTCGCTCATATGACGGAATGTGTTGGCAATACGCACCTGGCACCGCTGCAACAGCGCCGCGAGCGAGGCGGGCGCGTCCGGCAAAGACGCCGACACGGCCGTGCCTGAAGGGTCCATCAGCGATAAGCTCGACAGGTCCGCAGAGGTATCGCCCTCTTCGCTCGGAGCACAGCCGTAGAGGACCGCATCGTCCAACGTGACAAATGCCTCGAGCGACAGGGGTGTCTGTGCCCCAGCAAGTGCACGCGCCTGCGCACGATGCCACCGCTGCATAAGTGGCGCTTCAACGCCAAGTAGCAAAAAGAAAGGCCGTTTTTCAAACACGTCCACGAGCGCGTTCGTATCCACATCCAGGGTCACAAAGTGGGAGCGCCAGTGGCACGTCACATAGTGCAGCATCTCTTCAGGCGTCGCAAACGACAATCCTGCACCTGAGTCACCAAGACTAATACGCTGGAAACCATGACGCGACTCTAGGTACTCGGCCACGGCCGACTTGCCGGCACACGCGAGCCCTACGATCGCTACGAACATGGACGTGCTATGTATGTGGAGGCGCGACGCGTGTCGGCCTACGACGGCGCCGAAGCACGGCGCCCCAGCGGCCAGCGACGCCACAGCGGCATGACCAGACGCGCGGTAGCAGGAGCCAGTGCGAGCGATACCGCCATACGTACGGGCCACAAAAGCTTGACGACCACGTACGCAGCCGTCAAACTAGTGAGCCAGGCCGCAGCGGCCGGCGCTCCTTCCTCGCCATGCAGCACAGCATCGCAGCGCGCGCAGAGGCGCGTGGCCATACGCCGTCCACGTGAGATCCACTCGGAGAGAAGGCCACTTTCAGCGGGCCACGCCCGTGCGGTGGCCTCGTGCAGCATGCCGAGCAGGGTGTCGCCTGCGCCGAGGGCGGCGAAAAGCACAGCCAGGACCACCAAGGGCACAATCGCCGTCAGTTCATGCAGCACAAGGAACGAAACGAGAAGCGGTGCCGGGTCAGCGCCTGTACGCTGGGCCAGGGCGCGTAGCTTGGCCTGCGCACGCGCCAAAGCCGAGCGTGGGGCATGCTTGGAGTCCTGGGCAAGCGGCGCTGGGGCAGGTGCGTCCTGGGCCGGCACGGCGCTCTCTCCTTGCGCTACGTCGACCCATTGCACACGAGCGTCCGCTGTGCCCCCGAGCCAGAACGGACGCAAAGAGGAAGGAAGCACAAGCTCTTTGCCGCTGTACGTCTCCAAAAGGGCCACCATGAGTCGAGGAATGGCAGCGGCCGTGGCATTGAGCGTGTGAGCATACAGACTCTGCTTGCCGTTTTTGTACTTGATCGCGAGACGTCGCGCCTGGTACTCGGTGCAATTGGACGCCGAGCAAATCTCGCCCCATGCGCCACGACCCGGCATCCATGCCTCAATGTCGTACTTGCGGTACGCACTGGCGCCCAGCTCCTCGGACGACATATCCAAAACACGGTACAGCAGCCCCAGTCCGGCTACAATCTCCTCTTGAACAGCTCGTAGCGACTCGAGCATTGCATCGCTTTGATCAGCAGTGGTCACGGCAAACAGCTCCGCCTTGGTAAACTGGTGGATGCGATAGAGACCACGCGTATCGGCGCCACGCGCTCCTGCTTCGGCACGGAATGCATGGCCCAAGGCCACAAGCTTCACAGGCAAGGTATGCCGCGTGATATCGCCGCCTGCATTCGGTGTGCCATCGCCCACACGGTATGTGGCCTTCGCGACAAGCGCCGCGAGGGGAATCTCTGCCGTGCCGGCCAAGCAGAGCGTTGGTGCATCGGCGTCGCGCTGCGTATCCACAAAGTAGGTCTGCGCAGCCGCTTCGTCCCGCGGTCGGAAGCCGCACCGCTCGGCCACGTCGGTTTTGACCACGTCAGGGACGGATACGGGGGTAAATTGGTGGCGCACGGCCACATGCAGAGCATACTGCGTTAAAGCATGCTCAAGTAGGGCCATGGTGCCGAGCATGTAGGGCCACGATGGGCCGGTCGTAGTGATGCCTGAGATCATATCAATCGTGCCGTGCGAAAGCGCTTGGGCACGAGTGATGTGGTCGCGCTTCGGGTCCGACGGCAGGGCAGCCTGCATGGCCTCGTTGGCATCCAACTCGGCGATGGTGCACGGCAACGTCAGGGGCGGTAGCGGTGCGCGGACGTGCGCCGCGCGTGCATCGCATATCGTCACGATGCGAGATACAGACTCAGGCCCCTGCGGCACCTGAGCGTGCATACGATTCGGCCATGCGCCACGGATCGCAAGCGAGCGCGCCTGTGCATCGGCCACGCGCTTGTCCAGCTCCCGCAATTCGGCCCGCAGCTCTCGCGCACGTTGGCGATGCGCCTCGAGATCGTCAGGCGCAGCGCCACTCTTGGCAAGGCGTGGAATCAGCTCGGCCATGCGTTTCTGCTCGGCATCGTGCGCAGATTGCCGTTGACGCAGCTCCGTGAGCGACGCCTGCAGCTGCGCCAGCTCCGTGGCGTCGTCCTCCCTGAAACGCATATGCCTCGCAAGCGTAATGCGTCGCGCCTCATCGACCTCATCGGCGCGCCACCCGACGCTTGGCTCAGGAAGAGGACGGTAAAAGGGCGTCGTGGATGCATGCCGCACCCAGCCACGCCACGCCGTGCGCCATGGCATCGAAGCCGCCATGGTGGAAGAGTGGAGGCCGACCAGGTCCACGGCCCCCCAGGACTAGAACTACATGCTACGAGAGACGCGGCCGTTTCGGCGAGCCGGGCCGTGCATCTGCAGCTGGCTCTGTGACGTTGATCTCCTCACCCTGGGGCGTAGGATTGCGGGGCCGCTTGGCCACGCCGGCTGTGGAAGGCGCCGACGACGTCTCTTCAAGCGCCTCGTCGCTGGATCGAACGTCTTCTTCAATGGCGATATCCACCGTGAGGTCAGGCACATCTTCCTCATCCGAGTACTCAGTCGCTGCGGCCAGCACCGGCCCACTGCGTGGGGAACGACTGGTGTCGTCCAAGGCTTCTTCAGGCTCGGTGGCTTTAGGGCGAACGCTCGCAGGCAGTACAACAAGCTCACCACGCTCCGCCTTGGCCTGTACATCAAGAATCACATCCAGGAGAAAGCTGTATAAGTCATTTATACGTACTCGACCTCGTCTTGCAAATTTTGCTGCTTGCTCATGACATCGGTCGCATGCTTCTGCAGCTCGCGCTGGCGCTTCGGTTAGTGCTATCTACGCACCTCCATCACATTCTCATACTTGGAGCGTGTCCGCGTAAAGTGGGCCTTGTAATTGTGCGGCTTGCCGGATGTGGCCGGGCCCTTCATCGACATGGCCGCCGCACACGCCGCACGACGCGCCGGCCGTGAGTCGGCGTATGATGACTAAGCACGGCGATGCGGGGGGGCGCCGCGTCCGCCGCACCGACGCCCAGGACCGGGGATGGACGCGAGGTCCACGTCGCCCAGCGTCAAGCCGGAGGGTGCGCCGCACTTGCGCAATTTGCGGCCCGCCTACTTATACCCCCGCGATGCGAAGCGTCCTGTGCCCACGAGCTTCGACGATGGCATCGATGGTGTTCCGGTCTTTGAGCCGACCATGGAGCAGTTTGTGGACTTTTATGCCTTTTGCCAGGCCATCGATGCATGGGGTATGCATAGTGGCATTGTCAAGATTGTGCCCCCCCAAGAGTGGATCGATGCCTTGCCCCCTCTTCAGCCCAACGACGACGCGCCACCGACGCACGCGAGTTTGGACCATGTGCGCATCAAACATGCCATTACGCAGCACTTTCTCCCGGCAGGCCCCGGCAAGTGGACACAGACGAATGTGACGCGTGCCAAGCCGCTCGATGCGAAGCAGTGGTCGGACCTGTGCCAGAGCCCCGCCCAGCGAGGTCCGCCCATGTCGCGCATCCAGCGGCAGGTGGCGGCCGCGGCCGCGGCCGAGGTAGCCATCGCACACAGCCGGCAGTACGACACAGCGCCTGCGCCGGACCTGGCAACGAGTGGCAAACTGACACGCAGTGGTGGCGTGGGTTGGAGCACGGCGCATCGCGCTCGTGCGACGGCCTCCAAAAGCACCTCGAAAGAGGAGTGGCACGCGTTTGACTACCAGCATCAATGGCTCCAAGAAGCGCTCACGGACGCCGAACGCGAGGCCGGCCATACCCTCCGTGCAGCCGACTGGGATGAGCCGACGTGCCGCGCGATTGAGACAGAGTACTGGCGCACGCTCAACCTGGGGCAGCCGCCCATGTACGGCGCGGACCAGCAAGGTACGCTGTTTGATGCACGTACGCCGCACTGGAACGTCGGTGAGCTTGACAGCCTGTTGTCGCGCACATTGCGCTATGCTTTGCCGGGCGTCACGACGCCCTACCTCTACTTTGGCATGTGGCGTGCCTCGTTTGCCTGGCACGTCGAAGATATGGACCTACACTCGATCAACTACATCCACTTTGGCGCTCCCAAGCAGTGGTATGCCATCCGCCAAGCGGATCGGCAGCGCTTTGAGTCGATTATGGCCGCTGCGTTCCCAGCCGATGCACGAAAATGCAGCCAGTTCCTGCGGCACAAGTCCTTCCTTGTCTCGCCGTCGTTCCTACAAAGCCAAGGGGTTCGCCCGCTCAAGCTCGTGCAGCACGCCCATGAGTTTGTGATCACGTACCCGTACGGGTACCACGCCGGCTATAACCTCGGCTTTAATTGTGCAGAGAGTGTCAATTTTGCGCTCCCTTCGTGGATCGAGCTGGGGCGCGTCGCTGCGTATTGCCGCTGCCCTCTTGCGCAGGAGAGCGTCCACTTTGACGTGAACGAGTTTTGGCCGCGTGCTACGACGAAAGAGGCGCCCCCACCCAGGAAGAAGGACGTCGGCAAGGCACCGGCACCCGCTTCGAAGCTATCGGCGTGTATCTTATGCCCCAACGACGCGGACGATACGCTGGTGCCGATTCCCGCCGAGGCTGTGCGTGTCCTGGCCCAGGTGCCCGCCGCCAAAGCGTCGTGCGAGGCGAGTGCGCGGCCGTACCGCGCCCACCAGCTGTGTGCGTGTTTCTTGCCAGAAACGTGGATCGCGCCAGGGCCGCCGGCGGTCGTTCAAGGGGCAGAGCACATCGACCGTGCGCGCTGGGTGCTCAAGTGCCAGGTGTGCGCCGTGGCCCACGCAAAGCATGGCGCCAAGATCCAGTGCACCAAAGGCAAGTGCCCGCGGGCGGCGCACGTTAGCTGTGCGCTGCAAGAGTCCAGCGGGTGGTTCGTGGACATTTGTGCGCCGGACGTGGCAGATATTCTCGAAGGCACTCACTCCCCCGCTGACAGCGAGGAGCGAGCTGTGGTGCTGTGCCGTGGCCACAATCCACTCCGACGTGCGCAGGCGGCCGAGGAGCGCGACGAGGCATTGCGCAAGCAGGTGCTTGCCCTACCGCGGCCCTCCGTCGTACGACTCAAGACGCATGGCGCCATTTGGTCGACGCAGCTGTGGGACGTGGATGAGGCGCAGCGCACCGTCGTGGTGGATGCTTCGCCGCACGATGCAGCGGCTGGGCGCCTATCGGTGCCGTGGACGCACCTGGTATGGGACGCGCCGGCAGCGCTTCCCCGGCAGCAGCCCATGGCGAAAAAGCGGCGAGTGCACTGTGCCTTGGATGCTATGGAAGCGAGTGGATGTGGTGCGGCCTTGGCACAGCCATAGATTAACTCTTATGCGTCTTGAACAGCACGAGACCACCGAGAGCGATCGCGTAGCCAAAGAACTGCAGTCCTGTCACGGTGCTGCCGAGGATCCACATGGAGCCAAGAATGAGCAGAATGTCCTTCAGCACACCAGCCAGCGTGAGCGTGAGCGAGGACGCAGCGCCAATGAGGAACACCGAAGCAATGTTCAGACCGAAAGCCACACCGGCGTTCGAGAGCAGAACAAGCGGACCGAGCTGTGCGAGCGCACGGAAAGGCGCCAGGCCCTCCATGAACGGCAGAACGACCATGTTGAAGGCAGCACACACCGGCGAGAAGTAGTACAGACTGACGAGCGGGTCCATCTTGAGGCCCTGCAGCAGCACTTGGACCATCACCAGACGTGTACTCTCGAACGCGATCGCCAGCACCTGGTAGATAAAGCCCGTCATACTAAATTCCAGCTCACCGTACGAGGCCGTGGCCACACCGAACGAGATCATGAGCACAATGCCCGTCAGCGTGGTGGACATCTGCTTCAGACCGAACGCGAACGAGATCATGAGCACGGCCACGGGCGTGAACGCTTTGAGCATCTGAATGAATGGCACACTGAGATGCAAGTACGCCATGTTGCTCAGAATCAGACTGGCGGAGAACAGCGCGCCGATGGGCAAAATGTTGCGGTACCAGCGGTCCATCGTCATCTCCACGTTCGACAGGCCCTTGAGCAGCGTCGTGTAGCGCGCGAGCACACGCGTACCGATCGCGGCAAAGGCCATGTGGAATGTGGTCAGGAAGACGGGGTACGGGAAGTGCAAATTGACCAGCAAATACTTGTTGTACACAATCACACCGCTGCTAAACGCAATCCAAATCGCAATAATGATCGACGGATGCAGCATGCGCTGAGGGGGGCGCGACTGCACGGCAGGCTGGGGCAGCACGGGCTCATCTTTCGGCGCGCCCTCGGGCTGGGGCGCCGGCACAGAAGCGCTGCCAGGCTGCGACATGGTCGTAGGCAAAACGCGTCGCGCCGCACGCGGTCTATATCCGGTCTATAACACCACGTGATACCCTCGTAGGCCGTGTTGGACTACGGCCGCCGGCGCTCCCGTGCCCCTGCCTTGGACGCCACGGCGGTGAGGGCGCGCACCACCTGCGCCTGCAGCTCGTTCATAGGAATATGGTACAGATACGCCGTGCCGAAAAATACATACGCATGCCCTGCCATTAGAAGTTCAACGTACCTCGCACCACGGGCAACGCGACCTCTCGCGCGACCGCCTGAAGCGCGGCCATCAGACGCGTACGGCACCGATTGCGCACGACGGCATGCTTGTGCACACGCTTTTTGCTGATCAGCACGGCGGCTGGCAAAAGAGGCACAGTGTCACGCGCTGCCACAGCGGCTCGCCGCCGTGCATGCCGCGCCTCGTGCGTCTCGCTCGTAGGCGGATCCGGTAGCCATGGCGGACCCAGTAAAGGTGGCGGCGTTAAGGCTGCCGTCCTAGGGTGCAGCGGGCGCATGGGGTGCAAATACAGGCCAAAGAGCTCGCATCGGTGCACAGCCATTGGCGGCCGATTCATCAATACAGCTGCGTTGGGCGGCTGTAGCACCGCAGGGGAGAGACGTAGTACATGTACACGCGTGCGTGTACGAGTCGCCTCACCTGCGACGACTCGAGAGAGCCCCGCCGGGGACATGCGACCAGCCGTCCACGCCTGGAGGAAGGGGCGAGGTTCGTCGCACCGCGTCCGCTCACGTAATCGGTCCATTTTTGGTCGTGTGGCACACGACGCTTCTGACTTCGATGGTCGACGCGGTGCCTGCACCTACACCGCCGGCGCCTCCCGCCGAGCAGGCAGGACGTCGGCGCTTTCCAGGCAAGTCGAAACGGGGGCGTAACGGCCGGGGAGGTCGTGCGAGCTCGTCTCCTTCCACGCCGCAGGCCCCGTCTGAGGTCCGTGCCTCGTCTGCGCCACAGCCCTCGTCGGCGGGTGCAGACGTTGCGCCCCCTACTTCCCCCACTCCGAACCTCAACAAACATCAATCTACGCCGAAAAAGGTGCAGGAGGCATCTGCCTCGGCCCCCCAGGATACCCCGCCGCACGCTGGCCCGCCTCGCCACCGGGGCCGTCGTCGCACGCGAGCGCCACCCAAAGCGGCGCCACCCCAAGCGGCGCCCGCTCACGACGCCACATCGCACACACACGCTCGTCCGCCGCGCCGAACTAGTAAGGTGTCCACGTCCCGCTCGTTTGGCGCCAAGCTCACATCCACCACGGATTCGGCGCCACCCACGCCCGCTGCGCCACCTGCGCTGATGCCCAAGTATGCGGATCTACGTACGCGCTTGATGGCGGAACTGTCAACGGACGAGTACGACTGTGCTATTTGTTACCACCCCGTTTTGCGCAAGCAGCCCATCTGGTCGTGCTCGCGGTGCTATGCCGTTTTGCATTTGCCGTGCGTACGTACGTGGGCGGAGCGCAGCGTTGAGCAAATGCAGGAGCAGTACCGCATGCACGAGGACCCGGTTGTACAAAAGCAGCGGGGCCATTGGCGCTGCCCCGCGTGCCAGGCCGTCGAGGAAGCGATTCCGCGTACGTACCGCTGCTGGTGCGGGCGCGTCACGCAGCCTCGTGGTCATACTGTGCCCCATTCGTGCGGGAGCGCGTGCCAGCGTGGCTGTACGTGGCACGGATGCGCCGCGCAAGTGTGTCATCCCGGCCCATGTCCTCCATGCGCGGCGACGGTGCGTGTGGCCTGCTTCTGTGGTCGTGAGCCGGAGCGATTGCTCCGCTGCTCGCAACTTCGCGCCACTCTCACGGCTGAGCAGGCAGCACAGCCACTTTCTTCGCTTCAGCAGAGCGGCCTCGTATCGTGCGGTGCTGTCTGTGGCCGGCCTCTTGCATGTGGGCACCATACCTGCCCGCAGCCGTGCCATGCTGGGCCTTGTGCGCCGTGTGCAGTGTTGATCAACGAGGCGCCGTGCCACTGTGGACGCCACACCCGCTCTATGGTTTGTGGGGAGCGCTCATCTGAGGCGTACGGCCTCACGTCCGCGTGGTCGTGCGGCGAGCCGTGCGATGCGCCGCTGGCTTGCCATGTCCATCGCTGCACGCAGCCATGCCATGTACGCACGGGCGTAGCGCCGTGCCCTCTCGCCCCAGAGCGGATCCGCACCTGTCCTTGTGGCCGCACACCGGCTACTGGCCGCACGCACTGCGAGGATCCGATCCCGACGTGCGGTGCGCCGTGTGGCCGATTGCGCCCTTGTGGCCATGCGTGTACTTTATCGTGCCATAACGGTGCCTGCCCGCCGTGTGCTGAAGAGGTGGTGCAAGTATGCCGCTGTGGCCACAGCAAGCGTACGCGTCCTTGTGCCAGTGTTCAAAACGAGTTTCTGTGTACCACGCCTTGCAAAGTGCTACGGCATTGCGGCAAGCACATGTGTGGGCGCGCCTGCTGCCCTCTTGCGTTCCAAGCAGCGCTCGGGAAGCAGGCATGGCGTGAGGCGGCTCAGTTGGATCCGGAGCAGCTGCATGCCTGCTCGGTGCCGTGCCGCAAGCCGCTCTCGTGTGGGCAGCACGTCTGTGAAGCACCGTGCCACCGCGGCGCCTGTGCGCCCTGCTTGCGCTCCTCGTTCACGGAAGCTGTGTGCCCGTGTGGGCGCACCGTGCTGGAGCCGCCCGTGCCGTGTGGCACGGTGGTTCAATGCTCGTACCCGTGCGCCTTGCCCGGCCCTCCGTGCGGCCACCCGAAGGTGGCTCACACGTGCCACCCTGCCGATACGCCGTGCCCGCCGTGCGTGCACTTGACGACCAAGTCGTGTGTGTGTGGACGCACGACATTCAGCTCGGTGCCGTGCAGCCGCACAGTGGTGCGCTGTAGCCAAGTGTGTGGCAAGCCTTTGGCGTGTGGGCAGCACACCTGCCCAGGCGCGTGCCATGCCGAGGGCGAATGCCCACCGTGCGAGCAAGTGTGTGGACGCGCGCGCGCTGGGTGTGGACACCCGTGTATGCGGCCGTGTCATGCGCCGGCGCCGTGTGCGGACGACGAGCCTTGTGAAGCGGTGGTGCGGCGTACCTGCGCGTGTGGCCACCGCGAGAAGCTGGATGTGTGCGGTGGTGGCCCGCCATTGACGTGCACATCCGCTTGCGACGTGGCACAGCGCAATGCACGCTTCGCTAGTGCCCTAGGGCTTCGTGCTTCCTCGGCCTCGGTCGAGTACGATGCCTCGCTGCGGCAGTACGTGGCGCTGGATGCGCGGGGCGCCCAGGCCGTGCAAGACATTTTGAACGAGTTTGTGCAATCGCCTCGGGCCTCTGCTCAAGTGCGTGCGCTGCTGGTGGCCTACTCGCTGCGCCGAGGTCTCAATGCCATCCGTTTGCGCGAGCCGCTATGTACGTTTGTGGAGCAGTTGGCGGCCGTGTACCATGTGGCCACCGAGCGTGTGACGTTGGACGGCGTCGAGGATGTGCGTGTGCGTCGTACGCGCGATAGCAAGATTCCCTCTGTGCTCTTGACGGAGGCCACGGCGGCACAGCCCGCGCGTGCGGCCCTCGAGGCGCGGCGTGCGCGGCAGGAAGCGTGGGCGACCGTCTCGGCCACGGCGCGCTTGCAAGGCAATGCCCTGGTGCTGCGATCGGTGCCGGCCTCGTTGCAAGCGCCCGATGCCTTGTCAGCGGCGCTCCACGATGTCCAACGCGGTCCGCCGCCGTGCTCGTGGTCGTTGGCTATGTTCGACGATACAGCCGTGTTGCACTCGGTGCAACTCGCGCCGCTGAATCTCGCGGCGGTGGCGCAAGCGTCGGCGCGGCCTGGCACCGAGGCATTGCGGCCCATGGAGCGGCGCTTGCTCTCGCTGAGTGAGGCGGTGCAAGCGGCCTTGCCCTCCGATGTGAGCGTGGAGCTGGGCGTGTTCGACAAGTCGCGCGCTACGCATGTGTTGCGCCAAGGCGAGTGGCATGCACTATGAGTCTACTTGGCGAGAAGCTGCGTAAGTCATCAATCACGTACCATCTTGGTAATTTGGTAGATGCGCTCTTTCGATGCAAACAGAATGGCCGCCGTCAAAATCGACTGCAATAGCTTGGACGAAATGCCGCGGTACAAACCACCGAACCCTTCTTCATGAACGACCTCGGTCATGGCCGTCCAGACGTTGGCCTTTTGAGGACGGTCGGCATCGTTCGAGATGGCCTGCTGGCGCGCCTTGATGACAATCTGGGGGTAGGTAATGCTGGTGGAAATCAGCTTGCTCAGCGCGCCCAGCCAAAAGTAGTCCCAGTCGCGCAGCGGCGGTGCCAGTCGTGTACCGTGGGCAACAGCGCGGCTGGCGAGCACCCATGTCTTCAGCTGCTCGAACGCCGTGTACTGCAGCACGGGGTTCGTGACAAGCACCAGCGCGGGGCCAATGCCCTTCCACAGCGCGCGCACACCGTCCTTCTCGACAATGCTCTTCAGGGTTGCCAAGAACGAGAGGCGGCGCAGCACCGGCGCAGGACCACCATCCGCCGGGCGCTGCGACGTGCGCACCGTCTGGCGCGTGTTCACCACCCAGATTGGGTTGCTAATCAGCGCCGTGGCGGAGCCGGCAAGCATACCCGCCACGATACTCTCCAGCGTCGTTAGCGTGCCGAGAGCGGCGGTCATCGAGCGCGTGAGGCGCTTGGATGTGAGGATAAAGTCGCGCACAGCCTCGAAGAAGAAGTAGTATACAAAGTTGCTCACACCAATGCCCAGGAGCGAGGACCCGAGGCCATCGTACAAGCCGAGTACGCCCTCCTTCTCGAGCACCGTACGGAGGGCCTTTAGCAGCGACTCGCCGGGTTTTCGCGAGCGGTCTACAGCCGCACGTGTAGAAATTGCCATAAGAGGGTACGTCGCGGTCATGGCCACAAGACCGCCCGCGCCGCCCGCGCACGCATGCACCAACGATTCACTAACCATGGGGGGAAGGTGGGGTACCGTGAGCACCCGGCGGCGGTCTGGCACGTCGCTGAGTCAGGCTGACATAGGCGCGGCGTGGCGCGGCGCCGCCACGCCGATCTCCCACCACGACCATGACGGGGCTGTCACCGGATTATGACTATTTGTTCAAGCTTCTACTGATCGGCGACTCGGGCGTCGGTAAGTCGTGCTTGCTGCTGCGTTTTGCGGACGACACGTACACGGAGTCTTACATTTCGACGATTGGTGTCGACTTTAAGATCCGCACCATCGAGCTGGAGGGCAAGACGGTCAAGCTGCAGATCTGGGACACGGCGGGCCAAGAGCGCTTCCGTACAATTACGTCGTCGTACTACCGCGGTGCACACGGTATCATTGTTGTGTATGACGTCACCGACGAGGCGACATTCGCGAACGTCAAGCAGTGGCTCCAGGAGATTGAGCGGTACGCATGCGAGGGCGTCAACAAGCTGCTCGTCGGTAACAAGGCCGACCTCACCAGCAGCAAGGTCGTCGACTTTGAGACGGCGAAGAAGTTTGCCGATGAGCTCGGCATCCCCGTGCTGGAGACCAGTGCCAAGGACGCCACGAACGTCGAGCAGGCTTTCCTGACCATGGCCCAACAGATCAAGGACCGCATGGGCGCTGCCTCATTGCAGAACAACGCTGGCGGCGCGGGCAAGTCGACCCTCAAGGTCGGTCAGGGGCAAAGTGTGTCGTCCCTGAGCAGCGGCGGCTGCTGTTAAATAGCTATGAGGTAGCCTGCGTTACGAGCTCCCGCAGTGCCGGTCGCACCGTGTCCATGCGCCGCCACGTCTCGACCCACATCGCACGGTGCAGCGTGCCAGGCGCACTGCCTTCCACGAGGTAGCCAGCTGCGTGCATCACAAGCACCATGTTCTTCAGCTGCTCCTCGACCAGCTCGTGCGAGGGCCGCGCCTCGCTTTGCAGCACGTGCGCCGTGGCGCTCAGCACCCCCCTCCACAGCCGCACCACCCGCTGCGCTCCTGCTGCCTCCACATCGCGCGGCACGTCCCGCAGAAGCACACCCACATCGCGCACCCACACACGGCCCACGAGGAGGCACACTTGTGCTTGTGCTTCCGGGAGCGACGACATAGGATCTGCACATTCAGCATCGACTTGTGCATCCGCTCGCGCCGTGTCGGGAGCGAGCAGCGTCTCAAGAAGGGGAAGCAGGATATGGCCCAGCATCGCCTCGCGGTGGCGCGCCAATGGCGGAGGCGTTAGAAGCGATGGCGAGAGCACGACCTGCTGCAAACACGAGAGCGCCACGAGACGTGTGGGACGGTGCATACTCACACACGGCTGCGATAGCGCAGCAATGAGGGGAAGCCAGTACTCGGCCCACGCCGCACTGGGATCCGGCGCAGCAGCCACGAGGGCAGGAAGGGCCTCGCGCACTTGGGCGAGCGCTTGCAGCACAGGCGCACTGGCGCCATGCGCCGCGGCCATCCACTCACTCCATTCGCGCTTCTCGGTGAGCGTGCGCCGTGATGCACTGGTCTCGTGGTGCCACAAGGCACGGTCCGCGCTCGACAGCAGATCACGCACAAGCTCAATCAGCGGCGGCAGCGAGAGCGCCGTGGGTGTGGCGAGCAGGTGCGTAGCAAGTCTTAGTGTGGCCCGCGCGGTGGGTGCGCGCCGCACGCGCGCATACGCCGAGAACAGGTGCAGCAGGGTACGCCGCTCATCGTCTGTAGCCACAGGCACGCCCTGCCCACGCACGACCGCCTCGAGACCCGCGAGGAACGCCGGCGAGACACTGGCATGCAACGCGCTGGGCACATCACGCAGCGCATACATCACCCGCACGAGCTGGGCGTGCGCGGCGTTGGGCACCGCTGCTGCCCCCTCGGCGGTGGCATACGCCGCAACGAGGCGCAGCGCACCCAGCACGGCACGCTCCAATTCGAGCGGCGGAAGGCGCGCCGCCTGCCCAATGCGCGACGTGTGGCAGTCCATGGCCTGCGCACCGTACACCGCCAGCAACGCGGGGTGCGAGCGCAAAACCCGCCCAAGCTGCTCCAGCCAAAACACTGGCGCAGCGCGGTACTCTGGCGCGAGTGGCAGCGCTGCCAAGCGGGCCAGCAAAGCTTCCACGTACTTGTGCAGCGCCGGCGGAGGAAGAAGGAGGATCTTTTCGTGCATATCGTCCAGCTGGCACGACGCGAGGCAATCGAGCGTGCACAAGGTGCTTTCCACATCGGCTTCCGACACGTCCATCGACTCGGCGGCCGAGCCATACGGCGACAAAAAGTAGCTCGATAGCGTGGAAAAGAGGCCGGCCGGGGCTTGGCTCGGTAAGGGCGCAGCATCCTTGCTTTTCAGCGGTACAGGTACCGGCTCGTCATCATAGCCCGTCATCGTAGCCATACGTGAGGGCAAAAGTGCATGGCTCAGCAAACTCTCGATACACAACAGTAAACTGTTCCAACTGGTGCGCAGCGCTGGCCCATGACTGTGGGCGATGGTGAAGAGCACCACAGCGGCCAATTGGCTCTTAAATTGGCCGCCGAACGCCACAGACAGGGGCGAGATGGTGATGTGCATACCCTCGTGCTCGTACGGTGCATGCGCGGATGGATCGGCCCTCGCATCGAGCAGGCCTGTCGCCTGCGCCAGGTGCTCGACCATGTAGTCAAACACATCGGGCACATCGTAGGCGCGCGCGAGCTCGGCGCATTGCCGGCAACCGGCAATGACCCGCTGCAACAGGTGCTCGTCCTGCAGCGTGGCAAACGCTTGCACAATGCTCGCCACAAAAGGACGCCAACTTGTACGGAACAAATCGGCATCCAGCGCACCGTCCGGCACAGGCAGCAGCTCATTGCCGAGGCGCGCGCGGCGCAAAAGCTCCTTCCACGTGTAGTCAAAGCCCAGCTGCCCCGCCTGCTCCTCTGGCATGACAATCTCGCGGCGCCGGATGCTGTCGTAGATATTCGCGAGATACGATTCGTCAAAGTCTTGGCCATCGTTCACACCCCGCAAATTCCGCTGGTAGTCGGCAATGGTCATGCGCCTTGTGACTTGCGGATTGTGCAAGTCGGTGTTGAGCATAATAATACTGTAGGCCAGCACATACACCGCGTCTTCGCTGCGGATGCCCGGCGGCTTGGTGAGGAAGTATTTGTGGGCGAACGTCTCGGTAATGCGCGCAATTTGCTGGGCCTCGCCGGGCAAACGGAACGCCTCACACAAGGCCCGCATCGCCTCCGCGACATCCGTATCGCGAAAATCGAACAAGTCGAGGAACGCAGAGAGCACATTCAGGTTCTCGGCCCGCGAGATATAGTCGCCAAGCAAACGCTTATCCACCAGGGCCGAGTCCTTGAGGAAGTGGGCCAAGCTCGCTGCGCGCGCTGCCGGTGTGTCTTGGGTAAGAAGACCTTCTTTCTCCAGAAACGCAATACCGTGCTTGGGTTTTTCGTTGAACGCCGCTGCACCAGCCGCCAAGACTTCCTTGCGCGCTCGCTGCGCACGCAAAGCATTCGGTAGCGCCGCATCCACAGGGACGTGCGCCTCGTGCCGCTCAGCCATGCGCGCCACGAGGCTTAGCACAAGGTCCAGCGCCACGAGTGCCAGGCCTGGGACACCAGCACGACCGGGTGATGCGCCATGGGGCGAGGCAAACAGCGCATGGCACAAAAAGTGCGTCACTTGCCTGTAGAGGTCCGCACAGCTCATATCACAGTCGTAATTGCGCCATAACACGACCAGCACATCAGGGGCATCCTGTTCCACATCCAGGAGACTCGCGAGGGCCTCCATAAACAGCTCGCGCATCTCGCCTTGCGCACTCGCTCGGAACGATGGCAGCGACACCGCTGGCACAGGGGCTTCGTTGTCCGTGCGCCATGGCGCCTCAGGCCACGCCTGCGTCGGTCGGAGCTGCTGCAGAAGAAACTGCAGTACGAGCTCCTGCTGCATCTTGAGGTGCGTGCGCTGCTCTTGCAGTAAAAGAATGAGCACACGCAAACTGCCAGCCACCAGCAGGGGCTGCTCCATATTGGCGAGCTGCAACAAAAAGCGGCACGCCGAATCTTCCAACAGAGCTCGCAGCGAAGGGAAGCGCGCCAGCAGCCCACTGTGCGTTTCAATCAGCGCACCCAGCAGCGAAAGACCTAGCAGCCGCATTGTCATCGTATGCCGCAAATTGCCGGGGTCCAACAAGGAAATGACCACGCGCAACACCTCCTTTAGGGCTAGCAGACTAAAAGGCGCTTGGAGTACCGCAGGGGCGCGCGCTGGATCGTCTGCCACAGGCGGTGCCGCACCAGGCATTCCTTCGCTGTTGAGAATGGGATCACTGGGAGGAACTTCCTGCGCTGGCACCGCTGGTGCCTGACTCTCGGGGGCGGGCCGCGAATCGGACGGGGTCGGCTCGGACGCCTCGGTGTCTGGCGCCGCGTCCGTGGCAGGAGGCTCCGTGTTGTCCACCGCATCTGTGCCTTCGTCGCCGGCGCCCTCCATGGTGCCCGCGGCAAGGGCATCGCCACCGCCTGCGGCAGGCACCGAGCGACTCTTGGGATCGGGCATGGCCATATGCAGACGTTTCTCATCGTCGGCATCGGCCCCCACAGGCGCCGCTGTGAGCGTAGCCAGTTCAGGTTCGGGGGCGCGTCCACTTGCCGCGTACGCCTCGTCCTTGTCCAAAGGCATAGTAGCAAGGCGCGAAAAGATCTCGCGAAGCATGCAGATCATCTTTTGCTCGGCCGTGCGCCGCAATGCTGTACTGAGGCGCGTTTGACAGCACATGCTCAGGCATGTCTCCATCAATTCACACACACTCTCGTCGCCGAGCATATCCACCAGAGGTGACCCACGCGAGCCATCCTCGTTAATAGCACGCCCACAAACGAGCGCATACATCAAGTCAAGGATAGAAAGCAACACCACCTCGTCACGACCCGCATCGGACGGCTCAAAGCGACAGTGACTCGCAGCATGCGCCACGTCCTGCACGGCACGCTCCAGTCCCACGCTCGTTGTGCGGAAGAGGCCACGATCCAGGAACGAGGTAATGGCCTCCAGCGCCACTTGCGTCACGGCGCCCGAGGTGCGTGCACTGACAATCACGCCGAGAAAGTGCGTGAGAAGGAGCGGCAGAGGCAGAGCCTGCACATCGGGCACGAGGCGGAGCTGCGCGCGCAGAACGGTAAAGCCGCCCAAAAGACCCACATTCGCAGGCTCGGCTGCGCGTTCCGCTTCATCGTCCGGAGCCCCGTCTCCGCGAGGAAGATCCGCGCGTGCGAGTACATACGCCGCGCGCGTCAGACTCAGCGCTGCTGTGCTGGTCGTGGCGGAGCTCAGCAGGGCATTCGGTGGACTCCCTGCTTGCATCCACCGCGGACTCGTGCGCATGGCCGACGTCACCGCATGGACGTGCCGCAGCACGAGGCGCAAAGCGCCCCCGGCCGGCGTCTCGCACGTCCGGTCCTGCATGAGGGAGGCGAGGCTGGCGGCTCGTGCCCCGAGGGGAGCCACGCCTGTGTCGGGGAACTAAGCCTCCACACCACCCCGGCTGCCACGGCGGGCGCTCCTTTCCTTTGCATGGCCCTGGCCGCTGGTGACGCGCCGCAGGACCTCGATAGTCTGCGCCAAGCGAATCAGCAACGCTTCTCGCGCGATCTAGAGTTCCTTTCTGCGCTCAGCAACCCGTTTTATTTGCATCAGTTATCGCAGCAGGGCTACTTTGACGACCCCGCGTTCCTGCGCTACCTCGACTACCTGGACTACTTTCGTGCGCCTGCGTACGCCAAGTACCTTACATACCCCCAGTCCCTTCACTTTCTTGGTCTATTAAAGCATGCATCTTTTCGTTCCGCTGTGGCTGACTCGGCCTGGCCCCACGACACGGCTGCCCGCCAGATTGCTCACTGGGCTACATGGCGCCGGCCTGCGGATGTTCCATTCGACACACCTCCGCGCGTCGGACAAGAACCTGAAGCTGCGTGATGAAGACATTCGTGCGCCGCTTGTTCGACTCGTGGACCCTGCGTCTGGGCAGCTGCAAGGGCCGTTCCAGCCTCGCGACATTCTCTCAAAGATTGACCGCAAGGCGTACGCCCTGCTCCAAGTCACCGAGGCACCGGCCGAGGCACGCGGACGTGCGGAGTGGCAACTAAATGAGCTTCCTATCTGCCGACTCATTAGCAAGCGCCAGGCGTACCAGAAAGAGCGTGAAAAGAAAAAGGCCTCGCCTAGCGCAGCGCCGCCCAAAGTGCTGCAGCTGTCGTGGAATGTCACCGAAAACGATCTCACTCACAAGATTGCGCGCGCACGCAAGGACTTGGAGCGCGGAGCGCGCCTTCGCACGGTCATTGTCTCGAAAAAAGGCACACCCCGCGTGCTGCCTGGCAGTCAGGAGGACGAGCGCCGTACTGAGCTCGTCGAAACACTCCTTCGTGATCTTTGCGCACCCCATGCCGACAGCGATGCAGCGCTTGCGCGCGTCGCACAGGCGCCCGTTTGGAAAAACGGCCGCTCCCTTGTAGAATGGACGCTGGAAGGCGTCGTGGCCGCCTCGTAGCTGCCTCCACCCCATCATGCCGCCCCGCCCCAGCCCCGCCGAGGCAAAGGCTTTGTGGGCGCGGCATGCGTTCCTCCTCCTAACAGGCCTACCGCGTGGCGCACATGTAGCGCTTGATGCGCATGCGTACGTGGTCGATACCCAGTTTCAAGGCTTCAAAATGGTGCCGCCCGGTCTACATTGTCTCACATGGCAGGCAGGTGCCTGGGACGATGATCGGCACGATGTGTTTGCCACCGAAGGTGTGCGCTCGGTTTGGCTTCTGTATACAGCACCAAAAGAGGTGTTTGTGCGTTCCTATGATGCAGCTACAGATACATGGGCCATGGCACCTGGCACCGATGCACGTACGCCGACGGTTGTGTCCCAGGAGCATTTTCAAGCATGGGATGCGCATCTTGCGCCCTATCCCATGGAAGGGGGCACGAACTGGACAGCCCTTACCCACTGGCTAGCACAGAGCCCTGGAACACTAGCGCGGGTGTTCCGCACGCACGAACACCATGGCGATGCGACATGCGATTCGTTCACCCCCGTGGCACCAGCCGATACCCTGGCCACTGTGCATGAGCTACGGGCGCAGCGTCTTTTTGATACCCCGTCTGAGGTCCCATCGGGCCTGGCTTTCACGCCCATCTGCCTGGCACATAGCTGGCCGCCGGGCGCCCAAGGCGCGGCGCGCACGCTGTGGAGTATGGACAAGTCGTGGCGGTTAGCGCAGGTGCTTGCCCAAGCAAGTGCCGCAGAACACGCTGCCAACGACGATACAGGGCCGCTTTTGCGTGAGATGGAGCTGTGCTTCCTGCTCGTCCGCTGTGCAAACCACGCCGGGGCGCTGGAACATTGGCTGGCGCTCATTGATCTGTTTTGCTACGCAGGCGCGCGCCTCGGGGCACCAGCACCGCTTGCTCTGCATCCTGCGGAAGGCGACGCAGCGGCCGCGACGGCATGCACCCAGGATGTGCAGCTGGACGCGCATGTGGCGTGGATGCATACCTTTACTGCGCAATGCGAAGCTCTACCTACGACTGTCTGGACGGACGAGCTGGCACCGTATGAGGGGCGCGTCCTACAAGCGCTTGCGCAGCTGCGCGCCCACCTGGGGCGAGCGCTCAGCGCGTGGGCCGCACGACACGAGCTCCCTGACGGACCGGCACCGCCGCATGAGCGCCTCGTGCAAGCGTGGCGCACTTTGAGTGCCTCCGTGCACACGCGCTTTGCATGGACGCTCGACGCGCGCCTCGATGAAGAGGTGGAAGTCGATGAGGACGACGACGAGGCCCCTGTGTATGTGGATCTGTCGTAAGTGCTGTTCGACAACCATAGCGCGCCGACGCCGACATGCGCATCAGCATTGCAGAATTATCGATCCACACGGGCGCTCGGACAATCTAGATAGGTATGTGATAGGTGGTCATCCTAGCGCTGCCGGCGGCGACGCGCGCCTGGTACGTACCTGTTGGGGGAAGGAGCATGTGGAGGTGCCACGGCGGGGTCGATCGTCGGCCGAACCTAAAACTGCAAATTGCACGTGATGTGTCAGTTCCGCCGTGCACGAGAAGGAGGAAGGCGCCGCCGCAGGTTGGTCTCTACCACTTCGAGGCAAGACAATGGGACGTGGTATGTGTCGGCGCGCGTCGCCTTTGAAGAGCTGAAGCTAACATGACGCAGTGATCCGTGCTCAACGTAAGAGCGGTGGCATTTTCAAGGCCCACACGCGCCTGAACAAGGCGCCGGCCAAGCTCCGCGCCTACGACTTTGCCGAGCGCAACGGCTACATCCGTGGTCTCGTGAAGGAGATTGTCCACGACGCCGGCCGGTACGTACTTTATATCTGACCTCAGTGGCGCGCCGCTCGCCAAGGTGACTTTCCGTGACCCCTACCGCTACAAGCTCCGCACGGAGACGTTCATTGCTACGGAGGGTATGCACACGGGCCAGTTTGTGTACTGTGGCAAGAAGGCCATGTTGAACGTCGGTAACGTGCTGCCCCTTAGCTCGCTCCCCGAGGGTACCATTGTGTGCAACGTCGAGAGCAAGTCGGGTGACCGTGGTACGCTCGCTCGTACCTCGGGCAACTACGCCACGGTCATTGGCCACGACGCCGATGGTCTGACCTCGCGTATCCGCCTGCCTTCCGGTGTGAAGAAGACCGTGCCGAGCGCTGCGCGTGCCACGGTCGGTATCGTTGCCGGTGGTGGTCGTATCGACAAGCCCATGCTCAAGGCCGGTCGTGCTTACCACAAGTACCGCGTCAAGCGCAACAGCTGGCCTCGCACTCGTGGTGTGGCTATGAACCCCGTTGACCACCCCCACGGTGGTGGTAACCACCAGCACATTGGTCACTCGTCGACCGTCAAGCGCGGTTCCGTGCCCGGTCAGAAGGTCGGTCTCATTGCCGCCCGCCGCACCGGTCTGCACCGCGGTACCGTCAAGGTGCGCGACGCGTAAGCTACCATGCTTGTTCCTGGCTTGGGTGGCACAAAAGGGAAGAACCCATAGACGCCGTCTTCGCGGCCGTCGTGATGTACGATGCCGGTCCTCTAGCTCCATATCGGGACTACCAATCCTGCGCTTTCCCACCGTAGTCGCGTTCCCTCCACACTCGATGCGCCGTGGCGCGTGGTCGCTCCTGGGGCTGCTGGGCGTGGCGGTTGGCGTCGTTGCAGCTCAAGCGCCCATACACACCCCGTACGATGCTACCTTTGCGCGATTCCTACCGCCGATCTTTCGTGTGGTACTCATGACGGCGCTCTGCATCCTCGGCTTTGGCGTGGATATGCAAATCCTCGCGTACTGGGGCATGAACCCGTGGGGGGGAAGCAGCAAGCCTGCCTCTGTGCATTTGCCGCTCGCGCATGAGTCGGACAGCAGCTCTTTGCCCGAGGCTGCGCGGCGCAGCGGGGCAGAGACGTTCTACTTGCTAGCAGCCAGCCATGTGGCATGGGCCACCATGTGCTGGCTTTTTTATCGTGCCAACACAGACCCGACCACCGGCGCACGCACACTGTATGCACAGGCCTGGGAAGCGGCCACCATTGTGGGCTTGGTGGCACTATGGATCGCACCCGGGCCATTTCGTCCTCTCCTTCGCGCGTGGCTCCATACGCTCCAGCGCCTCTTTACACCGTCGCTGCGACAAACCATCTCGTTCTCGGATGTCATTGCTGCCGACATCCTCACTTCGTTTGCCAAGGTACTGGGCGACGTATGGCTTTCGCTTGTGGTGCTTGCCTACCTCGTCGCCGGGCAACGCCTGGACGATCATGTGCTGGGGCGTGCCGAGACGCAGCTGGCTGTGCCCATTTTGATCAGTGTGCCCTACCTCGTGCGCTTTCGACAGTGTTTGAGCGAATACGTTACCACGAAAACGCATAAAACACGCTCCTCCCGGCCTTTGTACAATGCGCTCAAGTACATGAGCGCTCTCCCTGTCATTTGGTTGCGCTCAGGTGCGGGGCCTCCGTCGCGCACCGTCGAGTTGCTTTGGTACGTGTCTGTGTTGGTCAATACCCTCTTTTCTTTCTGGTGGGACGTGACGAATGATTGGGGCCTCGATTTGCTGCATGTCCAGTCGTTCCGCGCCATGCTATGGCAGCCACGCGCGCGACTTCCACCGCTGCATCGCCGTACCAGCTCCGAGACGAGGGACGACGATGGCGTGGAGCTCATGCACCGCCGCCATGCACGCCAGCCAAGTATGCTTCGCGCGCCTGAGAAGCCGCTGCCCCTGCCCACGAGCATATACTGGGTCCTGTTGGCCGCCAACCTCGTGTTGCGTTTCACGTGGTCGCTCAAACTCAGCTCGCATTGGCACTACCTGCTCGAGTGGCAGCGCGGTCTGCTCCTGTTTGAGGCCCTAGAACTTGTGCGTCGCAGTATCTGGGTCCTTTTGCGTGTGGAATGGGAGCATGTGTGTTCCGCCCCTTCGTTCTATAGCCCTACTTAAGTCGCTTCTTGGCCTGCGTCACATGCTTGCGCAAACGCTTGCTCTTCTCACGCAGCGAGGCATTCTTCTTGCTGCGCACACCCCAACTGTGAGCCACCATCTGGAAGTTCTTGCCGCGGGCCTTTTGCCGGTTCGTCGAACTACTGGCGACCTCCTTGTTCTTCTTGCCTTTACGGCTACCGAACTTGTCGCGTCCTTCGCGTCCACTCTGGATACTCGCCATACGCTCCTCATAGTCCGCCTTGGCCTTCTTCCGCGGGCCCAGAATGTCCGACTCATCGACCACCTCGCCAGTGCCGCTCGTGCGCTTCTTCTGCAGCTGCAAGGCGGCGAGCTCGCGGCGAGCTTGCGCACCAGCCACACCGCCCTCCTTGGCCTTCTCTTCCGCCGCAGCCAGACGCAGCTCGTTCAGCTTGGCAAAGTCCGCTGGTGTCAAAATCTTGGTGGTGGCCAGCTCCGAGAAGGTATCGGGCGCTTCCACAGGCGCCGACGCCGCCGGCGCTTCGTCTACGTGCTCGTCGTCGCTCGCTGCGCTCGACGCTGCACGCGCTTGGCGCGCCGCTTTACGACGAAGACGCGCCTCACGGACCCGCTCACTCATCGGACGATCATCGTGTTCTTTGGCGGCACGCGGCGCTGCTTCGTCACCACTCAGTTCCAGTTCAATGTCCTCCTCGTCGGAGCTCACGTTGATCCAGCCACCAGAGGAATCGCTGTCGGAAGCACTTTCCACCTCCCAGCCGTCCCAGCCTTCTTCCTCGTCGTCCTCGTCTTCACCGCGTTCCTTGAGATGCTGCTCCAGTAGCTCAATGCCCTGGATACCATGCACCTCGCGCCGGTCCGCACCAAAGCGCTCGGCGACGTGGCCTTGCGCCAAGGCCATCGAACCAGACTTGCCGCGCTCGGCGCGGCGCAGCATCGCAGGATTCACCTCGCGGTACAGTTGCATAAGACCACGCGACGCGGCACTTACACCCTTGTCCTTCGAGCGGCGGTACGCCACGAGATCCTCGAGCAAATCTTCTTCCATGCACCACGGCTGACGGCGGCACACTTCTCGGATGGTGTTGATACCGGCCGCCACCACCTCGGCGCCCACACCCGGGTGCACAAACGCATACGCAATCTTGCGCAGCGCAGGGGCAAGCACGTCAGGGGGCGTCTGATCGTGCACAGACTGCGCCAGTGCCACTAGAATCAGGGTAATGTGCATTTGGTGAGGCAATAAGTACTTGGCCAAATAGCTGTAAAAGCTGAGCACCGTGAGGCGATGCGCGCTCATGACACGACTGAGCAGTTGCAGTAGGCGCACCTTCATCTCGAGCGAGTGCCGCTTATCGTTGCGTGTTACATTCTCAAATACACGCTCGGCAAACGACTGTGGGTCGTGCAGCAGGTGGATCGCGGCCATGTTGCCGCTCTCCTGGTCTGCTCGCTCCAGGACCTTTTCTTCGCTTTCCTTACGCCGCCGCTGTGCGTGTGCCTTGGCCAGCTTGAGCTTGCGTTCACCCGCCTTGGACTTTTTACCGACTTTGCGCTGGTGCTCCAAACGTCCTAGTTCGGCGCGAGGATTCGCCTCCTCGTCGTCACTATCATCCATACCCGTCTCGGACGCATGCAGATCGCCTAGGAAAAAGCGCACCGCGGACGCCTGCACCTTGGGGTGAGGGTGTGTGCAAGCCATGGCCAGAAGCGCCACCGTGCGGTCGTCGGTCCAAATTCGTCGGCGCCACATCTCGGCGGCTACGCGGACCGCCCAAAGTGCCTCAGTGCGTCCTTTGAGCTCGGCGTCGGCGCGGCGAAGCACCATGGCGGTGCCATCGGTGGGGAGACCCCGCTCGACCATACCAAAGAGCAGGCCTTGCACCATGCGATTCAAACGAGGATCCTTTGTCTTGTGGTTGGCTTGCTTGAGATCCTGCACAATGGCATGCAGGATGGTTGTACGCATCTCGGACGAGGTCGTGCGGCTGAGTAGGGGGAAGAGCGTTTGGAGCAGCGTCTCGCTGGTGATCACCTGCCGGTGGCGCAGCAGCACAAGACAGCGGAAGCATGTGCGCCGCAGATCAGGGCTCAAGCTCGCATGATGCTCGAGAAGCAGCTCACTCAGATGCGATGGCAACTCTTTCGTCACAGCTGGGTAACTGGGGGCCAGCTGCGTCACAAACGACACAAGCTGCTCCAACTGCGCCTGCTGCTCCTTGCTCATACGCACACTCTGTACACCGGACACCTCGCCAGCTCCGTCCACCGACTGGCCAAGGCCCGATGCATAAATGCGGCGCAAACTCTCATAGTGGTTCCACTGCGCCAGAAACTCTTCCGTGTACGCAGACGGCTGGCGCTTGAGCAAATTCTGCAGCGCCGGCAGATTGGACGTATCCTGCAATCCACGTGCCTTGGAACGGTACACCAAACCTTGGTCGCGCACCACCGCGGAAGGGCGAGCAGGTCCGGCCGTCTTGCCCATCGTCGTTGCGCACGAACTGGCCTAGCAATGCTCGCTCCACGAGGGCGGCAAAAAAATGGTGTGGAGGCGAAAAGTCCACGACCCAGCGCCACCACGGTAGGATGGACGACGACGGGCTGCTTCTTCACTTTGATACGACAGCGTCGCCGCCAAAGCCGCAGCGCCGCGAAGCGAAGCGCGTACCTAAGCGTGCGCGTGCACCGGAGTCAGCGACACCGTCCTCCGATACGACGCCCAAGCGCGCCAAGGCCACGCCCGCCACGGCGCGCGCTCAGCGTGAGGCAGCCGCAGACCAGCGTATGCTCGCGCGTGCGCGTGAGATCGCCGGGCATGATACTGCGCGGCCCCGTACCCAAGGTGCAGGTGGCTACATTTCGTCGCTGTTTGCGCGCGACGAGCAAAACGCCGAGGAGCCCGAAGCGGTGCCCATGGCTCGTGGTGCCGCACCTACGAATGCGCCCTCGGGCGATGCCACCTTTGAGCAGCTGGGCCTCGATACCATTATTGCCACGCATTTGCGTGAGCGCATGGACGTGCGTGGTCGTCCGACGGAGATCCAGCGTCTCGCCATTCCGCCCCTGCTTGCCCCGCCGCCGTCGGCGCTAGCGATGCGGGACGTGCTGATCCAGGCGCAAACGGGCAGTGGTAAAACGCTCACGTACCTCTTGCCGATTTTGCAGACGCTCTTGCCGCTCTCCGAAGAGAGTTTCATGGACCGCAGTGTCGGTACGCTGGCCATTGTACTGGCACCGACGCGTGAGCTCGCGCGGCAAATTTACCAAGTCCTGGAGCGTTTGCTCACCCTGTCGCTTGCCTCCACGGACGAAGATGGCACACCCAAGCGGCGCGCGCGCTGGATTGTCCCAGGTCTGCTCACTGGTGGCAGTACCAAGAACCACGAAAAGCAGCGATTGCGCAAGGGATGCCCGATTCTCGTATCGACGCCCGGGCGCCTGCTCGATCATTTGCAAAATACGTCCAGCTTGGACGTGGGCAAGTGCCGCTGGCTCGTGCTGGATGAGGCGGATCGCCTCCTGGAGATGGGCTTTGAGGCGCAGCTCACCGGTATTCTTCAAGCGCTGGAAGGACGACGCAAGCTGAGTCTGCGCACGGCGCGCGAGGCCCTCGCGGAGAATGGCGCACTGTCCCCGAATGCTCCAGATGCGGAGGTCACAGACTCGCTTGGCATTGCCTGGTGGGCTTGGCGCCGTCGTCTTGTGCTGTGCAGTGCGACGCTGGATGAACATGTCCAGGCGTTTGCCGGCACAGCTTTGCAGGATCCCCTTTTGGTGCGCGCTGGTGCCGCGCCGGTCGCGGCGGCAGCGCCCACAGCGGACGCAAGTCCTGCACCTAGCACATTTGCCGCGCCTGCGCAGCTGGAGCAGCACGCCGTGCTTGTGCCCCCCAAGCTGCGCTTGGTCGTGCTACTCGCCTTGCTCCGCCGAAGTTTGCCGAAAGTGGGCGCGGGTGGCGCCCCTGTTCGTGTGATGGTATTCCTTACGTGCACGGACGCCGTCGACTTTCACTGGCACGCCCTGGGCGGTGTGCGTATGGGCCGCACCGACAACAAACCCGAGGAGGACAAGGAGACAGGGGATCCGCTTGCGTACCGCAGTGAGCTGCTCCCTGGCGTGTTTGTGTACCGACTGCACGGCTCCATGACGCAGAAAGAGCGTATTGCTTCGCTGCAAGCGTTCCATCGACTAAGTGACGGCACAGATGCTGGGCGTGCGACGCGCGGGGGTGTCCTGCTTTGCACGTCCGTGGCCTCGCGTGGTTTGGATTTGCCCGACGTGGGCTGTGTGATCCAAATGGATGTGCCCACCGAAGGCGGTGTTGAAGAGTATGTGCACCGCGTCGGTCGAACTGCGCGTGTCGGACGCGCGGGTACAAGTTGGCTGATGCTGCTACCGCACGAGCGTCCCTGGCTCGATACGCTCACGAGCCGCATGGTCGTCGGCCAGCCGCCCAAGCGTGCGTCTGTCCCGCTGGTCGGGTACGATACGGTGCTCTATGAAGGGCTGGGCGGTGCTGCGCGTGAGTACGAGTCGCGGGCCACCGATGTGCAAATGGCTTTGGAACGCTGGGTGATTGCGGCGCCGAAGCACGCGTCGCTGGCGCGCTCGGCGTTCCTGGCGCACATTCGTGCGTATGCCACCCACCCTGCCAGTGAGAAGGATTTGTTCCACGTGAACCATTTGCACTTGGGGCATTTGGCCAAGGCCTTTGCGCTGCGTGAAGCACCGCAAACCGTGCAACGCACGGCCAAGCGTGAGCACGACAAGCAGACACAGCCCAAAGAGCCGGAACGCGCGCGCCTTTCATCCGAGGCACGCCGGAAGCGTATGCTCGCTAATTTGCCCACAGAATCTATGTAGCTATGCATCCGACTTGCTGCGCTTGGCCGCCACAGACGGAGGCTCGTTGGCCTTGCGCTTCTCGCTTGGCGGCGGTCCACGATGGCCGCCGCGGTGGCCGCCACGGCCGCCACGGTGGCCGCCACGACCACCGCGACGCGGCGCCTGCCGTTCCGTCTCGCGGCGGTCCAGCAAAAACGACGCACGGAAGTTGGCGCGCTCGACGTAAAAGGCCCGCGCCTTGTCCTCGTCCACACGCGCCCACTGTACAGGCTTGCCGCCCACCGTGATGCCGTGCTCCTGGATCTGCGCCAGCTTCTCATCCGAGACAGGCTCGCGGAAGCCGACCACACCCTCGGTCGCGTCCGCAGGGAACTCGACAAATGAAGTGGGGTGCAGCGTCGTAAGCGTGTCCTTGAGATCCTTCCAGCTGCCACCCGAGGCAGCCTCGGTGAAACGGAGCACGCTCTGAGCAGGGAACGAGACCTGCTCCGCATCCACCGTGCCGTCGGCACGCGTGGTGAGCTTGTAGCCGTTGTACTCAAACTCCAGGGGCTCAGAGCGCGAGTGGGCAGGCGCAGTACCGCTGCCGCCCTGGCGCTCACGCTCCATTTCACGGAACGCATTGAACTTGCGACCGCTCTTCGACGGCGGCGGGTTCTGGCTCGGGTCGATGCCCTTCTCCTTCATCTTCATGGAGACGTAGGCAGGCTTGCTCATGACGAGCAGCTTGGTACCGTCGGTGTAGGGGATGGCATGGCCACCGTCCTGCTCGGGCTCCTCAGCCTTGGCACGCTCGAGGAACGATTGCATCTCGTCGGCAGAGGCAAACTCAACAAACACACTGTGCTTGAATGCACGAGGACGCTCGTTTTCGCGGCGCATACGCACTCCGTTGATCTTGCCGAACTGCGCAAAGAAGGTCTCGAGCTCGGCCTGCAAACCCTCGTGCTCGTCGGGGAAGCCCTTGGCGTAGATGCTGCGAGTGTGCGCATCGGTGACAGGCACGAGGGGCGTCTTGCGGCGCACACGCACGCCGTCCGCATCCACCTCGAGAAGCGATGAGGACGCACGCAGCGCATCCGCAATGCCAGCCACATCCAGCACCTCACGCAGAGGCTTCATGCGCTTGAACGAGGCGAGCGTCTCAATCGGCACCCAACCCTCGGGGTCTTTGCGCGTGAGCGTGAAGAGGAACTTGTCAAACGGCAAATTCGCATCCGCAAAGTAAAACTCGACCTGCTTCAGCGCAGCTGCCTTGGCCTCATCCACTTGGAGTGGCACATCGGGCGCCTGTGCGCCGACCTCCTGGCTCATCGTGGCAGTGGCGGACCCTGCGGGCGTGCGCACAAAAAAAGGACACGTGACACTATGGACGTTAGTTGAGCACGCCGCGCTGGACGCGGGCGTCCTGCGTCTCGAACGCACGCAGGAGAAAGTTGACAGCGGTAGCACCGAGAATGGCAATGCACAGGAACGTGGGGCCGTATGGATCAGAATACACGTTGGACGAGCTGCGCTCGCGGATCTTGTACGCACGCCACATGTAGAGCACACCCGAGTAGGCGACGGCGAAGAGCGCCACCAGCGTGAACAGCGCACTGGTCACCAGGCCAGCGGCATCGCCGGCGCGCTGGAAGTTGAGCAGACCGGTGGCGATCGAGGCAAGCAGAACACTGAACTCGAGCCACTTGAGGAAGGTGCGCTCGTTGGCAAAGTACACCTTGGGCTCAATGCGGATCGGCACCGAGACCTTCTTGCCGGGCTCCGCGTGGAACTCGGTGACGTATTCGACGCCCTGCGGGGGCTTGGTGCCCTTGCCGCGCGGCTCCTCCTCATCACGGCCCTGCAGCGCGCGGATGGCACGCTCATCCTCGTCTTCCTCATCCTCGTCGTCCTCCTTGGGCGCCGTGTGGTGCCACAGCTTGCTCAAATTGTTGCCGAACTTGTGCAAATAGTTCTTGTCAAACACTGTCGATGGCGCCAAAATGTCCGCACGGCTCACCGGCACAGGCTTGTCCTTGTCAGAGCGCGCCGTGGCCGTGTCCTTGATCGGGGCCGAGGAGGCCGCCTTCTGTGCACCCTCCGACTCACGGCGGTGCTCCACGAGGTACTTCTCACGCTGCGCACGAATCTCCTTGATGCGGGGGTCGAACGCCGAGAGACCCACATTGTCCGCCTCCTGCTGCGCATTGGCAATGCGCGACTCGCGGTGGTCGTCGTCGTCGCCCTCAAACTCGTCCTCACTCACCGGCTCGTAGTGCGACAGCTTGCCCTGGCTCTGGCTCGACTCCGAGTGCGATGCACTGTGGTGGGGGCGGTCCAGCGCCAGGTCCATCGACACCGGCTTGCGAATGTCAATGTCCATCTGCGGCAGCCAGAATGGCACAAGGTCCACGCGGTTCGACAGGAGCGTCGCACAGCCGTGAATGAACTTGGAGAACTTCGGCACCGCCTCGACCAGGTGGCTCGACACCAGCTCACGCACCCACTTGGGCGGCTCCTGGCCCATCTGGGTCTGCAGCTTGACCTCTAACACACCATAGGGGAAGCGTTCCACATCGCCCTCCGGCAGCTGCTCGAACGGATAGTCAATGCCAATGTCCATGCGGCGCCAGTTGTTGCCGGAGCGCTGCTTGCCATCCCAGTTGTCTTCGCGCACCAGCGTGAGCTCCGTGTCGAGCGAAATACGCACACGCGCATCGCCCGGCAGCTGGAACGCGGTACGGTTGTAGAACGAGCGCATGACCGGCTGCAGCTTGCGCGAAAGCACAGCATACTGCACCTCTGAGGCAAGCTGGATCATTGCGTCGATATCCTTGTCCGACTTCTTACCCTTCTTGCGCATCTCCTCAAACGTGTCGTTCATACGGAACTCGCCACGCATGAACGCATTCACCTGCTCCTCCTTGATCGGGAAACGCGCCTTGACACTCTTTTCGCCGGTCCAGTCCTCACGGTGGGTCTTGCGCTCGACGAATATGGTCTTGTTGTCCATACCACCGTACCAGCGCAGACGAATGGCCTCGGCACCCTCCGTCTTCTCCAGACGGCCGAGGTACAGCTCCAGGTCTTCGTTGTCGTAGTAGATGGAGGTAATGGCACTGTCCTCCGTCTGGTACTCCTTCTCCGAGTTGAAAACAAGCACGGGAAGGTGCTTCAAAATGAACAGCTTCAGAGGCACAATGTTGTCTGGGTGTACCCAGTACTTGGTCGTCTGACGCACGAAAGCGCTCTGCGATCCACCCGCACTCGAGTCACCCTTCACGGGGTTGCCACGAGTGTGCACAATGTCGAACATCTTCGACAGCTTGACGATCAGCGCATCGTAGTTCTCCTTGTAGAATGGACGCGTGCTCAGGTAGTGCTGCACAAACTCCTTGCGCAGCAGGCGGCCCGTCTGCTTGTCGTGCTTCTTCACAATCTTCAGGAAACCAGTGTAGTTCAGTTTGGTGAACAGCGCAAGGTCGTGCACGTCGGCAATGACATTGGCCAGCTGCTCCTCGAGGTCCTGGAAACGCTCCTCAAAGTGGTCCGTCTCGTCACTGTCGCTGTCGAACTCGTCGTCCGAGCCAGCGTTGTGGCGAGCCTGGTACAGCACCTCGCGATGCTGGCCATGAGCCTCATCCTGGCTGGCAGCCATCTCCGAGGTGCCCTGCTGCGAGGTACCAGCACCTTGGTGCTCGCCATGAGACTGGCCGTGGTTCTGCTCCGCGGCCGAGCGGGCCGCAAGCAGCTGGTTCACCTCCATGTTCACCTGCTCGATACGGCCCGTGATCTCGGACACCTTGCTCTTCTGGAACGAGTATACCTTGTCGAGCTCCATGCGCAGCTCCTCCACGAACTCGTCCTCGTCCTTGTCGGTCCAGTGGCCCTGGTTCTCAGCCAAGCGCCTCTTGATCTCCTTCTTGAGATCCGAGTACTGCAGATACTGGGACTCCCATTCAGGATACAAGGACGTCTTGATCGTCCGTCCAAACTTCATTGTGCTCAAGCTGCGGGAACGTCGGCAAGGCCAGATCAGTGCCGTCGCGGCCTGGCCCTGACCACGGCGGGACCGACCACGTGGTCTACATCCTTATTTGTTCTGAAGCGCACGTGGGCCACTCGCACGGCTGCGGGCGCTGGTACGATACCGAACGATGTCGGCCTACCCACGCCTGTGGCTAGGTGGACCTGTGCAAGGTTCTCTGGATGTCACGTACAGACTCGTCATTTTGCACTAGGACGGGAGTCTCGTGGACGTTTGGCTCCAACCATGTGTCCCCTCCATAACGTGCATATGAACACACGCTGGCTTTCTAGCCTAACGTAGGATTCGCTTCGTTATTTGTAGTACAGTCGTTGGCAGCAGAATGCCATGGCACCACGCTTCGGTACTATGGGAAGGCGCCTCACCCTTCCACCGGCTTGGCTCGTATGCACGTGATGGCACGGCCGGTGCGATGCACGTCCCACACACGCCACCTTCGCCCTTCTCTTCATGAGCCTTTCTGCGCTCGGCTCCTGGACCGTGCGTGCGAGCCGCCAGGGTGTCCTGGCGGCGCATGCTATGCCTCACTCAGTCATTCCTCGTGCTCTATGCACGCTTCCTGCCATGCGTGCGTCCACTATCGCCCAGCACCGCAGCGCCGCTACTTCGTCGCCGATTCTGTCGCAGCTTCGCGCACGCGCCGTGCTGCCATCGGTCCAGGCACCGCGGCTATCCCAGCTGCGCACCTACACGGCGCCTGCCGCTGCTGCGCCTCCTTCGCCCGCGGAGGAAGTGCCGGCTACCACGAGTAAAATTGTGGCCTACCACCTGCTCGCGTCGGCGGCGCTCGTGTTCTTGATCATCATTGTTGGTGGTATCACGCGTCTGACCGAGTCTGGTCTTTCGATTACGGAATGGAACCCGGGTCTGAAAGGCATGCGCTTGCCTCAAACGGACGAGGAATGGCACGCCGAGTGGGACAAGTACAAAGAATCGCCTGAATTCAAGATGCTCAACTCGAAGATGACGCTGGAAGACTTCAAGTCGATTTTCATGTGGGAATGGTCGCACCGCATCCTTGGCCGCTTTATTGGCGTGTTCTTCGTGGTGCCGGCGGCTTTGTTTGCGATGCGACGTGGTATGACGACGCCAAACACGCGCTGGAAGCTCTTGGCAATTGCTGCGGGTATCGGTTTCCAGGGCTTCTTGGGCTGGTACATGGTGGCCAGTGGTCTGAAGAACCCGTACGAAATGGAGCCCGTGTCGACGCAGCCCCGTCCTGACTGGACGCCTCGTGTCGATCATTTCCGATTGGCGGCCCATCTCGGCACGGCCTTTGTGGTGTACATGGGTATGGTCTATACAGCTGTCACGATTCTGCGTGATGCCTCGGTGGCCAAGTCCCTGAAGAGAGCCTCGCCGGCGGAGAAGGAGACTATTTTCTCGTCGTTCATGCATGGCTTGCAAAACCCTACGACGCGTCGGTTCCGTGGTATAGCTCTGGCTATGCTGGCGTTCACGTTCACCACGGCCATGTACGGCGCCTTTGTTGCGGGTCTGGATGCAGGTCTTGTGTACAGCGAGTTCCCCTTCATGGGTGAGCGCCGTCTGCTGCCGCCGAAGGACGAGCTTTTGGACCCTCGGTACGGCATCCGCAATGGTCTGAAGCCATCGACAGAAACGCAGCTTGTGTTTGGCAATATGACGCAGAACCCTGTCACGGTGCAAGCCATTCATCGCTACCTGGGCCTGTCTACCCTGGGTCTGATGTTTGTCTTTTTGCGCTATGCCAAGCGGGCCAAGGCGAGCCTGCCCAAGGCTGCTCCCCGCTTCGCCATGGGCGCTGCTCATATGACGGGCTTGCAGGCCCTGCTGGGTATTTCGACCCTCATATACATGGTGCCGATCCCGCTGGCCTCCCTGCACCAGGCTGGCTCTGTGGTCGTGTTGACCATGCTCACGTGTGTCTTGGCCGTAACACGCAAGCCCAGTCAGGCGTTCCAGGCGCTGGCCAAAGCGCGACGACACGCAGCGGCGTCGGCGACCCGCCCCTAGGTAGCTCACCCGTACTTCCCCACTGCCACCGACGCCTATCTTTTAGGTGGAGGTACGTCCACCTGCAGCTAGGACGGGGCGTGCCTACCACCGCTTGTCGCAGTGCGAAGCACATGATTGTATGGGCACGGGAAGGGAGCTGATAAGGCGATAGCCCCATGATAAAAGTACCAACTATCTAAGAACCTGTTTCCGCCTATATATTGACTGCCTATGCCCATGGCAACGTGATAGCAGTTTATCATGCCTAGCACCGGAAGCACAAGTGCGTCTCCTGACGGCCTCTTGATGGTCCTTGTTCAGTACCCCGTGCCGGTAGTCACCAAGCCTGAGGACATTCAGGCCAATGTGGATGAGATCTGTCGCATGGTGGCCTCTACCAAGGCTGGGTACCCAGACCTGGATCTCATCGTGTTTCCAGAGTATTCTTCATCGGGCCTGAATACCAAGATTTGGACCTATGACGAGTTTCTCATGGGCCTCGATGATCCCAAGGTGGCTCAATTTAAGCAGGCCTGCAAAGCTAACAATGTGTGGGGCGTCTTTTCTATCATGGAGCCTAACCATGAGAAAGGAAAAGCACCCTTTAACACTGCGATCATTATCAACGCGGATGGAGAGATGGCGCTCCACTACCGCAAGCTGCAGCCTTGGGTGCCGATTGAGCCCTGGTACCCTGGCGACTTGGGCATGCCGGTGTGTGATGGCCCGAAAGGCTCGAAACTTGCCGTTAATATCTGCCATGATGGCATGTTCCCGGAGCTTGCCCGTGAGGCCGCCTACAAGGGCGCGAACGTATACATTCGCATTTCTGGGTATTCTACCCAGACCCAAGATCAGTGGATTATGACCAACAAGACCAACGCGTTCCAGAACTTGATGTACACTGCCTCGGTGAACTTGGCTGGCTATGATAAAATATTCTACTACTTTGGTGAAGGCAACATTTGCAATTATGATGGTCGTATCATTTCTGAAGGTCACCGCAACCCTGGAGAGCTTGTCTCCGCGGAAATCTTCCCGGCACAGGCAGATAAAGCACGCATTCACTGGGGGTTGGAAAATAACATTTTCAACCTAGGCAACCGTGGCTATGTTGGCTATCCAGGCGGCAAGACTGACAATTACCTGACCTGGGTAGAGGATCTGGCCAAGGGTCAGTACAAGCTGCCTTGGGCTGACAAGATCCGGATCAAGGATGGCTGGAAGTACAATCCGGACGGTCCACAGCTCGGCCCACTGCCGGAGAATTTCAAATAAATTGCTTTGACAGAAACCTTCAATTTGAATTCGCCCGTAGATGTGCGTTCGAGAAAAAGGTCCATGGACTGCCTTCGCCGAGGGAGAATGTGCAACGAACCAGGGCGACCCGGCCTAAAGGAGTGCAACACCCTCCACTCCGACCACTTCGTGGAGGCTCATAGCTTAAGCCATGTCGTTCAACGAGGAGGATCGGCAGGCGTTTTTCCGCCTGATGGACGAATATTTCGCAAGTCGCCCCCATATTTTGAGCGGGTTGCATCCTGCGTCAGCGGGAGCGGCGCCGCCTGCCAGCATAAAACCACCGCCCCCGCCACCGCGCCATGCGTCTGGCGGGCCAGCTTCCCCGGCGCCGCCTGTCGATTCGGTTACCTCATCGATGCAGCAGGCAAGTGTGTCGGAGCGCAGTTCAGGACCTCATATTCCTGAAGGTCTCACTCGAGGCAAGGTATGTGAGATGCACTCACTTCAGGGCATAGGCAAAATCAACACAACGTCGGCGCAGTCTGTCATTACCTCGTCGGCGGGCCTCGCTACCTCCAAGGTCCTCGATGTGGCCAAGCATAAAATTGACTATTATACAGGCAAGGATCGGTCGGACGCCGATAGTGCAGCGCCCACGCCCCCCAGCGGACCGATTCAGCCACCGCCGCAGCGCGGCACAGCCCCCCAGAATGAGTCCGAGGGGCTCGGAGAGGCCGTGGCTCTGTATCCGTACGTTCAAACTACTCACACTAGATTTGCTGGATCACAGGCGGGTGACCTGTACGTGGACCAGGGCGAGACCATCACACTATTGGAGCAGGTCACGCCGGATTGGTTCCGTGCGCGCAGCGCCGATGGCACGCGCGTGGGCATTGTGCCTGCGAACTACATTCAGCGCTCGTAGGCCATAGGCGCGGCCGTGCGCCGCGAAGCGCGCCAACGGATCACGTGGCCACCTGCCACGTGCCCGTGGCACGGGAAACGTGGCCACCCGCGTGGCACGCTCGTGTTTTGCCACGAGGGTGCCCCACCGCGTGGAAAGGATGAGCGCCAACCCCGTGGGTTTCGCTCCGTCGATCGCCAGTCGTGGACGATCGCAGTCACCGGCTCTCTCAGTCTCAGTGGACCTGGGGCCGGAGTCGCCAGTGCCTTCGTATTCTATGAACCCGGCTACGAACAAGCCGGAAGGCAGTGACCTCGCCTTCCAGAGCGGCCATCCGCCCGCGTACTCCCATGGGGCCGAGGGCAAGAAGGATGCAAGCGACCATAACGCTTCTATGGATCCGAATCTGACGGGTCCCCGTCGTGCAGAGGGTGCCCAGTCTGGCTACCCAAATGTGCGGCAGGAACAACAGCCGTACCGTCTGGACTTGCTGCAGACGGATCCGAACCTCGACTCGAACGCGTCGCTGCCGGGCGACAGCGCCCAAGCAGGTACGTAACGCCCACTTACGCAGACCATGTGTCGCGAGCTTTTCCTTTCCTGTCCAACACGATGACGGCCCAGGACGGTGATGGTCGCACGTCCATCTTCCCGCCCAACTTCTCAGATGTGGCTGGTGCCCCTGAAGCGGGTGCGAGCAACTTGGCGTACAAAAAGAGCGACGCGGAGCTTGGTGGCTCTGCGAACGGTGCGGATGCGGCGGGTGCCGCCAGCCTGCACGGCAAGGCGCCGCGCGGAGCGTCGTACGACGCAATGGTGCCCGAAAAGAAGGAGACGCCGTACAGTCGCAGCCCCAGCCTGCGTGTGACGCACAAGATTGCGGAGCGTAAGCGCCGAAAGGAAATGAAAGACTTGTTTGACGAGCTGAAGGACTATGTCCCTGTGGACCGTGGTCCCAAGACCAGCAAGGGTGACATTCTGACCAAGGCTGTGCTGCAGTTCCAGACGCTGCATCGCGAACGCGAGCAGCTGATCGAGGCCCTGGAGGCCGCGCACCACGAGCTGAACCAGCTGCGCCAGGTCACGGGAAGCTCGGAGCATGCAGGTGCGGCGGCAGCAGCTTTGCCGCAGCATGTGTACTCGCACTCGAGTGCGCCACCTGCGTCGTACCTGCCGCGTGCAACGACGGATGCGCGCCTGCATGAGCATCTGCCGCTGGGTCGCAACGACAAAGGGGACGCCAACGCGCCTGGCACCAACGGGGTGGGTATGGGCAGTGGAGCAACGCGCTCGAACGAGTTCCTGTCGGACCTGCGTCTGGACCGCTTGCGCCAGCCAGAGGACAATGTGCATCCAAACTTCAAGCAGCTCGAGCATAATGCGAGTGTGCTGGACCAGTCGCTGAGCAATGCGCGCTCCTTCCAGCCCGAGTCGTACCAAGCGGGCTTGGTGTCGGACCTGCCCTCGGGCCAGGACGCTTCTGCGATGGATGCGGACGCCGGCTCGCACGTAGGCCGCTCCGTGTCGCGCGATCAGGCGTTTGCGCCCCCCCGCTACATGCCGCGGGAGGGTGACATGATCCAGGACGACGCGTCGAACAACGCGCCGGCCATGTAGTGCTAGTTGTGGAATTATGCCCATGGAAAGACTCGCGTGCGACGGTCGCTCAGCGACGCGTCGTTATGGACCCAGCCGCGGGGGACACGCGCGGAGGGGGCGTACAAGCTCCCCACGGGCGTGGACCTCCCGCTGCACGCCCTCGTGCTTCGATGCCCGAACGCAGTGCCAAGGTGCGGCACGCACGACGCGCGCCTCACACGCTGTTCGCGGCGTGGGGCCACGAGCCACCTGTGTCCGCCCAGCCGCGCGTGAATACCAATGCGGCGATCAGCTCGGCGCCTCTCCCCCGCGTTGTGCGAGGTACGTCGCAGGGTGAAAAAACGCATCCGTTCTTTGCGCAGCGCGAGGCAATGACTCGCGAGTCGCTACGCCGTAAAGACGATGCACCGTCGTCGAGCGCTGCGCCGCGTGCGCGTCTCGGAACACTGCCTGCGCCGTGGCCCACGGCAGAGACTATGCATGTACAGCCATGCACGCGGCCTCTCGCACACAAAAGCCTCGAATGGGCCCGCCGGTCCGCGCGAACGCGTGACCACGTATCAACGCCGGCCCCGCTTCGTCTGCTTGAGCAAGCAAAGGAGCCAGCGCCTGTGAATGCACTTGCGTGTGAGGCCGCCTTGGTGCCTTGGACCGAGGCTGTTGCGCCAGCGGGTGCGCCCACGCCGCGTCCGCCGCTGGCCTACGTGAGTGCTGATTTGGCTCGTCCTTGCCAAGGCGCCGTGCCGCCTGTTGTGCAGCATATGCTAGCGCAGCTGAACCAGCAAGGCCCCCATACCCTCACAACGCGGCGTGCATCCACGTATGCGCATGGCTCTCTATGGACGGACCGGTGGCGACCGACCTGTGCAGCGCATGTGTTGGGCAACGAGTCGAAGGCAGCGTACCTACGAGACTGGCTCCGCGACCTGCGAGTTACGCAAGCACACGATAGCTCGCGCAAGCGCGGACGTGCACGCGAGCCTGACTCGGACGACGAGTTTTTGCCGGACGAGGCCGCATGGTTCGACCAGTTTCGCGCGCCTACGAACTGGAAACCTGCCACGGCGCCTCTCAGCCACTGTATCGTGCTAGAAGGCCCGACGGGCGTGGGGAAAACCGCCGCTGTGTATGCGTGTGCCCAGGAACTCAACTTTGAGGTGTTTGAGCTGTTTGCGGGCATGGGCCGTCGAAGCGGCAAGGAACTCGCCAGTGCGGTCGGGCAGCTCACGCGCAACCACATGGTGCGAGGCGAGAAGCACGCGGCCCACGCATCCACAGGCATGCCACCTCAATCGCTCATTTTGCTGGACGAGGCGGACCTGTTGTTTGACGACGATGCAGGTTTTTGGCCCGCCGTGGTGGACTTGGTGAGCGAGTCACGGCGCCCTGTCGTGTTGACGTGCACAGAGGCCGCCTCGTTGCCGCTAGCGGACCTGGGTGTGCCGCGCGTTTTGACATGGACGCCGCCCGCGCCCGAGGCCGCCGCCACGTACCTGCAGCTCGTGGCGCTGGCCGAGGGCTACATTGTTTCGCAAGCCACGATGCACGCGCTGTATACCCAAACGCGGCCGCGGCCTGGGCCGCTCGACCGCGCGAGCGGCCCCGTGTTGCCGACCGCCCACCTGTACCCCTACGACCGCGTGTATGAGCAGAATGCACTGCCTGCGTACGATCTGCGGGCCGCCCTCATGCAGCTGGCATGGCTGTGTTTGCACACGCGTGCCAGCGACGTGCTTCGCGGCACACAGCGACCCTGTGCGCAGGGCCCTGCTCCTAGTGCCCCTACCGGCGATCATGACGCGTGGCACGCTTTGCGTCGCGTGGCCAGCGCCGCGGAGCGGCGCTCCTGCATGGATCTTTTCGACAAGGTGCCCGAGGTATGTGCATCTCTCTGACCCAGGCATCCGCCGACATGGACGACGCGGTATCGCTACCGCCCCGCGGCCGAGCGCATGTGGCGCGCATCCCCACCGCCGCAGCCTCGTTGTCGGTGCATGTGCCGGTAGGCGCGCGCCGCACACTCGCTGTCAGCGCCGCACTCACACGCACGAACGAGGAGGAGAGCAATCGCGCTGCCAACGAAGCGCATGCGTGTGTGGACGTTGGGCGGTACGTGGTACATACTCACAGCAGCGCACGCTATAGTCGTGCCGTGCACACTATTCTCCATCTACTCCATGTGCCGTACGCCGAGCAGCTCCCACGCGCCAGTGTGGCCACAGACTATGCGCCCTACGTGCGGACCATCGGCCTGACGGACCAGGCGCGGCAGCAGCTGTGGGCAGCGCAGCGCTACGACGCGGGCGGATGGACAGGCCGCGTGACACGCGCGTCTACACGCCTGGTGCTCGATGGCAAGCAGCACATGGCGCCGCTCTATGCGTGGCTCCCCTTGGGTCCTAGCGAGCATGCGGCTATACGGCAGACCATGTTCGTACAACCTATCTAGCATTAGCGAAGCAGAGAGGGGGGAGGAAGCCCAGCCTCGCGGTTCAATCGGCACTGGGCCTCAAACTCGGCCCACTGGCGCTCCATATCGTCCGCGCGCGCGCGGCCCAAAACGGCATCGCGGTGGGCCATGGTCTCGTCCTGGCGGGGCACAGTGGTCGTAGGCTCACTGCTCATCCGGTGCGCAACATCGTCCAAGTCGTCCGCCAAGCCACGGCCAAGCGCCACGGCGGGCTTAGCGTCGAGACCGGGTGCGGCACGATGCGGCTGCGTGCCTGCCAAGGGCGCAAGCGACGACAACGTCGTCGTGTACGGCACCGAGTCACGCGCAGGGAGCACGGTGGTGGAAAGGCTCGCAGGCGACACCAGCGTGCGCTGCGATGAGAGGTACGGCAGCGAGGCCTGTGTAGGCGCCAACATCGAGGCCGACGGCACAGAGACGGTGGCCACAGGCTCGTCCAGCGGCTCGGGGTCCAAAGACGTGACGGGAATGCGCGACAGAATCTCGTGGCTCAGCGGCGGAGGCAAAGCGGGGGCGTGCACGGGCGCAGCCGCAGGCCCGGCGTACGAGAGCGGTCGCGGGAGCGGCGCCGGAGTCACCGATGCTTCCACGGCCTCGGGCACAGGCTCTGCGTACGAGATCGGCTGCGTCAACGATGGTAAAGGAGGGTGGTGCCCATGCACCGGCGCTTCCACCGCATCTGGCACAGGGTCCGCGTAGGAAATCGGCTGCGTCAACGGCTCCAGACCAGGGTGGGCAGAAGGATGCGACTCTTGTCCAGGCGCATGTTCAGGCACACGCTCCGTGTAGGTGAGCGGCTGTGCCAAGGGCGCCGTGGAAGGCAGCTGCGTCATCGATGGATAGGGCGCCGAGGCACGCTCCTCCTCCGCCAGCGGTGGCGGCAGCGGCGATGCCTCAGAGAGGGGCGCTAGGAGCGCTTCCTTGCCGCCATCCACCGACGCGCCCTGAGTCGGTTCATACGAATGAGGTATGCCTGCATGGGGCCCCATCGGCTTGGGCGGCACAGGCGGAGGCGCCATCATCGATAGAGGGGCAGTCTCTGGCTGCGCAGGCGCGTGCGGCGCCGCAGGGAGCGCCATATCGGGGGCCACCTTCGGTCCATCGCGCGCGGCACGCAGAGATGCACGCTTGTCGTGACGAATCTCATGTGCCTCGGCAGCCTCCTCCTGACCCGGCAGGGGCGCATGGAAGAGGCGCTGGAGCGACGACGAGCGTTGCACGTTAGCGCCTCGCGGCGCCGCGGCCGATGTAGGCATCACCGAGGGCACAGGCTCCGGGAGCGGAATCGGGGCAGGGGCCGGTAGCGAGCCGGCCATCGCGGGCATAGTAGAGACATCCTCGTGGGGCGGCAGCGGTGAGTACGCATTCGCCGAGGTCGGCACACTAGCATTGTGCATCGGATCGTACGGCGACACAGCTTGCGCTGGCATCGAGGGCACAGGCTGCACGCCCAGGCCACGCTCGTTCGGGCCCCAGAGGCGGTTCGCGTCGGCGTGAGGAGGGACAGACGAGGGCATATCCGCTCGAATGTCACCGTACGCCTCCTCGTCCATCGGCACACCCACAGCCGCTAGGCCGCCCACCGGCACATGGTCCATGGGCACAGTAGCGCCTGCCACGTCTTCAATCGGCACGGCGTCGGACGGCTGCTCTTCGTCGTACACAGCCTGCGTCGCAGGGCGACGACCCGTAAGAAGACCGGCCCGCTTGGGCTTGGTCAAGCGCTCCTTCGAGTCGGCGCTAAGAAAAGGTGCCGCGTACAGCGGGACAAACAGCTGCGACGTGGCCGTTGGGTTGCGCGACTGCAGCGTGGCCTTGGCCGTGCCAAACAGTTGCGAGCGCGTGGTCTTCTTTTTCTTCTTGGCCAGCTTGGGCGCCGAGGCTTGCATGATGCCCGCAAACGGCGAGCGCGTGTTGGTGTCGCGCTGCAGCCGCACACGCTCGTTGGGGAGGCGGGATGTGCGTTCCGCCCGCGTGCGGCCTGGGCCCGACGCAGGAACCGTGGCGCCGACGGTCGCCACAGGCGCCGTGGTGCCGCTTGGCATCGTAGCCGCGGCTGGCACTGCCGGCGCGGTCGCCGCTGCAGGCGCGGCCGATGACTGCGTCATGGCCGGCGGCGCCGTAGGGACGGGCGGCATCCGCGGCGCTTGGGACGGCACAACGGGCGCCGTAGGCACCGGCGGCATGAGCGGCGCCGCGTATGCACCGTTCGGTGTCAGCAGCGAGCTGTCCGCAGGCAGCGGTGCAGGGTCAGCAGGCGCCTTGGGCAAGCGCTTCTTCGCCTTGGAGGTGCGGAAATCAGGAATGCGTTCACCCATCTCAGCGAGCTTGGCACGCGCTGCCTCACCGGCGGCCCCATTGGAGCGTGCGAGACCTTTGAGTTGCGCAAGCTGGTGCGACTCCATGCCGCGGTCGCGCGTGTCCGTCACGACCGCAGGGCCAAGACCGTCGGGCGCACGCGAAGCGATGCCATGGCCCGTGCCGCGTGTGTAGACGACCTTGTACCCTTGGCGGTAGTCCGGATACTGGAACGCCTGGTAGTTCGTCGTAGGGTTCGCCTGCACCGACGATGAGTGAGACGATGGCTCTGTAGGGCGCGTCAGCGTGTAGGCAGGCGCCGCATAGATGGCCTGCTCATCAGGGCTCACAGAGTAGTCGTAGCCAGGGCCGAGGTCGGGCAACTGCAGATCAGCGAGGGTAAAGCCGGGGTGCAGCTTGACGCTATTGTCAGCGAGCTACACGTACACAATCTCATCACCGTGCTCCAAAGCAGAGCACTTGTGCTCGTCCAGAAGGGGGAGGCCCAGCTCGACCTCGTCGTTGCGGTCCGAGGCGCTGCCGCCCTGCACCTGCACGAGATCAAGCATGCGCAGACGCCAGCCTTGCACCGTCATTTGCTTCAGCTGCTCGCTATGCGTAAGCAGCTGCGGCGCAGACCAGTCCTTTTGCCCGGTGAGGATGCGCAGCACCGACAGGCGCAGCAGCGAAATTTCCGACGTGGGCGGTGGGATCGGGAATGGCATGCAGAAGGCCGGAAGGGGTGGTTCCGACCGCAGAATCATCACAGGCATAGGCGGTGGCGCTCCGGCCATGTCACCAGCGACTTGTGACATCGTAGCCAAGGTAAGAGAAGGGGCTCGGAACGACGCGCCTGCGACGCCTCGCGCCGCCGAATTCGGCGGCGCGCGTGGCCCGTGTTCCTCCACCGCCGAATCCGGTGGCGACCGGTAGGTCGAGTGGAGGTACGGGCGCCCCGCGCCGGCGGCGCACGAGCAGCCGCCATGGCCGTCGACCCTGCTAATCCGTGCCAGCCATACGCATGCGACATCCAGGCATGCATTCAACGCCACCAATTTCAGCAGGAGCGCTGTGAGAACCTCGTCAAAAAATTGTATGCATGCTGTGCGGCCTTCTATGAGAAACATGGGCGTGATACATCGTGCGTGAGCTGCCCCAAGCCCGAGGCCGTCGACCGCAAACGGCAGATGTGGGGCGAGCAAGTATAGTTACCAGTGTGTGGGGGAGGATCCAAGCATACGCAGCCATGCACGGGCGGGGGAAGGAAGCTCGTCCTCTGAATCGCCCGGCACACTACTGCATGAGGAGAGCGAGTCCGGCGAGGCAGGTAACGCCTCAGAGGCTGCAGGCGCCGGTGATACCGCTCGTGGCAACGTCTCAGGCGAGGCGCTGCGCGCCCGAAAAGCATCGAGCGTCGTTTGGCGTTGGTCCGTAGGACGTGGTGTGCGCGCCACTCGCCGCCGCCTGGCCTGCGAGGAGGGTGTAGGTGCCGGAGTGGCCACAGCCTTGTCCCATACACGTTCAATCATAGCAAAACGGTCGTGACCACGCTGCAGCCGCGCCGCACACGGTGGCGTGCGTGGCGCGGGTGTCGGTGCAGGTGTCGCCAGAGACGCCAGCTCCTTGTACTTGTGAATCTGCGCATCCAATCCTTTTTGCCATGAAAATACGGGTGTGCTGGGCGCCGCCGCGGACGTCTCGTCAAGCGACGCGTCGCTCGCCATCACGCCGTCAACGTGGAGCGCCGCCGCGCGTGGCGCGCCGCGCCGGAGTGGGGTCACGTGATACATGACACCAACACGGCGCGGCGCGGCTTGTTGTTGCCGTGTGCAGGCGCCATGCCATGTCCGCTGCCTGTCGCTGCGGAGCCTGCGGCGCACATGGTCCCTGATGATTCGGACCTAATTGATACGTCCAGTGTACCGGCGTGTGAGGAGGGTGTTCCTGCTAGCTCGCCGCCCACGACGCGCGCGCCGTCGTTGCGCCTCGCGCACGATATGGTGCCTGTGTCGAACCGCTTCTGGTTCGGCATTTTCGCTGAAACGCTCCCGGACGCAGACGTGCTGAATGCGGGTGATGGACTGCATGCGGCGGTGCTGCCCGCGGATGTGCCGCTCTCACAGCAGCCCACCAAGCTGCAATGGTTCTGCATTGATGAGGACCTCGTGTATTTGAGCTTCTCGAAGGACTGGGGCCCATTGAACGTTGCCATGTTTTACCGCTTCTGTGTGCATGTGCACCAAATGCTCATGGATCCTGCGATGCAGGACACGCATCTCGCGCTGTATACCAGCACGCATCCCCATCACAAGGCGAATGCGGCGCTGCTGTGTGCTTTGTATGCCATGACCATTGATCACATCTCGCCGGCGGACGCCTTCTTCCCGTACAGCGAGATGGAGCTGATGCCATTCCGCGATGCCGGCTACGGCCGGGCTGATTACTGCCTGACGATCCAGGACATTTTGTACGGCGTGCGCCGCGCCTTGGACTGCGGCCTGCTCGATCTGACCTCCTTTGATCTGGCCTCCTACGAGCACTACGAGCAGGTGCAGCATGGCGACTGGAACTGGATCACGCCCCACTTTCTCGCACTGGCAAGCCCGAAAGACCGCACGTATATGGCCGCCCTCGCGGCCGGCGGTCCTGCAGCGGCCGCCAGCGCTGTATCGCGCGTGTCGCTGCATCCCATGCTCCGCCGCACGGTCGACTACTTCCAGGAGCACAAAGTCGGTTTGGTCGTGCGTCTGAACAACCCACTGTACCACCGCGACGTGTTCAAGAATGCTGGTATAGAGCACCGCGAGCTGTACTTTGACGATGGCTCCAACCCCTCGGAGGAGATTTTGCGCACGTTTATCCACGAGGCGGACCGTGTCATTGAGGCGGGTCATACCATTGCTGTGCACTGCAAAGCGGGCCTCGGTCGTACAGGCGTGCTCATCGGCGCGTACCTCGTTTGGAAGCACGGCTTCACAGCCAGCGAAGTCATTGGGTACATGCGCCTCATGCGCCCAGGCTGCGTCGTGGGACCACAGCAGCACTTTATGTACGAGCAAGCGGCCACCTGGCTGCGCTGGGGTGTGGAAGACCGTTTGCGTGCACAGCTCGCCAAAGAAAATGCCGCACCACCTGCGCCTGTGCCTCGTACGCCGGCAGCGCCGACGCCCACCACGAAACCGACGCCGTGCGTGGGTCAGCCACGCAAGAGCCCCAGTCCCAAGCGTCGGCGCGTCGCGCTGGGCACGACCAACGAGGGGCCTGGTGCCCCGCGCGTTGCCTCGGACGAGCACGATGCGCAGGCCGTCGCCGCTCAGCTACAGAGTGACACCGATGCCGATGTGCTGGGCGTGGTGCCGCGTCCTGGGCCGGAGGCGCCTGCCTCGCCGACAGCCACAGCGGCCGCCAATGCGGCGCGCCTTGCCGAGGCAGCACGCACGCCATCGCGTGTGCGTCGTGTCATGACACCTGCGCAGCCCGTCACCACGCGAGTCGCGCGCTCGCCCACCGCCAAGCCGGTGCTGGCGCGTCCTGCAATGCGTACCGCGCGCCCGGCCGGCATTGAGAACCGACCACCGCGGCCGCGGCCGTAGAAAAAGACCTGTATAGTAGGCTATGGTCACTGTTATACAATGCCCCACAAATCCTCGAGGCTGCAGCAGAATTTGCCGCAAGCGACGCTGGCACTGAGGCTGTATTCGCTAATCGAGATTTTTTCGTCCACGACCCCGTCCGCAAAGTCGTCTTCACCGTGGGCCATGGCACCCACAAACACGGCAATGCTGCGGTCGGACGGAATCGTAGCCAAATACGACGTGAGGCGCTGCACCGGCGCATTGTACGAAAGGGTGATTTTGTGGGTGTTCGGGGGGAAATAGTCGGTGACCGGGTTCTTGATCACACGCAAAAGCTTCTCCGAGCCTTTGATCGAGCGAATGCTCAAGCGGTGCAGAAGCTGCACCATGAGACCGCTAAAGCGCTTGAACGTGCGGGGAATGCGCACCTGGGGATTCACTTCGATCAGGACGCCCTTGGAGGTGTGAATGTACACCTGCAGCAGGCCCGCCTTGTTCAGCGGCGAGTCAAGTAAAGTGAGTAGGCACTGGTGCGTAATGTCAGGGCGCGCCTCGGCAATGTCGCGGCCCATCTTGGCGAGGACTTTCTGGTGGTCATCGCAGTTGAGCAAGGCGTACTTGTCGCCTGCCTCCTTGTTGCCGCGCGAGTGCGTAGCACTACCGCTCGACACTTTGTACGTCTCCAGACACGCCTGCTCCAGTACAACAATGAGACGAGGCGCGCTGGTCTTTTCGGCGTGCGTTTTCGGCACTTTGGGCGCCACTGGCACCATCGAGGGGCCGGCGCGTGTACGCTTCGGCGGCGGCGGCGCAGCCTGCGACTGCAGCACAGAGGCAGGTGTATGGGGCGGCGCCGTAGGCGACAGCTTCGATTTGGGCTTCGGCGCTTCCTCCCCGGCCGTGGGCATCGCCTCCTCGGGGCCGGCAGCACCTGTGTCCACGTAGGCGTTGCGCAGAGCTGCAAAGGAGCGGGTCGCGCGAGGCACGCGCCCCTCGCCCTGTGGCAGCGGAGCCATGACCCGATGGTCCGCAGGCGCACTGATCGAGGAGCGCGCCGCCTCGTCGTCCGACGAGAAGTAGTCCGACTCGGTCATGCAGGCAGGCAGCGCGAAGAAAAAAGCCTCGCGGTGGCGTTGGGGGCCACATGCCTATGGAGGTGTGTATGTCACGACGCCCGCGTCGCGCGGCGCCGCGGCTGGCACGGCGCTGCGCCACGAGATGCCGTCCGTGCCGGAGGGTCAAATCTTCAAGGCCACCTACTCGGGTGTGCCCGTGTACGAGTGCATTATCAAGGATGTGGCTGTGATGCGTCGGCGCAGCGATGCGTGGCTGAACGCGACGCAGATTCTCAAGGTGGTCGGTCTAGACAAATCGCAACGCACGCGTGTGCTGGAGAAGGAGGTGCAGAAAGGCATCCATGAGAAGGTGCAGGGTGGCTACGGCAAGTACCAGGGCACGTGGATCCCGATGGAGATTGCTATCGAGCTCGCCGAGCACTACCGCATTCGCGAGCTGCTGGAGCCGATCATCTCGTTCGTGCCGTCCGACCGCTCGCCGCCGCCCGCGCCGAAGCACGCGATCGCATCGTCGGGCCGCCTGAAAAAGGTCGGCGATGCGGAACTAGCGCGTACGCGTGCGTCCAGCGAGGAGAGCAGCGAAATTCTGGGCGACGACCATGAGCGTGGCTCGGAGGGCAGCATTAGCCCGTCGCCCAGCGACGTGAGCAGCTCGAGTCGCACGCCGAGCCCCATTGCCCCTGATATGATGAAGCATGATCCGTACGCGGCATCCGGCTATGCGGACCCCCGCCATGGCGCCATGTACACGCCCGGTGCGCGTCTGGCGCCGCCGTACCTGCCGTACCGTGACGCGTACGCCGCGGTACCGGCCGTGCCCCACGTCCCTACTCATGCACCCACGTACGAGGAAATGGAGCCGCAGGCGCGCTACGCGGAAATTATCCTCGACTACTTTATCAGTGAGACGACTACGATTCCGCCGCTGCTCGTCAGTCCCCCGCCGGACTTTGATCCGAACATGAGCATTGACGAGGATGAGCACACGGCGCTGCACTGGGCGTGTGCGATGGGCCGCATCCGCGTCGTCAAGCTGCTACTGACAGCAGGCGCCGACGTGTTCCGCGTGAACAGCAATGGGCAAACGGCCTTGATGCGGGCAGCCATGTTCAGCAACAACTACGACTTGCGCAAGTTTCCTGAGCTGTTCGAGCTGCTGCACCGCAGCATCCTTAACATTGACCGGAATGACCGCACCGTTTTCCACCACGTTATTGACCTTGCTCTGAGTCGCGGCAAGCCCCATGCCAGTCGCTACTACCTCGAGACCATGGTGCTCCGTCTCTCCGAGTATGGCGAGCAACTCGCAGATATTCTCAATTTCCAGGACGATGAGGGCGAGACGCCGCTGACGATGGCCGCGCGTGCCCGCTCCAAGCGCCTCGTGCGTCTGCTGCTGGAGCACGGCGCTGACCCCAAAATCCGCAACAAGGAGGGCAAGAACGCGGAGGACTATATCGTGGAGGACGAGCGCTTCCGCGCGAGTCCTTTGCGTCCGGGCAATGCGCCCGCACCGGGCCCCAGCACGGCGCCCCACTCGTCCGAGGCAGGGCAGCGCGCGGCGGGCCGCTCCGTCGGCCTGGTCTCGACGTTGCTGCACGATCTCGCTGACAGCTACGATACAGAGCTGTCTGTGCTGGAGCGCAAGCTCACGCACGCGCAGTCGCTACTCGTGCAAATCCAAAGTGAAATGGCTGACAGCTCGCGTGCCGAAGCCTCGCTGCACGCTGATGGTGCGCTGGCGGACGAAGCAGCTTCGATCGCCGAGTTGGAAGACCGCTACATGCGTGCGCAGCGCGCACACAGCCATACGGAGGCGGTACGCGACTGGGACGCCGTGCAAGTGCGTGTCAAAGCGGCGCGACCGGACGGGCGTCTCGGTGAGGCACCGCAGGCTGACGCAGCGACGCAGGCGCTCGTTGCAGCGCCATCAGGTTCACTGCGCGATGAACTGACGCATCTGCTCGCTCGAGCGCGCGCCACGGCCGACCGCCTCGTCGAGCAACATACCCAGCACCGCGAGACGGTGCGTGACGAGGGCGCTGATCGTACTATGACTACGTATCGCCGTCTGATTGCGGCGGGATGCGGTGGTATCTCGACCAGCGAGGTCGATGCCGTAGTGGGCATGCTTCGTGACCTGCTGGTCGAGGGCGAGAGCGCACGCACGGCGTCTGCCACAGCGCCTGCCACCGAAGCGCCGCCGCCGGTGCCAGTGTAGAGAGGGTAGTGGAGGGAATTCGCTCTTTTTTTTGTCCATGAGCGCCGCTCCTCGAAAGAGTGCGCTGGCCGTGCGTCGTGAGCGTGCGGCTCAGGCTGCGCGCGCGCAGGCAGCTGCTGCGTTAGCGGCGGAGCCGGCGTCTACATCGGACGTGGACGCCACTCCTGCTCAAATGCCTGCACCTCGGGACGAGATGGTGCGTCCTACGCGTCGTACTCGTCCTGCGTCGCCTACGCCGACGGTGCGTGATGCGCCGCCCACGCCCGCGGAGCCCGAGGCCAAGGTGCCTACACCGCCTTCGATGCCATCGACTTCGCCGCCCTCGTCTCACGTATCTGGTGCACTTGCCACGTCCGAGGAGGATGGTGCGCTACTCTGTGGCTTGCACGTCGGGGAATCCCTCGTTGTGCGTGGCCTATGCTACGTCCATGTAGTGCGTGGCAGTGTCACGGTGGCTGGTGCGCGTCTCGATTGTGCCTCGGCGCCATTTGCCATGTTTGTCCCTGACGTGCATCCCGCTGCGCCGATCGTCGCCGTCGACGGTGCACGTGCGTCCAAGGCGCCCTTGGCTGGCCATGCCGTGGTGGTGCGCCTCGAAAGCGTACGATGCGGCCTCGAACAATTAGCGCGCGTGTGTCCTCTTGCGGGCATGGACCCCTTTGGGATGGAGCGCTGGCGACCCACCCACACGTTCGTGCTCGAGCGCGAACATCGCGACTGTGTGCATGTGCCCCGCGAGTGGGCTGCTATGCTCACCACGCTCGTGGAAGCGGCCACAGCGCCGCTGACCATGGTGGTTCGTGGTGCGAAAAACACGGGAAAGTCGACGTTTACGAAGCTCGCACTGCATGCGCTCCTTACGGCCTCGCCTCCTCGCCAAGTCGCCTTCCTTGAACTGGATCCGGGGCAGCCCGAGTTTGGCCCGCCAGGTATGCTTGCTTTGCATGTGTGGGATGGCACCCACGAAAGTGGCCATTGGGCACCGAGCTGGTGCACGGCTCGCACACCCATCCGAGCCCACATGCTGGGCGATGTGTCACCACGCGATGACCCGGCGCGGTACATGGCCGCTGCACGCGATCTTATCGAGTTCTTCCGCACCGAGCTCCAATACAATGCGATCGGCGCTGATGGGCGCCCTACGATGCGCCGAGCAGCCGAGCCTATGCCGCTCATCGTCAACACACACGGCTGGATCAAGGGCATGGGCTTGGATCTGCTGTTGCATGTGTGTGGGGTGGTCGGGCCGACGCATGTGGTGGATCTTGGTGCACCGCTTCCGCCGCTGCCCTCCACGCATGGGCTGCCTGCTCTAAGCGATGTGGATGTGCCGAATGGGGCATGGCGCCGCTTGAATGCGGCTGAAGCGCGTGTGCTGAGTATGCTGGCATACCTGCACATGACGCAGCTACCACGGCTTGGTACGAACCTGCGTGCAGCGTGGGACTTTACGCACCCGCTCGTGGCGCGCACTCCGTTTATTGTGGATGTATCCACGGGCCTAGCCGCTGGCTGCGCCGTGCTGGACACGCGTGCTGCTGTAGACGAGGCGCTCCAGTTGCTGGCGATGAATGGGCGCATCGCAGCCATTGTCGTGGCCCCCCCGCGCAACACGATGGCGACCAATGTATGGCGCGCGGCGTTGGAGCGAGGCGCCGCATTGATTCATCAAACAGGAGCATCATTGTCGAAGCGGGAGCCGGCGCTCTGCCCTGCATTGGGCCTGGCGCTCGTGCGCTCGATCGATCGCGAGCAAGGCACGGTGCATCTGCTTACGCCACTCTCCGGCCCCTATTTGCAAGAGTCTATGGAGATGGGGGGCGGCGCCCTAGGTCTTGTACAGGGCGCGCTCGACCTGCCCTTCTGGGGCGCGCTCGATGCCGAGGCGTACGCCGATGTGGTGCATATGCGTCGCGCGCCCGCAGCCGAGTTGGCTGGTGTGCCGCGCGACGCCGTGCCCTACCTTGCATGGCCGCGCGAACTCCTGGGGGATGCATCTATGCTCCCTCCGGACCAAGGTCATCGCACCTCCCCAGCGAGCGCGCCGCGCAGCCCCATGGAGCCTGTGGGTGCGCGGCCCCGCAAGGTGCGGCGCAACTTGATGCGACGAGGGCAGCAGGCTACGTAGATACATGTGGAGGCATCCCTCGGGGCGCGTGCGCCGCTTGTGCCGCCATGCCGAAGGAACTGACGGACACGGCGCCGTCGTACTTTTCGTCGCCGGCCGTTGATCATGCGATCGCTGGTATGGTTGCAGGGACTATATCGACGCTATGTATGAATCCGTTAGACCTTGTCAAGACGCGCTTCCAGGTGAACCAATCGTCGTTCACTAGCGACGTGGCGGAGCGCTCCATGTTCTACCAGCGCGTTGCACAGAGGCGGTGGCTGTTTTGGCTGATGGGCGGCAAGCCCATGGTGGACATTGTGGATGCCTTGCGTGGCATTCATGAAGAGAGTGGATGGCGTGGGCTGTACCGCGGTGTGATCCCCAACGTCGTGGGCAATGCCACAAGTTGGGGCCTGTACTTTTTGTGGTACACCATGATCAAGGACTACATGACGAAGCGCTGCGATCAGGCAGGCACACCTCGGCGCCTCTCTGCCACGGAGCACCTGCTCGCTGCGACGGAGAGCGGCGTCATCACTGCGATCATGACGAATCCATTGTGGGTCGTCAAAACGCGCATGTTTACCACATCGATGCAGCAGCGGCCCATGGTGCGCCCAGGGGCCAGTGGCACGATCGGCGCGGTAAGCGAGCCATCGTGTGCGGGTGCTCGCCCTGCACCGCCGGTGGCCTACCGCGGCCTGTGGCATGGGCTTACCCACACCCTGCAGACCGAGGGCCTTTCGGGCCTGTACAAGGGCGTAGGGCTCGCGATCATCGGCGTGTCCAACGGAGCCATTCAGTTTATGGCGTACGAGCAGCTGAAGCAGTGGCGCACGGCCGCTGCCTTGCAGCGACAAACAGGGAAGCGTGCCTTTTCGGAGGGCGAGCTCGATAACGTCAAGCTGAGCAATACCGAATATACCCTCCTTTCCGGCGCTGCGAAGCTGTTTGCCATTGCCCTTACGTACCCGTACCAGGTGGTACGCTCGCGCGTGCAGAACCATGCGACGGCACATTTGTATCCCACGACGTGGTCGTGCATTGTGCGCACCATGCGCGAGGAAGGACCGCGTGCGTTCTACCGCGGGTTTGTTACCAATGCCGTACGCATTCTACCGGGAACGTGCGTTACGTTTGTCGCCTATGAGAATGTGTCGTGGCTCTTGCGCGCTGCAGCGCGGTAATCAGGCGCTAGGCGGTACACTGCTCGTCGACGTTGTGTTGGTCTTGCGCAGCGCGCTGGTGCCTTGGAGCACGGCCTGCTGCCGTTGCGCCTGGTCCATGCCACTTACATTCGGTACCGCATTCGTGGTGCGGTTGCGTGCCTTGTCCGCCAAGGACTGGCGCGCACCCTCGTCGGTCGATTGCGCGCGGTGCAGATCCGGGATCAGTTTGCGGTGCAACACGTCCGGCAAGGACGGCAGAGAGAACGGCCACATATCATCGTCACGCAGCTGCTCGTCGCCAGGCCGGTTCACAACGTGGGCGTACGTGGCGTACTCATTGACATGGTCCGGAAAGTCGATGCAGTTAAAGTCCCAGTGGCTTGTCAAAATCGCATCGCCGCACCGTTCGTTCGTCCAGCGCGAGGCGTAGGACAGCGGCGCATATCGCAAGAACACCACACCTGCCACACCGCCCAGCAGCAGCGCGGCGTACAGCCGGATCATCGGGCGCAAACGACTCGTGCCAAGATCAAACACGACAGCGAGTAGAAGCACACTGATGTACAGAGCCGGCAAGTAGTGGTGCACGAACAGTTGGCGCTTCATGAGGAAGAAGGGCAGGTAGTGCAGCGCGTATGCAGCGGCCAGGAAACCGCACACGCGGTCGTACTGCACCACCGTGGTGCGTGTAAAGTCGCTGTAGCCGCGCTGTGCACGCAGCGTGAGTATGACGCGCACCAGCGCATACAGCAGCACCGACAGGGACGCGCTCCACCACACCGCCGGGTTGCCAATCAAGTAGATCTGGCGGTGGTGCTTCGTCCAGAAGTTGATACCGCGACGGAGAATGGGCCACGTCTGCGGGCGCGACTCGTACGCATGGTGCGCTGTCAAACCGCTGTTCACCTTCCACATGGCCTTGTGCAGCTCGATGAACTTGGCCAAGAAGCCGGGCAACATGTAGTTGACCTTCGCCGCGCCCTCGGAGAGCAGTGGGTGCGCATTCGTCTCGATGTACCACAGTGAGTTGGGCAGCGTGGGACTGCTATTGCACGTCACCTCCTGCTGCCCAAAGCCCCAGTCGGGCAGCGCGACGTTGTGCGAGAACAAGTAGCACTGCAAGGCCATGTGCTTCAGGCGGAAAATGGTGCGCAGCGTCAGCACACGCTTCTTGTCGCGCGTCCGCACGCCATACTGCTGCTCATGGATTTCCAGGACCCAATTGTCGTTGATGTCACCACCAAACTTGCTCTGCGGGAAGCCGTAGCCGGTCACCTCGTGCTGGTACTCCGACTCGCTAACCGGCGGGCGATGGTCCCCGTGCGAATGCAAACGCACTTGGGTCATCTTGTGCAGCAGACGCACCGCATCCCCCTGCTTCACGTGCGTGAGATTGTGGAAGAAGCGCGTCACTTCGTCGTCGGGCGTAATCGCATGGCCATCCGGGCCCACCTCGAATTTGTCCTCCTCCGTGATCGGCGCACGCAAGAGCAGCCATTCGTTGTTCTCGTCGGGGAAGGGGTACAGTGTCACCTGCTGCTGCTGACTGCCCGTCTCGTACTGGTGATCGTGCGAATGCAGGTAGCCACCGAGCGTGTTGTAATGCTGCAGGCGCACCGTCGAGCCAAACGCCACATCCACAAACTGGTCCTGCATACCGTTGCCCCGCAGCGTGTGCCGGAAAGGCCAGCTCATGAACGAGTCGCCCGAGCCGGAGCGCACGAGGACGGCAAAGTGCACAGCGAAGATTGACATGTACACGACGAGCGGCAGCGCAAGGAGGCAAACAGCCCGCGCCACAAAGTGGCGCACGAGCGTAGCAAGTGGCACGCGCAAATTGCCCAGGTGGTACCACAGCTGCACCACCACAGCCACGCCCACACTGGCCACGGTAAAGAGACCCACCCACTTGCAGCTAAGCACCAAGCCCAGCGACACACCCGTGATGCTGAGCAGCACCCACCATGCGCGTGAGAAGGGCGCACGCTGGTCCAGCTGCGCAAAAAAGACCCACGCACACAGCGCCGAGGCCACAAAGAACACCAGCGGCGCGTCCAGCAGAATCAAACGCGACTGCGTCGTCAGAGCGTTGTCAAACAACACCAGCAGCGCGCCCAGCAGCGCACTGGCAGGGCGCATGTGCAGGCCGCGCAGAGTCAGGTACGCCAGCGGCACCGTCATTGTGCCGAACCACGCACCGACAGAGCGCATAGCCACATACGGCACCGACTCTTTGCCCTCCATCGTGAGGTACTCGTTGCCAATCTCGCCAAAGTCAAAGTCACCGTGGAACCCATGCAGCCAGGCAGCTAGTGTGATCATGAGCTTCGCCAGCGGTGGATGCACATCCATGAAGAACTCGCGCCGCAAGTACTTGGACGCAAAGCCACCAAAGTGCACCTCGTCAAAACTGCGTCAGCGCCATTAACGTACACGACACTACTAGGCCGTTCAATATGGTAGAACCGCACGAGGGCGGCCAACAGAGTCACGATGGCCAGCACCACGAGCTCCGCCCGCGTGAGTAGGGGTCCAGCGCGCGGCGCCCACGCCGGGTCCGCCGCCCGCACGGGTGTGCTGGTAGGGTGCTGCAGGAGCTTTTCTCTCTCTGCGCCACTCAGATCGGCGGTCGACTCGACGTGTGTCTCGATGACGTCGGCTGGCGCCGCCTGCCGCGCCCGCATCGTCGACCCACGCGTGGGATCCATGCCGTGCAGCCACGAAGAGGCACCGCCGCCGCGCGCCGCGTGAGCGCTCGGGAACTCGCACGTGATACCACCTTCCAGCCACGATGGCGGCCGTGCGAGGCGCCAAAGCGACGCTTCGCCGCAAGGTGCGGCAGGCGCTCGCGGCGCTCCCGCGTTCCGAGATTGAGGCACAGTGTACGCTCTTCCGCTGACCATAGCATATGCTGTGACGGAGCGCGTGCTGGCCCACCCGCACTTTCAGCGCGCCCGCACCGTGAGCATTTACCTCAGTGCCCCTGCGGCGGAAATCGATACGTGGGCCTTGTGTCGGGCCGCGCTACGCAGCGGAAAGCTTTTGTATGTGCCGCGATTCAGCACGCTTGGCGCCGGTGCGGATGCGCGCGAGGCCCATTCGTTCACCGAGATGCTCATGCTGCGCGTGTACGACGTGCATGAGCTGGAGCAAGCACTGACAGTGAATAAGTGGGGCATTGCGGAGCCGGCCCTGCAGTGGCTGGATGGCACGCCGCGAGAAAATGTGCTTGATACGCCGTATGGCCTTGATCTCATTCTTCTTCCTGGCCTGGCATTCGATCGGCAGGGCGCGCGCCTGGGCCAGGGCAAAGGGTACTATGATCGGTACTTGGCGCAGTGCGCGCACCAGGCGCAGGCGCTCCAGCGCGCACCACCTTCTACCATGGCCTTGGCCTTGCGCGAGCAGCTGCTTGAGGCAGTGCCGCGCGATGCGCACGACCAGCCCGTTCATCACCTCGTGACGTCGGACGCGGTATACGACTTCGGACTAGGAACGGAGACTGCGTGTGGACTCCATGGCCACGCCACCGAGCACCACACTGGTGAGCACAGCACGTAGAGTCGCTTGCCGATTGGTAGGCGAGGCGAGCCACTGGAATCGGCCGCGAAGGCGACCGAGCAATCGTAGCGCCACCCACGGGTCGCCCTGGCCTGAGAGGCGCCGCAGGGCGGCGATTAGGAGCGTGACCATCAGTGTGATCGAGGCCAAGTCCAAGAGAATTCGGAACGCCAAGCTCGCGGCCAGCACGGCAAACTTGAAGGGCGAGCGTACAAAGGCCCATAGCCCATGGTGCTGAGCGCGCCATGCCTCGTAGCTGGGCGCATTGGCCTCCTCAGGACGCCCTGGCATCAGGCCCAGAAACGCCCCGATATCTCGCAGCATGCGCTGGATGGGCTGAGAAAGCTGACGGAGGTCGAAAGCATGCTCGCGACGCACCATGCGCGACTCGGCGCGATCGAGCCGCTCTGTGAGCGCACTGAGTGACGCCTGAATCGCTTTCAGTGTCTCGTCCAGCTCCGGCGCTGGAGCGCGATCGTTGCTCGCACCTGGCGCGCCAGCGCGCGCGCCTTTGGCAAGCAGGGAGCGCGTCGGCGGCACGTTGCCTGAGCGCCCGCCCACCGACGACGCGTATCGACCGAGCGGGCCAGCTCCATGCGGCACCAGCGGCGCATCGGACGGCGGGAGCGAGGGTGCTGCGGAGGCAAACGAACGTGAGCCGCGGTCGCTCGCTGCGGCTCCCGAGTACACCGACTCGTCGCGACGTGACAATGCTGGGCGAGGACGGGTGGCAGCGCGCCGTTGTGTGGCGCCCGACGCGCGCACAGGAAGCACACCGCGGTCGGCACGCCGCGGCCGGGACTCAGTAGCTGCTTTGGGTGCAGGACGCGGCATATCACTGCCGGTAATGGTATCGTGCGAGCCGCTTCCCGTATGGGTATCACCTTCCACGGACGTCACAAGGGGCGGCCGGGAGGGGGCGGGAGGCGCATCGTCGGCCAGACTGGACTCTTCCACGGACGGCGCCGCATCCAGCGTCCGCGAATGCTGACGCGGGCTCTGACCCATGCTCGACGAGTGAATGCTCGCGGTCTCGGCGAGCGTGCCACTCATTACCTGCTCAGCCACGTCGCCGCTGTAGGCCTCCAGCTCGGCCATCAGAGAGATGGCCAGGGGCCTGTCTTCAAAACGACGCAGAATCTTGATCATACTCTCGACGTAGAGCTGCTTCGCGTCCTGCTCGGAGAAGCCACGCTGGCGTTCCCAAGCATCCCTGCTGTGAGAATGCATCACGTACCATTTGGCGCGGCCCAGCATATCAAACATACCGGGGCGGCGTGTCTGGATATCGCCCTCCGTCGCTGCGTAAGCCTGCGATGTACACACCCTGCTTAAACAAGCTGTGTGTAAGAAAGCGTCACGTACCCATACAGCGCCAGTTTCTCCTCGTAGGATGTCTGGATCGGGCCACTAGGCGGCAGCGACTGCACAATGTCGACTGTGCGCTCAAAGAGCCTTTTGTCAATCTCCTATACCTACGCATCAATCACCTTCGCGCTGCTCATCACGCGTGGCGTCCGTCGCACGGCACGGTGCGGAGCGCAACAGCCACGCCCACGCGTCGGCACGCGTGCCTACGAGGCTCGTCGAACATGCTGAGTCAGCACGTGGAGACCTGCCGGGCCGGCCGTCACGGCGTGCTTCGTCATGGCGCTGTCGCAGGGCCGTCGCAAGTGGCTGCGCCGCGGCGTGCATGTCGCGGCCGTGGCGACGAGCGTCATAGGCGGTCTCTATCTGCTTGCTCAGTTTGCGCTATCCAAATTTAATGATATACAGGAGCGCCTCCTGCGTGACCGCGTCGCTCGCGAAAAGTACGTGGTTGCTGTCACTCACGCATCAGCCTGCGCCGTCGTTTCTTGCAGAACCAGGAAGACTGCAGCTTTACCATTATGGCTCTTCTGTCTACACTTTCTAGCCAGATTTTTGAGGAGATGGATGTGGAGTCGATCAGCCAGGCTCTGCTCGCACAGAACCGGCGGCACAAGACGATGGTGGATGCTGCAGCGAGCGCGCCACCGCCGGCCGGGGAGGGGGCTGGCGAGCCAGCGCCACAGGCAGGTGAGACGTCTGTCAATCTAGAGGCTGTTTCTGAGCCGGCACCGGCGCCGCCGGCGCCCACGGCCAAGCTGCCTGCTGCCCCGACCGAGGAGGCAATGACGCCCGAGTCGGAGGAAGAGCGGCGTGCGACCAAGCTGCGTCTGTGGGAAGATATCAAGCATCGCTCTTTTGAGCGCACTCTCACATCCCTATACACACTGGTGTTCCTGTCCTTGCAGACGCATATCCAGCTCAACATGCTCGGCCGCCGTGCCTACGTGGCCGCCCTGGAGAACCAGGCCAAGCGCGACGCACTTGTTCGCGCCCAAAAAGATGCTGGAACAGGCCAAGAGCCGCATCATATTACACTCCATGGGGATGGCCGCGACGAGGCGCTGGATACAGAGGCGCTGGACGATTTGAACTTGGCCGAAGGGCGCCTATCCCAAGACACGGAGAAAAAGTACCTGACCTCCAGCTACTGGTTCCTGCACCACGGCTGGAAGACTGTGGCAGAGCGTGTGCGCGAGGCCGTGCATGCCGAGCTGGGCGATATGCCCGTCAAGACACTACTCACCTACGAACATATGGAATCGCTGGTGGGGCGTCTGCGCGCACGCCTTGAGGGCGATGCCTCAGACACCTCCATGGTATGGCGCTCCAACGATGGATTCCGCAACATTCTACTACCAGAGGCAGAGCTGGACGAGGTTCGCATGCTGCGCGAGGCGGGGGCCCTGGCGGCCGACGACGACGAGCGTGAGGCTTTGACAACGCAGCTACGCGATCTTCTGGACGAGACAAAAGACTATATTGACTCTCCTGACTTTGCGCAAGTATTCCAGAGCTCATGTGAGCATGTCTTTGCGCTTTTTCTTCAAAAGCTGCGTGGTAGCTTTGGCGCGCCGGCCACGGATCCACAGCGCGCGGACAAGCCGCTACTACTCGCCAAGGTGCTCCCGCTCGTTTCGCAGCAGGCCAAGGTGGCGCTCACATCAACGCCCAACGACTATGTGGATGTGATTGTGGACGGGCGCGACCTGCGCGCGCTCAGCGTGCTCATTTACGCGGCGTGGGACGACGAGCTCGGTAGAGATTGGTAGCACGTGCGCATCGGGATCGGCGCACCGATTTTTTTCCGCGACGAGCGTAAGCTTCGTCCTTAGGAATGGCTACGTGCGCGGCGCTGGAGGCGCTGTGGCAGAGTGCCAGTACGGAAGAGGCCCACCATACGGCTGAGTCGCTGTGTGAGCATGTGAATACAAATGGTTTCCGTACACTTCTCAAGGACAACATCCTATCCGAGCTGCAGGAGAAGCTCAAAAACAAGAAGAGCGCCGCGCTGCGTGAGCGTGCGGCGATCGGCTTGGGCGCGATCGCGTCCAAGGTGGCCGGAAAGAACGCGCCCGTGCCCCTGGGCGCTGAGCCATGGCTCTTGTCTTCGCTGCCGCTCCTGCTTGACGGTTATGCCGACAAGAACGACGCTGCGAAGAAGGCCGCCGAGAGCGCAGTGACCATGCTTGTGGCGCTCTTCCCGCCCGAGGCGGTGGCGGAGCTCTTTGACGCGCTCTACCCTGTGATCGAGTCGGGTTCTGCCAAGTGGCAGGCCAAGGTCGGTGCGCTGAAGATCATCTCGCGTGCCTCGGACATGGCGTTTGAGCAGGTCGGTGACGAGCTGACGCAGCTGACGCCCGTACTGACGACCGCCATGCACGAGACCAAGGCGGAAGTGTCGAAGCAGGCGATCAAGACTGCGACGAAGGTGTGCGGTGTGATTGACAACAACGATATCCGCCCCTTCATTCCCGACCTGGTCGGCTGCATGGCCCGGCCCGACTCGGTGCCCGACTGTATCAAGAAGCTGTCGTCGATTACGTTCGTAGCAGAGGTGACTGGTCCTGCACTTGCGGTCATGGTGCCTCTGCTCAGCCGTGCACTGAACGAGCGTAGCCAGACGGTGCAGCGTCAGTCGGTGATCATTGTGGACAACTTGTGCAAGCTCGTGCGCGACCCTCACACGGCGGCACTGTACCTGCCAGCGCTGCTGCCCTCCGTGGAGCGCATCGAGGCAGGCGCCAGTTTCCCCGAGGTGCGTGAGCACGCCAAGAGTGCGGTACAGACGCTGCGCACTGCCTTTGAGGCGGCGCATGCGTCGAAGCAAGAGGCCGACGGCAAGGACCCCACTGCAGCCAGGGAGGCGGCGCATGCTGCTGCGCTGCAGCGCCTTGGTGAGGCGGTGCAGCCTCACGTTCCGATGGGCGTCGTATTCTCTGCCCTGGGCGATGCGTGGACCAAGACAGGCCTCGAGTACGTGGCTCGCATGCTGGTGCGCCTTGCAGACAAGCGTGTTGTGCAAGCGGAGCCGTGGAACGACGTGTATGTTTTGCCGTACCTGCGCCGTGTGTGTGCCTCGGCGGAAGGCGCGCAAAAGGCCACGGACGCTGTGCGCGAGACCTACGTGAAGCTGGATTTGGAGCGCTTTGGCAAGCCCGAGGACGAGGATGACGATATGGAAGGGGAGAAGCTGTGTGACACGGTGTTCAGTCTGGCCTACGGTGGTCTGCTGCTGCTGAACCACACGCGCTTGCGCTTGTACCGTGGCCACCGCTACGGTATTGTGGCTGCCAACGGTAGCGGTAAGTCGACGCTGCTCAAGGCCATGCGGGATGGCAAGGTCGAAGGCTACCCTGACCAGGACCAAGTGCGCACCGTCATGGTCGAGCACTCGCTGCAGGGCGAGGACGGCTCGCGGCCGATTCTGGACTTTGTGTGCGGAGACCCTAAGCTTGCGCACAAGCAGCGCGACGAGGTGGCGGAGGCGCTGCGCACGGTCGGCTTTGATGATGAGCGTCAGCAGACGCCGGTCGGCAGTTTGAGTGGTGGCTGGAAGATGAAGCTCGAGCTGGCTCGTGCCATGCTGATTGGTGCGGACATTTTGCTGCTGGATGAGCCGACGAACCATTTGGATGTGCAGTCGATCCGCTGGCTCGAGTCATACCTTGTGTCGAACTCTGACATTACCGTGCTCACAGTGTCGCACGACTCGGGCTTCTTGGACAATGTGTGCACGGACATTATTCACTACGAGCACAAGAAGCTCAAGTACTACCGGGGCAATCTGTCCGAGTTTGTCAAGACGCGTCCGGAGGCAAAGAGCTACTACTCACTCGCTGCGACGAGCGTCAAGTTCACCTTCCCGCCGCCCGGCTCGCTGATGGGTGTGCGCTCCAACACACGTACGATCCTCAAGGCGTCGCACGTCACTGTGCACTACCCCGGCATGCCGCGCCCGTCGCTGGTGGACGCCAGTGTGTCGATCAGTTTATCGAGCCGTGTAGGTGTGGTGGGTCCGAACGGTGCTGGTAAGAGTACCCTTATCAAGGTGCTCACCGGCGAGATTGTGCCGACGGAGGGCAAGGTCGAGAAGCATCCCAACCTGCGTGTGGCGATGATGGCGCAGCATGCGTTCCACCATCTTGAGCAGCACCTGGAGAAGAGTGCGTGCCAATACATTCGCTGGCGTTACCAGGATGGTCACGATCGTGAGATTACGGAGAAGGCCACGCGCAAGCTCACCACGGAGGAGGCTGAGCAGATGAAGGTGCCCATTGTGTCGCAGACCGGCGAGAAGCGTATGGTCGAGTTTATCGTGGGTCGCAGCAAGCTGAAGAAGAGCTACCAGTACGAGATCAAGTGGGTCGGCCTTGAGCACCGCTACAACACGTGGATTCCGCGTGAGCGTTTGCTGGAGCTCGGCTTCTCGAAGCTCGTGCAAAAGTTCGACGACTTTGATGCGTCGCGTGAAGGTGCGGGTAGCCGCGATCTGAGCCAGAAGGCCATCCGCGCAGAGCTGGAGGCCGTGGGTCTCAACGGGGAGATTGCCGAGAACAACGCGATGGGTGGCTACAGTGGTGGCCAAAAGGTCAAGGTCGTGTTGGCCGCGGCGCTGTGGAACAACCCCCAGGTGCTGGTGCTGGACGAGCCGACGAACTATCTCGACCGTGAAGCGCTGGGTGGTCTGGCCGTCGCCATTCGTGAGTGGGCCGGCGCGGTGATTATCATCTCGCACAACCAAGAGTTCATCAGTGCGCTGTGCCCGGAGATTTGGAATGTCGAGGCGGGCCGCATCGTGTCCAAGACGCGCACGGACGTGGCCGCGGAGAACTTTGCCGACTCGACGGAGACTACGCCTGCGGTCACGGAGGCGAACAGCGAGGCGACCAGCGCGGCGCCTAGCGCGACGACCAGTGCGGCCCCCAGTGCAGCCCCCAGCCGCGCTGCCAGTGACGATGAAGATATGTCCAAGCTCAAGGCCAAGAAGGGCAAGAAGAAGCTTACACGCAACGAGAAGAAGGCGCAGGAGGAGCGCCGCCGCTTGCGCCTCAACCGCTGGCTCCAGTACGGCGGTGAGCGCGAGCCGGACACGGACGATGAATAGGGGCCCTCGGCCGCGAGCATCGCTCGCGGCGTGTTCGTAGCACACGTGACGTTTCTCGCCTTCCACCACCATGCAAGGCGCCCTCCACGCCCTGCCCGTGCAGGCGGTGGCCGCGACGCCTGCCTCGCTCGCGGCGCTGACCGGTGCCAATATTTTGGTGTTTGATCGACGTACAGGTGCGCTGAAGGCTGCTCTTGATGCGCGCATCGATGCCTGCCCCGGAGCGCCGCCTAGCCCTGGCGTCCAGAGCGCCGTGTTTCCACGTCTCTGCGCCTTCTCGCCGAGTGGTCAGCACCTCGCCGTGGCCTCGGATGACAAGATTCTTCGCGTGTGGCACATTGATGCTATCGAGTATGGTCGCGAAGTCCTGTTCCAGCGCCTGGCCAAGCGCGCTGGTACGCTCCAGTGGATTAGCAGCGCGGACGGCGACGAGGTCGTTGTAGCCGACAAGTTTGGCGATGTATGGAGCTTTGTGGTGGGTGCTGCTCCTACGAACAATATCGCTGATGCTGCGGATGAGGCCGAAGCGTCGTTACGTCCGCGCCTGGGCCATGTTAGTATGGTCACATGTCTCGCCTTCCTCACGAACAGCGATGCATCGGAGCCTAGCACCGTGGTCTCTTGCGACCGCGACGAGCACATCCGCCTGTCTCGTTGGGGCGCTCGTCGCGCCGCGCACGTCGTCGAGCAGTACCTGCTTGGCTCGCGCAGCTGCGTCGGTGCGATAACCACCGTACCGGCGGACCGCGCCGCGCACGCACATCTCTGTTCGTCTGACCGCCCCGTGCTGATCTCCAGCGATGGTGGCGCGTGCTTGCGAGTGTGGTGCAGTGAGGGGCCAAAGTATCGTTTGCATGCTACGGTGCATTTGGACGCTGCGAAGCTTGCCTCCTATGTGCATGTGGATGTTGCCACGGAGCGCCGTCGTGAGCGGGCGGCGTCCAACCTCGCCTTGCAAGGCGCGTTTGATCCTTCCGCCCCGGAACCGGACCACAAGCGCCGGAAGCGTGCTGAGGAGGAGGAGAGCGAAGTAGCGACGCCTGCAAACGGTGTCTCGCTTGTCATCCAGCACCTCGAGCTCTTTGCGGCCGACGGCAGCGACTGGATGCTAGTGCGGGTCGAAGGCGCGGAAGCCGTGTTTGTGGTGCCTCTTTCTGCGCTCGCACACGACACTACGAATGTCGACGTACAAGTGTGCCATGTGGGTGCGCCTGTGCTGCAAACCGCGCTCGTTTGTGCGCCTTCTGAGTCGCCCGAATTGTGGCTGTGCTGCGACGATCGGCCTACCATGGGCACCGGTCCTGCGCTGCGCAAGTGGGTGTGGCAGCAGGGCGCCTTTACGGCGTGCACCCTGGATGTGCCGGAGCCCCTCTCGGAGCTTGTGCATGGCGCGCCTGTGACGCAAGAGGGCGATGTGCCGACGCCCGACACGGGCACGACGCTGGTGGCCGTGCCACGCACACCGCGTGCGCTCGCGCCGCTGGCCACGCTCTCGAAGTTGTGCCTGTATTCGCAGGTCATGACATGGCCCAAGCCGCCGCAGGCCAACCCGGATGGCTCGCCGTTCACGAGCTTGTTCTTGCACCAGCGCACCGAATCGGTGGCGCGCGACATGGTCGAACGGTTCCAATCGGGCAAACGCGCGGCGGGCCGGGCGAAAAACCAAGCCAGCATTCAGCAGCAATTTGGCACAGCTTAGATAGAGTAGTCTAATCCGAGTCGCTATCGCTATCCTCCTCTTTTTCCTCGTCCTTGTCCTCGTCCTCTTCATCCTCGTCGTCGTCGTCGTCGTCGTCCGCGTATTCGACGTTGGATGGCTTGACTTTCTCGCCACGCATCAGGGCCATCTGACCCGCAATGGTATCCTCCTCCGGATCAGAGATCTCGTCCTCCTCCTCCGGACTGGCGAGGCGCTGCTCCGCCACGTTGAGCTTCATCAGCTTTACGGCATGGGAACCGAGGTACGAGTCACTGGTCACTTCCACCTGGAACGTGTACAGCCCCGGCTCCGGCGGCGCAATGACCGGCAGATGGACCGTGCGCATTTGGGTAGGGCCCACGTCACCAAACTTGGTCGGTGTCAAAATCAAATGGTCGTTCTTGTGGTCACCCATTTGCACGAACCACTGCGGCTTGCGCTCCTCCGCAAAAAATGGCGCATAGACGTAGCCCATCGGATCGCGGCCGGCCGCGGCATCGTCAGGCAACGAATCGGACGCCATACCCGAGCGCACACTATCGTTGCCATCCTTGTTCTTGGCATCGAGGCGGCGTCCCGCGCGCAGGAGCGAACCGTCGCGCTTCGGCGGGAGCAAGCGCATCTTGACGACCAAGTGCATGAGCGAGCCAGCACTGACGCGCTCTTCGCCCACCACGGTAAAGTACGCATCGACCAGTTCCACACGCGGCCACTCACCCAGCGCACGCATGCACTCGGCGTACTCGTCCGCGCTCATGCCCTTGGGGCCAGCGAGCAAGGCGCGCCGCTCGGCATCCGGCACCTTCCACAGGCCCTGAAGGCCATGCTTCGCCACCATATCGAGCTGCACGGCCTCTTTGGCCAGCGCCATGGTCATGTGCGGAAGCTGCATCAATTCGGACACGCGCCCGCCGTGGAGCGGCACGGCTTGCACGACATGCACCATCATATCACGAATCACGTTGGTTTGCGCAAGGCGGCTGTGCGCGGTGCTGATGGCCAGCAGGCTCGTTAGCAATTTCTCTGTGTAGTGGCCCATCGCCAGCTTGATTTGCTCCACGTGCGCATCGCGCGACTCGATGCGGTACAGGTACGCCGTGAGCAGCACAAGCGCTTGTGCCACCGGCGCGGATGTGCCCTCGGGCACGAGCTCCTTGCCCGTGTCGTTTTTGTACGCGGCACGCACCGCCTTGTCCAGCTCTGCCATGGCAAGCTCATTGCTCGCACGCAGCTTGCCCACATACTGACCACTCAGCTCCTCGGTCTTGGCCAGAAGCAGCGGTAGTTCGTCCGCGGTCACCGTAGGCTTGAGCGTGAGGAAGAACGAGAGCGCCGTGGCATTCAGTACACCGTCCTTGGTGCGCGAACGCGTGCCGTACCACCAGCGCGCCACCAGCAGCGGCAGTCCAACGCCAAACACCAATCCATACACGGCCAGCACCAGCCAGTTGTTCTGGCTGTCCACGATCCAGGTCGGCAGCGCAATACCCATCGACATCTCCTGCTTGCCATCGGGGTGTCCGTACTCTTCAAAGTTCTTCCGGATGGTCTCATCGGTGAGTGCTTTGTACGCCTTGGTAATCTCAATGTAGTGCGCTTCAATCTCCGCCTTCGTCTGGTTCGACACGTCGCCGACCTTGTCGGGATGGAACTCGACACTGAGCTTACGGTAGCGACGACGAATCTCGCGTTCTGTTGCGGACGCTGCAATGCCCAGGATCGAGAAGGGATCGTACACCTTGTGCTCCGAGTGGCCCACCAGGTACACCACCTTTTTGAACAGCAGCGCTATCGCAGCCCAGCCGGCCACTAGGAGCACCCAGTGCAAAGTGCTCCAAATAGGCGACGAGCGCATAAGCCGCTGAATGGCGGGCACTTTATGCCCACGCTGATCCAGCCAGCCCTGTACCGTAGCTGAGTGTGAGCAGGACCATGAACACGTACCTGTCTTGCGCTGCGGCCGCAGTGCGCGGTAGGTATATGGGACCATAAAAGCCAAGAGTGCCGTGAGGCAGAAAGTCATAAATTGTCCACCCTCCTCATCGTACTTGTAGCCAGACATGGGGGGCGTCGCGTACGGAAGAAGAGCGTCGTGCAGCGTTTCGCGGCGGCCGCGGCCTGGCGGCCCCGCCAGCCCCACTCACCCCACGTGGCAGATGACTAAGGCTCCCGCCAGCGTTTGTCTGGCACGACATCGCGCTTGAATCATCATGCTGGGGCCGCCCCCCGCGTTGCCTGTCGACGTGTTTATGCGCACGCATGGGGCGCGCATCATTGTAGACGATGCTCCAAGCACTGAGGCACGTCGCGATGGACACGACATTTACTTGCCAAATCACACCGAATCTGTATCCCACATTGCTGTCGACGTGGGTGGCTCGCTGGCGAAGGTGGTCTATTTCACGCGCACGAGCTCCTGTGCCAAGGCGTCGGAAGAATCATCAGTAGAGGCAGGGTCTTCGGAGCACTCGTCAAGTGTCCCTGTGCTCTTTCACCCGACCAGCCTGCGTCGTCGCTCGCTGCCGGAAGCGTTCCCCGGCGGACGTTTGAACTTTGTCAAGTTTGAATCCAGCAACATACAAGCCTGCGTCCAATTCTTGCATGAACTGATCGAGAAGAGTGCAGCAGCCAACCAAGTTACTGTGGACGAAATGCAGAAGAGCGTCAAAATTATGGCCACAGGCGGCGGCGCGCACTTGTTCTACGAGCGCTTTACGGGCGAACTGGGTGTTGAGGTGCAGCGTGAAGACGAAATGGCATGCCTGATCACAGGCCTCAACTTTATGACGCTCATCCCCGATGAGGTCTTTTGGTTCTCCGACCGGCTCATTGACGAAATGATGCACACGAACAAACACTCTCACATGTCCTTCTCGCGAGGGGACTCTAGTTTCATTGAGACCGACCCCCAAGAGCTCCCGCGTCCGAGTGCGAGCCCGCCACTGTATGAGCCCATGTTTGAATCGACTCCCTCGCCCAAGCTGCCGTGCCTGCTGGTGAATATCGGCTCTGGTGTGAGCATTCTCAAGATCGATGAGCATGGACAGTTTGAACGAGTGAGTGGCACTAGTTTGGGCGGGGGTACACTTTGGGGCCTTCTTGGCTTGCTCACCGATGCGCGCAACTTTGACGAGATGCTGGAGCTGTGTGAGCGCGGCGACAATAGCCACGTCGATATGCTTGTGGGCGACATTTATGGCCCCATTGGCCTGGACCACCTCGGCCTTTCTGCATCCACCATTGCATCGTCTTTCGGCAAGGTGTTCCGCTGGGACCGGCGGGGCGATGTGCCGGATACCCAAGGCGACCATGCTAGTGCAGCCTCTGAAGCGCGCCGCGCGCGGTTCCGCCAAGAGGACATTTGCCGCAGCTTGTTGTATGCGATCAGCAACAACATTGGCCAAATTGCCCACATGAACGCGGAAAAATACAAGCTTGACCGTGTGTACTTTGGAGGCAGCTTTATTCGTGGACACCGTGCGACTATTGCTACGTTGTCATATGCGATTCGTTTCTGGAGCAAGGGCCGGCGGCGCGCCTACTTTTTGCGGCACGAGGGCTATCTCGGCGCCGTGGGCGCGTGGGTACGCCACATTGCCATGCGCCCCGACGAGAGTGTGTCGTCGGAAGCGTCTCTGTCGGACAGCATGGCCTCCGTCGCGCCGCCTGTTCCTCCCATGCTGGCGGACGCGCTGGGCGGCGCGCCACTCGATGCACCGCGTCCAGCCCCGCCACGCGACGGCGCCGATGTAGCTGAGCTGCTTGACCAGCTTGCTGACCTTGATACCCAGGACCTGCCGCAAGACGCAGCGTCTATCGGGAAACTGATGGCCCAACTCGACCAGGCGCACCAGGTGGCGGACATGATCGAGTCGCGCGTCGACCAACTGCTGGAGAAGCTCGGTGCGATCCTACCGGATCTTGAGTCGCCTACGGACTCGCCTGTATAGTACAATAGCCACGCGAGGCGTCTACCTGCGAAGCGACCAGACAGCCTTATTCATAGCCCTCCGGGAGGCGGCCGACCACCTTGACGGCGTACAGTCCGACCATGCGTTTTTCTGCATTAGGCGTGAAAGCGTACCAATTCGCTGCCACTTGGCCACCCAGCTTTCTTCAGGGTGCAGCATGCATATGAGACCATCAAAGTTGGACGTCGTAAAGTCGGCAACGCGCTCTTGGCTGCCTTGCATCTACGGTCAGCCGCTCCTGTCACGTACGTCAAGCAAGTCTTGGCAGTTCGGGCATCCCTTCGCGTGGAACTCGGCGGCAGACTGCGCATAGTGGCAGCGCAGGCATGCGCGCAGCTTAGCCGTCGTCGACATGGCACGCATAGCGACTCGGTTCGCGTGGGCCACACGAGCACGCTGTGCAAAGGAACGAAGCGCCTGCCGACGGGCGCCGCCGGCGTATTCGCTGACGTAATCGAAGCCGCGGCTTCTCTCTCATCACCATGCCGCGCGACGAGCGAGGGGGCTGGAGAGACCAAGGCGAGTACTCGCGCGGCCCGCGCCGCGGATGGGGCCAGTCGCGTGGTAGTGGACGTGGATCTCATCCTTATGCGGACACACGCAACGTATCCGCGCCGCCCTTCGGTGCATATGGCGCGCCGCCTGACCGGCACCATCTGCGGCAGATGGACGCCACGCGCCAGATTCATCAGTCGCTCTTCCAGTTCGGCGAGGCCGAGGATGTTGACATCCGTGTTGAACTTCCCAAAGTGTGTTCGTGGCTCGAGTCGCAGGCTGTCGAGTTCTCTACGGCTGTGCTCAGTGCCGTGCGCATTATGGCTACCGAGCAGCCGCATAAGACGGCGCTGACCGCTGCGCTGATCGGCCACCTAGCCCTGGCGCCGACACAGGCGCCTGCACCATCGTCGCACACCCTGGGCCTGCGCATGGTCGACCATCTCATGCAGCTGTTCGTGTATGACATCGAGGCACACTACTGGCGGAATGTGCGTCTGACGCTACATGTATTCGCCGCACTCGTGCCGCTGGGCATCTTATCGCCTGCATCGCTACGCCGTGCACTTCAGGCACTGGTCGATGTGCTCTCGAGCGAGGGCGTAGCGCGCGACGTGGCTGACCCTGCTGCCGACTGTGTGATCGAAGTCGTGTGTCGTGCAGGGGCGGACTTGCTCCAGCCGGAGCTGGTGTCCACCGAGGACGCTGCACCGCCCGCCAAGGAACAGCTGGATGGTATCATTGATGGCATCGTGGCGTATGCGGAGCGTCGCGGCGCCACGAGCCCTCTTCTCAGCCCCTTTGATTTGGATGGCGTGGAGCACGATTTTCTCGCAGAGGAGGGCTTTATGGACCGCGTTCACGCGCTTCAGACCATGCGCGAGCGTGGATATATCCGTCCTGCGTGCCTTCCCGCGGCCAGCGATCTGTTGCCAACGACCGTGTCGCCGATCACCAGTGCTGTGCCTCCCGAGCAGCGCGTTATGTCTTTGCCTGACGTGCACGTAGCGCCACTGCGCGATGCCGCGCGAGACACGCACAATGAAGACTTGCTCGCACCGCCTGCGCACCTCAACACAGGCAAGGGCATGTCCGAGGTGGTACGTGCTCGAATCGGTGCACCGCCGCTCGACCGTGCTGCGCGTTGGCTTGGCGCGAGTGTGCCAGCGCTCGGCAGTGCTACGAGTGTGGTACTGCGTGCAATGGTATTGGACGTGCTCGATTTGTACGTGATCAACCGCAAAGAGTGTGCGCATGTGCTGTGGACGCTGCCACACTGGCTGCGTCGCGGCACCTTTGATGGGCGCACGCCGCCGACGCGCGGTTTGTTTGGTGAGCCTGATGCCTCTTGGCACGAAAACGGCGATGGGCCATGGAGCTTGGAGGACCTGGTGCTGGAGAGTGCCCTTTCGTCGATGCTGGCTTTGCCCACGCCGCCGCAGCTCGAGCTGTACTATGCGTCGCTGCTGCGGGAGGTCGTTACTTTGGCGCCGCAGCAAGTGGCGCCGTCGATTGGTCGTACCATTCGCCGCTTCTATGCCGCTGCCGGCGAGGGCCGAGTGCATGCGGAAGTGCTCCGTCGCATGGCCGACTGGTTTAGCGTGCACCTGAGCAACTTTAATTTTACCTGGGCATGGACCGAGTGGCTCGACGATGCCACACGGCCATGGCCGCATCCGCGTCGGGCCCTAGCGCGACGCATTGTCGAATTGGAGGTGCGTCTCGCGTACTACGACCGCATCAAGGGCACCGTGCCGCCCGAGTTGGAGGCGAGTGTACTGCCGCCCAATGAGCCTGCTCCTGTGTATGCCTACGGTGACCCTAATCATGCGCACCATGCTCTAGCAACGCAGCTGTTCCAATCTCTCAAGGCCAAAGCAAGTGTGCAAGTTGTGCAGGCGGACTTGCAGAGCTACCAACAGACTATTCTTGCTCCTGCCACCGATGTACCCGACACCGAGGACGAAGCTTTGGCTGAAACGCCCGCGGATGCCGAGCGTATGGTGCGCGATTTGGCGTTGCAGACATTGTTGAACGCTGGCAGCCGCAGTTTCTCGCATCTACTGAATGTGATGGAGCGCTACCACGAGCTGCTGCGTTCGCTCTCGCAAACGCCCGATGCGCGCCTGTCGATTTTGGAGAGCACGGCGCAGTTCTGGACACAGTCGCCACAGTGGGTGCTGATTGTGTGTGACAAGCTGCTGCAGTACCGCATTGTGGAACCTGTGGACGTGGTGCACTTTGTGTTTACGAATGAGCCTGGTCGCACCGATGCACCGTTTGCCCTAGCGGGCCAATCGCCCGAGTGGGGTCCGACGCGTCGCGACTGGAGCTCGTTCCACTGGTGGGGCCTGCTGCGTTTGACCGTCGATAAGGTGTTGGGCCGCGTCCACCAACTTACGCGGCGTGTGAACGACGTGCGGCGCCAGGCTGATGCGCTTGATGGTGCGGCGCCAGCGCCCGGGGCGGCCGACGAGGCGCAAGTGCACCTCGATGCCGTTTTACTCGAGCAGCGCAAGGTGCTTGTCACCATCATGTCCCAGCTCGTGCACCAAATGCAGCAGCAGCCTGTGCCCACGCTGGACGACACCGCGGACAGTGCGGCGTGGCAGGGCTGGTGGCTGCGCGAGTGGTACCGCGCTTTTGTGGTGTTGTACCATGACGTTCTGGCGTCGAACCGCGAGACGATTTTGGCGAATGTGTTTGCGTCGTCGGCCGCCGACGATGTGCACTTGGCCATCTTTGACAGTGCTTGTGCGTTGGCCAAGTCGTCCACAGAATCTATGTAGCAAGCTAGTAGGACAGCTCCATGGTATCGGGCTCAGCGCCATCGAGGTCCTGATAGCGATGCCGCGGTGGCGACGAGGTTGCCACGCGGTGTATCGCATCCCTGGCCGCTCGTGCAGGCGGCAGCCGTAACTGTGTGCTCATCGTCTCGTCCTTCTTCCACGATGGAGCCATGCGCATCGGGTCGCACAAGTACGAGTTAAAGTAGGCAGCAAACGCATAGGTATCACCTCCCCGCTTTTCGAGTAGGTCCCAGTGACGGCGCCGGATATGCTTGCGCACGAACCCATGAGCCTTGAACAGCTTCCCACACTCACGTTCGCTGCCTTGTCCGTAGCGCACACAGCATCGGACCTTGCCAGGCTCTATCTCTCGGATCCAGTCGCGTGTCAGACTGTGTTCCAACGCGTCGCGGTCAATGCCGCCCACATGTGGCAAGGCCTCGGCGGGGTGGAGAAAAAGACGCAGTTTGGCGTCCAAGTGGGAGGTCCATGCATCATCGTTGGGCTCTTGTACATCCGTCGATGGCTGGCGTCGCACATGACACGCACTCCGACGCTCGAGCTCTTCAGGAAACTCACACTGCAAGCACAGGTAGTAGTCCGTATGGTACACGCGGCGCAGCAGATCCAGCTGCAAATCCAGTTGCTTTTTCACCTGCTGTGAGCTTGTGGCACGTACCCGCTCGCTCTCTGTGCGCAAACCTGGCAACGTGGCGCATCGTGCCTCGATGCGCTCGCACGCACGTACATCCAGCCACGCCCACGCATCGCCACCAACGAGGCACTCATCGGCAAAGAGCGTCGTGCGATCCTCCTCTTCCAACTTTTCAATCATTTGTCGCGAGAGGAATAGGTCGTGGGTAAGGCGCGACAGCGTGTTGGTGGATACAGGCGCCATGCGCACACGACTGCTACTCGGTTGGTCCAGCAGCGCGAGATGCAACACAAAGTCCCCAAACGTGTGGCCATCCAGGTGGCGTATCGCATCGCGCATGTCCGTTCCGGGCTCAAACACTGCGATTCCCGCGCGATTCCATTGCCGCTGCACGATCGGCTCCAACATCGCGACGTATTGGAAACCTGCATAGGTGCGAAGGTGGTCTTCTAGTTCCATGCGCGGCAGGTTCGACGGCCACACACGCACAAGCAGCTGGCGTTCAGGGTCGGGCGCTAAAGAGAGCTGGTCCGTATCAAAGTGCTGCTCCATGCCGAGCCGATTCGTCATCGTGTACATGGGCGCAGGGCCAGTACGCTCCTGCAAGTCCCAGCACACCTTGTCCAAGGCGCCTGCTTCGAGCTCGCGCAGCCATACAGCTTTGTGACCCATACGTCCTGTGCGCCGCCGCAGGCGCCGCGCTTCCACGTAGGGTGCATGGATCGCATACTTTTCTTTGAACCACTCGTCGCTTTGGTGGCGCAGGAAAAACGACCATAACGACTGCCGCTGAAAATCCGCCTTGTACTGCTGGTACAGCGCGGTCCATTCCTCGGGTGAGGGTGAGGAATCTCTGTCATGGCGCCCAGTTTGTCGTCGTATACAATCTTGGTAGTCCCGAAACGACAGTCGTGTGTCCCTACAAAGGGGGTCCTGGTAGGTCCCGTCTCTGCGCGTGTCAGCCGCGCAACACGTACGAGCTGTCCTGGGCGCCCCACGGCTGTATGCGCGGTCGCTTTCGCGTGGGGCTCTCAGCCCCCGTGTGCAAGCGTTGCGCCATCCTCTCGCTCGAGCGTCCACGCTGGGGAGCTGCACGACACGCTCCTTGGCCTCGCAAGCGCGCACCGACCTCCCTACATGCACGTGATTGTATTCCTACGAGCGTCGCGATCGTGCGCTGCGTGTCGCGGGGGCCGGGCTGGGCGACGCCCGCGTGCTTCGTGTTGAGCTGGCTGCACGCCGCGCAGGTGTCGACCGTGTCGATCGCGTGGCACCAGTTCCACTGCCGTCGGGAGCTGCATCCGAGCCTTCTTCGGTATCACGCTTCTTCTCGTCGTCGCCCTGCTGCTTTTGCTGCCGCCGTGTGGCGATAGAACGCGTGGACGTGTCGAGCACCTCGTCTTCTGGCTTGGATCCACGTCGCCGCTTACTTGCTCGTGCCGAGCCATGCGCATGATCTTCTTTGACCAACTCAGGCGTCGTGTCTTCCTCGGCATGTCCACGTTTCCGTACGGTACGGCGCTGTGCAGACCGTGGCGCAGGCTCCTCTTTGTCTGAATCAGACTCGGCGTCCACATCAGCAGCCGTGTCAGCTTCTTCGTCCTCTTGCGACGGAGGCACCACCTGGGCCGCCCCACCGTCATCCTCTTTCACCTCTGCACGACGAGGCTCAATCATGGGTTCGTACAAATACATGGGGTGCAAGGCAAATTCTTCCTCGTCGACGCCTTGCAGAACGCGCGTCCGTGCTTTCTCATGATCGCGCAAGAACTGTGCATGCTGCTCGTAGTCACGGAGCCACACTGGTTCGTCTTCGTCATCACTTCCCTCATCCATTTCATCAAGTCCACGAAGGTCGTAGTATTTGTGCAGTTGCGCCCACACAGACGCACTCGATCCATCGCTCGGTTGCGCCTCTGGCGCACCGTCGAGTGCATGCAGAATGGACACCATGTGAAAGTGCCTGTGCTCGCCTACTGGGCGAAATATAGAAATGGCACGGAGCAACGCCACATCGTGCTGGGCTGGCGATACCGACGCCCCCTGATCGGCGTCGTCACTGGCCATGCGGTGAACGACGACGCAAGTGGAGCGCCACGGCGCGCCGTGCGACGAGGTCGAACAACCACACACACCTCCATCTATGAACAGTGCTACTTCGGCTCGCCCTCCACCGAGACCTTCCACCACTGGGTCATACACGAGTAGGGGTCCCTGTCAAACGACTTTTGTTAGCAATTTATACATACCTCGGCTGGGTCGCAGAGACACTTGCCCGTGTCATGGTACTTGGCACGGTTGGCCGGACAGTGTTCCCATGGGATATGGCGGTATCCAATATCCTCAAAGTGGTGGATTTGGGACCGGTTTAGAAACAACGAGGCTGCAATGCTGTGAACAGGCGCATCGCCCCAGCGCTCATAAAAGAACTAGTATATTAGCTTCGCATACGCACACCGCCCGCCTTGTCCAAGTGAGTAAAGTAGTCCAAATACTGCTGGCCCCGCCAGAATCGCAGGTCCGCAATCTCAAAGTTGCTCCAGAAATGGCACATGTTGTATTCCGAAGACTGAATGGTCTTTGTGTTGTCCACAATGAACCCAAAGGCATTGTCCTTGGAAAGGTACTCTGGATGGTCAATGGCGAATTTCTTGGTCTCGCTCCAGAGGGTAGGAATGGTCAGAGGATACTCATGCAGGGACATGGTAAAGCCATACGCCTTGTTGTTCAGCTGCATGAACACGAAGGGATCGTAGTCAATGTCACAGTAAATTCGGATACCCGGTTCTACACGCCAGTAGTACTCCAAGCCCAGCTCGTAGGTCAGAGGGTGGCGCCAGAAGAATCCACTCTGGTAGCGACACATGTGTCGGTACGATTCTGAACCACCATAGATGATCTGTTTGTCGTGCATCTCTTTCCGCTTCGCTGCCGCCTTCTCCTGGTCGATCCAGTCGGGGTAGCTCCAGTGCTCTTTGGGCACCAAACCAAAGTACACAGGCGAGCGCGTCATCTTTTTCACGCCCTGCTTAAACTCCTCCGTGAACGGCTGGTCTGCATGTCAATCACCTTCTACTCACCGTTGAGAAACACCCACGGATAACCAAACTTGCGGTTGAATCGATCTTCCACTGTATGGTTATCGAATGGTGTACATACCATCCCGCATGCTAGCCTTCATGTCATCCAGCTCACGATTGCGCACAAGGGAAATGAAAGCGGCCTTAGCGCGAGGCGCCTGGTTGATGTCCTTGGGGTAGAACTCAGGGGGGTACAAGTTGCCATCATCTCCACGCACTGCATAGTTTCGCAGATCTTCCACGGTCTGTGCCTGGCTCATAAATCGGTAGTCAGACATATTTGGGCTCGTGCTGAACGACGGATAGGTCGGACAAGACTGGTTGCCGAAAAAGGCAGGGATGTTCTTCAGCTGAGAACGAACTTGCTCCGAACCCCATGACGAAAGAGAAAGGTACGTTGTCAGTAGAAGTATGAGCATAAGTCCAGAAAGCAGAAGCAGAAGCCTCTGCGGCCGGCGTAGGATGGACTCCAGCATGCTCGTGTTGTAGTCTGTGTTGGATAGGCGCGCTGGGCCATCCAACCCGGTCGGGCGTCCTGTCACCATTACATAATCTTCACCCAGGGAGCTCGTCGCCTTCCGCCCCCAGTAGCCCTACGACGCGAGGGGTCGTCATGGCCGCTATCAATGGCATGTACGCAATGCGAGGAGCTGGTGTACCCTCTCAAAGAATGATACCTGAACAGATGCAAATGCCCAATGTAATTATTCGCGAAATCAACAATTCACACGCCGATTTTGTTCTGGAGAATTGTGACTTGAGGTTCGTGTGCCGCTGGCTAACGATAGTTTTGCCAACTCACTGCGCCGCACGATCATTGCAGATGTGCCTACTGTGGGTATGTGATCTATATTGAGTAACATTCAGCTATTGATATGGTCGAGATTTCTGTGAACACGACCGTGTTGGCCGACGAGTTCCTGGCCCATCGTTTGGGTATGATCCCTCTCCTCAGCATGGACGCTGCCAAAGTATTGATTGACCAACGTGTATGTGATTTATGGGAAGCTGACATGCAGGACTGCTCCTGTGAAGATGGCTGCGATCGGTGCTCGGTAGAATTGACATTGGACGCGCTGTGCACGTCCGACCGTGGTGCTATGTTTGTGACTTCCAAGGACCTGATTCGCAGCAACACGATTGCCAACATGTACTCTGATGAAGCCACGTTTGGCCCTGTCGCTCCTCGTCATCCCGACTTTGGCAAGCCGGTGGGACATGGTACGTGCAACGATCTCACGCCAGATGACCCGAGTGTACCTGGTGTATCGATTGTGCAGCTTCGTAAAGGCCAGCACATCAAGGCGCGGTGCATTGCTCGGAAAGGCTTTGCGAAGGAGCATGCCAAATGGTCGCCTGTCTCCGCTGTGGGATTTGAATACGACCCGCACAACGCCTTGCGGCATACGACCCTCTGGTACGAGCTGGATGCAAAAAAAGAATGGCCTGAAAGCAAAAATGCGCATGAGGAGGAGCCTCCTGCTGAAGGTACACCCTTTGATCCGAATCGCCGCGCCAATCGCTTCTATTTCGACGTGGAGTCGGTGGGCAGCTTGCATCCGGCAGAAATTGTGGAGACTGTGCGTGGTGACATGCTAACTTGACAGGGTCTCTCACTGCTAGAGTACAAAACTGCCCAAATTGTACAGGAACTGGGGATGCTGCTTCAGCCAGCCGATGCTGCGGCAGCAGCGCCCGGTGGTGGAGTGTACAATGCGTATGGGGGCTTTGATAGTGTTTCCGCCGCTTACGGCTAAATCTTAGTAATCAGTCGTCTCCCAATCTGGGCTGGCACCGAGCTCCTATCCGCGAGGTAACAATGGTGATTCTACCGGATTCCGTCCCCGAAAGTCTAATGGACCCGGGACCAGATCCAAACATGACGCCAGTTCGGAGTCCTTGCGAGCCACTGGTGAATGTAACCACACAGGTTGGGTACAATCCTGAGCTGGGGGCCACACACTTCCCCCCGGGAGTTGCCAGAGCGCGGGTAGAAGATTTTGTCGCGCGTTTCTTTCCTGGCGAAGATGTACGTGAAACGGAACCTGACATTCAGCCGGATCTTTCTATCGATTATTGGGACAAATTCATGGACGAATACTGTGTCCCCACTGCAGTCCTTCGGCTATGTTTGATTAATCAAGAAATGAAGCAATGGCAAAAATTCGACTTGGAGCGCAGCCTTGTCAAACACTTCTTTTATGGATTGTATCTTCATAACATGCGAATCATGCGCGGCCACTTCAGGGAAATTCACGAATACGGCTGTGATCCCATGCGGCCACCCCCGCCACCCGTCGGGACGTACTTGTCTCGTATACCCGAACCGCTTTTGTTGGGTCTCACCACTCACATTGTGGAATCTGAGCAGATGATGAACTTGATCGCTTACGAAAATGGATGGCAGTGTCAGATGATGGGCAAATTGCGCGCGCTCCTGACACCCTATACTACGCTTGAACACGTTACTGACCCAACAAACCCTAATGCCCCCAAAATACCCCGCTACGTCACTTCCCTACGCCTTCAATATGTTTCTTTTCTGATTTTGGCTCATGAACTTTACATGCCTTTCGAGGAACTGACTCAAAGATTGCAAACCAGTGTGGTTCCCAACGCCTTGGTGGAGCAGATTATTGAGTACGGTCTCAAGCGCGAAAAAGAACGGGAACGGGAACAACATCAGGATCACCAACACGGACATGAATCGAATGCGACATCTGAGAATCTCATGGTACGCGAACATTCCCAGGACGAAGGTACACCGCGGTCTTCTGGTTCGAGGACCATGTCACCAGCTACATCTCAGTCCGACATGAACACGGACCATCAGGTGCCCAAGTTTAAACTTCCACGTCCAAGAATATCAACACTTCGATTTATCGATGAATATGGGGTGCCGAATGCCTCCATTCCCGTTCTTAATGTATGTATGAGCTACTCACGCCAGATGATTGAATGTATCACCCAGCTAAAAACACTCATGGATTCCCACATCTATGATGACCAAGATCCATTGCAATCTGTCGAAGTATTTTACCGAAGCCGAGAAGATCATCCCACTTCCCTATCTGAGATGATCTTGGATACCACAAACTCCTTCTCCCAGAAGTTCTCGTGCTGATGGCTTACCCCGCAGCGCGACAACCAACACGTGACTGCATGCCATTCGGCGCCCACTGTCCAGTAGCACATCTGTACAATCCCCCTTCATGGGACAGGCTGCCTGTCGTTTGTCGGATGAGGAACGACTACAGTATGGCCTCTTCGTGCCCAAGGACAAGAAATTGTGCATGGCAGCTCCATTTGCCTCGAGTGGCAAGGTGTCGCGCTGGCCCAGCACATGGAAAGATTGGTTTCACCTGGGTCCCTTGACCTTACATCAAGTATTTTACATATTCATTATGAATGGTATAGGTGCCGGTATCATAAGTGGCGCGGCCAACTTTGGCGTTGCTGTGGCCATGTATCGAACCACTGACAAACCCATTCGAATTTGGCCCTTGGATCAAAATACCATCGCTGGCGACATGGGTGTGACTGTAATTATCCAGCAAATCGTGACCTACATCATCACATCACAGCTTTGCAATTTTGACTTGCACCATGGACTAAAGCCGCTGCGTCAACCTTGGCCACCAATGATGCACTTTCCGTCTACTTGTAAACCCAGTGGGTCGTATCTTGGCGTCAAGACACCTGAAGATGTCAACGCGCGCGGTCAGTTGTTGTATATGGGCAATGGCGAGAACAAAGGCTCGTTTGTACAATTTTGCCTTTGGTTCCTCAGAGCCATGAGTACAGGGAGTGAGCGAAATGATCTGTTTGCTAAGGGGCTCACATTTCGCCAGCGCCTGGAACGGCTGTTGTGGACAGCCTTGCAAGGAGGCTGGTGGGCTGTTCTTTCATTTTGGTGGTACTGGCCTATTGCCATTGCCATTGTGGCTCCTCTTTATGAGCACGACAATTTGGTTCACACCTGGGCTCCTCCTATTATCAAACTTCTTTTCGGCGGCATTCTCGGTCTTCTTACCAATCCATTCATTGCATTATTCACCATTGGCGCCGAATCCAATGTACGCTGCTTCTATCCACAAGATACCTTGTGGGATGAGAATGGCCCCTATGAACCTATACCTGCTTCTCAGCACCATGCCGGTGCTGTTTCGACAGATTGCGTCGTAAATATGAACGCACTGACAGCAGAGGGGACTGCGAAAAGTGCGTGGCTGTAATATTGGATGTCACTCTTTTACATAGAAAAACGTAATCTATTCATCCTGACGAGCGATGATCTCCTTGCTAATGCGGCGCACAGCCATCAAGAAGGCGCGCAGGTGCTCAGGGTCGACATTCGGGGTGATTCCATGGCCGAGGTTGCAAATCAGCGCGCCACCGCCACCGAAACCGCCGTACTGAGGATCCAACATGCGGTTCACACGGTCAAAGATCACTTCCGGCTTCGCATACAAGAGAGCAGGGTCCAAATTTCCTTGAAGAGCAACGGGGTGTGCCGTGGACTTGTCACCAGACACTTTGGCAAACTTTCGAGAGCTGGTTTGGGCCTCGGCGACACACTTACGCGCCCAAGCTGGCTCGACAGTGTGATCAATACCAATGACATCAAAACCGGAGCGGCAAATCTCGGTCATAGAGTGATTGATAGCGCCCTTGGCATAAAGAATGATGGGGGGCGTCTTCTTGGACATGGCCGACAGACGATCATGCACTTCCATCGCAATCGAGGTCAAGTACGGCAGCGAGAACTCGCGGAAATCGTAGGGCGTCAGCTCACCGGCCCAAGAGTCGAACACCTGAAGCAGCTGCGCGCCAGCGCAAACTTGCGCGATGAGGAATTGAGCACACACCGACGCGATGCGAGAGAGAAGTTCCTTGCTCTCCTCGGGGTAGTCAAAGAGCCACCGCTTGGCCTTTTCCCACGTTTTTGAGCCACCTCCCTCAATCATGTACGCCATGAGCGTCCATGGCGAGCCACAGAAGCCAATGACAGGCACAGCCCCAGCAAGCTTGATTTTGGTGAGACGAATGGCGTCCATGACATAGCCCAGGTCCTTCTCGACATCCACCTTCTTGAGGCGCGTCATATCCTTGGGGGACTCCAAGGGCTGCAGGAAGCTAGGTCCCTTGCCGGGCACCATTTCCACCTCCATACCCATGGCCTGCGGCACAACGAGGATGTCCGAGAAGATCACAGCGGCATCAATCAAACCTTCGTAGCGACGAATGGGCTGGACGGTAATCTCTGACGCAATCTCAGGATTCCGGCAGCACTCGAAGAATTCATGCTCCTCGCGAATCTTGCGGAACTCGGGCAGGTAGCGTCCTGCCTGGCGCATCACCCACACAGGGGCTCGCTCCGTTTTTTGCCCGCGAGCGGCGCGAATGATAATGTCATTCCTCAGACCTTCGGTTTGAGACCTGTTCTCAGAACCTTTACCGGGATTCTTAGTGGTAAAGTTTTGCACATGCGACAAGCCCGGAATTTTCATTACCATGATGGGCAACAGTGCGGAGTGGATGTGGCTCTTCTTCGGGGTGCGTTGGGCCGAGACGCATCACGTGGTTTGTCCCACAACGCATCATGGCAGCGGCGCCTGCCGCGCCTGTACGTGTGGGGTACTCATGATAGGGCAAGCTTGTGAATGAATATAAGATGCGCCAGGCGCGCACACCAAAGCCATGTTTTGTGTGCTATAAAAATTCGCCATACGTGCTGGTATCTGTGAGCATACCCACACTTGATTTCTTCTTCGTCTGTGCGTCGCACGTCCATGATCGCGCCTTTGCTACTTGCACTCGGCCCGCACCGCAGGAGCCAACGGCACAGGAGCATTTTGAAGGAAGCGAGTCCAACAATGCAGATAGCACAGAGGCTCCGGACTCTTCGAGCCTCTCTGCTCGCTCCTCATCAGAACGTGCTGCGCCTGTGACCCAATCCCTGTCCAATGGGGCTATACCCTTGCACGCTTGCTTTGCCCTGCATCGTGAATTCTTTGGGCGGCGTGCACGTTTGTTTCAGCCACGACGTGCTGAACTGCCCAAGTTTCCTACTGTACCAGGTGGAGCTATCTAGCCATTATGCCACATCCATAGGTGCGTTCTCGGCGGCAGGCGCTTGCGCCAAGTGACGGGCCGACGAGCGGGCATCCAGGAAGAGACCATTGGTTTGTTCGATGTCGTCCACCGTGATCTCCGAGCGACCAGCGACGTTGGCAAGTACGGAAGCAGGTGCCAGCAGCTGCAGTGCAAAGCGGAGCGAAGTGTGCTTGCCAAGGTCGGTCAGTTTCGACAAGGCGTCGTCATTGACAGCAATGCCTTCCGTCAATGTGCGAATGCGAATAACCTCGCGGATCTCATCCTCCGCATAGGGCAACGTGCGCACAATCATGCAGCGGTCGAGCAGGTCGAGAGGGATACCGTGCGGCGCCACAATTCCCGCGCTCAAACCGCCCTCGAATTCGGTCCCACGGACCGTCGATTGTCCACGGTTGGTCGCCAAAATCACATGGGGGCTAATGGTAGATTCCAGTGCACGGTTGAGGTACGTGAAGCATTCCATGTCCAGCATATGAACCTCGTCGATGAACAGCACACCAGGCACAAGCTCGGCAATGCCTTGCTGAATGTACTTGTCCACAACCTTGTTGATCTCACTGCGCAACTTATCCGTCACCTCAGTGCGGCGGCCCTTCACGAGCTGGCCTACCACACTCATGATATCCTGGCCGCCCTGCGGCCTAGCATTGGCCATGTCGAGGTCGTGCAGAGTCACATCCTGGACCACCTCTTTGCGCTTTTGCACATCGCCTTTCGGCAATGCCACATACTCGTCGGCCTCGAGATCGAACTCGGTGGCATACGCGTCCGAGCGACCCACACGCTTCACAGCGCCTGTGTTGGCCTCGATGTAGATCACATCACCCACAGTGATGCGCTCTTTCAAGATGCTCTCATAAATGCTGGGGTCGAGACGCAGCTGCTTTGTGCCCTTAACAGTCTTTAGGGCAATGACCACATGAACAATCGTCTTGCCGTAGCCGGACAGAGGGTTCACCATCTCAGTAGGCGTGAGTTCAGTGAGCTCACCCTCATACACTTCCTTCGTCTCACGCACACGCAGGCCGATCGCACGACGGAAGTTCTCCATAAGCACCTCCGTCTTCTTGACCTCCGAACTGTACACCTCCGAGCCCACCATCGGGCAGAAGGGCACTTTGTGGCCGAGCTCGTGAGCCATGCCTAGGGCGAGAGCCGTTTTTCCGGTGCCCGGACCACCGGCCAGCAAGAGAGCACGACCTGCAAACTTACGCTGCCGGATCAGATCCAGAACCAGCCCACAAGCTTCTCGGGCTGACTTTTGGCCCACGAATCCGCGCGCTGTGGGAATAGCCAGTCCATGCTCGTCCAGACCCAGACCCTTAATGTGCGAGTGCGTCGCGATGCGTGCATCACGCGAGGTAGATGTGCTCGCACTCGAAATAGGAACAGAACCTGCACCTGCGTCAGTTGGGGCAGCGCTCATGGTAGCGTCGGTTGAATCGCACGAGCTGGCCTCGACCGAGCGACCGTGGCACTAGGGGCGTCGAAGCAGTGCACGTGGCACCACGTGACAGCCCATTTTTTTCCTGCTCGAGCGCGCCGTGGCAAATGGGTTATCCCCTCCAAGACGTCATGGCCAAGGTTAACGGTGCTGAACTGTTGCCCCCCTCGGCTGCGAAGGAGCAACTCAAGCAATATTCTTCTTCTGATGGTCTCAGCGTCGCGGAGCTTATCGACTCTCGTGCCCACGGTGGTTTGACGTACAACGACTTCCTGGTGCTGCCCGGCTATATCAACTTCCCGGCCTCGAAGGTGGACCTGCGTACTCGTGTGACCAAGAACATTGTGCTGAACACGCCCTTCCTGTCGAGCCCTATGGACACTGTGACTGAGGTGAACATGGCCATCTCTCTGGCTCTTATGGGTGGTATGGGTGTGATCCACAACAACATGTCGCCGCAGGAGCAGGCGTCGATGGTGCGCAAGGTGAAGATGTTCGAAAACGGCTTTATCACCGAGCCGATTGTTCTGAGCCCCAACGAGACGGTGGGTGATGTGCTGGAGATCAAGGACCGTCTTGGTTTTGCTGGTATTCCTATCACTGGTACGTATTTTCAACCCGAGGCTGGACGATGAAAAAACCCTACTGCTGTAACCTTCGTTCTGCGTAGGGCGTGCCTGAGTTGGGCACGTCGGTGCAGATTCTTTTACCTATGTCCACTGATAATGTCTCGGGTTGCATTGGGATGGAAGCAGGCTAACACATACAGAGTCTGGCTCGCTTCAGTCGAAGCTGGTCGGCATTGTCACCGCTCGTGACGTACAGTTCCGTGACGCTTCGACGCGTCTTTCGGACGTGATGACTACCGATCTGATCACTGCGCCTGTCGGCGTGTCGCTGGACAAGGCCAACTGCATCCTGCGTGACAGCAAGAAGGGCAAGCTGCCGATTGTCGACCCCCAGGGCAACCTGGTGGCCCTGTTGGCTCGCTCCGACTTGCTGAAGAACCAGGATTACCCTCTGGCTTCGAAGCGCCCGGAGAGCAAGCAGCTGTACTGTGCGGCTGCCATTGGCACGCGCCCTCACGACCGTGAGCGTCTTGACCTGCTGGTCGAGGCTGGCCTGGACGTGGTCATTCTTGACTCGTCGCAGGGCAACTCGGTGTTCCAGGTGGAGATGATCCAGTGGATCAAGAACAAGTACCGCGAGCTGCAGGTGGTGGCCGGCAACGTGGTCACCCGTGAGCAGGCTGCTACTTTGATTGAGGCCGGTGCGGATGCGCTCCGTGTGGGTATGGGCAGTGGTTCGATCTGCATTACCCAGGAGGTTATGGCTGTGGGCCGTCCTCAGGGTACCGCTGTGCGCCAGGTGGCTGAGTACGCGCGCCGCTTTGGTGTGCCGGTGATTGCCGACGGTGGTATTCAAAATGTGGGTCACATTGCCAAGGCGCTGTGCCTGGGCGCCGGCGCCGTGATGATGGGTGGTCTGCTGGCTGGTACTACGGAGAGCCCCGGTGAGTACTTCTACCGTGAGGGCCAGCGTCTGAAGGGCTACCGTGGTATGGGCTCGATCGAGGCTATGGAGCACCAGAGCAAGAAGCGCAAGCGCTTCGATGGCGCTACCGGCAAGGGTGCCGCCAAGGCTAACGAAAAGAGCACGGATGTGTCTGCGGAGAACGCCGCTACCCAGCGGTACTTCTCTGAGAGCGATGCAGTCAAGGTGGCGCAGGGTGTCTCGGGCTCGGTGCAAGACAAGGGCAGTGTGAAGAAGTTCCTGCCTTACCTGTACACGGGTCTGCAACACTCGCTCCAGGACATGGGTGTCGAGAGCATTGATGCGCTGCGCGATGGCGTTGCCAACGGCACGGTCCGTTTCGAGCTGCGCACGGCTAGCGCGCAGGTCGAGGGTGGTGTCCACGGTCTGGCCCACTACGAAAAGCGCCTGTTCTCGTCGTCGTAAATAGAGGATAGTGTCTCAGGCCGATATGATGCACGTGACACCACCCGCTGTCGGTCCTCGGCCCAAGCCTGGGCACCCGCCGTTGCGCCACGATGGAGAAGAGGCAGAGCCCCTCGGGCGCGCGCGACGAGAGCGCGCAAGCCAAAAGAATTAAGATGGAGAGTTCTACGGAAGAACTCAAGGCGCCTGGCACAGAGTCGGAGCGCACGTCGCCTCTGCCGGCGGGCAACGATCGGAACGTGCCACGCGTCGCAGAGTCGCCGCTGGCCTCCGCCATGTCCAATCTGGACCGCCTGGCCAACTTGGCGGCTCAACGTACTGAGACACCTAGTACGAACCCTCTGCTTTTCCGTCCTGATAACTTGCTTCTGAATACGCCCACGCAAGGAGGCAATGTTTCGTCGGCACTCCCGCTTTCTGTGCAGCGTTTGCAAGCGGTCCGCAACGCCCAGGCCGGTGCGAGTGGCGCTGTAGGCTCTAGCCCAGTGCTGAGCACCGGTGTGAATGCGGCGCCTGGTCTTATGGGAACGAACGATGCTTCTGCGGCTAGTGGCGGGAGCAGCAGCTATGATCAGCTGGTGGATGTGATGGGATACAGTGGCGTGGATTTGCGCGCGGAAGAAGCGTTCATTCAGCGCAGCGGGTCACTCTGGGACGATGCACAGGCTGCATCCGCCATTAGCACGGCCGGTATGGCTCATGGTCTTTACCTCAATGTATACCCCTTGTCCAGTATGGTCCATCGGATTGCGAAGCAGTATGGCCTCAAAGTGGATGCGGCCACGCTGGATTACCTTTCCATTGCGACACGTATGCGCTTCCGTAACCTACTTGAGTCGATGGTGCGAGCGTCTCGGCACCGGGCGTGGTCGTCGCATCAGCGACGACCGCCTCTGCACCCCGGAACGAACCCCGATGGCACGCGCAAACCCGTGTATCATGAAGAGATGCTTTCGAACCCCACAAAGCAGTTGGCTGCTATTGAAAAAGCGGAGCGCATTGAAGAGGGCAATTGGCGGCGCATGCGCCTGGAGCGCGAAGAAATGGAGGCCGCCGCTCTGGAAGCAGGCGGGGACGATGGCTCTTCCAAGAACAAAAAACGGCCAAGCATGTCTTCGCGCAACCTGTCGGAAGATGTGCGCAAGCGCCTTGCCGACAGCACGGCCATGCGCCATCTAGGTGCGAACAATGTGACGTCCAAATATTCGTGGCTGCAGTCGCCTGGTATGCGCTCGGCGCCGCGCGCCCGCGACTCGGATGCGGCGCCCAACGACTCGCCCTCCCAAAAATCGTCCTCGCTGCCGAAGCCCAAATTTGCGCCGAGTGCGAGCCTGCGGTCCTCGGCCTCGCAAGCTGCGCATGCGGGTGCCTGGAGTGACGTGGCCACACGTCAAGCCGCGCAGCGTGAGCAGGAACGTGTGGCGCGTGCACGCGTGACGTTGCACGATGCACTGGCGGCGCTCGAGCGCGAGCAAGCTGGCGGCGCCGGCCATGGCGCCGGGCGACGCGCTTTGTACTTGGCGCAGGCGTATGGTCATGGGCGGGGTTCGCTCTAATATACAGGTCCTAAGAGAGGTGGTGATAGAGTGGGTAGCCAAGCCTCACGCGCGATCAAACAGCATTTGCGCGCGATGTACCAAGGCGCCCGGGAAGGCGCGGGCCTTCATACGTTCCAGAATGGCACTGGCACGGTCCGTGTGGCCGAAAAGCAGCTCGGCCCGAATCATAGCCTCGTACGTGCTAGGCTCGCGGTTGACGAGAGCGCCCAGCACATTCGCACGGTCGATCGCCTGCTCGCGGCTATTGTACGAGGGTTTGCGCTCCCGGCGCATGCCAAGCGCGCCTGCACCGTGGTGACGCGGCAAATGGTTGCCTGCCGCAGCGACACCAGCAGGGGGGTCAATCATAGCATCAAAGACACGACGAGCCTCGACAAGGCCCATCGGTCCATCTTGTGCGTACCCTTTGATTAAAAGATTTGCAATATAGGCAGTAGGTAGAATGCGTTGCGTGCCCATACGGGCGAGGTATGTAGGCATTAAATCGGTGCGGCCATGAAACACAAAAACGGCAAACAACGCTTCGTACACGACGGCATCGGGCACTGTGGATACGTTTTGGCGCGGCAAAGACGGCGCACGCTCAGCAATGGACTCGAATGTGCTGAGCGCCTGGTCCAAGTTGCGCAAAACAACGCCCTGGGTATGGATAAGCGAGGCCCAGTGTGTGCCTTGCACACTGACAAGGCGGTCCGCGGATAGGCGCGCAAACACGGCCTGTTGGCGATCAGGCTCCACGGGCTCAATTGTACCCCATGCATCAAGGAGCAGCTTGTACGTATGCGCGCTCGGTCGCACACCGGCTTGCTGCATTTTTTCGTAGTAATGGAGCGCCTTTTCGCGGTTCATCACCGAGTGCACGTAGTACTGGATCATGGTATTGTACGGCGGGACACGGGGCTGGAACGTAGGCTGTTGCTCCATCTCCGCAAACAGGGCCGTAGCACGCGCTTCATCACCCGTACGCACACACGCATTGATCGCAGCACCATACGTCACACTGCTGGGCCGCAGGTGCGTCGCACGCATATCTTCAAAGAGATGAAGCGCCTGGTCCACCTTACGTGCGCGCGACAGCTTGGAGATGACAGTGTTGTACAAGTAGGTCGTAGGACGCACGCCCAGGCGCTTTGATTCGTTGAATAACTCTTCGGCCACAACCGCATCGTCCGTGTGTTCCTGAATCGTAGCAATCAGCGCCGCATAGGCACTCGCACTCGGCACCTGCTTCGCAGCAATGAGACGCAGTCGGTGCCGGTTGGCACGCTCGCCCAGCATCGCATGTGAGAGGGCGGTGATCATGCCGTCCTCCAATTGCGACCAGTGCTGCAGACGCCACTCGTGGCCGTGGTGTGTGGATGCAAGCACATGCATAGCCATCTCATAGAGCTCATCAATGCGCTCGACCTGCGCATTGCGTCCAAATGCATTGATGAGAACGGCAAGCGCGCCAGGTGTCGGGTAGTGCCCTTTTTCCACACTCGTTTGGAGCCGATCGTACAGTTCGTCGGCATCCAGCTGGCCGTGCGGTCGTGCAAGGCTGTGGATCAGACTGGATAGTGCGCCATCGAGCGACTTGACGGGGGGTAACACGGTGCTGCGCACGCCATCGATGCACAAATCGTTCCAAGCGCGGTCTGACACCGACTCGGTGCGGGGCGCCGGCGCTGTCTCCGCCTGAAGCGCCGGCGTTGTAAATGGTGTCGTCTCGTACCAGCTCGCGACCATCTCAGCACCCACGTCGCCGTACTTTCCGACCAGTTTGGCACGGATCGAATCCATATCGAGCGGCAGGCGCTGGGGCATGCGTGCCAAGTCCGCCAAGAGCTTGCCCAGGCTCGAGTAGCCTTCAGGGCCAGGGTACTCGGTGCCAGCGGCCAGCTCCGCTTGCAACAGTACTTGCACGACTCGCTGCCAGTCGTCGTTGGAAAGCGGCAGCGCGCTCAAATCGCATTGGGCATCGCGATGCAACGCTTCGTACTCACGAATGAGCGCAGTGGTTGTAGAGTCCATGAGAGAGCCCGACATGCCGTCCAGCGCTGGTAGCACCATGGTAGCCAGCGCCACAAAGCGGGGCATAGGCGGCCCATTAGGGTGGACCATAGCCGCGTCTGCAATGGCCATTGGCAAGTGACACGCATCGCACATGACACTTACAATGGCAGCCGAGCTGAGATCAGCATGACGAAGCACCATGGACGCGAGGGCAAAGAGGCGGCTCGACATAGCCGCATCGCCCATCACAGCCTGATGCGCCGCCAGGCGCAGCACCGCAGAGACGGGGGCAGTCTGTTGGCGCGTGCGCAGGGTATGCTCTGGCGAAAACTGTGCAAACACGCGCTCAGCAAGAGCAAACAGTGCACGGTACGACAAAGCCAGATCGCTGGCGCCCAAGCTACGCTCGACCTTGCGCATTTCCAACACGGTGGCCAAGCTTGTAACGCAGCGCGCGGCAGCGAGACCCACGTCTGCCGGGGCCACGCTGCGACTGGCCAACACGAGCGCAATATCACGCAACAAATTCGCGGCATCGGTCGAGGGTTGTTGCATCGCCGCCAGAACCATGCCTTCAAGGGCTGGAGGGCTGGGTGCCGGTAAAGACGAGGCACTCAGCTGACGCAGCCACTGCACAGCGGAGCGGCAATCGCCGGTACGCACAAAGCCCATGATCATGCGGCTGACAATTTGTTCGTCCAGAGGGGGCGTCGCCAACTCACCCGCCTTGGGCGACAGAATGCGGTCCAGTAGAGCAACAGCACCGAACGCATCGCCCAGTGCAAAGTATGCATCGATCATTGCCGCCCACACGGAAGAGCACTGCGCTGGGGTAAAAGACGTGGTGGTTGGCTCAATCAATGCCATCGCACTAGCGACGCGCTCGAACGTCGAGAAAACTTGAACACAGGCTCGCAACGCCCGTGCTTGCTTGTCTTCAGGCGTCTCGCCATCAAGAGATGTGAGCCATGGACTCATAAACACTTGAAGTAGAAGCCGATACGATTCGGCGTCCTTGGTCGTGCGCAAGTTGCTCTCAAGCAGCGACAGGACAGCGATCGCTGTTTCACTGCACCCGCGATACGCACAGCACTGTAGCAAGTGGTTGTACGGCGCGGTGCTCGCAAATAGCTGCTTGTTCAGATGCGCATCGTAGGCCACCGTCATCGCCAGCGACAGCTGCGACGACTCGTCGGAGGGACCTGCGCGCGTGACAATCTCCGTATCCCGACGGCACAGCGCCTCAATCACAAGTGCATATGTCTCCTCATTCGGCACCATGCCTGAGAGCTGCATGTGCTCATACAAAGCATAGATCGCTTCCACATTCGACTGCAACGAGCGAGAAGAGAGCGCGCCGGCAATGAGTGCATTCGCACCAGCTAGACTTTTGGCGGACATGGGAAGCGCCGCATACTCATTCACCAAAGCCGCCAGGTCCGTGGTGGTGGGCAGCTGCTGCAGAAGGGCCTCTTCCGCCTCACTTTTGTCGTGCGCGCCTGCCAAGGACGTCGGTGTGCGGGACGGCTCTTCCGCCAACACTTCTGCCGAAGGGATCGCTGTAATCGAGTTGCGGCGCACGCCACGCACGCGCGCACTGCGCTCCGACTCCAAACGGCTCAAACTCGCACTGCGCTTGCGACGGGTCAGACCCTGTAGGGGCGCAGCAAGCGCCTCTGAAAGTCCCTGCTGCAACCCATGGCCATGCATCACCGACGAAGAAGAAGGATGCACGCGTGCCTTGTCAACACCGCCGGGTGTCTCTTTGGGCGCCGGTACATGGAGACGGTCGGTGGTGGAGCGCTCCACGGGCGAGACCTGACCGGACGTCGGCACAGGCGAGATATCAAGGAGAGGTGTACGTGTAAGCCTCGCGAGAGGCCCCGCGAGCTTAGCGAAAAGAGGCATGGGCCTGATCAGGTCCTACCACAAGCTGCAATAGGAGGAGCGAGGTTGGCGAAGATCTGCTTCGAAACCCTACTTTCGGCGCGACTAGGGCCTAGTGGTGCTACTGGCGCTGTTTCCTGGACCTCCACATCACCGGCCCTAAGCGAATCAAGCCGGGCGCTGGGTACAGCGCCTCCATGGGCCAAACCCCGGGGTCTATCGACCAATCATATTACCGCTACCACGAGAGGAACCACTTAGGCGCACGCGCTAATCTACAAACCGGCGATGCCAAGGACCCTTATTCGAACGTGGTTCGCTTGCCCTCCGAAGGCACAATTCCATAGCTTTGACGAGGTGCCGAAGCGTTCGCTGCTCCAGGGCGCAGGCGACGAGGTGCTGATGACTTGCGCCGCGGGGCCACAGGGACGTCTGCCTCTGCTGCGTCCACGTCGTTTGGGGTATCTTGCGTAGGGGCCGCCGCCTCCGCCGATGAAGCTTGCGCTGGGCGGCGTCGTCGTCGTCCAGGTACATAATCAGGCAATAGATCCTTGGAGGCACCGCGGCGCACCGCTTCCACGCCAGCAAACTCGAGCTGCAATGTGCGGCCCAGCAGGCGCGCATTGCGTGGCTCAATCAGCGCCTTAGTCGCATGGGCTGCGGAATCAAAGTCAATAAAAGCAAAGCTGCGAGGTTAGCAGAAACACGTACCCTTTGCATTTGCCCGTGTCCTCAAAGGTGCCCATCCGGATCTTGCGAATACCTGCATCGGGCGGCGCCATATCGTTGTCTTCGGCCTCTACCCCTTCCATATGACGACGCCGAGCCGATCCCTCGAGCAGGTCACGAATGGCATCTTCGGTTGTCTCAAAACTCAGATTGCCCATAAAGAGAGTAGGGGCCGGTGGGTTTTTTTGCGAACGCAGGATCCGTTGGGCCGTCTTGGTAAGACCGGTGCGACCGCCGGTAGGATTGCTCCCCAGCTCCGCTGCGGATGGATCCAGTCCAGGACGTCCGCGAAAGTCGTTGCCGTTCTTGATCAGTAGGCGGCGCCCATGAAGCATCGTCTCTGAGAGCGCCACACACTTGTCGACCTCCTCCTCCGAAGGCAAATCCACATAGGCAAACCCTTTGTTATGCTCAAATCGACGTGCGCCTGGTGTCATATGCACACGACTAACGCCTTGCACGTCGTTCTCAGCGAGCCACTCAGACAGCTCGTCCACGTTCGTCGAAAAGGGCAAATTGCCGATCCAGACGCAAAAGGCACTTCGTTGTAGTCGCTGAGGTCGTGGAGCCTCATTGTCTTCATGCGCATCTGCCTGCTTTTCCATTTTACGGCGCTTCCGCTTTTCTTTGTGGGACAGGGGCTCCTCACTCACGTCGTGCGGCTCCTCCGCCTCGCCCTCCGGCGCCTCTGTCTCGTCGACGGAACGCTTCATCGAGCGTGCCTCGTCCTTTTCAGCACATTCATGCTCTTTCTCTTTGACTGACTGCGCTTTCTGCTTCTGTTTCTCAGCTTTGCGCGCCAGGCGACGCTCCTTGTTGGTCAGTGCCTCGTCTGCCATGAGGGACGAAAAAAAAGGACCTCCACTACCGAAGCGCACGGTGCCGGCTATGAGGGGGCTCAGGGTCCGCATCCATATGGTGCACAAGGCGCTCCATATCATCGCTCTGCACAGCTCGTGCTCCCAAACGACGAACACGTTTCTGAGGACTTGGGGTATGTGGGACAATCAAAGCGTCTTGCGAGTTGTCCAAGGAGCCAGCCGACTCGGAGGGCTTGGTGGGCGCCGAGGCACGTGGCGTTTGGTTCATGCGAGAGGCGTTCGACTGGAGGATGGGTTCCGGTGAGGAGAGAGACGAGTCGCCATCCGTCTCTGATGCAGAAGTAAAGGACGTTTCTTTGGGTGCGCCACTGGTCATTCGTGCCAAGAGGTCAATTTTTTGGTCCAGGAACGCATCACTGGCGTCAATTTCCGCCTGCAATTGGCGCTCATAGTATTGGCGCATGTGCGAAAGCGCTTCTTCCATGTGCTGAGCCATCTCATCTCTGACTGTATTCTCGAGTGTTTGGCAAAGACTCTCGGCGCGCTCACAGCGCTGGCGCAGCCGCTCGTTTTCCTCAAGAAGCATGTTGACAAACTCATCCGTTTCCTCGTCGATGTCCTCGTCGTCGTGCTCGGACTCCACGTGGGAGGCCAAGGAGAGGCTCGACACATCCGCACTGCCAGGAGCCGGCCCAGGCAAGGCCGAGACTTGGATGCCGACTTCCTTGGCCATGGCACTGAACCGCATAACGTTGGCACTCTCCTCGTACCCTGTGCCATACGGATTGACATTCACGATCATGACGACCTTCCCATCGCCCATAAAGAAAGATTGGAATAGCTCGGTGAGTTTAGAGTGACGGAAAGGCACGATGCTCTGCCGCCGCTTGTGTGGCTCGTCCGAGCGAGAGGATGACAGCGCCATCTTTGCATCGCCTGGCGCCACAATGCCAGCCCGCAACTGGTTTTTGCGCATGGTCTCCAAACACTGGCCCAAGCACATGAGGCTCTTATTGATACTGCCTGCTTCCTTTAGGCGAGGACCGGCAGATACATCGGTATTGGCAATGCGCTCGCTCCCAGCGAGATCCACAATGCTCAGCCGCGACACGAAATACTTGCGACTGAGACCAGACACGTCACGCTCGCCCACCTGCACAGTCGTGAGTTCGCGCAAGATTTTGATGGTAAAGACGCTGTGAGAGCGGGAACTCGAGCGGTTGGCCATAGTGCTAAAGACGGTGCGATTCTCTTGCCCGCAACGCAAAATGTCTCGGGCCTCATGAAGGTTGGCCACTTTGATCTCTTTTAGTCCGCCGACGTACTTGCCCCCACTCTCGACCTCGCTCTTTAACAACAAAGGACGTCGCGCAGGGCCCACAGGCTTATCATCGCCATCATCGCGCGAAACATCGGTTCGCGATAACAGTGAAGGCATGGGCGCTTCGAGCAGATCGTAAAGTTTCTCATTGTACACTTCCACGTAGCTGACCCACACGCTGTATCGGTAGTCCGGGTGCACGTCGAGCGTCGTTGGATCGGTACTTATCGTTTCAGAGGTATCAGTGGCCGCTGCTCCCATGTCTGCCACACGCCCCATACCGGGGCGTGGCTTTGCACGAGGGCGACTCGCCAGAAGACTCTTGCTAGGGTCCGAGACTCCAGGCTGCACGCCCGTCAGGCCCATGGGGCGAATCGCTTTCGTACACTCGCGCCCCTGAATACTGTTAAAAATGACATCCATCGTGCGTGGTAAAATGCCCGCCTCGCCTGGCTTATCATTGCCTTGGACAGTGTAGGTTTTGCCTGAATTTGTAACGCCATACGTGAACACGAGGCTGTTCTTGCCTTCGAGCAAGTCTTTCACGAGAGACAGTGTCGTGTGCTGGAAGAAGCATTCTTGTGCTTCCTTCGGTGTTTCTGACATGACAGGCGCGAATACGCGGGAGAATGTGTATTTGGTGGGAGCCTGCGCGGCATAGCGCGACCGAGCGTATGGTCGAGCAGACGCTTCGTGAGGCGGATGTAAAATGGCCTCTGTCTCAGACACAGCTTTCAGATAAGGGTCCACCTGTGTCTCTTGGGAGTTGGGTCGGATGCGCAAGAACGCTTGAATGGGCTCACTCGACACGCCGAGCTCGGCGAGGCGGCCGACACTGGAGGCGCTCGGTGTGCGAATACCCGACATGGGCACGCGAGCGCCAACGGAGCCTGTCACAGACCGTTTCATCCCTGCATCAGGCTTGCTGGGAGAGCCCATGCGGCGCTCTTCCGCCGCCAAGCCCATGGCGCACACGAGCGTCAACGACCATCTGTCGACCTCCAGGACGCGCCACGCGTGTTTAGTCACGTGAAAGACAAGAAGGCGCCTGCAGCTAGCGGCGTTGGACGGACGCCAGAGGGGTCGATGCGCTGGGTACCGCCCGTGGCCAGAGCATACTCAGGTGCTGTTGCATCGGCAGTGCGACAGGCGAGCTTGCCTCCATGTGGACAGCCGCTTCCTCACACGCACCCCCACCTGTTTCCGGCCGACTTTCGCAAGGGTACGGACCCATCGGTGGGCGGACGCGTAGCAACGGAGCACTTGACGCCGGGTATACCCGCTTCAGAATATGAGCAGCGGCGCAAAGCACTCATGGACAGGCTCCCTGAGAAGAGCACTGTGGTGCTCATGGGGGGTCGGACGAAGTACATGTCGCGCAATATTTTCTACAAGTTCCGGCAGGAATCCAATTTTTGGGTACGTGTGGTCTCACTCATTCTAGTACCTCACCGGCATGCAAGAGCCAGATGCTGCTTTGGTACTCGAAAAGGATCACAGTTCTCGTGGCTACAAAATGACCATGTTTGGTATGTCATGCATCGCACTGACCGACAGTGGAACCGCGCCAGGCAACGAAAGAAGTGTGGGATGGGCCCACCTGCGGGCTTGATGGTGCTGAGAAGATTTTCCGTGCAGACGAAGCACTGATGAATGATCCCACTGTAATGCTCAACTACATCAAGTCCGCGCTTGCGCGCTGTGAGCACCTGTACGTGGATTTGCCGTCGCAAGTGTCCGTGCCAAGGCAGAGTATGCGTTCGTCTCGCTTCAGCATCCACGACTTTTTGGCGCCGCCCTCGCCCACAGGCTTTGATCTGTTTGTGCGCAAAACCGATTTTGACAATGTGGTGCGGCTCTTGAGCGACCGCCGCAACACGCATTCCCTGCAACGAGAAATGGACCGGCTGCGTGTGCGCAAGAGCCCGCACGAGCTGGCTGTCATGCACCATGCAGGTTCGATCAGTGGTCAGGCCATGACCCAGGTGATGCGTGCGTGCCGACCAGGCCTGCTCGAATCGGAGGCTCAAGCGGTGTTTGAGTTTGAGTGTGCGAAGCACGGCGCCGAGCGCCCGGCGTATGTCCCTGTATTTGCATCGGGTCGCAACGCATTAATGATTCATTATGTGCGAAACGATGGCGTGCTGGGTGACCATGATGTTATGTCGGTGGATGCAGGGTGCGAGTTCCGTGGTTATGCTTCGGATATCACACGGACGATGCCCACATCAGCGGATGGACGCTTTACACCGGCGCAGCGCGATCTGTACGAGGCTCTATTGCGTGTGCTAAAGGGATGCACCGCCCTGGCTACGGAACACCAGGGCTATACGCTGTCGGGTGTGCACCGGCGCAGTGTCGAAATGCTCGCGGCGGAGCTCCTGGATCTGGGCTTCCACCTGGGCTTCGGCACGTTGGAACGCATTTTGTACCCGCACTACATTGGCCACTGGCTCGGTATCGACCTGCACGATGTGAGCACGGTGGAACGCTCTACGCGCTTGCAACAAGGCATGGTGTTCACGGTAGAGCCAGGGCTGTACATCCCCGATGATCCGGCGTATCCAGCGGCGTTCCGTGGCCTTGGTATGCGGGTCGAAGACGACGTGGCTGTGGGATACTCGGACTACACAGTGCTTTCCAGCGAGGCACCCAAGGAGGTAGCCGATATTGAGGCCGTATGCGGAGGACGCATCTAGATGATTCATTTATACTATAGCAAATCAAAGTCATCCAACTCGTCGTTGTACGTAGCAATGGCACGGCGGATCTTGGATGTGTCGACCCAGGTGACAAAGTCCTCCAAGTTACGGGTAACGAGGAATGCGGGGTCCGTGATCGTATCAGGGCCCACACGCACATGTCCCTGTTCCACGTACTGTACCGCTTGCGATACGCTCTCGCTCATGTGCAGGCGCACCATAACCACCGGCAAGCGCCGCCGACAAAACGCGCTCACGTTGAGCTTCTCCATAACATCACTCATTTTGGAGCCCGTATCAAGCAACCCCATATCATACAGCTTGTTCAGCATCATCGATTCTTGCTGTGCACGGAACGGATCGGCCGCCGGCAATGTCGACAGACGCAGTGCCAGCTGACGTGCCTTGCCGACAAGTACATTGTATTTGTGGTAGTCATCACGGTCCTGGATATGGTACCGCCGCATGACCTTGATTTCTCGAAGGTTATTCTCATTCTTCCACTGAAGGAAATCATGTCTGGGTTAGCAAAGTATACACACTTTTTCAGCAGCTTTTGCTCATGAAATTTGAGCTGGCGCATGGTGGCGATGAGCTCAGAATTTTTGATGTGGAGACGCACCACCGACTGACTCGACGCCACCATGGCGTTCAGTGGTGCGCTGGTAGGTATGAACGCAGCTCATGCCAGACATTGACGGATCTCAATGACTACTTAGGTCCTTCTCAAGTGTGTATTAAGCCTGTCGAGGCACCGGAGATGCGGCCCAACGATGCTCCGTCTAGTATTTCCGTGGAAAATGGTGTCTACGTGGAAACGTCCACAGGGCCGTCACGCGCACGCACGACGCTGGAGACGGCGCAGATCTCCCTGAACGACTGCCTTGCATGCAGTGGCTGTGTTACGAGTGCAGAGACTGTGCTCATTGGTATGCAGAGCGCGGATGAGGTGCGCCAGGAGCTGCAGCGCAAGGGAGATCGTGTATTTATCGCCACCATCAGCGCACAGAGTGTGGCATCGCTACAGACGAGGTTGGGAAGGCCATATGCGGTCTTGTGGCCTCAAATTTGTCATGCCATGCGCAGCATGGGCTTTGAGCTAGTGTTGGACACATCACTCGCACGACACCTCGCATTACGGGCGCATGTGCGAGAGTTCCGCGAGCGCAAGGCTGCCAAAAAAGACGGTGCACAGGGACAGCCTGTGCTGCCTATGCTTGCCAGTGCATGCCCAGGCTGGGTGTGCTATGCAGAAAAGGCGCACAGCGCCCTCCTGCCCTTTGTGGCAGCCACCAAGTCGCCTCAGCAGATGGCGGGTTTGCTAGCCAAGCGTGTGTACGGTCCCTCGCACGCAGGAACGACCTTGTCAGGCAGTCTTCCTGCACCTATGGCAGGTGTATACCATGTCTCAATCATGCCCTGCTACGACAAAAAGCTCGAAGCATCGCGCAATGACTTCACATCCTCCGACGGCATCAAAGAGGTGGACTGTGTGTTGACGACGGGCGAACTGTACGATTTGCTCATGGAGCAGAACTTTGAGGCGTATACACCAACAGAGATCGAACTTGCTGCTCCTCATCCCCGCCCCGAGCCTGGCTCCAGCAGCGGCGGTTATCTGTTCGCCATCCTCATGGATGTGTACCAGACGTGGATGAGCGAGCACCCCACGTCTACGCCCGCCCTCGAGCAGCGGACGATCCGCTCCGCGGATTATACCGAGTACCTCTTGCGCGCTGAGACAGGCGAGGTGCTTTTCAAAGGAGCCATTTGCTATGGCTTTCGTAACCTACAGAACCTCGTCCGCAAGCTGCAGCGAGAGACGGGTGTCAAAAGCACGCGCATGGGCCGCGGTATAACTCGTCGTGGTATGGAAGAGCCTCCCTATGAGTATATCGAAGTCATGGCCTGCCCCGGCGGTTGCGTCAATGGTGGTGGCCAGATGCGGCCGGATCCCGCGTGGAAGGCGGAGCAGGAGGCCGGGCATGCCCAAGCTATGCAAGAAGGTGCACCCGTGCAAGGGTGGCAAGGTACAGACCGTCGCTGGGTTCAGCTTGTAGAAAGCGCCTACTGGGATGACTCGGAAAAGTCAAGTGATGTGCTGGGGACAGTCAAGGAGGCGCTGTCTCCGTCGGCACTGCGAACATGGCTCGGAGACATGGATGAGAGTGCCGCTGCGATAGAGCGCTCTTTCAGCGAGTCAGACTTCCGCACACAGTACCACGGTGTGGAAGCGCCATCCAATGGTTTGGCCGTGCAGTGGTGATCACCGGAAAAAGGGTCGTATGAGCAGGATGGCAATCACCAAGGCAATACAAAGTAGAAGCAGCAGAATAAGAGCGCGCCGACCCGCCCCAGCCTGGTAGTGCATCGCTCGCCCCAACTCGGCGGACGACTGCTGCATATCTGTAGCCATACTGTCGATATTGTAGTCAATGCGATCGAGCATAGAGCCCTGTTCGATGACCAAGACATTCAAATCCTGGAACAGCTGTGCCAACTCCGTGATGGATGTAGCAATCTGCTGTACCTCTCTGTCACGTTCCTGGATCTCTTGCAAGCCATCGTTCGTGTTAATCAGCGCCTGCTCGCTTTGCTGCCATTGTGTGGACACCAATGCGACGTCATCCTGGACGCTTTCTTCGTCGTTCAGCAACCAAGTGGCAGTCTTTTTGGGTTCCTGGATTTCCATACCTTGAAGCTTACGCAGGTACGTCGACTGTTTCTGTCGAAACACGGACGACATGTGCTGCACTCGCGTTGCCAAGGCGGTTTGGGCGTTCCGCGCGGCAGTGACCTCGGGCTTGGACAGGCGCTCCGACCGAAGCATCTCGGTCGTTTGCTTGGCGAGCTTGGCCACTTGCTCGGAGGCACGCCGAAAGTCACGGGTGATATCATCCGTAAGGTCTTCAATCACCCGTTTCTGATCGCTCTTGTCGTCAAAGCTAGGTAATAGATGCTGTGAGTGTAGCCGATCAAGTTGGGCCAATTTGGGTATCATAGCATTGAGAATCATGTCTACCTGCTCCGTGGCATCGACCCATATTGGTGGAAGAGACACATCGAGGGCGACCTCGTCGCGTACATCATCGAAATACACGGCCTCCGACGAAGGGGCATCATGGAGCAGGGGCGTACTGAGGGCATTGCCATGCGTGGCTGGCGCGAGCGAGTCACGAATTGAGAGAAATAGAAGAGTGCGTGATCGAGTCACGCCCAAATGTGGCGGACCAGACACAGTCGAGGAGGCGTATGCCGGTGGCGTCGCTGGCCACTCGCCCAACATCGTCGTGGCAACCGCGATCGTAAGGCGTCTCCGTGTGGAGGCAGATCGTCCGTGCTGGGCGCTGCATCGTCGGGCCAACGCCCCTGCCTATAGACACGAGAATGCACGCAAAAGAGAGGGCGTGCTGATCACTATCGTGGATATTGTTCATGCATGCATGGAAGGCTGAGAATATTGCAGCTGCTACCAACGAGACAAGGGCGTGACGCCGCCTTAGTCCCATATCGACGCACCACCCGACTGGCATAAGTACACAATAACATACCTGGATAGCGTCCATTTCCGCCTCGCTGAAGCGCAGCGAGGGTGTATTCCAGTAGCGGGCAGGCAGATCAAAGATTTGGTCCACCGCCTCCTTAGCGCCGCCACTCGAGCTCTTCGCCGCAGGCTTGGGCTCAAAGTCGCTCAAGCTAAAAGGCTTCAACTTAGAAGCATCAAAGTGCGGACCAGACTCGAGCACCTCGCGAAAGCGGGAAAAGTCGTTTTGGATATCCGCAGGCGCATCAGGGTGCGGCTTCGGCTCGTGCTTGGCTGGAAAATGAGCGTTGACTTCTTACATACGCTTTGGCGCCTTACGATCAGGAAAGCGGATCATTGGCGTACGCACGCTCGCACCAAGAGCCAGTGTCGCGCGGAGCATGATTGGCAGCGGCAATGTCCGACAAGCTGCTGCTGCCCCGAGGGCGAGCGTTGGTGCCTTCGGCCGAGAGGTAGGTGTCCGCCGCTCCGGGCGGGGGCCGCGGCTCGCGACCTACGCTATAATGACGGATCACACTGCCTCGCTCGAGGAGAGCAACGCGGCGCGTCTGCCTCTTGGATACCGTGACTCTTGCAGCGCGTATGTTGATGTGCACTAATAATATAAGCCTGCTGATTCCCCTGAATAAGTGTCGCCGAAAGACGTTCTACGCTCCTTGGGCGTGCGAAGAGGAGCGGTACGTTGATATACTCTGACCTCAGTCACACCTACGAGCGGTGCCAGTACCAGGAGTATGTTACGTGACTACTTACATCTAGCTTCCTCAACCGCCAGAAGAAGCTCCAGCAGCTCGTGGCCGAGAAGAACAGCGCCGCAGCTGAGGATCTCTAGGTTTTTTAGAATCACCGCACACTGGGCGTAGCAGCAGCACCGTATGTGTTACCCACTGCATCGACTTCATGCGTGCTAGTAGTCGCTGCCGGCACGTCATGCTGGTGAGTGCTGTCGCTGCGTGGGTCGAGGGCCTTCCCTAGGAACCCAATGTAGTACATGCGAGAAGATGTGCCAGCGAGCGAATCGCTCTGCGGTAAGCTTCAAAACACGTGCCAAGAATAGACTCACACTGTGAGTGTGAGCGAAGCGCGAAGCGCTCACAGGGTACGCTGTCACTTCGGTGGCACCATGCAACAAGGCAAAGTCCGCCTGTGCTCGACCACTATTCGGTGGTCCCAGTCGGCCGTCCAAGGCCACCTGCACCTCATCAAAGTCCAGGCCGTTAGGGCAGTTGACAAACGCCGCGCATTTCTGCATGAGCAGCTTATACGTACCCGCACAGCCAGGTCACTGGGTCTGGTGTAGAGCAAGATGCTCTGAATGCGCACAGGGCACGTAAAAGGGATGTTGATAATCATCTTGTCTCAGTGCAATGTTGCGTACCTGGTCGTCCACGCCGCTCTCTACCCAAGTCTCGAGGGAATGGCGCTGGTCCCATGGTTTCAATGCGTGCTTCGCAGACTCGGGCGGCTCGATATTGGTGCCCCAAACGTGGACATGGTCAATGTAGTTATGCAAGTTCGAATTATCGCCTGCGCCTGCCGCTGCTACAGCAGTGCGGTCCTGAGACGTAGACTCGCCGTCGCATTGCATGCTGTCCGTGTGTCGCGGCTAGTGACACACACCGGAGGGGCTGCGGGGTAAGTTAGAGCCTAGTAGGTTATGTAAGGAGCTTGTATTTTCGCATCGTCGCCGCGACTCTCCACGCTCGACGGCCCACGGACGCGTCGTTCGTCATGGTGCGTAGGCTTGTTGCTCACTTACACGCAGGGTGTGCCCGCGCTATTCCGATGGCTTTCAAAAAAGTATCCGAAGATTGTGCAGAGCGTTGAGGAGGAGGAGCCCGGGCAAATGCCGGGCCCGGACGGTGTGCCTGTGGACATCCCCGTGGATATCTCGCGTCCCAATCCGAATGGCGAGGAGTTTGATTGTCTATACCTAGATATGAACGGTATTGTACATCCATGTACGCATCCAGAAGGCAAGCCAGCGCCAGAAACCGAGGAAGAAATGATGGCTGAAGTCTTTAAGTACACCGAACGTGTCGTGAACATGATTCGTCCCCGGAAGCTGCTCATGATGGCGATCGACGGTGTAGCGCCCCGCGCCAAAATGAACCAGCAGCGCTCGCGTAGATTCCGCTCCGCGCAGGATGCCAAGATTTTACAGGACCAGCGCGAGGAAGAATTGGAGGAGCGCCGGAAACGTGGGCAGGCGACCGAAGACGAAGTCGTGAAAAAGTCGTGGGATTCGAATGCGATCACGCCAGGCACCCCATTCATGGATTTGCTGGCATCCTCACTGCGGTATTGGATCGCACACAAGCTCAACACGGACCCCGGGTGGAAGAACTTGTGTGTCGTGCTCTCCGATGCAAGTGTGCCTGGGGAGGGTGAGCATAAGATTATGGACTACATCCGACGCAAGCGCAGTGACCCTCACCATGACCCGAATACAAAGCATGTCATTTATGGCCTGGATGCCGATTTGATTATGCTATCTCTAGCGACACACGAACCGCACTTTAAGGTGCTGCGTGAGGATGTGTTTGCACAGGATCTGAAGAACAAAGGCTGTCATCGTTGTGGGCAAGAGGGACACTTTGCGGCCAACTGCAAAGGCGAGTCGCGCAAAGAAACCAAAGCGCCGAGCAAAAAGCCTTTTATTTTCCTGGATGTCCCTACGCTTCGCGAGTACCTGGCCGTGGAGCTGCAAACGCCGGGCACATCGTTTCCCTTTGATTTGGAGCGTGCGATTGATGACTGGGTCTTTTTGATCTTCTTTGTGGGCAACGACTTTTTGCCTCACTTGCCGAGTTTAGAGATCCGTGAGGGTGCCATTGACGCATTGCTCAAGATCTGGAAGAGGGAACTGCCTCGTATGACAGGCTACGTCACGAACAATGGACGCGTGGAGCTGGAAAATGCGCAATTCATTCTGGATGGACTTGCGCAAGCCGAAGATGAGATTTTCCGCAAGCGTAAAGAGACAGAAGAACGGCAAGAGGCGAACAAACGGCGTCATGCATCGTCCAACTACCGCGAAGTGCAGCATGGGGACACGAATTACGTCGAGGTAAAGAAAGCGGCGCCCGTCTCCAAGGCGCTGCCGCCCCAGCCCCAGGGGGCCACGAAACCTGTGCCTGGCGCCCGCCACGGCAAGGGACCAGTGATGATGGCTGAAAACAGCATGGATGTTGTGAAACAACGAGCACAGATCCGCATGGCCAACATTAGTGCGGCGAAAGAAATGCGCGCGGAGCTGCTGAGCAAGAAAAACTCCAAGCGCTCGTCGGACGATGCAGAGAACGCTCGGAAACGCACCAAGGCTGACCCCGATGCGTCTGCGGAATCGACCATGTTCAAACTGGATGAAGAGCTTCCTAAGAATGCCACGGCACCCCAGGTCGAGCGGGAAAAGTCACTCGCTACAGCTGCAGAGGGTGGCAAACCCGTGTCAGAGGAGAAGCCGGCCATTGAGGTGGGGGCTGATATCAAGCCTGCCATCAAGTCGGAGGAAGCCGACATTCCAACGGAGAGCTCGACAAGCCACACAGCGCCGAAGACGGAAGAAAGCCATGAATCGCTCCGCGATGAAGATGATACCATCGAAGACGACGATGATGATGCTCCCCCTGAAACGAAGCAGCTAGAGCGCAAGGTCAATGCGGACGGCACCGTCGAGTATGAAGACACAGTGAAGCTGTGGGAGCCTGGGTATCGTGAACGCTACTACTGCCAAAAGTTTGGTGTGGAACTCTCGGACACCCAGTTCCGACGCGAAGTCGTTCAAGCCTATGTGGAAGGGCTGTGTTGGGTGTTGGCCTACTACTATCAAGGCTGCCCTTCTTGGAAATGGTACTACCCATACCATTATGCGCCCTTCGCTGCCGACTTTACCGATATGGCTTCGCTGGACATCGAGTTTTCGGAGAGCCAACCTTTCCGTCCGTTTGAGCAGCTTATGGGCGTGCTTCCGGCAGCAAGCAAGAGCAACCTGCCTGAACCATTCCAGTGGTTAATGACGAACGAGGAGTCAGAAATTATTGACTTTTATCCGACGGAATTCTCTATCGATATGAATGGAAAGAAGATGGCGTGGCAGGGTGTGGCGCTGTTGCCCTTTATTGATGAATCGCGGCTCCTCCATGCACTGAAACAGAGGTACGACCAGCTGACGGATGATGAAGTCCGGCGCAATTCCTTCGGTCGAAATGTGTTGTTTGTGAGTGAGGATGCGGATCTTTTCCCCGCTGTGAGCCGCTTGTATACAAAGAGGAGCGAAGGACGTGCCGAGCCTATTGACACGTCTCGCATTGACAAAATGGCAGGCATGCTCACGGCTGACCCGTCGTGTGTGCCAGGCTCTACGTATTACTCGCCCCTGCCGTCGCTTCCAGAGATGGGAGATATTCACAACGACAAGAGTGTTTCGGCCTACTACGACTTTCCCGAACAAATCACGCCTCATCGGAGTATCCTCTTGCGTGGCGTGCGCTTGCCTCCTCGGCGGTTGACGCCCGCTGATCAAGACTGGGTCGTCCGCGGTGGCCGCGGTGGCTATGGTGGCGGTGGCCGTGGTCCGCGTGGCAGACGCGATGGTTGGAGTGACCAAGGCGTGCTGTATGGCCGCGATGCGCGCCCGAACAACCCTTACGGTGGTGGCCCGTACGGTGCCGGGCCTTACGGTGCCAATCCATACGGCGGTGGTGGTTATGGCGGTGGCCCGTACGGCGGTGGATCGTATGGCGGTCATGCCCATGCTGCTGGACCGTATGGTGCAGGCCCTTATAATGCAGGCGGCAACTACGCCTATGGTGCGCCTACGTCGTATGGCGCTGGCCCTTATAGCGGGTACAGCGCCTATAGGCAGCCTGCCTACCATTCGTACGGGCAGCCGTATAATGCATACGCCCAGGGCCCGCCGATGAACTCGTATGGATCGTACAACTATGGGCATGCAGGTACGGCTTATGGCTCAAGTTATGGGCAGAATCAGGGCGGCTATGGCTATGGCGCTGGCAACGGCCCGCAGCCCCGGTACGGTGGGTACGGCAGCGGCTCTCAGCGCCCAGGCCCACGTGGCTCTCGTGGGCCGTACGGATAGGTCGACCGCTGTGTGGAGGAGACCGGTGTAATAGAACCCTACCCCGTACAAGGATAGAGCGCCCGCAGGGCTTGGCGCAGAGACTTCACTCTGACCATGTCCATCATCCAGCTCGTTCCCGGTGTGCAGTCGTACGATTGGGGCATTCCCGGTGGACGCAAGGACTGCCTTGTCGCGAATTTTGCGGAAAAGACGCCTGCGTTGAGCCTGGCACGTGAGAATGACAAGCCATACGCCGAGCTGTGGATGGGCACTCATCCCACGCTGCCGTCGCGTGCCATTCTGGAGGATCAATCTACTCCTCTCCTTAACGATGTTCTGGTTCAAGACCGCTCGAAAATCGGTAAGGACGTGGAGCGTGTATTCCCTGTGGATCAGACGCGGGGTGCGCTTCCGTTCCTGTTCAAGGTACTGAGCATCAACAAGGCACTTTCCATTCAGGCACACCCTGACAAGAGGCTGGCAGAGAAGCTGAACGCAGAGAAGCCCAATATGTACAAAGGTATGTGTACGTAGACTGACATCAGACGACAACCACAAGCCTGAGATGGCCATTGCTTTGCAGCCGTTCGAGGGTTTCTGTGGCTTCCGCCCCTTGAAGGAGATTGCTGAGTTTGTGCGCGCTATTCCTGAGCTGCGCAAGGTGCTTGGTGCCGATGAGAGCATGTGTGCGCGACTGCAAGAAGCAGCAGAGCTTCAAAGTCAGTCGGACAATGCCCAAGCCCAAGAGACCGTGCGCGCCACGTTGAAGGACGTGTTCTCTGCGTTGATGCACGCCGAGAAAACCATCTATGCACCTGCAGTGGCTGATTTGGCAGAGCGTTTGCGCACTAGTGAAGATGCTGCCGTGCCTGCCGAACTGTCGGAGCTGGTGCAGCAGCTCAACCAACAATACCCGCAGGATGTGGGCGTGTTTTGCACATTCTTCTTGAATGTTGTGCATCTACAAAAGGGTGAAGCGATGTTCCTCAAGGCAAACGAGCCGCATGCGTATCTCTCCGGCAACATTCTCGAATGCATGGCCGCCTCCGACAATGTGGTCCGTGCTGGCCTGACACCCAAGGCTCGTGATGTCGATGTGTTGGTGAATATGCTCACATACGAGAGCACTAGTGCCGAGAAGCAGCGCCTCGACTCGCCTGTCTGGGAGGGTGATGCCAACAAGTCGACTCTCTTGTATGACCCGCCGATTCCTGAATTCGCCATGTTGGTGACCAACGTGGCTAGCGGCACTAAGGCTGAACACCGTGCTCTTAACGGTCCTTCGATTGTGCTGATCACCCAGGGTGCCGGCACATTGAAGGCTGGCAACGAGAATGTGCCGATCAGCGAGGGCCTTGTCTACTTCGTCGCGGCTCACACCGCGCTGACGGTCGAGGCGACGGAGCCTCTCATCATGGCACGTGCGTTTGTTGAGCCTAGCCCCTGCGAATAACGCTCAAAGACGATTATCGTATATGTGCTTCATAGAGACTTGAACTATAGAACGTGTGAATGATCTGAACGTCAATGCATTCAGCGCCGAAGAAAAAAGATCTAGTAGTTAGCCTGCACTTGATGCGGAAAGAGGGTTGGAGTCAGAGTAACTATGACTGATGGCTGCACAGAGTCTTTGCTCCGAAGAGCTCGAGCCGATGGCAAAGTTTGTCATCCTTTGAAAGGGGTGGGAGGGGGCGCACTTACCATGACATGGACGAAGGCCGAGAAAACCAAAAGCCAGCGTGGTGCGCGGGTGAAGGCGCGAGGAAATTTTCGATTGCCTAAAAGGAGATCTTACATGTCACTGTGCTGACAAACCGGCGGCATCGGCATCCGACCATCGTGCGCCTCGCAAGAAGACAGCGCTAGCATAGAGCACGGCGAGTCGTACTCCCACGCGGCCATATACCCCTGCGCCTCTCTCTATAGCGCATGTCCTATGCGTGGACGACCGCCAGTCCTTCGACGGCCACCTTGGAGAGCCTTCGCGCCTAGCTTTCCCGCAGGTGCGTTGCGCCGCGTATGGGAACCAGGGCAGGCCCGCTCACATCGGCGCATTTCAACCAGGTCGTCTGGGGCCACATTCACACCCATCTCCTTCATTCGCACAGGCGATAACTCACGGATAACTGCGAGCATTCATGCTCTGAAAGTCTGCCTGAAAAGCGCTGAAAGCGCATCTTCACCACTTCATACCCAACTCCCAGCAGCAACGCGAGCCATAAAAAGCGAGCTCATGCGTATGTCTGCGGATGCAGGATCACCTGCTCAACTGAAAATCTGGCACGATGTGCTCCATACGTACCTTGATGTACTCGAGGCGTGTCGCGGAGAGGAGGCTTGGCTGACCTTTGAGAGCCTGGCCTCGTTGGCTCCGCCGCATGCGCACGAGGACCCTCGGCTTCTCAATATTGGACTGAACCTTCTTTCACAGTGTGGCAATGAGGATACAGCACCAGGTGCGGTGAGGCGTGTGTTCGCTAGCCTGGTCAGCTTGAGCAGACCTGTCGCAAAAGATACCGCCAGAACGGTTCGCAAGCTTATCTTAATGAACCGCTTGTCTGACGCCATGTATATTATCGACTGGCACATCCGGCAGTACTGGAACCATGGTGCACCGCCGCCTTCACGCGGGCTCATGCACACAGTGATGATCCAGATGAAAACAGTCGAGCAAGTACTACGCATGCGACCGCCCCCCTTGCCTGGACGTTTCACTGCGACGCCAGGCCTCTATGCAGAGTATGCGGCTGCATTGGCCATACTTGGGACGCTTCTCAGTGAAAATTACTTGCCATTGGTGCCAGCGCACAAAGAGGATATCACTTGGTTGGTGAAGCACCTAACGCACTTTTATACCTTGGATTACGATGTGCCAAGCGCATCGGATGCCCAGGCATCGATCTATCGTGCAGTGCCCGAATTTTTGCACCGGCTTCCCTGTGGTCGAGACCCCGATGCTAGCGACATCAAGGCACGATCAAGCTTGCCGCAGCCATCGTGCCAAGCTGATCGGGCAGAGTTCTTCCTACCTGTACTCAGTGAGCGCACCTACAATGTGCTAGTGCAATATGCTCTTCAACATGACGAGCAGCCGCAATGGTGTCGTCTGGTTCTGGAGCATATGGTGCATGAGCGAAATCCTCCTATTGTCCCAGACAATGTCACGGCCAATATCCTTTTGCAACAAGCGAATAAACGACATATGCATGATTTGGCATTGCACGCGTTAGAATGGGGCGCATGCCCTCTGTCCCCTGATGAGCCATCAGTACCCACAGAAATGAGCTCACAACGACTGCTGGCTCACCTCGATGACGCCATACGGGAAGAGAACATCTTCCGCATTGAAGGACTCATCTACCACTTTGTTCAAAGTTGGCTTCAGTGCTATGAGCGACCCGACGGCGTGCCTGCCATGCAAGTCCTTGGGCGTTTGTATCCCCAGTTGCGACAAAGGCAGGCCTCACATATCTCACGAATTGCCTGCGATCCGCGCATTTTCACTGCCTCTTTGTATCTTGCGGCTCGCTCAAACCGCAAAGGCCTCACCTTACGAATGTGGCAACTCATGAAGGATCATTGTGACGTGGCACAACAAATGGTGGCCCCCGAATCAGCCACTGTGTTCATGAACTATTTGGCACATGCTGCACGTCGCTCCAAGAAGCACGTACAGTCGAATGGAGATGGACACGCTCAACAGTTGTGCCGACTGGCCTTGCAAGAGTATGCATGGCTGCTTGAACATTGGAGCACGCACGACCAACATCCGCCAGCGCGTATGTACGTGCCACTACTTCGTCTTCTTCGACGCTCAAAAGGCCAGGAAGCTGCATATGCTAGGCTTGTGGATGATATCTATGCACTGAAATTAAGCGACTCTCCGCGCTTGCGGCGTGTCATCGATGCCACCCGCATGGTTTTGGCAGATACCCCGATGTAGAGGCGCTACCCAACAGGTTGCAAATAGGTATAGGGAACAAGACCGCACTGATCAGGATGTTCAGGGTTTCGTGCGAGAATCCAGCCGTCTTTTTCAGGGAGGTATGCTTCGACAGGCACACCTGCTTGGAGTGGTAGTTCATTGTCGGCTTCAGGTGTGAAATCGTACAAGGCAACGCAGTGGAAAGATGGTGGTGTATTTTTGCTAGGAATGACATAGCCGTGACCATGATGTCTTTCATCGTTTGTATCAAATGCAAAATCGCGCACTCCTAAGACCCCAGTGTGAACGAGCTCTGCTTCGTACTCACCCTGAAGGCCACTGTCGCCGGAATCCCCATCAGCCAGCTTTGTCGCGAATGAAGATAAAGATGGATTGTTTGGCGGTTCTGTAGAGTCAGGAGACGACACAATGGCCTTTGCATCCAAGTCAATGACAGGCACGAGTGAGCCCATGGTCAAGTCATCAATAGCTACCCGCTTGGGGAGAAGGCAGTAGATGCGTTCTGCACAGTTTATCCCCACTCAGATCCCCCTCCACATTTCAAATTTAACTGAAATAGGACCAATTGTCATGGACGCCACCGCCCCACAACCGATCTGAGAAGGATCGTTTTAGGGCTCTCCTACATTGTCGCTGAACTTTTCTCCATTTGCTTGTTCAAACAAGGTAGCACATAGAGAACCATCACTCTACAAATATCGGGACAGATATACCGTGGTGTTAGTAAGCCTTTACGATTTGCCACCCACCATCATGACGGCACCTTCCCAGGAAGCTCGAGTGTGGTGCAACTTATGCACCTCTACCATTGGAAACGATCGATTTAAATGTTCGTATTGTATTACTGACAAAGGCTTGACTTGCCCTGATTGGGATTGCTGTCTGTCGTGTGAGCCCTCCGCATCAACGCAGCATCCAGGCCACAAGCTACTGCATATTCTCCCGGACAACCATGTACCCAAGAGTCCGTACCCAGATCAATGGTATATGCATCCAAATGTGCATTGTGACCGTGCGTAAAACACTATCTGACCTCTAGAATGTTCAAATGCCATTGTAGGCCCCCGATTCAAATGCACTCTATGTGAAGACTTTGATCTGTGTGCATCGTGTGAGGCCGATCCCAATGCTCTCCATCAAACTCGCTATGGCCTAGCACATCTCTTTGTCAAAATACCAAGGCCACTGGACCCACATGCATGGGCTCGCACTATATTTGGCCATGCCGCCTTATGCCACGAGCGGCACACCTCACCGTCCGTCACCACATCAACAACCGCTGCCACTTCAGGGGACAGAGATACAGAAGAAAACACATACGCATCAAAAGATAAACTTATGCCCCAGGTGGAAGAACCTGAAACGTCCTTGATTGTTGTCGAGGAGTCTGACGCAGATGGCATACCGCCACTTCCTGAAGATCCATTTTCAGGGACGGGGTCACCGCCTTTTGATTTTATGTCCGGTATGCGTGCAGCAGCTCAACTAGTGGGAGTAGGACGTGATGCTCTCAGTCACCCCTATGTACAACAAGCAGCACCGCCCCTCAAACACATGGCTGCTTTCATGTCTGCTTTGCGCACACCCTCTGACGGGAAATCCATGCCAAGCATCGATATTGCACAGCTTGGACGCGCTACTGAACAACTGATCAATTCTATCATATCTTCCAAGCGCTCAGAAACTCCCTCGAAAGACGAAGTCGAAGAGATGCTCTCTCAAACCTTCATGGCTTCCACGGACGAAGACGCAAACGGAGACACTGTGTCGGACCAAACAGAGAAATACGATGAGCCTGCCATGGAAAGAGCGGAGGAAGTGCCAAATTCCATCCATTCCACTCCATGGGAAGAGGCGCTTGCCACCAACTTCCAGAAACTGCTGCAGGAACAAGCAAGCCAGCAAGATTCGTAGCCCCGTTAGTTGCCTCTCCACATTGACATATCTTCATCACCATGGCCCATGCAGGGACCACGTCACTACCATGGGTCCTATGGGTCATACTAGTGCTTGGAACGGCCTTTTACGTCAACCATCATGTCCCGGAGCCATATATGGTAGGTACATAAGACTCACAAGCAGGATGAAATTTTCCATGTGCCTCAATTCACCCGCTACTGTGAACACCACATGGAATGGGACCCCAAGATTACAACGCCTGTGGGGCTGTACTTGTTGACACTGGGAGTTCGTGTACTATTATACCCCTTTGGATTTACGAACTGCAGTCACACTAGCTGGATCCGATTGACAAATGCGCTTGTATTGATTATGGTACCTTGGCTGTGCTCATGGATGCGTCAGCGACTAGGACGACGTCGTACAAGTCTGGTCCCTTGGATATGTGCAACCTTACCCCCTTTATGGTTTTTTGGATTCTTATATTATACGGATGTGCTCAGTGTCGTCGCAATACTGGCCGGCATGCTCGCCGTCGAATCACGCGAATACGGCTTGGCTGCCCTCTTCGGATGGGTTTCTCTCTGGTTCCGACAAAATAACATTGTATGGGCACTATTCATGATGGGCACGTCCATGCTGCAAGAGCTTCAGCACCTATCCAACACAATTTCGGAAAACATGCCTCCATGGGTGACCCTGCTTCAGCAGACAAAGACATGGGTACGACTGGTCCGCACAGGCACTTTCTTCCTTCCTGTGTTTGCCAGTTTTGCCGCCTTCCTGTGGTGGAACGATGGTTCCGTCGTTTTGGGAGACAAGAGCCATCATCAATTGGCTCTGCACCTCCCTCAGCTCGGCTACTTTTTCGCATTTGCCCTGGTCTTCGGCTGGCCCGTGGTGATACCGTCATTACGAGGACCTTGGAAGTACAGACATGGCATTCAAGCGGCGATCTTACTCTTCTTAGGTCTTTTCGCCGTTCACCGGTACACACTGGAGCACCCGTTCCTGCTGGCGGACAACCGCCATTATACATTTTATGTATGGCGTCGAATTGTCAAGGCCCACGATGTTATGCCCTACGCTCTTGTGTTTGTGTATACAGCCAGTGCTATGTTGTGGATGCGAACCCTCGCTCGATCTCGCAATGCTCTTTGGATATTTGGGTGGCTTGTGGCCACAGCCCTTACTGTCGTACCTTCCCCCCTCATTGAGCCACGCTACTTCTTGGTTTCGTACATTTTGCTACGTCTCTATGCGCCAGAACCTCCCTCACAGCTGGCATGGATGGAGTTGGTCTGTCATATGAGCATCAACATGGTGACAATGATGATCTTTGGACGGCATCCGTTCCGCTGGCCCCAGGAAGCTGGTTGGCAAAGGTTTATGTGGTAATGCGGGTCTATGAAGCGTACGGCCTCACAGAGGGTTCGCGATCAGGGTACCAAGCCTGCTCGATCATCCTAATAGCTTCCACATAGACAGTATCACGCCACTTGACTGACTCAGGATGCTTCGGCTGCTCGTCAAACGCATGTGCCTCGTTAGGGACGCTAATAAAGCGGGTGTGTTCCTTCTGCGCCTGTGAGCCATTCTTCAGGATGTGGTCGTAAAAGCTCTTCGAGTCCAAGTACAGAACATCAGCCTTTCCTGCGATAAACATCATGTAGTCAGGGTATCTCTCCAAAGGGAGATTGACCACACAAAGCTCCGGAGTGGCTGGATCCAGCTGCATTGGCACGTACGACGAATACATCACACGGAAGGCCCACGGCTCGAGAACCACACCGCTGCGGTACTCGCACGGAGGGTTGCTGCGGTCACCCACAGGTGCACCAGACGAGGTGGCATCCGTGGGAGGGTAGAATGTGGCCACCGCCTTGATACGTTCCGGACCCACTGTGTTCGCAGTGGACAGCGCCAGGTTCCCACCAGCACTGAAACCCGTGATCGACACACGGTCAAGATCAAACTTGCCTTCGGCATTGGCGAAAATCCAAGACATCATGTCATGACAGTCATAAAGAGGGTAAGGAAATGGGTACTCGGGCGCCTTTCGGTAGTCCGAGTCAATCACGTAGCACTTGAGTTTGGATGCCATGAGGGAGTTGAAGTAGCGGGAGTTACCAAAGAAGGCGGGAACCATAAAGCCCGAGCCATGAATGTTCATATTCACAGGAAGGGGTCCTTCTGGCTTGTCCTTGGGCTCGTAGATGTAAGCCCCAATAAACCGGCCCTTATCACGCGAAGGGACGCGCACCTTGGTGACCTTCACGTCCGGGCCAACAGGTGGTCGCAGCTTGTCGGTCATAGCTACTTCCACCTTCGCCAGCAAACGAAGAAGAAATACATGGAGCCAAAGCCAGACGTAGCGCCACGTCCACTCATGGTGCGTACGGCCTACCGAAGCCACTGTCTGCCGCGGCATGGCCAAAGGGTGAGTTCCGAGTAGCACCCGCGTGCAGCCTAGCAGCGTCAAAAATAAACCAATCGTATTGCGTATTGAAATCTAGCTGTCTACGAGCTCCACGATGCACGGATCATGGCCTTGGCCGCCTCTTCCATCTCGTCCCGCCACTCGATGGAAGCAGAAGCTTCAGGGAAGTTGTTAAATTCGTGAGCCTCTTGCGGAATGGACAGGAAACTGCGAGTCTTGCGCAACTCGTCGTCCACGTCTTGATGCAGGTGGTCCAGCATTTGGCGACTCGTGTCGAAGAGAGAGTCTGCCGAGCCACAAGCAATCAGAACGTGCTTGGGGAACTTTTCCTGGGGGTAAAGGATCGGAGAGAGACGCGGGTTCTCTGTGTCCTCCTTAGAGTTGGTGTATACCTCAAGAAAGAAGGCCATGATATGGTTCGGGATGATAATGCCGCTGTGGTGGTTGGGATCGTTGCTCTTAAAAACGTCATCAATCTCCGAAATAGTGCATACATGCGGCGCAGGATACAGGGCAAAGCATCCCTTCACACGCTCAGGTCCCAGGTGCGCGCTGATCGAAAGGGCCATGTTTCCACCTGCACTCGACCCACCCACCGTCAAGCGCTTTGCATCGTACAAAGACGGGTTGGCAATGGCATACAGAACTGCATCCTCCGTATCATTGTGAGCCGCAGGGAACTTGTGCTCAGGTGCCTTGCGGTAGTCACAGTCCAGCACCACACACTGCAGATCCTTCGCAATCTTGATGCACATGTGCCGGTCAAGACCCAGGCGCTTCAGCACTGATGGTAAGCTACTTATACATACCCCAACCGGAGGCGTGCCAGTTCAGGTGCACAGGCAGAGGCCCTGTGACACCGACAGGGGTGTACCGAATCGCACGAATGAAACGACCCTCATCGCGCGAGGGAATGCGAATGTGTTCTACCTTGACACCCGTCGCATCAATAGCGCGCTTATATTGAGAGGTAAAGCAAGTCACATAGTCGATCGCACGCAGCACGTAGGCCACCGCAAAGAGCCAAATCTTACGGAGAAGGGTCATGGTAGGGAACGAAGCGGGGCAATGTCGTCGGGGGTACCAAGTCATGCTGACTCAGCATGAAGGCGACGACCGCCGCCGAGGCGCGCGCGTGTGCATCGACGCAGGGGCCACGGCGGCGCGATGAGCGACGCGCCGAACATTCGCTACGAGACCTATCGGGGGGAAGAAGACATAGAGGATGTGATGCGGCTGATCGAGAAAGAGCTCAGGTACGTTGTACAACCTAATACGCAGTGAACCCTATCATATCTATACCTATCGGTATTTCTTAAGTACATGGTACGTGGACAAAGGTAACGCCAGGCCGCAACTTAGTCTCTTGGTTCGTTACGTCACTAACACAGGCATGGAAAGAAGAAGAAGATGGCACGAAAAAAGCGGTTGGCGTTATTGTGTGCAAGTTGGATCGACACCTACGCGGCTCGCGACTATGGCGTGGGTACATCGCCATGCTGAGTGTGGATCCACAATGTCGTGGTTGTCGCATTGGTGTGTACACACTAGCTTATTCAGCCACAAATCTTGTTCGCCAAGCGATTGACAGGATGGTGCACGGAGGCGCCGAGGAGATTGTCCTGGAAACGGAGGTGACCAACAAGGCGGCACTCCGCCTGTATGAGAACTGCGGGTTTATCCGTGAAAAAAGACTCTATCGATTCTACATGAATGGTGCGTACGATTTGCTCATAGCAGGCAACGATGCATTCAGACTGGTCCTTGTGTGTCTGCGCCGCTCTATGCCCGTGGAACCGCCCCCACAACGAAGACCTTTGCCAGAACATTCGTCCATAATTTTATAGGGTTCCTGTACATCTTTGGATTTTATGCTGGCATCATGCATGGAATCGTTTGCGCCTAAACGGCAAGTATGTAGATGCCCAGTGTCATATAGACAGCCAGCAATGAGAGTTCGCATGCATAGGCTGAATACCATGTCGTTATGGAGTTCTTTCTCATAAAGTTCGGCAAAGAAAATAAAGAAGCTGGGGTATACAATCAGGGCCATAGAGTAGATAGGCCATGTCACGTTGATAGTTCGCTTAAAGCTTGCTTTGGCGGATAATATACAGCGATGACATAGACAACACCAGCCCCCAAAGGACGGTCACATTATAAGGTATTGTATTTGAAAAAGGGACTGGGTCATCATTCTGCTCTACGTCGTACGATTCAGCGACATGGCAGCCACCGACGCGGAGCTCCGCCGGGTACTTGCGTTGCGCTCGGTCCACCGGTGGAGGTAGGAGGCCGACGAGGCTGATCGCTCAGGCTTTCAGGTCGCGCTGGCTGCCACGCGCTAGCGCACGAGCAGCCTACCGCTGCTATCTGAGATGGAAACAATACACTATCGTTCCATGATGCTATTGTGTCTTCTTCGTCTCCTTGGGCAGCGCTTGGCTACCGTCGTCCTCGAGGCACGCCGTAAGAATGTAACCACCTAGAACCAGGTTGGCGACCAGGGCCGCAATACCACCAGCATACACTGTATTGCCTATCGTCAGTGAGGTATACACACCGGCAAGCCAGCGGTCCTTGGCGAGATAATACGCCGTAATCGGGGCCACAAACAGGGCCACACTGAAAAGCGCCAGTTTGACGTAGACACCGCTATCATAAGGCATGATTTTGACGTACCGAGCGGGATCGGGACCGCGCTTCGCGACGCGCGATGGCGTAGGATCGAGTGACATGACAGCGATCGTCGTGCGGCGAAGCGGGGGACGGGCGCTGCGCTCGGTTCACAGGTGGAGGTGTGTAAGGCTGACGTCCGACGACGCGCCTAGGCCCTTGGCATGAGCGCCCCGAAACTGTACGTGGGCCTCACTCACAGCAGCCTCTTTCTCGGGCCGCCTGAAGGGCATGTACAGGCCCTCATAGATAAGACGATGGCGATCCATGCAAAGCATGGACCGTTTGACGCAGCCTTTATCGTGGGCGACGTGTTTGCGAAGCGCGAGGCGCTCAGTGAGGAAGAGCGTGCCTTCCTGAATGGCTCTTGCCATAGTACGTACTAGCCACTCACCCAGTGCCGATGCCGACCTATTTCTTCTTTGGCACACACATACCCGCTGACGTTCAGGCGCGCATTCCTACCGACCACCGCGGCCCTGTGGAACTGGCCCCGAACTTGAGCTACCTCGGTAGCGCGGGCATTGTGTGTGTGCACGGCGTGCGCGTCGTCTTTTGTGGCGGCCATTGGGACGTGAACGACAATACAGACTGGCATATGCGCGAGTCTCCGGAGGACGACGCCGGCGATAGGCAAACGTGGCTGCAGCTCGATACGCCCGAGGCGTCGCGTGACGCTTTGCGTGCACTGTTACGCCACCCTGCGCTCACCCTAGGGCAGGCGCGTGTACCGCCACCGCCATCGGATCCGGGCAGTCTGCAGCAAGCACGCGCCTTTCAATATGCACAGGCTGAATTCGAGTTTCAGTGTCAGCGCGATGCACCGACATTGGCCGCGCGACCCCCTGTGGATATTTTGCTCACGAACGCGTGGCCTGTGGGAATGGATGCCCTGAGTCAGGCACTGAAGCCCGATGCATGTGCGACGTGGGGTCGCGCTCCGATCACGCGCCTCGCTGAATCGTGTCGTGCACGATACCATATGGCATGTGCGCCTGCGGCCGACGATTTGGGCGCCTTTTTCGAGCGTGAGCCGTACGAGCATCCTCCCTTTGCGGCACTTCCTCCCCCCGATGTGCTTCCCATCACACGCTTTGTATCCCTCGCACGCGCTGCTAACAGCGCCAAGCGGCGGTGGTTCACAGCCTTGCGCATTATGCCGCGGACTGAGCTGGTCGGCACGCCGCGTCCCAGTCCACTCACACCGTCGCCCCTATGGATGGCGCCAACAGCACCTGCACCTCGAGCTGCGCCCAAGCGTCCTGTGCCTACAGAGGCCCCTGAAAGTAGCCGGCGTCGGCGCCGCAAAGTGCAAGCCGTCGACCCGGACCAGTGCTGGTTCTGCTTGAGCAATCCGGCTCTGGAAAAGCACCTCATTGTGTCGGTTGGTAGCGAGTGCTACGTGGCATTGCCGAAGGGCCAGCTGCCTGTCTCGTCGGAGGCCACCACACCGGTGCCTGGCGGCGGTCACGTTCTGATTGTGCCCATTGCTCATACGCCCTCGGTGTATGCAGCTGAGTCGTCCGCGGCTTTGCGTCGTGAGATGCGCGCATGGCGCGGTGCGCTTACCAAGTGCTATGCGGTCTTCGATGCCGTGCCTGTATCGTGGCAAGTGGTGCGCCGCGGTACACGCGCAGGCCACACACAAACCCAGGTTGTGCCACTAGCCGCCGAGCACGCAGCCGCGTTTGATGCCTTCATGACGGAAGCGCTGCAACGCGAGCATGGAGCGTGGGAGAGCGATGCCGTGGCTGCTACATGGGAAGACGAGGAAGCGCACTTTACGCCGCAGGACCGGCAAGACTACTGCTACATGGAAATTGGCGACAAGAAGCGGCTGCTCCTGCTGCGCAGCGAGCGATTCAACTTGCAGTTTCCACGGTATGTATGCACCACTGACACCAGCGAAACGCTGGCCACGTTTCTGGACATGGCAGGCCGCGCAGATTGGCGCGCGTGTGTGCGCCCACCCGAGGTCGAAGCGGCCGAGTGCGAGGAGTTTAAAGAGGTCTTTGCCGAGTACGCCGAGCAGGTCGCTGGCTAACGTAGCCCCGAGGCCTACGTCGCCACGCGGCGACGCGGTCGGCGGCGTTCTGGCTTGGCCTCGGGCAAAGGATCTGTTTGCGCCTCGTCCTGGGTGCTTGGCTGAGAGTCAGCGGGTGCCTTCGTGTCGACATGAGCCACGGCCTCCGACGGCTCGGCGGCCTGAGCAAGGACGTCTTCCAATTCGCGCAAGTCTGTCTCGCCTGATTTGGCGAGCGCCGCGGCCTTCCCTTGGCGCATCTTGGTGAGAATGTCAGTAAAGCGCTGGTGCACGTCCGGTACATAGAGTTTGTCCTGGTAGTACGGCAAGCCTTCCAGCAACTTTTTGATCGAGCGCTCCGAGCGGTAGGGGAGCAGCGAGAGACAGTACGCAATGTCGCGCCACTGTCGTTCCTCGGCTGTGAGACGGAAGCGTTGGCACAGCTTCTCAATCACATTCTCCGCCTGACGCTCCTTATCAATGAATGTAAAGATGAAGCGCATCGTGTTGACGAACGTCGCCTCATCCACAGCATGTGCGCCGCTGGACAAGTGACTGATAATGTCTGGCAAATTGTTGTACACGGCGTTCTCCTTCATAGCGAGCTCGCTGAAGAAGAGCTTGGCCAGATCGCTCACGCGAGGCTCCTCGTCTTCCAGGCACTTGGCCAGCTCTCCCAGCTGACCCTTTACTTTGATCATACCATTGAGAATCAGGTGGGTGAGTACCATCAGTGTGTTTTTCTTCACACCCAGGTCCGGATCACCGAGACCCGCGTACAGCCGCCCGCTATTCTCGTCCACGAGCGTGCCGAAGCAAACGGCCACATCACCCAAACCAATGACCGCATTGGCACGCACAACCTCGTCCTGCGACGCGCGCAACAGGTGCAAAAGCAAACCAAGGTTGGCTTCGCAGTACTCGCTCGAAATGCACATAAACTTGCATAGCGTGAGCGCAGCAGCACGCCGCAAGGGCGCATAGCTCTGCTGCCGCATCGTTGAACACAAATAGGTCACCAGTGGGCCGTACAGCGCAAGGAGACTCTGGGGGCCGTACAGCAATTCGCGATCGCGGATCAGCGCAAACAGCTCGCCCAAGTCGTCCTCCGCCTGCTCGGCCACCTGGTCGAGCTCTGATACCGGTTTGGCATCGGCCCCAGCCTCTTTTTGCGCTTTGCGACGCTTGCATTCGCGTTCCACCAGCTCCAAATACACAATCTGCTTCAGCGCCACATGGCCCGCCACAAACAAGGCCTGGGCCAGACTGTAGGCCGCGTGCGATGCACCGCTAAAAGCGTGCAGCGTGCAGTGCCGCACGAGCTCTGTACAGAGGGCATCGGGCTGCTCCCCCAAGAGGTAAATCGCTTCAATGGCATGCTCGGCCACACCAAACCACGCCGCATCGCATCCTGTTGCCTCCCCTGGCATGGCCACCACGGCGCGCAGTCGCGCAAACATAGGATGTGACATGGGGTACCGCACATTGGTGTCAGACAGCGCACCCTTGACCTTTTTCGCGCTGCCACTCACCCGCTGCAGTGCAATACATGTGTGCTGTGCGAGCAAGAGGTCCTTGGCGCCTAACGGACCAAGTCCCATGCGCAATAGGGTATCGATGTGGTCCGCCACAATCCCGCGGTCTGCCTTGGCCAGCATGCTAAGCACCATGATCGCACCACGCCGCTGTGCGCGTGCAATCGGCCGCGTCGTCGCATAGACGTCCCACAATGTGTCAATGACTGCGCGATCGACGAGACCCTCGCCATGCATCACGCTAAGCAGCTGCTCGAGACTTGTCAGCTCCGCCAGCGTAGCGCCAAATGTGCGCTCGATCATATTCCGCGCAATGCGCGCCGTATTTTCTGCCAATGACACACCCTCCTGTGGCTCAAAGTACAATGCACGGTACACTTCAATGAGGCGGCTGCGCACGCCCTTGAGCTGACTACCATCGTCCATGACAAGCGCATGGTCCTTGGTCCAGATCAGGTGAATCATCGCACGGACGCCATCGGCCGCTCCACGAATCTTGTACTCGTAGGCCACGCGGAAGAACTCCATGCTTGCGAGCACTTCAGCCTTGTTTGTCGAGGCAAGAAGCTGAACAAGGATCGGCACACCACGCTCCAGGCATGCCATGAACTGCAGTGCGTCCGTACAGTACGTATGGGTAAGTCGCAGCTGGACAAGCTGCTCCTGGTCTGCCGACGACATGGCCGGTGGTGCTAAGTCGGCGTCTGTTTCGGAGGTAGGTACATCCTCGTCCGTCAAGGGTCGCGTAAGGGTAGCCTCTGCCTGCTCCAGTCGCGCTTGGACAGCCGCATGGCGCTCCGACCACGCATCAAAAGAAAGCTCACCGCCATACAAGGCGCCGTAGGGGTGCGTGAGAATAAGCTTGACGAGCAAAAGAATGGCGTGCCGGCGCACATGGCTGCTTTTGTCCTCAAGCGCCTGCACGGCCAGCTCTGTCATGCGCAAACGCTGCGGCGGGAACGCTGCAGGCAGGTCGCACAAGCTATTGCACACCTGAATCGCACGTGTACGCACAAAGGTCGTCACATCGAGGAAGCGTTCGAGCAGACGCTCGAAAAATGCGTTGATCTGCTTGCGGTACGCGGGCGCATCGTCGTCATCGTCGTTGTCGCCGTCCGCCGGCACATCGGTAGCGCCAAGATCTGGGTGTAGGGCTAGGTCTTTCAGTAACAGGCCATGCACTTCAATCATGGCGTTGCGCATCGGATACGACTCGCTGTCCTGGTGTTTCTGCAGCAGGCTGATTTGCTTTAACACGCTGCGTGGATTGAGCTCCGCCATTCGCACGAGAAAGCGTCCATAGCTGCGAGGGCTTTTCGTGTCCAGGCTTGTGAACGACTTGCCAGCGAGCTCGCGAAGCACATCTTCACCCAGTCGCTGGACATCGAACTCGACACGCAAGACGGAGAGAAGCTCAGCCATAGGTTCCGCAAGATGCTCATAATACTGCAGTGACTGCATAATGCTAGTCTGCACATTGAACGCTTGACCATGCAGCTTCACAGCAAGGCACGTCACCTTGAAGAGACCCAGCTTGATCGAAGCCACTTTGAGGTACGCCTCGTTTTCTTGGAGGAGCATAACAGGACGCAAGATGCAGCGCGATACAAAAGTGTCGCGCATCGCAGCGGAGGACCACAGTCGTTCGGATACGGTGCGTAAAGCCTTGGCTAGCACACCGAGTACAGTAGGCAGGGACGAGGCCCACGTCCATGTCGTCTCTGGGCGCGGCGTGCGTGCGGATGTCTTGGGGCGCGAGAAATGGTCTTTGTGCTTCTCCAGTAGTTGGACAAGCCACTGGAGCAGGAAAGCGTACCGCTCAAGCGGTTCGGCAAGGGCGCTCGCAGCGCTCGCCTCCGCCTCAGCCAACTCCTCCAAAAGACCGCTGAACCCGCTAAGGATCGCGTCTAGAAGCCGATGAGCAGTATCGGGCTCGAGATGGCCCACATGCTTAATGCAGGATTGCGCATACGTAAAGGTCGCCGTGTCCTGCACGGCCGTGCACGAGTGCGCTACTGCATCCACGACGCGTGTGACGGAGGCAAGCTGCGTCTGAGCGTCCTGCGCATCGACCAGCACTTCATCATCCATGTCCAGGTCGTCCTCCTGGAGCTTGGTCAGCGCGTCCGCCAGGACGAACGCCGCGCCGTCCATCGTGTGGCAAGAATCGCTCGGCGCGTAAGCACTCGCAGGTGTTTGTTGAGCGTTGGTCACGTGCAAGAAGGGCGCCGCGGGCGTCGGTGCTTGGTGGCCAGTGACGACGATGGTGCGTAGGGCCTCGCTTACCCGTGCAGGACCGCCAGAAGACGGCACCGCCAGGTGCGCGAAATGTCGTCCAATTTTTGCGGAATAAGTCGGGTATGAAAACGCGCCCTGGTGTGGTGAACGGGCAACGTGCCGACTACTTCAAGGGCAGTGCCGCGGTCAAGGCGGTGCTCTCCCCTGAATACAAGAAACTGAAAAATGTGCCGCAGGTCGAGACGGAAGAGGAGGCGGAGCGCATGCTTCACAGTCTGTTGCCTTTTGCCTTTTTCCTACGTGTAGAGCGCGGCCCTGCGCCGCCCAGCACGTCGAAGGAGAATGTCGCACCGCGCCCCCTCAAGGTGATCCACATGCAGATGTTTGAGAAGGACATGCACTACGTGTGGCTGTACGAGGGCTCGCAGCTGTGGCAACGTCTAGCAGGCCTTGGTCTCATTGCCCTCCTGCTCGCCGCCGTCATGTTCCCGCTGTGGCCCATGTTCCTTCGCCGCGGCGTGTATTACCTGTCGCTCGGCGTGCTGGGCCTCTTTGGTCTGCTCATGGTCATTGCCGTGTTGCGCCTAATTTTCTGGGTAATTACCATTGTTGTCGTGCCTCCTGGTATTTGGATCTTCCCGAACTTGTTTGCCGATGTCGGCGTGATCGAGTCGTTTATTCCGTTGTGGGCCTGGGACGTACCACCGCCCAAGAAAAAGATTCGCCGCACCAAGAAGAAGAGCAAGAAGAGCGACGAGGGTGCCGAGCCTGATGATGTAGTCAACGAACGGTCGGCGCCTGCCGAGGACGAGGCGCCTGTCGAGCCGACGCCCGAGGACTATGCGGACCTGAACTGACCGCGTCTCTATAGTACACCTACCGAAGCTTTTGATGCACGGACACAAGGCCTGTGGCCAGGGCAATTTGCAAATGCTTGCTAAGTGTCCAAAGCCACACCAGCATGAGCGCTGGCATGCACAACAAAACTGTGAGCACGGGAAACAAGTCGGGGTATCGGCGAAGCACGGGCGCCCACAAAGACGGTGCCAGTGGCACAGTGCCCTGCAAAGCAAACAGGCCCAGCATAGCAGCTTGCACAGCCGCACGCACTGTTGCGCCCGAGGGCACGCGTGCCGCACGCAGTGCGTCCCAGGGCCGGTACCCAATAAGGTAGTTCCACAGCACAAACAGGACACCCCATGCCAGTAGTTGCCCATCGCGCTGCAAAAGCGGCCACAGGCTAAAGAGGCCGACATTGTTCGCAAACACACCCCATTCCCAGTCGGCAGCAGCGGCGCCTGCACCCGTTCGGTCGCCCTGCACAGTGAGCAGTAGCGTAAATGGCAAAAGGGGAAGCAGTACGCTCTTCTCGTGCGTCTGGAAGCCCCATAGGTAGAAGGCCAGGGACGTCGATGCCAGGGTATACGGCAGGAGCTCCGTGGCAGGTGGCACTGTGGCAGTTGTACGGCGCGGTCGCCGCCCTCCTTCTTGCAGGCGCGCGGATGTACTACCGGCCAGGGCCGAGCCACTGCGCACGGATCGACGGTCGGAACCGCGACTAGATTCATGCAAGGAGGGTGCACCGCCTGCGGTGCGCCGCGTTGTTCCTGATACCACAGAGCCCGCGCGGCGTCGCAGATCTGCCACGACTTGGTCCGCCTGAGCATGGTCCGTAATGGACTCGCGCCGCACCGTTTCGATGGAGGCAACAAACAGTAGGATACAACAGGGGAGAATGGCCAGCAACACAGCCACGAGGCTTACCTTGGCCAACGTGGCCACATTGAATAGATGAGGCAGTTTCCAGCGCGCACCGACAGGCAGCACGCTCAAGGCACACCACACGTTGGCCACCTTGTCCTCAAAGAGGCCGCGCGCAAGGGGGAAGATGCGATGGACCACCTGGCCCAGCTCACTGACTTGACCGAGCCACGGGAGCCATAGCAGCGCAAACACAGCCGTGGTGGTGGATGCCAATGCGGCGAACAAAGCGACACCGCGCGCGAGATCGGTGCGGGCAAGGCCGACACAACGGCCTAGCATGATGGAGAACACGGCAGGCGCATAGTACAGTGCCATCTGCTTGAAGCACAAGCTCAAAGAGAAGAACACGGCCGCCGCCACATACTGCAAACTCACATGGCGACTGAGCGTGTCGAGCAGCAAGCGTTGGAGGACGGCGGATGCATCCGCCGATGTGTGGACACTCGGCTGCTTGGCAAGCAGGAGCGCAAAGCTGAGGGCCGCCAAGCCAAGCATCACGGTATTGTACTGGAAATGACCGTGGTCAATGAGGATCAGCGCCGGTTGGCACCACACGGTCCATAACGCCAAGTGCTGCACGCGCGTGCTGCGCATCTCCAAGCGCCGTAAGACGAACCAAGCGACGGCCGGCATATACACCAACACATCGAGCACCAATACACTGAGACGCATAAACAATACCATCTCAGGCGCTTCCGAGCCCCGCGATGAACGCAAGGCCATCGCGGGCTGCAACACAGGGAAGAGGGTAGCAATGCGTCCACACACGTAGCTGACCCATGCCGTTAATGGGGGATAGTCGAGGCCCCAGTACAACAGATCGTAGCGGTACCAGCGATGTACAGGCATGTGCACAGTGAGCTCCATCCAGTGGCGCTGCGCCTCAAAGTCGCCAAACTTGGGCGGTGTGCTCCGCCCACTCCAGCTGCCGAGTGCCACCGCACAACGCAGGAGCACGGCCATGATATATCCCAGAACATACATGGAGGAAGTGAACTCTTCGTGCGCCAGGTATCGCAGCAGAATACGCAACGGCGTTTCGGCGCCTGTATCCATGGACGCACGCGAACGGTGTGCCATGTCTTTGGAAGACAGGATCGGACGTCGCGGCTCGGACGTTTGCACCTCCCTTGCACTCTGCTCGCGCCACAGTGCGATGCGATCATGTGTATACGTGTCGCTAAGTGCGTCTGCGCGCGACGACCATAAAACGCGTGAGCTGGAAGACATGGCACGTCCACTCGCATCCGGCTTGTCCATCGCAGGGCTGCGCATGCGCGAGAGTGATCCTTCGCGCTCCGGTGCAGCACGCGTCGCTGTAGGTCCCTGCACTTCGCTCTGCGCGCGAGGCACACCAGACCGGCTAGAGGCCATGGGTCCCGCTCGTGAGGCGCTCCTTCCTTCGTTGTGTGCGCGTAATTCGTCTTCTTGCCGCTGCTTATACAGCTTTGGCGCAGACATTTTGCGCCTTGCATGGCTTGAGACAGAGGGCGGCTCACGACCGCTGCCAAGCGACGTGTGCGATGGCATCGGTCGGTCCGTGCGCTTTCGCGCTCTCGCGTAGCCCAAAGGGATGTCTGCGGCACGATCAAGATCTAACAGCTCCCTGTCAATTTTATGGTCCTCTGCGGGACCAGGTGCGCCAGCGCCGCCGTCCCGCTTCATGGTCGAGAAACAGCGTCGCGGCCGACGGCCGCCCCGGAGTGTTGCTTGGTTGCTGACTAAGCAGCCTCTGGCGCGCCGCGCCGCGCCCTCTGCCGCGCTCCGCGCCAGCACGGGGCCTGCACGCGTATGGCCACTGAATTCAGTGATGGGCTTACAAACCAGCCCGTGGTCATCGACAACGGATCTGGCACCATCAAGGCAGGGTTCGCGGGGCAGGATACGCCCAAGTGTTTTTTCCCCACCAGTGTGGGACGCCCCAAGCACACGCGCGCGATGGCTGGTGCCGTGGAGGGCGACCAGTTTATCGGCCGCAAGGCCCAGGAGCTGCGTGGTCTTTTGCGCATACGATACCCCATGGAACATGGCTTAGTGACAGACTGGGCGGATATGGAGCGGATATGGAATTACATCTACACCGAGGAGCTCAAGACGCTCCCGGAGGAACATCCCGTCTTACTCACCGAGGCGCCCCTAAATTCGCGTGCCAACCGAGAGGCGGCTGCCCAGATCTTCTTCGAGACATTCAATGTGCCTGCGATGTATGTGAGTATCCAGGCACTGCTCAGTTTGTACTCGTCTGGTCGCACTACCGGTGTCGTGCTCGACTCAGGCGACGGTGTGACGCACGCTGTGCCCGTTTATGAAGGCTATGCCATGCCACATGCCATTCGGCGCATTGATGTCGCAGGGCGTGATGTCACGGAACATTTACAAATGCTGCTGCGCCGCTCCGGCTACTACTTTCACACATCTGCAGAGAAAGAGATTGTGCGAGCGATCAAGGAACAGTGCTGTCAGCTAGAGACACAGGCATCAAACAGCGACAATAAGCAGCCTGTGGAATTCATGCTCCCTGATGGAAACCTTATTCAACTGGGACACGAGCGCTTCCGCGCGCCCGAGGCACTCTTCCGCCCGGAAATCGTTGGACACGAAGATGTGGGTGCGCATCAGGTGCTGATGGATGCCATTGGGCGCGCTGATCTCGATTTACGACGCCAACTCTATGGAAATATTGTGCTGAGTGGCGGCACCACCCTTACGAAAGGTAGGTCCCACCCCAACGGCTCACGCGGCAGGTTATGGCGAGCGCCTTTTGTACGAAGTCAAGCATCTCGCCCCTAACGACATGAAGATCAAGATCTCGGCACCACCCGAGCGGAAGTACTCTACCTGGATTGGCGGCAGTATTTTTGCTGGTCTGAGCACGTTCCGCAAGGTGCGTTGATCACACTGACGCAGATGTGGATATCGGCTGAAGCGTATCAAGAAGACCCTGGCCTGATTCATCGCGTACGTACCTGCACGTGGTTCCTTACACAGCAGACCTTCTAGCTCCACCTTGTTCGATACTCCAGAGGGTGGTTTAATATGATTGGTCCAGTCACTAGGGCCCTGACACATAATTACCGCCACAGGAGATAGTCTCGTTGCATCGGCCACCCACTGTGGTGCCGTGCTGTGTACCTTTGAGGCCGAGGCCTACTTGCTTCTAGTTTGCCATGGTCATATCTCCTAGTGATTTTGACGCACAAGATGGAGAAAGATCCTCTGGGGATCCTTCCTCTTCCCATCTCTCCGACATGGCCAACAGCCCAGGGTTGTTAGACATGAAAACGCTGGACACCGGTCGCCGATATACCGTCATTAAGCGGGCAGGCAGTGGTGCCTTTGGCGAGGTATATATTGCCGATTGGCAAAGTCCTTTGCCAAGCGGTACTATGGTGCCTGCTATGCAGCACTCCTACACGCGCCCAGCCTTTGTTGGTAAGCGCATTGTGGCCATCAAGCGTTGTCGCCTTCCCACTGACTTGACGAAAGGGAGTGTGCGCCTCAATGAACTTTGTGCTCTCCGCAGCATCCCTGCGCACCCAAATATTATCGCTTTGTATGACGTCTTTCGAGAACACGACCTATTGCACATTGTGTTTGAGTGCATGGAAGGAAACTTGTACCAGCTGATCAAATCGCGAAAAGGACTTCCCATGGCACCTGGTCTGGTGGCCTCCGTGGCTCAACAAATGTTCCGCGGCATTGAGCACATACACAGCCATGGCTATTTTCATCGTGATATGAAACCTGAAAATGTACTCATTACCACACTGGGTCTTGGAGAATATCCGATACCCGGCACCAGTTCCACTCGCCAAGACGTGCTAGTGCTGGCCAAAGTGGCAGACTTTGGTCTGGCTCGCTCCCTCACCAGCAAGGCGCCCTATTCTGGCTACATTTCCACGCGTTGGTACCGAGCTCCCGAGGTTCTTTTGCGCTCACCCTCCTACTCGGCACCCATTGATGTATGGGCTCTTGCTGCTATCACTGCAGAAACGGTGATGCTAGAACCTCTGTTCCCTGGCGCCAATGAGCTGGATCAATTGGCTTGCATTGTCCGGCTACTTGGGACGCCCGGTGATGCGCCGCAGCCCCCAAAGCAACGCAAGTCGTCGCATTATGGCGGTGGTCCTTGGAAAGAAGCAGAAGTTTTAGCGGAACACCTGCAAATACGACTGCCCCAAGGCCCGGGTGTTCCCTTCGAAACGCTGTTTGTATCGTCGTCTTATCCTATGCTTATGGACCTTTTGTTCATGATGCTTCGCTACGACCCCAACGCTCGCTACACCATGAGCCAATGCCTGCAACACTCCTTTTTCACAGTGGAAATGGCTCCTCTTCAGCCTATACGGTGCATGCTGCCGACCAAGGGATCTGCTGGTCAATCACCCTCTGAGCCGGTGGCCGTATCATCTCCGCCAGACCATGAGAGCCCTGCTTTCAGTATGGAATCCGATGAAGTATTTCTCAAGGCGGTGGACGATTTATCCTTGTCCCCTTCCGAAGACAGTCCAGGAGAACAGTTTGCGTCTCTCAGCTCCAACTCACGCAAGAGTTCAGAGAATGATGACATGACTTCTACGAGCAACAAGTTTAGCGATAGCCTGCATTCCCTATCATCCAGGATGAATTTTATGAACATTCAAAAATTGCAATCAAGAACCTCTTCTCCCATTTTATGGGGACGCCATCACCGACAAGGATCTCCGTCCCTATCCACGCCGGAAGAGCTTTCCGACCACAAAAAGGATTCTGTATCCTCTGAATCGAATTCTGGTCATGTCAGTCCTGTGAAGAGCGCTTCTCCGTCTCAATCACGATCACTTCCACTGCCGGGGTCTCTGTTGTCTACGAGCAAAGCTCGCAAAGATCCTGCTATATCAGATGCAAAACAAGCTGAACGCCGCCGGCGAGAGGAGGAAATCAGAGTGATGCGAGAACGCTCTCGCGCTGTTATGCAGAAGCGTGAAGCATTGCTTCTCTCCCATTATGGCTCGATCAATGACGACGGCACGCGAGCTAGTGGATGGAGCATTTAGTTTCTTGTAGCATACAATCGATACCTTTGTTCGGCGAAAACTACTTGTGGTACAGAACTACGTCACGATAAGAAGCGACCGAACTTGGATCGACCAAGCCAGGAGGTACGCTTGGAATTGTTCCCGTCTTTTGCGGACGTCGATTTCACAGATTGAGAATCATGAGAGGATGCCTTGGCGTTCGTCAAAGTCGTAGCAGATGCAGGGCCGGGTGTTGCAGCATTTGCAACAGGCACCCTGGCATGGGTCTGCTTTTCAGCTTGACTTGCTGGTGCGGTCGATTCTTGAATGGATGTCATAGATGGTGTGAAAATCATAGATTGACGCAAGGTAGAACGACGCGGCCTAACTGTGGGCTCATGTCTCGTAAATGCGTCCTCCTGAGAGCCAGCATTGATAGGCGGAGGATGGGCTGGCGACATCGGTGTCATGGGCGGGGTGGGCAGATTCAATTGGTTTGGTGACGGCATACTCTGAGGCACATTCGAAGGCTCTGTGGTAACATTGCCACTAGGCGATGTCGACGAGCCTGATTGACCGGGCAGTCGAATGGGGAAAGCTCCAAACATCGATAGCGGGCGTCGTCGGGCACTCGCATTGCCAGGTACCTCTGCGTCAGGCCCTTGCGAATTCGGCATTGCCAAAGAAAGCGTAGGCTTTGTTTGAGGTCCGCTAGTCGCAGTCGGAGGCAAGTTCTGCGCCGTTTGACTAGGCGAGGTCGTCATAAAGGCACTTGAAGGCGATTTGCGGATGCCGGCGGGCGCCTGAGTTGGCTGCATCGTCGAGGCCGGCGTGGTAGAGCCTTGCAACCAGGGCATTGAAACGCTCGATAAGTTCACCGTTGAACCAGACTGATAAAGTGAGGGGGGCACTTGCGCATCCACATGTCCCTTCGCGGGCTCATCCGTTACTTTCGCTTGTTGCGAGCCCACTGTGACAATTTCCAAGTTATTCGCAGTAGAAGGTGGGGCATTGGCAGTAGGCTTTTGCGTGGTCGGTTGCGCATCAGCCAAAGGAGCAGCGGTCGTCGTTGCAGGCGCCTCAGGCACGGGGGCCGACGATGTGGCACCTGCCGGAATAACGTCCGAGTTCGAAGAAAGAGGGGGCGTCACCTCAGGCTTTTGGCTCGTCGTGCTAGACACACCCACAGGTATCATCACAGGGACCGCAGCAGTTCCTTCTTGGGACGCCTGAGGGCCCTGTGACACGGAATTTTCAGCAGGTTTGGACTCTGCCATGGTAGCTGGCTGGCCTAGGTTCACAGGCATGTCATAAAGTTTTACCATTGGCGCGGGAACATCAGTGACCGATGACTGCTGCGTTGTCACCGCCGGCACAGGTGCAAGGGCTTCTGTGACCGGCGGCTGTTGCATTGTTACCGCAGGGGCAGGCGCGGCTTCTTTCACAGGCATGGTGGACACATTGGGCGAATCAATCACAGTCACTGCCGGTATATTGATTGCTTCTTTAATTGCGTTCGAAGGCATCGTGAACGGTGTCTGATCTTGATTCTTAGACAGAGAAGATGACTCAGGCTCTGCCTCAGGCGTCTCATCCAAGGCATTGGTTGTCGGTTCATGGCTGGCCAACGGCGACAAAGGGCTGTTCAACGAGGATGGTCCTGTTGCCACAGGTTTTGACGCAGGTGGATGTAACGCACTGTGTCGCGGCGACGGCGACAGTGGCGAAGATGCGAACACATTGTACGAGGCTGAGCTTCGTCGTGCCATGGGGGCAGAAGATGGACGGAAGTTGGCTGACACAGGCGACATCAGAACATCGGAACCAGGTGTGCCAGGCATCGTCATTTCTTGACGGTCACGCTCCGTCCGGTCCTTCGACACCGTCTGATAGAACAAGACGTAAGCGCTTCCAGTTTCTGGAGCATCGCCATAGTACTTAGAAATGTCTGATTCTGGAATAAACTGTACCTCTTCATCGTCAAACAATGCCCAGCGGGAGCCAATCTTGACGATCGATACATAATGACCTTGGTGCACACCCGAGCCCACGTGAATCACAATAGCCACCAATTCGTACAGGCGATCAGGGTTGCTGCTTTCGTCCGAAGAATTAAACAGTCGCAGGTCTAGCGGGAACACCACTCGGCACGCGTGCTTGATGTAGGCATTGATGTTCTCATCATAGCGGAAGCGCTTCAAGTGCAAGGCCAAAATATTGGGCGAAGACTTGATTTTCATGCGCTTTTCAGCCTCTTGCAGACTAGAGCACGTATCACAGAAGAACTTGTTGCGCCCGGCCAGCATCTCGCTATCAGAGAAGATACGCAGACATGATGAGACCGAAGTGTAGGGAGACACATTAATAGAGAGATCAAGGAACTCTTCATCCCGACTAGTGATAGTCTCGCAGGACAAGCAACGAGTCTCGTTGGTCAAAACACCTTGGAAAAGTCGGTTGACAAAGGTTTTACTCGCTTCCACTGTAGGGGAGGCCAGAGGCTGTTCTTTCAGCCTTTTCGCTTGCTTCTTCTCCAAATCTTCATCCACTTGGTTGAGCAGGAAATTTAGGAACTCGTGCGCATCATGATGCATGGTACTGTCGAACAAATTGCTGCTGTTCCGCAACGAGCCCAAGAAGGACTCCAGCGCCTTTCGGTCCACACTATCACCGATAATAGCCGCCGTCCGTCCTTCTGATGGCATATGGAACTTCTTGATGTGTCCGCTTCGCGGGTTGGCAGCAAGGCGCGAAGCTGTTAAGGCCATGGAGTGGAACAAATTTGTTAATGCATACTGCATTGTTTGTGTAGTTGATGTCGACGCTGGCGTCAGTCGTGACATCAATTCCTCCTCTGGCTCCATCATAGCACCGCGGAACGGCCTGCAATGATACAAAGCCTGGAGAACCGAGTTTGCATAACAGGTATTACCAAAGTTCTCCATGCCGAGCAGCACCGACTTCTTCTTACTCAAGTGAATGGAGCGCCCTTTGTCTGTACCCCAACGCGACCATTCCGTGGGTGTCCATCCATAGGCCGAGTAGGATGGGGGCATGGTCACATTTCCCGGCACACCAATAGGCGAATCCAGCGTCGCAGTCAGCGGCGTGCGAGGACCTGACATGCGGGAGCTTTGCAGCTGCATATTCAGCGGCGAGATCTTCATAGGACCACGCGATTTGGAGAAAGACTTCACATTTGACAAGTCTAACTTCGAAGGTGTGGAATCTGAGGGTGCTGATGAGTTTGCAGCGGAGCTCAACCCTTGGCCTGAGGCCATGGTGCCGGAAACACTCCGTCGCTTATCCAATTTTGATTGTTGTGAACTGGAAGCATCATGTGCCCCTGTCTGGTTTGTATTGAACCTCCCTTTTAATGAGAATGACATGGTCACACTGGCGTAGGGTCACTTGAGCGATGACGTCTGACCAATCTTCAATGCACAGGTCCACACTAAGATGTCGAGATAGGGCCGACCGGGGTCGCAATTCTCCACTTTATGCAACACGGGACAGCCTCTCCTCGCAGCCCGTTCCTAATTGATCCGCTACCAGCTGGTTACCATCAAGCACATAGATGGCATTATACAGTTATAAAAAAGTTTATAGAAAACAAGGCTATGGTAAATGCACTAGGACCAGCTAGTGATTATTGTAGACCTTCATAGTAAATGAATAAAAAGAACCAGAGTTCAACAGCCTGAAACGGGTTCTTGTCCATGCTCAGCACGTTCAAGAACAGCAGAAATGAAATCGTAACGAGAAACATTACCCTCAGTTATGCACCAGGCATACAGGCTAACAAGTGGTATCATTGACGAGTTCATCCACCCAAGTGCGGTAAATACTTACTGCAGCTTGAAAGGACCGAACAGCGAAAGATCCCAAGGGTTGGGCTTACTGCTGAGCCACATGGTAAGGCCAGTGGTCAAACCCTCGTCAAGAGTACCCGTAGTAGCCAGACGCTTGAAAGCACTCTTAGTCAGGTCAACGTGGTTGCTCTTGCAAGCAGCGCACTCGTCGACAATACGAACGCGTACACAGCGAGAAATCCTGGGGTTGCATAGACGGATAAAGTCACCGCAAGAAGGACCGTGCTCCCATCCCTTCATAACAGCACCGATGTGGTGGGAGTTCTTGGGGTCCCAGCTGCCGTTACCGCAGGCGGGGTTCTTCAAGTCCTGCGAAGCGTACCAAGTAATCTTAACGCCATTCACCCAAAGAGTCTCCTTCTCATCGGGGCCGTGAGTGAAGAGCTCCTCAGTTTTCCTGAGGCTGCGCTTGGCCATACCAAAGCTCGACTTGCCACGGATGTTAAGCGAGCGCTTCTCCTGCTGGTCTTCCTCGAAATCAGGGTCACCGATCTCAGAGTCGAAGAAAGAGATCTCCTTGCCGTCTTCGTCGTAGAACTTGTCCTCAGCACGAACAACAGCAACGAAAGCAGCCAGAGCGAAAAAGGCGAAGAGAGCAAACTGCACAAAGCGAGACATTGTTGATATAGTCTTAGATACGCGAGGAAAAGAAGCTTGAGGGAGGAACAGGCGACTAGCGCTCTGACTAGAGTGGAAGGGGAATGGGGTGAGTTAGGAGGGACGTTCTGCCGTCCTGTTTGACTATTATAGTCTGACGCCCATGGCTTACGGTTGAATTTGTTGCTGTTTGGGCGCTGATGGCTGTGCCCCCCTGCATCATGTGAAATGGTCCACTTATACCTATGTCACATGCACGGGACAAAATATGCATGCACGTATAACAGACCCTAATCCTATGGCGTCGTCCACTTACTACTTACTTCCAAGGATTGGTCAGCTTGTGCATTTGTGTCACTTCAAAGTGACGAGGTGTTGCAAAGATGGAAAGACCCTGGATGGGCGTGTTCTCATGTCGATTTAGATTGGATAATTCTGTGCCAATCGTTGTTGTTGTATGTTAACGTGGTGCTACTGGATACGAACGCCCCCTATATGATATATAACATGGATTGGGGGCCTTTCAACAGGGGCTTGGCAGAAAAGCGGGGTGTTGAATAAGTCTGTGACAGTGTGTCGCATTGTCATCTGTCAGACGTCTTGTTCGTGACGCTCCTTAGTTAGGCAGGTCGCTTCGAGGATAAATTTCCCTTCCTTGTAGCTTTCGGTAGACAAAAACGCATGGCACTGACGATAAGATATTGTGACGTACGTATCTCCAGCCAACGTAGCTTCGGCATCGTGTGCAATACACGTCTCGAACAGCGTGCTTGCCTGTACGCATTTCACGCTCTTCGACTTTGCCTTCATCCAAATTGAAGACGTGGCAAACTAAGTAGGCTTCCCCATGCTTGCCATTGAAATCCTAATTTACCGTCAGATTCACGCAGCTTTGCCTACTCTGCTGATGACATTTTCTTCCGTGGATAGATGCGTCTTGCAGTTTTTGCAGACGTAGATTTGAGACGAGTTTAGGTATACGCGCTGAATCCACCCCATGTCGTTTCAGCCATGGTTGCGAGCCTTACGCACGCTCGCCTTGCCCATCCTTTGGCGTCGCTGTCTCATCCGCTGCGTGCTCGGGCCATACCACGTGACTCGTGCTTGGCCTCTCAGCACAGGACATCGTCTTCTGGAATTAAGTTGGCTTCCATGTCGCTCCCACGCGTTCTCCGTGTGAGAAGCTTTGGACATGTGAAATGGAGACATACATCTACGCTATTAGGACCTCTTTATCTCAAGATTGTGCGCAACTATGCCACTCAGCCTCAACCAACACCGCGCGAGAATTTGTCCAAGGAACAGGCCGAGCTCTTGCGTCTATTGCGTGAGGGGGATGTCAAATCAAGGGCCCTCCAGAATGAGGTGCCCCTGGGACTTGCCGGAGAAGCTTTACAGCAGGGATCTCGGGTGGGACCTAGTAAAGTCGACAAATGGGTCGGTTTGGGGAAGAAATGGCAGGATCTCAGTGGGGGTCAGAAAGGTGAGTAATTTCATTCGCAGCTTACCTTCAGTCGCTCGTGCCACTGTGGGGACGTCACGCTTCTTTTTGATCAGTGCAGGGGCTTTGGTCACGCTGATTATCGCGTACTCTCTAACGACTGAGCTCTTTGCTCGTAACAGTCCCACTGTCATTTACAACGAGGCTTGCAAACACATTCTAAAGAGTGACAAGGTACACGAGTACCTACTAGAGCCGTATCGCTTCCAAACATCGCTGACAGAAACTCGAGGCGATTTTTCGCCCCTCAACCCTCCATCACACCCTCACCGGCCATCCCAAACGGTGCACTCGGTGAGATATGTGGACCCTAGAACAGGGGCAGAAAAGTTGGTCATGCACTTTTTCATGGAAGCGCGTGACAAGGACAAGCCTCTTAGCTACTGGCAATATATCCGCTCTGGGATTTTGGACGGTACACAATGGCTACAGCAAAAAGCCAAGGAGGGTTGTGAGGCGGCGTATGAATGGTGGCAGTCGTCGGGCACGGAGGAGGTCACTACGACCACTGCGCCGCTCTCCGAACAGCACCCCGTTGAGCCTTCCCAGCCGTGGTGGATTACGAAGAAGCTTCGTGGGTTTGTGCATGGAGTAGGCCAAGTCATCGGCAGCACGAATGATGCCGTTGGCATGTCGAGGCTAGATTTTGCGTCTAGTCTCCGCCCTGAACCTGGAACGTTCACCGAAGGTGAGGTGCACGTGGAACTGGTCAAGGACGAGTGCGGTGTGTATCAGTACCAACGCTTCCACATTGATATCCCTCATTCGCGCTCGCCTATGTGTAGGCGGGTCCATTTGGATCGTCGCCGGGGAGATCTGCCGACTAGGTAGTTCTTCTCCTGTAAGTACGAATACATCTATAGCTTCATGCCCTCCGGGAGCATCATAGCCTTGTCGCGGGCCTCGATGTCATCGAATTCATTGGGCTCTTCCATGTCGTCGTCGTCGTCCTCTTCATCTTCGTCCATGCGCTTATTGTCCTCCGTGGCACGGCCTCCCTTCACCTTGGGCTGGAAAACTGCATTGGATGCTTCCACAAGCTCGCGATCTTCCTCGGAGAGAGGCACTTCGATCACTGCGCCTTCGCTGTCTTCACCAGGCGCGCCAACAGCCGACCAGTATACCAAGGGGATCAGACGGAAGTGGGCCATCTGGATGATAAGATGTTTCAAAATCTGCGCCTTTTCCGCGGTGAGCTTCTCGCCTTTCTTGCAGACGGAAAACTCCTCAAGCAGGGTGGGCACACCCATCTTTAGCTGCGTAGGCATTCCCAAAGAGCGAAGCTGTGGTTCAATGCTGTGTGGGAGCGTCTCAGGCGGGTCTGTACGGCAATGCACAGGGCCTGCCGGCAGCGTGACAGTTTCTGTAGCACGATTGCCCATACGAGCATAATCAAGGCGGCGGTAGTCGCTGCACCAGTCAAGCACCTCTGCTGGCGGCGAGTCCGTCATGAGCAAGCCAACATTTCCACGGAGGCGTTGTGCAATTTTACCAACGCCCGGGCGAATCTCCTCTTCGGGCGTCTCTCCCAGAGCCTTGGCAATAACGCGCAGCTTGCCGAAGAAGATCTTCGATCCATTCCACAGCGAGCGCACTTCGCTGAGGTAGGCATTGCGCATGTTGCTCACAGCAAATAGCCAGATGTATGAGTACTGGCTGGCAGCCTCGCGAACATTTTCGATGATATTCTCCTTGTGCTCCCGAGTCTTAGCCTTGGTCTGCGTCAACGAGACCACCTTGGCACGTTTTGTGCGCGCCATGCTAGCCGTCAGTCAAGAAAAGATTTTCGTGTGGCTCGCCCGCACGGCAAAACCAGGATTTTTTGATGCTTTGTCAGCGGGGTCGACACCTCTGGCGACCTCGAACGAGCTCCACGCTGACGGCGTGCTGCGGAGATGCTGCCTGACCTGGACGAGCTAGAGGCTTCGCTGCTCAATGTGTCTGGGAATGTAAAGCTCGATGTGCGCTTCCGTGCACTGTTCACGCTTAAGGGCCTGGCCGCCCTGTCGCAAGACAAGTGCGAGCGTGTGATCGAAATTATTGCGAAAGGTTTCACAGATGACTCTGCCTTGCTCAAACACGAAATGGCCTATGTGCTGGGCCAATTAAAAGATACGCATGCATTGTATCACCTTGAAAATGTTCTCAATGACCCACAACAGCATTCTATGGTGCGCCACGAGGCGGCCGAGGCCATGGGCGCGATTTCTAGCCCCAAGGCCTTGCCCATTTTGAACAAGTATGTGCGTGATGACCCAGATGTGGCCATTCGTGAGACGTGCCACCTTGCCATTCACAAAATTGAGCTTGATAACTCTGAAGCTGGGCGAGCAGAACGGGAGCTACAGGCTCAGCGCGACAAGGAACACGGTGATGCCATCGCTGCTGCTGCACGGGCTGCTGCGCCCATTGACCCAGCGCCTGCGATCGTACACGTGCCCAGGGAGGGTGACGCTTCCTCGGTGTACACACTGGAGAATGTGCCCCATTTCCGTCAAGTTTTGCTGGACTCGTCGCTTTCTCTATTTGAGCGCTACCGCGCCATGTTCGCTTTGCGCAACACGGTGCAGCAAGGTGGCGAAGATGCCCAAGAGCCTGCTGTCAAAGCACTGGTGGATGGACTGTCAGACAAGAGTGCCCTCTTCCGTCACGAAATCTGTTTCGTATTCGGCGAATTGTGCCACCCTGCATGCATACCTGCCATGTCGCGTGTGCTTCGAGATGGTAGCGAGCACGAAATGGTGCGACACGAAGCAGCCGAGGCGCTCGGTGCGGTTTTGGAAGAAGGCGGTCAAGATACAGAAGCGTCCGAGGTGATGGACACACTTCGCCAGTATGCCCACGACGAGTCAGCACCCAGGGTGGTCCGAGAAAGTTGCGTGGTGGCTTTGGACGAGATTGCCTACAACAATGACCCAACACAGTTCCAGCGAATCGAGTAATTCTCTACGTGCCTAGATCGCAACATTAGGCCTTGCCGGCCTTCTTCATAGCCTCCAGCATCAGCTCACCAATCTTGGCAGGGCTGTCGGCGACAATGGCTCCCGCCTTCTCGAGGGCGCTGACCTTCGAGTCGGCACCACCCTTGCCACCGCTGATAATGGCACCAGCGTGACCCATGCGGCGGCCGGGGGGAGCGGTACGGCCGGCAATGAAGGCCACCACGGGCTTGGGGTCGGGCCGCGAGAGGTTGTACTTCTCCAGGTACTCAGCGGCATCCTCCTCCATGCTGCCACCAATCTCACCAATGAGCACCAGACCCTCCGACTTGGGGTCGTCCAGGAACAGCTTCACCAGGTCAACCGTGGTCGAGCCGGGGTAGGGGTCACCACCAATACCAACACACAGCGACTGACCCAGACCAACACGGGTCGTCTGGTTCACAGCCTCGTAGGTGAGGGTACCCGAACGAGACACGATACCGATCTTACCAGGCATGTGGATGTGGCCGGGCATGATACCGATTTTGCAACCAGCCGGGTTGATCACACCAGGGCAGTTAGGGCCGATCAGACGAGACTTGCTCTGCTGCTTGAGCACGTTGGCGACGCGAATCTCGTCCTTCTGAGGAATGCCCTCAGTGATGGCCACGATCAGGGGTACCTCAGCCTCGACGGCCTCAATGATGGCATCCGCGGCACCCGCCGGGGGGACGTAGATCACCGACGCAGCGGGCTTGGTCTTGTCCACAGCCTCCTGCACGGAGCCGAACACAGGCAGGCCCAAGTGCGTCTGGCCAGCCTTCTTGGGGGAGACACCACCCACCAGCTGCGTACCGTAATCCAAGGTCTGCTGGCAGTGGAAGGTACCCGTCTTACCAGTGAAGCCCTGGCAGATAATACGCGAGTCCTTCTGCACGTAAATGTTTTTAATGGTGTCCTCGTAGCTGCGGCGCATCGCCGACGTCGACAGGCCACGCGAGCCAGCTTAACATGTTAGATATACCGCAAAAACATACCAGCACGCTGGAGCCCACGGAACACGTTGGTAGATGCCTTGGCAATCATCGTTGGGAGTTGCAGTGTCACGGCACGTCGGGAACCAAAGCGACTCGACCATCTGCCAGCTGGTCAGTCTTTGCCCGGGAAGCATCACGTGCATTCAACACACGTGGCTCGTGCGCCGCTCGGCATGGCTACGAGACTATGTTCGTGTGCCAGCGCCGTCCAGCAGCGCAAGGGCTTCGCGCAGCTGCGTGCGGGCCGTCTCTAGATCTTCATAGTCCAACGCACTCGAGGCCCAACGACAAAGCTTTTGGATATGCGCAATCTCGCTTACAGACATGCCCGATTCTGTGACCGACGATGTGGTAGCATCGGTGCTCTGGAACGACGCGGCTGAAGGGAAGGCCTCCGTGGGGCGCGCTGAAGGTGTCGGCTTTAGCTCCTCAGACCGAGCGTGCATCACTGTGACCTGAGGCGTATCCGTGTCTTGCGGTACCTGTGGTAATTGTAGACTGGCGCTTTGGTCTGTGCCCACATGCGCATCCGGGGCAGGCCGCGTTGGCTGTGGCTCTGTCTTTTCGGCTACTGCATCAGGTCCTGGCACGAGTGCTGTACCTTCACGAAGAGCTTTGGAGATCTGGGCAGCCTTCCACTTGGCATACTTGATTTTGGTTTGCATCTGTGTAAGTCAAACACCACGTACGTCAGGCTCGAGAGGGCCAAATATATTCAGTAGCTCCAGGAATTTCGAGGCTGCCAGGAATGACTGCGCCGTAGTTCTAATGTAAGGGGATCAAGTCGTACCTTGTAGCTTTACCATCTCGGTCCTCATTGTCAGCTCCCAAAAATATTTGAAGCGCAAAACTTTCGATATAGGTCTGACCGATGGCATCATTCGTCACAGCTTCATTCTCACTCAGAGCTGTTTTAAGCTGGGTTAGTAGACAAGCAACAAACCTGCTCGAGCTCGTCCATGAGTTGAAGCAGAAAAGTTTGGGCTTCTTCATGGCCTGTACCCTTTCCAATGCCCACTTCAGCTGCATAATATTTGCCTGCCATCAGTATGATGCACTTACACCAATATGCTATTACAGGATCTGCCTGCTCTACCTCTTTGGCACGCTGTAAGAAGGGGGCGATCTCCTTCAGCACCGCGGGCACACGGAAGGACATGGGTCGCAACGCACGTTCCAACGCCGGGGGCGCTAGTCACCTCCACAGTACAAAAGGGCTTGACTATCTTACAAGGGGCTCGCCTAGTTGTCCCCGGGCACAACGGGCCAAGGGCCGTCGAGCGATAAGGCAGACCAATGTTCCAACCGCCCGGGCCCATCAGGGCCCACGAGTTCATCTCCCCACTGCAAATACTGAAGCAGGGTAGAGAGCTTGGACTCTGAAGGTTCGCCCTGCGCTGCCAGCAGCGCCATGTTCACCTCTTCGGCCACATGCAGACGATGCATGGGATCCAGCCACTGCTGAATGTGGTCTGGGGCACCAGCAGGTATGTTTGTGTCCTTGTCTAATAGACAAAGCACCATGCATTTTTCGAGTTCATCCAAGAGCGCCGGATGTTCTTCCGCCAGCGGTGCGAGCTCGTCCGTGGCGAACGCAAGCGCTTCCTCTAGCTTTTGATGACGCAAAAGCTCTATCATACGCAGCTTCTGTAGCTCGAAAAACAAAAATGGGGCCGTGTCCAGAATCTGTTTGTTAGCTGCTCATTAAAAAGAGGCGGGGCGATCAGTCGAAAGATGGTGATTAGGTTTTGACTCCGCATCGCAAAGCTCAGCGTGGTGCATGAAAAAGACTCGTCCTTTCGCCCTGCATTGTCGCACGTACCTCAGGATCCAGTTCATTGATACGCTGCACGGCACGATCCACGTCGCCGTGCAAAAGAGCATCGCGCACGTAGGAGCGGACCTGCATAGTGTGTCGGTCCTGGGGCATGTTCAAAGAAACATTGTGTGCGAAATGTTCAGCGGCTTCTTCATGACCCTGTAGTATCAAATACTGTAGCACGATATTGTTCAGATCACTGTGGTTAGCCTGCTCTCAGGCGTCTTGGGTATCAGGAAGCAAAGAACTTGTATCCTCATGAAAGGTAGGAGAGATTCCCACTTTGCGAAGAAAGTCTCATCCGCTATCCTTTTGGAAGGGGTACATACTCATAAGAGGCAGGGGGCGGCAAAGGTCCCGATGCCCGCAAAAGGGGTGTCTCAGCCATGAGGGGCCCACATGTAGGGGAAGGCACAAGCAGAAAAAGGCGCGCCCGGCCCTTGTGTCACCCGGTCATCATCACGTGATAGAAACCCGTCGCGTGCATGCAAGGTGGCCGTTGCTCGTGCCCACGATGGCGACGTCGTCGGTGTACTACAAATTCCGCTCGCAACGTGAGCCCCAGCGGCTCACGTTCGATGGAACAGGTATTAGCGTATGGGAGCTGAAACGCGAAATTATACTCCAGAACAAAATGGGAAAAGGCACGGATTTTGACTTGGCTGTGTACGACGCGGATACGGACGAGGAATACAAGGACGACAATGTGACGATTCCTCGCGCGTCCCATGTCACAGTTCGTCGTCTTCCCCCGTCGAAGCCAGGACGAGGTACGGCCCAGCTGTATGTGGCAGACCTCCAGGCGCCCGTGGCAGGGTCCGCGCCCGAACCACCGCCCACGTCGTCCATGGGTGGTGCGAGCACGAGCACGCCGTACCGTGGGCCTATGACCAAGCGCTTCGATGGAAGTGACAACGCTGCTACTCCAGGGCCTATCGCCTCGTCGGCCATTGATCACCAGCAAGACGAGGCATCAAAGATTGCCGCCATGTTCCAGGCCTCCAGCGAGCAGTGGCAAGAGACACAAGAGCGCATGGCCCATGCGACGTACCGGGAACGCAGTGGCATGCCGCGTCGTGGACCACCTCCCGGCCGGGGCGGGTACGCGGCACCTGCTGTTGAGCGCCCCCCACCGCCTCCAGGCTTTATCTGCTATCGTTGTGGCCAAAAAGGGCATTGGATTCAAGACTGTCCTACGAACGACAACCCCGAGTACGACAATCGCCGCTTCAAGAGGACTACAGGTATTCCCAAGAGCATGCTTCGCACCGTGGAGCAGTCCACGGCGGAGACAATGACCGGTGTCATGGTCACGGCCGATGGCTCGTATGTGATCGCTACGCCCGACGCAAGCTCGTGGCAGCGCAGTCGTGCGCGCTCTCGGCCACTCTCAAAAACGGATGTGTACCAGTCTGTGCCATCGGACCCATCGCTGGCATGTCCCTTGTGTACCAAGCTACTGCGTGAGGCTGTCAAGACGAGTTGTTGCCAGACGTCGTTTTGTGAAGAGTGTGTACAGACGCACCTCTTTGAACATGATTTCGTTTGTCCTGAATGCGAAAAGCGGATCCCCGACCTGGAAATGCTCAAAATTGACGACGTGAAGCGCAAATTGGTGCGTGAGTATGTGGACAAGGCCATTGAGCGTAGCGAAGAGGCCTTGGAGCAGGGAACGGGTGTCGATAACGAAGCTGCACAGCAAGCAGCTGTATCGGAGTTTGCAGCGGCTGGTACTGTGTCGAGCGAGCCATCGGAAGCGTCTCGTCCTCCCCCCGCTGATGCCAAGAGCGCCCCAGAAGATGCCTCTGCCTCCAAGGATGCCGCGGACGCTACGGCGCCTGCCGCACCCACTGATACCCCTCCCGCGATGCCTGCCTTGCCACCTGTGCCTCCGGGCGGCTTCCACCCTGGCTTTGTGCAGCAGCTGGTCACTATGCTACAGAATCCCCAACTACCGCCCCCTGTGCGCATGCAGGCGCAGATGCAGCTACAATTCCAGCAAATGCTCTTTTTCCAGGCATGTGCGAATGGCGCGCGGCCACCGGGCATGCCAGGCGCCCCCTATGCCCCCTCAGACTCGAACGCAAAGCGCGCGGCCTCAGCGCCAGACGCGCGTGCGCCGCCTGGCAAACAGCCTCGTTATACCTAGTGTAGATACACGTCCTCCGTGGCGCGACTTAGCAGTAGCCATTCAAAAGTTCCTGTTGTCGAGGCCGTGTGCCGTTGTCCCTCGGACACGTACTGCCCTTGAAGCAAGGCAGCATCGTTCGTAGGCACATCCCATCGCTGACTCTCTGGCCGACGATGCGCCACAAAGAGAAAGTAGTCGTCCAACGGCTGCCCATCCGCAGAGCAAGGAGGCACACGTGACCCAAAATGCGAAGCGTGGGCGCCAAAAGGCTGCTTGGGCGCACGCGAATCGCGCTGGTAGTCGACTTGGGTGAGCTCGAACCAAGCACTTAGGCCACACCAAAACGGCTGTTCTTTCGTTAAGGAGCGAATTTTGTAAGAAAGTAGTACCTCTGCGTCAGGCGATGCATCAGTGATGTCAATCAACGTGCGCAAGAGCGGTGCAAGAAGCTCAGGAAAGTAGACCAGGTCCGAGCACAGAATATGGGTAGGCCGCGCCGTACTCGCCAGTATGGCGCGTGCAGCATCACGATCGCCCCATGGCAAAGGACGAACCTGGACGCTGACATGCTCACAGTGGCATGTACGTGCATTGCGCTCAAGCAGGGGACATACGTCGGGCAGATCGGTAAGAACAAGGGAACTGGAGCGGCCCCGCCGATCGAGCGCCTGGGCCGTCGCGAGGCCCGCTGTGCCTACCCCCGCACCCAGCTCGATCACATGCACTGCATCCCATTCCAGAAGCGTACGCGGCGGATCCCAGCTGCCGGGCTGGTCGAGCAAGTAGGCGAGTATCAAATAGACCGACTCCCTACGCATGAGCGAGAAATACGTACCAGATACGTCCAGCAATGCCATACGTCGCGATATCATCTTCCGTATCATGACACCAAGCGTCTCCCTCCGTCCCAAGCCGCGGCGCACTAGGCTGCACCGACAAAGCCGCTGGAAAATTGGGCCGCGCAGCCGCTGGCATCAGCGGCGTTGATCCTCCAGGTGGACTGTGCGCCAGGTCGTGGCCGCTAGCTCGGCCGAACGTATCGACGTGCGGCGCGGCGGCAGCGTCCAACTCCGCGACGCGCGATGAGGCGGGCGGGCAGCTCGAAGAAGCAGCGCCCCGTCATCCGCCATGAAAATGCGCAACTCGGCGCAGGAGCAGGTGTGACCACGGCGCCTATCGTTGTGCCTGGCCACAATACGTTTCCCAGCGCACCTGCGCACGCGGCAAGCGGACCATCGGGGCTCGTGCGCCCGGGCTCGTCAAGCTCGACGGCGCCTTCGCCCGGCCCGATGCAGGCGCCGTCAGGCGCAGCGCCCATATCTGCCCCTTTTATACCGATGGGCCATGCGCCTCCGATCCCTTTACCGCCGGACGATCCGGTGCCCGACGTGCCTGCTGCGGCACCTGCGCCACCCAGCCCCAGGCCGTTGCCTGGGTCCGCAGCGCCTACGCCTCCCGCCGCGCCCTGGCCAGCTGCTACGATGACGACATCGCCTTCTTCCACCTCCGTGGATGGTCCGACTCGTGCGCCCAAGGCACCGGCGCCCCCACCGCTGCCCGAACCGGCTACGATGGACCGTGCGCCGAGGTTGGGGCCGCCAGATGGACCCTCTACGCCCGGGCAGCACGATGCCAGACACCTTTCTTCCGATAAGAGTGCTGTACATGCCTCGCCGGCGCTTCACAGCAGCGGCGTTCGCGATCGTTTACGGCCCGTGGCGCGCGAAGCACCCGTGTCCGTGGCACCCAGCACACCGGCGCCTGAAGCGCAGGGCAAGCGCGTAGGCTCTCTCACGAAAGAGCGTGCGTTAGCGGATGCACGGCAACAGCAAAAGTTGCGCTTACTTCGACAAGCGGAGCGCGAGCGGCGTGGTGCGTATGTGCCGCACCGCATGGAGCCCCAAGCCAGTCGGCCTGTGCGGGCGTACGTGGATGCGAACGACGAAGAGCGGTTCCGAGTCTTGCATGCGGTGCTTCGCAAGCTCACCAGCGAGTGGGGTTTCCTCCTGGACGCCGAGTTCAACCCGGTTCGATTGTCACTGGCCCTGCTACCCACAGGGTCGTTGCACGCCCATGCCGGTGAATTTGCCTCCCTGGCCTCGCTCATCGAGTCGTCTTTGCAAGGTACCTTGGACGATCATTACGACTCGTTCGCTACGGCCATTACCGTGCACCACGGCATGATTGCCGCCCTGAGCGCATCCCAAGAAGGGATGGGCGCCGCTCGGCAAAAGCTGCAGAGTGCACGCGATGCATTAGGCGCACGTCGCGCCGACTTTGAGCAAATGTGGTATCGTTTGGAGAGTGTCAAGGAGGCTATCCGTGTACTGGGTTTGCTCGAGCAGCTGCGCAGCGTTCCAGAGGAGCTCGAAATGCTAATGACGGCGAAGCGATTCCTCGAGGCCACGCAATTGCTCATGCATTCCTTGCGCATGATCCAACGCGCTGATTTGGCCGAGCTGGGCGCTACGGCGGATTTACGTGCGTACCTCCGCACACAAGAGCATGCGCTCCTAGACATCTTGATTGAGGAGCTGCAGAGCCACCTGTATTTGAAAAATTACTGGTGCGACACGCGGTGGCAGGCCTATGTGCCAGGCCAAGACGATTTGCCCGACATGGTGCTGGGTCTTGATGCGGCTGACCATGCTGGCGCGCCGTCAAAACTATGGCCGTTTCTTAGTGCGGTGCGTGCGCGCATTCCCTACCCAGACCCTCAGCGCAACGATGTCGAGATGCGTCGTGCCGAGGAGGCGCGTGCAGAGGCATCGGATCCAGACACCGACGACGCAGCCGAGGCCTCCGCTGCCAGTCGCGAAGAGGACAGTTTCCAGTACATGAGCGTGCTGCTAGAATCTCTCAGTCAGCTCGGTAAGCTGGGCTACGCTCTCGATACCATCGCCCAGCTCGTGCCCATGGAACTGTACGAGCTCGTCGATGCCACGATAGAGGAGGTGGAAGCGCGGCACGAGGCGCGCACGAGCGGAGCAACCGCTTTGCGTGTGGACATGGTCCTCCTCGCGCCACATGCAACGCATTCGGTGCTGGACGATGGGCATCCACGCCGCTCGTTCTCGATGCGAGGCGCGCCACCGCCGCGCATTCATGCGAGCACCGAGCTGGCAGCGCTGCAACGCGATACAGAAACCATGCGCGATTTCTTTTGGACGCTCTTTTCCAAGTTGGAGGCAGTGCTGTGTGCGCACCGCGCTGTGCAAGAAGTGGCTAGTGTGCTCATTGCGCGTGCCAACCCCGACGATGGGCACGCGGCGGACCGCGCGAGTGCCGAGACAGGCACCGCAGCGTTGACACGTGTATGGGATGCTGTGCAGCACGAAATCGAGGCCTTGCTCGTGGACTACTTGGCGGAGGACGCGGAGCGTGCGCCGACTACGCACGCTGTCGTGCCGCTGGATGTGGTGCTTCGTGCTACGCGGTACGAGCGAGAACGCAACACCCTCTTTCGTTTGCGTGTGCCCACACGCCCTAGCAATGCCGTCAAAGCCGCCGCGGATGTGGTCGATGCGGCTTTGCATGCCAATGTGCCTGGCCTCGTGGGGCAGGATGCGACGCAGCAGGCGGTGCTAGAGCCGCGCTCGCGTGGCGACGACCACCTCGGCACCGGTCACCGACGCCTGGTCACGCCGTTTACGTTCACGGTGTCGGTGCTCATTCCACCCACGTTGGTGTTTGTGCGGCGCGTGGCGCAAGTGCTGCCGTCGGATGTGGCGACCGGCGGCGACTTTTCGCTGTTCCTCCAATCGTTTGTACAGGAGCGTTTCCTTCCGTTGCTGGGCGACCAGGTGCAAGCGCTCGTACAAGGTGTGTCGCATGCGCCCGACGCCTTCCATGCCGAGGCAGGCGCGCGTGTACGCGCAGCCCGACCGGTGGTTCGCAGTGCTGTGCAGCTGGTGTCTTTGGTGGACAGTTTGTACTCGATGATGCAAGCGGCGCCCTTCCAACATGCTTCGTACACGCGCCTGATCATCCTCGCGTTCATGGCGTTCTATGAGGCGTGCAATGCACGGTACAAGGCGCTTGTGGCCGAGGACCCCGATGTATTGGGCGGCCCTTGTATGCTCAGCGCTGTGTGGGTGCAGCGTCCAGAAATGTATGCGTGCCTAGCAGCTGCGTTGGAGGCAGATCCTGCGAGTGCGCGCGCGGCCGATTGCCGTCGTGCCGAGGCGCGCAACGAGCTGCGTTTGGCGGAAGCGTACGAGATCCGACGCAGTGATTTGATCACCTCGCGCAAGCGGTTCCTAGCGCTCGGGGCGCTGCAGCACAGTCTCCATTGGCTTGGCACGCATTTGCAGCAGTTCCGCGTGGGTGAGGAGCACGAGGCTCGGGATGGCTTGCCGCTGCCTGCCACGCCCTCGTTGGCACGTACATGGGCGGACGTGCCGCGCATGTACACGACGCTGGCGCACACCGTGCTCATGACACTGCGCGTCGAGTTGCGTCTCAAGACGCTACAGGCCATGGCGCACGCCATGCAAGGCACCTATGTCACGGATGTGCACAACATGGAGCCGGATGGACACATGGTGGACCTCAATACGGAGCTCACTGCCTGTCACGAGATGTTTAAGGAGGCCATGCTGCCAGAGCACCATGCCTATGTGTTTGATGGGCTGGATGTGTTGATGGATACGTTGCTCACCCAAGCGGTCACATGTTTGCCCGCGATCAATCGGTACGGTGTGACAAAGATGCTGCGCAACATCCTCAGTGTGCAACAAAACTTGAAAAACATTGTGGACGAGCCGCAGCGTATTGACTTGGAGCGCAGCAAACGCTTGTGGGAGCTCCTCGCCAAGGAACCGGAGCAGTGGCTGGCCACACTGCCTACACCACCGCCCCACACTGCGGCAGAGTATTTGGCGGTGGTGCGGCTAAGTTTAGGTCTGGATGAAGCGAAGCAAGTCCAGCCGCTGGCCGGCACGACGCAGCAGCCTGTGCCGGAAGGGCGCTTTGCTGCGTGTGTAGATCAGTTGCACCGCGCGTGGCGGGCCGATTCGTAGTCTATGCACTACACATCCAATTCCTCGAGGCGCCGACCGCGGCTCAGCTCCATATCGCGACGGGAACGAGCGCCCTGGCCGCGATTATCGCGGCGCATGGGACCACGCACGCCACCGCCCATACCAATCGGCGCACTACCACCCCATAGCACTTGCAGCGTGGCTTTCACCACATTCATCGCATTGGACGAGCCGTAGATGGCAGCGCTCAAATCTGTAAAGCCAGCAGCGCGCGCAATAGGGTGAATGACATTCGGCACACGCAAGCCAAAGCCGGCCGGACGGGGCCGAATGGCCACGCGCGTGGCGCCCCAGCGACCTTCCACAGGCGTCTCGACGGTATTGGCACCGCTCTTGGAGCGGTGCACCGAGACCAGATCCATGCTTTTCACAGCGGCGTGGAACGCCTTTTTGTTCGCGCGACCTGCGTTCGCGTCCTTGCCTTCGCCGTAGCCCACGAGGCCACGGCCATTGCCAGCCACGACGAGCGAGTACCAGCTGGCGACACGGCCCTTGCCGGTCATGTTCACCACGCGCTTCAGCTGGATATTGTAGCGGTGCAGCGACTGCAACTCGCTGGCACTCAGGGGCGTCACGGAGCTCAAGTAGCTCTCCGAGTTGACTTCCTCACCGCCACCGCCGCCTGCCTGCATCATCGTCTGAATCGCTGGCGGGGGTGTCGCGAAATGGCGCTGCTCATCGTTGTACAAAGTCACGCTACCACCGTACGGGCTCACTTCATCAGGCTTCACGTGGTGCGTCGGCCCGTCCAGCACGCGGTCGCGCGATTGGAGCAGACGCGGAAACTGCTGGAGGTCCCACTTGGTGAACAAGATCGGGAGAGCACGCTGCATCGCCGACGGCACAGCCTTGCGCACAGTGAAGTGCGTAGCCTCCGTCGACTCATGCCGGACTATGGGCCGCACAGCTGAGGCTGCGCGCGCAGCCCAGCCACGACCTTGCGCCAGCAGCGTCATGGTAAGCTGGAGGAGGGGCAGCGACGGCGCGGCGAAGACGCAGGTGTCACGTGATACCGCCGCTGCACAGTGTGACGTAACAGCACGCCGAGGCTGCTGCGCCAGTCGGTGCCATCCACTCGACAGCCTTGGCGCCCGTGCCCATGCAGGATACTTCCGTATCCTCCCCGACCCTACGCGCGGGGATGGCGCCTGCGCTCGAGGACACTTCTTCATCGCTACATATGGCCCGAGCCGAGTCGCTTGATGGCGCAGCCAGCAACACTGTGCGTCGTCCCAGCGACCCGCTGATCACAGCGGCGGCCGATGCAAGCGTCGTCCCATGGCGTGCATTTGCGCCCGTGGGATCGGAATTGTCTTCACAGCCTTCGCATGCCATGCTGCTTCTCCCGTCCGACGGTGGCGCGGAGTCGATCCACGTGCCGCCTCGGCCCCTATCGGCGGCGGACATGCGTGCCTCGTCGCTGGCGCAGCCAGACCCGCGCGCGATGACAAGTGGCGATACGTCGCCTATGCATAATCGCACAGGACCCGTCTCACGCTCGCACTCCCCTTATCTGCGCCGTGCGCGACGCGACGAGGGAGACGATCCGTCGCGTGTGACACTGCATGGCGCCGCCGCTGGTGCCCATGCGGCGGGCGACGAACGCACTCAGCTGGTCGTGCATAACCTGCCACCCCATGTACGCTGGCAGGATGTCAAGGACCTCTTCCGCCGCGCTGGCACCGTGCTTCGCGCCGATGTGCACGCAAACTTGCAGGATCCTCGGACAGGCGCGTCTGTCGGCACAGTGCTCTTTGCCACAGAAACAGATGCGCACCGTGCCATCGATACACTCCATGGATATACATGGCATGGGCGCATTCTTGAAGTGGTGCTGGACCAGGACCTGATCCCATCGGACAAGGAGCGTGTCCCAGCGCGTGCTAGCTCCGAGGCCGATGGACTGTATGCCAGAGCGCCGGCGGTGCCCCCACCGACTTCGCATGAAGGCGCAGACACCATGTTGCCAGGCGCCTCGCTTTCGACGGCGCCAGGAATGGCGCCTCGCGCGTGCGGGGATGCCTGGTCTGTCGTTCCCTTGCCCTACCCCGGACGTGTGCTCTTTGTGGGCAATTTGCCATTCCACTGCCAGTGGCAGGACCTGAAAGACTTGTTCCGTGCTGCGGGGAATATCCAGCGCGCCGATGTGGCATTGAATGCCGAGGGCCGTAGCCGCGGTTTTGGCACGGTGCTGTTTGCCTCGCCCGAAGATGCTCAAACGGCTGTGCGCTTGTACCACGGGTACGAGTACAGTGGGCGCACGCTCAAGGTGCATTTCGACCGGCATGCGCACTATGGCCCTACCGTGCCTGGAATTCCTACGGACCCGTTGCAGTACACGGCGGCGTTCCAAGTGGCCGGCACGTCGATGCCAGCGAATGGACTGAGTGGCTCGCCTCTCCCGCTTGGCATCCTTGAGAGCCATGATGCATGGGGTGCGCCGCCGCCGTCGGACCTGGCGCCGCGCGCTGCGGGCGTACCGCATCCTGGGCGCATTGCGCTACCGCCGCTGTCGTTCCCAACGCCCGCACCGATGACCCCCGGCGTACCACTGACACCTGGTATGCCCAGCTTTCTGATGCGCTCCGTGCTGGAGACGCCCCCCATATACCCCTACATGATGAGCCCTGGTGTGGCGTTCACACCGGCCGGTATGCCCTATATGAATGCGGCGCCAGGTGCGCCCCTGGACCCCACCACGGGCCTGCCAAGCTACCTGCCGTCAGGCATGAATGGCTTTGCGCCAACGAGCAACCATGTCGCGCTGCCGCCCACGCCCCACTGGTCGCAGCAGCCAACGCGACCTCGCGCGCGCACGGGTTCGGTGTCGCGCATGACCGTGAATCGCGATGCGCCTGCGCCTGTGGGCACCCAACGCACAGGTTTGGCACCCGGCGAGTACCCGTTCCCTGTCGCGAGTGAGCAAGCGGTCAAGGCGCACGACGATGCGCCGCCCGCCCACGGCACGCCGGCCACGGCCGAGGCCGAGGACGCCAGTGTGCTGCCCAGCACACGCGACTTGACCAATGCCATCGCCAAACTGAGCGTGCGTGGCACAGCACGTACCAAGCAGAGCCCTGATGATCTCAGCGAGCGCGCAGCGGCAGGGGAAGCGCTATCGCGCTTGCGGCGCGACTTGGCCGCCAAAGAGGTGACGCGGGGAGCAGCGGCCACACCGTCGATGGCATCGCCACCTGCTGCAGCGAGCCAAGCTCAGCAAGATGCATGACGCTGGATGAGATAGCCATGTACGGTGGCCCGCACTTGTGCATCGCCTGGGTCGTCAGGGAACATGGGCTGCGGTCAAGGTACATCAACATACCGAAAGGAGCCACTCATCCAGCTTGGTATAGGTATAGGTACGGGATGCAGCCAGAGGGAAAAATGCCAAATCGCGCTCCGCCAAATGCGGGCGGTGATGACTGAAAAAGACAAGCACCTGCGCGCTAGGGCGCGCGGCCAAACACTGGTCCACAGTGTCGAGCAACGCAGGGTGCGCCTGGTGATTAAAAATGAGGTCAGACATGAGAATCAAGTCAAAGCCATCCTGGACATGCGCAAGCAGCGGGGTTACGTCGGAGCCCCAGATGTAGCCTTGCGCTAAGGTGCGTGGCGACACGCACCCATTCTGCGTGAGGTTGTGCGCGAGATTTTGCATCAAGTCAGGATCAGGGTAGTCGGTGGAAACGACGCGCTTTGCGCCCAGCTTGTCACATACAATAGACGGTAGACCGGAGGCTGCGCCGAGCTCCAGTACATTCTTGCCGGCAACCAGGTCGGTGTGCTTCTCGAGAAAGTGGGAGAGCGTCGGCGCCGCATTCCACAAATAATGGCCCCACAAAGGGTGGGAGCCAACGAGCCGCAAACGCACATTCGTGCCTTGCCCCATAGTATGTGTCACCTCCGTGGGCGGCGGCGTCGGTGGCCGAAAGTCGGGAGGCTCATCAAAGAGCGCCCAATCGGTCGGCGCCGTGTCACCGTCGTCACTCATACAGGGCGACGGCCTCTGGCCTCGTCGCGGTCTTGCGCGCATCGCATCACGTGCGCTCATGCGTTATCTGATGAAGCTGCCTCAGGGGCACGACCAGCGATGTGGGGGTGTGGCGCAGCCTCTTTGCCCTTCCTCGCATGAGTGTGCTCTTGCCGGAGGCTACAAGGATGGCGTCACATGCCATGCCGTCCGCGGACTCGCAGGACATTGTGCAGCCCAGCAAGGAATGGGTTCTTCCGGCGCGCGGCAAGCCTGGCCGCAAGCTCTCGACCAATGTGCCTATGACCAAGCGCAAAGCACAGAATCGCGCATCTCAGCGCGCATTTCGGGAACGCAAGCATGCCTATGTGCTGGAGCTTCAGCAGAAAGTGGCGCAGTTTGAGGCCCGTGAGATTGAGGCCAATGTACAGATGCAGCACTTGGCAGTCCAGTACCGCCAAGAAGCGGATGCCCTTCGTGAAGAGAATGCGCGCCTGACCGCCAAATGTCAGGAGCTTTCTGAGCAGATGCGCTTGCTCCAGCTTACAATAGCCAGCCAGAGCGAGGCGAGTCATGCGAGCGCTAGCGCCCCACCCCCATCGTCAAGAAGCCGCTCGCCCCTTGAGCGCGCGCCTGGATCGCCACCGCCCCTGTCGGCGCCCAAGTCAGTAAGCATTCCTTCCCTGGAGCCGCCTACTGACGATGACGTGAACGATGAGCTGGATCTTGATTGCATATTTTGTCCTGGCAAGAGCCAGTGCGTGTGTCGTGGCCATGCTTCCCTGCCGATGGAAGAGACAAAGATGGCCCCTACCTCCTCGTCGGCGGTTGCATTGTCTGCTCGCTCTATACCCTCCAAACGTATATGGCACACGGTAGACTCGACCCATGCGGTACCTCGGAGTAGGCCTTCTCCTGCCATGAGTCCCGGCTATGTGCGTATTCGACGGCGCACGCACAACGCCGCGCGACCTCCTATGCACCTGTGGAAGACGCAACCTGCTCCACGAACATGCACGGGCAATCCACAAACGTGCGGTGCATGCCAATCCGATCCACGATTGCAGCAGTTCTGCCACACTGTATCACAAACCGCCCAGCGCCCCGTGTCTGCGACGCGTGACTCCTTGTCCGCGTGTGAGAGTGTGCCGGCAGCCTTTCAACGCCTTCAGTCCCACCCCAATTTTCCCAAGAACCAAGCAGGCTTGGATATGCTCGCAGAAGTGGTCGCTCGCGACTCCGTCGGGGAGGACTCGACAACAGGGGTGCAGGATACGCCCACGCCCGAGTCATCGCGCGTTTATGTGCGCACATCCGCTGTGTCTGAAGCACTCGCCCTGCTTGACAAGCCCGCAGCGCAGGACGTTGCGTGCCCTTGCCCATGGGCCCAAACGCCCTCGCGACTTCCTTGGCCCAGGTGAATTACAGTTTGGCCCGAAAGTACAGAGATGGATCTGTAGGCATGTAGGGATCGTGCCAAGCGGCACCCATCCCAGGCTCTGTATTGTTGCTCGGCACGAACGAAAAGTCCCACAGCCGCTCCTCGCCGTGCGGGAGGAAGGAGGTGCGGCCATGATAAAGACATCGCCATACGTCATTGTCCCGTTCATACTTGCTGACGCTCGCTGTGGCTGCGCGAATCTCCAAATGCGCCACGTCGTCGTAGGAGCCGGTGGTTTGGAGCATGCGTCCCAAGGCAATCGCAGGCGCCGCGTGGGTAACGAACAGGACACGTTCCACGTGCCATGCCTCGCAACGCGCCTCGATGCGGCGCAGTACTTCCTTCATCCGCGCATGAATGTCAGAAATGCTCTCGCCCATAGGATCGGGGTACAGCAACGGGGTCCATTGCTGGTTCACGCGGGGAAAGAGGCGGCTCACATGCTCGGCGGCACGAGGACTGGGATGCCGACCCGTGGAGGCAGGCCATACCGGGGCGAACCACTCGGACAAGCCTGGCTCCACGACAAGAGGAACGTCCGGTAGCGCCTCAGCCAAAGGCATCGCTGTGCGTAAGCATCGGGTGTATGGCGAGCACACAAGAAGCTGAGGTTGCTCGTTAGCGGGCATCGCAGCCACAAAGCTGGCTAAATGGCCCAGCTGCTCCTCCCCTCGCGCTGTAAGAGGAGGATCTCGCGCTACATCGGAGGCTGGCCCAAAGGCACCATGGTTCATGCGGTGCGCATGCCGCACAACATACAGCGTCGTCAGCATGGCCAAGCTGCCGGCCAGGTCGGCGCTTCCCCCCACCTCCACACCTGCTACAGCGGGGCCGGAACGGCGCGGGGCGTGACGCAGGATGGAGGCCTTTCTGGCAGCGCATGCGCCGCGTGTGCGGGCGGATGGGCGACCATGGGTCACACTGACATTTGCACAGTCTCAAGATAATAAGATTGCAGGCCCACAGAAGCAGACGCTCCGTCTAAGTGGGCCTGCAAGCATGCAAATGACACACAAGTTGCGGGCGGCGCATGACGCCATTCTAGTGGGTGTAGGAACGATGCTCGCGGACGACCCACGTCTCAATGGTACGTGATCTGTCTAATAGAAGTGCGTCTCGTTGGGTACCAGGGACCGTCCCCCAGGCCGGTGGTGCTGGACAGTCACCTACGAACACCGCCGTCGTGTCGGCTGTGGCACGTAGCCCGCTCGCTCAGCCCCCTGGTTCTTGCATCCGCGCCATGTTCCAAGGACAAGGAAGCCTGGGAGGCAAGACGCGCTGCGTTGGAGGCGGCGGGTGCGCACATACGCCTTGTGCCACGCCATGGCGCAACACTGGCTTGGGATGCCATTCTCCATGCGCTAGCCGACGAAGGTGTACGTGCACTGATGGTCGAGGGGGGCGCTGGCGTCATTGACAGTCTATTGCAAAGCCACACGGTGCCAGATGTGGTCATCGTCACCGTGGCACCCAAGAGGGTGGGCAAGTCGGGCTATGGGTATACAACGCAGTGGTCTAGTCAGCCGGCTTGGCACAAGGTGGACTCGCTGGCCCTGGAGCCGGATACCATAGTGGCGTGGAAATATAAGTGTTAGAGAGGCGAGAATATGCTTGATACAAGCGCGGTTGCCTCACTCATACGAGCACGCTGCTCAAAAAGACGCCGAGAGGTCATGGCCATATCATTGAGCGTAAGCTCGCGATCCTTGTTCACAGGAAGACCTGCCAGGCCTGAGGTGGTGAGGAAGTGGGCCAGAGACTCGAGTTGCTTTTCCGCTTTCTCCAGGGCATCGTAGACGCTACATGAATCCGCGTCGTTGGCGAGCGAGTATGTGCTGCGGTCAGGGCGATCCATGACGTACATGCGTTCAAATAGCGTATCGATCGCGCGCTGAGTCTGAGGAAGAATGGCGCTAGTTAGCTTATCTAGTGCTGCTGTCCATGAGACTGTATACTTGGTATCCTGCATCGCAGGAAGCAGCGCAGACGACGCCCCCAAGGCCGGCGTCGATCCCTGGCTCATCCGTGGGCGTGGTGGGCTTAGTCAGCGAACGGGGTCGGCCCTGGGACGAGGCATCCGCGCCGATAGAGCGTGTCGGGAGGCCCACCATGCCAGAGGTAGCAGGCAAGGGCGGAGACAGCCCCGAAGGGTTGACCGCTCTGCCTGACATGCGTCTCGAACAGTTTTTTCTTGCTACCTTGCGTAGACATGTCTATCTCGATGGCAAAGTAGCTGCGGACCAGCTTGACACGCCATACACAGCGTGGGAACGAGTATCGCATATTGCCTGGTATGCAGGCATCACTAACGCAGGCAGCCACTATTATCGCAACTCTTCTGGGAGCAGATTATCTCGCCTATCTGGCAAGGCATGCTATGGGGTCTAGGCGGTGTAGCGCTGTACCATGCGAGATTTGTCCTGGCCATGGTGCGCGCCCAGCGTCCGCCGCCGATCACGCCTGGACGCTCTGCTAAGCCATTCCTTTCGCAACTATTGGCACGATTGGGACTGGGTGGTCTAGCTATTTAGGAGCTGAGGCGCTGGTCGCGCCACCCGTCTGCTCCGCCTGAGTTTTCACCGCATTGGTGCAATCCGCAAGAGCCTGCAGCTTTCCGAGGCACTTGCTTGTCAACTCTTCATCGGACGCATGTTTATTCACGGTGAGACACGCGTCGTAGTCGCGAATGAGGTGACCGCACTGCTGCTTCATCGTCTGCAAGAGCGGCACGGCTTCCGCGGCACAGTCTGCCAATGCCTGTTGCTCTTTCGCGCACACAGAGGGGTTTCCCTTGCTGGCCAGCACACAGCGTTGAAAGGTCGCTTTCGTGAGTCAAGTGCACGTACAGAGCGGGCCCTGGCAATGCTTGCCGACCGTCTCCATCATCGGCTCCATGATCGAAGTGGAGGTGCAACAGCGACCCACGTGCGTATACCACCGAAGGCCTGCCAGCTCTATGTACGATAGTCGTAGGAACGCAAGACGCGATCGGTCGCGTATTCCGCTTCAGAACGTGCGGGAAACGTTTGACAATAGGCTTTGCGCATGTGAAAGAGTCGTTGAAACATAGCTGCGTGATCACGGAGCATGTCGAGTCCCCCTCGCTGGCTGCGTGTCAATTGACGCCATAAATCGTAGTGAGAGAGCATCTCCTGGACAATATCTGTGATGACCGGCAAAGACACATTCATGCCTGCTAAGAAATCAAGCATGGATGCTCCCTTTAAGGCCGAATTTTCCATCAAAGTACGAAGTTCTTGGGCCACAGGCGGCACAACAACTAGGGCCAAGTACAACGCTGCCACGGCCAACACATACGGCGGATGTTCGAGAGGCAAGCTGGAACGATACATATCATTGACGATAGTCCAGCTCATTTGGAGCATAGCTGCTTGTATGTGCGATCGGTGACTGGGACTTGCTTGTATATAGTTCACAAACGCGTCACAAAGTATCATTAGGGTATCATACGGGTGAAATACCAGCAAGTCAAACTCCAGCTCTTCCAACAGATAAAACTCCATCTCTGCCACCGTGGGAATATGATTGGGAAGCTCGTTGTACCCTAGCTCCTGCATCATCCTGCTCGCCTCGGCACACAAGACACGAATTCGCACAGGCGCCTCTTCCACTTTGCTCGCTAGATACATGCACGTCACTAGCACAAGAATGGGATCCGTACTGGCGTACGAGTTCTTGGTATAAAATCGTTGGAAGTATACAGTACTTGTCGCAATCACACGTTGCCTCGTTTGCAGTCGCTGGCCCAACATGGTCATAGCTGCACGTTAGCCACGGCCTCGGACGTACTATTAATACACCACACTGTAATGGCTTCCAATTCAAGCGGGTCCACGTATCTGCGATCCTCATCACGAGCTGCTTCTATGTCCGCATGCCGTAAAACCCAGCGCTGGCATTGTGACGATGCCCAATAGTTGGTCGCCATCACGCCATGGAGGCGGACGCCGTTCCACAGATCTCCCCAGGTGGAGGTCTTCCGTTGGCAGGGGTCATGCATGACCGTGGGCTCGAAGCGACGCATCGACGCGTCGCCGCCGCCAAACCCCGGTCTAGTACCGCGTAATGTGCAGGAAGAAGAGTGGCAACTCCGACAAGCAACTGAGGCTAGCTTAGCGCGAATTACATGCCCCGTGTGTCTGCGATCGTATGCACAAGTAGACATTGATCGGCATGTCAACGCCTGCTTGGACCAGCCAGGTCCCGTAGCAGGGAGCACATCTACGCAAAAAGAAGACAAATTTATAAGTTCGCCGTCTCTGACACAGTCGCGTCCTGCCGTATCTTCTCAATGGGCCGCCTTGTTACCAGGGACACAAGACAAACCTGCCTCACAGACGAGGCGCGCGCCCTTCTACAAAATCCTGGAGGGTATGCCGCTGTCGGTGGACGCCTTTCGCTATGGATCCATTGAAGGATGTGAAGGCTACTTTCTTACGCACTTTCACTCTGACCACTATGCGGGACTCTCCTCGCGCTGGAAACACGGCTTGATTTATTGCTCGGAGGAAACAGCGCGGTTGGTCACAAAGCGACTCAAGGTCGATCCAGCGTGGCTGCGGCCCCTTCCGATGAATGAGCCCCAGCTCATACCGCGGTCCGGGGGGGTATACGTCACATGTCTGGATGCCAATCATTGTCCGGGTGCCTGTTTGTTCCTGTTCGAGGGACCTCAAACAGTGTTTCTACACCAAAATGCAGCTTTCAATCGAACGTCTTCGAATCGCTTGGTTCGATACTTGCACTGTGGTGATTTTCGTGCGTGCCCTGCGCATACAGCGCACCCAGCCTTACAGAAGCCGGTGGACATTGTGTACTTGGACACGACCTATTTGCATCCCAAGTACAACTTTCCAGCCCAGCCGCAAGTTGTCCAGGCTTGTGCTGATATGCTGATGAAATCTACGCCGCGAAAAACGCTGTCCGATTTTTGGCAACGTCGCTCCGATCCAGAGCCTCTGGAGCAGTTAGTCCTTGTTGGTACCTACTCGCTGGGCAAAGAACGTTTGGTCAAGCAGCTCGCCCAGACTTTGAACACCTCGGTATTTTGTGCTCACGTTACCCGGCATGAGACGTTGTTAGAATTGGATGATACGGAGTTGCATGCTATGCTCACGCGCCAGCCACTGGAGGCGCGTGTGCATGTGGTATCCTTGCACTGGATCTCGTATGAATCGGTGGCCGCCTATGTACAGGCGCTGCAGCGGCAGGGTATGCGAATCACACTTACGACGGCCTTTCGACCCACGGGTTGGACGTTCCAGCGCACAACAGCGCCAGCACCGATGCCCTCGCGACAGATTGAGGCACTTTTGAAGGCCAGTCAACCACCCGAATTCACGACATCGAACCTCGTTTGCGCGCCAGCCAGCACACCTTCTCTCCGACTGGTCAATGTGCCGTATTCAGAGCATTCATCGTTCTACGAGCTTATGGTGTTTCTACTCACACTTCACCCTTTGCGCGTTATACCCACGGTCAATGTGGGCAGTGCCCCTAGCCGAACACGCATGAAGGCATGGTTGGATGTCTGTTCACACGCTTCCCAAGCTCAGCGATCGGTGAAACCGCGGTGTTCCGATTATTGGTAATTACACGGACAGCTCCGCCTTGCCTGCACTGGCAAAGGAAGCGGCGTAGGGCTCCAGCGCAGGGTGCACCCACTTGGCCAGGAAGCTGTCCACTTGTTGCGGAGCACGGCCGGTAAAGCTGGCAGGGTCCAAAAGCTCGTCGAGACGGCCCGAGATGGGAGCAAAGTAGGGGTCCTTGCGCACACGCTCGATGAGGTCGTTCTCGCCACCCTCTTCCTTCACAACCCGCGCGGCCTGGTGTGACAAGACACGGATCTTCTCGTGGCACTCCTGGCGATCGCCACCGCTGCGCACCATAGCCATGATAATGTTCTCAGTCGCCATGAATGGCAGCTCAGCAGAGATATGGCGCGCAATAATCGCAGGGTAGACCACCAGACCCTCGCTGATGTTCTGGAGCAGCGTAAGAATCACATCCGCTGTCAAAAAGGCTTCCGGAATCGACAGACGACGGTTGGCACTGTCGTCCAACGTGCGCTCCATCCACTGACCACCGGCCGTCTCGCGAGCATTGTTGAGCGTGTTGCCCAGCCAACGTGCCAGAGCACACACACGCTCCGACCGCATGGGATTACGCTTGTACGCCATGGCACTCGAGCCAATCTGGTCCTTCTCGAAAGGTTCTTCAATCTCCTTCAGGTGGCACAGAAGGCGAATGTCCGTGGCCATCTTCAGAGCCGAGGCCGAGAACGAAGCCAGCGTAGACAGCACGTCGATATCCACCTTGCGCGAGTAGGTCTGACCCGTGACAGGCATGGCATAGGGGAAGCCGAACAGCTCGGTCACACGCTCGTCCAGAGCTTCCACCTTGTCGTGGTCGCCGTCAAAGAGTTGCAGGAAACTGGCCTGCGTACCGGTAGTGCCCTTCACGCCACGGAAACCAAGGTCATCACGAGCGCGCTTGATATTGCGGAGGTCCCAAAGGAGTTCCTGGATCCACAGCGTAGCACGCTTGCCGACCGTCGTAAGCTGCGCTGGCTGCATGTGCGTAAAGCCGAGCGTGGGGAGGTCACGATACTTCTCCGCAAACGTAGCCAGACGGTGAATCACCAAAGCCAGCTTCGGCAGGAGTAGGTCCAGACCCTTGCGAAGGAAAATCAGGTCGGCATTGTCAGTCACATAGCACGAGGTGGCGCCCAGGTGAATAAAGGCAGCGGCTGCAGGCGCCACCGTACCAAACGTGTGGACGTGCGCCATGACATCATGACGGCGACGCTTCTCCTCCTCGGCAGCGACCTTCATCTGCGCCTCATCCAGAGTCTTGTGTAAGATGAGTAGCACGTACCAAATTCGCGCGCATTTGCTCGATGGCCTCATCAGGGATCGGGAGGCCCAGCTCTTTCTCAGCGATGGCGAGGTTCAGCCAGAGCTGACGCCAAGTGCCAAAACGAGTCTCGTGTTATTACAGTAAAAACTTACAGCGTTGGAGAACAGGTTAGACATCTCCTTGCTCGCATAGCGGCTCGATAGCGGGGATTGCCAAGAGTCCATGATGATCAAGTACGCACGATGCGTTCGTAAGATCTCGGCCCTGCTCAATGGGTATCACGTGATTGGTAGCGAAAGACGGGGCTTAACCCGCCGAAAGGTTTCCTTCGTGCGGCCATGGCAGGCCCCGTCCGCGAATAACTTGTAAGTGTTGCACCCTTCCATCCCCCTCCCTTTCTATGATGATCCCTAAGAACCAAGCTCTAGAATTACCCTGTATGCAAAGATGGAGACATACTCTTAGTTATCAGTTTCAGCCTTGTCTGACCTTCCCCTTACAAGTTATGAGCAGGCTAACACACACAGACTTGTATGTATTACGTCCTTTCTTTCGAGGATGATAAATTTCCGATGGGCGGACCAAACCGGCGGGCATCCTGACGAAAGTCAGCCTCGGCGCTCGTGTACAATTGCGTCATAGAGGTTGTGGTGTGCGCCGTTGAGGATTCATCGGTTTCTGATCCTTGTGTCATGGAGCATGCTAACTATAGAATGAATACGTCAGAGACTACATTCTCTACCCCAGAAGCTCTTGTGGACGAGTTTAAACGTCAAGGTCACTTTGACCAAATCCGCAAGAATTTGTTCAACGCTTTCTTGCAAAGTGAACAACATTCTGCGTTTCAAGCAGAGCTCGAAACGTTTCTTAAGGACCATGTCATGGCGGAGGCTGATCGGATGGTGTATCGTGACGCACGTCTTCGCCACAGTGACTTGATGCATGCGCTTGATCAGCAGCCGTTCCTTGAACAACTGGTGCGCGAACTATGTCGCAACGGTGAAAAGGAGGGTGGGCTGCTTAGTGACGACAGCTCTATCTCCCATCAAGTCCATGAACAGGTCGTTACCATGGTCACAGACGACACTACGACGTCCAGCACCCCTGATGTACCTTAGCGTATACCCTTGTCTATTGTATATGTATCCTTCTACAATTTTTCTGATCCTTCTTTCGCACTAGTGGTTAAATGACATGCCAAGTCACGTACAACGATAACGAAATAGAGTTCACACAGTGGCGCTCATCTGTGGGTGTAGGAAAGCCTTCGCCGTAAAAGACGTGCCCCAAGTGGCCGCCACAGTTCGTGCAAGTGATTTCCGTGCGCCGCTGACCTGTAAGTTCAAAGGCCCGCACATACCATGCCAAAGGAAAAGTCATCATGTCGATCAATAGCTCCTGGTATAGCATCGAAAAAGGCTGGCCAGCCACAGCCGCTGTCAAATTTAGTGGTGCTTTTGTACAAAGGCGCCGCACAACCGGCGCATTGATAGACGCCTGTATCGTAGTGTTTGTTATATTCACCCGTGCCAGCACGTTCAGTGCCTTTTTGGCGCAAGATCCTAAACTGCTGTGGGCTCAATATGGCACGCCACTCTTTCTCACTCTTCGGCAAGGGCGACATACGCGGCAAGGATCGGGCAGCTGAAAATTGTCGGACGAGACGGAGTGTCGGGCGAACCCTCAGCATATGGTGGAGAGAAAAGTGACACATGGGCCCACTTGGTCTGGCATGGGCTTCCGCCCCACCCTCGCCTCGAAACAGTCCTTAATCATGTTATTACTACGTGTCTGCTGTATCCGCTATCTTGACAACAGGCTATTCAAAAGAGGTGTGCCATAGTCTAAGATATACAGTTTAAAGGTCATTATGTCTTTCGGGAAATTGCAGTGGAGCAATCTGCTGAGCCTGCTGCTGAGCACCATCTTGGCTGTGAGCCTCGGTGTTGGCAAGTGGATGCTTGTGCCCGGTGTTGCGTTCGTAGTTCTCCAAGTTCTGCTGGTACTTACTAAGGTGGTGAGTGAAGGTAGACATACGCAGCAAGATTTTTGGCTTGAATATTGAGGCGTTCCGGAAGCGATAGAGATTCCGCACTGTTACCACTCATGATAGAATGAACGAAAGGTGACGCAACCAAGCTGGGGAACCCAAAGAAGGTCTGTGCTCATGCCACGTGGAGGTGGCAATAGGTGCCCCACGCTGACTTCATGAGATTCCTTCCGTGATCATGCAGGTAAGGACGGCGCTGGGCCTTGGCCTTTCCTGCCTTGTGCTGTTGTGTCAGGGAGAGAAGAAAACCAAGAATCCAGACCGCATCTTTCTGGATGATATCAAGACCCTAACCTTTCATCGAGGTCAGATGACCACGGCACGTCGCTTGGACCCTGTGCCGCAAATGACTTGCGAGGGAAAATTGTGTTCGAAAGTTACACCCAGGGTGATTCAATGTCAAAATCGAGGTGATCTCCAATGGAAATGTGAAGCACAGCTGCCGCTATGGGCTCAGCTTGGTGCTGTGCAAGTCTCATGCGAAGGATGGGAGAATAGCCAGGATCAATACGTGTTGAAAGGATCTTGTGCTCTGCGGTACGAGTTACTGCCAGCAAATGAAAAAATGAGTGGTGGAACGGTCTCTCTCTTGTTTTCGATCGGTTTTTGGGCTCTCTTCGCATTTATCCTCTTGTCTTTCTTCCACACGTGTCTCGGCTCGGACGAGGGGCCCAGCGTGGATGACAATGCCGACTCGGGTGCACCACCACCTTATCAAAAACGTGAAACAAGAAAATTCAGTTCTCCAATCACTCGTGCACTAACAGCTGTGGGGCTCGGCACCGTCGCTGGCTATCTATTTCGAACGCAAACTCAAACAGGACCGTCGACGATAAATGATCCATACACGCCTTTCCCTGGCTATGGAATAATGCCGCATCATGGCGTCTATTACGGTGATGCGGTAACTCAGTTACAAAGCAACAATATGGCATCAGGATCGCAATCGCACGAGAGCACCGGCTTTGGAGACACCGAAATTCGATAGGCAGTAGGACCTGGCACCGCCCTCCACACTACGACAGCTACGTTCCACGACCATGCTATGGTCCATCGGGCTGCTGCTGTTTTTTGTGCGGCTATGTGTCGCAAACTCCATACAATACGATATACTATCACAAGATGTATATGATATCCTTTTTGAAAATTATACTGTCACTTTTTCTGAAGCGCTTCATGGGTCCAGTTTGGGGATGCCCGAACAAGCGAATGGATCGTCCTTCTGGCAATCGGGTGCGAGTTACAAGCCATTCCGAATCACCTCCAATGAAACACATCTTTGTCGCTTTCCTTCTTCCACACTTGAACACAATGAGCTGAACTCATCAAAGGAACTTTCCACCCAAGAGACCCATGAGATACTCGCGCGGGGATTGAAATTACTAGACACTCTTTACGAAGAGGTACCACGCATTCAAGATAACTTTTTCATGAATCTGTTCTATTATGGAAAGAATATTTTACAGTGCCCTGCTGCTGAGGCCCTCTACGTGTACGAGAACATAAAAAGATTCCCCTTTTTCACAAATCCTGAAGGGCTGCGTCAAGACTACTACATGTTGGGAAAATGGTCGAACGAGTCCAGCTTGAAGGGAAATGTACAAAAGTCTCAGTTAATGCCCATACTAGGACCAGCCAACTCGGATCCGAATGCGCCCAGTGGCCCTCTCACCCACAACTCCAAATTCTACATCCAACAGGTATGGGGAAACGGTACCATTTGTGATTTGAATGGGATTCCGAGGAAAACGACAGTTCGCGTACGTACCGGTATGACTCTAATTGCAGTACTATTGTGGCGGTCCGACAGCTATGACGATGTTGACTGAAGTAATGACCTGCAATTAGTATGTTCGATGATGACTTACTCAGTGTGGCTGTAATCCAAACCCCTAGCTTGTGCCAAGACCCTGTTTTTAATCCGACTATTGCTGATAAAACGAATATGGTGGTTTGTCGACTGATTGTACCTGACGATGACAATCAACGTGCATCCTATTTACAAGCTATTCATTCAAAGCAACAAGCTGCGTCGGAACATCAGAAGTTGTCTGAGGACAAAAACTTGGTTGAGCACGGAGCTGACAAGCTCGAATCTGATGCCTTGCTTAGCAGCAAGGAAAAGCAAGACACTGACATACTGTCTTTAATGAATACCCTTGATGTTCCGGATGATGTTAAGGACAGGCTAGCTGCTCTCCTAAAAGAAAACGCGGACGTTTTTTCGGAAGAGGATGTGGTGTCGCAAGAGTCAGATTTGACGCACTTGGGTTTGGAGGACGCTTTGGTATTTGTGCACGACGATTTGTAGCCAAATAGTCGATTCATGTAAATTCGTCGTATTGCCTCCACCTTACCAACACCATCGATGATAGATTCGGATGCCTTTCTGCCGCCTAGCATCGTCTTGGACACGGCGGAAAGCGCAGGTACACCCAGCGAGAATGTAACGGCACACCTAATGCCGTTTAGTATCGCTTACAATGGCCCTGCACCCGTGGATACTTACTTTATAATGCGTTCGCCGGAAGCTTCTAGCGCAGGAACGATGCCTTTGTCAACCCAAGATGAATTCAACCCAGAAGCAAGTGAGGAGGCAAGCGCCTCATTCCGTGGCCGCTATCTTCACGGTAAAAAGATGAAGCTGCCCGACTATTACAAAATCTCATTCTTTCAGGTGGGCAGTTATCGTGGCACTTCCAGTGAATCTGCAGAAAAAATATCTGACAACAAAGCACCCGTTGTTCGCGCACCAGTAAGGGGCTCTAGATTTTCCCTTGACGAAGATGAAGATGAAGATGCTGGCGTAGACCCAACACCTCAATTTTTTGATGAGCCTGACTTTCCAGGGAGTGCGCCATCCAAGCCGCGTGAGTACTCATTGTCTCCTGTGTATTCCACCAACACGTCCTTCTGGATCTGGAATCCTGACGGTCCTATCGAAGCAGGTGGCGATCCTTTCATACAAACCTGCGATGAATGGCTCCTTAAGGTGGCACCTGCTGTAAGTGAACCACAACTAACTTGACAGATTCACCAGACCAATTAAGTCAACGAGAATACATTATTTATACTCTAATCAATTGAATGTACGCTAGATAGGGACACGGAGGGTGACGATTTCCGAAATCTTTGGAGCATTTAGAAGCCGCCAAAGCCGCCCTGGTTGCCCGAGCCGTAGTTGTTCGAGCCACCGAAGCCACCCTGGTTGCCCGAGCCGTAGCTATCAGAGCCGCCAAATCCGCCCTGGTTGCCCGAGCCGTAGTTGTTCGAGCCACCGAAGCCACCCTGGTTGCCCGAGCCGTAGTTGCTCGAGCCACCGAAGCCACCCTGGTTGCCCGAGCCGTAGTTGCTCGAGCCACCGTAGCCGCCCTGGTTGCCCGAGCCGTAGTTGCTCGAGCCACCGAAGCCACCCTGGTTGCCCGAGCCGTAGCTGTCAGAGCTACCGTAGCCGCCCTGGTTGCCCGAGCCGTAGTTGCTCGAGCCACCGAAGCCACCCTGGTTGCCCGAGCCGTAGCTGTCAGAGCCACCGTAGCCGCCCTGGTTACCCGAGCCATAGTTGCTCGAACCACCAAGACCCGAGCTGTGGTGTTGACCGTGGTGACGACCAGAGCCAAGGCTGTCAGTGCCACCGAAGCCACCCTGGTTGCCCGAGCCGTAGCTGTCAGAGCCACCGTAGCCGCCCTGGTTGCCCGAGCCGTAGTTGCTCGAGCCACCGAAGCCACCGTGGTTGCCCGAGCCGTAGCTGTCAGAGCTACCGTAGCCGCCCTGGTTGCCCGAGCCGTAGTTGTTCGAGCCACCGAAGCCGCCTTGGCTGCCCGAGCCGTAGCTGTCCGAACCGCCTTGGCTGCCCTGGTTACCCGGGCCGTAGTTGTTGGAGCCACCGTAGCCACCCTGGTTACCGGCACCGTAAGTGTCCTGGCTACCCTGGTTGTGGCCAAGCTTGTCCGTGACCTTGTTGATAATGTTTCCGGCTGAAATGCGTTAGCTTTTTATGCCATCATCCAAACATACCCTTGCCGCCGGTGAAGTTGTTAAGCATATCCATCGTGATAGTTGTTTGTTGGGAAGACCACAGCTTTCGTTTTCGAGTCTATTCTGTCCCCGCGTTCGCGATTGTCCGCTGTCCAAAGCACGGGCCAATCCAAAAAGATATTACATAACTTGTATGTGATTGCTCCGTATATGAGGTGCTACAGCGGGGGACGAAGCTTACTTCGACAATGCGTTGGGCCAATGGGTCTACGGAATAGAGAATAGTTGGTGCAACCGTGCGCATTATGCTACGCCAATCGGCATGATTTTCGCCATGCCAGTAGCTTCCTGCGGATTCACGGAGAGCATACTGTCCGGTTCCTCAGGCCCACATCCACAGTCGTATGTTTCATTCAATTTGGTGCAGTCGAATTCTGGCTTCTTTAGTCGCACATTCACCTTGTTGTGCAAGTTACATAGCCATAGTTCCGCATTCTTGCGCGAGAGAACTTGAGGAGGCCACTCTTTCAGCATTTGCTGGAAATGCGCTGCACAATCGCCACATGGGTATAACAAGGAGAACAGATGGAAAAACTCGCGCAGGTTCTCGCTCTGCTCCTTGGTGGGATGCTCAGGGAACCGTGCCATCATTGTATGAAGAAAGCGCCATGTAGAGCGACCAAGTTCAGCCCTGTTTGTTAGTTTTGCTGCACACATACTTGGCTGTAGCATTTGTCATTTCCGGTGCATACGCCCCGTCCACCGGGCGCTCTGCCACCGGCTGAATGGGTGACACCTGGCTCGGCTTTTCTACCACCGACGGTACTGGATTAGGCATGCTTTTGATAATTTTTCCAAGACCTCCCATATCAAAGTAGGGAGTCGTAGAGGGACCCTTCATCCACGCAGGCTCGTAACCCTGATTGGATTGGATAGCACCACCCACCATCCATTCTCCAGTTTGAGGGTCACGCACGAGACCTACTCGCGTATGCGAGAGATATATGAAAGAAGGTATGAGCAGTAATAATAGTGCTAACACAAAGAACCGTATAAACCGAGTGCTCATCGCCACAAACGGGTGGAGCGCAACCGCTTGCTCCAGGACGCTGTGTCTGTCACAACCACGTGACACCTACTCACCGATTCGAGGCTGTCAGCGTAGGCGAGGCGCCACAGCGTCTGGGCTGCGCAGAGTGTGCTGTGCTGCCTGTTGTCCTGCGTGCGCCAATTCCACCATATCAGATAGCGTCCATCGGGAGAAGTCATTTGAAAGTGTAGACATATGAGCCAGTACTGCACCGACAAAGGTATCACCTGCCCCTGTGCTATTCATGGCTTGCTCAGGGTCGAGGGTATCGGCTGGCATATGGATGATGTCTGGGCCATCCTCAGCTCCCGCATGCGTGACAACCAAAACGCCATGAGATCCAAGCTTGATAAATTGCGTATGTGCCAATGTAGCTGTTGTCAGCGCATCATGAAGCCAAGCTGGCGGCAATCCCCACCGAGTCGCTAGAGCATGTACATTGCTTAGCAAAGGTCGGGGAGCATCAGGGAATAGTAAACGAACATACTCCGCCATACAAGCGAGCTCATGTTGATTAGGGGTGAGAAGGTGCACTGGTTTGGCATGGGACTGAAGAGCCAGTGCTTCAATGAGCCGCCTACACTTTTGCACAGATGTGGGTTCAAACAATACAGTGGAGCCCGCCGAAGCGCATGCGTCCAACACAGCAGCCAGTGATTCAGGACGCATATTCGCATCCATACATACGACTAATGGCATGTGTCGCTGAATTTGTTTCGTGACCACGTCTGGTGTCATGCACTCTTCCACCACGTCCATGTCCGCTGTGCCTGTGACCAGGTCTCCTGCTGCATTTAAAAGCAGGTTGCACACAGCCGTCTTTTCCATGGGAATCAGTGCATCCGTGCGCATACCCGCGTTTTTCACTTCTTCGACAAGTATTCTTCCCAACGTATCCTCACCGTAGGCTGCACAAAGAAGCACATCTGTTTCCTTGGGCAGCATGGCATGCGCTGCTCTAGCGACATTTAGCGCTACCCCACCTGCAGATAAACGCACCGTTCCTGGTGCCGTAGACTGAGGAGATTCCATATGCTGCTGTGCCGAGATATCCATCGCTGCACAGCCCACTATCATCACCTGGAAGGTAAGCTCAGGTCAGGTGCACCTACCTTGGGCGATGGGGTGCTCCAATAGGCCACCTGCGAAGGCGTTTTCCCACTCAATGCAACAGCGCACTCGGCCGCGTGGCGCGCGTTGTTCAATACAAGGCCCACATTGCTCTTGACAGAGTGCTGTGCCAACTCGCTCACTCGCTTTAGTAGCCACGGAGTGACCAGTTTGCCCTGCCGATCGATACCCAACTCTTTGCTCTCTTGCACAGCCTGTTCCACGGCTTGTTGAATCATGGCTCCGTCCGATTCAGACTCATTAGGAATGGGTACACCAAACACCAATCCATTTTCAAGCCCTAGTTCTTCATTCCGTGCGATTGTACGAGCGGCTTCCTCGATACTGGCCACGGTGGGCACACGGCAACCGGAGGCAGCCGTATAAAAGCAAGGGAACTGTCCCTCTGGGTGAAATGTAAGCACGGGTACACCCTGTGTTTCCAAGTATTCAAGGGTTCGCGGGATATCTAGGATCGACTTGGCGCCCGAGCAAAACACCGCCACGCGAGTGCGTCCAAGTTCAACGAGGTCTGCAGAGATGTCCATAGCTTTACGATCAGTCATAGAGCACGTACATGATTCGGCACCACGATGCACACCCCCAATTCCGCCTGTAGCGAATATATTGATCCCTGCACGATGGGCTAGGGCCATGGTGCCGCTTACTGTCGTTCCACCGACCCAACCCGTACCTTTGGCCAGCACGTGTGCTAAGCCGCCTCGACTTACTTTGACCGTGCGTGATGGATCACTCTCTGCAATCCGAGCTAATTCATTTCGAGACAGTCCAATATGGACGCGCCCATCCAGTACGGCAATCGAAGCGGGTTCAGCGCCCTTCTTGCGAATTTGCTCCTCCACGGCGACTGCCATCTCGTAGTTGATGGGTCGAGGAAGACCATGAGTGATAATCGTAGACTCGAGCGCAACAACTGCACGTCCAGCCTGAAGTGCTGCCTGAACGGCGTCGGTAATAACCCAGCGCGCGCTTGGTAGCATCCTAGGCCAAGCAAGGGGGATCTACCAAGGTAGATCAATGCCTATTGTGGAGATCACGGAGGTTGAACCCGATCTTATGCCGCTGAGCTTAAGTGCACCGCCATTCGGTGCAGCATACAAAGGCGCTACGCTCCAGCTGCTCGAGCATGCCAAAGAGGCAGCTGGTCTCACATACAAGCCCAGTGTCTTTAATCCAGGGACGCTGATAAGCAAGGGGCCTATCCGCATTGCCAGGAACCGTGTCTTGCCGTCTCATCTACATGATGAGCCCGGGTTCAATATGTATTACGAGCTCCACGGCACTGGACCCAACCGCATCGCATTTATCATGGGATTGAGCAACTCATGCGCTAGCTGGCTTGACCAAGTGGAAGAATTCGGCAGTGACCCTGCCTGCTCAGTGCTGGTGCTTGATAACCGGGGTTATGGGAATACAGATGCGCCTATGCAACGATACACGACTTCTGACATGGCTTTGGACGTACTAGAAGTTATGGACCACGTTGGATGGAAAGAGGACCGCTCTGTGAACCTGATCGGTGTCTCCATGGGCGGTATGATTGCGCTCGAATTGGCACGCCAAGAGCCTTCTCGCCTCGCCTCGCTTATGTTGCTTAGCACAACAGCAGGGGAAGGAGGCAACCTTCCACCACTTAGTGGGCTAATGGCTATCACCAAGGGTATCGGTGAATCTGTCGTTGGCATCGTTCGCGTGGAAGCGCGAGTGAGCCGCGTTGTCGACGTGCTATTTCCTAAGCATTGGCAGAAGCAGAAACACCCTATGGATCCAGCGGGTCGCACCAACGGCGAAGTGATGCGTGACATTTTCAGATGGCGACACTACTTTACTCTGAACCCTTCGTTCCACGGCCCGATGAGCCAGATGGTTGCCTGTCTCACGCACCATGTGCCCGAGAAAGCACTTAAAGCTATTCAGGACAATGTCCCCAAAGTATCTGTGGTGACGGGCGACTGGGACAACCTAGTGGCAGAGCGCCACTCGCACTATATGAGCCGTGTCATGGAGAAAGCACAATTCCGTGAATGGCATGGTGCTGGCCATGCCATCCACTTGCAATTCCCGGAGAAATTTAACGCATATGTGCGTGAATTCCTCGATTTGACGCCTACTCATTCGTAGTGTCCGGCCGCCCCCTCCACATTGGTAGTTGGCCGTTCCCTGGTCGGCAACCCTTGCTTTTTTTCTTAGCCGACATGATTCGGCAAGTGCATCCCACGCCCGACGTGGCCAAGGGCGTTCAATATTGGGAGAATGTCCCTGCTACTGTCGATGGAGTGCTGGGAGGCTATGGAAATGGTACACTGCCTCGCGTAGATGCCCTGGGTTCGCGAGTTTTCCTGTTGCGAACGTTGCCCTACCTTAGTGCGACACCTTCGCCAGCCTACAATGGATCGCCCCAATCTTGGCTGGAAACCCGACTCCAACAACGCGGTGGTAAGGGGAAAACTGTGACGCGCGCACTGGACTGTGGAGCTGGAGTCGGTCGCGTCACGGCGGATGTTCTCTTGCCGCTGGTCGACGAGGTTCATCTGGTCGAACCGGTCGCGAAATTTTTGCACGAAGCCAAGCGACGCTCCTCCAATTGGCAACCGATGAAAAACACAGAAGCAAACTCTCCTTTCCATGCACAAAAAGCCGTGCACTTCCATATCTCTACCCTACAAGACTTTAATGTCGCAGATCTCACCTCCAGTCCAGCTTCGTCGGATTCGATTCCCCCTACCTACATGGAAAATCCGGTTCCTCTTCCCCCTGCGCCACTCATTTATGATATCATTTTATGCCAGTGGTGTCTGCAACACTTGTCTGAAAAAGACCTTGTGTCGTTCCTGAAGGCCTCCAAGAAAGTGCTTAGGCCACCTCTCCCTGCTGACGACGAGTCGATGGCCTGGAATGGTGGCATTATTTTTGTGAAGGAAAATGTATGTCGGGACCCCGAGGACGGTACCGAGGCCAGCTGGTATGATGACGAAGACTATTCCGTGACCCGCTCGCGTCGTGTGTATGAGCGCCTGTTTCAAGAGGCAGGTCTTAGCATTGTACGATCCGAGGTACAGCTAGGATTTCCGCCGGAGCTATTTGAAGTCCACATGTACGTATCACGAACTCATTCCAGGTGGGCGTTGCGCTAGACAATGCATTTTATGACCTATCTCCTACCGACTGTGTGCGTCAGAGTCAGAGTCAGGATAAACTCATCTATTTGGGCTCCAGCGCGATACTTCTACGGCTGCGGGTCTTCATTCGGTGAGAAGATCAATGCGTCTGCTGTGCACTTCTGGCTCTGTCTACCGTGGCAGAGACAGGCACTAGGCGACACATTTTTTTAGTCAGATCTTGTGGATCGGTTTTGTCTTGGCGAGCCTGCTATATTTAGTAGTACATAGGCTTTGTGGATCGCCACCACTAGTTTTGTATCAGTCCTTCTAGCCAGGTATTTCTTGCCGTTAGCGGCAAAACTCTATCATGATCGAGGTAGTAGAAACGGAATTATCGCAAGTCTCGAAATCATTTGCGATCATGGGGGGCTTTGTCGTCATTTACGGTTTGTTCAGCTATGTCGTGCGTGAACGCCTGTACATTTCCGAGCCCCTCTTGGCTGTGACGATTGGCATTATCGTGGGACCACATGTTCTGAACTGGGTCGACCCTTTTTCTTGGAGCGATGGTGAAACTGTGAACGAAGTCACATACGAAATTTGCCGGCTTGTTATAGCTGTACAGGTGCTATTCACAGGTATCACACTTCCAGAAAAATACCTCTGGAAAGAGTGGAAGAGCTTATCTGTCTTACTTGTTCTGATCATGACAACTGCCTGGTTCATTACTGCTTTGTTAATTTGGGGTTTGGTGAAGAATCTTACGTTTTTGGAAGCACTGTGCATCTCTTCGTGCATTACACCGACGGATCCGGTCCTGGCCAACTCTATCACCTCGGGCCGCTTCGCTGAAGAGCATGTGGAAGAACATGTTCGTCATATCATCCTGGCGGAGAGTGGTGCGAATGACGGCCTTGGCTTTCCCTTCCTCTTTATGGCCGTGCTGCTTATTGCGCGTCGATCCTCTGATTTCGGTGAATCCATTGGCCAGGAGATATGGCGCTGGTTCTACGGTATCATTATATACGATATTCTTTTGTCATGCGTATATGGTGCGCTGCTTGGATACATTGCCCGCAAGGTTCTTCGTTGGGCAGCCACACACAACCTCATTGACATGTCCAACTTCTTCAGTTATGGCTTTGGGCTGGCTCTCTTTACCGTGGGAACAGCAGGTCTCTTTGGTACAGACGATATCCTGGCCTGCTTCGTGGCAGGCAATTCCTTCACATGGGATGACTGGTTCCGGCTGCGCCAGGAGGAAAACGACTTTCAGGAAATTATTGATATGCTGCTGAACGCTGCTATCTTCATGTACATTGGTATCATTATACCATGGCATGACTTCAGCAACGAAGCTTTAGGACTGAGTGGCTGGCGAGTCGTGGTGTTGGGCATTACAGTAATTCTTTTGCGTCGTATCCCATGGGTCGTGAGCGCTTACAGAATCACTCCTGTGCTTCGGACATGGCAAGAGAGTGTCTTTGTGGGCTGGTTTGGACCTATTGGTGTGGGAGCTGTCTACTACATTGAAGTTGCTTTGCATGCGGTGCCCGATGACCATACCCGCGAACACCTGCGTCGCATCATCACACCTGTCGTCCTGTTCTGTGTCTTCTCTTCCGTGGTTACACATGGTGTGACAATTCCACTCATCTACTTTGGTCCTCATGTGGTTCGACACACACGCACACTCACCATTACCAGGACGACTCAGAGCGCGGACCGCCGTACGAAGAAGAGCTTGCTTCAAATGGTGGGCAACTACTTCACCCAGAAAGACAAGGAGACACTGAATGCTGCCAATGTTAGTGCTCCGGTGGAATTTGGTGAATTGGACCACTATATTCCTGAACACCAGCCATTTTCTCGCGTGAAAGATGGTCAACCGCCTCCTGACCTAACGATGCATCCCCATGGACGCATGCGTTCCGGATCACAAACTACGACGGGACATACAGGCATTGATTTTACCAGCCATGGCGACGCAGCTCCTACCACAGAGGCCTTTCCGGTGACGGGCCCGGATTTCAACGCCTTGCCGAAGCCGGCTCCCCCTGTGTTTTTCTCCGACTAATGGCCCCGACGTATTCTCCACATCCTATAGGACGAGCCCTAATTCCCCGACCCAATCGTTCTCCTGGCTGTCCCGGCGCCGCTGACGCTATGATCGCACAGGGAGGATCCTATCTCGCAGATATGCGAGAGCCGGACGTGGATTTTGTGATCAAATTTGAAGGGGTTCCTGCCAAGTTTTTGAAGCCCAAAGCACGCGCGCCTACCGCTTTGCTGCAGGCTCGAGCGGCGGAGCTCGAGCGGCTCCTTGAGCGCCTGCGGAGCGTGCATTTGCAGTGCACAACACGAGCTGGACCGAGTGAAAGTGGTCACGTTCTCATTTTCGTGCGTGTAGACAGCGATGCTCTTCTCCAAGGACGCTGGCATGAGCGGTACGTATGCCAAGTCTCATCCAGTTTGCACGACTTTGTGAATGGCGTCGGTATTTCGAAAAGCCTTACCCCAAGTCAGTCTCTGACTCCAGCAGAGCGCCTTCGCTATACATATCTTCTTGTCACAGGCCCTACATCGGACACGGCGGCTACAGGCGAGGTTCGCGGAGCGGGCGTGCGCGTCCGGTGTTCCGAGTTTCCTAATGTCATCGATATGATGCCGCTGCACGATGTCCACTTTGATCGAGCGTGGATCCAGGCATGGTCGAACGTATCAGTGGGCACTGTTCTTTCAGGCATTAGCGACGAAGATATTGCTCAACTGCGCGACAACATCGGAGAGCACATTGCCTTGTACTTTGCCTTTCTAAACTACTACTTCAAGGCCCTAGCACCCGCCGGCACTCTCGGCCTGATTTTCTGGGCATCTGGCCAGTCCTTCAGTGCCATGTACTCTATTTTGCTGGTGATTTGGGCTACCATCTTTTTGGAAATGTGGAAGATTCGCGAGAGAGCGCTTGCTGTGCGCTGGGGCATGACAGGCGTTTCGCGCCACGCTACGCGAAACGCCTCCTTCCAGCCTTCTGCTGTGGTCATTGACAAGATCACAGGTGAGCGTAAGGAGGTGTTTGAAGAATGGCGCCGCGAGCTGCGTATTATCGCATCCCTTCCTGTGGTCTTTCTTTATATTTTGCTGCTGCTGAGCATCTTGACAATGAATTTCCTGGCCGAGGTCATTACAGCGGAGGTGTATGATGGACCAGGTAAGAGCTTGGTTCCCTTTGTGCCCACCGTGCTGTATTCCACGTGCATTCCGCTGATTATGATGACCTGGACGATCACCGCTAAGCTGCTAACAAAGTGGGAGAACCATGCCACTATGCGTGCACACAATGGAAGCTTGACACTCAAGCTATTTGGCATGCAGAGCTTGGTAACCTATGCGGGTCTTGTGCTCACAGCCTATGTGTATATTCCTTACGGGGAGCGGATCGTCCTTGAACTATTCCACCGCGGGTACCTGAAAGAAATCTTCCGCTTCGTTTCTGGCCAGGAGCAGTTCGCCATGCCAAGGAAGCTGAACTTTAAGGTCAGTCCACAGCGCCTGCATTCTCAGCTGTTTGCCCTGTGTGTATCGGGCCAAATTATGAACACCGTCACGGAGGTGGTTGTTCCGATTGTACTGCGCCTTCTTACTCAGTTGCACCACCGCTATACTCGGCGCGAATCTCTGTCTGCGTCGAGCCAAAGCAAAGCTGCACAACAGACCGCCGATGCCGAGTTCCTTACGCGTGTTCAGAATGAGTTCCAACTGCCGGTGTACGATACGTTCGTGGATTATGCCGAGATGGCTACGCAGCTGGGCAGCATCCTCTTATGGTCCGTCATCTGGCCCTTGGCTCCTACGATCGGGTTGGTCAACAACTTCTTCGAACTTCGCTCTGACACCGTGAAACTGATTGTCAATATGCGCCGGCCCATTCCGCTGCGTGCGGAGTCGATCGGCAGCTGGCTGAATGTCATGATGTGCACGTTGCGCCTCGCCATCTTCACCAATGCCTCACTCGTGTACCTCTTTGAAAACCGTGCGACAGGAGAAAATGGCGCTGTGGAAACGGTCATGCGCGCATCCATGCCGGACGAGACGAGCACCGTTGGTTCGATCTTCTCTCAAGTCACGTCCCACTATATGCCCACAGAAAGTGCAGGTGGTACTCTTGCTGCGGCCTTCCTTTGTGCTGTACTATGTGACCAAGTATTTGGAATCGTGCAGCTACTTATACGCTATATTGTCAAGAAATATATGTGGGATAACAGCGAGGAAGACTTTGCCATTCGCAAAGTGGAACATCTGAATCGCGTGGCGTTTGTGGAACGTCTTCGGTCGTCGGACAACGCTCCCTCTCAGTCCATGAACCTGTATGGAAGGAGCTTTGCATTCTCTCATGGATTTTGGGACACATCCAAAGACGATGGGTTCTCCATGATCTGGAGTGCCAGCAAGCAAGACTGATTCATAGCATCCATAGAGAACCAAGCCTTGGTCTATGGGTGGAGGCTGCGGGGTCCCACGTTCTCCACGGAGGGCCATGTCGACGGATTCGATCGACTTGCTCCGGGATGAGCTCTCTCAGCAGGGCATCCGCCATGCTCAGCAACCAGACGAAGAAGTACTTCGTATGATGCTTGATATCGAAGGTGGAGATGTTTCTGCTGTAGCTCGTGCCATCATGGAGGCTCACTCTTCCGAGCGTCGTGTCACCAGGGAATCTCAGCGCCCCACAGCGGCCCTGAGCACCCCAGCTCCTGCTTCCGCGCCCGATGTACCTGGTGACGCACCACAGCATGGACCTATTCAACACCTTTTCATGATGCTTTGGGATCAACCATGGTTCACAGCATTCTGGCGGCTGTGTTCATGGCCTTTCTCTGTGGTCGGTTCCATTCTTCTATGGGTGTTGCGTTTAACCCGCTTTGTGCGATCACGCGATACTCACTCTGATGCGACCAGTCGCTTTGCACAAGACCCGACGTTGTCGGCGCAGCGCTGGATTGATTCGCTGGAGCGTGACACCGCCGGTTCTGTCAGCCCCGACGCTGTGGCATCCAACCGAACGCCATTGCCTCCTTTTGTTGCGTGCAGCTACTCTGAAGCACTGCGTATGGCAAAGAATAGCACAAAAATTCTCGTTGTGGTGCTCACAAGTCAGGTTCATGGCGACAACCACCTGTTCCGCCAGCACGTGTTAACGAACACCGCCCTGGTTCGCATGCTGCACTCGACTGACTTTCTTGTATGGGGTGGCGATGTGCAGTCTCGCGAAGGATTCCAGGTGGCTACTCTGCTAGAGGCAAGCACGTTCCCTTTCATGGCCTTTATTGCACTGCAGCCACGCCGCTCTCGTTCCCGTGGCACCATAGTGCCCCACCCAGCCGTGCTATCTCGGATCGAGGGCTCCCCTCAGTCGGTTTTGTCCGCTTCGTCCATCTGCTCGCATATCCAGGATGTGCTTCTCCCACGTACTCAATCTTACTTGGGCCAGCTCCGGCGTGAACAACGTCAGCGTGTGATGGAGCGCGAGCTTCGCGCGGAACAGGATCGTGCTTACGCCGAGTCTAGTCGGCGAGACCAAGAACGTATCCTTCAACGCCGCGCTGAAGAACAGCAACGCGCCTCTGAGGCTCAATCAGCGACCGCTGTTGAGGCCGATCGTGCACGGCAGCAGCAATGTGTGGCCGAATGGCGTATGTGGGCCCAAGCGCATCTTGTTCCTCGAGAGCCCGTGGCGAATAGGGGCACAGCCATTCGTGTTGCCATCAAGCTGCCCGATGGTCGAAACCTTCAACGTCATTTCCGTCCGTCCGATACGCTCGAGCAACTTTACGCCTATGTGGATACCATCGATGCACAAGTGGATGAGCCCCCTGTGTGTGCACCTCACGATTACCAGCATTCGTTCCCCTTTAGCCTGGTTCAGATGTACCCGCGCCGTGTGCTTCCTAATCAAGACTCGCTTGCTATGCCACTCGAGGAGTTGGATGGCTTTGGCCCCAGTGCCAACCTGATCGTGGAGCCATTCCGCGCTGGTCCGTCGGACGACAAAGAGAGCGAGGACGATGAAGAGGATAACGGTGCCTAATGTCTATAGTATCATTTCTACATTCAATTGTCGGAGAAAATGTGCTTAAGGCTGTACGCCATTGCCGGGTAGTCCTGGTGCGAAATTCCAGGCATATAGTCAAGCGTATGATGCGAAGACCAGCCCAAAGAGCTATTGCCCTGAGCAATAATCCACTCAGTACCGCGGGCAATGCGGTTCGGGCCTTGGGAGTTCGTCTTGCAATTTTGGACGCCTCTGCCATTGTCGTTCTCGGCGATGGCAAAGTGAATCTTCCTGCTGCGGAAAAGTGCCTCGAGATGGCTGCCATTTGTGCCAGCTTGGTCCCTAACATACTTGGGCAGCGCATCCACATTCAATACGGACTGCCTGGTTCTGTGCGAGCGTTGGCATCCCTTTCTTCGGTTCCTATATTCAATTTTGCGATATATCTACACTATGCATCACTAAAAAGGTGCTTCATACTGAAGTAGTAGGCCATAGCTGGGTAATCCTGGTGAGAGATACCGGGCATATAGTCAAGCGTATGCTGCGAAGGCCAGCCGTGCGTGCTATTTCCCTGAGCAATGATCCACTCAGTACCGCGTGCAATGCGGTTAGGACCCTGCGTCTGAGCTGCGCAGCTTGTCACACCTGCACCGTTGTCGTTTTCGGCAATGGCAAAGTGGAGCTTCCTGCTGCGGAATAGATTCACGAGGTTGCTGCCATTTGTACCAGCATGGCCTCTGGCATACTTGGGTAGCGTGTCGACATTTGTGACAGAGTAGGGCCAGTCGTTGTAGTTGTCACAGTCCTTCGTGTAGAAGGGACGAGAGCTGTTCATGTATAGATAGGAGCCTGGGTCGCCCACCCAGTAGCTGATCTTGTTGTCGTACGCCATGGGCTTCTTTGTCGCAGCATAGTGGAATGCCATCTGACCACCCATTGAATGTCCAGCAACGACCACGTTCTTGAGATGCGGGAATTTGCTCTTGTCCATGACCATGTCGATCAAAAAGTCCAGAACATCAAACGAGCTGATGTTGTTGAATGATTTGGGCTCACGCACTGTGCCACCAGCGGACCATCCGGCATCTTCGAAGGAAATTTCCCTGCCCTTGCAAGAGCCGCGTTGACGGTCTAGTTGGTTAAAGAACATAGGAGACATGAGCAGCACTGAGTCATCTTCCACATTCAGCGAATCGTACTTCTTTGCGACATTCAACGCATTGCCCATCAGGTTGATGTGCACCCAAGCGTTTCGCCACTGGCCCGCAAGAACAATCACCACACGCTTAATCTTGTTGGCATTGTAGGTCTTGAATGTGTAGAAGGGAGCCACCGCTTCCGAATCGTTTTGTTTGGAAATCACTGCCGTTTTGTTCAGGACAAAGTCTCCGAACTCATGCGGAACCCAGTTGTACCCATTCTGATATGTGCCAACGGCGAATGGGTTCCAATTGAACCAAGCACCTCGCGCCCAAGGAACTTGTTTGTCATTTCCCGTGCCAGAAACAAAATCATTTTCGAACCACAATCCCTCGTCAGGGTCAAGAATGCCATCGAATTTGAGCACTTCCTTGGCTGCACTAACTGGGTCTTGCCGGCCCAACTCCGAAACAAGTTCTTGTTCATACATAGTAGCCTGCGCAAGGACCCCATTTACCAGAAATGTGGCATAGCTAAGGCCAGCACCCACAAGGGCTAGGTTCCACCTCATTCTCTTGTGAAAGATCTAATGTTGGTTCTATTTTTTATAGAAATTGGGCAATTGCACAACTTTTGACATTGTGCCGTTAAGATTTGATCGGTGGCGTGGCACGGCAATTTCGTGCGGAAATCCGAATGACCTCTATCTATTTTAGGAAGGCAATTCCTACACCCTTCCCAATCTTGGATCCGCGGATATCACGTTATCTTCTAGCACGTGCCACGAAGACCGGGGCCCTGGTTCGTGCCGTTCACGTGATACTTGGCCGTCGTGCGCCGTCCATTCAGAACATCACATTGGGTTATGCGTGTCCATCTGCGAGCACGTTGGCCATGTTCGTCTCGCTGCTTCAGTACATCATGGCCGCGTAAGTCTCACTCTATGAAAGTCTCCGCACTTGAATTTAAGATTGGTTCTGATGACGCTGTGTATCGCGCTCGTCTAGCAGCGTTGGAACAGCTCCTCCCCACCATCAAAGGACGCTGGGGAGGTGTTGGTTTCGCCGTGTCACAGGCTTTCGGACTTGGATGGATGACTGAATCAGAAGACTCTGTTATGCGTCATGTCTCAACGCGTGCCATGTATTATCCCATATGGGTGGTGGATGCGATGTGCCGTGTGCGATGCCGTGGAGACAATGGCGAAGCTCAAGCGCAGTTTATTACCACCAATTCAGCTTTTCCAGGGAACGCCTGGAAGCCGATGGATACCCTTCCTATTCGTGCACCTCCTCCCCGTATGACTGATTCGCAGGCTTCTGAAGAGCCTGCCATCACCCCTTCAGATGCACCTATGGTGTACCAACCGTTTTCGCCTACGCACCATTTGAAGCCGGATGTGAAAATTTCGGGAGATATTACGGTCCTTCCCTTCAATTTGTCTCCGCTGTCGTTACCTCATATTTTCAAATCAGCAGGTCTACGCAACTCCATCGTGGATATGCTTTCGGAGGGACCTGCCCTGCATATCAACCATCGCTTTACTATTCTACCGGGCGTAGAGATTCAAGTGGCAAATCTGAATGAAGCTAAGAATGATGGAAACCAAGCCAATCTTCGTCTGGACTGGGACTCGCTCGAGTTTGATATGCTTGCCTGCTATCCAGTGATGCTGCCCATTCACTTGGTGCGCTTCAACTATGATTCACATGGCGAGAGGGATCGGGAGGCTACTGTCGCACTAGGTGCATGGGACGAGGGTCTTTTGTCATATGCTTTGCATTGTGATGAGAAAGATGGTTGGATGTTCAAAGGCGAAACTTCATGGCTTGACATTGACATGGTGGACTTTCACCCATACATCCCCATCGCGCCATCCACACTTGATCCCCAGGCAAAAGCATCTACGGAAGCATCTGATGCGCGGATCGTAGACCTGATGGCGCAGCAGTCCCAGATGCAGTCCGTGTTTGAACACCGCGCTGAGACACTGATCGAGCAAGCCGATTGGAGTTCATGCATGCAATGGGAGCGCGACCATGCGCCTGCAGAGGCGTCTGAAGAATCGACTGCAGGACTCGGCTCTTCTATTGACTGGGGCAATCTCCATATCCGCCCGTACTTTGAGGGTGTTGAAGAAAACCGCCGCTACATTGCATTGTCTACGGAGGCACTCTTCTCCTGTCGTCACATCGAGGGCATCGACAAAGATTTGGCGAAAGGCCGGGATGTTACCCATGTTCAGGCCGTCTATAAAAATGAGCTCTTGAGTGGTATGTTTGGATATGCTAACACAACAGGAGACGACGCGATTCGTGCGCTACGTGCGAGTTTGTCGGAAATTCAACGACGTCGCGGTGAGACGCGTCCTTCGTGGATGAAATAGATGATCCTTTCTTCTAAGATGCAAGACTGGGTTGAGTTCTTTTCTTGTCAGAGGGATGGGTAGCAGTCGTGGCTTCCCATACCATGCACCCTTAGTTAGAGACTGCTCTCTATGACCCAACGCATCCGCAAAATCACCTTTGCAGACCATAAAATCTATGCTAAGCGTCACTAAAGATGTGTTTGAGGCTGAAGTAATAGGCCATGGCTGGGTAGTCCTGGTGCGAAATACCGGGCATGTAATCCACGGTATGTTGCGAAGGCCAACTTTGTGAGCTATTGCCTTGAGCAATGATCCACTCAGCACCGCGTGCAATCCGGTTCGGGCCCTGGGTATTTGCCTGACAGGTCTTAACGCCTCCGCCGTTGTCATTCTCGGCGATGGCAAAGTGGATTTTCCTGCGGCGGAATAGCTTCACAAGGTTGCTGCCATTGGGACCGGCGTGCCCTTTCAAATAATGGGGCAGCGAGTTCACATTTGTCACTGAATAAGGCCATTCGTCATAGTTTTCACAGTTTTTTGTAGAGAATGGACGCAGGCTGCTCATATACGTATAAGCGCCAGGGTTGCCCACCCAATAGCGGATTTGATCGTCGTATGACATGGGCTTTTTGCCAGCAGCGTAGTGCAAGGCCATTTGGCCGCCCATAGAATGTCCTGCAATGACCACATTCTTGAGATTCGGGAACTTTCTCTTGTCCATCACCATATCCACCATATAATCAAGTACGTCGAAGGAAGTCAGGTGTCTGAATCCTTGTGGTTCACGAATGGAGCCTGCCGCCGACCAGAGGGCGTCCTCAAAACTGATCTCATTGTCTTGGACGGAGCCACTCAAACGGTCCACTTGATTGAAGAACATGGGTGACATCAGCAGTACGGAATCTTCCTTCACGTTCAGCTCAGGGTACTTCAAAGCGACATTCAGGGCATTCCCCATCAGGTTAATATACTGCCATGCATTTCGCCATTGTCCTGGGAGCACAATCACCACACGCTCAATCTTTTTCGCATCATAGGACTTCAATGTGTAAAAAGGCGCGATTGCTTCTGTTTCATTGTGCTTGGCAATCACAGTCGTTCGGTTCAAAACAAAGTTGCCGAACTCTTGGGGAATCAATAGGTAACCAGTTTCGTAGATACCAACGGCGATAGGATTCGAGTTGAACCACGCACCACGCGCCCAGGGAACCTGAGCATCATCACCTGTACCAGAAACGATATCCGAGGATATCCATGGCATTTGAAATTCATCCAGAAGACCGTCGAATTTTAGCACCTGTTTCGCCGCTTCGACTGGATCCTGCCGGCCAAGATCAGAAACAAGCTGCTGCTCCTCCATGGACGCATCTGCTATGACGCCATGCAGTAAGATAATCACATAGAAGAAAGTAGTACCTATAAAAAGATACCAAGACATTCTTGACAGGGTCCAGTTGTACGAAGGAAGATTGTGTGCTTGGCTTTCTTCTTAGACCAGGTCATACCCGGCAGGGTGACCCAACCAGGCTGCCTTACAGAAAGCTTCATTAGTGATAGGGCGAATGATCGTTGCAACTGATACGCCTTCATCAAGGAGCACGATATGATTGGTCATGCTTACCCCTGGCCCCGGGTAGGTCTATTCTTGGACGTGCCTACGCCATGGCTGGTCTGTGCGCTTTCGTGGAGACTATCGACGCGTTCTCTGCTAGGTCGATCAATTCTATTATGGTTTATCAGTAGCTTGTACATATGCTGCCGCGTAGGAAACAGAGCTATCTTGCAGCTTCGTACACAAACTACTTTGCTGTGGTGTTAGGAAAAACCACGTACCGTGTAATACGTGAAATGACACTCATGGCGCCGTCCGTGCTTTTCCAACACCGTCATGAGACTTAGCAAGAGTAAAATAGGGTGTTTCCCACACACAGTGTTGCGTGTTTGCTGGAGATAATTTCGAAATGCTTGACATGCGACTGAAGCCTTGCCCGGTGAGAATGAAATAGATGACATGGCTTGCGTATCCAGTTGCGTAATCGACGCATAAATAGGGTGGTTGGCATACACGCTAGGCGGTGTGAATTCGCTCAGCATAACTGGGTCTTCATCAGGACCAGCCTGGTAGCGCGTGTATCGAAACCGCATGCCCCAATGGCAAAAGTCACTCGACACAACCAACATGGTGCTGGGATCAGCCGCATAGGACTCGAGAATATTGGCATACTGCTCGGCCATAAGTGCACTAAGTGTGCCCACAAGAATAGGGACAACATACACTTCCTGGCTTCTCCATATATGTCGGATATATGGGTACTGCATTTCCAGGCTATGCTCGTCTTCGTCCACCTCGGCTGACATGGTCCGGAACAAACCTGACTTGGCTAGTGCGTGATTCACTAGCGGTGAGTAATCGACCTCGTACCTTCAAGATCAACAGAGAGATGTCCAAGAGGAGTCTCCAGCGCATCAAACGATGTCAAGGCACAACCCTCCAGGTAGACATGATGAGAGGGACCAAGAACAAATACTCGGCGGCTTTTGGTTAGTGTCTACCACGTACATATGACTGGGATCAATGCACTGGTACGCCCAAGCAAATGTAGAACCTGAAAATCGGTAGCCAGCATGTCTTTCATCAGAAATCGTTACATACGGTGCGATAATGGCCTTGCAGTCATGGGGCAGAGCGTGCTGCGCCACACTCGGTGTGTCGGACGAGGGCGCTTCGCGCTTGGCTGTGGCAAGCCACTCACTTATCATGTGGCCCAGGTGCTCCGCTATGGTGAGGTATATTCACGTACCATCAGAAGAGTACCAGGTACCTGCGTGTGTTGCTGCGCGGACTGTCATGGGGACGAGCGACAGGGCACGTTGGCCCTTGCTGAGTGGAGGAGACACCGTTCGCTTGGACATCGCATGTGGTGGCCGCCGGGCGCCGGCGTGTCTTGTGCGATACGCCGCCGCGTGGCCTGGCTACCTTTCTCTGGGCGCCTATGTCATCGAAGTTTTTCCCAAAAAATCTATCTCCGTCCATATCAACAAGAATGTGTTGATGCTTGTCTAGCGGCCTTGAATCGCGGTTGTACGCGCATGGGTGTGTCCTCCCCTACAGGGAGCGGCAAAACTACCATATTCACAGAGTTGATATCAAGAATTCCATCCAAAGACAATAAAGCCACTCAGGCTCTAGTTCTTGTGAATGGTGTGACACTGGCTCAGCAGGCAGCGGAGCTTGCGCGATGCATGTTTCCTCACTGGCGTGTCGAGATGGAGCAGGGCTCCAGGCATGTTGCTTCGGGGCATGCCGATGTCACAGTGGCCATGGTGCAGACGCTTCGTCAGCCTGAGAGATTGCTCAAGTTTGATCCACGCCGCTTCAAGTGCGTGATTGTGGACGAAGCACACCATGCCACTTCACCATCCTACTTGTCTGTATTGTCACATTTCCATGGTGGCGTCCGGAGCAGTAGTGATACAATTTGCTCAGACAAAAACTTCTCGGTGCCTATTATTGGGTTTTCTGCGACATTTTCTCGGCATGACGGCTTGTCGTTGGGTCGTGTATTTGAGGAGATCGTTTTCCACAAAGATTTCCTCGACATGATCGATGAGCAGTGGTACGTTTGCTGCACTCACATTGCCCAGGCTATGCCCCATTCGATTCACGCTCGTTCGTGCAGACATGGATCTGAGCAACGTGGCATCGACAGCGTCAGACTACGTGGTCTCTTCGCTTGCCAAGGTGGTGAATCAGCCAGATATAACCTCTCTGGTAGTGCGGAGCTGGGTTGAGCTTGCGTGGAAAGAGCGCAAGTCGACGCTTGTCTTTGCCGTGAATATTCAGCATATTGAAGCTGTGGTACGTGAGTTTCAAACTCGCGGGATCGATGCAAGAGCTATTCATTCGGGCATGTCAATGCGCGAGCGCGAAAACATTCTCACAGCGTTTCAAGCTAGAGAATTCCCTGTGTTGGTCAATTGCGGTTTGTATTCTTGTGCTGATAGCAGCTATTTTAACAGAAGGTGCTGATGTACCACATATTGACTGTGTTTTACTGCTACGACCGACCAAATCTCGCAATTTGTATTCGCAAATGCTAGGCCGTGGTATGCGACTTGCCCCTGGTAAAAAGGATTGTTTGATGTTGGATGTGGTGGGCAACACTGAGAATGAACTTGTTTGCTCGCCCACGCTCTTTGGCTTGGAAGAGCGCGTGGATGTACAAACTTCCCCAGAGGGTTCGTGGACTAATGCTCACCCAAGATATGCCCCAGTTCTATGCTCACCGCGACTCGGCCCCTGCTTCGCCACGCCCAGCCACATTTTTGGAACCTCCTGAGGATGTGACATTTGTGGATTTTGATGACCCTCGCGAGCTTCAGCGAGCGATGAGTGCCCAAGCACCCACCACCTTGGAAAAAATGACGTCCTATGCATGGGTGGATTGTGGCTCAAACTTGTACATATTGGGATCCTGGGATGGCTCCTACATGAAGCTACACAAAGAAGGACATCAATGGCAAGGCCACTTTATTTCACGCAATCCTGGCTTCTGGAAAGACTATGCCGCTGGCTTGCCTTCTTCGTCCCCGTATTACAAACGCAAAGTTTTAGCAAGTGAAGACTTTGCGCATGCTATGCATGCGGCGGAAACATTTATGCTGCAACTATTTCACGCTCATCAACGCACACCCAAGTGGCTATGGCGCACCGCGCGCTGGCGTTCCATGCCGGCCACGGCCAGGTCCCGAGCCATGTTGCAGCGCTTGCTGAATCGAGGGGAGGAAGAAGAGGCTTTCGTTCCACCCAATATTTCGCAGGGTGCTGTGCATCGTGCTCTTATTCGACTCCGACACGGCGGAAAAACCCAATGGAAGTCGGCGATGAAACGTCGCAACAAGGCACAGTCGCGCGCCCGGGCCCAGTCCGTGCAAGTAGGTCCTTTGGGACAGTAACCTCCACTTGTGCTTTTGTGAGAGGATCCTTCATCATGGATGGCGTAGTAGGCTTTTTTGTTAGCATCTTACGCTCTGTATTACGGGTTCGTTTTCTTGTGTTTATCTAGACTTTGCTTCTTGGCTTTATCCGGAAAAAATTCCATGGATTCGGACACGGATCCTCCAGTGGAAGTGCAGCAGGGCCTGGGCCAGCGCATCCACAGGGCTATCCGCCCCAAGTATACCCAACGCCAGGGTATCCACCACAAGCCTATCATGGGTCTACGGCTCCCTACCCTCAAGGATACCAACCTGGTAATGAAGCGCCTGGTGGGCCTGCTGCCAACTCTGCGCAAATTCTGGGGACCTCGGATATTCATTTGTTTGACGATAACAACAAGAATGCCCAAAATCCTCACTACAAGCAACTGCGTAACAAGGCCAGATCCGAGGGGGACATGATGGCAAATGCATTCGAGGCGTCCAAGAAGGCCTACGCTCAGGGCAATGGCGCACAAGCCAAGCAGCTGAGTAACGAAGGCAACATGCACAAACAGAGGATGGAGCAGCTGAACACCGAGGCGCGCATGTGGATCTTTGCTGCGAACAATGCGGATAGCCCTCCTGACACTGTGGATCTCCATGGTCTTTATGTAAAGGAGGCCCTGGCCAAGACCGAGGAAGCAGTACAGAAAGCGCAGGCTCAAAACTTTCCTCAGCTGAAGCTCATTGTAGGAAAAGGCATCCACTCTCGGGATCATGTGGCGCACATCAAGCCTGCTGTCGAGGACTTGCTGCGCAAGTACCATCTTGCTGCCCATGTGGATAAGCACAATGCTGGCATTGTGATCGTCGATCTGCATGGACCAGCAGCGGGTGGCCAGGCGAACTTTACGCGCGATATTGCACAGCAAGCTACAGGAAATGAACAAGAGGTATGTACAGCGTTGCTCATCACCAAGTGCGTCATCATGTAAAAGGAAGCCACGAGGTCCATCGCCCCCAGCGTCCAGGCGATGGTGTAGGTGTCTCGGGAGCCTGGGCGCCCCCACTCAAGCGTAGGCCACGCACGCGTGCGCTTACGGCTTCTAATAAAAAGGGGTACGCTTGCTCCAAAGTTGTTTTCAAAAAGCTCTCTTTAGTATATAGCATTTTTCGTGCTGAATAAGGTGCCAGATGGTTGTACCGCCGGATCACTTGATTCAGTTGATGCACAGCTTCTGTGTGGAAGGCAGCCTCTCGTCGAATCCATTCAGGATCTCGAAATGATTCTGCCCAGGTCAATAGTCGTGTTTGACCAGCCTTGTTGCACTCCTCGACATGGAACGTGGGCATATCCGTCTTTGGATCCACCTGACCCCAGGCCACTCGAACCGGCTCCCACTGACGCCAAGCCCCTGATTCGTCTAAACGCATAAGTGCTCGGCACACCCAAGCATGTTGGATTCTTTGTCGCAAAGCCTTTTCTTCGGTCTTCATTTCCACGTGCAACTCGACCCAGGGGGGACGAGCGCCTTGGCGGTGGACGATGCGGTTCAGGAAGAATTCTTCGCGTCCCAAATGCGGGTTATATTCATTGTGATCGGATGTCAGGGGCTTTCCACGCAGTGGATTTCGATCAAAAATGCCAAGGTGCCTCGCCTCTTCGATCTTCTGCTCGGCGAGGCCGGCGATGCCTTTGACCGCACCCACCATGGCAATCATAGGGCGATGCTGTTGCGCGGTTTCCGCCGCCGTACTCCCTTTCCCACTGAGATTTAGTTTCATATGACGCGCATTTTCGATGCGCTCATTGTCGATCGCCCGGCGCAACGATTGTCGAACGTGGCCCATGGCCTGTCTGTCAGTGAGAGCCAGCTGGCTAGGTGAGACACCCATGCTCTCGAGCTTTTTAGCCATTTCGGATTTTGGCGCCTCGACGTTGAGATAGCGTCCACGATAGACCTTGGGAGCATCTGCGCGTGCATGTGTAGGGACGACGAACACAGCATTCCAAGGTTGACCTTCAGGCGTATACGGCCTGACGGGCGCGGCTGGCTTTTCGTCAAGCTTGGAAAGTGGACGCTCTGAAGACCTTTGAGCCATTTGAAGTTTCTTTTTTTCAGACACAAGGCCTGTGGTGCCACTTCGCAGCGGCTTATGCTTGTCCATGAGCATCCGTAATACAGCATCTTCAAGTCGCTCCTCTCCCGTCCATACAGGGTCATCTACTTGCAATAAGTCGCGCCGGACTTGTTTCGTGCTCGTCTCTTCTTTTTCAGCATCTAGGAAGAGCTGATCTGATGCACGATGAGAGTACCGCGCAAGTCTTAGCCGACGGAGGGCCTGCGCCCCTTGCGCCACACGACCATGCCCTACCTGCATGATGGGTGAGATCGACCTCCACCTACGTCTACTTCGCCCAGGCCTCCTCGTTGACCAACTCACCCACAATCGGGTACTTGCCCGCAAAGTGGGTCTCCCAGTCGGCCATATTTTTCCGCTCCGCATCCGTGAGATCCGACAATGTGTCAATAGGCTGATCCAGGGGGGTGAGCATGTCTTGCGTTAGAAGGAGGCACGCACCTAAAGCAAAGGACTGTTTGGCCATGCCACGCGAGGCATCGCGCCCAGCAAAGTTGCCATATGCGCCATTCGGACCATAGAAATTTTTGCCTTTGGTAACATCGAATACATTTCCATTGATTGCCAGTAAGATGCGTGACTCTTTACCGTCCTCGCCAGGGGTCGTTCCATCGTGAAGAGCCAGGGTGCGGGGTGTGTACCTCGTCCACTCTGTGGATTCTGGATGAGAGGATGGAAGTGTCGAGTACTGAGAATTATAGTGGGTGTTCCTGGCCTCTTTTACCGATGGCATACTTAGCTCCGACGACGCTTCCGGAATCATGAATAAGTAGTAGGCCACCGGGGCAAGAAGGGTCAACAGGAACAGATTCACGGGATTATCATAGATCGCATGGAAATACTGCGGTTAGGTGGTAGTGCGTACATGTTGAAGAATAGGCGGAAGCAGTGCTGAGATGATCTGTCCCATGATGATCCGTTCGCGGTGGAGTAAGAACAGCACGCCATTAGGCACCTGCCCTGTACGTTTGCTTAGTCATTGAGCGACAGGTGGTCTGTGACTGTGCCCAGCATTGCCACCCCACTATGACCCCCCCTGAATTGCCTCCGCCTCGACTTGAAACGCTTGCTATTCACGCGGACCAGCCGGATCATCATGAGCAGCCAGCTTACCCTGCTGCTCCATCCATCTCTATGAGCACGACGTTCCGGCATCCTCATCCTGAAAGTGACTTCGCTAAGACCGGTATTAGCATGGAGGATCGGCCTGAGAATCCCTCCATGCATGTGTACAGCCGATACACTCAGGAAACTCGTCTTCGTGCTGAGGAGGTGATCAGTAAAATGATGGATGGACATGCCCTCTTATACTCCTCTGGACTCTCGGCCGCAGCCTCGGCTTTGGATTTCTATATGCCATCCACCATTGCCATTCGCCGCGGCTACTTTGGTGTACATGCTGTCATCAAGAAGTACTGCTTGGGTCGAAATGTCAAAGTGATTGATCTCGATGATGAGTACCCCGTCGTGGAAGGAATACCCGCAGGCGACCACCTTGACCTTCGCCAAGGGGCCACACTTGTGTGGGTGGAAAGCCCCCTCAACCCCACAGGTGAAGCAAGGGATTTGGAACATTATGCGAAGCGTGCTCATGATGCAAAGGGATATATGGTGGTGGACGCTACGCTGGCTCCGCCTCCGCTCCAAAATCCCTTCAAGCACGGCGTGGATATGATTATGCACTCTGCCACGAAATACTTTGGTGGCCACTCTGATCTTCTTATGGGCGTTCTTGCTGTTCAAGACTACAATCAGTTCAAGCTTCTGTGGGAGGATCGTTCCCAGAATGGACGCGTGCCTGGCAACCTTGAGACGTACCTCCTTCTTCGCTCCCTGCGAACCATGCCTCTCCGTGTCCGCCGACAGAGTGAGACAGCGTCCAAGCTGGTCAAGTTCCTTTACAGTCTTACTGAGGGACAGATAGCTGATACTCACGTCCCAGACAAGATTGCCCATGGATGCGTCGTCAAGCAGGTGTGGCATTCCACCCTTCAACCTCGTGCCACGCTCGAAGAAGAGTTGGATGATACTGTGAAGGAGAACCATGACTTTGATCCTTCTTCGCAGATCACTGGTGGCCCACCAACCTTTGGCATTCTTATCTCCAATGAGACATACGCCACGTTCTTGTCTCACTATTTATCCTACTTTATTGTACGTACTGTCACGATCGACTGACATGCAGCCTGCGACATCCCTGGGTGGCGTGGAATCTCTCATTGAGCAAAGAATTGTCTCCTCTCCCGGAATGGACCCGCGCGTCATGCGCATCTCTGTGGGTCTGGAGGACGTGGAAGACCTGAAAGCCGATCTCATTGCGGCCATGACGCGCTTGGTGGACGAGCGTTCGCCTTGATATGCCCCAATCAAATAGATCCAATGAGATTGTACAATGCCCCACAAATTTTTGTTGGAGGGGTGGGAATGTGGCATGCGGCTGCACGTGGCCCTTCCTCTGCTTCCCAACCGCTTCGTCGCCCCAGTGTGAGCGAGCAGGTGTGCACCCAGGATCGTAACTTGGTGGTTTTCTACTTTCAACATCGTTCACAATGCGCATGGTCACTAGTACTTTGTACTTCTTCATGCTGTTGATCGGCTATGCTTTTGCGCAGATGATGGATCAGTTGTATGTTTTTTAATGTTGATTGACTTCAGCGACGACATTCGAGCACCGCTTGTAGCTCGTGCTACCAATGGTACTACAGCCCAGACAACCACTCCCACGCAGGACCCCAGTCCAAGTGCATCCAACCAGATTGAGCAGACTGGTTCTGCTGCTGTGGGTGCCACAGCCACGATCACTGCTGATACCGCTCAAGGTTCTTGCACTATGGGCAACGATTTGGATGGCAATCAGCAGGCGAGCTGGACAGAGTCGATTGTGACGTCATGCTGTACTGGGGAGAAGACGACAACGTGCTGGTATCGTATCCAGGCCAAAGTCGACCCCAGCGACGCTTGCAAGATACCTGTCTGCGCTGACTTGAATTCGAATGATCCTGACAAGATGGCAGGTTTCCGACCTCTTTCTGGCACAAACGGGGAGGGCAAATACCAGAATGTTTTTCCCATTCTGTTCTTGAGCAGTGGCTTGAAGACAGCCATTCCACTTCTGCTATTTGTTATTGCCCCCATTGGCGCATCACTTGTGCTGCTTCTGTAACTTTCCATCAAAATACCCATGTTACTTTGCTAGAGCACAGATGCTGGTGCAGCATGTACCATAGAATGAGAATCATTTCGCCAAAGCACGCGTATTAGCACATGCTCTATTCATTGTCACTTCGGTAGGAAGGGACCGCTCAACTCGTTCCAAATTCGTACCTCTTTCTCTTCTCATCCGCATAGGGGTATCCTTACATGAAGGCGTTAGCCTTGCGAAACAAAGAGCCCCTGCGACTCGTTCCGTGCTTCTTTGTTTGCCTCTCCACATTGCATGGAGCCAGTACAAGAACGTCGGCGTGATGGTCGCTCTTAAGGAAATTCCCGCAACAGACTCTGACTTGTCTGACGACATGTGTGAGCTTGATCCTGGTGCACCGATATGGGCAGACCTGGCCCCTGTGCCTCAGAATGATGGCCCACATCCGCTTTGCCCCATCCTTTATGAACCTGCTTGTATGTTACGTTTCCCTCACTCTCAGATTCCAAAGTTATGGGCCTGTTCCGAGCGCTTAAAAACCTTCACAATGGAGAGGTGGAAGTCTCAGAGCGAGCGCTGCTTTTAACGAAGCACTTGGTCGAGATCAACCCTTCCAACTATACCATTTGGCAATACCGTGCTTCCGTGTTAATGAAGCTAGCAGAGGCTAGCCAAGACGATACAGTATTGCGAGAGGAAATTAGCTTCCTTAATGACTTCGCCCGCGAAAACATGAAGAACTACCAAGTATGGTATGTAAAATTTCCTCACGATGCAGGCAGCACCGAAAACTGGTTGTCTCCATGCTGGGAGACCCCTCAGAGGAGATGAGTTTTATTGAGGCAACCCTTGATGCAGACGCAAAAAACTATCATACATGGGCTTACAGACAATGGGTGCTTGTATATTTCGGTGGGATGGGAGACAATGAACACACACTATCGTCACCAGGTGCATCAAAGTTCCCCGAACTGTGGGACGCCGAACCCGCTTACACGGACAAGATGATTCGTCGTGATCTTCGTAATAACAGTGCGTTCAATCACCGGTGGTTCTGTTTATTTGGTCGTACAATGCAATGCAAAGACCGTTTGGATCACTCTCTAGAGACTTTGCGCGACAACGAGATTGCTTATGCCCTTGACATGCTTGCACTCGCACCCAACAATGCTAGCGCATGGAACTATCTGCGGGGGTACGTATTATCTCGCTCATTATTAGACTTCACCAATCTTTGCCGCCATCCAGACCAATGAGCCAGATTGAGTCGAGTGTGGCCGAATTCTTGCGTATACGTGATCATGCGTATGCCGTTCATCATCCCGAGGAGGAACAAACGAACCAGACATGTACCTACGCACTAGAATGGCTCTTTGATGCCTGCTTGGAAAGCATCCAGGACGCAGATGATTCTAGAAGGCGCGACGCTGAGATGGTACGTTACCATTGCTAACACAGCTTCTGCTGCGCCTACGCAACACAGACCCCGCCCGAATGAAATACTGGGACTACTGCGAGCGGCAGTTACATTCATAGAAGTGGAGGTCGTATCTGCCCGGCTCTCCAACATGCAGGATTTTGGCAGTGCGTGGACTCAAGTTGGGCTAATGAACAGTGGGGCGCTATCGCCCTCGTAATGAGGACGTTGAGCGAGAGCAGATACATCGTGGCCGGCCAAAAATCGATGGTGTCTCTCATAAAACGCGAGTAGTCCGATGTGAGTGCTCATAAGCTGACCCAAGTCGAGATCCCATTTCATATTTGGTGGTATGTATCGTGCATCTCGCTAACCGCAGTGGCACATGCGACAGTCATATTGCACAAGGCGTTCGATTTAATGCAACAAAAAAAATGGTAGACCAATATTACTCGACTCCTATCTGGTCGTTCTTGTGCAAATGCCATCATTGTCAAGCTACGTTTGAGATCCGCACAGACCCCCAGGTTCGTTGGTCGCCATCTTACTCTAGAATTCACAATATATTTTGCATTCAGGTGCTAGAAAACGAGTTGTTGATTGGGAACCCTCCGAGGATGACCACGTATTTGGCATAGGCATGTATGCCCAGACTTACATCGTTGATCCTTCCGACAAGGAAGATGCAGATGCATTTGCTCTATTGGAACTAGAGAAACATCGTAAAAAGCAAAGCACCATCCAGCAAGATCGAGTGCTTGAACTTGAAAAGCTATCCGCTGATCAATGGTCAGATCCATTTGGCAAGAATGCTCATCTACGAAAAAACTTTCGAAGGGAAAAGCGCGCCAGATTACGACGCGAACTTCAAGATGCCGAGCTTCGACGCCGTATTGGATGGGATTCAGATCGAATACTAGCCTCGCCCAGCTCTAGTGAGCCAGGATTCACGACACCGGACATTCGTCGAGCTTGGAGACAAGCCCACGACGCGAGACCCTACGATCCGTCGTCGCGGCTGCAACGAACCTCTCAAAAATTGTCGTCAAGGACCACGAACAGCCTTTCGAAGGCTGGCCAGTCCCTAGCTGACCGACTATTGGCAAATTCCCAAGCCAAGCGCGGCAAATCCAGTGGCTAATTTGTAGATGTATATATATTATCGTATACCTAGATGATCTTCTTACCAGCGTCCTTAGGGGTTGCGACCTTCTCGGGCAGGGTCTTGGCCTCCTGGGGAAGCAAAGAGCTGATCTGCAACCCTGTTGACTTCTGCACATCCTGAACACCAGTCGAGAACCACGAACGGAGCTTCTCACCAGTCATCTTGAGATGATCCACACCGGTGTACCAGTGCTGCTGAACCTTCTCCCATTGGCTGCGGCGGGCGTCACTGAACTCAGGGGCAAAATGATGCTCCTTCTGCTCGTAGTACTCGCACAGGTTCTCAGAGGTCTTGGGAAGGAAGTACTTAATGGAGACCACGAACACTGCCGGAGGAACGAACCAGCGGATAGGGAAAGCGCCTAAAGTTAATGATAAGTCACGTACGGTAGCGAGTAAATACCATACTGGCCAGCGTTGCAACACCCACATACAGACCATTGGGCGTTAGAGACTCGTCTTTGGACACAAGCTTGGACACGCGGTCTTATATTAGTAGAAATGAACTTACTTTCCACACGGTGCTCCACGTTCACGACCGAGTCGACGCCCGAACGAACAGAGCGGAACGCCTCACCAGTATACTTCTGTAGAGTCTGACGAAGCTTGGAAATTTGGCGCTCAAGCTCCGTGGTTGTCTCCACGACGTACGTCTCCTTATCAGGTTCGGGATACACAGATAGCTTTTCCTGCTGGCATTAGCGACGACAAACATGGCACACACGTACCGTCGGAGCCATTACGTCGATCGATGTGTAAGTTCGGTTAAGCCCGTTCGTAGGCGACCCGATCCGATGCTGTCGGCAACACGCATAAATCCTCGCATCGTTATGACGTGCGTGCTCCGCCTTGAGCTTGCTCCACTCGCGAAGCATGTCGGACGAGGAGGTACGACAGACAAACTCACGCCCAGTTCATGATGGAAGACACCCTCGATGATGAGGAGGTACGCGTGTATTTCTTACAGTAGGAATATGATTTTGAATATGAGGATGAGGAGGAGGAGGAAGACGCGGATGCGCTAGTTGAGAACAAGTATTACAATGCCAAGGGTACGTCGGCTCTTTTGACCCAAGGAATCAAGGGCAGCCAGCCTGAAAAAGCCATCTGTGAACTCCAGGAAATTATAGACCTGGAAGGGTCCAAGTCAGAATGGTACGTTTTATAGCTAATGCCTAGGGGCTTCAAGGCGCTCAAGCAGCAAATGAAAATTCAAACCTCCTTGGGGCGGTATGATCAGGCGCTCACTGTGTATCGACGTTTGTTCGAGTACATGCACTCGTTTATCACCCAGAATTATGCGTATGTTCACTTTGGCTGACGGCAGTGAAAAGACCATCATCACACTCTTGGACTATGTCACGGCTTCAGCTGCCGTGTCACCAGATCATTTGCAAGCATTTTACGACGCTCCTAAGGAGCTAGCTCCCAAGCCATTGTATGAGCGTGTCAAAATAAAGCTGAAACTCAAGTTGGCACGAACATGGCTTTCTCGCTATGATTGGTCAAGGCTTGAAACGGTACAGTACTTGGCACTCTTACACAGGCACTTCAAAACTTACGCGAGACGGAGTTTGCGAAAGGTATGCTTGATTCCCAGGGACAGGGGACGACATTTCTTGAACTGCTGTGTATGGAGATCCAGATGTACGATAACATGGGCAAGGCAGACATGGTGAAGGTACGTCGTTCTTTGTTCACCTGAGAAAACCTATGAAACAGCGCTCCGAATCGATAATGCTATCCCGCATCCTTGCACCATTGGGATCATCCGGGAATATGGTGGGAAAATGCACATGGCAGAGAGTATGTCTGGTTTATTGACAGCAGAAAATTGGCCAGCCGCCCAGGTGGACTTCTTCCAAGCCTTCAACAATTACGACGAAGCAGGAAGCTGTCAGCGAGTGATAGTGCTAAAGTACCTCGTGCTTGCCCACATACTAATGGGCAGTGGAATCAATCCCTTTGACTCGCAAGAAACCAAGCCCTACAAGGACGATGTGGACATGATGCCTCTGGTAGCACTGCTGGAAGCATACGAAAGTCACGATATTCACAAAGCAGAATCCATAATAAGAGAGTTTGGTGAAGCGCTACAGAGAGACGAGCTCATCGGCACTCACCTACCTGATGTGCTTCATGAACTGCGCATCCAATACATCCAGGAGTATGTGAAACCATATCGCACCGTCAGGCTGGAGCAGCTCGCCCAGGTATGTATCAACGTCTGACCGCCATAGGAGCTTCAGCAGCCCGTGCAGGATATCGAGTCCCTTCTTGTTACGCTCATCCTCGACGAACGAATCAATGGACGAATTGATCAAGTGTCGCAATCGTTAGAGCTACATCACTCCGATCACGGCACAGCCAATCTTCTACGCCAAGCTCTCCTCCAAGGCGCCAGTGAGATCTTGCATCTCAATCAAGCTATTTCAAGATCGGAAGGTACGTGTCCTGACTTTTACAAAAATAGCAAATCGTGGATTGGTATTGTAAGCTGAACCCACAGGTAGAAGTTCATTGACATTATGTAGCGCACAGACCATTTAAATTACCCCAATCATTTTTTTCAATGCGAGTGTGGATATACGATGGACCAATTTTTGAGCCACTCGGAATGAGACTTTCACGTATCCAGCTTCTACACAGTGGAACGCCACTCCTTTGTGTGGAAGACAGGGCTAAACCCAAAGCTTTAAAGCAAAGCGGAAGGGAAATGGTTCCTCATCCCTCCCTCACCCCTTCGGTTCTGGTAACCGGCACACCTTGGTATCAGCGTTGATCGCATACCTATCTACCTTCCTTGATCCCTCACACTCTTTGCTCTCTCTGCCCATTCGCTATCCCCATGCAGTACTTTGTACTTCCCGCTCTTGTGACTGCCACTGGTCTGCTGGCCGGAGCTGCTCCTGTTAACAAGGAGGAGACTGGTATCCAGCCCCTTGCTCCGCCTGCCACGCGTCCTGGTGCTCCTCTGGTTCTCCAGTGGAACCCAGATGTGTCAGGCTCCCAGAAATGGAAGCACATGACCATCTCGCTGGTGTCTGTCAGCAAGGATGGCCACCGCAAGACCACGAAGCTGGCTTCCAACATCGACGGCACTAACCCTAGTAAGACGAGCTACACCACCGATGCTCTTGAGCACCCTCAGGACTCGACTGTGTACTTTGTTCAGTTTTCTGATGGCAAGTCGACCAAGGAGTCGCCTGAATTCACCATCGAGAACACTGACGGCACGTACCATGCGATGTCGCGCCGCCATGGCCAGTCGGAGACGCCTGGTTCGGTTCCCAGCTCGGAACTCTTCTCGGCCCATGCTAGCCGCGAAGAAGCCATGATGGTGGACTCGGTGCGCAACGCCAGCCCTGTCTCTCTGAACTCGGAGACGCAGAATAGCGAAAGTGCCGGCAACGAATCTTCGAACGACGATTCCCAAGAGGACGCTGACAACGTTCGTGCAGCGAACATGCGGTCGCAGCAAGAGCACATTGCCTCTCCGGTGAACATCGGTGGTGTTATGTACATCCCAATGATTCCTTCTGGCATGCAGGACAATGTTCGCGACAAAGCTCAAGCCCTGCCTAGTCAGGTTGCGTCGAACAACTCTTCGGCCAACAGCAACAGTACGTCTCAGCGTACGTCGGGTGGTGATGTGCGCAACCCCATGTCCCACTTTGAGGAAATGGGTCATCACTTTGGTGAAGCCGTGCCTTCTTCGACGTCGACCGGCGCGAATGGTCATGCCACTCAGTCGCTGACCGCCTCGCCAGAGAGCACTCACGGTCACCACTCGACGGAGACTTTGACTAGCACGAAGAGCAAGCCCAGCCACGCCTCGAGTGCTTCGCACACGACCAGCGGTATTCTCAACACTGAGTCTCTGGCGGCTAGTCAGAGCTCGGTTCTGGCTTCGCTTTCTTCGGCTGCTGGAGCTAAGGCCACGGCTGCAAGCCCGACCTCGTCTTCGTCCTCTTCGGCTGCTGGATCGCGAAGCTCGCATGGCAACCTCGCCTCCGAGCTTTTCAACGTGCCATCTATGAAGAAGCGTTCGGGCGTGGACAACATCATCTCCCGTATTGCTACGGCGAACTCCCATGTGAGCCAAGCCTTTTCCAAGGACGCGAGCAGCACGGGTAACGGCAACCTGACCAACACAGCGACGGGCTATGGCAACAGTAGCGCCTCTGGCGGTGCCTCATCGACCTCGGGTCACTCGAAGTCGAAGCACCACCACCCTTCGAGCACGGGCCATCACCATGGCAACTCTACCTCGACGGCTTCTGCTTCCTCGTCGGCTCAGCCTACGTCGGCGTCCTCGACCGACTCTGGAAACAGTGCTCCTGCGCTGAGCTCCGGTGCGTTGAGCTCGCTGGCTACGATGTCATCGTCGCAGATTCCCGAGGCACTGAGCTCGCTCGGCGTGTCTAGCACGGCGTCGCTCTTTGTTGGTATGGACCCTCTCGATGGCTTCAGGACATCGAGCCGTGCTGGTACGGCAGCGTCGACATCGGCTCCGTCGTCGTCGTCGTCCTCGGCTTCTCCTAAAAAGTCGTCGTCGTCGTCGTCCGCGTCTAGCTCCTCGTCGTCGTCGTCCGAGCCTGGCTCCTCGTCCTCTGCTTCCTCGCACAAGCATCACCACAGCTCTGCATCACCCAAGCCTACTTCGGCATCGAGTGGCAGCATGACTCGTTCTCGTGGCTCAGGTACACACTCGTCTGGCTCGCAGCAGCAAGACAACAACATGTCGAACATTCTTGCGCAGGGAATTCTCAGCGACACCGGTCTCTCTCCCTCCCAGGTGAGCCAGTATTACGCAAACCACGGCAGTCAGAGTCGCCAGAGCCACCACGGTTCGCAGGGCGCTTCGAGCCACGGTCAAGGCCAGATGTCTGCCTCGCTTCATTACAAGCATGGTCACCAGAGCGTCTCGCAGAGCTTCTAATCTGAATTGGGCATCCTTTGAGTCAAATATGTGATAATCAAGGTATCTATTCCTCCCTCCTCCCCCCTCTACTAGTACGCATGTGTCTATCGTTTCTTTCCCCCCCTTCCATGCCGTACATGGTCGTATATAGTGCCTAATCAGAATGTATTTTTTTTTAAAAAAAAGAAAAAAACATAACTCAATGTGAGCGTGGATTCCCGAAGGTAGCTTGGCTTAGAGGTGAGGTGTGACGCCCGAGGCCATCGGGCCCAGGTAGGCTTCGTGCAAAAAGGCAGCGATGCGTTCCATCTGATCCACGCCAAAGCTATTGTTAGTTATGCATGTACGCACGCTGCAGTACTCTTGCGATCAAAGTCGCGTGTGGCCACGATCCATGGGAAACCAAAAGCACCCTCGTCCACGAGCACTTTGGCCTCGTGTGCCAATAGTTGCTTGGTCTGTTTCGAGAATGCTACATCCAGCAGACGAGCAGTTTCCTCTGTGCTAAATGAGACTTGCAAGATGGAAGCAAGTCTTTCGCGGTCCAATTCATGATGTCCCAAATGCCAAATTTCATGGAAACACTTGTCGATCATTTCATGCAATTTGGTAGGGTACATGTCCTTGATAGCTCGCAAAACACCCATCACCGGGAAAGTATGGAACGGGAACTTTGATGGCATGTTGATGGAAACTGGGTTAGGCTGCATACGCACCTCCGTACATGCGTTCAGCTGCCTGAAGCTGTTGCAACATCAATGTCCCCTTGTTGGGTACGGCAACCGGTGGCTGATTGTTGGCATACTTCATGACATAGGCCAAGCTAGCAGGCTGCCACTCGATGTCAATCGGCCATTTTGTTTTATACCGCTGTAGCACATGGTAGCCTATGTACGACCACGGCGATACACAATCAAACGAAAACACAATGTGGTGAGGCATGGCGGGGCAGTGGGGATATGGGGTGTGGAGAAAGCTCCGTCCCTCCATGCTCCGACGCGCCATGGCCAGCACCTCAGCTATGCCCCGCTATATCGAGATCGCTGTAAATTTAGGTGATCCCATGTTTCAAGGAGAGTATCATGGAAAGAAGAAGCATGAAGGTATGTCATCTCGACTTACACAGGCGATCTCGAGCATGTCATTCAGCGTGCTGAGCAAGCTGGTGTCTTGGCGCAAGTCATCACGGCAGGCTGCTTAACAGAAATTCCATCCGTGCTGCATTTGACGAAGATACGCTCCTCGTTTTATTGTACGGCAGGCTGCCATCCAACTCACAGTGCAGAGATGGATTCCTACGAAGGGGGTCCGCAAGCATACGTGTCGCGGCTGCAGCAGTATATCCAGGAACATGACCGCATTGTAGCTGTGGGCGAATGTGGATTGGGTACGTGACAAGCACTTATGCAGACTATGACCGTTTGCATTTTGCCCCTGCAGAAGTACAGAAGCGCGGCTTTGAGCTCCAACTTCAAATGGCCACCAAAGTTCGCCTTCCTTTATTCTTGCACTCGCGAGCTGCCCATAAAGACTTTGTGGCCATCTTGAAGCCCTACCTCGACGAGCTGCGCCCAACCAAAGACCATGTTGATGCAGGAAGTCCAGGAAGTGTAGGTGTTGTGCACAGTTTCACAGGCACGGTTGAAGAACTGCACGAGTTGGTCGACCTCGGGCTCTACATTGGCGTGAATGGTTGCTCACTCAAGGCCCAAGAGAACTTGGATGTGGTCAAGCAGATTCCCTTGCACAGAATCCTTCTTGAAACAGGTATGTTCACATGCTTCTAATGACAGACGCCCCGTGGTGCGATATTCGATCGACCCACGCATCGGCCAAGTACCTGGACGAGTTCAAAGCAGAGGAGCAAGACCTGGCTGCACTATATTCACCACCGAGAATGAAGCCAGAAAAGTGGTCACCTATGGCAGCGGTCAAAGGACGCTGTGAACCGTGTCAAATTGGAGAGGTGGCGGCAGTCGTTGCCAAGGTTCAAGGGGTTCCACTCGCAACGCTGGCCGCCCACGCCTACCAAAATGCCATAGCGCTGTTTCGGCTGCCGGCCATGTAGCCACGTGCCAAGGACCGACCGCGCCATCGGCCAACGCCACGCTCGATCGTCGACTCCTCCACCCTCAACGATGGACTCGGAGCACGACGACGCAGTCTCCCAGCTGGGAGGACTTGCCCTCGGTCAGCTCCTCGAGGACTTGGGCGTTGTCAATGCAGACTCTGATCTTAGTCGCATTGGCTTGGGCAGTGGCAAAGCAGCCTCTGCCCAAGCTCTGAAACGCGACGAGATCTACCGTAACGATTTTGATGATGAAGCCGAGGAGGAAGTCAGAGACGAAGAGATGAAAGAGGAGGAAGAGACAGTTCAGCTTCCCGAGTCTGCTACGTCATCGATTCGACCGCTTCGTCATGGCACATTCATGGTCCGCGGTGAGGAGGACGATTTTGCCGACGAGGAGGATGAGACACCCGCACCTACCAAAGTGCCAGAGCCGGAGACTAGTGCGGCACCCGCCCCCGAAAAGGTGGTCGAACAAGTTCTGAGTCCTAGATCAGAGGCCCTGAAACTATTCCCGGACTTTCAGCGGGGTCAGATTTTGGACTTTACAGAGATGTTCGGTACTCGGTCTCTCAAGCGGCGCAAGATGGTCGGGAAGCTGCCTAAAAATTCCAAACCTGTCCATAATATGGACGAATGCACAACGGAGGAGCAGGCGCTGGTTTCCACGGAGCAAGTGGAACCGAAAGCAGAATCCTCGGTCGTTGCTTGCCTTGCACGACCTTACATGCGCGGCAAACGACATTCTATCGCTCCTATCGAATGTCAAGTGCTCTACGATGATGACGTGAAGGATCGTGAACCCCATCGTCTTACAGAAAACATTAACAATGTTGAGGTGGACGACTGGGAGCAGCATGTCAAGTCGCAAGACCCTGCCGAGGAAAAAAGTGTCGTTCCCTTCACGCCGCATCCCACCCTGCAGGAGATCAGTCGGCCGCGCAATGCCGAATTGTCGAAAGGCGTTTGGTTTGATAACATTATCTGGAATCCTTACAGTACATTCCGACCATTTGATCGCCTGATTATGGACATGAATGATGCAGACATGATCCTTGAGAATGAGAAGACACATTCAGAGAAGCAAGTGTCGCTCCTTCGCGCAGATGCACCGCCCAACCTGCTCAAATCGAGCAAGTACGTGGGCGAACTCGATCCTTTCAATCTGTCAAACGACCGCATGTATGAACTGAGCAAGGAGCACAGGCACCGTGTTCGACAGACGCTGGGACAGCTGGTGGTGCGACATGCATGGCCTGCTATCAAGTTGCAACTACCATTCTACAAGACGCGCTTGTCGAAGCACGAGACGCGTTCGTGGCATCGACCGCGAATCCAGTTCCCGTCCAATATGCCCATTTCATTCTCGCGGGTGCGCTCGTCGCGCAAGTCCAAGGATGATGAACGCAAGTCGAAAGACCCTAGCGAGGTGCTGCGTAGTACGCGTGACCTGACTCTCAAGGATGCCAGCAACTACATTTTGTGTGAGTATTCGGAAGAGTATCCACCACTGCTTTCAAACATTGGTATGGGCAGCCTGCTCGTCAACTACTACCGCAAAAAAGATGCCAAAGATGACTATATTCCCCGCGCGGAACTGGGTGAGGCATTTGTGCTGGACACGACGGACGAGTCGCCCTTCATGAAGTTTGGTAGCGTCGAGCCGGGCCAAACGCAGCCGGTGCTCTATAACAACATGACGCGTGGACCGCTTTTCCGGCACAAGTCATCTCAAAACGAGTTCTTGTTCATTCGGAGTACGACCAAGAAGGACGTCAAGTACTATCTTCGGGACATTCCTAACCTCTTTGTGGTCGGCCAGACATACCCCACGACTCCGATTCCTGGCCCCCACGCGCGCCTTGTGACGAACAATATCAAGTACCGCTTGCAAATGATCACTTACAAGCTCGTTGAAAAGAGCCATGCCCACCGTATCAAAATCCATCGTGTGATGAAGTACTTCCCCGACCAGAATGAGCTGCAGATGCGACAGCGTCTCAAAGAGTTTATGGTGTACAATCGCAAATCAGGCGATGTCCACCAAGGCTTTTGGCGGCTGAAGCCGGACGTACCCATTCCCGATGAGGCAGAGCTGCAAAAGTTGCTCACACCCGAGCATATTTGCCTGGTGGAAGGTATGCAGGTGGGCCAGCGTCATTTGCTCGATGCTGGTTTCACCAAGACGGCCGAAGGTGCGGAAGACGATGGCGACGAAAGCAAGATGGAGATTGAGCAGCTTCTCGCGCCGTGGATTACCAGCAAAAACTTTTTGCATGCCACGCAGGGCAAGGCCATGTTGAAGCTGCACGGGGAGGGAGATCCTAGCGGACGAGGCGAAGCTTTCAGTTTTGTGCGTGTATCCATGAAAGAAATCTTTTTGCGCGCTGGCGAGGACGTGGATGAGCGCCTAGCTGCAGAAGCAGAGGCTCGGGCCAAGTCCGGGCACCGCTACAATGTGGCCGAGCAACAAGCGATTTACCGCTCGGAAATCGACCGCATCTGGCGCGCGCAGCTGGCTGCGCTGTCGAACCCTGAAGCGCCCAAAGTCACGCCGAAAGAGGAGCAGTTGTGGCGCGAGGAGCAGCGCAAGGAAAAGTTGCAGGAGCAAAAGGCCACCAAGCCCTTGCTGGTGAAGCGTTTGGTATGTATACCTTTACTGACTTAGTTCAACGGCGTATGGTACAAGCATATCGTGCGTGACCCTTCTGTGATCAATGCCTACGTCAAGCAGCGCCAGGAGATTGAGGAGCAGAGCATCGTCACCGAGTCGCTGGTTCCTACAGGTGATGCTGCACTGGATGCACTGCGTAAGAAGCGTCTCGAGGAGGAAATTGCTGCGCGTGTCAAGAACCAAGACCGCCGTCTGCAGCGCAAGAACGCCAAGGCGGCCGCAGAGGGCCTGTCGGGCGGCTACAAAAAACTTCCGAACAAGACCAACACGAAGCGTCGTTGTGGACGCTGTGGTATGGTGGGTCATATGTCCACGAACAATGCTTGCCCGCAATACCAGAACAACGACCCGACGGGCCGCGGCGGAGCAGGTGCCGGCAACGCGGTGCGCCCGCCCAGCGTCATGCCGATGCCCAACAGCACCTACTATACCAATGCGTCGAACCAGCAGTCGTCAGGCAAGGCCAGTGGGTCTATGGTGTTCCCGCCGTATGGCCTACCTGGAACCATGGGACCCCAGTCCCCTATATAGTTGGGTATCATACTCTGGTAGCGAAACTCGGCAACTGGGACAAATATGCTTGATATCCATCCACGATACGAGGCACGCTGTGTGGAAAATGTGGTGGCACTGAGGTCAGTTTCTTGTACGTACAGGAGTCACCATAACCCCCGATGGGGCCGCAGCAGAGCGCCAGCCAAGCTTTGTGGAAGGCACAGAGGTTTCTGCCGCCCAGTCGTTCGGCATCAGACAAATAGGGCAGTCGCCCAAATCCATCGTCGCAGGATCGGGCGCGGGCGTTTCTGGATCGGCGTGAAGGAGCGCGGCAAGCGCTTCGGGGGACGGGTGCCAATCCCACAGCGACTCTGCATGCCACGTATGCGGGAGGAAGAACAAGGGGCCCAAATAACTCTGGCCCAGCAAAAGCAGCATTAGGGCTAGACTGAGGCCGATGGGAAGCCACACGAATGTCGAGCGCGGGATCAGCAAAAGGTTGTGCTTGTACTGGAAAAGGTACAGCGGCACATAGCAACGTGTGATGGTCATGCCCACAATGGTGCTTGGGTGCAGACCCGTGGAGCGGCGCTGCGCATTGTGAAGAATCTGAGGAAGCCAGTAGGAAAAGAGCACAGGCACCAGCAGCCAGTTCATCAGGTCAGGTGCGATCGCTAGGAGCACCATCATGCTCAACGTACCCACGCCTAGTAGTAGAGCACGCCAAGAAACGGCTTGCCACACCGTGCGTATGCGGCGATGCATCCACGTCATGTAAGCGCGCCAAGCTGGCACATCCATGTCATCCAGCTCACTTGCCTCGGGGTCCAACGCTGGTGTGTGTGTCGCAGGCGGGGGAGCAGTTTCGCGACGGTCTTGCGCAAACTGCCGCAGTACCATCATGGCCAAGCGGTACTCAAACACCATCGATAGAGTGCCACCCATGAACCCCATGGCTAGAAGGGCGCGTCCCAACCAGCCTTCCATCGAGAAGCCGAGAACCAAGTGAGACACGCTGAGGAAGGAATCAGACATGGTTTGGATAAACAAAGAAATCCCCGAGAGGCGCGCAATATCACTGTGGGTTTGCGTTCGCTCACACTCTTTGGACATGAGCACCAGCTGAAGGAGAAGCACAACGAGCATGCCCATGACATAGTAGCGCGCATCGTTCCAGAACTGGGAGCGCGCGAGGCCTTCCATAGATTCGCTGGCAATGTACAGGCCGCACGCACTGGAAGTGCCAGCCCAGTTGATATAGAGCGTCGGCGCCCGCGGTAGTGCCAAACCGGAAGGCTCGCGCAGCTCGCGCTCCACAAGGTCCAGCGAGGACTGGCGTGAGGAAGGCCCCGAGGGCTGCAGCTGGCCATACAGCTGCATTGAGCAGTTGTTTTGCGCTTGCCCAAATCTGGCTGGCGCCGGTGCTGCAACGCCCTGCTCGAGCATCTGCTGCAAGCGCTCCCGTCGGTGATCCAGGTCAGCCAGGCAGGCCGTGAAGGTGTCGTTTCGGTAGGGCGAGGTGTCGGGCATCATGCCCAGAACAGCACGGATATCTAGAGGCTGCACAGATGTCTGGGGCATGCCAACAGCATACAATTCGCCCGTAGGACGCACATGCACACCCACCACGTCAAGTTCTGTCACGCTTCGGGCCCCCGACATACCGTGCGAACGCACAGTCAGCTCGCCCCATATACGCGTCACTTGGCTGTGTGGCACAGGCACCTGTACAAGAGATACTTGCGCAGCAAGCGGGGATGTTCCCTCCCACACAAAGGAGCCCCGCTCTTGCATGTGCGTCGCGTTTACGTGGCTGGCATTGTGGACAGAGAGACGGCCCGTGTAAAAGCCACTCGCGTTGGAAAAGTAGGCGTGATCCTCCAGATGCAGCTTATCCTTGCCGTCCATCCATGTGTCGAGGCGCTGGTTGCGAGGTGGGCGCGGCATGGTCCAGTTGCCTTGCTGGGTTGCATTGTGGGTCATGTAGCCGATAAGCTCCTGGCGCTCACGCTGTACGCGAGAGATCGCTCGCTCATACTTATACGTATCATCAGCGATGACCAAAGAAGGACACACACTCAGCACCAGCAAAACGAACGCGAAATCGCACGTCCGCAGGTGGCGGTGGCCCCGCATGTCGAACGAGGGGCGCACAGGCGCGGTGGTCCGCCGTGGAGATGCTGAGTCAGCCATCCATCGCCAAGGTCCTTCTCGTTAACGCTTTTGATTGATGCATGTGCATGTCCTTGGCGTAGGTGCGCTGGGCACGTTGGTGGCCACGCATCTGCGTGCATCTGTGCGACAGCGTCTCATGCCTGTATCGCGCTCGCGTGCGTCGCGCTGGCTCGTGCCGCAGCATGTGGCACCGTACCTGCCAGACCCAGTGCGAACGAGCCTCACGCTGCACATGCGCGACCGTCCAATGAAGATGCAGGCACAGGCACCGGGGTCGCAAGCCTTGCGACTGAGCGTGGAGCGTGATGGTGTGTCGATCACGGAGCAGGGCTTCCAGCTCGAGCTCGTCTCGCCTGTGGACCCTGCACAACCGCGTTTGCTCGTGCCCGACGCCGACGGCGTGCTTCACGAAGCACCCGGTGTGCCGCCCGCGCCCATTGACAGTTTGATTTTGTCGACCAAGGCAGATGCCACTTTGGCGGCGCTTCGGCCGCTTGTGACGCGCATTACGCCAGCTACGACCGTAATCGTACTGCAGAATGGCATGGGTGTATTGGATCAGCTCATTGAGCGCTTGTGGCCACAGCCCGAGCATCGTCCGCACTTTATCCTAGCAAGCACCACCCATGGGTGCTACCTCAAGCGCCCGCTGCATACCGTGCATGCGGGTTTTGGCGCGCTGTACCTGGGTGTGGTGCCCGGTACGCATGGCGCAGTAGAGCGGCCGCTGCCGTCGAGCTCCAATACCATGGATCCCGAGCTCGACTTGGCTGCGATTCCTGACTCGCCCGCTACATACTCGCTGCGTACCACGCTCGCTCTCCTGCTTTCACTTCCTCTCGATGTGCACTGGGAACGCATCCGCATGTTCCAATTGCGTGCGCTACGTAAACTGATCGTCAACGCATGTATCAATCCGACGACAGCCTTGGTGGACTGCAAGAATGGCGAGCTGTTTGGTGCGAGTTCAGCGCTGGAGCTCTTCCGTGCGCTGTGCACAGAGGCAAGTCAAGTCTTGGAAGCGCATGCACGCGATGCCAAAGCGGCGCAGACGAGCAGTGAGGCGGATGTGGCGCATCTGAGTTCGCTACCGCTCGCTGACCTGCTCACACAGACCGATGCAGATGGGTTGCCCTTGCTCGATGCATCGCTGCAGCCAGCCTCCATGCTGCACGAAGTCGAAAATGTGGTGCGTGCTACGGCCGCCAATTGGAGCAGTATGCACCAGGACATTCGCAGCCGGCGGGGACGAACGGAGATTGACTTTATCAACGGCTACTTGGGCGAACTAGGCCGGGCGTACGGCATTCCGACGCCGGCCAACGATCTGCTGACGCATCTGGTCAAGCTCAAGGCACAGCGCACCACCGGGTCATGGCACGGGCCCAGCATGTAGTTAGGCACGAGCACCCCGCTCAGGGTCTTGCATCCGATGAACGTGTACATCGCTGTTGTTAGCATGCTATACGCACGGGCCCAGCGATACGTTCGCCATGTTTTGCGGCGTAATGAGGATGTACTGCACGCCCATAGACGCGCGCGCTGCATCAATCTGGTGTGAGCGCGTGAACGTACAATCATTTTCATCGACACTTTGCGGTTGACCGCGTCCATAAAAACATCAAACTCATCGAGGCACCGGATAGGGCACCCAATGGCCTCCCAGAGGGACAGCAACAAACAAATGGTGGCAAACGATTTTTCGCCGCCAGACAGCGCCTTGGGGTCCTTGTCCATGGGCTGTGTGCTATCCCCTGTGTGCACCTGCTTGTTAGCACAGCGGACCTACGCGAAGCTTGAGTGTCTGAGCATTGTGATCAAAGTGAAGCGAGCCAGAGAATCCGCGGTTCTGTAGGTGCAGCGCAAAGTTAGCGCGGGCGCGCACCGCGACAAAGCGGCGGAAGTAGTGCCACTTTTCCAGGCGCAACTGGATAGCTCGGTCCAAAAGGGCAATGGTCGTGCGCGTATTCTCCAGCTGCTGTTTCGCATCTTGAAACGCCTTGTTCCGCGCACGCAGCTCGCGCACGACGGAATCGACCGACAGCTGCGATCGTTGATTCGCAGCGGCCATTTGCGTCTCCATGAGCTGGATTTGCTACGGTTAGCGGGTACACGCACCATCTCCAATGCCTCGGGCGTGCGCTGGGTCTCAACGCGCGCGCAGTACTCTGTCGCTGTCTCGGTCCATGACTGTAATGAGCAATAGTAACGTACGTCGATGAGACGCGAAAGCGCTGACTCGCTTTGCTGCGCCTCGTCCATGATAGACTGCTGCACCTGCATTTGGTGCGTCCAGTGCTCTTGCGTCTTTTGCAGCCGAACTCGCTCCGTGTACTTGATTTGCAGCTCTTCTTCCTCTTTGCGTTTGTTGGACTCGACCACGTCCACCTGAGCAAGCAGTTCTTCACTGCGTGACAGGGGCGCTGCCAGCGCTGTCTCAAGCGCTTCTTTTTGCGCTTCGGTTTCCTGAAAGCGCGCTCGGACACGCCGCATGTCCTCCTCGGCCTCGGCGCGCGCTTCTTCCAGCGCGGCCACATTCGCCGGCTCATCTTCCCGCAGCTGATCTTCGATCTGGGCAATGCGCCGGCGCAACTCCCGCAAGTCTTGCCGGCACTGGGCCAATTCATGCGAGCGTACGTGCTCGTCCTCATGCCAGGCACGCTCCCGATCGGTGAGCTCAGTCAGTTTCTCATCAACCTCAGTGACCTGACGCTCCAGCGACGCCAGCGACGCCTCGGCTTCGGCCAGCTGCGCCGACGAGTCGCGTGCAAAGCGCGGCGCCCCTTGGTACCGCGTCACTGTTTGCGTGGAGCTGCCTTTCAGCCCACCCGTGATCTTGAATAAATCGGCAGAGAAGCATTGCTGCACATTGCGCTTGTTTTGCCGCACAAGTGCATCGCCTGCCGCACGCTCGCGAACGAGCGCACTCTTTTCGATGTGCTGCGCATCGATCAGCACACGCGCAATCATGTCATCCATTTCCAACACACGCAGCATGGTCAGCACAGAGGCCTCCGGCTCACCACTGGAATAGTCAAAAGGATCAGGGGCGGCTGTAATGATTTGGTTGGATACGCGGCATGAACGCAAAATACGCGAGAGACGCGCGCGATCGTCGTGGTTCGTCACAACAAAGGCATTCAGCGGATCGGCCAAGACACTCTCCACGAGCGGGGCCCACGTCAAGTCGGTGAGCCGCATGTGCATGCCGAGAGGACCAATAGGCTTGTCGCGCCAGTGCGTCTCGCGATCGATCGCTGCCATGACGCGGGGCATCTCAGGGCCACCAAACGCCGTGATTCGGTTGCGCCCAGCATCGCGACACCGCTGCAAAAAGCTGTTCAAATGCGATATCTTTTCCTCCATGACCTGTCGCTCAGAGGTGAGTCTGGCACGCGCTGCCTGGCACGCGCTGCGCTGCTGTACAAGGTCCTCAGCCGCCTGCTCCAGTGTGAGCTGGCGCCGCTCGGTATCGAGACGCTCGCGCACGAGCGCATCGCGCTGTGCCTCCTGGCCTTGACGCACGGCGCGACGGTCCTGGGCTTGTCGGTGGACTTCTGCATCGATCTGCGCTTGCAGTTGGCGTAGGGTATGCTGGATGCGGTCCGCCTGCTCATTGAGTTCACGCTCCTGTGCCTTGCACGAGGCGAGAGAGGCACGCTGCTCCTTGATCTGGGCCAGGACTTGTGCGCGCTGCTCTTTGAGCTGCGCCTCACGCTCGTGACTCTCGCGGCTGCGTAGTTCCAGATCCGCTACCACGTCGTCCAGCGACGCGGCTTGCGCTGCATCATCATCGCGCCGCCGTTCCAGTGCGCCAAGCTTGGCACGCGCACGCTCCAGCTTCTCAGCGACGCCAGCGAGTTCCTTTTCTTTGGCAATGACCTGGCTCCAAACCAGCTCCTCTTTGAGCGCATCCAGCTTTTCCTGTGCACGCCGATTCTGTTCAATCTCTTGCCATTTCGCATTGGCCTCGCGCGCGGCACGTTCGAGATCGGGCAAGGCATCCTCGGTGAGCGTCATGGCACGACGCATACGTTGAATATTGGTCTGAATCAGCTCGTATTCTTGGGCAAGCTGCGTGAGTTGCGTGCCTCGTAAAAAGAAGCTGTACTTGTCTTCCGCTTGAGAGCTGCCGAGGAACTGACGCGCAGCATCCTGGCTGAGAATGTTCATGGGATTGTCCACTTGGATATTGGCATGGTCACAAATGGCGTCGAGCTCCTCGCGCTTTGTCGACACGACACGCCCATCCGCCGCACGGATTTTCCATGTACCGCCGCCGTCCGCATGCAAGCGACGCTCGATCGTAATGGCATCGCCGTAGACATCGGCACGGAAAGCATCTGCGCCACGGTTGCGTAGCAAGACACGCACCTCACCCGCCGAGGCGCCCTCCCGAATAAAGTCCTTAAGACTGCTTCCACGACTCGTGGTGTTGGCTTTGCCACCCAGCGCAATGGTGATGGCGGTGAGGATCGCACTTTTGCCACTGCCATTGTGGCCGATAATAAAGTTGATGCGAGGACCAAGACGGATGCTCAGGTGGCGGTGGCACATGAAGTTGATCATATCCACACGCTCAATGACGCCCATCGCATCGACTTGCATGGGCGTCGCCGCGGCTGCTTGGCTGCTCGCGGCCACACCCTGCGATGCCTCCGACGCCTCTTCGACCTCCTGGTCGTCCTCACCCGCCGATGATGGGGTATCTATGCGCGCACGTTTCGACTACGTCAGCCAATGGTACAAACCAGCAAGGCGAGGTCGTTCTCTTCATCGTCCTCGCTGTCGTCCTCCGCGCGCGATCGTCGCATGTCACGCGTGGTGTTGGGCGGCGGCGTCGCTGGGGCCACGCGTGTGTAGATCCCCGACAGCTTCAATCCCAAGTAGGGCGAGGATCGCAGATCAATCGTCCCCTTCCTCCTCATGTTCGCAGGTAGGTGCCGCTGACACTTACGCCCAGGTGCCGCTGTCCCTTCGCCCCTGGAGCTCGCCATTGCGCGTACGCAAGCTCGCCGTACCATGCGCTCGTTTGCGCTGATTGTGGGTGTGCTGCACTTCAGTACGTGACGCCACTGTTTAACGCAGCTCCCTACCTCTTCCATTATGTGCGCTCGCTACTGCGCCCTATCATGTAGTCTACAAAAGTGATGCGCGCTCGTCGTCTTTCTCATCGTCAATCTGCTCCTTGGACGCTTCTGGCACCGCATCCACCGCGTCAAGAAGCGGATGGCTTAGCCACCCGTTCTTGATTGCAAACGCAAGAATCAAATCGAAGTAGTTCGACTGGCGTGAGTATAATCAGCCTACCTGGAGCCATGTGTCGTCTGGCGTCAGTGTGCGATACATACTGTGCGTGCCCTGGGGAAAGAGGTGAATTTCCTTGTTCGTGCTGGGGCACAGGTGGTACAACTGCTGCATGTGAGACGGCGGCACAAGCTCGTCCGCCTGGCCACTAAGAAAGAGCACGGGCGTGTTGGCATGAATCCGCGTGATGGAGTGTTCCGAGGGCCAAATCTCGCCTGCATGTCAGTAGAGGCTACGCACGGCACAGGAACGAAAAATAGCGCAAGAACGGCACAACCGAGGGGATCAGCTTTGGAATACTCAGAAACGTATTCTCTACCACCGCACCGCGCACTGTGTGAGGGTTTCGCGCAGCAAGGTCAATCGAGACAGCCCCCCCAATCGACTGACCATACACAATGACTTTGGTCCCAGCGAGCACAGGGTGCTCGCGAATCCAGTCGAGTACGGTCTGGGCATCCACGCGAATGCCCGGTTCTGATGGCTGGCCCGTTGATAGGCCATAGCCACGGTACGATAGCATCACGACGTTACAATCAAGGCGACGGTAGAACACACGTGCGATGGGAAGACGATGCCCCATGTTGCCCGCATTTGCATGGAGCATCAGAATCGTTGCACGGGGCTTCTCATCCTCGTGCGTGATCGCGTAGACATGCAGGCGGACTTTGTCGGGTGTGACCAGGCGGTGCTCCGTGAACGGCAGATGGTACGCCTCGGGCGAATCAACGATCGTGCGTGAGCCCTCAGGGAACGACGAGGGATAAATGAGAGCAGACTGGTACAGGTACAGCAGTCCTGCTAGTGTGGCTAGGCTGATCCCGAAGGAACCAGCTAGGACACGCAGCACGTTGGTGAAGCTCATGCTGGGGAACGACAAAAGGGGCGCGATGCACAAGCCACCTGGACGTTCGGCCGATGCCCACTAGGACGACCATGGCCCCACCGCTGTACAGTACGTGAGCTTGGATCTAACGCGCAGCTACGCAAACGGGGCGTTTGTGGCATGCGTACGTACACCAAACTCACACAGTGGCCAGATTCTTGTCGTCACCGTAGGGCTGCCAGGCCGCGGCAAGACGCATTTGGCGCATGCGATCCAGCGGTACCTGCGATGGATGGGTGTGCAATGTCAGGTATACAACTTGGCCAATACGCGACGAGAGATTTTGGGACGTCTTGATCAGCTACCGCCAGACTACTTTGGCGAGTGCCTCGAGGGGGAGACGGTGCAGCTCCGGCAGCATGTAACGGAACAACTCGAGATGCAGATTGAGGACTTTTTCGAGCATGGCGGCCAAGTGGCCGTGTACGACGCGTACAACAGCACCCAGCTGCGCCGTTCAGCTGTGCAAAAGCGCTTTGAGGCCATGAATGTACAGCTTATGTTCATTGGTAGGTGCATATGACTCATCGCAGAGTGTCAGTGCGATGATGACGAGTTGATCGAACGTAACATCCGGTCCATGCACACGTTCAACCCTGACTTTGAGGGCTGGGATCTACCCAAGGTGTTTGAGCACCTGCACAAGCGCATCTCGCAGCACGAAATTCTCTATGAGCCGATCACGGACGCCTCGTGCCCTCATGTGCAGCTGTTCAACCTGGGGCAGCGAATTGTCGTGAACAATGTGCATGGCTACCTGCAGAACCGCATTGTGCTGTTCCTCATGAATATGCAAGGCCGCGAACGAATGTACGTTGTGGAGACTGACCGTAGCATTTACTTTGCGCGCGTATGTCCGTCCCACTCACGAGACAGGCAGGCGAGGCGCTTGTGGAACATTTGTACAAGGCGGATGCCGATTTATCCTCGCTGGGCGTGGCCTACGCCAATCGCTTGTGCCAATTATTGATGAGTTTGCGCCAGCACCACGATACGTCGGTCAGTAAGGACCTATCACTATCCCAGGAGCACTCCGTGTCGTACGTTGCACCGGATGGCGAACAGTACACCCCGGTCCAGGCCATTGAAGTCGAGGACCACGAGCTGCAAGTATGGTGCTCAACACGCAAGCGTTCTGAGCGCACGGCTGCGCCGTTCCGGAAGCATGGCGTGCGAGTCTTGGAACTATCGCGGCTTTGCGAGATGAATCCTGGTATTGTCGATGGTATGAGCGATGAGGAGATCCTAGCCCGTTTCCCCCGGCACCGCGAGGAGCGCGATAAGGACCCCTATGGATTCCGCTTCCCCCGAGCTGAGAGTTACCACGATTTAGCCATTCGCCTAGAGCCGGTGATTATGGAGCTGGAGCGCGTCAAGGAAGATGTGCTGATCATTGCCCAGTCGTCCGTGCTCCGCTGTTTAATTGCCTACCTGCAGGGCAACAAGCCACACGAAATTCCGTTCATCCAGGTTCGCGAGGGTGACCTGGTGGAAATCTATCCTCAGGCCTTTGGCATTGCCACGCGCGTCTACTCTTTCTGGGATCCTGAGAAGGAGCGTGAGAAACGGGATAGCCAGTTCGCTCAGCGGGCTGCCCGAGAGTTGGCCAAGCAGCAGGCAGCCGCATCGGCCAGCGAGGGGAATGGCAGCCCGAACGAAGTAGGATAAAGATTACTGTATAAGCGAATGTACACATACCTTGGCATACTTGTCGCTCTTGAGCTTGGAGCGTCGATCGAGCATCGCTTCAGCTAGGCGGCCTTCACGCTGTGCACGCAGCAACTCGCGCCGCGACTCTTGCGTAAGTTGCGCCGTAGTACCGGCCGTCCAGCCTTGGCGCGATAGCGAGAGTTTGGCTTCGTCAAGCAACGACGCACGCGACGCTGGCGCTGCTGTGCTTTTGCGCTGCGTCTGCCGGTGGGCGTGCCGATACTTCCACTGTACACGCAGGTCCCATACACCGCCGTCTGTCGGCGCAGAGACGTCGGCCCGCACGCGACGCCGTCGTCCTTGCTCGTCCTTGGGCGCATCGAGGGTCAAATAACCGCCATAGTGAGACTGGAACGCAAAGCCGCGGCGCGGTCCCACGAGCGCCGACTCACTCGGCACCGTGTCGACCAGCTGGAGCGTCCATTCTTCCTGAGGACCGCGCGCCTCGTTCGTCGCTGTGACTTCGCCGTACCGATCACAAGCAAGAAACGTGCCCTGTGCACTCTTCAACGTCCATTTGTCCGTCATAGGAAGTTGTGTAGCCACCCAGACTTGATGCACGGTATGAGGCGTTACTTCCGCAGCCGCCAGCGTCGCTCCATCGTCCGGCCAATCGTCCGGCAGCGATGGCGGCTCGACCACCGATGTTTCCACCTGGGCGAGCGGTGCGTGAAAGCTCAGTGCGTGGGCATGGCCATTGGACTGTAGTTGGTGCACAAAGCATGGACCGGTCACTTCACTAGGCGTCTCCGGCGGCACCCACGCTGGGGTCAGGCCCATTGGGTCACGTACCTTGGTCGTCGCCGCCGTACATGTCCGCGTCCGACTCGTCAGCGTTCACCGGGGCGCGCTTAGGTGGTCGGGCCCCCTCTTCATGACTGCTATGCTTGGATCGTTTGCGTTTGGGCTGTCATAAGTAGGCCGTACGTACCTTGTCGCCCTTAAACGTGAGGCGCAGCGATCGCCCCGCCGACATGGTCGGTGGAGGAAAATGCGCCAATTCATGCAGCGTCCATGGACGTGGAGCGACTGGGTCCAAGCGTGGCACGCGCTTCTTCCAGCGTCGCTTCGCGGGCGCGCTACCCGCCCTGGGGCTGTGAGTGCGCGCTGGGCTCTGGATGTTGCTCTAGTGGTAGAGGGCAGGCGCACTGCGACGCTGTTCGATGCGACGACCCTTTCCTGGCGCGACTGCCTCGCATGGATGGCCTGGCTCGACAAGGTACGTATGCGTAGCTAACGCAGCATCGGCTCCCAGTCCTGCTTGTTCTCTTTGAACCTGCACGGCACGTCTTTGTCGTGCATACAAAGGCCTTGGATACGTTATGGCAACATCCCCCCGTGTTTGTCGACCCTGCGCACCCAACGCAGCCTAGGGCGGCGGCGCCAGCGAGTGCGCAAGCCGCCATGACCCTGTTGCAAGAGGCTGCTCACCGCTCGCAGCGCGGCGTAGTGCTACGCAGTGATACACCCCATGCGCGTCTCGGCGGGATTTCGTTGTGCGGCTGGCTTTTAGGATACCCCGTGGTGTATGCCGTGTCGCAGGAGCCTCTCACCTTCACATCTCATGCGCCAGACCCAGGCGATCCACGCAGGTGGGAGGCAGATGCCTGGTACGACGGGGAAGGGCTGCCTGCCGATGCCATGTCGCTCTTCCTCGTCCAGGTCTATGTCCAAGCGACGCCGCTGTCAGGCCCTGCCACGACGCACAGCCATCGCATGCTGTCATTCTCGATACCCACTGCTTGTCCGAACGCTATGGACCTAGTGCAAAGGTGGCAATGCCGTCTTGCGAGCACTTGGGACCACGGTTGCGCGTACCTGCCCTTTCTCGCGCATGCCACTTACGAGGTGTGCGTGACACAGGTACACCAGGACCACATAGTGCTCTAGCTAGGCATTTTGCTCGTTCTTCTTCGCTGCTTTCGCCTGGCGTGAGTCGTACCAACGCACCTCCTGCTTCGCGCGCAGCGCGGCTGCGTCGCGCTCCCGTCGTTGTGATACGGAGAGGCCATCGTCGTTGCGGCCCTTGTTCATCTCGGCCTGCTTCTTTTGGTTCTTGGCACGCGCCAGTTCACGAGCATTTCCACCTGGCCATGAGTCAAAGGTACGTACGCGCCATCGTTGCCGCCTCGGGATGCGGGAGGGGGGAGGAGGAGAAAATGAGAAAGGCCTACTAGGCCTTCCCCACAAAGTCCCAACAAGAGCAGGGCGCGCGCGCCGCACGGCCTAGTCATACACCATGCTCTTTGTGCCTGCCTGCCGTGCTCTAGCACGCAGTCCGCTGCTTTCGCAGGCGCGTACCCTCTCGACGAACAGTGCGGGTGTTCCGAGTCTTCTTACCCTGGCTGATCTGTCGCTGGACGAAATCGAGGGCGTGCTCCAGCGCTCGGCGCAATTCAAGCGCACGATGAAGCGCACGGCCATGGGCGTGTGTGATATTGAGCGGTCTCTAGAGCGCAAGACGATTGCGATCCTCTTTAGCAAGCGCAGTACTCGTACGCGCGTTGCGAGCGAGTCCAGTGTGGCTGCCCTGGGCGGTCATGGCATGTTCCTCGCGCCCTCGGATATTCAGCTGGGCGTCAATGAGAGTTTGCCGGACACGGCGCGCGTCGTCAGCTCTATGGTCGACGGCATTATGGCCCGCGTGGGTGGGCATCACGAGGTGGAAGGTCTCGCGAGCGAGTCTGCGGTGCCTGTCATCAATGCGCTCTCCAGTCGCTTCCACCCCACGCAAATCCTCGCGGACTTGCTGACCATGCTCGAGCTCCATGGTGCAGAAAACGAAGGTCTTGCTTCCCTTCAGAGCCTCCAAGGGAAGAAGGTCGCATGGGTGGGCGATTCGAACAATATTCTCAACGACATGATTGTCACGTATCCGCGCATGGGTATGCATCTGAGCATTGCGGCGCCGCAAGGCCCGGCGTACGAGCGCGATCCTGTGGTGTGGGATCTGATGGAAAAAGGGCTGGCTCAGCTGCCGAAGCAGCACACAGCTGGCCACATTGAGTGGTCGCATGATCCCCAACAGGCCGTGAAGGACGCCGACTTTATCGTGACGGACACTTGGTACGTCACTGTCACTGATCTCAGGATTTCTATGGGAGACGAGGCCCAAAAAGACCAGCGTCTGCGCGATTTCCAAGGCTTCCAAGTCACGGAGCAGCTGGCTCGCCAGGGCGGTGCCAAGCCTGATTGGAAGTTCCTGCACTGCTTGCCTCGCAAGGCGGAGGAAGTGTCCGACGACGTATTCTACGGACCGCGTTCCCTTGTGTTCCCTGAAGCGGAGAACCGCAAGTGGACCATCATGGCCTGCTTCGAGTACGTGGACTCTACTCACCCCCAGCTGGCTGGTTGGCGGTCGTGCCCTGTAGCTCATGTAGCTGGTCCTGAACCCGCGGAGGTCCGAGGGCCACGTGGTGGTACAACAGTCCCGGACGCCACCGCCCCGCACAGGTCACGTCTGTATTGCCATGTCGTCGTTTTACGAGCTCAAGGCGGCTCTGCCGAAGAACCAGATCTTTGACTTTTCCCAGCTGAAGGGCAAAGTGGTACTGATTGTGAACACAGCCAGCAAATGTGGCTTTACGCCGCAGTTTGAGGGCCTGGAGAAGCTGTACAAAGAGTACCAGAGCCGTGGCTTTATCGTGCTCGGTTTCCCTTGCAACCAGTTTGCGTCGCAGGACCCGGGCGACGATGACTCCATCGGTAGCATCTGCCAGCTGGTACGTGGAAGCGCACTTACGCAGAACTATGGCGTGTCGTTCCCCATCATGGCCAAGTCCGATGTCAATGGCGCACACACCAACGACGTTTTCACGTTCCTCAAGCAGGAGAAGCCTGGCTTTCTTGGCTTCCAGGCTATCAGTACGTACTTGTTTGCTTACCGCAGAATGGAACTTTACCAAATTCCTGATCGACCGTGAGGGCAAGGTCGTGGAGCGCTACTCGCCGACTACGTCGCCTGCTAGCATCGCTTCGGCCATTGAGAAGCTCCTGTAATTGCGCCGTGACTTGTAGCTATGGATCTGCATATACACCGTCTTACTGCTATAGACTCATAGCTGGATCTTTTCTCGAACTGCCAAACCTACTTGATGCCTAGCCACCGCTCACCTTCTTCTTCCACTGGCGCTGCAAGCTGGTAAAAAGCTGCTCAATAGGAGACAATTGCCGGGTGTTGGTGTTCGTGGAGACAACATGCTTGGGGAGCTTTGTCCCTTCTTTTCGTGAGCCGTCGGGCCACTTACCTCCGTCGTCTGCTTGGGCTTGCATGGTAATGTATTCTTTCTTCTTTACACGATTCATAGATTTGACAAAAGCATAGCCTGTGAACATGGCCACAATCATGGCGCCCCAGCTCTCTGTGAGTCATGCATACGTACGCCATGGCCATGCGTTTCGGCGACCCTTCATAGATGCCCATGCTCGTTGAATGTGGAGAACCACGCTGGTTCGCACAGACCGATGAGCGACAGCCTTTGGGCGGATATCTTGGCCATCCGGGCGTCCCTTTTGCCCGATGAGTTTAGCTGGCGAGGCACCCAGGACGAACAAGAGGCATGGGAGTCTGCCTATCAAGAGTACCAGGAAACGTTTTCGCCCCCGGCTATCCAGCAAGTGCATGTGGCCTTGCAGGTGAACAAAGCCTTGGGTGTGTCTATGCATGCTCGTGTGGATGCCCGCGAGGACCTACCAACCATCTCCGTCTTACTACAACGATCTGATCTCGTTTCTCACGATGAAATTTCCCGCATCGTGCAGAATCGCTTGCAAGAAGCCCGCGCCCACGAAATCCCCCATCCCACCTTTGATGTGGTCACATTGCTGCAGGAAGCCATGTCAGAAAGAGAAATGGCTTGCCAAGACCAACTTCGTGCACAAAGACCCCAGGTGCCGGATGACCGGTCTGCGTATCTGCCTGCCTGTGAAATGAAGCGCGCCCTGTTCTGGTCACACCACCTCGTGGCTCCTTCCAAGCGGAAGCAATTTGCAGCATGGTGCCCCGAGCTTGATGTATGGGGCGTTTTGAAATTGGGATACCCTGGATTTCTATGTTTCGAAGGCGCCGTCAAGGATGTCGATGAAATGGTTCGTCGCGTCAAAGGTATGCAGTGGCATGCTATTTCTCTGCGTGTCGAAATGCTATGGACCTATACACGACCAGCACATCTTGAAGGGCCTACGAGGGAGGGGGCTCTTCGCGCCTGCTCTCTGGCATCGGGTGATGTGGGAACGGCCTCCAAGTTGCGGACACGCTGCGAAGAGTGGGAGAGTATGGGTGAATTTCTTACTCGGTATGTTACACAGGCTAATCACAGACTGAGAGAAGCAGGGCTACAGGAAGAGGAAATCGTCGAGGCATGCCACCTTCGTACAGCCCGGTAATTGAAAAATTCCAGCACTTGTGGTAGGGGGTGCGGGCCGAGACCCTCGCACATCGTCGAGGCAAGCTCTCCGTGGATGTACGTTCCCCTCCTCCAAGCACACATTTGAGCACGCACAAAACTGTCACTCTTCTCTTCCTTGTTCGATCAGAACCCTATGCACCAAGAAAGGAAGAGTGCAGGAAAAAAGGCATACAGGATTCCGGCTTTGGACAACCAAAGTCTCATGATGGGGTCTTTGGCTACTTCACAGCAACCTCATCCATATGTGGCAGCGCCTGTGAATGCACAAGCCAGGCTTGTCAGACCATGTACCACGCATGTGATCGTTAGTGTTAAGTTGGATACACATCCACGACCGAGTCCAGCGCAGCGAGGCGCACCCGATGGGCCATGCACAGACTCTCTCGATATCGAAGATACGAAAACGTCCGCACACGTGCAGCCCAACTCTAGGCCGTGGAATGCGTATGGCCTAGACAATCTTGTGTCGCGCTCGTAAAGGGTCCCAGCCAGCAGCTACGACCTCCTCATTAGATTACTTAATCACATGCAGTCGCGCAACGCTTGCGCCGAGTTCGTCCTCGCACGGCCCTTCCCTGAGCTGACGCTCACGTACCATGATCGCTGAGACTGGATGGCATGGCGGTTGTTTCGTAGTGCCTACATTGGTGCAATTTACATACAATATCACGTTCGTACTGCCCTCATTTGCGGCACTCGCTCTCAATCCCTGTGTCAGTCGGCACAGGGCCACCATGGTCTCAGCGGGATGTCGAGATGCCACAGCATCTACAGGTATAGAAACATGTGCACCTTGTTTCAAAATATCCAGCGCTGTTTGACGAATGCAATTGTGTGATTCTTACTACAATTATACACGTTCCCACGCCGCACAGAATGTCGTCATAGTCTAGGTCGAAGAGTTGACTGTCTCCCACATTTGTAGCAATACGCCCTTTCCAAATGCTGACACTTTCCTTCGCTTAAATACCATGGTAAGGCATGGCTACGATCGCGTCGCGAAGAGTCGGATGCAAGTGCCCAAATGCTAGATGAGGGCCAAGATACGAACCACCAACACTTTGTTCTGTGGCCAAGGAGAGCATCGTCAGACATGATGCTGCTTTCAACATCTTGAGGGTCCTGCGCGTTTCATGGTCAAAGCGCTGCATGTCTCGTCTGTGTAAGAAATAAAGAGCATTTTCACGTATCTACGTACCATACCAACAGGCTATGCATCGTGCGCTCATAAACGACCTAAGAGGCGCAACACGTAGTCCTCCCACTCCCCAAGATGCTGTCGTGAAGGCCTTCAAGCGGTACGTTTCGTGAAAGGAATTCACTACAAAGAGGTAGGTACTATCCTACGAAACGTTTACTCGTAGATCCACTGGTCCACAGCACGGGTGTAAGGGATGGTGGCATCCTGCTCACCGAACCAGAGAGCAATCTCAGCCTTGGCCGACTCCACCGAGTCCGAGCCGTGGCAGATGTTGCGACCCACATCAATGGCAAAGTCGCCACGGATGGTGCCAGGGGCCGAGGCCAGGGGGTTGGTGGCGCCCAGCAGAGTACGGCCCTGCTTGACGACGTCCTTGCCCTGCCAGACCATGGCGACCACGGGGCCCGAGCTCATGTACTTGATCAGACCAGGGAAGAAGGGCTTGCCCTTGAGGTCCTTGTAGTGCTTCTCGAGGTGCTCCTCGCTGGCGTGCACGAGCTTCATGGCCACGAGCTGGAAGCCGCGGTCCTCGAAGCGCTGGATGATCTTGCCGACAAGACCGCGCTGAACGCCGTCGGGCTTAATCATAATGTAGGCTAAGGTCAGCATAGTTCAACGTACTCTGCTCAGAAGCCATGGTGTCGATTGTATGGTGGGTAGAAGAACGGGCGTTCGCTCAGGCCCGCCAGCAGAGGTTGTCGAGCACGTGACTGACACGGTGGCCCCGTGTCGCTGTGTTGAAGCCCCGTGGCTTATCCGTGCCGCAGCATGTGGACACGTCTGGGGTTGGCCCTAGCGCGACGTGATGTGGTGGCGACGCCTTTGGTATCTCGACACCTGTGGCGTGCACCTGGTATAGCATATCGAGGACAGTATGTGGGCATGTCAACACATGTCCAGCATCGGGCATCCTCCTCCCCGCGGCTATGGGCAGCAGGTCTAGCGACTGGCGCTGGTATTTTGTCGTTTGCTTTGCTACGTTCCCAAGGTAGCGAGAAGAATGCCTACGATCAAGATGCGTTGTCGATGCCTGAGGACTCGTCGTCGCAGCCATCGTCCCCTAAGCCACGCCCTACGGTGGGTGGTCTCGTATTCACGTATCTTATCGAGCCGATTTTGGTGTTCAAGCGCTTCCTTGTACTTGCATTCATCTTCATTCCTGTGCTACTTACCTTGCCACTCATTTTCATGGGCAAGCACAGAGTCTTGAAGGATAAGAATGGTCGCTCTATCAAGGGCGAAAGGTACGGCGCCCTCCTTTGGTACAAGGTGCTTGTCTCTCAGATGGAACGGGCCGGCCCTACCTTTGTCAAGCTTGGACAATGGGCCGGCTCTCGTCGTGACTTGTTCCCGGACGAGCTGTGTAATAGGTTTGCCAAGTTGCACTCCAACAACCGGCCACACTCCTTCCGCTATACGCAAAAGGTTTTGGAACGTGTGTTTGGCAAGTCCTTCGACGAAATATTTGTCTCCTTTGACAAAAATCCTGTGGGCATTGGTGCTGTTGGACAAGTGTACAAAGCTGTCTTGCATGAGCGCCTGCTTCCTCATGACTACCTTGTTGAGAAGGACAAGCTGGATCGGCTCTCTGAGACGGCTGAGAATATCGGACGTGAATTGGCTTTGACGTACGAACACGACGAATCCCTCAGGCGTATTCCTGGGGCCGCCGTGGCTATTAAAGTACTGCATCCCAAGGTCCATCAGACCATTGGCTATGATATTCAAATCATGCGCTTCTTTGCGAATCTCATCAACTGCATCCCTGGCATGGCATGGGTCTCTTTGCCGGAAGAGGTGGATCGTTTCTCTGCCCTTATGGTGAGTCAACTTGATCTGCGGCAGGAAGCCTCCAACTTGAAACGTTTCGAGAGGAACTTTGCTGGTCGAGGTGGGACCGTGACATTCCCACGTCCCTTGCAGGCGTTTTGCTCCCAAGATGTGCTGGTGGAAGAAATGATCGAGGCTGTCCCGCTTAAATACTTCATGAAGCTGGGCGGCAAGGAGTATGACAGTTGCATTGCTGAGATGGGTCTCGACGCCTTCTTGCGCATGCTTCTTATCGACAACTTTACACATGCGGATTTGCACCCTGGTAATATCATGGTCAAGTTTTACCGCCCGACGACGCGATCCATGCTGCAGAACGTGTTCTCTCGCATCTTCTACCGGTATGATCCCGAGTATGTCCTGGGTCACCGCAGCCGAACTGGCATTATTTCGGATGAGCGCATTGTCGACGACCTTCTCTCGCACACATCCAACGTGGATGAATGGAGGGAACATATTCAAATGATCGAGGAGGAAGGGTATCTGCCGGAGCTTGTGATGCTGGATGCCGGCCTCATTTCCGAGCTTTCACCCAAGAACCTGCGCAATTTCTTGGATCTCTTTTCGGCCATCGTGACGTTTGATGGCCGACGTGCAGGTACGCTTATGGTGGAGCGCTGTCGCACACCCGAGCTGGTCACGAACAAGGAAGAATTCGTGGAGCTCATTGGCAATGTGGTAGACGACGTCAAGTCGGACACCTTCAGCCTCTCTCGCTTGAACATTGGCGATGTTCTTTCCCAAGTCTTATCCGCTGTCCAACGGTACCATGTCAAAATGGAGGCAGACTTTGTGGATACTGTTTTGAGTATCCTCATCTTGGAAGGTATTGGTCGTCGCTTGGATCCTGAACTAGACCTTTTCAAGAGTGCCATCCCCATATTGCGGTCCTTGGGCCATAAGATGTCGATGGACGGGACACCTCTGTCAGAATCGTGGCAGGGTATGGATTTCTCTACCCTAGTTCCTATGCTCAAATTGTGGATATATACGGAACTTCGCGGTATCTTTGTGCCATCTGCGAACGCGCCCCAAGTGGTGGATGCTTTCGTGCGGTATGGATGGTTCTCCGATTGATTACAAGTCGCTCGCGTCGTCCTCCGAGTCGAGCTCGTCTGCATCAAGCTCGCCTTCATTAGCATCGCTACCATTTCCCTCATCCTCATTAAACTCTGTTTCTTCCAGGCCATCCTCTTGGGGCAAGACCACTTCCTCAAGATCAGAGGCATCACCTGAACCCGACTCGTCTGAGTCGGACTGAGTTCGCAGTTAGTATACCCGTGCCATATACACACAGATACGGAGAATCCAGATGCAAAGTCATTTTCGTCAAATAGCTCGTCGTCTTGGCCCTGAGACGCAGCCATCTCTTTCGCTGCGCCTAGTTTCGATGGTGTGGATGGCTGTGGGCTTGCTGCCACATCGCCGGCGGTGGAAACAGATGCAGGGACCGAGGCGCTGCTCTTCGGCGTATCCGGTGGGTGTAAGGGTGTGGATACACGCTCTCTCTTCCGCAGTTTCTCGCCCGTACCAACACTGCTGGCAGGAGAGGCTGCACGTTTCCGGGGAACCGAACTTGCTCGAGCCAAAGGCGAAGAGGAGCGGGAATTTGCGTTCAATATCCGCTGCGTCACAGCGCTGGAGGCAGCCTTGGCTGTTCGTGTAGTTCCCTTTCGTGCTGCCTTCGAGCTTGCACTCATACACTTCTCCAAGTGTGTAGCGTATCGGTTGGACGACACCTGCCGGGAACACACCAGGCATTCAAATAAGGGGTTATTCGAGTAGTAATCTGGTTTGGTCCCATTTGTGCTGGTCGTCGATATGTCTTTGATTAGAATGAAATGCTTACCATGTGATGAGCGGCTACTTGTGAGCGTCACTGCACGTACCTCTGGCCACACTGTGTACACAGACTCTTCTTTTTCTTCGCATAGGCATGCGCCTCCAGTGCCACATCCACAATGATCTCGTTGACGAGGGAGTCAAGCAAGCGTGATTCCTAGTCGTCAGAGAATTTTTCACATACAAATACACGCTTCGGATCCATGATGCACTATTTGTCTTGCTCAAGGGCGCTCAATTTGGCCCGTTCACGTAGGCTGCATTCGTGTACACAGAGCGCCTTACACACGCGTAGTGTGGAGGATTAGTCAGCGGAATGGCGGCCGAGGCCTAGCGGGGCGCGATGAATCCCTTGTAGGCTTTGTTGCCACCACCTTATCGCGGCATCAACAGAGACATACACGCGCGTCATGTCTTTCACGCTACCCCCACCCTTAAAGCAGCAGCTCACGCTGTATCGGGAATCGCTCAACTCTCAGATTGACGCTTGGGCTGCTGAATATCATGTCAACCCCGCCGCCATTCGGCGTCATCTAGGATTCTCTCGCGAATTTGGCCGTCAGCCGAATTCATGGAACTTGTATCAACGTTACTTGGCGGAACAGAAGCGCAAAAATGCTAACGGCGAACCCTCTGCCCTGGGTGCAGCCATGGCGAATTTGGGCCCAAATACGAATGCGACTCAAGCACAACGGATCCGTGATGAATTAGCGCCTCTGTATCAGAAAATGAAAGAAGACCCCGAGTTTATGTCGCGAACACAACAGGAGATCCAGGCCTGGGAGCAAGACAACCGTGTCGAGAAATCAAATACTGTGACACGCGCTGAATACAAACGCGCTGTTCGCCGCTTCGAGCAGTTCTCATTGCAATGTTCTCAGAATCTTGGCGCTGAATCCTTCACGATTATTGCTCATCCCAATATTGGGTCGAATCACGTACAGATTGCGGCTTCTCCTGCAGGCCTACACGCGTTCCAGACAGCACTTGGAACCGGAAAACCTCTTGAAACATTCCAGAATCGCTTTGCCGCATGTATTTGCTTGACGATTGCTCCTACTGAAGATCCTACAGCGCTTGAGCGGGACGCTCATTTGAATATTCAGGTACCTTTACAACCCCAAGAGCCCATCATTCTACCCGAAGATCCCACCATGCTTACGTCGATTCAGAAGCGCAAGCTTGCAACCCCGCTATTCCAGCGCTTGGTGGAGTCCTGTCTCGATCCCGTGGGACTGGCCAACTTCCGGAAGAAGTCTCAATCGCGGTTCCCTTGGAAGGGCCTCATGACTTGGTTGCACGAGAATGGGTACCGTTTCAATTACTGGCCCAATGACTCTACGCTTTACGGGATCCGACATCCTACAGATGAGACGGCCCTTTTGCCTGCGCATCTACGGTGTGAGGGCCTCAACACGCCAAACTGCTGGAAATCGGAGGCTATGAATGCCATTTTGCGCGCCTGCGTGCACCCAACGGATCCGCTTCGTGTGGTGCGCATGTAATACTAGCTCGTTTCCCTGTAGTGTATAGACGAATGGTGTTCACTTTTCTCATGGATAGTGTGACACCTGTTTCAGCTATCGAATGCTCGTTTTGGGTTTGCGACCCTGCTCTACATTCATAGAATACCTCCTCACCAGTATTCCGTCCATGATGACAATACCACCATCGACTCTCTCGTATTTCTAAAAGTTGTCTAAAATTCCACACTTACGACACTGGACTGCATGCAAGTCTCTGTCTGAAACACGTTTGGCCCGTGTGTGCACACAGGTCTTGCCAAGCACGAGGTCAGGGTAGGCTTTACGGTGGTCCGCTTTTTTCAGTGACAAACGGTTTTTGATTGGCTGGATTATGACACCTACCCTGTTCGTTGCATTCTGCCGCCAAATCTGTAGTGCGTCGCCATAAGTGCTGACGTATATCCAAAACGTAGTGACAGCTGCATTTGACCATTGTGGCTCGTCGCCTTGCGTCATCCACGATGCCGCCACAAGGCCCACCTCATCAATTTGAGCAGGTGGGGTATCAAATTACCCCTCCTGACTCTGAAAAGTATTTGGAACCGGATACTAAGGCGCCAACAACGGATGCCTCAGATACTGTGATCCAGCCTTCTCGAAAACAGACAAGTGATACCGAGGCACAAGATCCTAACGGTCATCTGAAGTTTGGCGTCCGCGTGCGTGAGCATTGGTGGCAGCTATGGCGCTTCAAGAACCCACCGCCCCCTGCACCAGAGAGCATTGAGGAAGCAGAGGAGCTTCCTCTGGGCCACGCTAACATCTTCTCGGATTGGTCGTACCATTGGATTGGCCAAATGCTTGTGCTTGGCTACCGTCGACCCCTCGAAGCTACTGATCTTTGGAAGATGGATGGCCCTCGCCAAGCCGAACATTTGAGCAATCGCGTCCTGGAGCGTTGGGAAGCTCGTGTGGCCAAAGCGGATGCCTATAATCAGAAAATTCAGTCTGGCGAAATTAAGCCCTCCAAAAGTATGTATCGCACCTGGCGGAAGCAGGCACGCAAAGAACTTTCCGAGAAACTGGGTGGCGATGCTTCCATGGACGAGCGCGTGGAAGCGAAAGCAGCAATTTGGGGCATGCCTGAAGTTGCTCATCTGAAAGGTGTTGATATCACACCCGAGCTAGAGCGCAAAAAACTCCTTGCAGGCAAAGTCAAGTCGTCCTTTAAGCGTGCGAACCTATTCATGGCCTGTTTGGATGTATTCTGGCCGCATATTTTGGAGGCGTTTATGGCCAAGCTGCTGGCCGATGTGGCGCAAATGTGTACAGCGCTCTTGATCGAGCATGTCATTGTCAGTGTGGCTACCCAAGATACTGGCATGGGCTGTGTGTACACGGTGGTGATGTTCATCATGCTGGTCCTTGGCAACTTCTTGTCCGGCCGTTTCTTCTACAAGAGTCTTTACGTGGGTGTCTTCTGTCGTGCAGCTCTTGTTTCTGGTCTTTTCAACCGTGCCCTGAACATGCAGGGTCGTGATCGCTCGACTGGTAAGCTGACCAACCACGTTAGTACCGATATTAGTCGTATTGACTTTGGTGCTCAATGGTGGCTGCTTACCTTTACGGCACCCGTGGAGATCATTGTTTGCTTGGTCATTTTGCTCACTCGATTCGGTGTGTCTTGTCTGTCCGGCTTTGCCCTGGTGATTGTGGTAACGCCTATTCAGATGTACACAATGAAGTATCTATTCAAGCTTCGTGCCAAATCGATGCAGTGGACGGACCGTCGTGCGCGTCGTACCCAGGAAGTGTTGTCCGGTATGCGTATTGTGAAGTTGTTCTCGTACGAGTCCAACTTTGTCAAGCTCATCACGGATCTGCGCAAGGGCGAGCTGAAATACGTGTTCGCGCTCGCTGTGGCTCGTGCTGGACTGATGGCTACGGCTATTAGCTTGCCTTTGCTGGCCAGTGTACTTGCCGTTGTGACGTACTACTATTCGCACGGCCACAACTTTGATGTCTCACGTGTGTTCCCTGCAATCACGTTGTTCCAGCTCTTGCGTCTGCCGCTCATGTTCCTGCCGTTCGGTTTGAGTGTCATGGCAGATGGTGCCAACTCGTTTAGCCGTTTGCGCGAGGTCTTTTATGCCGAGCAGCACGACACCAGTCTTCAAAGCGATGAGAACTCTCCGTACGGCCTCAACATCCAGGATGCTACGTTTGTGTGGGAGGGCGTTGGTGAAGATGAGACTCTCAAGCCTGTGAAAAAGAACGAGAAGCGCAAAGACGAGCAGAAGAAGGCCAAGCAAAAACGCATGTGGGCCTTCCTGCGTCATCATCGCAAGTCGAATGAGGCCACGCTAAAGAAGCGCCGGATTTTCCGTCGTAAGACCAACAAGGTACCGGCGGCGGTGGAGGCCGAGCCCAAGGTGGCCGAGGCTGTCAAAGAGGAGGATGAAGACGACATGTTCATCATGGATCGCGTCAACCTGCAAGTGCGTCGTGGTCATCTGTGTGCCATCATTGGTCCTGTCGGTTCCGGCAAGTCCTCTCTGCTGCTGGGTGCTATCGGTGAAATGCGCAAGACGAGCGGTGATGTGACATGGAGTTCGCCCCGCGTTGCTTTCTGCTCGCAGTCGGCCTGGATCCAAAATGCCACTGTGCGCGACAATATTGTGTTCGGCCAACCGTGGGACGAGGAACGCTACTGGTCATGCGTGGAGCGCGCTGAGCTCATGTCGGATCTGGCCCTGCTGCAGGGCGGTGACATGACGGAGATTGGTGAGAAGGGTGTCACACTCTCTGGTGGTCAGAAGCAGCGTGTGAACATTGCGCGTGCGCTCTATTACGATGCGGAGGTGCTGTGCTTGGACGACCCGCTCTCCGCTGTGGACGCCCATGTGGGCAAGGCGCTTTTCAACAATGCGATTCTGCCCGCGCGCAACGCTGGCAAGACGGTAATCCTAGTGACTCATGCGATTCAGCATCTTCCGATGTGTGACCAGATCGTGGTGATGAATGATGGCCATATTGAGGAGGATGGTACTTATGCGGAGCTCATGGCTCAACGTGGCGACTTTTACAACACCATGATCAACTTTGGTATGCTCAAGGAAGAGGGCGAAGAAGAGGAGGATGCCGAGGAGTTGGCTGCGGAGGCTGAGGGCGTCAAGCCGCGCAAGGTCTTCACGCTGGCTGAAGTGCACAAACCTGGTCATGGCAAGACGATGGAAAGCGAAGAGCGTAACACGGGTGCGGTGGATGGTGCCGTATGGATGTCGTACCTCAAGGCCGGCCGATCCTGGTTCATTATTCCGCTTGTGCTCCTGGCCGGTTCTTGTATGCAGGCCTCGGTGAACTTGTCTTCCTACTGGATTGTGTGGTGGGAGAAGTGGGTTCTGCAGGGCTTGACGCGAACGGGTTTGGAAGTCGGTATTTATGTGATGCTGGGTATCATGCAGCTAATATTCAACTTTGTCATGGATGTGGCCCTGGGTCTACTGACTGTGTTCGCGTCGCGTGCTCTGCACGACCGTGCCATCAAGCGCGTCATGTACTCTCCTATGGCTTGGTTTGATACGACCCCGATCGGCCGTATCATCAACCGTTTCGGTAAAGACATTGATGTGCTGGATAACCAGCTGAGCAACTTGATTCGTCAATGTGCTTCCACGGTGCTTTCGATTCTGGGTGCGGCCATTATGATCATTGTGTTCACCTACTACTTTGTCATTGTGGTTGTTTTTGTGTTTGTCTTTGCCTACTTCTTCTCGTCGTTCTACCGCTCATCAGCGCGTGAGTTCAAGCGTGTGGATGCACTGCTGCGCTCTAAGCTCTACTCGCACTTTGCCGAATCGCTGACGGGTCTTACCACCATTCGTGCCTACCGCGAGTCGGCTCGATTCCTGCGCGACAACTACAAATACATGGACTTGCAAAACCGTGCTTACTTCCTCACCATTGTGAATCAGCGTTGGCTTGGTTTGCGTCTCGATATCCTAGGTTCTCTTTGTGTTTTGGTCACGGGTCTGTTGTGCGCTGCACGCGTGGGTGGTGTGGATCCTAGCACGGCGGGTGTGGCCCTGTCGCAAGTGGTCACAGTGGCGCAAACACTGGGTTTCCTTACGCGTCAGCTGACAGAGTTGGAGAATGAGATGAACTCGGCGGAGCGTTTGGTCTACTATGCGAATGAGCTTGGCGTAGAGGCGCCGCAGCAGATACCCGAGACGGCCCCCGAGGCATCCTGGCCCCAACATGGTGAGGTGGAACTGCGCGATGTGTGGCTGCGTTATCGTCCCAACCTGCCAAACGTGCTCAAGGGTGTTTCGTTCCGCGTGCGTGGCAGCGAAAAGGTGGGTATTGTGGGCCGTACGGGTGCAGGCAAGAGCTCCATCTTGACGGTGCTTTTGCGTCTGTCGGAAGCGACCCAGGGCTCGGTGATCATCGACGGCGTGGATGTTGCCAAGATCGGCCTTGAAAATTTGCGTCGCAGCATTGCGATTCTGCCTCAGGAGCCATTGCTGTTCAGCGGCACACTGCGCTCGAACCTCGATCCCTTTGGCCGCTTTGACGATGCGCGCTTGTGGGATGCGATGCACCGCTCGTACCTCACCGCGGCCTCGGCCAGCGTGCCGGGTACGGGAGCTGTCACGCCCGTGGTCGGTGCAGATGGTCAGCCCTTGTCGACGGAGGACCAGCCCGCCCAGAGCAAGGCGCTGACGCGTCTTAACCTCGACTCGGTCATTGATGAAGAGGGCGCCAACTTGTCCGTGGGCCAACGCAGCCTTGTTTCGCTCGCGCGTGCCTTGGTCAAGGACTCGAAGATCATTCTGCTGGACGAAGCCACGGCCTCGGTCGACTTGGAGACGGATGCCAAGATTCAGCGTACGATCCGCACAGAGTTTGCGGATCGCACCCTGCTCTGTATCGCTCACCGTCTGAGCACCATTATTGGCTACGACAAAATCTGTGTGATGGACGACGGTAAAGTCGCTGAATTCGACACGCCTCTGCGGCTCTTTGATGACGTGAACAGTATCTTCCGCGGTATGTGTGACCGCAGTGGCATCAAGCGTGAGGAAGTTTTGACGGCCCACGCCATTGTCTCGGGTGGCGATCTGAACACGGGCTCGGCGCCTGCTGCTCCTGCCATGGGTCACAACGCCACGCTTGTCGACCCACCGTCCTACGACCAATAATATTCTTTTATTTGTAGACTACATGAGACGTATCGGTTCCTAGCCATAGCCTAAAAGTCTGGGTAAGCGAGTGATCCTTTAGTGGTTGAACACGGGTGTAAGGGCTTTAGACCACGTTTTCCTTGGCTGTACAGGTTAGTCACACATCTCACAACGTACGGAACTTGAGCACAGGGCCCACCTGGCCAATGCACATACCGCCGAGGCGGTGGCCGAGGTCGACCGCCTGCTCGATGGGCTTGCTGAGGATGAGGCCAGCCAGCACACCACCAGCGAAAGCATCACCAGCACCGTTGGTGTCGACAATCTGCTCCGCAGGCACCTTCGGTGTAGGGTGCACAAAGGCCTCCTTCTCGCCCTGCACAGCGCGGATGGTCGACTCGGCACCGTGGGTGATCAGCACCGTACGCGGCTTGCTGAGCTCCGAGGGAGAGTCGGCAATCTTCTGCGCAATCTCCTTCAGGTCCGTGGTGTCGAGACCGGCGGCCTTCGCCCAGGCCTCAGCCTCCGACTCGTTGCCAATCACCAGCTCGGCGTACGGCAGCACCTGCTCGACCTGCGACTTGAAGAATTGCGGAATGAAGGGCGCAGACAGGTTCATGGAGAAGAACTTGCCAGCCTCCTTGGCATGCTGCGCCAGCGACAGAGCGCTCTCCACGCCGTGGGTCAGGAAGAAGCCACCCAGGTAGTAGAACTGAGCCGCCTGAATCGCAGCCTTGGCGTCAGCGCTCTCAAGGTGGTCCTTGGTGAACTTCTCCGCAGCGCCCAGGTTTGTGCACAGCGAACGGTCGTGACCGGTAATCACCACAGCGCACGAACCCGTGGCGGTCTCCGAGTTCACCTGGTACACCGACTGGAGGCCCTCGCGGTCGTTGGCCGCACGCAGCTGGTTCGCCAGGTCGTCGCTACCAACGCAGCCCAGGTACGCCGTCGAGCCCTCGGGAAGAGCATACTGCGCGCAGCGGGCCGTGTTCTGAGCGGCACCACCAGCCACGTAGGTCACCTGGTAGTTCTCCACGATGTGCTGGTAGATGCTCAGCTGCTCAGGCGAGGCAAGCACCGCATCGTTGGCCTTGAGGCCGTACTTCCTCAGCACCTCCTCACCGTTGCGGATCTGCATATCAAGCAGGGGGTTGCCCATGGCAACCAGCTTCAGGTTCTCAGTCTGCACCATCGTTGTCGTACAAGGAACCTTGGGGCCCGCGCGTCGGTATGCATGCTGGCGATCTAAAGTCACGTGACGAGAAACCAGCGCGCGCGATCGGTGACGACGCCGTTCGCGCCATGAGCCACGAGAAGCAGGAGGCAGACTTCACGGCGGAGGTGAACACGCTCCTTCCGCAGCTGGAGAAGCTCACATCTGTATGTACATGTAACTCACAAAAGGTGGGCTCGCTTCAGGAAGCGCTCGATCTCATTGCGCCTCTGGAGAAGCGCACGCGCGGGGTACGTTCATGACCACTTACGCAGTCTGCGGACCTTCTCAGTACCACACGTCTGCTCATGACGGCTGTTCTTATGATCCGGTCGGCACCTGATACACAGCACACGAACATGCAACTATTGTGTGACACGATTCAGGCCTACGCCAAGAAACATGGGCAACTCAAGCAGGCTACGGCACGGATGGTGCAGCTCGCGATGCTTTTCCTTCGAGCTCCTGAGAAGCCTAGTATTAACGTGCCTAGCTCCATCTATGCTGTGATAAACAAAGATACACTCTCGGGTCAGCCAACCTCCGAATCCATGGCCGTGGATGAGGAGCAAGAAAAGCAACCCAACGACGAAGCCGATCGGTCCGGCAAGGAGGACGACCGTTTGTTGGCGCTCTCCGAGCATGGCCGTGCGATTGGAGATACAGGACTGAATGAGGACACGAAAATGCAGCTTATGAAGACGTTGCAGGAGGTCACCGAGGGCAAGGTCTTTTTGGAAGTGGAACGGGCACGTGTGAGTCGTCTCATCTCCGACCAGCTCTACGCGCGCGGCGAAGTGGGCAAGGCTGCCGACACCCTTCAAGCGCTGGCAGTGGAGACCTTTGGCAGCATGGACCGCCGCGAAAAAGTGGAATTCATACTCGAGCAGATGCGCCTCAACGTGGAGCGCTCCGACTTTCATCGTGTCAACATGCTCAGCCGCAAAATTCATACCAAGTTCTTTGAGGACGAAGCACAGCATGATCTTAAGCTGCTGTATTATGAGCTGATGATCAAGACAGACATGCACGATGACAAGCCCCTCGACGTCTGCAAGTATTATCGCGAGGTGCGCAATACGCCGCGCATTCAAGCCGATGAAGAAAAGTCCAACGATGCTTTGCGCCATGCCATTATATTCCTTGTACTTGCACCCTTTGATCACGAACAGAGCGACCTTATGGGCCGGATCGAGGCCACCGAGCCCTTGGATTCCGTCCCTGAATACAAGAGTCTCCTCAAATGCTTTACTACGCCAGAGCTGATGCGCTGGCCCGGCATTGAGGCCCTTTATGGTCCCATCCTTCGTGCTCTACCCGTTTTCAGCGGCAGCGAGGAGGCCGAGAAGCGTTGGAAGCAGCTGCATACGCGTGTGGTCGAGTACAATCTCCAGGTGATTGCGAAATACTACACACAAATCCGCCTTGGTCGGCTGGCACAACTTCTTGATCTTACGAGCGATGAGGCGGAGGAAGCGTTGGCCGATTTGGTGGTCAAAAAGACGATTCATGCGCGCATTGATCGACCCGCTGGTCTCATCAACTTCCAGCCCCGCATGTCTGATGCAGCCGTGCTCAACAACTGGAGCAGTGACATGTCCAAGCTTCTACAAACGGTCGAGAAGGTTTCTCATCTTGTTGAGAAAGAGTGGGCCATTCACCGAGCCGGCCTGGTCGTGAAAGCGAATGAATAAGTAGGTAGCAGGCATCACGATGTATCACGTGTTCATGCGTGGCGGGGATGAGCACGGTGCAGCGCGATCGGGCTCCAACACGCCGCAACAGTCGCTCTGGCAGGGGACTGTCTTCTCCCTACGATGAGTCTGGGTGTTAGCGAAGATGAACTCTTCCAGGCGTATCAAATAACTTCGCTCTACCCTCAGCGGTGGGAAGACCCTGGCGGAAGTCGCCAGGCTCGCCGAAGTGTTGACTTTGGCAGCTCTACAGAAGAGTGGTCTGATCCTCTTGGCCTGCGCCCTACCTTACCTTCGTCGCGCATACATGAACCAGACCAGATCAACAAAATCAACATCTCAAGTAAAAGCTTTGATCCGAAAGTGTTTCTGAATACAGTCCATCCCAATGCTTCGTATGCTGAATTGAGTCAAGGTACAAATCTGCTCAAACAGAGTATCGAGCAACGCTCCGAAGCGCTGAAAGTGCTTGTCAATGAAAACTTTGACAGGTTTGTCAGTGTAAAGGCAACGAAGGACAGTATATTTCGTTCTATGACCGATCCCGAAGATGGCCCTCTTTCGAGTGCACCCAATGAAGGCATCCAAGGTCTGCGTGCCTCGGTGGTGGACGCCAACGCCCAGGCAGATGCCGTATTCAGGCCAGTGTTGGAAAACTATGTGAAAAGTATGAAGCTTCGAAACACGCTTGGTGTATTTCAACGCTCGCGTTTCTTTTTCAATCTTCCCGGCTCTTTGCACGAGCATGTGGAAGCTGGCAATTACGAAGCGGCCTTGCGCGACTATAAAAAGGGGCGCTATCTTTTGGAGAGTCGACCTGGTCAACTTTTGCCGATTCAGACGGACAACAATGAAGGTGGTAAGCCGACCGAGACACAGGTCGCTCAGCAGCAGCGAATTTTTGCTCGTGTGTGGGATGCCGTGGAAGAAATCATGTACCATATGCAAGCGAAGCTGTTGGACATTCTGCGCGACTCTAAGCGCTCGGTGGACGAGCAGGAAAAATGTATTCAAGTGCTCCTTGAATTGGATCCTCTGACAGACCCTGTGGCTGTGTTTCTAGAGTCCCAGCACGCTCACATTCGGCACCTCCTGCAACATGACTTCCAGCAAGAAGACCGAGTTCTTCGTATGGCCCGCTCCAAGGGCCAAATCCCGTCGTATGGGAAATTGGATATGGCACTCGATCTACATCACAACTTGGTCCTGGTCCGCACCTCTCATGATACCAAACCCTCGTTTGACACTGTGCTGGGTGCTGATGTTTGGAAAGCTATTGAGGAAATGGTCAGTCATGTATGCCAAACTGCATTACAAAACATCCCTATCTTTTGGCGCGTTGCCAAGGACCATGCTGATGGCAAATTCATTAAGGACCCCTCGTTGCGATCCGGCATTGACAAGCAGTCGCTTGCATGGGCTGTAGAATGCGTTCAAATGTGGGTCAAACAACTTTTTGATTTCTTCCAGCTGGTATCATTTCGCGAACGCCAAGGTCGGCCGCTCTTTTCTCAGCTGCCTTCGTGGGTGCCTGACCCTTCCTGCTCCCTGATGGCCACTCAATATTTGAGTCAAATTCTCCTTACCATCACAGACACCGTCAAAGAGCTACGCTCGCTCAAAATTCCTGGCACGTCTACCCAACTGAACGCACTGCTTCTCGATACCCGGTTCCAATTCATTGAAGTCATGTGCTTCTTATGGCTACGGGATGCGCGCCACTGCTATTACATGGAGGATTGGATGCCAAACACGCAGCAGCCAGAAATTACATCATACCTGTTTGCCTTTTCCGTGTTTAACCGCTGGAATGCCCGTGAAGGTTTCTTTTTAGCTGACATTCGGACTCGAGGCAAACAGGAATCCTCTGAAAATGAAGTGGATGCGGCCTTTATTGATCGTTTGAAAACAAACTTTGTGAACGTGCTTCATGTATTTCTTGAGGGTATTGCCACGGCCGCACACGCATCGCAAGACATACCTGAGCTTCAAATGACTCTTCATCAACATCAGGGCCGAGCCCTGCCTCCTCCTCGAGACCGCGACACTCGCATTCTTCTCACTGTTTCCAACCTATCCCATCTTCGTGCACAGATCATTGGCGCTTGGGTGAAACAGTTTGAAGAAGCGTATCATGTCAACTTGGTCCATGAAAAGCAGCGTCTCCTTGACGAGTGCAGCCGTTTAGAGGGCGAGCTTTTAGGAGATTCTGTCCAACGGAAAGGGCAGCTGGTTAAGGATATAATTCGTCGTGGCATCCTGGAGAGTGGGATTGACTGGGGAGCGCTGCCCAAGCCAACAGGTGTCAATGCATTTATTTTCCGTGCACTGCTCTTGCTTGTTCAAGTGCATGCACAGATCCGGGCCACGGTTCCTGCACTGGTTTCGAGAATGATTGTTGCTTTGGTGGAAATTATGGCGGATGCCATTCTTGAATCATACAGCAAGGTTCATCAATTCAACATGGGTGGCATGCTACAGGCTACTCTCGAGATTGAGTTTGTTCATCAAACCATGTCGTTCCATGTCTCTCCCCGGGCTGAGAGTACGTTGAAACAAGTGTACGAGACAATCAGTCATCGGTATTCTACGTCCGCGAGCAACCGTAACGATCCATCGCTGCAAAAGGAATTGGAAAGCGTTAAAGCCACTCTGATTGAAAGCCGCAAAGCCACCGCGCTTGAGTTTCTTTGTTTCCGTAAGCCCAAGTCCGACTCCAAGGGGAAAGGGTCTACCAAGTAGCTATGATTTCGACCGTCCCTTCCGGGCCATGTATACAAACATAACCGATGTAAGAGCACTGAGAGTGAACCAGGTAGCAGCATATTCTGCATGCTGATTCCGCAGTTCAATGCGGGGCGGACGGCCGACAGGGATGCCTTTCATTATGAGTGCCCCCGCCTCCGAGAAGGTGCCATCAAAGATTTGCTCCACGTACACGGGCAACACATGGGTAGATTGCTTCTGCTGGAATGCTTCTTGAGGCGTTTGCGCTTCAGGAGCACGGGTCATAGTCAATTGACGGAAAAGCGAGAAGGATTTGGATTCCGTAGGCGCATCCGGTGCCTTGCTGGCATCCACCATACCAGCCTGCTCGTTCAACCAGTGCGCCATTTGAGCCGGGTTGATTTGCATCCATAAATTGTTCTTGGGTTCATTGGCAAGGGCAAATCGGCTGGGGGGGTATACACGAGGCAGAAGCGTCACGATCGTAACTTCATGGCCATCATAGGGAAGTGGATGTTTGAGACACTTGTTCATCCCTGTGCCAACAATATGTTTATCCGAGACAAAACCCAGGTTAACGAGCACATCTGGACCACCCGAAGAGCGACGAAAAGGCACAACTAGCTGGTAGCCTCGCTTGCCCTCTCGACTGCGAGGACCAACAAATAGAGCACGAGATACATCAAAACGTCCTTGCAACTCAAATTGACGAAACTCGAACTCTTCCAGCACGTCCATGCTGTCATGTCAGTAAATACAACCTACTTGATATTGCGCGGAAAACGAAGAGGGTCACGTCGAAGCTTGTCGTCCAATTCGTCCATCAAAGCCACTTTCCACTTCAGGCGACGTAGTTGCCAAAAACCTAGCCACAGCGTAAACACTGGCACAATGGCTAGTACATATAGCACAGGAGATTTATACCATGGCTTTCCTCTGCGTTTCTGGGGTCGATTGTAAATGAGCGGTTCGGCTCCATCGTCGGACTCCACGACAGGCACCGGCATCTCCTGCCGTCGCTCCTTACTGTAGAATCGCATGGAAAATGCACCCATACTCTGCATGGGAGCGCGTGCGGATGTGATTGCCAAACCATGCGCCGAGAAGGACTGGGGCGTCGTCCGTAGGAACGGACGCGCCCGTAGCAGCGACCCACAGGCCCGAAGCATGGACATCGGTGGCACTGGCCCTGTCCGCCACAAAGGCCGCTCCACTTTCGTAGAGACACGCGTCGGCTTCGGCCGGTGAGTATTTCTGCAATAAATCAATTTCCATTTTCTCGACGCTGGTTGGCTGAAGGAAGGGACGTGGGTTCGGCCAGTGTCAACGCAGAAACGCTTCCCGAGCCACTTCCCTGTACGATGCAAGGCTTTGTCGCTAGTCGTGCTGCCGGCCTTGCGTCGAAGGTCAGCCTTACGGGGATCACGAGCACTACTACGCGTGGTCTTGCCACCGTGACTGATGTACCGAAGCGCACTTATGGTGGTCTGCGTGACCAGGACCGTATTTTCCAGAACCTGTATGGTCACCACGACTTTCGTCTGAAGGGCGCTCAGGTATGTATGATATATTGGATTAACACTCTCTAGGCTCGCGGTGACTGGCACCGTACTCGCGACATTATTGAGAAGGGCAACGACTTCATCATCAACCAGATGAAGGCTTCTGGTCTCCGTGGCCGTGGTGGTGCCGGTTTCCCTTCCGGTCTCAAGTGGAGCTTCATGCTGAAGCCTGGCTGGGAGAACGACCCTCGTCCCCGCTATCTCGTCGTGAATGCTGATGAAGGTGAGCCTGGTACTTGCAAAGACCGTGAGATTCTCCGTCACGACCCGCACAAGCTCATTGAAGGTTGTCTTGTCGCCGGCCGTGCGATGGGTGCTAACGCTGCCTACATCTATATCCGTGGTGAATTCATCGAAGAGACGTACAACACCCAGGTTGCCATTAACGAGGCCTACAAGGCTGGTCTCATCGGCAAGAACGCCTGCGGCTCCGGCTATGACTTTGACGTCTATGTCCACCGCGGTGCCGGTGCTTACATTTGTGGTGAGGAGACGGCTCTGATTGAGTCTCTGGAGGGCAAACAGGGCAAGCCTCGTATGAAGCCTCCGTTCCCTGCTGACACTGGTCTCTTTGGTTGCCCCACGACGGTGGCCAACGTGGAGACGGTCTCCGTGGCGCCGACGATTATTCGCCGCGGTCCCGAGTGGTTCGCGAGCTTTGGTCGTGAAAAGAACCAGGGTACGAAGCTGTACGCCATTAGCGGCCATGTGAACAAGCCCTGTGTTGTCGAGGAGGAGATGAGTATTCCTCTGAAGGAGCTGATTGAGCGTCACTGTGGTGGCGTTCGCGGCGGCTGGGACAACCTTCTCGCCATTATCCCTGGTGGTTCTTCGACCCCTATGATTCCTCAGTCTGTCTGCAGCGAAGTGCTTATGGACTTTGACTCGCTGCGTGACAACCAGACTGCCCTCGGTACTGGTGCCGTGATTGTTATGGACAAGTCGACGGACCTTGTTAAGGCTATTCTCCGCCTGACCAAGTTCTACAAGCACGAGAGCTGTGGCCAGTGCACTCCTTGCCGTGAGGGTACTACGTGGCTGTCTAACATGATGGAACGCTTTATGGAGGGCCGTGGCTCTCTCCGCGAGATTGATATGCTCTGGGAGATCACTCGTCAGATGGAGGGCCACACCATTTGTGGTCTTGCTGATGCCGCTGCTTGGCCTATTCAGGGTCTGCTCCGCCACTTCCGTCCTCTTGTTGAGGAGCGCGTGAAGGAGTTCAACGCTAAGCACGGTCCTGTTCTGTACGGTGGTCGTCTTGCTAGCGAGCGCGACCCGAACCTCGCCATCCCCGGCAACCTGTCTTTCCCCAACAAGGCGACGAAGGACTCGTACCAACCTGGTCTGGCGGATGCATAGATCAACGATAGAAAGTCTATCTTGAGAAAATACATTTTGGCGACCCATGGGTCATTACTGCGTCTTTGTCTCGGCAGCCTGTTTATTCTCCGTTTCGCGCCGAATTTCCGAAATGAACCTGATGTTAGCGGTGTATACACACCAATTGATGGACAGGAATAGACCAATGGATAGAACTAGCAAAGCAACCACATGCAAATTAAAGCCGGACGCCAACAGAAGGGTCGACAACGACGCAAAAAGCGCGTAAAAAATCCAATTCATCAATTCATGGGTCGTTGAGTTGACTCCTTCATGGAATATATTGTCGAGAACGTTCTCACAAAACTTTTCAAAACGGTCCATCGTCGAGCGGAGCGCAAACGCAGGGAGCGCGTATCGTCATGACCGATACTGGTGGTTAGTCAGCACATGGCCTGACGCGCTTCGCCATCCAACACGCCACTTTGCACGGCACCATGTTGGGCTTGATCAATGCGGCTGCACACAAGCGCAAAGCTGCGCCAAGTATACACATTGACTGGTCTCTCTACGGAGGAATTGAAAACTCTCAGTCAAAATCCGATCCTGCGGCCACGGGCAGACCTTGGATGCCGCATGTGAGCCAGAAGCCTTTGCCGACAGATGACTTTCTTTGGTCCCTCAACGAAGAGCCGCACCGAACACGTCGCGTTGCTATCTTAAAAGCACACCCTGAAGTGAGAAAACTCATGGGGCATGAGCCGCTCACCAAATACGTGGCCTCAGCGGTCGTGTGCCTTCAAATCATTGTCGCTGTAACTTTCACGAAGCTTGGCATTTCCCCGCTCGATTGGCGATTCTTACTCACAGCTTATATACTGGGTGGTTTTTGCAATCAACATCTCTTTCTCGCCATCCATGAAATCACACATAACCTCACCTTCAAAAGTATTGCCGCGAACCGTCTTATGGCGATATTCGCCAACCTCCCCGTGGGTATCCCATTCGCCATGACATTTAAAGTACGTTGTTTGTTTAACCCGAAGCCATACCATATTGAACACCATAAACACCTTGGTGAGGATGGCATCGATACAGACATGCCCACAAAGTTTGAAATGCTTCTTTTAAACAATGTATTGGGTAAAACGTTTTTTGCGTACGTTCTCTCACTAACCACAAGAACATTTCAGTTGTTTTTCTATGCGCTACGCCCTGGATTTATCCGCGTTCAAAAACTCAACGGATGGCACTTTCTGAACATTGGAGTTCAGTTTGCGTTCGATATACTTATTTGCTATCTATGTGGTTCCGCACGGCCCCTGTATTATTTCTTGATGAGTGCATTCTTCGCCGGCTCTCTTCACCCGGCTGCAGGACATTTCATTGCCGAACATTATATGTTTAGCAACATTGAACAAGAGACTTGGAGTTACTACGGGCCTCTGAACATCCTATTGTACAATGTTGGATATCACAATGAGCACCATGACTTCCCTTCGGTTCCTTGGACCCGTCTCCCTGCTCTTCGTGCACTCGCACCTGAATTCTACAATGTTTTGCCCTACCATACATCATGGACAATGGTGCTGCTGGAGTTTATTTTCAGCAAGCACTCTGGCATGAATATGCGCGTGAAGCGCAATCCTAGATTTAAAATGCTGGCTGCTGATACGTCACCTGAAGACAAGTCCAACCATATCGGCTGGGAAGTGCGGAATACCCGGGCTGACTAGGATCGCTATATGTAGAAGCCACATAGTTCTGCTTCATCACTCACGTCCCCACAGACGATGGCTCTGAGCTTTCATCGGGCGCGTGTGGGGGTTCCCGATCCCATGGCGCGGCCACCCAATGACGCTGCACTGACCACTGGTCACGGCCCACCTTTCTCCATCATGACGAACTTGCCAGACTGGCCTCCGAAAACACTCCAAGAGCAAGATATTAATACTCTCATTACACAGAATGCACGAGACTATGCACTGGGTCATGGCATCGTCTATCGCTCGCTACCGAGTACTCCCTCAGGCATCCCCCCTCAGGACACCACTATTCATGCGCCTATGACCACTGTGCCTTCGCCATTCCCCCGTCATCTCTTCGAAAAGGCGGTAGATTTGATGCCACTTTTTAGCCTTCTCTATGCTCGTGTGGCTATGGATGAAGAGTTTCTTGAACGTGTCATGAGCACATCAGTGATTAAAGTGGATGACTTTCAGCGTCACTTATATGACATTTGGTGTACGGTTCGTCGGGAAGGGGTTTCTCAGCCAATGCACTTGGGACTGTTTCGAAGTGACTATCTCATGCATGTTAATGGGGCAAATGAGCTGAGCCTTCAGCAAGTCGAGTTCAACACGATTTCGTCATCGTTCGGTGCTCTCTGTACAAAAGTGTCGGAGATGCATCGTTATCTCCTCCGCATCGGTGCTTATGCTACAGGACATGATCTTCTTCGTTCAGAAAATATGCCTGTTAATCAGGCTCTTGATACACTCGCAGACGGACTGGGTGATGCTCATCGGTACTATATCTCGCATAATCAGCGATCTGGCCGTACGGTTCAACCGGCGATCCTGTTCGTGATCCAACCTAACGAGCGCAATACCTTTGATCAGCGTGCCATTGAGCAAACTTTGTTCGAAAAGCATGGAATTCCTGTCGTACGTGCTTCCTTGGAGGACTTGAGCTCCATGGCCACCCTTCATGGTGGCGACCGTGTTTTGGCTCTTCAGTCAACCTTGTCCTTGACCCCTGTGGAAATATCTGTGGTGTACTTCCGCAGTGGCTATGGTCCTAATGACTACACGAATGAGCAAGCATGGGATGCAAGGCTTTTGCTCGAGCGCAGCCTTGCCATCAAATGCCCCACCATTGCCCTGCAATTGGCCGGCTGTAAGAAAGTGCAACAAGTCTTGGCTGAGCCAGGTGTGTTGGAGCACTTTGTTGGGAGTAATGCACATACGCTTCGTCTGACTTTCTCGCAACTCTGGCCCATGGATGAGTCGGACCTTGGAAAACAGGCCCAGACGCTGGCGCTCACACACCCTGAAAAGTATGTGCTCAAGCCACAGCGTGAGGGTGGCAGCAATAACATCTACAAAGAAGACATCCCTATTGCGCTCCTTGATATGGAATCGCGAGACAAAGAGCGTGCTTCTCGCGGTGAGGATGTGTCTGTGAAAGAGAAAGAGGGCTTTATCCTCATGAGCTTAATTGACACTCCCAAAGACCGAGGTGCCATGATGCTACGCGCAGGACAGGGCGATGTCGCGCAATACGTTGCTCAAACTACTAGTGAGCTTGGAACCTATGGTACAGCTTTGTTTGGAAAAGATGTTGAGCCCGACATTCGTTCAGGCGGTTATCTTCTTCGAACCAAGGCGAGTGAAAGTAATGAAGGAGGTGTTGCTGTGGGCTTTAGCGTCATTGACACGCCTTTGCTGGTTTAGAATTGTGCATAACAGCTATGCACCCATAGAGTGAAGTGCACGGCGCTTCTGCAACAATTCTGCCTCGATCAGACTCAATTCAGCATCAATTTCTTTCTGCCGAGTGAGAAGACGTTGACGATACTCGTCATTGGTGATAGACTGCACGGGGCTGTGTCGCTGGATCCAATTGTAAGACTTTTGGAACCAAGACAATGATTTTGGCTCTAAGACTGGCGGCGAGTCTAGGGCATCACGACGTTCAGCGTTTGTGATAGGTGCGCTTGAAGTGTCCGTCTTCGGAGAAGACGTCCTGTAATATGTCGATACAAGGCGAAAAAGGCCCAAAGAGAATTCATTGCAGGCGAGCTGAGCGGCAGTACAGAGCCCTGAAATTGTAAACATGCCAGGAAGAACTGGACGTCGCGTGATCCCAGCGGTAACGGCACCCATAAGGGCACCGCTGAAAAATGTAGGAGGAATATCTTGAAAATGACCAGGATGCGCGCACATGGGCCATAGTTTTTCAGCAGCAGGTCTGACGAGATATTCGCGGAAAGCTATATTAGTCGGATGAACGTACCGAAAAAGCCAAAGGAGAAAACAAACCACCTTCGTGACATCCGTAAGGCAACAATAGCCGGCTCAACATGAGGTGTGCGTAGAGTGCCTACCACAGAACCTGCGACGCCTCCCAAAATACCAGTTAATAATGAGTTTCGAGCCACAATTATAGTTGCGTCCCTATTGAGTATGTTCCATGGCGCCACGCTCTGTTCACTCTGCGTCATAACTAGCTCCGCCCGCTATGGCAACGCACTGCAACCTGCTGCATAGGGTTGAGTCGCATTTGGTCACGTGATGGCGAAGTCGTTGCGGCGCGGTCGCACAGACTGGGTCGCTAGCGACGATGGTGAGTAGCAACATCGTGACTGACCTGAAGGCGAACATTTCCACTACGCCAGTGCAATCTACTATTCAAACACTTGAGCGTATCGGTGCTCACTCTCATGTGCGAGGGTACGTAATGCAAGCCTGACACATGCAGTCTGGGACTCGACGAGCGTCTTGAGCCGCGTGACAGTGCTCAAGGTATGGTCGGACAGCATGCGGCGCGCAAGGCTGCTGGCATGATCGTCAAAATTGTGCAGAATGCCAAAATTGCTGGCCGTGCAGTTCTCATGGCTGGTCCACCTGGTACAGGCAAGACGGCTATTGCGATGGGTGTGTATGGGAGGCACTGACAAGTAGGCATGGCGCAAACTCTCGGTGAAGACGTGCCATTCACCATGTTGTCGGCCTCTGAAGTCTTTTCTCTTGAAATGAGCAAGACTGAGGCTCTGATGCAGGCCTTCCGTAAGTCCATCGGTGTTCGCATCAAAGAGGAGGCGGAGATCATTGAGGGTGAAGTTGTGGAAATTCAAATCGACCGCAGCCTTACCGGTGCGACAAAGACAGGAAAGATCATCATCAAAACCACTGATATGGAGACAGTATATGAACTTGGTAACAAGATGATCGATGCTTTGCAGAAGGAGAAGGTGACAGCTGGAGATGTGATTACCATCGAAAAGTCAAGCGGTCGCATTACCAAGCTGGGACGCAGCTTTGCTCGCTCTCGTGACTATGATGCAATCGGCAGTGACGTATGTACCATGATCTTACATCAGACAAAATTCGTGCAATGCCCCGAGGGTGAACTCCAGCGCCGTCGCGAGGTTGTTCACACTGTCTCGTTGCACGAGATTGATGTTATCAACTCCCGGTCGCAAGGCTTTTTGGCCCTCTTCGCTGGTGACACTGGCGAGATCAAGCCAGAGCTACGCGATCAAATCAATGCTAAGGTGGGTGAGTGGCGTGAAGAAGGTAAAGCGGAAATTATTCCCGGTGTGCTCTTCATCGATGAGGTGCACATGTTGGACATCGAATGCTTTTCCTTTTTGAACCGTGCACTTGAATCGGAGCTTGCACCCCTGGTCGTCATGGCTTCGAACCGTGGGCAAACCCGCATTCGTGGCACCCGTTTCACGAGTCCCCATGGTATTCCCATCGATCTGTTGGACCGCATTTTGATCATTAGCACCAAACCGTACACGGAGCTCGAGGTGCGCCAGATCTTGTCGATTCGGTATGTGAAGTTAATTTTAACATCAGTGCTCAAGAAGAGGATGTCAATCTGAAGCCCGAGGCTGTTGATGTGCTTACACGCATGGCCATGGAGACGTCGTTGCGGTATACGATTAATTTGATCACGACTGCCTATCTGGCTGCGAAGCGACGCAAGTCGGACATCGTTGACGTCGCTGATGTCCGTCGCGTGTACAGTACGTCTATTATTCTCACATCAGATCTATTTGTCGACGAGAAGCGCAGTGTGCAGTACCTGCAGGAGCATGCTGCCGAATTCCTCAGTGAGGAAGTGGCTTAATAGGGACGTAGAAGCCATACGCCGTGGCCTGGGTTCGATTACATCAGCCTCCGCAAGACGCGTTGGCGCACGGTGCGGCGCGCCTCGACACCATGACTAGCGCACGGCCAGCGGATAGCCTGCTCTCACATATCTATCATGGTAAGTAAATTCATTATACTGATATAAATTTAGAAAGACAGGAGCCTGGTAGCATGATTTGTGCTCAACATGCATTAAATGCAATACTTCAAGGACATTTTTATGACCCCAGCCAGCTAAGTCAAATCGCGGGTGAGCTCGCCGACCACCAACGCCTTGAGCTAGGCATGGTGATGGATGGCCTCGAGCAGAATTTCCACGTGGATGAAACAGGGTACTTTAGCGTGGATGTGATTGAACGTGCTCTAAAGGCGTGGGACATGAACTTACTACGGTGGCGTCCATGTCGCGCTTTGTCAAGTCGCTACGATCATCCCGAGCGTGAATTTGCTTTTCTTCTCAACCTTGACAGCCACTGGGTTTCGTTGAGAGGATTTGGCCGGCACTTTAAATACTGGTAAGTTATATAGTCTCACCCTAGGTTCAACCTCAACAGTTTCTTTGAAAAGCCGCAATGGATCGGTGATGCCTATCTCAGTACCTTCCTGGAACAGGTATGTTGACGAAATTTAACCATAGGTGGCACGGGAAGGCTATACTGTATTTGTTGTCGAACTCCATGAAGATGTGCCGCCGCCTGACACCATTGCTGATGATCTCGCGGAGGCATCACTCGCCACCCATCAGCCCGACGAGCCTGACTTGGATTCCCTCGATGAGGACGAGAAAGAGCAGCTTCAAAGGGCTATCCGTGAGAGCTTGGCGGAAAATGGCACTGGTACTGCATCAGACCTTTCAAACTCTTCGCGGCGACGCCCCCGCCAGGAACGCTCTAGTTCTGATGATGATATGAGCACATTCCCCATCCAAGATCAAGAGAATGAAGATTCTGGTATTGCCATACCGTTACCTCCAAGTGGACGTCGGACACAACGTAAAACGAGCAAATTCGACTCACCCAACACTAGCATTGACACTCAACATGCAAGATCGAGACGGCGCTCTAGAAACAGACACTCTCCTCCGTCAACATCACTGGAGGAAGATATATCTCTCTACTCGAACAATACTCACAGCTCTCCATTTCTTCATCCCTCCGCTAGTTTACCCGTTGAGAATGTGGACGACGACGTGTCGGAGCTTAGTGATGCTGAAACAAGGGATGGTAATCAGCCCATGGACCCTGATGATATTGACGACGAGCAGATGCAAGCTGTGATTGCAGCTAGTCTTGGTCATGAGTATTCAATATCTCAGCGAGTTCTTGATGGAACACAGCGTGCGCTGAGGATGGGATCTTCAGAGAATCCGGAGAGAGTTACAAAAGTACCTGAAGATGTTGAGCGCATTCGCCGCATGCGTGAGGCTCACACTCAAGGAGATCAAGTTCCAGCCATGCAGTCAAAGTCGGAATCAGGTCCAGCAGAGAATACTTCCAATCCTGAACCCTCTGATGATGATGATGATGATGGAGAAGAAAATGACACGATCCCATCTCCTGAGGAAATGCGTCGTTTGCGTTTGGCTCGTTTTGGATAATGTAATGCTACGAACTATCATCGATTGCTTTCAAAAGTATCATGGATACCCATGTCATTAAGCGCGTGAAGTACTTCGTTGAGCTGAACGTGCAGCTTCTTGATAACAAGACGATCAATGGGGTTGAGACAAAGCGGCCCCTTTGTTGTTTCATTGCAAGAAACTGATTCTTTGGCACAGCATTCCTTCTGCTCCAACTCGTCCCTGTGTTGAATAGAACTCGGGAGAAGCGGACGATCGGCTGCAGAATGGACGCGTGACAGTGCACGTTCAAGGTCCATCAGCTCAAGTTTTAGTGCATAAAGAGCAATTTTCCGTGAATTTGGGCCAGAGGGCAAGAAATCCCCAATACGCACGTCAATGGATGGATTGGTTCCTGCTACTCGTTTTGATTTAGAGTCAGATGACCCGGAACAAGAGCAATAATTGTTTGAACTGTTACAGCAGCAATTTCGAGGACCATCTGCCACCAAAACATCGTGAAATAATTGTAAAGCTCTGGCATAGATTTGCAGCGCTGTTGAAATCAGCAAAAGAGCACTGGAGCGATACGATGGATCTTTCTTGCATGTAGGACAGTCGACACTGCAACTACACGTTTGTGTGATAGACTGGCTCATAGAAAGTGTGAATACAAGTGATGAGATAGCCTGGTTCTGTGATGTTTTGCTGGCATCCTCCGCTGTATCTTCCATTTTGTGGCGTAGAGAGCGCTCCAGCGAAAGCAAAGCAAGTCCAGAGCCGCATCGACATGAGCAATGTGTACCTGAGGGACTTGGGACACAGTGAACCTTGTCTGGTGTGGGGCGGGTATGTAGAGGTGGAGCATGGGGAAGTTGAACAGATGCGTGAGTCCCAGAGTCTGAATTCTTGTCGCAGCAACTATTTTGGATGGTGCTGTCTTCTTCAGATGCAAGAGTTCTCGATTCTTGGGCTAAGTTCGAGTCAATTGATGGCTTTGCCTTAAGCAAAGAGGAAAAGTCCAAAGAGGCAGAGGGATTTGTTTGTGGTGTTTGTTGGAAAAGAGACCCTTTGTTTTGGACACTGGCTGAATTGGACTCATCCATTGTCTGTGGTAAATTCCAGGCAGCATCCCACCAACGCATGTCTGATGGTACAGAGAATGCAAGGTTTTCGTGCAGGAATGCACTTTGGGCATACTCAACACCTGTACCATTTTCGTCAACGCCTGGAAATAAGTTTTGTACATTTTGATTATCCACATTATCCACAGAAGGGTCATCGATCGAGAGATTCTCAGAAAGTTGGGTTACCAACATATTTGAGGTGAGACCATCTGATGGTGCAATTTCCAATGTGTACAAAGACTCCAAGAATGCTGCCAAAGATAGATCTGTTAATGACGCTTGGTTTGGAGCTTCTGGAGAATCAAACAGTGGTCGTTCGGATAAGAGTGAATCAGACGGGTCCATAGACACGGGCAGGCCCGGTGGATCCATCGAGGAACTAAAAGGCAATATTTTGCCTTCATACATTCTTGATTCGATCTCTGAATCATATATTGGAGTATCCACTGATTGAGGAGTGTCAATAGTGTTAGGCGATACAGAGCAACATGTGTTTCGAGGACGGCGTGATGGCGTGGATATACTTTTATGAGAATCCGGCGAATCCATCGTAGTGAGAGAAGCTGGCGAATGAAGAGAGCTCTGTTCAAGCCCGCTTATACTCTCAAACATTTTTGCAGCAATTTCTTCTGTATTAATCCGTGTCTCTGGAACAGGGCGCTTTCTCGGGCGACCTATAGGTCTCCTAGTGGCTGAATATAAGTAAAAGCACACGTACTGAAATGGCATTCGACTTTATCTGAATCACAGCGATAGCAAGAACATTCTCCGTTTACCAAACCGGAACACCTTAGTTTTCTAGTACGACATGGTTCACAAGCACTGCGTAACGGATATCCTAACGTTTGTGACTCCGGTACGCTAATCTTCCTTCCATCCTGGAAAATGACATACGCTTTCGAAGGTCCAGCTTGCATACTTCTTTCATTCACAATGACCTTGGCTAGTATGGTACTTGCTAAAAACCAGACGAACTCAATCCGTCAAAAGCTCTTCCGTCACGATTTGGTCGCCACCTGAAAATGTTCCGAGGGGCTCGAGGTGGAGGTGTTCCAATCTTGGACACGTTCTTTTGTCTCATGTATCAAGGAACTGTGTTTCCAAACGACATCAGCCTACCAAATCACGCTAACAGCGCAGAACCTACTAAAGCAAACAATGACGAGGATGATTTAGACTATGCTACAACTTTATTAAATCTAACACCTTCCTACGACCCTGACGAGTCCCTGGAGCGGAGCAATCATGTTCGCACTAATCAAAGGACGTCAGCTAAGCTATCACTCTTAGACGGTTTGTACATGATTTCTTACGCAGCCATATCCTTAACAGTTGGAATTCAAGTGGTATGTATCATAATCTCACAGAAGGGAAGTGGAATCTTTTCATCACCTGGTGTTATCACTGCATATACTGGGTCGATTGGCGCAAGCATACTTGTTTGGGTTGCCAGTGGTGCGCTCGCTGTCACTGGGGCAAGCTCCTATGCAGAGCTTGCTACATCCATACCCTTGAATGGTGGTGCGCAGGCATACTTGCAGGTAAGCCGCTGTTTACTGACCTAAGTACTCATTTTCACCTCTAGTGTCGTATCTTTTCTCATTTACGGCTATATCTGCTATGAAGTCAAGCTCGGTAGCCATCATTGCCACTATATTTGGTGAATATATTACTCGCGTCCTGCTTCACTTGTTAGGAGACGGTGAGACAGGATTCCACAAGCTCTCACCCAGTGACCTGCCCAACTGGCTCGTGAAGCTTATGGCTTCTTTGGCGCTTTTCTTGGTTTTAAGTATTCATGCATTTCATCCATGGATTGGCCCCCGCATTCAAATGGTATTTACATTTATAAAAATGGGCCTACTCCTCAGTATCTCCATTATCGCTATTGTTCAGGCATGCCGAAGCCACATGCCTATGGAATCAAAAGAGGCGTTTTCGTCGTTGAGAAATTTCATGAGTGGCTCTACCAAGGACCTAGGACGATACGCGTTAGCTTTGTATAGCGGACTCTGGGCCTATGATGGATGGGATCAAGCTACGTTTGTCGCAGGCGAGATGAAGGACCCTTCACATGCGCTCTCACTGGCGCTTCCTTTAAGCACAGTGACAGTGACTATCCTGTTTCTTACGACGGTCATTTCCTATTTTGTGCTTCTTCCTCCCAGCACCGTGACTCGAACGAATTCAGTCGCATTGGACTTTGGCCTAACAGCCATTGGTGATACAGGAGCGATTGTATTCGCCCTTTTAGTTGCGCTTTCATGTTTTGGTACTCTCAACGCGCATATGTATACATATTGTCGTCTCACTGCAGCAGCGGGACGCGAAGGCTTTCTTCCTGAAGTCGTCGGTCGTACGAGTTCTCGCTTTGGAACTCCATTGAATGCCCTGCTGCTATCCTCTACACTTCCATTTATTTTTGTCGTCTTTGGATCTGGATTTGCTAGCCTTGTGAATTTCAGCGGTGTCTGCACTTGGTTTTGGTATGGTACCACTGTGCTGGGGCTGTTGATATTGCGGTGGAAAGAGCCGCACCTTCATCGTCCCTATCGAGTATGGCTTTCCACGCCAATTTTGTTTTTGGCGGTATGCACCTATCTCCTAATCATGCCAATCTTTTCAGCCCCTTGGGAAGCATTTGCCGCATTTTCTTTCATTGCGCTAGGTTCTCCTCTCTACTACATCACACAACCTCATGCGCGAAGTTTTCTTACAAACTATATACCACGCGCATGGATTCATTTTGAGTCGATACCAACGGAAGAAATTCCTGTAGAGCTAGCAGCTAGGCCCTATACGTAGGCATGGACATGGTGACAACGCGACCAACGCAAGCCCTTTAGGCCTCAATCGAATCTCAAATCACATGGTTTGTGATCCGCGCACGAGCCAGGCTGACATCAGCATACATGACCCAGTGAGGAAAAGTACGGAGAAATGAAGCCGGGGGGGCTGCAGGGTGTTTTAACGGGATCTTAGGAGACCCATCAACCTCGATCTACCTAATGACGGAGCATCACGTAGGTGAGGGATGGTCGGAGAGGAACCAAATCCCCACTGTTCAGCAGTTCCGGGAAGAGCAAGCCCAGAGAAACCCTGACACTCAGTATGAAAGGACGTGGCGTGACTGGATGCCCACGTATGCAGACTCTGAAGAGAACCAAGGTTCTTGGTCGTCCTACTTGCAGTCTTTCGGAGAAAAGGATGGTGAAAAACAGGATGGATCTGATTTAAAAAGCCAATCTATCTCTGATGCCTCAGATGCCAAGAAGGAGCAGAAAAGCTCTAACTCTGAAGCCACTCCCCAGACCAACAACAAAGGTAACCATCAGTTAGTCTCGGACAAGGGTGGTGGCGAAGAAGAAAAAAACCGCATCAAAGAGGCTGCAAGGCAGTACCAGGAGGGACCTAAAAACGATTTTGTGGCAAAAGGAAAGCGTGTCGTTGAAGATCCCGTTACCGGTAGAGATGTGGTGATTCAAGACGCGAAAGATTTGGACATTGATCCTACCACACTGGACTCGCGGTATCGAGGAGGCTTTTCGACCAAGCGACCTCCTGAAGAAGGGAACTACGAGAGTAAATACGCCACTCCTGACCCGGCAAGGCCTACGTCAATTCTGCTACAGCGCTTCCCTGACCCTGTGAAACCTGATACGCTGAAAACTCTGGATGAGCTGTTCTCGAAGATTTTTATTGGATATGCATCTGTGGTAGTGCTGGTGTGGGGTGTTGCGACCGTTGGACACGGTTGGTTTGCCTTTATGACACGGACGCTGCTTCTAGGACTGGCCGCACTGGCTGGATTCCTAGGCCTGGGTCTCATTAAGAATAAGTTACTGCTTGAATTTGAAAGGATCCGTGCTAGTATGCATCGTCAGCGTGGAGAGCGTTTCTCTCCGCCGTATCCTGAGAGTGTGGAATGGTTGAACGCGGCCGTTGCTGCATTGTGGAAGCAGATGAATCCGGAAATGTTTACAGCAGCTCTGGACCAAGTTGAGGACATTATGCAGTCCTCTTTGCCTGGCATCATCAGCTCTGTAAAGATTTCTGACTTTGGCTTGGGTTCCAACCCGCTTCGCTTTATTGCGATGCGCGGCTTGGCCGATCTTATGACAGATGAAAAGTACCCTCGCTCGTCTTGGATCGAGAAGAACGAAGACAAGCAACAGTCTGACGAATCGCTAGAAAAGGAGACGAAAATGCAAGACATGAACCTAGATGAGCAGGTTGATTCGGAAATCAAGGAGTCTGCGATGGAGGACTTGGCCGGTGACTTTTTGAACATGGAAGTAAGTTTCTGCTACGCAGCCATGCCTGGTCAGTCGTCCAAAGATCGCACCAACAATACTCATTTGCTGATTGAGTTCTTCATCGGTGCCTTTGACTGGGTTGAGATTCCCCTTCCAGTCTGGGTACAGGTGGAACGCATTATCGGCACAGTGCGCCTTCGTGCTCAAATTATGAGTGAGCCCCCGTTCCTTCGTAACTTGACATTTACACTGATGGGTGTGCCAAGTGTGAGCATTAGTGCGATCCCTATGACGCGCATGTTGCCCAACGTTTTGGACTTGCCTATCATTTCGCAATTCGTGCAGTCGTCCATTGCAGCTGCTGCCAATATGTATGTGGCCCCACGAAGCATGACGATGAATATGAGTCAAATCCTCGGTGGCGATGGTATTAAGAAGGACACCGAAGCATTGGGCGTACTTGTTGTGAACATTCATTACGGCGAGGATCTCAGCTCGCAGGATATGAACGGCCAATCTGATCCTTATTGTGTGCTGAGTTTTGCCAAGTTCGGTCGACCGATGTACGCCACGCGCATTATCTTTGAAGATTTGAACCCTGTGTGGGAGGAGACAGCATTCTTGCTTGTTAGCAAAGAAGACATTCGCTCCGATGAAAGTCTTTCACTGCAGCTATGGGACTCGGACAAGCGCACGGCTGATGATATTGTGGGACGTGTGAATAAGCCTCTTCGCGACTTTTTGCGCCATCCCAATGAGTTCCGCACGTTCAAGTCCGATTTGATGGGATTCGAGGATGCGGACTCGATGCAAGGCAAGCTTTGCTGGAGTGCGGCCTTCTTCGAGAAGGCACGCTTAAATACCGCGTTGCGTCACAAGAAGGATACATCCAAGCATTCTGAAGCCGAGAAGGAAGCTGAACGTTCGCCCTCGGAGAAAGACAAAGAGCAAGAAGCTCTGGCTCTTGACACTCCCCCTGATGAGCAATGGCGCTGCGGTGTCATGAGTGTGATTATCAAGTATGTGGCCGGTTTGGAGCGTCGTGACGTCGAAAAAGGCGTGTCAGACAGTGATCGGGAAGGTGCACATGGTCAAGACGTGGAAATGAGCTCATCGGCACTGCCTTGTGGCTACTGTGAGCTGATTCTGAATGACAATATGTTCTACAAGACGCGTGTGAAGCAATACACGAATATGCCTTACTTCCAGGCCGGTACCGAAATCTTCGTGCGTGACTGGACCAAGTCAGAGCTTCGTATTATTGTGCGCGATTCGCGCCTTCGTGAACACGATCCCATCATGGGTATCGTTTCCCTCCCCTTGAAAAAGTTGCTTTCGGAATCGTCGCAAATCGAGCAATCGTTTAGCATTCAGGATGGCGTCGGTTACGGTAAGGTGGCCACCAGTATCGTGTTCCGCCAGGTCAAAGCGGACCTTCCTCGAGAACTCACAGGCTTTTCGACGGTTACCCTGGATCTGCTTAGCAGCATCGAAGTGAAGGGAACCACGCCTGAGAATACCAAGAAGCTCAACGAAGTCAAAGTGACCGTCTTGGCGAATCTATTCTCCAAAAAGCTCGGTTCGCTGCGCAAGCAAACGGAACTGGACGAAGATGAGAAACTTCTCAGTGTACCGATTTACGACCGGTATTCTACCAATCTCATCTTTTCCTTCGGTCGCTTCGTGGTGCCGCACTTGCCTGGTCCCTTCAAAGCTGTGGCTGTGGCCATGCTACCTCTCCGAGAGCTCGAGGATGGGCAAATCACTGACGTTGAGCTGCCTGTGTTGGCAGGATCGCGACTGCACACGCTGGAGCGCAACTTTATTAACAAGCAAACCACGAAAACACATGAATTTGAGCAGATTGGTTCTCTGTCGGTGCGCGTGCAAGTGACGCCAGGTCTGAGCGAAGCACACCGCCCGATCGCAACGGGCTCGCGCGACCGCCATGAGTTCGAAGTTTATGAACGACTTGTTGGCTTGCCTACACGTGCAGAGATCAACTCGCATGCGAATGACGATGGTGTCATCACGAGTGAGGAGCGCAAAGCCATCAACAAGCTGCAGACTCAACAACTGCATATGCGCCACCGCGGTGCTATGGGTTATACACCGATTCGCACAGCTGTTTGGGCCAAGGATGGACTCAAAGATCACATCCGCACGCTTGGCAGCCACATGTTGGGCAGCAAGGACAAAAAGAACCAGTTCGTTCAATCCGAGACGTAGTTTCACGTAAACCTCTTTATGCACGAGCCTCCACACGATTTGACCCCCAAGGGCCACGCGGTGGGCGGGCAACGCCTGCGTGGAGGCACACCAGGCCCTTTCGCGCCATGTCGTGGCTGAAGAACAAGATGGGGCGCTCCAAGGCGGCTCATTCGCATCCGCCGCTCCCGCCACTAGAATCGCGCTTGTTCGACTGGACAGGAGACTTGCGAGACTCGCGCAAGTTCGCCGAAGGGCTGCTAGACCAGCTCACACTTCCTGGTGAAATGTCGGCCCTTGCCTATGAACCTGGCATGGGCTATCTAGCCGTGGGCACGACATCAGGCACGGTGCACGTTTTTGGAGCTCCAAGTGTGTGCCTTACCATCCCACTCCGACCGCCTGTGCGTGTAAAGCACCTTCTATTCAAGAGTGATACGTACCTATTGATTTGTGTCGATGAGAAAGACAACCTCAGTATTTATGACCTCTCGCGCAAAGACTTCCACGCTTCCTCTGTGCATGGCACGTCACGATCTAGTACTTCCCCCGATGTGCCACTGCGTGTTGGTATCCATTCGGCACGTAACACGGTTTTGTGTGCCGAGGTCACATCTGGTCACAACCATTTATTTCTAGGCCTGGCGGATGGTACTGTGGAAGTGTACGACCTCGAGCGTTTCTGTGGTGCACCATACCGTATTCCCAATCTATGGTGGAACGAGGAGGAGATTTTGCGGCGCTCCAACGTCCCCAATGCCCCGAGTCGCCTGCATATTCCACTGATCATTGACATACAGACACATCCGCGCGATCTGAATCTGCTACTTCTTTGCTACGAAGGCGGAGCTATTCTTTTCTCTCTTCGTGACGCTTCAGCCTTGCGGACGTACCAGCTTCGCTTACTACCTGGTGCCCCAGGACCGTGTGCAGATGACCCGATGGAAGTGATCTGGAGCGAACGCTTATGCCCCGCAACATCCATTGCCTGGCATCCAGACGGCGAGATGTTTGCTATGGGTCATGAAAATGGTGCCATCTCGTTCTGGCGCATTAAAGAGGAGGACAAGCCCATCATGGTCCGCACCCTGGACGATGTGGATATTGAGCGCCCAGTGCCACCGGAGGAGGCACCCAAGCGCTCTCTGGGACCCCGTGAGCCGATTTTTAAGCTCACTTGGTCTGGCTTCCCTCCCCAGGGCTGGTACGAGTATGGAGCGCAGGCCGCCAATGCTTGGACAGGATCGGGTGCAGCAGCGTCTCCTAATGCAGACGCAAGCAGCCATGATCAAACAAGCACAGGCGGGACTGTGCTCACCGTCATGGGTGGTACAGCCGCTGCCCAATCTTCGTCCTGTTTGACTGTATTCTTGCTGCCTGCAGCGCCAGCCGCCAGTCTCTTTGGCAGCGCAGGTGGCGAAAGTGTTGCACGCCAGCGCCAAGAGCTCCACGATGCCCTGTTGCCTGAGCAGGTGGCTGTCTACAAACTGTCTAGCACGGTCGAAGACTTTTGCTTGCTTCCCAAGATCAACCCGCACTACCGCGGCACCTTTGACCCGTACGGTGTAATTGTCATGGTAGGCGCTGACCCGTCGTTGCCGGCCATTGCGGCCCAAAGCACGCATCGCGGGCTTGTGGCCTACAGCTTTCCTCCGCAGAAAGGGACCGGTACCTACCAGCGGTGGCACTTGCCACTGCCCCTCATGTTCGCGGGGCGTGGAACGGTGCTGGGCTGCAAAGTTGCCACCGTTCCTTTGACACAGTACAGGCGCCTGACACAGCACGCCTCCTATGATGCTGTTGGCTCAATCAAGGATGATGAGTGGATGGGTGGCTTGGCCTATCCGAATGTGAAGGGCGCTGCGCTACAGCATGCACCAGCCATTGCACGACAGGGACGACCCCGAATGTTGATAACTTGGCATCTCGATGGCACATTGCGCTTCCACGATATGAGCCCACATTTACTTTTGATGGGAGAGGAGGACGCGCGCCGCGGCCCCATTTTGAAACGACCCTTCCCAGCGCCGCTGCCGTATCTCACAGTGCGGGTGCGTCAGTGCATCATGCATCCAACCATGATTGGCGCGCCTGCCCTGGAGCCTTTGCAACGTTTCCCCATGCAACTTCAAATTGCTCAGGTGCATATGGCATGGGAAGCGTTGGAATGTGCCATTGAACTTACCACGGGACATGTCCTTCACATGGCGCTGGGCGGCGGCTCTTTTACGACTGGGGCAGCCAACACCTCGCTGTCGCAGACAATGGAAGGTTTGCAAATCGGGGACAGTGCGCCTGGTTGTTCGTTGCCTGAGTTCACGCCCATGGATTCGGTCAGTGATATGTTGTCTTTGGGATTCCAGCGTACGTATAAGCAACTTACATGACAGCAAATGCGGTCCTTTGTGTATTGCCTGGGAGAGCCACCGTGAGCGCCATGAGCGATGTGGGACTGTTTGCCACGGCCTATGGTGGCATCCTTGTGGTGGCGGACTGCCACACACAGGACATTGTGGTGCGGTCAGGCACGGGCCAAGCAGATTTCTTTTCACGACAGCTGGGGGCGCAGGAGGACCGCTTGATCAAGGGAGAAGTCAACAGCGAAATTGTATGGCTAACATTTTCCGTGTGTCGGACCGCCAACGATCCCATGCTGGCTTTGCGTTTGATCGTGGGCCGCGCCAATGGCTTTGTAACAGTATGGACGTTTGAGCGCACAAGCCTCGAAAGCTGGCTGGGCTTCCGTGCCGACTCGGTAACGCTACCGAGTGGACATGCAGGGCAGGCGTGTGTGTACGCGCAAGTCCTGGGACCTGCCGGTGCCCTTGCGCTTGCGACAGAGATCAGCATGCAGCGTGCGGTCGTGGAGCAAGAGGCCATGCAAGTGGCTGATCATATTCAGGACTTTTACTTGCTTCTGGTCGTATTCGAGCGTAGCGCCGTGCTGCTGGATCAAGTCACGGGAGCTCGCGTCTCGCACACCGAGTTCCCCGATGACGTGGTCAGTGCGGAAGTGGTGGATCGACAAGGTATCAAGGTACTGATGGTCCTGTCTAGCAACAGCATTTTTGCTGTCTCGCTACCGCGCATGGATACAGTGCATCGTGTTCAGCGACATGTGCCGCCCAGTCAGGAAGTGGTGTCAAGCAAGCCGCGTGCCACCATTGACTCGCTTGGCGACTTGGTCGAGCTCACTGATGGCCAACAAATTCGCGTATGGACTACATTTGCCACACTTCCGCATGGTGAGCGCCCTAGGTTGTTCTTGTTCACGCCCCGTACGTTGCCATTCCACCCGAGCGAGGGTGCAGGTGGCTATATTGCAAGTGTGGCTGGCTGGCTCGGCTCCTCCGCCGGCCAGTCACTGTCGTACGGCGCACAAATGGATGCTGTGCTGGCAGGTTCGCGACGTCCCAAGGCGCCCCCGCTTCCCCCACGCATGACGCTCGACCTGGAAAAGCCTAGCGCTCCGGCCAAGGTAACGCCAATGACCGATGCACCCGGCGCGGACAGCAACGGACAATCAGCCTCCAATGACGCCAGTCGCCAGCGCCCCTGGTACGACGCATACCAACGTCACCTGACCAGCCTCACGAGCAGCAGTGCTCGATCCCAGGCCCAGCTGAACATGCAGCTTCTTCACAAGCGCGACGAGCTCTTGGCCAAGTAAGTACTCTATGCTGACGGCAGCCTCGATGAAAGCATGTCCACCCTGGAGCGTGGTGCCAAGGATCTTTTCAAACAGTACGTGACGTGAATCTTACGCAGAACACGCAATGCGGCTCTCAAGGCAGCGGCGCGCGATAAGATCGAAAAGTTTATGTAGCCGCGCACGGCAATGGTGGAGGTAGTCATATAGCGTGCGACGCGTTGCTCCACCACCGTGCTGGACGATGAAGGAGGGTGTTGAAGGCCTCGCGCAAGTGCTGGCATCCGTGGATGATGTGGCTGCGGCCTATGCGGCCTGGAATGCAGCCTCACCTGGCTGGACGTTTGGGCCCCAGCTAGCTTGGGAAAGCGGTCAATGGGTCCCCACATGGGCGTCCATAGCCCGTACCCAGGTCCCGCTGCTCTTGGAAAAGCCGATCGGCTGGACAGCAGCTCCCCTTCCTGGCTTGGCCGCATTTCGTCATGCGGTACAAGCAGAGATTCAATATTTGGAACAGGCACATGCACAACCCAGCAATGCACCTTACCTCTGTGCTTTTTGGTACGAAGTCCTTCATGCACTGGCACGTACATCTCCTGTGGTGGCGCTCAATACCACTGTTTCAGCACATGCGCATGGTCCCCGAGTCAAGGTCCAGATCATATCTGGTCAAGGAACGTGTTGGACGCGGATTGTGCCGATGCGCCTCGATGCGCTGCTGCGCGAGAGTCAGGCCTTTGATGCAGCCAAAGAACTAGGAGATGGGCTCAGCGAAGACGAATTCATCTCGCAAAATACACTGGTATGCATGGCGCATGAGTTGAAGCGTGCTTCAGATCATTCCACCGAGATTCATATGGTGTTTCCGCGTCTAGCGCTAGAGCCTGATATACCTGCAGCCCCACCCGTCAGTGACAGCGGGTATTGGGAGGCACCGGATACCAGGCGCTTGCAATGGCGGCTCATGGGTATCATTCACTGTATCCAATCTCTCCAAATACATGTGCGTTTGGGCGCTCCCTCGCAGCCCATCCCCGTGTCGGCCAGGATTCCCCCTCCTGCACCGCTCAAGGCGTGGCATCCCACCGCTACGTTGAATCTGGATGTGAGTGCACTCGTTGCCTTGTGCAGCGACATTACACATGGCTCGGCCATGGACTTACATGACCATGTAAATCGAGCGCTCGCATCGCAGGCAGCCCATGAGCGACAACATCCACTTCTTTCATGGTTGGCTGATCAACTTTATGAACCGACGCAGCTTGTGGCCACGTCTGAGACTTTGGACAAGTTTGTGTCGATTGTAGAGAGTATCGCCTCACCCACCGAGCGGGCCCGGGCTCAGTGGCTGATAGGGCCGCGACATGCACACCGTCCGCCTTGGCTTCACCTGGCCCAGTGGGAACAGCTTTGTCCTGAACCTGTACGGCGAGTCTCCCACGACACATCACCAAATCAGGAACAAGGTCCGTACGTGGATGCCTGTTTGGCTGCCCTCACCAGGGTTCAAGCTTGCCGGCGGTCCAAATCTTTGGGACAATCGTCCCATACTTGGCACACCCTGCAATGGGGCTTGCAATCACACACGACTACCATGCTGGCCCATGCTTACGGCGTGCAAGAGCTCACAGAGGCAGCTGGACCACCGCCTCCGATTCATAACTCAAAGGCCCTGCTGTGGCTTGTACAGCCGCGCTCCTTTGTCTCAAACTCGCAGCAAGACCCTGTGACAAGCACGCGGGTAGGGAGACAGCGATCTGATTCCTCCAGCTCTACGACTGCTTGTCTTCCTGACATGCGCAGGCATCAGCGAAGGAGTGGCAGGTGCATTTGGGGGCGCGTGTGGGACTGGCTCCAAGGCCCCATGGTACCACAGGTGGGACTCTCCCCTTTCCCACGGTGGTGGCCCCTCACACCCTTGGAGACGCGCTGGCTACGCCTTACTGCACGCGTCGCATGGTCCGAGCCTCCGCCCATTGCCTTGCCAGGGGAGCCGGAGGAAGATTGCATTGATTTGGAACAGGTGGGGCAAGATTCTTTGGACGATGCGAGTTTGCCTCGGGCTATACCTAGCACTACATGGCCAAGCTCCTTTACGCAGATCAAGGCCTGTGACCCGCCTGGGAAGACATGGTGGTACCGAATCGCTCGAGACGTGCAGCATAACTTTCTGCATTGGATCTTGCTCTGTGCCACATGCATAGCCTGGCTTTTCGCGTTTGCTGTACTTGTGGACCATGCATGGTTTCGTGCGCAGGTAAAAACGTCGCACGGCTGGGAAACACCTACACCATTTTCATGTACCACCACATTTTGGAGCCGAAACGCAGGGTGTGGTCTGGATGGAGCTGCATGCGCTCCTTTCAGTGACACGCGCTATACATTCCAGTGTCCTAGTGGATGTGAATCAACCACGCTGTTGAACCCTCGTCAGGTGGGCGACCAAGCATACAACTACATGCCCTTGATTGTTGGTGGTCACAATGGTACACCGTACCGTGGTGATTCATTTCTGTGTGCTGCAGCCCAACATGCTGGCATGATAGGTCAACGAGGCGGTTGCGGGCTCCTTCGATTGGTCGGCACCTATGGCCCTTATACAGCCGACGTACAACATGGACTGCAAAGTGTTCCCTTTCACGCCCAATTTCCACAGGCCTTCAAGTTTGAGCCAGTGCTGGACCAGAAGAATTGTACAGACGAGCGGTGGAAGATGTATGTGCTCAATACGGTTTTTGTGGCGTTTGTGACGCTGGTTTTGCGGCCTATGCCGATATGTCTCTTGTGCGTACATGACCTGCTAACAAACAAGCTGGCTGTTATCGATGGTGGGATTCTGGCATGTGAATTTAGTATCCGAACTCCGTGACAACCCACCACCTGTCGGTGAGGCAGTGGGCGATTTCGGTGCATATTTGTTCGTGTGCTTTGTGATTTGGCACGCGGCTTTGCGACATGTGTGGCCTCACTTCCAATCGCTCCCCCTTGAATTCGGCTGCAGCATGCTGGGACTGTGGTGGATTGGCGTGCTTCTTGATGTTGTCTTTGCGGATGTGCCGTTACAACGGCTGGAAGTTCATGATATTCAGCAGCAGCCAGGTGCCTTGTCGTCACTCATTGTCATTGTGTTGGTGGTGGTGGTTTTGGCCATCAACCAAGTGCGCGTTGTCCGGAATTCGTGTGTTCTTCCCAAATTCCTGACATTGTATGCGACGGCAGCAGTCATACTGGGGCTTTGTGCGGCTGTGCCCGGTGAAGGTTTGCGTTTGCACCACTACGTGATCTCGCTGGCGCTTTTACCAGGTTGTGCCTTCCCAACATGGATTTCTCAACTATGTTCAGCCTTTCTTTTTGGTATGTTTATCAATGGCGTTGCGCGATGGGGCTTCGATGGTCTCCTACAGGATGTGGAAACGATTCAAGGGGATGCGACAGGCAATTCCGCTTTGCCGTCGTTCGCTATGAATGCAACATCCTCTTCTTTGATTCACTGGAATCCTATACCTCCCTCTCTCACTGGATCTTGGGATAGCTTTGCATTGCTCGTTGACGATGTATTGCGGTATACGGGCCCCAAAACGTCGTACAATCTTTCCTCTCTTTTGGACACGTTCAAGAAAGAGCCTTCGGATGTGATTCCACCCTCTCAAATTATGCAGGATCTACAATCTGGGGTCCATTACTTGCGTTTAGCCTATTCGTCAGGTGGCACGCCGGGAGATTTCACCGAGACTGCTCTGGCATGGATGAACGGTACCTTTGTGCCGCCTCCGCCCGGACGGACCTAGTGTTGTACATAGTCGCCCACAGCCGTTCACCTCCACAACGTCAGAATGGCCCATTTCGTGCATCTCCCTCCATCATGTCCCAGCAGGATGGCGGTGAAAGTTGTGAAGAACTGCTGAACCTGCTGCACCAGCGATTGATCTCTACCGGAGAATGGTCCTCCTTACTTTCACAAGTACGGTCCATGCTCGAAGAAAGCGGCTGGGATGCCCAACTTCGGCAACACGCGGAACGTACGCATAACAACACTTACGTCAGGCGAGGTCTCTGCACAGGAGTCATTACATCTCACGTCATTTGTTGATAAGCTCGGAGCGTACGCACATGGTAGGCTTGCTTTCTCTCACGCAGACACATTCCCTGAGTCGGTTCGTGCCACAATGACGGCGAAATTGCGCGACTTTCTCGATCGCAACTTGGAGGATGCATGATCTGTTGAATGATGCAGCGACTACTACTGCCTCAAGGCATGGTACTCTACATTGTATATTCCGAAGTATTCATGAAACGTCTTAGGGAACCACTTCTCCCTGTGTCCAAACGCCCGTGCTTTCGCGCGTGTATATAGTGCGCCGGAAACTGGAAAGGTCTAATTGATCCACTTCACTAGGCTCGATAACAAGAATAGCAAAGTTCGGCGAAACATTGTCACCCCGCGGCTCCGTCGTGTTCTCCAAATTGGGCTCCGAGCCTGTCGATGACATTGGCATGCCGGGGGGCGGTCCCAGAAACGAACGCTGCATTGCTGGACTCAAACTCTGCCACATGTGTACCCGCTCTGCGGACCAGTTCTGTGATTCAGGCCAGAAGCCCTCTGTTTGAGGCGCGACAACGTCTTTGGCCGTCGCATCAGGTGCACCAACCAGAAAAGCTTGACCACGAATACGAAACTGTGTTCTCTCTGCAGAAATGTACCAAGCCAGCTCCACTGGCACGCGCTGTGCCACACCTATTTGCTTGCCTTTTTCTGAACGCATATCCGTCGTTGTCAATAGACAGTCTGTGTTACCGAGAAAATTCCGGTGCACAACATAACGAACTCTAGGCACGGCATTGGATCCACCTTCCACGGTAGCTAGTGCATAAAATACTGAGTCAGTGCTGCAAACATACGGGCGCTACGGTCCCCCCGCTGCCGCTCCAATGCGCCAAGAAGCTCGCGACGCCACACCGTCATATTGTGGAGGGATAAAGTTGTCGGTCCCCAACAAGCATATCCCGCCCCTCTCGGGCCACCATGATGTTTACATCGCCTTACCGGGATCTAGATTTGCCCCAAGATGTAACTGTCCCCGAGTTTTTGCTGCATACAGCTTCTGATGAGCTGGAGAAAAGGCCTCTATTCTATCCCACAACTCACTCGACACGCACAGATGCGAAGCCACTGGCGTTGGCGGACGTACGCCACGGCGCTTACAGCCTTGGTACCGCTCTCTTATCCAAAGATATCATGGAAAAACCATGGAGAAAAGGAGAAGTGTGTGCTTTCTATACTGAGAATCAACATGATTACCTGCTCTGTGCGCTTGGTGTGATGCTAGCCGGAGGTGTCCCGGTGCTAATGAATCCAATGTACAAACCGGAAGAGTTGGAGCATATATTCAAGATATCGCAGCCTCGTGCTATTCTTGCTTCTAAAGACTCTTACAAGAATGCGTGCAATGCAGCCGAGATGTACTCCCGCCAGAATAAGGCGTCCCTAGACGTATGGGTCATGGATGAACATCATGAGCGCAGCTATATCGAATGCCTCCTTAAACGAGGTGCTAAGCTTCGCTCGTCAGGGGATCAGTCAATTGAACAGGTCAAAATCGACCCTACTAAAGACGAAGCTGTTTACTGCCTTAGTTCTGGCACGTCGGGCCTTCCCAAAGCCGTGTGCCTCTCTCACTTCAACTTGATCACCAATACGATCCAGATGACTGCCACTCTGGGTGGAAGAGTGAATAAGCCCTTGTACGATCCAGCCAACTGGTACGATCAACCAAGGGCTCCTCCGCAAGCGGGGGATCACGAAGTACACTATTCGTTGCTACCTCAATTTCATTGTTATGGCCTCATTACCGCTATGATCTGCTTACACACACTCACACCGAGCATCGTTGAATCGAAATTCACCCCTGAACAGTTTTTCCGTGCTGTAGAACAGCACAAGATCACTTTCTCTTTTGTGGTGCCGCCCATCAGTATGTATGTTTCGCTTACATCAGTGATTGCCCTCGTGAAATCGTCGTTGTCTGACAAGTACGACATCTCTTCCATCAAGTCATTTGCATCAGGAGCAGCCTCGTTGTCTAGGGAGCTTTGTAATATGGTCAAACAGATGCACCGAATTGGCGTGACAGACGGATACGGGATGACTGAGAGTATGTACTTCTACGATTGACAAGCAGTGTCGCCTATCATCGCATTACAAACGCAGGACGACCTTTCCCAAAACAAATTAAATGTGGGCCGACTCGTCAGCAACACTGAAGCCATCGTGGTCGATATCAACACAGGAAAGCAGGTGGGTCCGAATGAGCTTGGTGAGCTATGGGTCCGTGGTCCACAAATGATGTTGGGCTACCTTCGTAATGATGAGGCCAATCAATCAGCATTTGTTGATGCTTTGAAGGATCAAAAACCCTTTCTACGTACGGGTGATATTGTTTCAATCGATGACCAAGGATACATCTACATTCGTGATCGTCTCAAAGATATAATCAAATTCAATGGCTACCAAGTGGCTGCGTCTGAGCTTGAACAGCTAATAGGCTCGTTGCCATTTGTTTTTGACTGTGCCGTGGTTGCAAAGGTGGTCAAAGAAGATGTGGCTAAGAATGAGTTGCCCTGGGCCTTTGTTGTGGCGAAAGAAGGCAGTGGGGCAGGGGAGAAAGAGACCGAAACTGTGATTCAGCATGTGAATGAACGGGTCGCTGGGTTCAAGAAGCTTCGTGGGGTGACATGGGTGGACGGACTTCCACGCTCGGCTGCTGGTAAAGTTTTGAAACGCGAACTTCGCGCTCGCTTGAGTGAGGCATAGCGGGGCATCTTTCTACGGCATGCCATGGGTATCTATCATACGAAGGGTGTCGACATCCGGAACAAGGCCCTTGGTATGCATCAAGTAGGCCACAATGTCCCATGCTTTTGCCCCAATGGCCGATTTAAAGAGGGAATTATCTAGCTGACAGCGGTCGGCCAGGCGGCGGCGCTTGGATGGGGCAGTACCCAGGGCAGGCAGTGGCTTTCGTGGACCTTGGTCCAAGTGGCCACTAAAGCGAACGTTTTCCAGGGCTCGTAGGTCTTCCACAATCGCACGTAGGCGTGAGCGCCATTGGAATTCGATGATATCATCCCGCTCCACCATTAATCGCAGGGTAGCGAGATCTCCTTGTTTGGCAGCGATATGTAGAGATATACTACCCTTCAAAGTAGGGTCAGCACCTGCTGCCAACAGGAAGCAGATCAACGGGAGCGATTGAAGGTGCACGGCCATAGCTAAAAGATATCCCTGCGACGAATCAGCTGAGGCCTGGTGAATCAAAATCATCCGGAGAAGCATTTCGACATGCACCAAGGGTGGAAGGCGCACGGGTATATGTTGCAGCGATACTGGCACCAGCTCTTGAATATGCTGCACAAGTATTGCTGCATGCGGTTTTGTGGCATGCGTGAAATTCGCGAGGTATAAGTCGTCACACAAGTTGGCACATTGGACTAGTCGTTTAGGTACGGCATGACAGCCAATATGGGAAGGGACCACCGCTGGCACTCCATCTGCGCGAGTCGCGAAAACCCCATGCAATTGGCAGATGTTGCCATATTTCTCCGAGCGTATCATTTTGCGTTCGATAGCGGCAAGAACATCAGCTGTACAAATACCGAATCGGGCTGAAAAGGACAGGATATCACTTGTAGCTGCTCTTCGCTGAGGTATCGTTGTGCCGGAGGGAGGGAAGGTAGTTGGAAGAAACTGCCGCTGCAAAGCGGGGACAACAGCATCTTCACTTTTTCCCTGTGTAAATCTGAGTGTGTATGAATCCATCCAACAATCGAGCAAGTATTGAACTTTGATATGGTTTGGAGCATAGGCACACGCATCATACAGGGCACGGCACACGAGAGCAAAAGACGGGCTCCTTGACAATAGTAATATTCGCCATAACAGCTGAGAGTAAGTACCTTTTTATCCATACCTCTACTGGTAAATGCTCGAGCCGACACAGCCCATGCAAGTCCATCCACTCAACGCAGTCCGTTCACAGCCTAGTGTGTGATCAGAGAGGTCTTGGCGGATGCCAAAAATTTGTTGTGGAGGTTGTGTGAGAAGATCGCCGTGATACCATTCCCTCGGCACATCCATGTCTTATTGACGATGAAGCAGCCCATGCTGCAGCGGATCCAGGCATGGACATCAACACATGACCTCGAAAACATTTTATATGATCTTGCTGCACCAATTACAGCAAATATATGCCTGTTTCCCTTTGTTTTTGTGGACCATGTGAGGGAGTGGATCGGGCGACGCGTCATTTTGGTGATGGTAATGATGCATTTGGCGTTTTACCCTGGAGGCAACACTCTTGGTGCCCATTTGGAACTTGTATTTCTAGGTCTCTTATGCGCGACGGCATGGAATGCATTGACATTCCTCATTGTATGCTGTCAAGTATGGATTGAAGACGGCAAGCCCATCTATTCAAGTTCAAAGACACGAGGACTCGGTGCCACCTACATTTTCGTTTCCTTCTTTTTAGCCAGTATTGTATGGAGCCGTGTTCCGCGACTGCGTCCTGCTATCCGGGTAGGCATGTTCACACAAACCTGGGCCGTCACCGGGTCTATTCCGGCCATTACCTCACGCAATTTCACAGACATATTTTACCCACTTCTTGTATCGGCAGCCGTTAGTGCACTTGCGAATCTTCTATTTCCGAGAACAGCGCATGGCATTTACTTCCGTGCATTGTCAGGAGCTCTCAAGTCACTTTGTGAATCAGTCGATACCGTCATGAACGACTTCGATCAGGGATTGCACAATTGGTTCTCTGTGTCTGATCATCGTGATGTAACCACATCGTTAAACTTTCTCCAGCAATCCAGCAAATTTGTGGATCAGCAGCATCACCTGGAACAACAGACTTGGGCTATCCGCGGCGCCGTAGCTGCTGCGCAGCACGAAATCTCATGGTGCCGAGTACACGTCAATGAGACGGCTCAATTCACAACCTATTTGACGAATGTAATTACATGGATGAAAAGCGGGTTTGGCATGACGCTCCCCAATGTTGATTTTGAGGATCATCTTTTTGAAACATCCGAAATACAAGACGATGAAGCCTTGGGTCCGGCGAGCTTTCCTTTGCGCCCGCAAGGTACTTCAAAAAGTGGTTCTCGGGAGTGGAAAAGGGATCATGCGGATGTTTATGTTGCGAAGCTGTCTCTGGTTTCTCTCGAAGAAGCTCTGCGAGATTCTATAAGTATGCTTCTCGTAATGGTCAACTTGATTGCTGGAGCCACTCACGTTCCAAAGCGTGAAGCAGGAAAACAGTTTGCCAAGCTCATGGACGCAGATACAACGACCACTGGGAAGCGAGCTGATGCATGGCAATTTGTACAAGACATACTGTCCAAGTTAGATACCGCTATGGATGAGTCAAAGGCCGGTCTTCAACGTCTTTTGCAAAGTCGAGGCTTTCATGAATCTGTCTCAAATTTGGATACCAATACAGGAAGTGACCAGCTGGTTACACCGCTACCCTCTGCTGATATGACGCCTGTGGGACACCCTGAACCACAAGAACAGTTCCGAGCGCCAAGTTTATTCACACCAGAGATGTATGTACTTGCGCAATTCTCAATTTCCTTGCTGCAACTGGCTGAACAAACCAAAAAGGTTTGGAAACTTTCTCAGAATACAGTTTCACTTTTGTTGGAGCGACGCAAGCCGTCATTGCATTTTCCCGGTACCAACTTTTGGCGCTGGATCAACTCCTCCAGTGGTATTGGGTTGTTTCAAGCTTCACTTTTCACTGACACTTTTATTCCTTCGTTCTTTTTGCAATCTAAGCGATGTGATGGCGAGGAGCATGAAGATCGTGAGGATGACGAGGCAGAAGCGACTAGCGACATGCCCGACATTTTTGAAGATACTAATCCACATTCCCAATACAAGTACTACATTACCAATGTGACGAAAGCCTCTAATCAGACTCATAACAGGGATGCTGGGACATGGATCGAACGTCGCATCAAGGCTGTCATTTTATTCATCTCTCGGTCTCCTTCTGTGCTTCGGGCACGGGTATGGCTGGCCATATGGCTGCAAAAATTAAAAAATTCGCATCATATTCACTTTGCGTTTAAGTTGGCAGGGGGCGTGACGATATTTTGTACGATTGCCTTTTTGCAACCATTTCCTGACGAATGGTGGGTTCGCGAAAATGGACAATGGCTAATCGTTTCGTATATCTGGTGCTTGGAAGCTTCTACAGGTGACTCTGTGCGGATATCGATCTGTCGACTAATTGGTACTTTACTAGGTGCTATATGCGGTTTGATTGCCTTTGAAATTTCCCAAATGAACGTGTATGCTCTCAGCGTTCTAATCGTCTGTTTTGAGATACCTGCTTCTCTGTTGCGTTTGCGTTTCAAATATCCGCCAGTGGGGTCGGTCATGGGTCTCACGACACCTATTGTTGCCATCATTCCCTATCTACAACGCGAATGGACTAGTGCCGGGCATGTGGCATTGGTGCGTGGATACATGATTATTCTGGGAATTTTGGCTGCGTTGGTGGTGAATATTGTATTTTGGCCTTACCATGCCCGGTCGAGGCTCATGCGAAAACTTGCCCATACAACTACATTGCTTCAAGGTTTCTACGTGAACATGTCTCGACAAATGTTTTATGGTGGCTTTCAGCCCTCTATTGATACGGCCATGCGCTTTCAGCGCCTGGAGACGGATATTCGATGTCAATTAACCCAATGCGATGCGTTAAAAGCGGTTATGACTAGTGAAATTGGTCTTGTACCCAAGCCAGTGGCGGTGATGGACCGCATTTACCAACGCTTGCAGATGATCTTTGTGTTATTTGTTGTTCTGCGCATGTCAAGAGAGCTGCATCATATACATTCACAACATGAAGTACTCTCAGGTGTGCTGGCACAGCGTCAAGAGCTTGTATCCACGGTTATGCTGGATTTGTGGATGATCGGTCAGTCTATGAACAGTCGGTCTCGTATGCCGCAATTTATCCCATCGACACGTCGGGCCGTTGATGAGCTGAATGCAGCCATTGCACTGACCTACCACGAAGTACTTGGTGACGAAAATGCATCTTCCTCTCAGCAGAAACGATTGTATGATGGGCCTGAGCTTCGTCAACGTGTTGCTACAGGTCTCTCCGCGATTACAGACTCTGCTTTGCGCAAAAGTTCACGCACATACGCCGGGACACTTTATGTGCTCGCAGAACATTCCATCCTTTCGCAAGTGGCCTTGTCTATTGAGGTACTCTTGCATCTTTTGAGATATATGCTAGGCGAGCTTCGACTTGTACAATAAAATCGTTGAAGCACTAGACTTGTAGGGATCGCAAACCACGCAGTGGAGCAGCTGGCTCTCCAGAGCTGCTCAAAGAGAAAGTGTTTTCCATTTGTTTCAGCGTAATGCGCCCATGTGTCAAGTGAGAGTCGATACGTTTCTGTATCAGCCGCCAAACTGTGAACGTACAGGGTCTGTCTCCATGCGCACATGCTCGATCTCTCCTCGAAACCATGCGATCGTCTCCCAGCGAGCATTCATAGTAGGAATTCCACGAGTGGATCGAATTATGGATCTGTATAGCGATAAGACCTTTCCTTTCTGGATGAAGGACTGGAGGCTGGGTCCCTGGCCCAATTTTAGGGACCGCATGGCAGGGTTAGCACGGACCCAGTAGTGTCGAAAGGGGGCAACGCTATATCACGTGCGCAGGCATAGACTGGGGGGAAAGCAAGCAGCCAGTTTCTCTTCGTGCGGCAACGTCGTCCATTTCGTGTTGCACGCTGGTCTAAAGTAGATGCTCGTTTGTGCAAGCATCCAGGCATCTACGGTACTTTAGCAATGTGGCCAGAGTGTATTCAGAGGGCGTCCAGAGTTTGCGACACCAGGGGGATTGCCATCCCTCGTGCTCTTCTTGTGAGAGCCCGCGCGGGCATCTAAGTACCCATGCGACTGTTTCTATAAGCTGCCGCGGGTCGGTAGTCCGTACATATTTTGACTCCTATAGGACTAGTGTTTGTTGGATTTCACCGAGATGTTTTTTTTCACTCCACCGTTACCGTGCGCCATGGCTCCGATTCCCGTCGCCGTGCTGGGGTACGGTAATTCTGCGCGAACATTCCATATTCCGTTTATTTGCTCACTTCCTGAGCACTTTTCCCTCAAGGTAGTAGTACAGCGCCCGCGACAAGATCTTCCCGAAACCCATCAAGCTCAACTTCATCTACCACATGTACAGGTAGTCCCCGACGTGGATACAGCTCTACGAGCACTACCAGAGGGAAAAGGCCTTGTCGTCATTACAACGGATAATGTCTCGCACTATCCATATGCCAAGCAATGTCTTGAGTCTGGCAAGCATGTGCTCGTGGAAAAGCCTGTGGCAACTACGGAAGCCCAAGTTCACGAGCTTGACCAGCTAGCAAGGAAACAGGGTCTTGTTTGCACTGTATATCAGAGTATGTCAATGTTAACTGACTCAGATCGACGTTTTGATGGCGACTTTTTGACCATCAAGGCACTTCTCTCTGACGCATCACCCACTCAGCCATCAGCGCTCGGCACTCCGACCTACTTCGAATCGCGATTCGATCGGTTCAGACCAATTGCTAAAGGCGGCTGGCGTGAAGAGGTTGACCCTGTCACAGAAGGTGGCGGTATGCTTTGGGATTTGGGTGCGCACTTGGTGGATCAAGTCGTATCTTTATTCGGTCCGCCGCAGACTGTGTTTGGCACCGTCAGAAACCAGCGCGGTCAAGGGAGTGCGACTGTGGATGACGACTGGACTTGCATTCTGACCTACCCCGCAACGCACCCGTTGCCTGGAGATGAATTTGCCCCTGGCACGCGTCTTGCTGGACTACAAGTCATTGTGGGATCGACTTGTCTTTCCGCTCACGTGGAAGCCGAACAGATGAGATTCCGCGTGGAAGGGACACGTGGTTCGTATGTGAAACGGGGCAAAGATCCGCAGGAAGCCCAACTCAAGAAGGGCTGGACGCCATTGACTCATGGCGATAGCTTTGGTGTATACGAAGAACAGGATCCTGCATCACTGAAAATGGGTCGACTCACTACCAGCGCACCCCCAATTAAGCCTATCACAGCAGCCAACCCACCTGTACTTGCTACTCATGATATTCCAACGTTACCTGGCACATACTTGTCTTTGTACAAAAATTTGGCAGACACCATCAATGCATCTGCGGCTGCTGCCGAGCGCGGCGATTCTGCTACTAAAATCATTGATTCTATGCTGGCCATCCCACTTGAACAGGTGACTCACAGCACTCGGGTCATTCGTATGATTCGCCAAAGTTCACGAGAGGGTCGCGTTTTATCCTGGAACGACGTAGAGCAGTCGGGTCCGTAATTTATAACACCCTCCACAATCTAACCTTGCCTTGCGTGTGCCTCTCGCGTCACGCCACGGTTGATGGGTTGGGCCTCCTCCTCCCGACTTTTTACGAGAAGTTCGATGACACAGAGTAGACAGAAAAGCCAGCTCATCGCACTTTTACAGCATGATACCCGTGCGACTCAATCTGCCTTCCACTCTACATCTATACCCTCGGCATTCGAACAATGGAAGGTCGTTGAACTGAAGGATGAATGTCGACGACTGGGGCTGGTCACCTCACGAACTAAGAAGGAATTGATCACATTATTGAACAATTATTATGCGAAGCAAGATTTGAATCCTCCCGCTTCTCCCAAAGTGACTAGCTCCCATGCAATTCCCATCATCGAAGTTTCAACTTCTGAGTCAGAGGACAGCTCATCCAGTGGTTTTGAGGTCATTCATACTGTCCAAAGAACTAATGTGACAAGTGAGATGGATTTCCTAGCGAATGTAACAGCAAATCTCGATTTGGATACTTGCTCGGACGTACCTGCCTCTACGGAATCGATTCCTGCTGACGATGGAGCGGAGACTGCGCAAGTGTCTGAGCTATACAGTCCTTATGCGAATTCTTTCGACGAGCCGATGTGTCGAACTATTATGCAAGATCCAAAATTATACCAGAGGATTTTGTTGATGGAGCCTATCAGCCTGGACGAATTTCTGGGTGTGGCTAGGCGGGCTGGGTTGCTCTCTGACTCAACGTCGAGAAATCGTGCAAACCTTCGCACATGGCTGGACTCGCAAGGGATCTGTTTCTACGAATCTGACAATATCGGCTAATCAAGGTCCACAATGGTGAATCTTTGGTCAGGCATGTCAAGAGACGTACTCGACGACGAAATATACCTGGTCTGTAGCATTGTTTTTACAGACATAACGGACAGGCTGCCCGTTCCAATACTTCCTGACTGTTTTGTAAGCTCCATATACGTACGATCGAAACGAAGGCCACCATAGGGGAAGACAAGCTGCAGTCTAATGTGAGATTGCATAACTCACGTATTAAAGTCAATCTAAAATAAGTTGGTTTCACGTACATAACCATTGCAAAAATCAAAAGTAAGCACATCCTTTTCGGTCAAGGAGATGTTCTTCCTATTCTTTGCATATCCAATCCAGCTTAAACGATGGCGCGGTGCTTGCGGGTTGCTCTTTTCGTTCATCTTTTGAACGACGTCTTCATTTTCTTCAATGTCAGTATTGAGGGCAGGGTTCTTATCATCATCCAGGTTGTAGAGCAGAGGTGTAATATCATCGTGAATATAGTCTGTTTCTGATTTGCCGTTTGGAAAAGGGGGCCAGTCTTCATGCTCAAAACAATCCTGAGCGGACTTGCCAGTGCCCAAGTCAGCTTCGTACAAGCGGTGTGCTTGGACACGGTACATGGTGGCAAGCAGCGGGGAGAAAGCCCATGGCTGATCTGCGTAGAGATCATGCTTCACTATGGTTAGTTAGGAGACGCACGATTTGGATCGATGGCCGGTAGAAAACGAAGAGCCAAACTTGTCCCATAGGGCAAGTTGTCCTGGTATTAGTAGGGCATACGTACACGAATGGGTTCATCGAATGCATTTCCAAACACAAGATCATCACAGTTTACGCCGTCGAGAAATCTACCTTGCACTTGAATGCTGTACGTCATGGACGAGCCATAGGGATGATTGAAGTAGGTGGCTGACGACGTGCGATTGGACGAGTCCTCTTCATCTCCGACAAAGTCTTTCACACGGACAGTGATCCGCCCCTGGAACTGTTCGATATCGATAATTGTAAAATGCTCATCATCATTCACAGCCAAACGTTCCAAGCGATGAGCGTCTGGACCCGCTGAAATACGCAGTCGCGGTGGCATGCAGCAGTTACCGATGAACCCCGCACGGAATCTGGGACGGGCATTCTTATATAATCGTACACGGACCAAATGTCTAGATCTACGTTTTAAAAGGATGGCTCCTTTGTCCCGCGTTCCTTAGATTTCTTCACCATGCCCAACGTACGCTTTGTGTTCTTACAGCCAGATTTTTGAGAAGATCCATGACAAGCTCACTTCTGGTAGCGCCAAGAAGTCTCAGAAGCTTACGAATGTTCCTTCGTTTAACCAGCCTCTCGACCGCCGCACGATGTACCAACTTCGTATGCAGCGTGGTGTGAACCTTGGTTCTTGGTTCACTTTGGAGGCATGGCTCACTGGCAGTGTGTTCCAGCACGCTAAGGACCCCAAGCAGAGCGAGCTCGATATTGTCAGTGGTATGAAGCCTCAAGATGCCAAGAAGGTCCTTGAGCATCACTGGGACCACTTCATCAATGATGGCGATTGGCGGTGGATGGCTTCGCATGGTATTAGCGCTGTTCGTCTTCCGATCAACTATGTGCACTTCCTTGCCAGCGATTCGAAATACTCTAGCATTTTGAAGGGCACTGAATTTTCGTCCTTCGCAGAGGTGTACCAGGGTGCTTGGCCGCGCATTGATGCTGCCATTAAGAAGGCGGCCTCTCACAACATTGGTGTGCTGATTGATCTTCACGGTGCCCCCGGTGGACAGAACAAGGATGCGCACTGTGGTAAGAGCGATGGCAAGGTGAATCTCTTCAACGGACTCCAGTCAGGTTCGAACAAGAAGGCCACGATCAAGATTCTTGTGGAGCTGGCTAACACTGTGGCTTCGTACGAGAACGTGATTGGTCTTGAACTGCTGAATGAGCCTGAGAACCACCCTAGCCTCGAAGGCTTTTACAATGATGCCATCAAGGCCATCCGCTCTAGCAACAACCAGAATGTGGTTAGACTGCCTCTTTATCTGGGCGACGCCTGGAACCCGCATCATTACGCCAAGTATGTGGCTAAACACGCTGAGGCTGCCAACCCTCTTGTTATGGACCACCATCTATACCGCTGCTTTACCAAGAAAGACCACAGCACTTCGGCAGAGGACCATGCCAGGGCTCTGGACGTAAACAATGGTGACACGGCCAAGTTCCTTAAGGGCATTTCTGACCAGGCTGGTGGTAATTTGATTATTGGTGAATGGAGTGGCGCCTTGAACCCTGGTTCGCTGCACAACTGCAGCAACAAGGGTGAGGCGAAGAAGGCTTGGGGTATGTCACAATGGATTGCATTCGAGCAATTCACGTCCGGCTACTTCTACTGGACGCTCAAGAAAGAGGGTGGTCCTGATCCAGGTTGGTGCTTCTACACGGCTGTGGAGAAGGGTATTATGCCCCAGTCAATCAACCCTCTGCAATCGGGTCGCCACCGCAGCCCTCAGGAATTGCAGCAGGCCTGTGATCAGGCGATGGACCCTCTGTACAAGGACCACTGCAACTACTGGAACTCGAAGAATGCGAAGGGCGACCACCAAAGCTACGTGCAAGGCTTCCGCACTGCCTGGACAGACTCCCTGAGTTTCCTGCAACAGGGCACTGAGCCTGGCCTGAAGCAGACTCTGTGCAAGCTTCGCCTAACCTCATTTGAGTCGCAGGGTCACAAGGATGCTTGGGAGTTTGAGCATGGTTACATGCAGGGTCTGAAGTCGTTCAAGAAGCTGCTGTACCAGTAGTTACCACCTTCGTAGATAGAATAATGGCGTGCATAGCTGCTACAATGTCATGTTTAAGTTTGGCTTTTTTACTCTTCCTCATCTTCGTGCATGCTCACTGTCACGCCAAAATTATAAGTGTCTTCTGGTTCAAACCCGTCATAACTAGTTTCGTAGGCATTCGAGGGGTGGTGCATGGGTACTGGTGGTGCCAGGCTCGAGCTGTCAGGCTCCGATTCTGTAGCCTCCAAGACAGAGTCTTCCCATTGCTTGCGCGGCCTCGGAATTCGATCTGTGTGATGAGTGACATGGTACGTACGCAAAAGTCCATATCCGATGCCACAGCCTAGTAAGCCTTCTCCCCCCCAATCTCGGTTGGGCACAATTACCACTTCTCTCGTGTGATCATAGTCACTGTTGTACACATACAAGGAGAGGTTCGTATTGGCGCTTTGTTCCACAAGTTGGAAAAAGTCGCCCTCACCTTGCAAGGGACCGCCTGTCCACCCGATAATGTAGTCACCGAAAGGAACCAAGCCCGCAGAATCAGCAGGGGACCCTTCCACCACATCAAGGATGTGCCATGTATGGCTGATAGTGTCCATTGGGTTACAGAGGCGGAGTGTGAGGCCTAACAAAGATGGCTGTGCATCCTTCTCATTTGATATTTGAGACCATGCTCTGGAAGGAACGATTCGCACGTCTGCGTTAGTTGACAATAGAGGAACATACCTCGAAACTCTTGCTGCTTTGAATTCCAAACGTTTAACACAATCGTGCGACCTTCATGTGCCTCAACCATGGACCATCTAGCACGAACATTCCTCGATTGTGTATTCACTCCCTGAGGAATATCAATACCGAGGTCAGTAAGTGGCAGCCCATTGATCCCGATACAAAAATCAAAGAACGGTTCACTGGGGTATGTTAAAAGACAAAACGTACAAGCCAGCAATTTGTGCAGGACTCTTTTGTGCTACTCGTATAACATGGTATCCTCGCTTCGGTGCTTCATTATTAAAATTGGCCATCTTCATACGCACCTAGACTCTCTCCTTCAGGCTTGCTCTCGCTCGCCCCCATGGTGGGTGGGACCAGGGAGCAGGATCGGCCTCCACACGTGGCGGATTACTCGCGAACAACCCAATCCCGCTTAGATCGATCGTGGAAGCGGATCATAAACGACAGTGGTGACATTCAAAACTAAGAGAAAATGGACATCAACACGTCCCAATTGTCTAGTTACCAAGAATAATGTCCGCAGCGATTTCAGCCAGACCGTAAACAACGGACTCGAGATGGCACGACATGGCAATCGGAGTCACCGAGGCATCAACCACACGAAGGTTGCTGGTACCGTACACCTTCAAGTTCTCGTCAACCACACCACCATCCTGACGAGGAAGCATGGCGCAAGTGCTGCTAGGGTGGTACTCAGTGCCAGCCGAAGAGCGAATCCAGTTCTCCCAGTCCTCATCCGACTGGACCTTGTCACCAGGGACGGTCTCGTAGTCAATGGCGTCCTTCATAGGCGACTGCTGCGACAGCTTGCGAACCAGCTTGAAACCTTCACGCAGGATAGTAAGGTCCAGGTTCTCAGCAAAATAGTTGGGGTTGATTTTGGGGGAGTCAAAGCCGTTCTTGCTCGTGATCTTGATCGAACCACGCGACAGGGGGTGCTGAAGAGCAGCCTGGATGCTAATGCTGCCAAACATAACATTGCCCAGAATCTCGAGAGGAGAGACGTTCGAACGGAAGATGGTGTTGGCAATGGCCTCGTAAGCCTTTCTCTGGCCCTTCTGAACAGAGGGCGAGACATTGTGGCTGTCCGCTATCTCTTTAGCACGAGCCTGAATCTTGCGCAGGATCGAGTCCTTGTTCTGGAACAGCTTACCAAGGGACGTGTACGACACGGCCGAGTTCACGTACGAGTCAGTCTTGGTGTCACCAGTAACCGAGGTGGGACCCGCATCCTTCTTGTTCTTCGGCTTGAACGACATACTGGCAGAGACGTGGTCCTGCAGGTTCTCACCCACACCGGGAAGATCAACGACCACGTCAATACCAAGACTGTTAAGATGGTTCTTGTCACCGATACCAGAGAGTTGCAGAATTTGAGGGCTGTTAATGGCACCACCAGAGATAATCACCTCCTTGTTGGCATGCAGAGTGTGGACAGCCTCGTTGCTGGAAGCCGCGTAGTGGACACCAGTGGCCTGAGCCTTCTTGCCAGAACGGTCAAAGATGACGCCCGTGACCGTGTGGCCAGTGAGCACATGAAGGTTCGAGCGCTTAGACACAGGGTCAAGGTACCCATTACGCGAGAAGCTACGTTGCCAGTTCGTCTTGTCAATAGACGACAGAGCAACGTAGGTTCCGTGGTTGTCACCATTGTAGGGGTCCTTGTTGATGGGGCCAAGCACACTCTCAGCGGTCTGAACAAATTTCTGAATAGGGTCGTACGTCACAGCGGGCCACGTTGTACCGATAGGACCATTGTGACCGTGCGAGCCCGAGTCGTACTGAAGCTGAAGCTGACTCTCGACACTCTTAACCGGACCACGGAAGTGCTCGCTCTTCTTCATACCAGAAAGGAAGCTGTTCCAGCTCCAGCGGCCACTGCCACCAGCCAGCTTTGACCAGGCGTTCACCTCCGTCTCACTGGGGCGGACATAGTAAAGGCCATTAATGGCACTGCTACCACCAAGGACCTTACCACGAGGCCAAGAAGCGCGACGGTTGTTCATGTGCTTCTGAGAAGAGGTGTGGAACTGCCAGTCATACTTCGTGTTCACAGCAGAGTCGTACAACATGCCATCGGGAATGACGAACTTGTCATTGTCATCGTAGCCCGAGTCACCCGCCTCAATGACAGCCACAGTGGTGCCATCGTTAGCGGAAAGACGGTTGGCCAGCACAAGACCGGCAGTGCCACCACCGACAATGATATAGTCGTAGGACTTGCCATCAAGATCCCATCCGTTCGTAGTCATAGTGCGCTTCGAGAAGCTAGTGACATTGGCGAATGCCAAAGACTCGGTGGCACTCAGCACCACGGCGGCCGAGACAACGGCCCAAGAGAGAATACCCTTCATGGAGTGACTGGGTCGTTGAGAGGGAAATCACTAAGTTGCTCGGCTAATAAGCGTTATGGAAGTTTACCACCCCTGAACATTATACTGAAAGTACCCCAGGCATGTGCCCACGCGCGTCGGAACTGCGGAGCAGGTAACAACCAAGAAAAACACACCGCAGCTGCACGGTACTCAACACTTGCATGAGAATGAGCCCAAATACACAGCGAATACTATGGAACCCCGGAGGTGGGATTATGTCATCACAAGTGAATTGGAAAGTCTACGAGGAATGTAACTAATCTACGTGGAAAAAGGGGTGAGGATTCCAGGGTTTACAATCAAGCATCAGACTCGTTACAAAGTGATGATTGTCAAGAAGACTTACATCCATAGTGATAGCGCTACAAAGAATGACAGCATGGATGAGATCCAGGAGACACTGAGAGCAGTAGCATGGCTCTTTTGATCATTACCATTACCATTTTCACCGCTGGAAGAGCCGCCATTGGAAGCGCCGCCACTGGGAGTGCTGGCTTTAGAGGGGGAAGTCGCCTGCTGAGTTTCACTTTTCATAGCCGATTGAATAATTCCAGAACCAATCTCAGCAGATGCATAGACGACAGACATGAGATGTGCCGAAGGTACGAACGGAATAATAGAAGCATCAATGACACGCAGGTTACTAGTGCCGTACACCAGCAGTTTGTTGTCGACAACACCACCTTTATCTTGTGGAAGCATAGCCGCAGTACCACAAGGGTGATATTCAGTACCAGCCGAATTGCGGATGTAGTTATCAATGTCGGCATCCTGAGTAACGCTCGTGCCAGGACCAGTCTCAGTAGCCAGATGGTTACTCAATGGCTGAGCCCCACCAATAGCGCGACAGACATGAAAAGCTCCACGAAGCATATCCATATCCGAGCTTTGTTCCAAGTAGCGAGGATCGACGATCGGGAGATCAAATGGATCCGATGTGTTAATTAGGACAGAGCCACGCGAAAATGCATGCTGAATGGCACTCTGGACTTCGATGTTTCCGAAAGTGAGAGAGTAAAGAATCTCAATCGAAGGAACTTGCTTTTTAAGTAGGTCAAGAACGGTGGCATAAGTAAGGTTATAACCACTCTTCACAGCAGCAGGAGCATCGTACGCATTCACCGCATTTGTTTGGTTCTTAGCCACAGAGTTAATATAAGAGTTCCACTGATCCTTCATGATACTAGGACCATCCACATAAGCCACGGCGGAATTGACATAGGAGTCCACCGTTGCGTTACCAGTGATCTTTGTAGGAGGGATTTCAGAAGGATCCTTGGCATCCCATTTCACATTACTTGAGAGATGGTCGTGGAGATTGTAGCCAACGCCAGGGAGATCGACGACAACATTGACCTTCTTACTCTTAAGAAGATTCGCATCGCCAATACCAGACAGCTGAAGGAGCTGGGGTGTGTTGATGGTTCCAGCACTAAGAATGACCTCACGTCCAGCATTGACTGTATACTCTTTGCCTTCGCGATTGCGCTTGAACTTGACAGCCGTAGCCTTCACGCTCTTGGGGTTGCTAGTGTCAAAGACAACCTGAGTTGCCTGGTGCTCTGTCAAAATAACAAGGTTGCCACGACCAACATTGGGGTCGATGTAACCAGACTTCGAATAACTGCGAATCCAGCCCTTAGGATTGATGTTCGAGGTAGCCACGAAAGTACCAGTGTTGTTGCCGCCATCGGGATTCGACGTGAAGGGTGCAGCCACAGTTGAGCTGGAGTTAATAAAGTCGCCGACGGAAGGATAAGTGAATCCAGGATAGGACGTATAGATAGGACCCTTACTACCATGCGATGAAGCGTCCCATTGAATGTGGTCAGCATTTCCCAAGTCGTTAGTAGGAGGAACATATGTTTCAAGTTTCTTGTAAGCATTCAACATAGACTTCCATCCCCACGTCTTGGTATCACCGATCAACTGGCCCCATGCATGGTGCTCGGCAGCGGTAGGGCGAATATAGTACATTCCGTTGATCGCAGAACTACCACCAAGAACCTTTCCACGAGGCCAGAAGGCAACACGATTGTTCATATAAGGCTGGCGCGTCGTATTATACTGCCAATCAATAGAACTTTGGACACCAGAATTGTACAGGTTAGCAGCGGGAATGTCAATCATTTGGGACTCATTCTTAGCATTGCCTGAAGTTCCGGCTTCAATCACAGCAACCTTGACTTGACTGTTCTCACTGAGACGAGATGCAACGACCAAGCCAGCCTGACCACCTCCAACAATCACATAGTCAAATGTTTGGCCATCCAAATCACTTGGCTTGGCCGAAATACCACGCTTATAAATTTCACGTTTGAAATGCGAGCCGTCAGCCCATGTAGGCGAAGAAAAGACGGCCAGCGCAATCAAAGCAGATAGTGCCGTAATCCTAGAGAGAATCATGGCAGCTTTGGAGGCTTAGCAGAATAAGGGTGGGATCGCGTTTAACTGCAAAATGGCCTGACGGAAAGAAGTTCTGCTCGCGTGGAGAATGTGCAGAGGCGAGCTTGGCACGCAAGTAGGGCTGTGTTGATATTCCAACTGGACATCCAATACATGCCAACCTCCACTTACGCAGGAAGAAACGTTCCTACAGGCCCTACAGAACACTTGCCCTAGCATGGCATGTGGAGGTGCGTCCACGTCGACCCATTTGCTTATTTCACAGGGCGCCATGCTAGTATTATTTGGACGTAGCAATCAGCCCAGCTTTTGTAAGAGCGTCGCGAGCAGCCCGATTGATATGTTTGAAACGTTCGGGCCCTAGTAAGATTCCGCCGAACCAGCGCGTTACAACTACTAGGGCATTTTCAATTTCCTAATGTAAATGAAATATTGCCACAAACCAGTAGAAATAGAAGATGGGCCAAGCGTCCACCAGCCGCAGCTTCGCCGTCATCATCGCAGTCATTGAGTAAATACAAATAGCGTACCATGATGCAAAACACCGTCTGGAGTTCGACATATCCAAGCATATATGGTGGGGTGTGTAGCTCTCTGGATTCGCTTGTCCGACCCCCGAATATATGTTAGAATGTGGGGTACCTTAATAAATGAGACGTGGTGAACGTACCTCCTCTGGACTAGAAATCCGAATGGCATGGCCAAGGAATTCGGATTTGCGCTCCACAATGACGTCGCTGTGAGCCAAGCCACTATAATCGCGTCTGGGTGAGAAAGAAGTCGCTGTGTTGGTATGCTTGACATCCGGCTGGTTGGTACTGTTATCGGTGGTTTCAGGACGCGTAGATAGCCAGTTTTGTATGGATTCATAGGCACAATCCAGACCTTGGAATAAAACAGGCATGTTACGTGACCATGGGACTGACCCTGAAGACGTGAAGGTCTGGTCGATAGTAGATCGTATATCTTCGTCAATAGGGAGCCCAATTATAGATCTGTTGACAAGTTGCATCTTTGGTGCATCATCCGAGTTCGGATAGTTTTCTGGTAGCTCTACTTGAAGTTTAATCGAGTCATTGTGGCCATCAGGGAGTGGCATCTTCACTTGAAGGACAACATGCTGACCAGGTTGAGATCCATATACAAGGTCTACATTTTCTGGTTCATATATAGATTGAAGAGCGATCAACTCCTGAGAGAATTCCTCCGCTGAGTTTGCATTCTCATCCGTGTCCCAGTAACTACAATTCTGGAGCCGCTGAATTAAAGTATCCATCGACGTCAGAGGGAGCGTGCGCGGTGTTACATAATCCCAACGATACAGCACCATCGTCGACTAGAAAGTCGGCACGAACTGTGATGACTTCGTTATGGAACCAGGCTTCCTATTATTTGTACGATACAGTGATCTAACTATAATATAGAGGAAGAACAAATATTCTGAACAAATATTCCATCGATGAATCGGAGCCATCGTACGTCTTCCGAAATAGCTGACAGGCAGTGTCTGTGTTGGCCCTTGGAAAGTGGTCAAGGCAAATCGGAAAGCAGCCACGAAGCCGGAAACTGCTGGATATATGGCATCTAGAGATGTCGCATCTATTTGGATGTATACTCTTACCGGAAAAGATCATCAGCGAAAAACAGTAACGGAACACTTGCGGCACGAAGTGAGTATTCTTCCACTCATGACTAGGTTACGACATTATCCAGACTACGCCACCCGTGCATCTTAGAGGTAGTGGAGCCCTTTGAGGAGAGCCGTAACTTTGTCATGTTCGCTACAGAGCATATTATCATGTGCCTGGATGACCTAGCGAAGGATACAACGGATCCAAATATTCAGCTGGACGAGGTGGAAATTCAGAAAGGTTTCCTGCAGCTTGCAAGATCACTAGACTTTCTTCATGAATCGAATCGTGTTCACACCAATGTTAATGGGAAATCTGTTCTAGTCAATGGAAAAGGTGACTGGAAATTAGCAGGATGTGGATTCTTGAAGAATTTGGATGAAACTGAATCCCGGCATAGTAATGCGCACGAGGATCTAGAGGATGACCTTCCAGAACTAATGAAACGGAACCTGGATTATGTTGATCCTTCGTTTGCCTTCGATGGTGTACTAGAGCCAACAAATGACATGTTCTCTTTGGGTGTACTACTCTTCATGACATTACATCATGGATCTACCCCCTATTACACTCATGGAAGCATGAATGCATTGCGCAAAAATGCTGAACAAATTCCTTCGAAACTTCGAACAGCGCAATGGAGTTCTCTTGGAGCGGATGTACAAGGTAAGTTGCAGCCTCTTGACACAGACATACTTGAGAACCTTGTCTCCAAACATGGTACCAGATACACCGCGAAGGATTTCCAAAGGTTGCCCTACTTTAACAATGTAATCGTATCCTCTTTGAAGTTTTTGGAACGAGACAGCTTTGCAGGATGTGTGCGGTCGGAAAAGATACAGTTCCTGAGAGGTTTGCCGAAAGTCTTGCCGCAATTTTCCAAAAACATGCTTCGTCGAAAGCTTTTACCTTGTGTGCGTTTATGGTTCTGACTATGAAGCTTTTGGAGGCCTCTTCAGACAAGTCGCTGCTTCCTTATATTCTGCCCAATGTATTTGCCATTGTCAAGGAGTTCTCTCAAGTGGAATTCTGCAACAATGTACTACCCAAGCTCAGACCACTTTTTGATGTGCGTGATCCACCTCAATGCCAAATGATCTTATTGAATCAAACAGAATTGTTTGTGAGTAAGACAACACCGGACCAATTTCGCATGTACATTATGCCTCTAATTTATTCGGCATTTGATCATGAGGAGATTGCAGTACAAGAAAATGCACTTCAACGTATTCCCCAAATTACTGGGTACTTGAATTACTCGGACGTGAAGGAGAAGCTTATGCCGAAACTGATTACGCTATTCACGAAAACCAAAACCCTGTCAGTGAAAGTGAGTGCCCTGATATGCTTTCATGCCATCATACCCGTTCTCGACAAAGTTACTTTGTCTGAAACTCTACTCCCGACGTTGGCTCGCGTTAAGACCCGTGAGGCATCAGTGATGGTGGCCTCATTGGCAGTGTATGAATCAATGGCACCCAAACTAGATCATGACGTCAAAGCAACAGCTGTTCTCCCACGTTTATGGATTATGAGCGTATGCCCTACGTTAAATGAGACTCAGTTCGCACGGTTTATGCGAGTCATCAAAACTATAAGCGACTCGGTAGAACAAACCCGTATGTATTTAATACACTGACTCAGAACTCACGTTGATTCGCGAAAATCACAGCCTAAAACAGACGACCGATGAGGCTTTGCAAAAAAGCAAGACTGTGACAAAGGACGTATCAAATATACCAGAAGACGAACATGAATGGGAAGTGAAGATCAAATCGCCGCAAACGGGCACTACATTTGATTTGGCTTCACAACTGGACAATAACCACCCCTTGATGGCGCCTAAGCCGGCGCCAAGCATTAACGAAACAAAAGTACAACATTCCTTCTCAACACAGGAACAACGTCCCCTAAATTTATCCACAAAGCCACTGCAGCCGATCACAATTAGTCCATTAGATGCATGGAAGCCTGTGAAACTGGCGCAAAATATGTCTACACAAGGCACGTCCCTGTTTGAAGCAACGAAACCCAAATCGGATGCACAGTCACAGTCATCCACGCCCACAATTGCGCCCCCTCCAGGCTGGAGCGGAGGTTTACTCGTACCAGAGTCCAAAGGCATAAATAAAGGGAAGCAAAGTGTGAACGCGCCAAATTGGACTGACTTTGACCCGCTGATATAGAAGGTAGCTAATCCTCTTGACCAGCCACATCCTCGCATGCATCAATCCATTGTCTGTGTGAGCTCCAAGTACGTACGAATAGACATCAATGGGCTGTGTGAGTGTGTCTGTATCTGCAGAAAACTTTTGGCCACAAATTTTGCAGCTTAAATATCCAATTCGAGCTTTATCGTCGCTAGTGTGAGTACACCCTGTGACGTACATTTTGCATGAAACTGCTTTTTCATGGTGACAGAACAGACATGTGAACACGGTATCTGTATAATTAGAAATCTTCTGCATACCGAGAGGTGGTACTTTCTTGCGACCGGCGCCAGCAGTACGAGTCGACTTCTTCCGCTTTCCCATCGCGTCGTCGTGATGGCAGCGACGGTGTCGTCCCTATGCGCGACGACGGCTGCTGTCACGTGCCAGAAAAATTGCGGACAGGCAACGCGCTTGGACCTCCTTCAGTAGGAACAGCACCATGCCTGTACCTGAAAAAACCGAGAAAGATCTTGTCACCGAAGGTGATCAAGGTTCCAACATATGGGTAGCTGCAGCTGATGGTGACATGGAGCGTGTTCAGTATCTTCTCGAACATGGAGGTGGTACACCTACGAGCAAAGATTCGGTGGAGTACACGCCCCTCCATGCCGCGGCATCCTATGCCAAACACGATGTGCTGTACGTGAAGCTATCTGACCATCAGCCGATTTCTCTTAAAGGACGAGCCTGCTGAATCTGTCAATGTGGAAGACAATGACGGTGACACACCCTTGTTTTTCTGTGACGATGTAGCCACAGCCAAGATTCTTGTGGACGAGTTTCATGCAGACGCGAAACACAAGAACAAGGAAGGGAAAACAGCGGCAGAAAATGCTTCGATCAACGGTTCTGAGGATCTGGCGAAATATTTGAGCTCGATTACTGGAGAGACACTCGAAGCAAGGTCTACATTATTGGCACGCTATGGTGAAGAAGACGAAGAAGATGAGGGTGGTGTGCTTGGCGAACAAGGCGCTATTGAAGGACGTTTGGAAGAGATTGAAGATGATCCAGAAACCGAGGAGCGCGTTGATGAAATGATGGAGCGTGTGGAAGCCATACTGAAACGTGCCGATGAAACGGGCGCCGATCCCACAGACGAGCTGCGTGAACTCGTCGGTGCCAGCATCATGCGGCAAATCATGGAAGGATATGGAAAAAAGCTACTCTGATGCTACCAAGCCTTTTCCAAGCTCAAAGGACTTGTTAATAAAGGTTGATATGGCACCCAGGTGTTCATCGCCGGGCTCGTTACGATACACTGCCATGTTAGGAGAGGAGACGTACTGAATAAGAGGGATTCGGACAACGAAAGGATATCATTCTTGGAAAGCTTGTCTTTTCCGTTAGCATGAATACGAAATAGCCAGGCTATAGCTCCCGAAATGTCTCCATCCAGGAACACGATTTCATCCAAACCTGTGACGATATCCTGGAGAGATAAGGTGCCACGTTTCTCATGGTCCCAATCCTGGAAAATCCGAGCGGCGAGGCTCTGGTCCGGCACACGTCGCTCAATTCGTTCCTGCAGGCCGTTGCTAACAATGTATTCGTCGCGTGCCCAAGTGAATATCTCCCCCAAGAAGAGGCGGAACGTGGTAAGATTGACTCGCATCTCCTTCAAATCCTGCATCGGATCCACCGTGGCGGGGATTGGATCAGACTGTGTCAACGACTCAGGTGCGTGGCGAGCACGATAAATGGCTTCCACCACATGATCATAAATGAGCGTCCTGTCGTTAGTTTCTTTGTAGTCCCACTTACAGTTGCGCCTTAGAGAACCGTCCATGATCCTTCAAATTGCGGATGGCACAGCGTCGAGCGAATCCTTCAATCTCTTCGACGATCTGTTGTCGGAAGCGCTTCCGCTCCGACTCGATTGTGTCGTTGGAAACAATGCTGAATTCGCGGAAAGCAATCACGAGAAGCTGTTGGAACTTGGTGATTTGCTTGCGCCGTTCATCTGAACTTTCGGGATAGGCACTGTCACCCAATGAGCGGAAGTAGTTGCGAAGCACACCAATCATAGTCCCGTCATCGGACACACTCAGGATGGCTTCTCCGTTGATTTTGAGAATAGCAAGTCCCACTTGGAAGAGCACTTGAGATCCAAACGCCATGAAACAGTCGATGATGCGGAAAGCAAATACCATAGGCATGCTGTTGATATACAGCGAAAGTAGCCAAGGGAGGGTAACGAGGCTTAACTGCATATCATTCTTGACAAAGTGTTCGTGCAGCATGGGCATGGTTTGTTCCACTAAATGCTCAAAGACCTTCTGGTCGAGCAACGTGCCGGCCATAGACTGTGTGTAGTACCCAGGTAAAAGGCGATCACATAGCATATCCAAAAGCCAAAAGCATTGCTCTTCCGACATGTATATCAGAAGTGCCGCCACGACAATGTTCATAGCTTGGCAGTATCCCAGTTCTGGGTTCTTCCAGCTGTATGCAACGAGAACGCGACGCAGAGTTTCGATACCCTGTGGCGTTTGATAGGCGGCATATTCAGGCAAAGAGCGATTCAGATCCTTCTCGATCTCCTCCGTGCTCAGGTTTGTTTGGCCCTCGTGGTCTTTCAGAAGCTTCTCATAGACACCGGGGTTCGCCATGCGTTGGAAAATAGAGCCACTGGCCACTTCCCATATCTCGCCTCGTAACACATTCGGCAGACCAACTTGCACAAGCCGAGTAAATTGAGGGTAGCGCAGCAAAGTTATGTTGCGGCCATGCAAGCGTAGATAGTCCGTCCAGAGACGCATCTTGCTTTTCTCTTTCAGCTTTCTCGGATCACCGGGAAAGCCAAATGAAGATCCAAGACCCATAAGATAAGGAGTCTCACTTGGTGGATCAGAGCTTTCTGCATGTTCGTTAGGTTTGTCTTGGTCACCCTCTTGTGTCTCTTTTAAAAGGAACTCACTGTAGCAAGAATCAAGAAAGGGCTGGAGCTGCTTCATCTCCCCAAGATGGGCACGGAGACGGTCTCTCATAGCGTTGCAGAATCCTTCGCACGATGGACGAAGCGCATTAAGTTGAAAAACCAATTGGAGACCGTGCCACAGAGTAATACTGAGAGCAAAAACAGAGTCCCTAGTATTCAGACGTTCGACACGACGCACGGTCATCAGCGGTAAGGCAAGCCGGCATCCACGGCCACGATCACCTTGGCTAGCAAAGCAAAGAAAAGAGTTGGTAAGAGTGAGTCGACCGGCGAATACAAGGTCCTCTTGAACACCGGCAGTATCATTGTTTGTGATGCTTAATATAGCTGACAAGATTTCAGCGCGGTTGCCCGTGGCATCGACATACGGACCCTCATCCAGGGGTAGGCCGAATGAATTAGCAAACTGTTGTGCCCGGGTAGGTGGACGATAGTCGCGCAAAGAATGCACGATGGTCGACATGAACCCTAGCGGAGGCTGGAGAAAGGACCCGCACGACCCTGCTTCGTGCACAGGCCCTGGGACCGCTCCACAGGGCCCGGCCGAAATGGGTCAGCATGCCATGCCAACAGCGGCACAGACTCGCGCAACAATCGAATAGCGGTGTCAGATGATACAGAATGAACTACGTTTGGGTTCCACCCTATAAACATGAATGCACGGCAGAGACTATCTATCGGCGGACCTTGAGAGCCTCGGCCTTCTTGTCAAGCTCGTCGGCCTTGACACGGAGCTTCGCCGCCTGCTCCTTGGCACGCACACGCTGGTAGCCCTTGTCGGTGCCAAGGAAGTGGTCCCACCAGCGGAAGCTAGTAGCATAGCATCCAAGGAAGGACATGTGGTGGTAGTCGTGGTGATCAGCACCAGCCCAGAAAGGCACCCAGTTGTGCAGACTGATGGGGAAGTCGTAGCCCGAGTGCGCATCCACGGCCTGGAAGAGACGGAGCAGAACCCAAATGTATACGGTGATAATGTGCAAGTCCTTGGTGTAGGCGCAAAGCATGAACGGACCGCCAATGGTACCGAGACCGAGAACCAGAACCTCAAGCGGGTGCGCATACTCTGCGGCCAGACCGAACGGTGCCGAGTACTCGTGGTGCATCTTGTGAATGTGCTTGTACAGAGGACCCCAGTGCATCAGACGGTGGACCCAGTAGTGGAAAGTGTCTTCAAACACGAAAAAGAGCGCAATCTGCCATGCCATCTTGTACCAGCTGGGGAAAGGAACCTCATGGGTCGTCAAGCCAAAGTATTCGCAAATGGGGTGGAAGCTCCAGATCTGAGGAAGTTCCACGGTGAAGTGGCTCAGAAGCACGAGACGAGTGCACTTCCACTGGTCCTTCAAGCTGGGCACGTAGTTGGGCTGCAGCTTGTACTTGCGCATAGAAGGCATGGAATCAATAATGATCCAGGGGATTGACCGACCAAAGTACACAATCTCGTGCAGGAGGAAGCTCATGACACCAGTGGCGATCACGGGGTTGCCCCAATATTGGTACCACTGGACCCACAGCTGCTCAAAGTACGTGAGCTTTGAGACATCAACATTCGCATAGAGAACGGAAGAAGGCGTCGGGTGACCCGTAAGGGCCTCCAAAGTCTGGTTGAAAGATTGTGCCAAAGACATGGGAGGTGGGGAAGAAGGTGAGATCAAATGGCACGATTTTAATAGCGCGATGCGTCGCGTGCTTCCGCTGGAACAGAATCGCACGATTTGGGACTACCACGTGCTTCTCCACGTGCAAGAGGTGAAAAAGAGCGACTGTGTCAGCACAGCTTTTCTTAACGCTTCATTGCCAAAGGCAATAGACCCCGACTTCTATAAAAGCACCTCTTCAGTAGAGCCGGATACACTGCTGTGTATTCATTCGATGATTGTGTGAGGTCGTAAAGGAGCCGGAGAACCATACTTTCCCTGTTTGCAGGGAGTGGGACGATGGGGCTGGGTGCGTCAAGGTGGATGATGAGTGTTCGTGCTCGCAGATGCGCCTCGTCGCAAGGTCTCGTTGTACATGTATAATTATAGTATGAATGCTAGTCAGCATAAATTGAAAAAATTACTTTCTACATCTCGGGAGGCGTACAGACAGGGGGTTTAGGACTCGAACTGCTGAACATGGCTTGCACCGTTTGACTACCGGCAAAGAGAACACAAGATACGCCGAAAACGAATAAGGCGATATCGAGCATCTTTGCCCGTCGAGTGTTGGCACAGGCCCTGTAGTGTAGCAGAGGCGGATAGACAAAGCAAAGTGGGACACAAGCCACGGAGCCCACCAAGCTGACGAACTTGTCCAGGTCGTTTGCACCCATCCAGGCAGTTAGCATCGCTACCACCACGATACCGAAGCGGAAAAAGTTCTTGCGCATCTTGGTAGTAAAGCTGTACTTGCCGCTGCGCTTGAAGAGGCCAAACTCCAAGATAGTTAAGGCAGGGAATAGTTGCAATGGCATCGACAGCAAAATGGCCACAGAGTAAAATGCTTGGATCGCTTGGACAAATCGAGACTGACCGGGCATATTGGTGATAACGACAGTTTGAATGTCGCGGCCAAAGGCTGCGTAAGAGAAAATGCCTGATGACGCAAACAAAGTCGTGACGACAGCCATTACACCTGTGATGGTAGCAGGGAATTTTTCTGGCTCCCGCATGCTTTCCGTAATAGGAATCACCAGACCAATACCTTCGAAGGTGAACACCGCCGTACCAATGAACAAGGGGAAGTTGTGGCGGTTAAACAGCTGCACATCAGCCAAACCATGCTCAACCAAGGAACCAATTTCATAATAAAACAAATAAATGATACCAGCGAGAATAAAGACATCAGCAACCAATGCAGTCCACGAGAGCTTCGCGATTCGGCGGATCAGACTTAGTGGTAGGAAAATCAGGCATTGGATGAAAATCAGCATCCCCGTGGATATGTGTGTCCGGCATTGGCTCACAGACAGGATGAGGGATTGCGTATTTTCAGCGACAAAGACTGTGTAGGCAGCGACAAACCCAAGCTGAGACACAACGATGGATGTTAAGATGGCATTGCGCATATAGCGGCCGTACAAAACACCTCCCATTTCACCAAAACCAACGTGAAGCTTCTGGTTTGTTTCCACAAGAAGAAGGAAAGACCAAAGTGAAACAGCAGCGATCACGGACAGCACAATCGTAGAAAAGAGGATACCACCGTTGAAGAAAGCTTTACCCAAAAAGAGAATGCCTGTTCCCACAAAAGATTTTAGAAGCATAAGCACGGCATCAAGCACGCTGGCCTCCCCTTTCTTTTGATGTTTCTTGTGGCCGCGATAAGAGGGAATAGACCCGTGGACCTGTCGGCCCTGGAGAAGCCTTGTAGTTTCAGACGGACTTTCTCCTTCCTGAAGTCCTGATGTACTTGGCTGTCCATCTGCTCCTGCCTCCAGATCATCTTCCTCTTCAAGGAATTCATCTTCATTGAGCTCCTCACCGGCAAAATGACCATAGAGCATGAGAAACTCGACAAAGCTTTTCAAAGCCCTTGGAGGAGGTTTCCCTTGCTCAGCAGCTTGCGTAAGAATATAAGAGCGTCGGAAACCACCTGGCTGTTTCAATACATCCTTATCAAAAGGGACCTCAATTCCACTGGTGCTGGGCAAATGCATGCTCTCAGAGCGTTTTGCCCGACGGGGACGCCTCTGGTGCGCCCAACGGTAGACATCCTCAGTGATAGCACCTCCTTCCATGTGGTGCGGGGCCTGATATTCATCTTCGACCGTAACACGACTGCTTGCGGTAGAAATCACAGAAGGATTTTGGCTATCACCTTCATCGGCTGTATCATCGGGTCGTGCAAGGTATTTTTCCAATACCTTGGCCTTATGCTCGTCGGGGAATGGATGAGACTTCAGCTCCTCATCCAGATTCGTATCCGTACTCTTGCCTGACAGAGAAGAATGAGTATTCAGGCTGGAACTGCCCGGTGCGTTGGAAGCCGACAGCTGTTCTTCCGACATGATTGGCGTTGAGTTTAACTGGTAGGGGGTTGGACTGGGCTTTTATATTAGTCATCAAGCCGTACACCGGCAAGATTGTAGCTCCCCGCGAACGGACCTCCCAATATGAGCGCTGATGGCCCACAGGCTCGCGGTGAGGCTGCCCTTCCGCACCGCGAGGCAGTGCATATTCCTCCCCAAGAAACAGCAACAGAAAGGCACACTCATGAGGAAGACTCCCGCGAACCTCTCACACTAACGCCGGGGCAGCGCAAGTCGCTGGTCTTTTTGCAGATGAACACGCCAGTGAGTTTGTTATGCTGCATTGCCACCGCCCTGTTTGTGACACTGATTGTTCCCTCTATCCACTATGTGTTCAGAAATCAGCCTACCTATTTCACTATGGCGCCTAGGATGGAGTTGGCGTATTTCGCTGTCATGATGTTATTCCAGATTGGATTCTGCTTGCTGGCTCTTATTACGCCCAACCCGCATACACAACTGTGCATCGTCGAGGGCACAGGGTCTAGGCTTGCTATTGAGAATTATCTGATCGCTATGTGGCTGTTTTGTCGTGTGATGGATACATCCGCATCACTTAGGTTTGGTGTGCTTGCGTTGGCGGTCATTCTTATCATGTCTATCGTCAGTGCCGTCGTTCTTCGAACCAAGTATCAACCGCGCTGGGTGCATCCATTTGAGCTACTCTTGGTTCATATCCCTAACAAATTGATCACGGTGCTTGTGTCGCAAGTGCTGATCTGGGATACACTGATGTTGGCATGGGGCTGGGAGCGCAGCAACGGAAGAGAGGCACTCGCTCATGGTCTGTGGATTTCAATTATCGTGCAAGTAATTATTGGTATCGTTCTCGCTGTATGGGTGGCACAGACATCGGATGTGTCTGTGTATGCCGCGTCGATGTTTTTGGATGCCGCTGTTCTCAAGTTCCACAAGATGCCGGTGATCGGGCCCAACTCGCGGCCGTTCGTTCTGACGGCCATCCTTTGTGTGTCGATGACGGTGCGCACGATATGCCTGGTCATCCCTGGCATGCTAAAGCATGGATGCCTGATTATTTGTCATACTCACGGTCGGCATGGGCCCGAGGAGGCGTACACGGAACCTGTCGTCGAAGAACCTGTCGAGCAAGGTACTCCTGCCCCTGTCGTCTACGTCCCAACGCCCGACACTGACGCCAACGAGAATACACGTCTGGTTCAGCGTGCTGATCCCTCTTATGGGGGTCTATAGGCATCTATTATACAGGAAAAGTATCAGCCTACAAACCGTAGACTGTCAGCTTGGATAAAGTACTTGGCCACGGTGCGCACGTCCGAATCTTTTTGGTTCTTGTTTTTGTTGTTTTTGGCAGGCATCCACACAAAGGGAACGCCTCCTTCCGTGTTGGTGCCAGCACCATTGATGAGAACAAACGTTTGAGAGAAGACGCGCGGGTGGGACTCAATAGGGGCATCTGCGTCGAATTTCTTCTTCGAGCTACCACCCGTAGATGTGGCAGACTTGGGCGCATTGGTCGAATCCTTGGTCACGATGCTTTCGGGCGTGTAGTGAGCGACAGTGCCTGATACAACCAGTAGCAAAGACGGCGCTTCATTTTGTTCTGCAGGTTAGTACTGTTCGCCTCTTATACTACTCGGCCATGTCAATTCTTGCAACACAGTGAGTCCTTGCAGAAGCACCGGTGGGACCGGCTCGAGTATACTCTAGCCCGGTGCATGGCGTGTACGAGCATAGCCTCGTTCGCACATGCCATGGGCGAAAATTTCAACGTACCATGCGCATTGTATGGACCCAGTGGATGGCAGTCAAAGGACTGGATCTCGTGCCGGGAGCCAGGCTGTGCCTCCAACCACTGGGCATACTGGGCAGCGCCACTAATGGGGTTGCCATTCCATGATACACTCGAATTTGGCAAGTACAAAGACGGTAGCAGCTGTAGACGCTGGGGAGAATCGGAAGCTGTATAATAGGCCGTCACAAATGTCTCGGCGGCATTGGACGTAAAGTCCATGAGCCACGCAGGCGTGCTCATCTGTCGCGAATCCGCCATGAACCGGGAGGGGAGAAAGCGATGGCGTGGAGGTTTGGCGCCCTGAAAAGGGCCGATTTCATCAGTCTACCTACAACTCCTCAATGACTAAATCCTCGTCGTTTTCATCCCCATCCATAGACGCAACATCAATATCGACCTCGGCATCTTTCATAGACGACTCTGACTCATCACGCTTGAGCAAGTTCACAAGTCGAACAATGGCCTCTGTGATTTGTTCTTTGGGTTCGGCCAAATGGGCCTCACGCACGACAATGTACGCACCACGGTTGCGCAAGCTCTCGCGTCCATAATGCGATGTGCAGAGAAGCAACAAAGACTCAACGAGCATGAGGCGTAGAGCGCTATCCTTTTCACGAGGCTTGTTCTCGTCGACAAGTTGGCATGCTTCCGGCAGCGACTCTTGGTCCTCCAAATCAACTTTAGCGAGCTCCTTCCCATCAATGAGCGGCATCAGGATGTAGGGGAGTATATCAAGTGAAGGGCGATCCTCATCCATAGCACCCGGTGCTGGTGCCAGCAGGAGCTTGTGGGCATGCTTAACGAAAAGCACATTTTTCAGGGCACTAATAACACCGCCGCGTCTAATCAAATCGGCGTGTTCCGTATACACCATAATCCGGCCGATGGGATACGCATCCGCCACCTGGTCATTGGCCCCTGCCATGGCAGTCACGAAAAACTCACGGCCTTTCGGTAAAACAGTCACATTGGCAAACACACTGGCGAGGAAATTGCATGTAGAGCGGCGCTTCAGCACGGGCCGCCCGTTTGAGTCCATTTCGACAGTCTTGGCACTCTCGCCCTCTTTTTTCGATGCTTCAATGCGCGAACGCATGTTGGCCCCACTAGCCGAACTTGACTCCACGGTGGCGCCTTCCTCAAAGGCTCGGATCAATTTCACGAGGGCGGGCACCTTGCCTGTGTGGTCAGCGTGCATGGATTCAGCGATGCGCTTTGTGGCTGCCTCGGAAGCTGCTTTCTTCTCGGCATAATCTGGCTGAGAGGGGTCTGCTTCCATACCACTCAATGATACTTGCAGGTCGAGCGGGGACAAGAACGAATAATAAGGCCGGTCCTCGACCTCTAGATCGAGAAGTCGTGAACTAATAGCATCAGATTTCGTGAGGTTAGACAGGAGCATACACGCTAAATCCGCCAAAAGCGACACCGAGTCACCAATGTATGCCACAAGGAAAGCGAGAAATTCGGCGTCACCAATACGCATTGCCACCGACGGTGAGTCACATAGGTTAATCAGGGCACTCAGGGCATCATGGACCGTCAACTGCATGGTCAATATACGCAATACACACCGGCTGGTCGCGACACAAACGTTTCAGCTGCTCGATCACATCCAAAGGTTCACCGTTCCACATCTTGACGGGCTCGCCGTCGGCATCCAGCAGTTTGTCGGTCAGCAAGTGGCGGTCGGGATGACCCTTGGCGCTGAAAGAAACTGCCATTGACATGGCTAGCTGCCGCGCCTGCGGATTCTGGTCGGCAAGAAACTGAAGCACCTCATGAGAGGCTGACAGTGCCATGGTCGTACAACGGTCAAAAAAATGTGCTCAGGCCCTTTCGAGAGCACGTGGCACGATCGCCCATCTGAGGGGGGCCTGCGGCGCCGTCCATGCGGAGGATATCTATACCTGGCTACAAGGCATCATAAACGATTAGTGCGAGACGAACACCTTGCCCTTGGCGCGCCGGCGCACAAGGACTTTTTTGCCGGTCCGGGAACGGAGACGTGCGAGAAAACCGTGCTTGCGTTTGCGCTTGCGCTGCGAAGGCTGATATTCTGATCCATACGTCGTGTGGCGCACACCCATCATGTAAGGAGAAAACGAGGGGCGAGCAATTAGGGACTGGCGGGCCATGGCCAGGATGGAGCTAGCAGGGTGAGGGACGGCCGTCGGCATGCCATGACGCTGATACGCAGACACGCTGGATCGCGCCGGGATTTGAGATACAGGGCGTTGAGCTGCACGAACCACGGGCCGAACGACTGGCCGCGGGAGAAGCCGAACGTATCTAGGAGCGACAAACCGTGGCGGTGCCATGGCGATGGGGTAGGAGCAAGGCGTCGTCGCGACAGCTGCAATTCTTCCATCACGTGATACAGACACCTCGGCCGCGGCGTAGTGCGTCTGGGGCTCACTCGGGCCTCCACGATGCCGCTGTCAGCTGCTCTGCGTAGCCTGCTGGAAGCGCCCAGGTATGCCGCGCGCACATCTGTACATGCGAATGTGGTCTTGAGTGCAGGTGTTACTGGAAGCCCACGATCGCCGCCTCGTCTACCGATCCTGCATGCCCTCTTCGAGCAGATTGTCTCGGAGGCGGCCAGTCGGGGCGTTGCCTGGGGCGAGTGGCTCACCATATCGACAGCGACTTTGTTTGCCCTCAACGCTCCTGGAAGCTTGAGGGCTATGCTAAACTATGTTGTGCGCCATGAAGGTGCTCTTCGTCCTCTCCCGGACCGTGTGGACCGTGCGTGCTTGATGCGGGAGGCGGGCCTCAAGTGCCTGGGCCTCATTGGCACGCCAAAAGTAGGTACCAAACACTTACACAGACCATCAACAATCTTGCTGCTCTTCGTGCAGAAGTGGATACAGATGAGGAGCTGGCTGCGGCTATGCCAAAAGAAGCACGGCGGTACGTGGTCACACCTGACCCCAGTGACATCCGCGCCGATATGTGGCACCGCGTTACGCAGGCAGGAAACCAATTATGGGACGACATTTATTCCAAGCAAGCACAGAAGCTGCGCCACATTCTCGCGCACTCTCACCCAGACTTGGGTCTATACATTATCCAGAACGAGTATGGACCGCTCTTTGCTCCGCCCCCGGCCTACCATGAGGGCATGGCGGAGCCTGCATGGGAGATAAATCGTTTGCGCATGAGCCTCGTGGCGATTGCTTCTTTGCATGCGCAAGGCGGCGTGGCGCCCCAAGTCACGAGCCACATTTACGGCTTGCTACGCGCGAGGGACCGTGTGGCTCACGTGCAGGGCCCGGAGGCCCAAGGGCTCGACTTCCTCACCACCGAGGTCGGAGCTCAGTGGGTCATTGAGATGATCAATGAGGTACGTGCGTTGCTATTCTTATGTCCTAGATTTGTCGGGTGGTCGATGGCACGGAGGACGCCGACCGAGAGCCAGGCCCTGCGCGGCTGTAGCGGATAGATTGCCTTTCCTCCACACGTTGGTAGGTGCCGTATGACCGACGATGCGCCTGTCTCTGAAGGGCCCCATGTATGGGCCCAGCGGGGCGACCAGGAGCGTTTGCGTTCTTGGATTGCGGCTGGTGGCGATGTGACTATGAGAGATTCTGAGGGAATCACGCTGCTACATTGGGCAGCCATTAATGGCCATGTTGCTTGCTGTCGCATGCTGCTGGAGCGCGGCGCGGACGTGCACGCGATCGCTGGAGCGCTGCGTGCGACGCCCCTGCACTGGTGTGCGCGCAATGGACATACCCAAGTTTTGTCTCTGCTCTTTGAGCACGGTGCCGACCCTCTTGCGAAGGATGGACAGGGTTTCCACTGCCTGCACCTTGCGACTCAGAGCAGTCTAGTGATGGGGATCGTATTCATGCTGGAGCAGGAGGTTTTTGGTGCAGACCAGCATCTTGACAGTCAAGATGCTCAAGGGCACACGGCGCTCATGTGGGCCGCGTTCCAGGGCGATGCACTGTCTGTTGATGTCCTCCTCAAGTATGGCGCACGACTGGATACCGTGGACGACGACGGTCTCACACCGCTTCACTGGGCCGTGGTAAATGGCAGTGCACTCTGCATTCAGCGCCTTGTTGCTGCAGGCAGCCGTCTGGACACGCGCGAGCGTGCAGGAAAGACACCAAAAGAGCTGGCTTACGAGCTAGGCACAGCCCACGCGTTCCGTCAGGGCATGGCTCTGAACCGACTGGACGAGACTGGCGTACCGCGAAAAGCGCGTCTATCGCCTGCTATGAAGGAAGTGCTCATATTTGCTGTGCCACTGCTCATGTACAGCACCACATTTTCCCTCTCGAGCCGGGCGCCGTGGTTCTTGGCGCCTTTCGTGTTCTTTTTGGGGATACTGGGTACGCATGTGATCGTGGCGCGTGGGATTCTTGGGTGCCATTCGCCACGACAGCTTCACAGCACGCGCTACTTTTTATCGCTGCTTTGTCTCTCGCTTGTATGGGTGGGTTTGGGTCTCGGCTTCTCCGTTGCTCACGGACCGATCCGGACAAGTGCCGTGGTGGGCTTGGGTGTCACGCTCTCCTTTGTCTCTGGATGCCTAGCGCTCTGTGTATGCAAGTCGCCAGGTGCCTGCGCAAAGCCCGTGTCATTAGCACAGCGTCGTTCGGACGTGCTGAGCTTGGCGCAGCGCGGCGAGCTCCATGGCCTGTTCTTTTGTGCGTCGTGTCTTGCACGCAAACCACTTCGGGCCAAACACTGCTACATCTGCAAGATGTGTGTCGCCCGCCATGACCATCACTGCCCTTGGATTGCTAACTGCGGTATGTTGCATGACTGACAGTAGTGGGTAATAAGAATCACCGCGCGTTCATGGCGATGCTTTTGGCGACACAGCTGGGTCTTCCATGGTACTTGTGGCACGTCGTGCGTTTCTTCCAGGCGCAAGTACCTGCTTCGCTTGTGCGCGCGCAAACATGCCCGTTACCCCACGCCTGTGCTGCCGTGCAGTATGATGGTGTGCTGTATTACTCGGCTGTGTGGCTCTTTATCACAGAGTTTTGGCTGCTTATCCTCACTGTATCGCAGCTGTATCAAGTGGCCTCCCAGTTCACTACGTTTGAGCGCAGCAACCTGTCTCGCTATGGCTTCATGGGCGGTCGCCCTGATGCGGGCATGCAGGGTCAGGCCGGGTACATGCGGCAACAGCGCGAGCGTCTCGCGGCACAGGGCCACTCGCCTGCGGAGATTCACCGCCTTCTGCATGGGCGCACCGTACCGCGACGTGGCTGGTGCGGCTCGCTGTGTCAGAGCGGCTCAGCTCTGCTGGCGTTGGTCGGCCTGGAGCTGTATACACGTCCTACACTGGCTGGGGCGCCTTCCAGCAATCCCTTTGACACGGGCTGCCTCGCCAACTGCGCCGACTTTTGGACGGCCGGGGGCTACTCCCATACCGACTATGCCTCTTTGTACGAGGTGCCTGAGCCGGACACAAAAAAGGCCCAATAATGTTGCATCTATGTCTTTAGTAGGTCAGCCAGCACCGATTCCATGCTGGGTGCCTGCTTCGGAGCTGGGGCGGGACCAGCGCGAGGTGCCTGCTGGGCCGTATAGACGCCCAAAATGTCATCCACGCTCACATCCTTTGCAGGCGTCAGAGGTGGTGCACTCATTGAATCCAGGCCCTGGAGAATCATCGTTTGGATGTCGTGGCCATCGAGCGGCTGCGTCAGTACAGTGCACGTACCTTGGGCGGCGCCTTCGCGGCCTCTTTCGAGCCACGATCTCCTTTTGTTGGCGAGCCACCCAGCTGGGAGATCGTCGTATGATGCGGCTTGGACGTGCCGTAGGCGCCATGGCTCTTACCCAGGTAGGCCAACACATCGCCCTTGGTGAGCATGCCATGGGGCCCCGTGCCTTTGATATCCTTCTCTGGTTCGACAATACCATTTTGATTCGCAAGTCGTAGCACTGAAGGGAAGGCAGGTTTTGTAAAGTGCGCGTGTCCTTTCGACTCGGTGGGCGGTTGCGATGTCGTGGTGGTACTCTCCTTGGACGCCTCCTTCTTCTCCTTCTTCTCCTCCTTCTCCGACGATGAGCGGAACTCGGCTGGGTCTGACAAGTCCGAAAGGTCATCACCCTCCTCCGCCACAAAGGCGATCACGTCATTGACAGCCACATCTTTCGAGCCGGAGGGTACCTGAGGTCAGAGATAGGCTACGCACCAGAATCTTGGCGAGCACACCCTCATTGGTTGCCTCGACATCCATCAAAGCCTTGTCCGTTTCTACTTCAAGTAGAACATCGCCTGCATTGAAAGCGTCACCCTCCTTCACTTTCCACTGGCCCAAGTTGCCCCTTTCCATCGTGGGACTCATGGCGGGCATGGTGAAGGGTTCCACCTTCAGACGCGCTGCTGTCGTCGACATCGAAGCTAGCTGTACCAGGCTTGCATGAGCAGGCTTGCGAGTCCATGCTCGCCGCATGGCCCACATCGCCGGCCCCGTTATCGATCGCATTGGTGGTATGGGGGGTGGTCCGATCGCTGCAGGTCGCCAGGTCGGGCGGGCTACCACCTAGTAGGTCTATGTCATGTTGCTATGTGGAGGTACCTGTCGCTTCGCGCGGCTTAAGCACACCGAGCGATTGCAGCAGCGCGCGGTGATTCCTGCCCGACTTTTTCAATACGCCGAGACCATGGCGCGGTGTCCAAGGACCAAGAGATGCATTTGCGTAAAAGTCCATGGGATAATCAGAGCGCTCATGGTCCTCTGAACGGTCTCGGAAGGAAGGAAACCGCTGCATACCGAGTGTGCTGGGCGCCTCCGACCACTTGCGTGCTTTGCCCATCGCTGCCGCCGCCTCATACGGGCTCAGCAGTGGCTTGGGGAACGCTGATCCCCAGTCAATAGAGAGACGCGGGCAGCTCGTCTGGACCAACACGGACAAGTGCGGCCCAAAGAGCTCGGCCTTTTGAGGCGAGAGCTCCGATAACAAGATAGGCACCTGAGGCACGTGTGGATCACGCTCGCGCAAGGAGGCACCGAGATAGTCTAGTACCTTGGTGCTGCCTTGACGCCCAAGCGTGCCCAATACCAGACCCCACGCAGGCTGGGACGGCGCCTCGCCGTTGTCCAAAGTCGCTTCCGCATCTCGGATTGCACGCTGGCGTAGGCGCCGCATCGACGTATGATCGTACAACTCGCGCTGGAGCCGCTTGGTATAGGGATCATATCGAAATGCTGGAATGGTAGGGTTTGCAATCATGATCGATTCCAAATGGAAACGGCCATCGCCCACGTACAAGATCGCATCCACCGACGTGGCATCCAGCGTAGGCGACGTACAGCCCAGAATTTCGCCTGGACTCAGAGGCTTGATTTGGGGCACCGTGACTGTATAGACGCCTGTGCCTTGCATACCAGGCGCTTCTTTCTCCTCGTGCGCCTGACCCAAGCTAATAGCTCGAGAGCTATCCATGCTGTCGGGGCCCTCCGTGAGAGCTTCACGAATACCCTGAATGGCCGCAATGAACTGAATCGTGCCCACCAGTGCCAAGTGCGTGGGTCGCTTTTCTGCCTCGGCTGTTTGCACCGGCACCGTGGGCAAATGTCCTTGCTCCGTAGGCGCGGTCAGTACCGTCTTGTGAAACTGCGCGCTATCGCTCGGGAAGTTGGCACGAATCGTTTGGAGCAAGTGCCTTGTGTCGACAAGAATCTCGACAAAGACATACAGGGTACGGATCATCGTTTGGTCCACCGGAACTGGTATCAGTGATTGGTAACATACCCAGGCAGCTGTGCCCGTAGTGCACTAGCATGTCGCATCCTAGGGCCATAGCGGTATAGTCATCGACGCAACATGCGCCGTAGGTCACATCGCCCATAATGACCGTCGTCGCTTCGGTAAAGCGTTCGATGATATCGGCAATCGATGTGGCCCAGAGCGTCAGGCCCTCTGGCATTTGCAGCGCCACACAGTGCGCCTGGTACTTTCGGATCTGGTGGATCGTCTTATGAATCTCAAAATTGTAATTGTTCGGCAAGAGACTGTCAATAGCTGCATTCAAGAGAGGATCTTCCGTCACAGAAGCGGGTATACCAGTATTCATGGGAACAGGAGCCGCGCCCCCTTGCCGCGTAAAACGGCGCTTCGGTTGGGCGGCGTCGTTCATGGAAGTGTGGAGGAGGGCCACGACGCTCGTCGAGGAACGACGATGCTGGACCTCAGTTCCCTGCTCGCCTTCGCTTGCCAAGGGGGCTCATGCGTTCCGCCTTCTGATGCGCATGTACATGTGACGGATACATTGGATGCCTCCGGGCATTTTGTTCTCCTACATTACGCATTTGCAGCGCTTCAAAGCGCATCCCCCGTCCTATGGCTGGGGTCGGGCGCGGATGGCCACGTCCATGTGAGCCACATCGCCCGAAAAGCTGTACGTGGATGAAACTTACTCCAGGGCATCAACATGTCTCTTTATACCCAGAACTTTCACTTTATTGATTTGGCGTCGCAGTTGAGTGAGGAGCCTATCTTCCCCATGGCCCTGGAAAGGGTGCGCACGTTTTCGGACCAGCGAAAAGCCCTGGTCATTGTCCCTGACTTATCTTCTCTGATATGGAGTACGACAGGAAGTTCTGACGCGGTGGTTGGCGATGCTATCCAGTGGCTCCGTGCTTTACGTGCTTGGTGTGCGACGCACAACGCCGCTCTGATCACGCTGATGCATGCCGATGCATGCTCTATCACTAGTCATGTCGGTGTACTCGACAAAACCGATGAAGCTTTGTTTCGATACATGCTCCGCACAGCTGATCTTTGGGTGTCGGTCAACGAGCTGCCGAGCGGTCGAGCAGCCGACTGCGATGGGGAGCTTGCCGTGCATGCTCTCACTCGGCCGGCTGCAGCCGCCAGCTGCGCCGATGCCACTTCGCCTTTGCTACCTTTCCTTCTGGAACGTTATATGCCTGCTTCTGAAAAGTGCCTCTATCGCATTTTACCCGATGGGACAGGCCCTAAACGAGAGGATGGCACGCGCTCTCTCGTCCGGGTTTGGGCTCGAGGGACAGGTCTTCTTTAAATCCGTTTCGCAATTTCAATAGCTCCTTTGCATCCATACTCCACCACGGCCGATAGCAACGCATGGGCCGGTGCCTGCTGCGAGTCATGCTCCACTGCCGTGTCCAGATGCTCTAGTTCATCGTCTCGAAATTCCACCAGCACATTGCGGAGCAAGTCCAGCGACTCTTCCAGTTCTTTCATTTGTTCGCCTGTATATGTTTTTGCGAGTTTTTGTTGGATCTCAGAGAGGTGCTGTAGTTGACTGGGTTAGACGTACATACGTACTCATCGTAATGTTCACCAATCGCTGTCTCAACAGCTTCTGTGCATGCCATCGCACTCTTTTCACCAAGCAATGCTGTGAAACCACCAAGAACACGCCCTGCGAGAGCCCATACTGGAACGAGTGCAGAGGGCCGGGTGCGATAATCATCGAGCATTGTTGAAGCCGCCTGCAAATGTTTTTTCTCATTCTCCCACATATCCAAAACAAGATTCTTCGTAGGAATTTGACCACGGTAACCAAACACATCTGCCTGAGCCTCATAAATAGTATTTGCGGCAATCTCTCCCGAGTGATCGACGCGTAACATCGATGCAACTGCCTTGCGGTCGACAGGATCGAGCGCTTGAATAAACCTCAAGGCTTTCGACGTGCGAGCTGCTCGATCATGTGTAGCCTTGGTAAAAGTATCCGAGGCCAAATTTTCTGTTTGAAAGGCCCGTCTCTGTGCAATCAGGTGAGTAGCCATTGGCAGCTCCACCATGCACCGAGAACCTGCACGGAACATGATAGTGACGTGATACATTCCTTCTCCACATTAGGCAACGATATGATGCAGATTTGGCACGGTCTTGATAGGAAGCATAAATAACTCGGTCCTCGTTAATTTTTCCTTTCCATACAATCCATTCACTATGTTGCAAGCATTGTTGTGTATACTTACAGTGTCTGTACTTGCGGGCACGTCTTGGTCCCATTTTGTGGATTTCCCCAAGGATCTTACATCGGTCAAGAGCTACGCCAACACCACTGTGCGTTACAAGGCTGTACCTCATGGCATCTGTGAGACCACTCGAGGTGTCAAGAGCTATTCAGGCTATGTTGATGTTGGCAATGATGAACACATGTTCTTTTGGTTCTTCGAATCGCGCAAGAATCCTACGGAAGACCCTTTCGTTGTTTGGTTCAATGGTGGCCCTGGCTCGTCGTCGATGATCGGTCTTTTCCAGGAAGTCGGTCCTTGCCGTGTATGGCCAAATGGTACGCTCTACAACAATGTATATGCATGGAATGGCGAATCAAATCTCCTTATCGTTGATCAGCCTGTCACAACGGGTTTCTCGTATAAGAACCTTACGAACGCTGTTTTCAATAAGGAAACATACGAAGTGGTTCGATTCCTTGACGGTGAAGCGTGTCCATCTCATTTATCCAAGAAACATGCGTGCGGAACCGTATCTGGCTCTCCTGCCAGTAAACTTCCGAACTCGACCGTTGATGCTGCGCCCACCATGTGGAAGATTCTCCAAGGGTTCTTTGGTGCTTTTCCGCAATATGCTGATACAACTTTGCACATCCGAACTGAATCGTACGGTGGTCATTACGCACCTGTCTATGGCTCCTATATCTTGGAACAGGATAAGAAGGACATCAATGACGCTATCAAGCTCAACCTTACTTCAGTTGTGATTGGAAACGGTTGGATCGACCCAAAGATTCAATACGCCTCCTACTATAACATATCTGCTTTCCCCGGCAACACCTACAATGTCAAGCCCTACAATCAGTCCACCATTTCATCACTGTATCAAAACGTATATGGTAAGGGCAAATGCATGGATCATATGGATAAGTGCATCAGTTTGAAGACAGATAAAGCGTGTCGCAAGGCTGAGAACTTTTGCGCTACTCATGTGGAAGAACTGTGGGATGACATCGACCGCGACTACTACGATATGCGCGAAACGGCCAAGGATCCCTATCCGTACGGAAGCTATGCAGCCTATTTGAATAAGCCTCACGTTCAAAAGGCCATTGGTGCAGCTCAGACGTACTTTGATGCTTCGAATGCCATTGGTAACGCTTTCTGGAACACGGGAGATTGGGCGCGCTCTACTGCCCCCTACATTGTTAAGCTGATGGAAAGCGGTATTACTGTCACTTTGCATGCAGGCGATGCCGACTATATCTGCAACTGGCTCGGTGTAGAGGCATTGGCAAATGAACTGGGTGGTCCCCAATTCAAGAACGCTGGCTATGTTGACATTGAGGCCGGAGATATTATGACACCGGGTCAAGTCAAACAACATGGAAAGTACAGCTTTTCTCGAATCTACTACAGTGGTCATGAAGTGCCTTGGTATCAGCCCGTGGCTGCCTATCATATTCATCATCGCAGCATGCATGGCTATGATATTGCTACAGGAACTCACAAGGTGCAGCCGCACTATTTGACACACGGCCTTCCCAAAAGTACCTTCCGCGAAGGAAATTCGACCGTTCAGTTTTCTGATGTGCCTCAGAACGTTCTTTACAACATGACGACGTTTTCTCCTGTGAGGCCTTACAAGCGCGTTTCCTCCCCGGTTTGGCCTTTCGATTTGTAGTTGATAGCCGCGATGCCGAGAAACCACCATCGTATGATTGGATATCTTCCTCCACATTGGGACCTGACATTTATTGAAGGCCCAATCCGGATCACCGTACATGCGATTTATGCAAGTACTGTGAGGTTACCAGAATCCAGGAGAAAGAACCTTGACAGACAATCCATCTGTCTTCACGACTACCATGCTCAAGCTTTTCAGCACCACCGGGCTTCTTTTATGCGGTCTGTCGGTCGTCTCGGCCCAGTTCGTTGCACCCCCTAAGGATCTCAAGACTGTGAAAGGTCATGCCAGTACCACTGTGCGGTACAAGGAGGTACCCCATGGCATCTGTGAGACACACAAAGGCGTGAAAAGCTACTCGGGCTATGTCGATACGGCGGAGGACGAACACATATTTTTCTGGTTTTTCGAATCTCGTAATGATCCCAAGAATGATCCTCTGACGATTTGGTTCAATGGTGGTCCTGGCTCGTCTTCCATGATTGGCCTGTTCCAGGAGGTGGGTCCTTGCCGTATCTGGCCCAATGGTACTCTCTACGACAATGCGTACTCGTTCAATGAAGTTTCCAACTTGCTCATTATTGACCAGCCCGTTTCCACGGGCTTTTCTTACTCGAAAGTGGGCCCTGCTATCTACGACACCAAGTCCGGCTCTGTGCGTGCACTCGATAAGGAAGAATGTCCCGACTACGTCTCCATTTTTGAAGAATGTGCGACGCTGTCTCTTCCTGATTCTACCAAGTCCCCCAAATCCACCAAGGAGGCCGCTCCAGCTGTGTGGAAGACGGTCCAAGGTTTCCTCGGTGCATTCCCAGAGTACAGAGATGCTTCTCTTCACATTGCCACTGAGTCATTCGGAGGACATTATGCCCCTATGTTCGGAGCGTATTTCTTGGAACAAAATGACAACAAGCTTGATGGAACCGTTCCTTTGCATCTCCAATCTGTCATGATCGGTAACGGATGGTACGATCCGCTTGTGCACTATGCTGCCTACTACAATTACACTGTATCCCCTGGCAACACCTATGACTTGAAGCCATTCAATAAGGTGCAAGAAGAAAAGCTCTACGATGCTCTTTATGGAAAGGGAAAATGTATTGACCAGATCAAAGACTGTTATCGCACAGGAAGCAACAAGATTTGCCGTAAAGCTGACAACAACTGTGCTCGGAACGTGGAACAATTCCTTTACCTTTTCGCAAGGCGTGACGACTATGACATCCGTGAAATAAACCCTGATCCATTCCCGTACGGCAGCTATGCGAAGTATCTTAACAAGCCCCATGTGCTGGAGGCCATTGGCGCGTACCAAAACTATACGGAGTCTTCCAACATTGTTTGGGATGCTTTCAAGTCCACTGGCGATGATGCAAGGCGACAGGGCTCCACGAAACACATCAAGACTCTTCTTGAGCGTGGTGTCACAGTTACTTTGTTGGCTGGCGATGCAGACTACAACTGCAATTGGATTGGCAGTGAAGTTGTTGCTAATAAGGTGGGGGGCTCATCCATGATGAAGGCTGGATACCAAGATATTCACACCTCATCTTCGTCGGCTCCTGGTCAGGTGAAGCAGGCGGGTGCATTCAGCTTCTCCCGCATTTATTACAGTGGGCACGAGGTTCCATTCTATCAGCCTGAGGCTGCTCTCGAGCTTCACAAGAGAACAGTGCGTGGTCTTGATATCGCCACAGGCAAGCACAAAGTCACGGACGATTACATTACGAAGGGTCCACTGCACAGCACCTTCCGCGAAGGAAATGCCACTGTTCAATTCCAGAGGTTGCCCGACGACGCTATCTACAGCACGAAAACTCATGGCCCCGTCAAGTAGTTGCTTATTGACATAGAGCAAGTACTTGTCCCCATGATTAGGAGCCGTACAGGTGAAACTTGCACTGTGCACAATATTGTCTATTCAAAAGTCGCTATGTTATCGTCATTTAAAGAAGTATGAATATGTAAACCACATTCGGATTAGGTCAAAACCGCCCGATAGAAGTATCACTGCCTTTGGAAAATTGGGATGATGTAAGTGCCGTCTTGCTAGAGGGGTTGTCGTCAATGTATTAAGCATGAGCTCGAGAAATCATTTCGTTTATACTAGGAAGTCTCGGAGCGTTCGTCCTCACTTCAGACACGATGGGAGGTAATAGGCCTTTGCTTGGATCAATGCACTCGCGTTGGTAGTCAATCCTTTGTGTCATTCGAGATGCGGCATTTGAGTACATAGTACGATGTAAAGCCGATGGAAGATGCCAGTAATTGGCGGAATATGGATGGTAGGTATATCGGGGTCTGCGTTGATCCATCAACCGAGGCGACCACCCGGTTTCATATCCATAATGGTCATGAGGTCGTTGGGAATAGAATGAGTCCATCCTTGACTGTTCACCGTAGCTTGGCGGTGATGATGTCTGAGAATTATAAGGGGGAGACAATTGGTCGGGATGTTTCGAACGAATGTGTCTATCACTAGCGCCATGCTCAGGCACCGTGGTAGGAGGTGAGTCTGGCTTGAGAGAAATTTTCTGCGGCTGTACAGAAGAAGCACTGAGATTCGACTTTTTCCTCTGTTTCTGTCGCTTGTTCTGGAAGAAAACTTGAACTTTTCGAGGCGAGAGTCCCAGCTGGGCAGCCACATCCTCCCGTACCTTTGTGGACGGAAAACACGTTTGTTGAAGCAGTTCATGAAGAACACGACTTTGTTCCAGAGTTAAAAGTGTTCGCACCCGCTTACTTTGGCCAGCTTCTTTGCCCTGAGGCGTTTTTCGTCTTGACTTACGAGTCGAACCTTGTTGAGGAGAACGGTTCTCAGAATCTCTCTCTTCTTCATCTTGGCTACTCTCTGACAGGGTTTCAGACGCAGCGGTTGGCGATTCTTTGCTTACAAGCGTCTTGTCCTCTGAACGACCGGCATGATCGATTTCATTTACATGCGCTTGCCTTTCGCGAGTCTCACCTGGTAGGCCCATACCTTCGGCTGTGAGAGGTAAGTTTCTTTAAAGTGAAATAAGGCAGCAGAGGGCAGAAGGAGGAGTCAATCCTTGTTCGATTCTGCCTTATATAGACGGAATACAAAGGGTAATGAGCGAGTCTGTGTATAGTATCAAGACTGCAGAAAACCCCTTTTTAAAGCTTGTGTGTCGTTATCGTCACAACCTCAGGTAAAAATTAGTATTTCGCCGGGCGATTTATCACTGGCTGTAATTATGCATGTCGAAACTTAAACCACATTGAATGAGCAAATTGAATGTCCCGATTTGTGTTTCGATCTCAGTCATTTCCACATATACGCTTTCATACTGTAATAATCACACAGCCACTTAGTTGAGTGGTTTAATTTCTTTTTGTTTAGAACACCCGAGCGAATTGGATTTAGTCGGTGTTCTGGCTTTGTAGGTTGGGTCTGTGCGTTGCGTCGGAAATGCGAACTACCGTTTTGTCCAACCATGCGCCGGGGACCAGGAATCGTTGCGCTGGACCGCAAAGCTTTGTCGAATGATCATTATTCTTCACTCTCCCAACGATTCAACGAAGCTAAACTAGATGAATTGAAGAGCCAAATTGAACACTTCTCGCATTCTCTCCGAACATTTGCTGTGGCACACAAGCAAGACATTCGTAAGGATCCCGAATTTCGGCATGCTTTTCAACGTATGTGTGCAAGTCTTTGGGTGGATCCTCTGGCAGGTCACCCGAAGACACCCAATTCGGGAGGAAGCTTGGGTAAAGTCGCTAATTTATGGAGTGACCTCACGGGGATGAGTGACTGGCAGTATGAACTGGGTGTGCAAATTGTCGACTATTGTATTAGCACTAGAGCACAAAATGGGGGCATTATTTCAATGCAAGACTTAATCAATGGTGTTATTCGTATCCGGCAAGGCCGTTCTCAAGCCGCTGTCGAAGGTGATTCCCTGGTAACGTCTGAAGATGTGGAACGCAGCATTCAGGCATTGCAACCGCTAGGATGTGGGTACGATATTTTTAGCCTGAATGGGACGAAAATGATAAGAACAGTACCTCAAGAACTGAGCGACGACGCTCTTTTCGTATTGGAATGCCTAACTATGGCTGAGGCACCATGCAAAGATACCCTCGGTGTTCCCTACGTCACTCCCCAACATCTTGTCCAGCATGCTCAGGTTTGCCACTCGGATACATCATGGACGCTTCCTCGAGCCATGAAAGTTTTAGAGGATATGGTTATGGATGATGGAACCTTGTGGATCGATTATGATCCTAGCCATTTTCCTGACCAAGCGTCATCGGAGCACTGTAAATTTTATGCTTTCTCTATAGCCGGGTCTACCGACGAATGAATGATGTATTGATCGAAAAGCTCACTGGCTGCGCTCATGACATCATCGGCACGATGTGAATCACGCCCAACCGTTGAGCCAACGACACCTCTCTGTAGGATCGGAGTACCCTACTGTCACGTGTGGGGAGAGACTGGGGTTCAGTCAATTGCATGGGCCTAATAGGCTACGCATAAATGCTGGCTATCACGGGAGCTCCTTGGCATTCCACAGCATCATCATCATGGCGCCAGCACAAGGAGGTTTTTCTTGGTCTAATATTGCCGTTGGCGCAGTAATGAACATGTTTGAGGTGACCACTCTTGGTCAGCCTCTGGAGGTGATTAAAACTCAGATGGCATCCAACCGTACTCAGACCATGTTCGAGGCCCTCAAGACGGTGTGGAGCCGCGGAGGTCCCCTCGGCTTCTATCAGGGTCTCATTCCTTGGGCGTGGATTGAAGCTTCGACGAAGGGTGCCGTGCTTCTTTTCACGTCCTCTGAGGTGCAGTCTGTGGCCAAGAGCATTGGTATGGGTCCCGGAGCTGCTGGTCTGCTGGGTGGCATGACTGGTGGTATTGTGCAGGCTTATGCCACGATGGGTTTCTGTACCTGTATGAAAACAGCTGAAATTACGCGCGCTAGGCAGGCTGCCACTGGTGTGAAGCCTCCTTCTACTTGGCAGGTGTTCGCCGATATTTACCGGCGCGAGGGCATCCGCGGTATCAACAAGGGTGTGAATGCGGTTGCCGTGCGACAGATGACCAACTGGGGTAGCCGGTATGTATGGCTTCCTGGCACTTCACTAACACGTCCAGTATGGGCTTTGCTCGTCTTGCTGAAGCGCCTGTTCGTCAACTGACTGGTAAGAAGGAAGGCGAGAAGCTAGGCCCCATGGAACGTATCGCATGCTCGTCCATCGGTGGAGCTCTTGCCACCTGGAACCAGCCTATTGAGGTGATCCGCGTTGAGGTATGTGCCACATTTTCTGACCTTTAGATGCAGTCGTTGTCGAAGGTGGCTGCTGAGCACCGCCCTGCCAAGCCTAGCATTATGAACACGTTTATGTACATTTACAAGGAAAGTGGCATCAAAGGTCTCTACCGCGGCGTCACCCCTCGCATTTGCCTTGGTGTCTGGCAAACGGTATGTGTGGCGACAATGAGCTAACAGCAGGTGTGCATGGTTTCCTTCGCCGACACCGTCCGTGACTGGATGGGCACCGCTCGCAAGTAGGGCTGTAGTCAGCAGATTCCCATTCGTTATTTCCCCGCGGGGATTGCTGCGCAAGGCCGGCGGGCTGTATGCTGGCCCACCCGTTCAATCACGTGATTCAGTGCTGCAGCCCGTGCACGGGTTCGGTCAGTCCGTCGTCTTCTCCCCCCTTGACCATGTCTATCAAGCACGTTTTTGACGACGCGAACGGCCTCATTGACAAGGCCCTGCAAGGCGCTGTCGCTACGAACCCCGACCTTCGCATGTATGTATTGAAAACTTACTTTCTAGCTATGCTCCCCACAAGGTTGTGTACGATACCACTCATACGCCTGACAAGGTGGCCATCCTTGCTGGTGGCGGTGGTGGCCACGAGCCGACCTTCAGTGGCCTCGTGGGTCGTGGTCTTCTGACTGTGGCTGTTTCTGGTGACATTTTCGCCTCCCCCAGCGCTGCTCAGATCTGCTCCGGTGTGGACCTGGCCAACAGCGACAAGGGTCTCGTTGTCATGGTCCTGAACTACACTGGTGACTGCCTCAACTTCGGTCTGGCCTCGGAGAAGGCTCGTGCTGCCTTCTCTGGTGCTGGTAAGGGCCAGGAGGTCGAGATGGTCATCGTTGGTGACGACGTGTCCGTGGGCCGCAGCAAGGGTGGTCTCGTTGGCCGTCGTGGTCTCACCGGTGCTCCGTTTGTGGCAAAGGCGCTTGGTGCCGCTGCCGAGAAGGGCTGGGATGTGAAGTCCCTGGGCAACCTCGGTCGCTCCATGGTCAAGAACTTTGTCACCGTTGGCTCTTCGCTGGACCACTGCCACGTCCCCGGTCGTGCCACCAGCGACGAGGAGCGCGGTGCTCTCGGCCCCAAGGCTGTGGAGATCGGTATGGGTATTCACAACGAGTCGGGTGTGAAGCACATTGAGAACAAGCCTAGCGGCCCTGATCTGATCAAGGAGATGCTCGGCCTGCTTCTCAACAAGGACGACAAGGAGCGCAACTTTGTTTCGTTTGAGAAGGACGACGATCCCGTTCTGATTATTAACAACCTGGGTGGCATGAGCAATGTGGAGCTGTCGGCCATTGTGGCTGAGGTGGTGGACCAGCTGAAGAAGGACTGGGACCTGAGCCCTGTGCGCGTGTACTGCGGCACCTACGTGACGTCGCTGAACGCCCCTGGCTTCAACATTTCGCTGATGAAGCACAAGGCTGTGTCGAAGGACGTCAACGCCAACGTGCTCGAGTTCATTGATGCCCCTACGGATGCGACTGGTTGGTCGGGTGTGTCGCAGGGCTGGTCGGACAAGGCCATCCTCAAGTCGGCCGATGAGCACCTGAAGGAGAGCGAGAAGCGTCTGGAAGAGAAGCGCAATTCGGGCCATGCTGTGAGCGGTAGCCTGGTGAGCGGTAAGTCGGCGTCGGCCGGCCCCAAGAACGGCGACTCGGATCTGGCCAAGAAGGCTGTGACAAGCCTCTGCCGCGCTGTCATCGACATTGAGCCCACGCTCACGAAGTACGACACTGTGGTCGGTGACGGTGACGCTGGCGAGACGCTGCGCCACTGTGCTGAGGCGATCCTCAAGGCGGCCGAGGACAACAAGATCCAGTACGACCGCGCTACGGCGATGGTGCTGGGTGTGGCCGAGGTGCTCGAGTCCAACATGGGTGGTACTTCGGGTGCCATCTACGCCATCTACCTCACTGGTCTCGTCCAGGGTCTCGTGAAGAGCACTGAGAACTCGGATGAGGATGCTTCTGTCAAGCACTGGGGCTCGGCCGCTGTACACGCTCTTGAGAGCCTGGGCCACTACACGCCTGCTCGCCCTGGCGACCGCACGCTGGTGGATGCTCTCGACCCCTTCTGCCGCACGCTGCAGAAGGAGTCTGAGAGTGGCAAGGGCGCCAAGGATGCGCTCTCCGCTGCCGTCAAGGCTGCCAAGGAGGGTGCCGAGCACACCCGCGACCTGACTGCCCGTCTGGGTCGTGCTACGTACGTGGGTGAGACCTCGGAGAAGGTGCCTGACCCTGGTGCGTGGGGTGTGTGGGCCCTCGTCGAGGGTATTCTCAAGGCTCTCCCGTAAACCGCCCATACATACATACGTTTTTAGACTCTACACTAGCCAGTTGTCTGCCTCGTCCCCATTCTCGAAAGGTGCAGTAAGCTGCTGAACACATAGCATACAAGTAGGGCAGGCACCAGCAATGATGGTGTTCATTTCCGCTCGTAGAGCCTCCATCTTGGCCCATGTAGCAGGCTGCCGTGACTGTGCATCCGTTTTGGATCTCATCGTTGTCGTTTCCCCGGAGCCAGTGTGGAGCATAAAGGCCTTGCGCGTACTGTTCATGCCCTCTTGCAGCCCTGTTGTGATGGCATCCACGATGGCCTGAGGACGGACACTTTCGCGCAATCGTTCGAGGGACATACCCAGTAGAGCGCTCGGCGTTTTCCCACGACTTGGCTCTGCCACGGGTGTAGTTTCCTCATGGGCGGTGAGCGCATGGAGTTCCGACTGCAGCTGCAGCAAACGACGAAGTCGTCGCGGTGGAAGGTGCTGTGTGACTTGGGACGTGAGACAGTCTGCATGGAAGCCATGACGACAGGGAAACACATACAGCTGTCTCTGTAGAAGCGGTTTCTTGCACGTCATACAAAGCTGTGAGGCGGGCACCTCGATGACACGATGCGCGAGCTGCTCGATATCATACTGAATGCTCGCAGCGGTAGCGGCGGTCTTGTCCATGTCATCCTTCAAGGCATCAATGCGTGTCACATAGCCCTCCAAGGTATCGCAAATGTCCTCCTTCAATTCATCAATCACACAAAAGTCTGGGAAAAACGGCAAGATGTCTTCCACCGTAAGAAGGTCTGTGCGCAAAAGGAATTGCATCGCATCTTGCATGGTGGGATGCGCTTCAATGACATGCTTGGCGCACTGGAGCCACAAATCACGCCGAATGTCCTGGTCGCTTGTCAAGTCGGCACAGGCACAGGCCAAATCCACGTTGTTTTCACGTAAAGCCAGCTGGACGGCATTTTCATACTGCTCCATGCGTGCATACAGACGAACACATGCCTCTTGACACTGTGCCGCCGCGCAGACACGCAAGGCAAAGGCCAGATCAAGGCCCTCCGGCGACGCATTTTCCACAAAAGCCAGCAGTGCCGGTCGATATCGCTGATGGGAAGCTAGGCGTGTGAGGCGTAGTGCGTGGGCCGAGGCATCGCGTGAGCCTTGGATATCAATCGCATAGGCGAGATACAGTAAAGCATAGTCCTTGGCATGCTCATCGTCCACGTTTGGATGGTGCTGCAGCAGGGCAGGCACCAAGCGTTTCACATCAAGCATATCACAGCGTTGCCAGCACTGCACTGTCTCCGCAGGCACATGCTGCATAAGTACACTTGCAAACTCGTAGTACAGCTCCGGCTCCGACTGTGCACTTAGCGCCTCCAACGCGTGCGTCCACTCTTGTGCATCCACCCAGTGCTGCACAATGTGACGCGTGTCGTGTCGGATTTCTGCGTACATGAGCCATATATCCATACGGCCCTGCCACAGAAAGAGCTGGTAGGTGGTGTGTGGATTCAAAGCCGACGCATGCCGGCGAAGCAACTGATGGACGTCGGCGTGCAATGCCTCAACAGAGGCTGTATCTTGACGTTCCTCCTTCTCACTGAGGGCAGCCATGTACAGTTCCAGCAGCCATGTAGCCAACATGAGGCGTGGAACAGGCTTGTCTTGGGGCATGCCATCTAAGCAAACGCGCACATAGTACCGCAACGCATCATACGCGCGTGCGTCCATGAGTGCAAGCATGACCTGCTCCATCGGAGGCACTTTGGCAGAGGCGTAGCAGGCCGCTGCCTCCATCGCCTGGCCTTGTGCCAGCAGTTCATCGGCTTTTTTGGAAAGCACAGTACGCTTGGCCGACTCATGAGGGCAGAATGCTAACGCACCATCAAACTCTTGCTTGGCAAGCAGCGACTGCCAAACATCGCGCGTTTCATCGGTGACCACCAGCTCGAACATTGCGTGGGCCGTATAGATCCAACATGTGCCCGTCGTGGGATCCACGGCTGTCCCCAGCACTCTCTCACCCGCCTCCAAGGGCAAAGGCGCCTCATACACCAATTGTGCATCGAGAGACCGGAGGCACGCCACTTTTGTATCGTACACCAGCACATGGTGCAGCGCCGTGGAGCCTAAAGCCATGGGCGCATCGTCGGTGGGAAATGGCAGTAGATCAGCATGCTCCAGTGCATTGAGGCTGCGAGCCTGTGCTGTATAGAGGCCTGCTCCGTTCAACCAACAGAGTACGCGCTGCGGTGCTTGAGGCAGGCCGGCCGGAGGAGTAGCTGATACGAGCCATCCTGGACCGGGGGGTAAGTCCGTTTTGACGTGCGGAAGTGGCGACCTTCGATAAACAGCAAAGAGAGGCTCAAGCATACATTCTCCCTCCATCACAGACTCGGGAAGAGAGCCAGCAAACTCGTACAATCGTGACGAAGTGGCCACCGTGATCAGGGCCTGGTGCGATGCATTCCACTCCCAATCCAGGCCTGTGACAGGCTGCGCCGTTGAAAGAGAAAACAAATGATGCACATAGCGCTCTAAGGGCGGATCACGCGTGCCACCCGCGCGTCGTGCCCAACGATCGAGAAGGTCAGGTCGTTCGTCGCCCATTTGCGCCGTGATGATTGTTTCAATCAGGTCCCCTCGCGCCGTACCAAGGAGAACGGGCGGCGTCCAAATCCATGTCCGAGGGCCAGGAAGCGTACTCAGTGGGACAGGAGGCGCAGAGTGCCATGGTCCCCACGCCACAGCGGTGACTGGCACGCTTTCCAGTCGCTGGACTAGGCGCGGCTGCGCCCAGCTGGGTGTCCAATAGTAGGTATGCGTATCGACACAGAGTAGGATATGAGTCGCCGTGGGATCCATAAAAATTCTCGCAGAGCGAGCCATGTGCCGTGAGGACGACCGAGACGACAGCGGCACAGACACGGTGGTGCGTGTCGTACGTGCAGGATCGTCCAAATCCAGAAGAACGATGTGCAGGGGCAAATGCTCTTCTCGAGGACACAGACAGAGTGCTAGATGATTGGACGCGGCGGCCAGGCTCGCCAATGGTGCGTCCAACGCATACTGCACCGTTCCCACTTGAAACAAGGGTGCATCGCGACTGTCAAGTGGTGCATCGGCCACATCCCATAAAGCTGTCGTATGATCCTGTTCATAGCCTGATGGCATAGATGCTGGTACATAGTTGGACGGCCCAGCAGACATGGTCAAGACGGCCCGCGCCCTGGACGTACAACCGTGGCTCGTTCGCCCACGCGGTCGACCGCGACTCCACGCAGCGGGGTCGCCCTTGGCTGGTACACACGTGACTGCTACGCAACTACGAGCTGAGCTTCGCGATGAGGAACTTGACACCGACCAGGGCTGTGGCGACGTCCCCGCTCGCCATCGTTACTAGCTGTACATGCAGAGAAAGAGATCCCTGTTGGTTCCGAGCACCAAGTGCCTGACCCAGCTGCTGCAGCACAGGCACCATCTTTCCGTCAATCAGGCCGTTGTTGAACAAGTCCAGAAGGAGCTGCACACGACGCTCGGCATCGTCCAAGAGACGCGTCGGCTGCGCATCAATGCTGCGAAGACGCTGGATTTCGCGCGCCAAAACGTCTGCCACGCCCTTCAGGTTCGGCGGGATATGAGAGCGGTCGCCACGAGGGTACTGGAACCCGGGCTTCGAATGGGGCGTCGAAGGGGGTGGGGGGGCTCCATAGCCTCCGCCCGCTGGCGTTTGCGACCGCGGCGGCACACGCGCTTGTGGGGGACCTGGCATGCTCTGCGGTGTTGGCGGCATACCCGTGCCCTGAGACACACCACGAGGCGCCATGTTGGGCATGGCCTGGCCAGCAAACTGGCTCGGCGGTCCTGTCACTTGCGCACGCAGAGGACGGCCAGGGGCCGACGGCGTCTGTGGCCGCATGTACGCTCCGCCATCCGGACCCATACGTGAAGGGTCCATACCCCGACCGGCCATGGGCGGCTGTCCAATTCCCAGGCCCGTGCGAGGCGACGGCGGCGGCATCGAGCTCGGTGGTGGGCCACTAGGTGGTCCACGAGGGGGTGGCGGCGGCATAGAAGCCTGCGGAGGCGGCGCCACGGCCTGGTTCGGGAAAGGGGCCGTGATTGCAGCAGCGGCCGGCGGCACAGGCGAGCGTTTGGGTGGCATGACCGACGTAGGCACATCGTTCCAACCGCCTTGGTCGCGCTTGATAGCAGGCGGCGGCGGCGGCATAGATGCCGTGTCGGGAAGCACGTTGGCAGCGCCCGAAGGCGGCGCACTGATCATGGGTGGTGGTGGGGGTGGTGCTTGGATGGTGCTGGCACTGTAGCTGTTGTAGCCCGTAGCAGCTGGGGTGTTGTCCACCGGTGCCGTCGTATCATAGTGGGGCGCGTAGGGCGATGGTGTCGGTTCAGGCACCGTCGGCACCGTACTCATAGGGGGGACAGTAGGCACCGTCGGGACGCTGGGCACGGTTGGGATGGTAGGCACCGTCGGGACCAATGGGGCCGTTGTCGCTTTCGGCGGTGCGTCCAGGGCCGTCGTACCGTAGGTGCTCTGGGTGTACGCACTGTGTCCATACGCATCATTACTGCTGCCAGGCTGGCTGTAGGCGCCCTGGTCGTAGGTGTACCCACTGGCCTCACTGGCACGCAGCAAGCGGTCATGCGCCCACTCTGCATTGCCCACCCCACCCACGGGCACATAGTCCGATGGCGTAAGTGCGACAAACTTGAGGGCAACGTCCACAAGACCTTGCTCGGCTAGCACGTTGACGTACTCCAGAATGTAGTCATACAGAGGAGCCAGCTTGAACTCGCGGTATGGCACCGTGCCGTCCTCATTCATGGGCGGCGGCTGAAGATCCTCGTCCGTGTACTGCACAGCCTGCTGGAAAACAACCACCTTCTCCATGAACGTTTGAAGGGCTTCCGCATGGGCCGAGTACTGCGAGTCCTCTTCATGCCCTGCACCTTGCTTCAACGCCTGCTCTTCCTCCTTCATCTCATCGATCCACATGGACATGACCTTTTCCAGACGACCCGCGGCCAGATAGCACAGCACCGCATTCTTGCGGTCATCAAATGCCTCACGTCCCATCCCACTCTGCACAGACTGCAAGTAGCGGTCTTCGAGGCGCTGTCCCAGCTGTTCAGCGAGACCATGGAAGTCCTCGGGCTTGGCGAACGTACACAACACCACAAAGATTTCTTGCCATTCACTCAGATCCGCGTAAAGCACCACATCCGACAGGTCCTCCATGATGATGCTCTGAAGCAGCCGCAGGTAAGGAAGGCGAGAGGCGTGGCGTTTGAAGTAAGCACGCTGCGTCTTAACAAGCAGTTCATCACCCGCACGCGTAGCCAGTACCAGTGCATCGGCAAAGCGATCCTGCGACACAAGCAGTGAAACGGCACTCTCAAAGTCGCCCAAAATCAGCGCTTGTGTCACAAGACGGTCAGGGTCTTGCTCTCCACCGGGATGCAAACGGAACGGCTCCACGGGCATGGGCGGCGGCGGCAACGCACTGGGCATCTTGTCGAAAAAGGCGGCAGGGTCGCCTTGCTCCGTCGTCTCCAAAGCCTGTTCAGTCTGACCAGCCAGAGCAGCTTCCTGCGTGTCATCCTCCAGCAGCGAAGGGCTAAGCGCATTGACCGCCTCCTGAATACGCGCAGACACCACATCCTTACTGAAACCCAGCAATTCGACCAGCTCGTCACGGGATTCTGCTTGGAAGAGAGTCTGCAGTGCCTTCCAGTTGGCCACATCGGCGGGCCGTGTGTCCATATGGTGGCTCTGCGCTGCGCAGAACTCCTGCAAGGTGCCTTGGTCCAAGGCATCACTCAAATTCTGTGCACGCACCGCAATGTGAGGCTCTGTGCGCACATTCATAATCTGAATCGGGGCGTTGCGAGCGCCAGGCACCGGCTTGGGAATACGCACGAGCTGACCGCCAAACCCAAACGAAACAGAGACGGGGCGCTTAAGCCACTTGGGCGCCGTCACCAGAGGCATGCCACCGGTAGCGGGCGGCGGGGCACTTCCCAGCGCATTGAACAAGTCATCCGGGTTCATATTGGCCGTGTCAGCCGGCGCCTGGTGCTCGTCCACCACTTGGGTGTCCTGCAGCGACTGCACCATGATATGCCCATCAAAGCTAGACGTAGCGAGCATGTTCGGGTTGCGCGGGTTCCACTGCACGTCAAAGGCCCAGTTCGCACGAGGCGGCATTTCTGCCACAATTTCATGCGACTGGGGGTTCCAGCACAGCGTCCGACTGTCCTTACCACACGACAGGAGCAGGTTCTCATCCTGCTTGCACCAAGACAAGCCAAGGACACCTTGCTCATGACCTTGGAGCACAGTTTCAGGCGCACGCGAGTTGCGCAGATCCCAGAGCACAATACCCGGGTTCATATCGTCCTCTGTGGCCGTGGCAATGCGGGTGGGGCTGAGCGGATGCCAAGCTAGCGAGCTGATGCTGCGTGCCGAGCCAGCAGCGGCTCCCATAGGTCCGCCGGCTGTCATGTTGCGCAGAACAGCAATCTCACGCTTGTGACGCAAATCCCACACCGTTGTGCAGCCGTTGGTCGAGGCAGTAGCCAGGACATAGGGCACCTGACCATTCCAAGCCAGGCTCGAAATTTCGTCCAAATGCTGAGAACGGGCGCCTGGTGTGTATGGCTTGCCCGGCGCCTTCAAATCCCACACGTAGATCTCTGCGTTCACCGAACCTGTAGCAATGAGATTGGGCTGCGGCTGGTTGAATGAAAGACCCCTGACAGAGCCCTTGTGCATGGTGTTGCGGAGGACCTGAGACTGGGGGGTGGTAGAAGGGTTCAGCATCAGGCCCACATCCCATACACCCACCTCGCCATTCTCCAAACCAGCGGCAAGCAAGCCGTATGGCTTGTCTTTGTGCGCGAAGCCCCATCCCAGACGGTTGAAACGCGCACTTGTACTGATCGAAGAGACCACAGATGGGGTGACTTCCGTCGTCGTGTCATCCGGTGAAGACAAGTGCCATAATTCTAGAACGCTGTCGTTGTTAAAGCTCTCATCAAGCGCGCCAGCGACTGTTCCCGTGGCCATCATAGGTCCACCCGCCTGTGCATTGGCGGGAGACCAGGCAAATGCCGCAGTGCGCGGCAGGTATGCCTTCATGCTTCACGATGCGATCAACGGTGAAGAATCAGCGACGTCGCACTTGTGTCGTGGAACGCGACTCGAATCGCCGCCCCGCCCCGGCCTGGCGCCCACGCAAGAACCGTGTGCTGGCATGTACACGTGGCCCCACGTGGCACATGGAGGCGACCTCACGCTGCGGTGCATCGCTCGCACGCACGTTGCAGCATGGCTGCGCGCAGGGATGAGAACTATGTGGACGGAGCTGAATTCGATGATTCAGACGAGCTCATTGAAGAGCATTCTGATGATTCAGACGAGTTCCACGCGCTCCCGTCCCTAGCAAATACCTCGCTGAAGTCCACCTTGAGTGAGAAAGTTGGGTCTAAGCGCAAGGCAAGCGAGGCACACGAAGAATCATCCGTGGCTGGAAGCACTTCAAGGGCAGACAAACGGAAACAAGGACAAAAAAGTTCGGGCTACAGTTGGGAAGCGGCCTATCAGCGCTCGTGGGACCATGTGCAAGAGGATGAAAGTGGAAATTTGGAGAGCGCCGTTCGGCAAATGCTGGAGGTGAACAAGCGTAAGCGCAGTCTTCGTGACAGTGCACCTGTGCAGCGCGGTATCATTCGCCACTTAGTTCTGGTGTTGGACTTGAGCGAGGACATGATGGACCGGGATCTTCGCCCTACTCGGTATGTTCTGCCGCGACTACTCACATGGTAGCTTTGACTTGACGCTCCAACTGTGTCGTCAATTTGTGTCTGACTACTTTGACCAAAACCCTATCGGCCAGTTGGCCATCGTTTGTGCTCGTGATGGTCTCGCTGAGCGACTCTCCCTCATGGGAGGAAATACATTCGATCACGGCGCTGTACTCGCCAGCAAACGCAGGCTCGAGCCAAGAGGCGAGCCTAGTCTACAAAATGCCCTTGAAATGGCTCGCAGTTGTCTTTCGTACGTGTAATTCACTGACAAGAGACATCTACCTTCTTCGAATACGCGCGAAATTCTGTTCATTTCCGCCTCTCTCACAAGTGTCGACCCCGGCAATATATACCATACAATTCAGAGCCTGGTGGATGACCATATTCAAGTGTCTGTGATCTCGTTAGCAGCGGAAATGCACGTCCTTTGTGACTTATGCCAACGCACGGGAGGTGACTTTCATGTGGCCTTGAATGAAGATCACTACAAAGAGTTGCTTATGAAGCATGTGCCACCTCGTGTGATTGTGCAGGATTCATCTAAGGAAGCTCAAGGCGATCATGGCGACCTTTTGGTGATGGGCTTTCCTCGAAGACTCCCTTTCAATGCACCTGCGTCGCTTTGTGCGTGCCACGGACGTGTGGTTGCCAAGCAAACTACCAAACCTGACTCTATGGTAACCTCGAATGGCTATATTTGCCCTAGATGTTTCTCTCGGATTTGCCAGGTGCCCACAGATTGTCCTACATGCGGTATTACCATTATCATGAGTACACACTTGGCCAGAAGTTATCACCATCTATTCCCTGTACCTAATTATGAGCCATTGCCGTGGAGCGAGTATGTACTAGTACGATATACTGACATCTAGCATCACGGAACGATCACCGCTCACTTGTTTTGCCTGTGCGCTACCGTTCCCCTCCAAGCCCGAAAAGGCCGCTCTTCCATCCGATTCTTTAGACCCCACCCTGGCACCATCAGCCCGATATCGGTGTCCAAAATGCCGGCAACACTTCTGCCTTGAATGCGATGCATTTGTTCAAGAAGAGTTGCATACATGCCCAGGCTGCACCTAACCTTCCTGTATTTCTACCACTAGCTCGGTTCCCTATGCTGGTTCCTTTCCAGCACCGCCAACACATAACGACCGCTGCACATCGCCTCCTGTCGGCCCAAATTAATGTCTCTAATTCGCTTGAGGCACGCCTATTAGATAAGCATATGTAGTGGAGGTTATAGATACTCAATGGTGGCAGCGTGCACTGCCTCTCTTAACGTGCACGAAACGTCCTCGCACTGTCTAGCCCTGAAGTGACCTTCCCAGGGCTCTGCAACTCTGTTAACTTCCTGCTCTTTTCAAAAGACGTCTGATATACTCGAAAAAACACTGTCTGAAGAACGTTCGCTAAGCCGAGTATGGCGTCAAATACCACCAATTACGACCATGGCTACGATCAAATTGTAGATCAGAGTCTGGAAGGTACATCGAACTTTGCTGATGCTTCTGCCCAACAAACGGAAACTGCAACAGAAATGCATTCAGCAACCCATTTGGATGGACTTGCTCCTCCGCTGGATAATTTTCTTCCTGGAACAGGACAAAGTACAGCCGCCGCTCGAGGCGAAACCGATATACCACAGGCAAGTGAAACTGCTATCCCTGTGACCAACTCGTCGCAACAGCGCAACAAAATCCGATTCAGCTCTCAAGAGGGTGAACATCCCCGCGCTACGCGTATTCGTGTGCGGCCGGAGGGCCACGGTCCGACCATTACTGTGTCGCAACCTCATTCAGTTTCCACAACAGGTGCTGCCGTGTCGCCCGTGATCGAAACACCCCATGATTCCACAGGTCTTGTTCGACCGAACAAGCCCGGTCATATCAACTTGGAGGGGCTTCAACCTCAACTTCCTGAGGGATCGGTGGTCCCGTTGGATGCGCTCAGTGGCATACCCGGTCAGACGGGTACCGTCAATGCGGACCATGCTGACATGAGAAGGCTTGCCACGTTAGCTCAAGATCTAGATGACGAAGGCAGCGAAGCAGTATCTGAGGTGCCACTTCCTGGCCAAGCCATTATTCGCGACGAGGCTTTTCTTCCTGGACTGGCTACTGTGCCACGCGACGAGCAGCCGACTCACATTATGGGAGCCAGAGATGGAGAGATCACACCAGGTGCTACAACGGATAGCAGTGGCGATCCTATGGAGTCGATGGACCATGTCGACTTGATTGAAGGCGAGACCGATGGCATGCCATCGAAACTTCCAAAGTCCCTGCGCCGCAAAGTGAGTGATAGCTCTTTGAAAGGCTGGAAGAAGATCAAAAAGCTTATCGGCTCTAACCACAATGAAAAGGATGCTGCAGACATGGCTGAAAAGGGTCTTTTCAGTCCAACCGCCACCAATATGAAGAGCGTACCCGTGAAGACATCTTCAGGTATTCGTGGAATCGCTGGACGGGGCCGCCCTGATCCTGTGGAGCGCCAAGCGGCCCGACTGGTGAAGGCGCACAAGATATTCACCGGTGCTCCCCCATCAGACACAAGTGATGACGAACTCCAGCAAATTCCTGGTATCAACCGGGCGCATTTGCCGGATTCCGAAGCATCGACTCCTGATGTCCTTGAAACAATGCAAAACCTGGAGTCTCGTCCTGCTGCTGCCGGTGGTGTCCTTGGGCAGCTGCTGAAGCTTTATGAGCAACAAAATGCAGCTGATTCCCAATCGGACGACGGTACGTCTGTGCTGTCCGGCGACCAAACAGGTCAACCAGCGGACATTGGCGGTGGTCTGAACTTGATGGGTGACAAAGTGGTGGACGCCTTTGGAAATGAAGCGCCTCTGAAGGAAGTCGATCCGAACTTGCTAAAGCAGGCTACAGAGTCACAGCCTCTCGCTGCTCTCCAGAGTGGACAACCTACCCCTCGTCGCATGTCGATGGCCGGCAGTGGTTTGATTAACTTGGCTAATCAGAACCTTTTTCAGGTGGGAAACAATCTCGGTCGCGTGGGCAATCGCAGCAAAGCCGTGGTCAACACTGTGGCAACAGACGTTGGCATTGATGTTATGGATGAACGTCCCAAAGCGGCTCGATCTGCTGCTGGTACTATTGGTGCATTGATTGCTACTACCGGTAACCTGGTGGGTGCAGTGAGTCCCCTTCATGCGCAGCTGGGACCCAACCCCAAACGCCCTGGATATACTCTAGATCGATACCTCCTTCCCGAAATGGATGAAAAGACACTGCGCCGCACGGCCAAGATTGTGGCTGATGCGGCACCTGTGCCTAAGAAAATGCGTCAGTCAATGACGCCAGGTGCACAACCACCTCTCACGCCCAACACTTTGGCTCGCGTCAGCCAGAATGATCCCAACTTTAATCCCTACTTTGGCAAGTCGTTGGATGCACGATCGACTGCAGGCATGTCTCAGAGCTCCTCCAGGCGAGCAGCTGACCTTGCCAAGCAGTCTGGTGCCCATATTTCGCATGCAGGAAAGCATCTCCTGCATCTGAAACGACCGCCCACGTCTGCGTCTGAAGATGGTACAGACTACTTCAGCAAGATGAACCCTGAAGAGGTCGCCAAGAAAGAATGGCAGCGAAAGCTTCGTCGCCGCAAAGCAAAGAGCAAGAAGCAAGAGATCTTCATTACCATGCATGTGGCAGCCATTCTCAAGCGACAGGAGTTTCTTCTCAAGTTGTCTCGTGCGCTCATGATGTTTGGTGCACCGACGCATCGCATCGAGGTTCAAATTCAGCAGACTGCCAACGTGCTAGAGGTGAACTGCCGCTGTGTTTATTTCCCTGGTCTCATGCTTTTGTCATTTGGTGATGAGAACACACACACCTCAGAAACCAAGGTTATCAAGCAAGGCAGTGTTGTCGACCTGACAAAGCTTACTGATATGCATACGATTTATTGGAATGTTGTGCACGACAAGATTGGAGTGGAACAGGCTTCCAGGCAGCTGGATGCGCTGATGCGACGCAAGCCACTTATGCAAAAATGGCAGCATGTACTCGTGGGTGGCTTGGCGTCCTCGATTATCACAGTGGGTACATGGGGCTTCCAAGGTTCACTCCTCGATGCATTCGCTTCGTTTTTCCTGGGTGCTTTCATGTGCTTCTGCCAGCTTAGTATCACGTCGGAAGTCTACTCCAATGTATTTGAAATTGTGTTTGCCACCGTCAACTCGTTTATTGCCATGGCCCTTCATCGAATTGGGGCTGTGCATACCATTAACTGGGATAAGAACCAACAGCAGTGGACCAACAACACGGAATATGGCAGATACTTCTGCTACCAATCTGTGATTGCTGGGTCTATTGTGTTGATTCTTCCGGGTTTCATCGTGTTGACAGGCGCTTTGGAGCTTCAGTCCAAAAACATTGTGGCAGGGTCTGTGCGTTTGGTCTACGCGATCATTTACTCAGTCATGCTGGGTTTGGGTATTATGATCGGTGCACTTCCATTGGTCCAATACGGCAACCACACCGTGGATAGCACTACCTGCGGTGCTCGCGATATCGCGCAGTTCTCACACTGGTACAACACACCACCAGGAGGCCAGCCACTGTCAAAACAGCAAAATAACCGGCACTTGTATCCCTCACTCGCTTGGGCATTCCTCACCGTTCCGGGATACGCGGCTCTATTGTCTTTGAGAAACCAGGCCAAGATTGTTCGAAAAGAGTTCCCTGTTATGGTCTTCATTGCTGTTTGTGGCTGGTTGGTCAGCAATTTCTCAGTCTTTGCTAGTGTCCCTGCCGCACTGCAAAGTCACACCTACCTTTTCTCGGCGATGGGATCATTCACTGTTGGCACGTTGGCTAACATTTATGGTCGCATATTCGATGGTCGCAGTTTTGTTGTTGCTGTAACGGGTATTCTCTTCCAGCTTCCAACTGGTATGACGGGTACAACTACCTTGTACAGTTTCGCAAGGCTGGACAACACGAATAATGCCAATGGCGCTGCGGAAGTTACACAGGGATTCCAGATTGGTGCAACATTACTCAACGTATCCTTGGGTATTGCAATTGGTCTATTTGCTTCTTCCCTATTTATGTTTATCCTTGGAGGACGCAAGGTTCGTGTCGGTAGCATGTTCTCGTTCTAAAAACACATCGATAGAATGTTGGCAGCGAACGATGTCTAGATACAGCCGGTTTTTGAGCAAGTATCTCGGCCACGCGCGGGCCATTGATTTGTAATAGGCTTGGAGAGACACGCTGGGGCATACCTAGCCTGCCTGACCTACTAGCAGATACAATTCTTGTCATCCTGACCCTCCGTAGACTAAGGATTGCATCTACTTGGATTGCATGTGTGTACTGAATTGGGAGATACCCCGCGACTATCAATAGAACATTTAATGGTCTTCGTCATCCACCCTCTGGTAGCGAATACCGCTGGAACGTTAGAAAAAAGAGACCTACCAGTAAGGGCAAGCCTTAGGACCAGGCTTATCCTACAATTGTTAGCAGATATCAAAAAGCGTACATACCAAGTTGATGTACACACGGGGGTGACCCAAAGGACCATCGCCTGACAATGTTAGAAAATGGATAGACCTAGTACTTACCTCCGTCACACGAAACAACACGCTTGGTGGTCATTTGGATGGGGTGGTTGCTAATAAGCTCCATGGCAGAGAGTGGCTGGGGCTGGAAACGGTAGTTCGTCTGCTCAAACCGAGGACCCTTCATGGCATCGGACTTGGGACGCTGCGACTCACTCCAAGTGTCAGGGAAGTTGGGCGACTGCTCCATGCCATACTCAATCAGACCAGGGGGGTTAGTAGCCTTGGCAATGGGTGTTTGGACCTGGGCGCTGATGCCATTTGCATCGGCACGAGGACGGACAAAGTTACCCTGGGCCACCTTAGGAGCAAGACCCTGCTTTGTTGGAAGAGAGCTAAGACAAGAAGCGGATGTGAAGATCGTGCGCGACACAGAAATATGGGTGCGCAAAGCGCTGGTGGGCGCCAACATGACTCGGCTGAGCATGATTCTCAGCGGGGGCCACAAAGGGACGGGAGAAACGACGAGCGCGGTGCACCGAGACGTGCCGAGTCGCTCACGTGACCCACACAGATTTTTGGCGATGCTGGACTTGGGCGCCAACGAAGTTGTCTGATAGCCATGGGCACGTCTACAGGTTCCCAAGAATCGAGCACCAGTGCACCTATAATGAGCGCAACTATTCCCTCTAAGAAAACAAGTAAGAACTGGGAAGAACGGCAACGGCAACGCATGAAAATGCTTAGCATAAAGACACGCGAGCGTGAAATGAAACAAGCGAAAGAGGATGAAATTAACCGGAGACGTGAGATTCGACGCGAGCGCGAACAGAAAGCGGCAGAGAAAGAGCGTCTTGAGGCAATGGCTGCCAAGGTAGGTGAAGGAGACATTTTTCTGACCATGACAGATGAGTCGCAAAAAGGCTTTGCGTCAAGCTCGCCGAATGGGTCGTACAAAGAAGGTGGCCCATTGACGCACTATGTATTTGTCGCTCAATTGTATTATACGTGACAGTAGCATCGTACAATGTTGGTTTGGTCAGGCTATTAGGACGTGGGTGTGGCATATTTTGGAGTAGTACTCGAACATTGCTTCACCAACATTGAATTCCAGCACGCAAAACTCCTCAACAGAGGCATTGCTTCGTAGTAGTCGTTTCCATGCGGTTCGCCAGCGGTTGCGTAGTTGTGGTACCAAAGAGTCGCCCCTCCACTTCGCTCCGAACCATGTCCGGCAGCCTTGGAGGGTCATCCAGCTCAAAAGCATTGGATGCAGATGCTCCTTACTTGGTGGAATCATATCAGAATAGTGAATTCAATGACTCACTAAAGCATACTCTCCCGACTTACACGTATTCAAGTGATCCTAAAACACCGGGGCAGCCGCGATCATGGGAAGATGCTGCTAGGGCCAAACCCAAACCCATGTCTGCACCTAAACCTGGCATGCCTGGACATGTCTATGTTGACATGGATAGTAGTGAAGCAATGACAGGTCTACAACAAGGATCAGCAGGCGCCCCCGCTCCTCTGAACTCTACCATTACAGGATACGCCACGAGTTTGGGCTGGGAACTGAGTAAACTGTGTGCACTGGCGTATATATTCCCGCCATTCACCAGTGTGTTCCTTCTTATTTTCGAAACGCAAAATGTAAGTAAGTGATGCTCATAATCAGGATCTTGTGCGCTTTCATGCCTACCAAACAGGGATAGGTGGTGCAGTCGTTCTTGTACTTTCAGGGCTCTTCCATATTTTCTTCGGGTTTGGCGGCAAGACTCTTAGGCGCTTATGCCTCTTTGCTTCATGGTATGGTGCATACCTTGCACATCAATCTGCAACATCGTTAGAACGCGTACCATATCTTCCAGTACTGGGTGAACACGCCGTTTCATGCGTTGGCGACGAGTAAGCTGATATCAGACCGGCGACATTGCACTTTATGTAGCTACGAAACGATCACTCTGGCGTCGATCAAAGATGCTTAGACTCGGCTTTGCTTACGAACGATAGCCGCAACAAAATAGATCGCCAATGTTGCAACGGTCACGGCGATTACTTTTCGCATATGTGCCAACCAGGGCAACGTATATTCAATGTAAACCACTTTGCTCTCGCGGAAAGTGCACTTAGAACGCTTCAAGATAAAAGTAGGGCGACCAATAGTGTCAAGATACGTAGGGAAAATTTCTTCCGAGAGCGAATCGACACCAAAAGGTAGAGTAATATCGATATCCTTGGCGCCCTCCGGAAGAACAATGCGCAGCGTGGCTTCATCCACAGCGACTGTCTTCGGGGAAAGGAGAAATGGAACTTGAACGCGAGTGCGCCAAGGCTTCATAGGGTTAACGCGAGCTAGCCCGTTGGTACTCATGCGCTGATTCCAGCCAACAGTGAAGGTGTAGTTCCAGCCACCGAGAATAGGGAAGCGAGGTGTGATATCAAGCCTGCGCGTTGCGCCTGCCACAGTCGGGCTGGCGGCCAAATGGGATGTGGACACATTGCCGACAGAATCCACGAAATAGACGTCTTCAGAACCATAGGGAAGCAGCATGGGTAGGCTGTGGATTTGCGACATCCGCTCTGAGAGCGGCGAAGTGTAGAGATTGAGCATATTTTGAGAACGACTGAAATGACCACTCAGCTTCGGACCATCATTCCGCACCCAAATATGATCCTCAGTCGCGAGGTTGTCACCCCAATGACTGATCTGGACTTGGCGTTCGTAGTCAACATAGGTGATTACAGGCTTGGAGTACTGGTAGTGCACACTACCCTGTGCAATAGCTGTCGACTCTGCTTCGTACGTGGCAAGGTCTTGGTAAGGCCCAAAAGTGACCTCGTTCTGGAACTTGGTCGTCTTAACAGGGGCCGAGACATTCAAGATAGAGTCAGATATGTGGACGGTTACCGATGCCTTTGAGGTCAAGTAAGGCGTACGAGGCACGACATCACCCTTCCAAAGAAGGAACTGACGTTCGCTTTGTTTGATGCTGCGGGGTAAAGGTTCTGACTGGTGAACAGTAGCGCCCTGGATCTTAAGATCCACTTTCTCCTTATCAGCGACAAGGTTCATGGGTACTTGTACTTCATAGCGGACAGTAGTGTCGTCCACCGGGCCCATGTACAGTGTCCCAAGTTCATGGTTACCTGACGTACCTCCGGGAAGAGTCAAAAAGGCATGAAGAGAAGAAATGTGTTCATTCTCGTTTTTGCTCAAGTAAAAATCATACTTGACAGCATCCTGTGTGATGTCCTTCGATAGAGTGGCTGCAATATCGATGTCAAAGTGTGCGGAAGCACCACCAAGATAGATGCTCTTGGTGTACTGAGATTGCGTCCAGAAATCACTCACTGCAGAGCATGAGGATATTTGAATAGCCAAAGTTATGAGTGTCGCATACAGCCAGAATATAGGTGCAGCTGCGCAGATAGAGAACACCCTCATATTGTGAGCGGGCGGTACGACGCTTCGCACGGAGGGCCACCGACGCAGCGTCCGTGCCTCCATTTGGGTAGAAGTGAAATTAAAATACTACAGCAGTGATCGACACGGCTCGATTGCCTGAACGCCTCGCGTCGCTCCCTTCTGGCTCTACTACGGAACATGGTCAAGCCGAATACCAGTGAAGTCAAAGAGGGCAACACTACAAAGCCTCAATCAAGTGCAGAAAATAAGAAGAACGTACCAGGTCTTGGTGCATTGGATGAAGACGATGAGTTCGAAGAGTTTGAGACTGAGGGTACGCCACGTTAGCCTGCTAACATGACAGACTGGCCAGAAGAAAACAATATGATACCAGGAGCTTCAAATAATAATTCTGCTTCTGTCGTGCTTGACATGAGCGGCTCTACACGTTCTGGGGGTGACCACCTCTGGGAAGACAACTGGGATGATGATGATATCGAGGATGATTTCAGCGTCGCACTTCGGTATGTATTGCTACCTTTCTCAAAAGAAGCAAATATGAGAACTTAATGCTAACAATACTAGGGCTGAACTCGAGAAGACTGGTGACGCTGTCACAACGTCGTCGTGAGTGAGCGCAAGCATTTTGGCCTGATCTGCGCTCAATGATTTGTACAAGAGTCGGAAAAGTAAACATTCGCGTCTATTAGTCGTAGAGCTTCGTCTATGTCCACCTTACTACTTCCATCCTTCCATCCTGCCGTGTGCCACTGCGACAGGGACCGCACGACCCCACAGACGACCGCCCCTCCCATCCATTCAGTCACGTGATGTGGATTGTCGTAGGCGCGACGCTGCGACCCATGGCCGCCACCTTGGCAGTCAAAGTAGACAGAGATGAGCTCTACAGAGATTGATCAAGAGCGCGAGTTCTCGCATTACGAGACAGAAAACGTTTCAAATACCAATGAAGTTCCGGAGGGCTCTGAGGATGCTGAGATTATCGCCATGAAGCAACGCGTAGCGGAGATGGAGGCAGAGGCTGCCAAGCTTCGTGAACTGAATGAGGCAGCAGAGCGCGAAATGGAGGGTGCTGCTCCTGCTCAACCAACGGAAGAGGAAAAGATGAAGACGGATGCGCGCAGTATATATGTTGGAAACGTACGTTGCATCGTCTAATATACAGGTGGATTATGGTGCGACGCCCGAGGAAATTCAGCAACACTTTCAGAGCTGTGGCACGATCCACCGCGTTACTATTCTGTGTGACAAGTTTACTGGACACCCCAAAGGCTTCGCCTACGTGGAATTCGCTGATCCCTCCTTCGTTGAAAATGCCTTGGTGCTGAATGAGAGTTTGTTCCGAGGACGCCTGCTTAAGGTATGTGCACTACTTATTTATACTTAGGTTACACCTAAGCGGACCAATATCCCAGGTGTTGGTATGCGTGGTCGTGGCCGCGGCCGTGGCTTCCGGGGTGGCTTCCGGGGTTTCCGGGGTGGCTTCCGAGCCCGTGGTTCCTGGCGCGGACGTGGTCGGGGCTGGTAAACAAACGATTCGTCTGCAGCAACCTCATGAGGCTCAATGGGAGACTCTTCATTTAGACTTGGAAAGCTGATAAGAGGCTACAAACTCTGAAACTGGCGCATGATGTTTAGATAACATCATAGTGAAAGGGGGCGAAGTACAGAACTCCAGAAGCTGGACAGGAATGATGTAGTTTCTGGAAGACACGCATGAGAGAGAATGGTGCTGAAATAGCTAGGCCCTGACGGAGATTCTGACATCGCCATAGAATTGGTCTTGGGATGTAGCGCCGCCTGTACATTGGCTACAATCCCCTGCACTTGGGATTGTGCATATGTAGTAGAAGACTTTGCTTCAGGGTCATCCTGCTCCGAGGCCTGGGTCGTTTTCGTGGACACAGGTTCTTTTTTTTCGACATGCTCTTTCTGATCAAACAGCCACTTGAGTTCTGCGGGCAAAGATCCGCTCTCATTAAACCACCCCTTCTTCTCAGCAAGGGCCCACAGAATTTGAACAGAATGAGCGAGGAACAGATACTCCTCCGACATGTCCCTACTTCGCAAGGGCATGAGCGACGTTGGAGGCGCCTCACCTAGCAAGGAAATATCACCATCAGTCTCTGCTTGCATCTGTTTGGTAAGTGCTTCGACCTGAAGCCGAAGTGCTTTGATGTCCTCCTCGGTTTTGTCACGCTCATGGGCGCGGCTTCGGCTACCGCGATAAGTCTCACCCATGATAATCAGAGCAGCGACAAGAAACAAAAATCCCTCAGAAATTGCATTCGCACCGTTGGAAACGGCTTTGGCATCGTTCAGAGGCCTGATTTTTACGTGCTCACCAGGACCTGGGAGCAAGTTCATTCGCAATCGCGATTCGGTTCGGTGCAGGAATTGCGCCAACGAAATACACACCTTCTTGAAGGTTTCATGTTGCGCAGCCTGATGTTTGATTTGCGTAGCAATAGGCTTTGCGACTGTTCGAATTGCCAATGATACAATTTTAGCGCTAGCCATGGTGTCGACGGACAAGTACTGGGTGGCGTCGAGCCGGGGAACGGACCGCCTCCACACAAAAGGAACATGCATGGTACATTGTATGCCAGATTCTCGCAACTATAAACAATCTAGCCAGACCATTGGATTGAGTTGAGGTCAATTCCCTCTTGAACCATCTCCCACAAGGGACTCATTTCACGTAAACGTTGAACAACGGCGACAATCTTGTCACAAACAAAGTCAATCTCCTCTTCCGTGGTGAAACGGCCGATACCAAATCGCAAACTAGAGTGAGCGTTGGCATCGTCGAGACCGAGTGCACGGAGCACATAGGAAGGTTCAAGAGAAGCTGAAGTGCATGCAGATCCAGAAGAAAGACAGATGTCGCGAAGCGCCATCAGCAAGGACTCGCCTTCGATGTATTGGAACGTCATGTTCGTGCATCCTGGGTATCCATCAGGATCGCCATTCAGAAGAACCATTTCGACGCGAGCCATAATGTTGTCCTTCAGACGCTTGGAAAGGCGGGAAACATGGGCATGATCATACTGTCAATGTTAGTAAAGTCCCTAAGAAGCGGGCCGAATGTCTCAAGTTCCCTGCAGTAGCTGGTCCTCACACATGGAAGTATGTTCGTGAAGGCACCTGTGAAAAACAGACTATGACCTGGCGATGTTGCCATCCCAAAGCCATAAGACTGTTGACTGACAGGCGTAGCATGCAGTGGTGGACCATATGCCGGTATCATCTTCGACACGGCCCGCAAATATCAAATACGTACCGCCATTTCGTTCTTTGCAAGACGGGCAGCCTCGCCGAAACCGACAACGAGCGGCGTGGGCAGAGTGCCACTGCGTAGACCACGCTCCTGACCACCACCGCTGATCAGAGCCTCCAATCGCACGCGAGGACGACGACGAATAAATGCTGCGCCAATACCTTTAGGGCCGTAGATCTTGTGGCTCGACATGCTCATCAAATCAATGTTGGCTTCATTGACATCAATGGGGATCTTTCCGAGAGCCTGAGCCGCATCCGTGTGGAAGAACGGCTTCGGCATACCACGACCCAGCTGCTTGGAAAGATCGGCACCATAGGTTTTCAACAGCTCACCGATCTCCTTGATGGGTTGTATAACACCAATCTCATTGTTCACCATCATAATAGAAACGATACTAGTGGTTGGGCGCAACTCTTTCTTCAAGAGATCAAGATCGATCTGGCCGTTGGATTGAACCGGCAGATATGTGACTTCGAAGCCGTTCTCTTGCAGATGGCGACACGAGTCAAGAACGCACTTGTGTTCGGTCTGTGTAGTGATGATGTGGTTCTTCTTGGCCTTGTAGAAATTTGCCACACCCTTGAGAATCATGTTGTTGCTCTCCGTGGCACCTGAGGTGAAAATGATCTCCTTCGAATCGGCATTGATAAGGTTGGAAATGTTAGCCCGAGCCACATCGGTTGCCGCTTCCGTCTCCCAACCGTATGCGTGCGTACGGGAGTGGGGGTTGCCGTACTGATCCACAAAGTATGGCATCATGGCATCCAGCACGCGCGGGTCTACCGGTGTGGTAGACTGTGCATCCAGATAAATCGGACGATTCGCGCCTCTTGCGCTGCTATTGCCCTCTGCCACACGCTCAAACAAGACGTGGCCTGAAAGTGGGGCATCAGCTGCATCGTGCTCGTGAAAAGGGGACGAGGACGTCGTCAACTTCGACGACAACACAGGTGTGAAGTGATACTGACGAAGACATCCAGTAATTTGGATGGGTGCACGGCGCTGGAATGCCGGTATAGTAGCATTGATACCCTGGCGGAGCGCAGCCACAATCATGATGCTCGCACCGTAGAGAAGACGTCATGTTTCGGTGATGTCACTAGACTATCATTCGGCCGAGACGGGTCTGTGCACGACCACCAAAATGTGTTACACCGCCCGTGACCTACGACTCTTGCTAAGAGTGGATCTAACAACTAAAAAATCTCGGTTTCGTCCAAGGGCGTAGGCTCCTCAGTCTAAAATTAGCATCCCATGTAGACATACCTCGGCAGCGTCTGGAAGTTCAAAACCTTCCTCAGTGTGATACAGCACACCCTGTATTTGTTTGAGCAGATCCGCCTCTGCTGCGCAGTTGGGATCTGCCAGCTCCTCGCCCTCTTCTGTTGGGCGCATAATCTCAGCTAGGCGCTCCTGCACAATTACTTCCACGTCACGAAGTTTGCCAAAGTAAAAGTCACGCTCGCGCTCCAGGCTGTCCACACTGATTTTCATGTCGTCAATCTCTGCCGTCAACTGGTTCAACATTTCATTCGACACAGCGGGAGCGCGTGTCACTCCACGTGGAGCGACAGACACGCGACGATGGGGACCAGCAGACGACAGAGCACGGGTCGCCTGCGCAGAGGATGGAGGGCGTGCACTGGTCGTCGACGGCCGGGGTCCCACGTTGGACGGCCTGGGACCCACATTGGAGGGCCGAGGCGCAGCGCTTGGACGAGGGCGGGCACCAGTACTGGACACAGGTCGTCTCCCAGGTGTAGCTCGTCCAGATGCTGGCGCTAGCGCGCGACGGCCCTCGGCATCATAGAGACCCTCCCCCGTATAATGCATATCCCAAAACTTTTTAATCCACTGCAAAAACTCCAAGTTGTCCTGCATCTTGCAGCGCACAAGGCGGTCCACAGGTATGGGTTTGTCGATACGATTTTTAATAAATACATTCTGAAGGACTTTGAAGTTGGCTAGCGACTCGTAGTCATGCCGAGCAGCAAAGTTGATTCGTGACATCGGCACATTGCCTTCGGTTAATCACACAGGTAACAACCTACCATAAATAGAGTCAATGATTTGAGCATATGCGGCACCAGTACCGCATTGCTCTACTTTGGTATAATTCAGCGCAAGAAGTTCGTTGAGCCAGCCCAGGAGTTCAGTACGCGATGCTGACATGCTAGCTGAATCTCAGGACAACCAACACATGTACCAGGCGGGGCACGCGGCCTCCCCTACGCATGGTCACATGTTTCGACACGTGATGTGGCTAAGGGACGCTATAGAGCCATATGGGCGTGGAGCGCACGGTGCCAGGATGGCTTCCACTGGTGTCAGTGCCTCCGTAAGCCAGAAGAGACTTGGAGGGATGCCAAGCTAGTGTGTTTATAGTAGCAGTCACGGGAATTTGGTGGACAATCCTTTCTGATGCAGTGGAGATCTTTCGTGAGCCATAGGACGCACGTACCAAACTGATTTCTGTGTCTTCACCGCCAGCTGCCAACCACTCTCCATCGCTAGAGAAGTCAATACTGCGCGCAGGAAACTTGAAAGAGGAAAATATACGACGCGATGTCCAGTCAACCGCATCCCACAAGGTAATTGTGCTGTCCGCCGCTGCAGTCGCTAAAAGTCGACCGCTGCGGTCCCACTTTATGCAGAATATGGCGGCAGGGTGTGTGGGTCGCACAAACTCACGGGTCCAGCTCGGATGTAAAGAGCTTTGGGACATATCATTAGAGTCTGGCATCAGCGAGGTAGGGGTATCGGGCGTTCTCAAGAAACTGATATTGCCGCTGCCCATAGGAAGAAGCAGCATGGAGCCATCCGGTGACCAGGCAAGCTCATTGATCTTTGGTAAGTAGAACACACGTACTTCTTCGCGGTCAAGAGCTCCATTTTTGATGGTATGCAGAAAGACACCTCGATCACCATCAATCAAGCTCACATTCTCATTCTTGTCACCAACAGCAATCACGGAACCATTGGGATGATAGCTGAGGTTGATATTTGCACCAGGGGTGGCAACTACACTGGTTGCTTTTTTCAGGCGGATATCCCAAAGCCGAACGGTCTTGTCCAGCGCGCCTGTAGCAATAAGATTCGGGTTGGTGGGGTGAGCCGCAATCGCGGAAATTTGATCTGTATGGTCCGCCAGCTCAGTTGCAGCAGAAACATCAGTCTTTCATCAATACTTGTATACATACAGTTCGTTCCGGATGCCATACACAAGCAATTTTGTCGTGACCACAGCTGATGAGAGCGTCCCCCGTCGCATTCCAGGTCAAGGCACGCGTTCCAATGGGGTGACCCTTTCGAAGCTCTTTCGGTGCCCCATGCGATCCAAACGAAGGGAAGTGCATACCTCTCCTTGTGAAAAAAGCCCCATCAAATAGTGCATCTTCCAGTTGGCCAGCACTGCGATACTCGTCGGAGACGGTCATCGTCGTGGGAGGAGAGGGGTACGGCATATGGAGGTGTGCACCCTATCGGCCGACATACTATGGTACAACATCTTCAACGGTTTTCAAGAGGATGGCCCACGCGCCAAAGCTTGAAGCAACAGCCTTGAGTCCGTAGGCGCAGTACGAGAAGAATTCGAAAGGTCCGAGTTAGAATCACTAGGGTTGCTTATGCCAGCCAGCAGCGTATCAAGTTGCTGCTGCGACAAGGCAGAATTGGTAGATGAATCGAGGTCGGTAGCTGACATGGCACCTGAAAAGGTGGCAAGTCCAGCGCTTGTTCTTTCATGAAGGGCTTGGGCAGCACGATGGGATACTCGGCGGATGTAGTCGCTGGAAAGTTCGTCCAGCTGTTCCACATTATACAGCCGTTTCTTGATCTTGTCGATAGAAAACTCCAGCGCAGCCATACGTGAATCAACCTCAGTGCCTTCAAAATTAGCATTTGAATCAGTATCATCGGCACAAGCCTGTGAAACAGCCGCGTCTAAAGACGCGGCATCGGAGAGGATGCGGGTCACAAGATCGAGTTGCCGTTTTGCATCATCGTCCATGTCATTGTGCGTCCAGGGTATTTGGTCATCTGCATCTTCGGTCGACATCGCCCTCTCCACCTCCTTAGCAATGGATGCCTCTTCGTCCATGTTCGAGTCGTTGCCAGTCTCTGCAGCATGAAAACGGCCTTTCCGCCGGGAGGTATTGTGTTCACGAACTTGACTCACTTGGGCTTCGATTTCATCTACCTCGGCGTGAAGCGCTCGGATATCAGCCTCGCATTGGTCCCAAGCGGCAAGTTCCTTATGAAGCTGATCCAACATGCCCGTGAGTTGTTTTTCAGCATGTCGGTTCGAGACATTGCGAGGATGAGGTTGAAGAGGAGTCTTGTCCTTTCCATGCGATTGATGAAGCCAGCTAATACCAATGAGACCATCATGCAAATCCCGCAAGGTATCTTCCATAACTTTACGAAGCAGCGGCGCGGACTCGGAAATATGTTGAAAATCTTTGTCACTCAGTGATTGCTCTACCGAGCTCGGCAAAGGCGTCAAAAGGTTCAAGCCATTCTGCTCATCGCGTCGTGAATTACCATGCTTCCGTTTCCGAGAGGCTGGAAACGGGGCCTCGGCAAGAGCTTGGGGGATGGAGCGGTGCAGGGTCCAACGCAGCAAATGCTTGATTCGAACAACAGGTGGAGCCTGGTCCGAGCAGTGACGATAGAGCACATCGTCTGGTATATCATCGTGCGGGTACGCAGGTGCGCCATCACGCAAACTGGACATCCGCCTTATACCTTTGATGCTCATACTGTCACGACGATGTCCAGAGACAGGCGGGCGAGAAAGTAGCTCGACATTTCGTCGAAACCGACGAGCTGAGATCCCTTTGCTGTCCTCACCCTGACTAGAAGGCTGCAGTCTAGTAAAAAACACATCAGTAGGCGTGTCTTCGTTGGTATCTTGTCGGCGAGAACGCGTCCGCTGCGCTCCTTCAGCATGCAGAGATGAGTCCTTCTCTTCCGCTAAAATATCAGAAAAATTTCTTTGTGACGACCCCGTTCGTCTATCGACCGTGGACAATGGCCGCCGTGGGCTTTTGCGCGCACCGGCCATGCCTACGACGTGCGAGGAACGGAACGACGCGAGTCGACTCCACGAGGCGCGTGGAGCCGACGCGTGTTTGGTCACGTGAAACATCTTCGCTAGGTTACAGGGATGCACCTACAGCAGGGAAGAGAAAGGCAATCTAACCTGTCACATTAAGCATACGCATACGCATGCTCTTCCGTGTACTGGTCCAACAGGTGTACGATCCCTTTGGTGAGCTGCTCAAATTCTTCCATCTCACGTTGAGATAGAGGAAGAGCAGTAGGAGTTGCAGGATCCGCATCCTCATCGTCATCATCGGACGGAGGGTCCTCTGACAGCAATTGAGAATCGTGTGCTGCACCTGACGCTGTTGAACCGGTGTGCGAAAGCACACGACTTCGTACCCCTTCAAATACACGAAGCATGCAAGCATCCATAACCGACTTGATACGCTCGATACTATCCAGCGCGTCGTAATTGCCGGTGACGGGAAGCCAGGCATCACATTCGAGACCCTGGGCCGTAGCCTGGGCCTCTGTGGCGCCAAAGAGCATGTAAGAAAGGGGATCAAGTCGAGTGCAAGTACGCAAAAATGTCATAGAGCCTCCGCTCGACCCCGCCGTTTGCATCGAGGTGTTGCGTATTTTTTCCGCAAAGGCATAAATATCTTTTTGAGGTGGCAAACTTCCCTTCACATCCTTGGTAAACTTGGAGCTGCAAACACTCGACGGATGGATAAAGCAGGTCTTGTCCTGAGAAGTACGGAAGGTGCGCTCACCCTGGCGGATAGCAAAATTGGGTGAGGAGGCCACGGCCACCAATGCACCCAATAGTGGCATGCTGTGTGCGTTGAGGTTGAACTCAGGGTCGGTCTCGCGCACGCGGCGGCGATACCGGGGCACCAGGGAAGTGGATTGGCGAATCACTTTAATGATGTCAGCCTTCTGCAAACTCTGGAACAAGTTCTGCTTGATCTGCTGAATTTGTAACATCGTGGGGCGGCTGAGCATGTTGCTGTGTAGGAATCGATTGGCCTGTGACGAGCTGATAGATTGGAGACGAGTCCACTCATAAAAGGCATTCAACACACAAAATGGATCAGAGCGGAATGTCGTTGGGCACCAGCTATCCTTGATCGCGTTGGCCTCTTTTTTGAGATGCATCGGTGCGATAAAGGGGTCGCGGTTGGTAAGAATAGCAGCAAGAGCCAAAACAGGATCCAGGCAGCGATAGAATGCACCATAAAGGCACATCTTGCCAATGGATACATCCAGGGGAAGATGCTGCAAGACTTTGCCAAGCGAGGTCAAATTCATATGGTAGTCTAGAGCCCCAATCCGCTTCAAGTCGTGCATGGCTGCTTTGACACGCTCTGAGGCAGGTGGCTCAATGGCTGCCGCCAAAACGTCTTCCACCTCCATCCCTGAAATCCCCAGCGCCTTGATATGCATCACAACATTGCTTAGGTCCACACGTTTCATCTCCACCGTTTGATGCACATTGAGTTGGTCGTATCGAGCCTTGGAAAGTACTCCATAGTACTCTCCAGGGCGGTGACGACCCGCACGACCCGCACGCTGATTGAGATTCGAGGTGCCCACCCAGGCCGAGACCAAGCTGGACAAGTGTCTTTCTGGGTCATACCTCTTCTCCTTCACACGTCCGGAATCAATCACATACACCACGTCGGGAATGGTCACGGATGTTTCGGCAATATTGGTCGAGAGAATGATCCGGCGAATACCGTCATGGCGGGGAGTCTCGAAAACCGCCTGCTGGTCTTCCACAGGTACTGAAGAATGCAAAATGTGTACCTCATATTTCTCAGGATCATCCAAAGGCAAGCCCAGCAAAGGGCACTGCTTTGTATCCAAAAGAATCTGATGCACGATTTTGATTTCATCCCAACCCGGCAAGAACACAAGCACATGGCCCTCTTCAGAGCGTGACAGTACGTCGGCAATCATCAGAGCGATAAGCGGGTATGGAAGTTCGAGATCATCCTCTAAGACACCGTCCTGCCCGCCCATATTCCCTTTAATCTGACCGCCTTTCTGGGTGATCTCACGGTGAATATAGTCTCGAACATTCTTTTCATGCCATATCCAGCCGCCCTTTTCTCGGGAAAGAGTGAGAGCATTCAGTCGTTCATACGTGTCCTCCAAGAATACTTTTTTCACTGGGTAGCTGCGACCGGGTATCGTAACCACGGGTGCAGGACACCCTGAAGGCAGCAGTTCCGCAAAGTAGTCCTGAAACATTTTTGGATCCACGGTGGCACTCATGAGAATTAACTTGATTTCGGGCAAACCTCGTTGCTGGCGATCAGCTAGTACTCGCTTGATGATCACCAACAAGAGGTCTGTCTCGACATCTCTCTCGTGCACTTCATCCATGAGAACATGGGTTATATCATCCAAGAAAGAGAAGCCAGACGGACTCTCCATCGCGGACTGCAGACGTCGTAAAAAGACACCCGTGGTGCAAAAAGTGATGGACCCATGAGGCTTGGGCAGTTTGCTGTCAAAGCGAACTTGATAGCCCACAGTGTCTCCCACCTTCTCACCACGTTCTGTAGCAACACGCTGGGCCACGCTAATCGCAGCGATCCGACGCGGTTGTGTACAAATAATGTTGCAGTGTGAACCCTGATTGCGCAGGATATAATCATCAAGGAGAATCTGGGGCACTTGCGTCGTCTTGCCTGAACCAGTGGATGCCATGCAAATCGTAACGGGATTCAACTCGACCTTCACGAGTACATCACCAGCATGTTGCGTCACTGGAAGCATTTCGCGGGTCGTTCGAATTGACTGGACACGATCATCCGTCTGATAACGATTCAGAGTTTGAAGCATGAGGGCTGACTTGGCCTCGTGCTCTTCATCCGAAAGAGTGGGACGACAAGACTGCTTGACCGACAAAGACTCCTTGGTGGTAGCATCAGTCGGAAAGGAGAAAGCAGCCGTTGTGCGAGGTCGATTGGCATACAATTCACTGTCACGCATTTGATCGTACAAGTGGCGCAGACTTTCCTCAAACGATGCAGACACGTGGAAATACACAGGAGACGCTTTGCCCATGGGTTTGTTCTTGGGTTCTAAAAGAAACTTTTCGTACACATCGTGGAACTCTTTCTCCAGTCGGACGGCCGTATCCAGATAGGCCATATTTTGCGCCACTTTCTTGCTCGTGCCGAGTCCCTCACCGACAACGGTACCACCAATCGACATCACCGCTTTCCAGCCACTAGACACCAAACGACGGCCCTGAGAGCTATTCATCTCTGCAACAGAGATGTCAGGATTGCCATGATGGAATTGGTGGCAGAAATAATCGATAAACTCGCGAGCCGTTTCCAAAACGATGTCAGAGCCGTCTGGCAGAGTGGCCGACAAAGCTTTACTGCTTCCCTTGGCACCGCCAAAAAGGCCAGGAGGGGGGTTGGAAATAAAGTCACGCTCCAAGAGCATCAGCATGCCATGGAGAGCGGCTGTTTTTTCTGCCTCTTTTTGAGAGTGGCCGTCGCCCGTAGCCACGATGCCAAATTCGTCATCAATGGTACACGTGCAGCGGATGACCTTTTCATGCCGGTCTTGAAAGCGTCCTTCCGTGCAGTTGAACTGTGGCGTGGTTCCGAAACGAGATTGTGTGTATGTGTAGATAATGTTCTTTGGATTCTCAAGCCACTGAGTTTTGGACTTCTGTAAAAGGTCAGAAAATCGTGTCTGTATGTCGGAAAGACAACAAGATGGAAGGGAAAGGAGAGGGAGATGAACGTCAGGGTGGGGGCGTCGTTTTCTTTGGTTAGCACGGGACGCGTACCTTTGCCTGCCGTATCGGCGAGAAGACCCTCCCCTGCCATGGCCCGCGCTTTTGCCTCCGCTCGAGCGTATACCGCCTCTAGGATGGAACGTAGTGCCTGCGGAGCGGGCGCGCCAATCAGCGCTGTCAGCCATAGCAGGGGGGAGCTGAGTGTAAAACCGTTTAGAAGAAAATAGGAAAGAAGGTAAGCTCACTGGAAGTAGGTCTTGTCGCCTGAGAAACGAAATATACTTAGCCACAGGTGATGGAAACAATCGTGCCATACAATATGGCCAGGACAATGGTACTCTTCGTTCTCAGGCGACAAGAGAAACTTCGCAGCGACGGGGTGAGGGCAAGTGTTAAGTGTGTTGCGAGTAGACCGTCGAAAAAAGCCCCCTGCTGAAATTTATAGTCAAGTGGATTCAGCAAATCAGATAGAAGCAGGTGCAGGCGCGCAGAATACTGGTTGGGAGTTTATCGGTTAATAATGGCCACACGCAGAATTATTAATCATATATTGGTATCGTAACCAATACTACGAAGGATTGGTGCAATCTAAGGCTGATGGCTGCAAAGAAACACTGGAGTTGCCGCAATGATTGGCCATGGTCGTGTGAAGCAAGGTCCTGATGTGTTAGTTCGCGAAGAGCAGATAGTACCTGGAGGCTGCGTAGCACCGCGGGGAGATGGCCAATATCGAGCACACCACACTCATCGGACTTGCTCCGAACGGACTCGAGCGTCGCATATCCAAGCGGTAGAGGATGCGGCAGGTCGTCGTCCATGCTCATGTCGTCGGTCTCTGTTAGAGAAGGTGGAATAGGGAAGGTGAGGGCCGTGGGAGGCAGGGTCGTGTCAAAGTATGCGCGTTGCCCGGCTCGGAGACGTGGTAGGACCTTTTCGAGCGCGTGCCAGCGGTTGTCACTTGTATCGAGCAGTTCACATGGACGAAATTCGCCCTTGTAGCGCATCTTAGTACAGCTGTAGATATAAAAACCTGTGTCAGCGGGGCGCACCTACCCAAGTAGTACCACTCGAGCGTCGGAATCACCCGGGACAGCGTCTGACCCAAAGCGATCTCGCACAGAGCACTGATTTTTCCCATTTCCCATGACGAGAATGCCGGATCGTAGAAGAAATAGACACTGCTCACGCACCGAGGGAGGATGTCGAGGACGCCTACGCCCATAAGTTGTCCGCGGTCTGCGAGTCAGTCACGAAGCGTACATCGATACTCCTGGTGGTAGAGGCCAAATAGTCCATCGTCCTGGGAGTGAGTCGGACGACACATACAGGAAACGGCGCCTCCACGAGGAAGGACTCCCAGCCGGATCGATCGCTGATCTCCGACGGTGATTCATGGTGGATACTCGCCTGGTAGCGACGAAAGAGTTGATACTTTTCCTGGGTCGAGGACGCCGGCTGTAAAGACACCTAAAATGAGTGGCCCAGCGTACCTCGATTTTCTCGGAGACGGGTACGTCGTACGGAGCGCCGATCGAGGGCGCCTCGACCGGCTGCAAAATGAGGCCGAGTCGCTGCTGCAAGCTCCATGGACCATCCTTCCCCCACTTTCCCTTGTAGCGGGACGGTTTGGTCTGCCCACGAAGCGACCAGTACAGGTCACTGACCGCGCGCTTTTGCGACTTGCTCGGCTCAAACAATTTTAGTGGGACGCTGGGTAAGTGCACATGACATACCGAATCGTATGCTGAGGGCAGCACGTCCGCATGTTGTCAGGTTTGTAAACATAGTGTCCAGACCTGCGCCACCCTTCGTCGATGAGCGCCTGGTAGTGGGCCGGCTCTAAACGTGGCGCCTCGAGTCAGTTATGTACACGCACAAAGAAGCCATACGAGAAGCTCTTCTGTGGTCGCTCCTTCCTTGGAACATCTTTCGCGCCGCAGTACCCACAAGAAGACCCTGTGTAGCCCAGCGGCTGCGCCAGGCTCATCGGCATGGCGACAGCGAAGGACGCGGGGCCCCTGCAGGCCGAAGCGGCCCTCCACCTGCCAAGCGCCTGCGGCGTGCGACGACCGCGGTGGATGGTCAGTGCGGGTACCCCAGCCGGCCAGCGCTCATCGCGATGGCGGCAAGCATGGCGACGTGGTGCAGCACAAACAAATCGACCTGCTCCATCAAGTCGTCATGCTCAGATTCTCGCAAACGATACGCTAGAGACGCAGGTTCAGAATGACATGTCCCCGTTTCCGCCCACGTATCGAGGCCAAGTGTCGCGCAGGCATGTGCCCGAGCATATCCGTGCAAAGTATGTGCGCGACTACCAGCTACCAACACTGCGTACTTTGTGTCTCATGGTAGCCGCGACTCATTTTTCGACGCACATTCTCCCGACGCCCGAGGTGCTGGAAGCCTTATCGAGCGCCTCCCACGCACGTGTGAAACGCCCACGACGCGAGCAGCGCCACAAAGACGACTATATGCCCGAAGAGGACGAGAATGTGCCACACAATGCGACTGCATTGCCGGCCCTTCCCTCTCTGTCGCCCAAGGAAGCGCGGCACTGGCATGACCGGAACAAGCAGTGGCTCCAGCACCTCCCTGCCTTTTACATGGAGGCACTGTATGAGCTGCTATGTGAGCACGCGCCACTCTCTATCACGAAAGAAGTGCTCTCGTGCTACATCCTACCCCAAGTCGGTGCCGCTCCCAACAGCTCCAGGCTGCGGGAGCGCCTCTTTTTTCCTGCATCGCTACCGCTGTTTTCACAAGATACCAAGTGTGCCGCGCTCCTACTCGCCACACTGTCTGGCAGCCTCGCGCTGTCGCCACATGCCACCGACGTGGTAGGCGCACTTCGTGCGCTCGACTTGCACGGCCTCACGCGATTGCCTGCCGGGGCCGTAGTGCGCCTGCTCAAAGCACCACGCGCATTAGGACCGGCACCGTGGCACTTGGTGCGTGTCACCTTGCCGGGATGCTTGGCCATCGATGACGCAACCGTGGACGCTCTCGTGCAGTCGACAGGCGCGTCATTAGCGCACCTTGACTTGACCATGACGTCTGTGACGCCTGCCTCGCTCACTACACTTGGCCGCGCTGCGCCGCGCCTGCAACGTTTGCACCTGGCGTGGTGCGATGGATTTGCCGATGAGCGTGTCTCGGAGGCCATCAGCGCGTGCATTTCGCAGGGCATGGCGGCACAGCCTCCTGCGATCCCATTCCGATATCTACGTGCCTTGGACGTATCTCACACCAGTATGGGCGACGTGGCACTGGGCAGCATATGCGGGCTTGTGGGGCCGCAATTGACATCCCTGGACGTGAGTTACACGCAGGTGGGCGAGGCAGGTACGCTCGATGTGCTGGCCATGGGCCTGGGCCGTAGCGCCACGGCACGGCCTTCGAGCCTCGTGCACCTCGGCCTGGCCGGGCTCTGTGTGCACGCCTCCTCGCTCCTCCGTTTTCTGCGCATGTTTCTGCCGTGGCCAGGTGAGAAAGAGCGGCGAAGTGCGCTGCGTTCCTTGCGCCTAGACGACCTGATCGAGTTCTCCAGGCGCGATCCTACGTCGCTGCAAGGCCGTTGCGGGCTGTCAGGCGATACGCTGTACCGCCTAGCACAGATGGTATACGCAGCCTACATGGCTGGGCATGTATGGGAGCGCGTGAGCGTAGGCGGCGATAAGCGTCCTGCGTGGGCACCCAGTCATTGGGCGCTTGCCGCCGCGGATCTGGGCACGACATATACGCTGGGCGACACATTGGCCATGCTGATGATCAGTGTAGCGGACCTGCATGTGGGCGGCCTGGAGATCCTTGCCGCCCACCTGACACCGTCGCATGACGTATTGATTTCAACGGACGCAACGCAGCGGTGCCTCCGTGCATGGCATGCGCCTGCGACGGCGTTGCGAGACGACGCACTGACAGCGCTCGTGCCATGGACGGGTGCTTTGGAGAAAGTGTCGCTGGACGACACACTCATTACGCGTACGTTCTATCACTAATGCAGCCACCTCTCTCGATGCACTCGTCGCAGCGAATCCTACGCTCGCGTGGATCTGTCTCTCTCAATGCCGCGGCGTGCCTGTGCGCCAGCGCCGCAGTTACTGGGCGCCGGCGTCGTAATTCGTAGCCTCCACAAATGCGCCGATTTTTTTGGTCGCCCCTTCTCTCATGCCCGAGGCGGAGCCTGTCGCGTACGAGTACTTGTCGTGCGCGGTGAACCGCACACCCCACGTCGCCGACTGGGTGCAATTACGCGGTCATGACGGCACGCCCACGACAGATGCACTTGTCTTCGGTGTGCACCACTCGTTCGCCATGTGGCTCGATCCTTGCGTACGTGCGTCGCTACTTACGCAGGCTCCTTCGACACAGATGCAGCGCTTGTGGCCCACACAGAGCCAACAAGCCGTGCATGTACTGAAGGTGATTCAGACACCGGATGCGCCGCCCAGTCTCGTGCTTGGCACCTACGAAGGGGCATGGGAGGTATGGCACTGGGAGCCGCATGCGAGTGGCGACGCCCACTTGGGCGACTGGGTGTGCGATGCATGCGTGCCGAACGCTCACACAGCGCCCATCACGGCACTTGGCGTGCTGCGCGATGCCGACTCCCTGGCCATGACCGAGGAGGCGCTGTTTGTCACGGGCAGCTCCGATGCCACACTCCAAGTCTGGGGCCGCACGGAGCACGTGGCGTTCACGCCGCAAACGCTTTCGTTGCAAGGCGCTTACCCCCTGGACGTGGCATTGGTACGACTTCCTGTGCCAGAGCCTGTCATGCTCTTGGCCGTGGCCCTGACGGACCGGCGCCTCGTCTTGTACACGCGCGAAGGCCACGGCCCTTTTCAGCGGCAGCTCACTTTGGACGGCCACGAGGACTGGATTCGTGCCTTGGACGCGATGGTGGCACCCGATCCCGCGCGCCCTGGCGCACAGTGTGTGTTGCTAGCCTCTGCGTCCCAGGATCAGCACATTCGCCTATGGAAGCTGCAGCCTGACGCGCCACGCACAGACGCACCGCGGCGCGACACGTTTGAAGCGCTGGCGAACGACATCTTGCCCGACGAGACGGGTCTTCAGACCCAATCCCATGCTTTGCCACTTGCGCATGGTCGCTGGGCCATTGCCCTAGATGCGCTTCTCTTGGGTCACGATGCATGGGTCACCAGTGTTCGCTGGTACCCTCACCATGGACACGGTGCTCCTCGTGCGACGCTGGTGAGCAGTTCGGTGGACAACAGTGTGATTGTGTGGATGCCGCAGTCGACGACCGAGTGGCCCTCGTTGGCAGACCCTGCGGCAGCGCATGCCATGTGGCTGCCGATGCACCGCTTGGGCGATGTCGGCAGTTTGAGTGGGGGGTTCCTGGGTGCGCTCTGGCGCCCCAGCGCTACGCCCGCGGTCCTCGCGCACGATCGGCAGGGTGCATGGCACCTTTGGTGCCTTCAAGGGCGGCAGTGGGTGCCGCAGCCCGCCGTCTCTGGGCACGCCGGTGCGGCGACCAGTGTGGCATGGGCGCCCTACGGCGATGGATTCCTCAGCACCGGCGTGGACCGCACCACGCGACTGCATGGCACGTATGCTACTGGTGCGCAGCGCACCTGGCACGAACTCGCACGGCCTCAAACGCATGGGTACGCGATGCAAGCGGCCGCCTGGCTTGATCGCACCTCGTTTGTTAGTGCGGCCGACGAAAAAGTGCTGCGTGTGTTTCGTGCGCCCCAAGCCTTTATCGATCGCGGCGTGCAAGGTGGCTTGTGGCAGACGCCCAGCATCGATACAGCCGTGGTCCTGGTCGATATGCGCGACGCTTCCTGGCGGGATTTCGCTGCGCTTGCGCCTGCTGTGCGCCAAGCTGTGGCTACGCGCACACCGCGCACTGCGTTCCTTTTGTGTGCACCCGACTTGGAGCAGGACATGGCGCATGCTGACCGGCGCGGCATCGAAGCATGCCTCCAGACGCTGTACACAAATGCATGGGCGTGTGCGACGGCGCAAGACGACTGGCATATGGATCTGCGTGTGTATCTCGTGCCTGGCCCATCGTCTTCCATGTCGGCGCACCGCGTGCTGCGCGCGTGGGCGGCGAATCATGCACCGCTGCGCCACCTGTTCACGGTAGGCGGCGCGTGGGACGTGGGTCCTGGTGCGCTCGCGGCGCTAGCACCGAATCTGTCACCGCAGCGCGTCGATCCAGCGCCTACGACACCATCGGAGGCAGCGCCGGAAGCCACGCCCTATGGCCGTGTGGCAGCGGTCGGTGGCACCTTTGATCACTTGCACATTGGGCACAAGCTTTTACTCAGTATGGCCTCGCTTTGTGCGTCGGAGGAGCTTGTGGTGGGTGTGACAGCGCCTGCTATGCTCACTTCGAAGAAGCACGCCGAGTATGTGGAACCGCTGGCCGTGCGACAAGCGGCTGTGCGCGAGTTTGTGCGCGACTTTACTTCAACGCTAACGCAAAAGGCGCTCGATGTGGTGCCGCTGTACGAGGCGTGCGGACCTGCTGGTACACGCACAGACGTCGATGTGCTTGTTTTGACCGAGGAAACGGCTCAGGGTGGCACACTCGTGGCCCAAACGCGTGCGGAGCGTCACCTTCCTCCTGTGGCGCCCTACGTCGTCCGTCTTGTGGATGCGCATGGCCGTACGGATGCGGATGCGGCGAGCAAGCTCGGCAGCACCGCCATTCGTGCACGTCTCGTCGAGAAAGGCATCACGCCAGGTGCGGAGCGCCCGCGTCCAGCGCCGCCGCGCGCGGAGCGAGTGTCTGCCGCGCATGTCCCGCCGCTGGGCCTCTCCAATCGCGCGGTGGAAGATACGACGGCGGCGCCTGTGCCCATGGCGTCGTCGGCGCCACCCGGGCCGGAAGAGCTGCAAGCCCTTACTCTCTGGCCTGAAATGGAGAAGCTGTATGGTCATGCGTACGAAATGCTCTGGGTGGCCGTGGATATTCGCACGCAGCTTGTGGCCAGCACATGCAAAGCCACGACGCCGGCGCATGCCGTGGTGCGCCTCTTTGATGGCGCTGACAACTTCAAGCCTCTTACGCCACCGCTGGAAGGGCACACGCTCTCGATCACGCGCGCATCTTTCTCGCCGGATGGTGCCTATCTGCTGACGGTGAGTCGCGACCGCTCGTGGCGCATGTATGCACAAACCGAGCAGGGCTATGTGCCGTGGATGGGCGAGCGAGCGCATGCACGCATTGTGTGGGACGGTGCATGGGCCCCGAGCGATGACGTGCGTCTGTTTGCCACGGCCTCCCGCGACAAGAGCGTCAAGGTTTGGCGCATCCACACGCAAGCCAAGCGGCCCTATGAGCTGCTCGCCACACTGGCGCTGCCTGAGGCGGCTATGTCGGTGGCGTGGCACGACACGCATACGCTGGCCGTGGGCCTCGAAAGTGGCGAGGTGCGTGTGTACCGCAGCCCTGACAATCTACACAACTGGGACGTGTCTGTCACTCTACCGCGGCACCACACCGGCGCCGTGCTACAGCTGGCGTTTCGTCCCAAGGGCGCATGGATCCACAACTTCAACGACGAGCCTGCGCAACTGCTCTCTGCCGGAGACGATGGATGCGTGCGCCTGATCACAGTTTAACGGCCATACCTAGTGTGAGTACTCGGCACGTACTTTTGTAGCACCCACTCGCGGTTGTCCAACGGGCACACCGGCCGCGTCTTGAGCCAACGCGAGATGCAGTGGAAATGGAAGGCATGCTGCGTAAGTAGCTCACGTCACGTACGTTGCAGGCGCCCCATGCGACGGTGCACTCGTCAATCGTTGTCGAGCCCTGGTTCGCTTGGCACTCAATACAAAGGTCCATGATTTGGTTGCGGCAGATCGCACACTGCGTCAGTAGGCACCACGTACATTGTCCACCTGGATGTCCCAGCTCCATAGACACACGCTATTCCACTAAGGTAAGTCGTATATACATGCCTTTTTCACCTGGAAACGCGGCGCACCCTCACCGGGCGCCGCCGTATCGACGTCCATGGCGGGCGCCGAGGCGTCGGTCATGGCGGGAGTGGAGGTGCTTGAGTGGCGCGGGGCGTTTTCGTCGCGGCCTGCGGCGAGCTGCCATGAGCCCCCCCCGCTCCGCGTCGCCTGCGGACCTTGCGCACCTGCGCGACCGCTCTCGCCAGGCGTACCTTCAAAAGCGCTCTGCGCAGCAGGTAGAGCTTCTACGGCGTGAAATCGCGGATGAAGAGGCGTTCTTCCATGGTGTGCGTCTATCGAAGCGCGAGGAGCGCGAGTTGGCCCACAAGCGCGAGCTTTTGCGCCTCGCCGAGGAGTACGAGTCTTTGGATGATCGCGAAGATGGCTACGTGCTGCCTGAAGACTATGTGACCGAGCAGGGGCGTATGGACCGCGATCGCAAGCATGCCGCTTTGCATGCGCGTCGCTACGACGACCAGGGCCGCCGGCGGCCCCGGCCTGCTGCAGAGGGCGATACCTTTGAAAAAGAGCAGATTGCGCGCTCGCAGCTGCTCGACATGCCGGAGCGCGGTTCCGATGGCTTTGACTATGTGTTTGACGAGGCCCAAGCCATCCAGTTCATTATGGACCACAAGGACGCGCCGCCCCGCCTCACGGACGAAGAAGAGGCGCTACAGCGTCAATGGCGCGAGGCCGAGGCGCGGGCCGATACCATTGATGCCACACGGCGCTCGCTCCCTGTGTATGCGCTGCGCGAGGAGCTGCTGGATGCCATTGCGCAACACCAAGTGCTGATCGTCGTGGGCGAGACAGGCTCGGGCAAAACGACCCAGTTGCCCCAGTTTTTGCACGAGGCCGGCTACACCAAGCACGGCCTAAAAGTGGCGTGCACACAGCCACGCCGTGTAGCGGCCATGAGCGTCGCCGCCCGCGTGGCCGAAGAAATGGGCGTGCGTCTCGGCGCCGAGTGTGGGTACAGCATCCGATTCGAGGACTGCACGTCCGTCGCCACCGTGCTTCAGTACATGACGGATGGCATGCTCCTGCGTGAATTTCTCACGAACCCGGACCTTGGGTCCTACTCGGCCATTATGATCGACGAGGCGCATGAGCGAACGCTTAGTACGGATATGCTGTTCGGCCTCGTCAAAGACATTGCGCGTTTCCGCCCGGATTTGAAACTGATCATCTCCAGTGCCACGTTGGATGCGGACAAGTTTAGTGCGTTCTTTGACGATGCCCCGATCTTTTATGTGCCAGGCCGCCGCTTCCCGGTGGACATTCACTACACACCGCAGCCGGAGGCCAACTACTTGCATGCGGCCATCACGACCGTGTTCCAAATCCACACGACGCAGCCCAAAGGCGATATTCTCGTGTTCCTCACTGGCCAAGACGAAATTGATGCTGCCATGGAGAATTTGCAGGCGACGTCGCGTGCGCTCGGTGGGCGTATTGCGGAGCTGATTGTGTGCCCCATTTATGCGAACCTGCCCAGCGATTTACAAGCGCGCATCTTTGAGCCGACGCCTGCTGGTGCACGCAAGGTCGTACTGGCTACGAACATTGCCGAGACGAGTATCACGATCGATGGCATCTCGTTCGTGATTGACCCGGGCTTTGTGAAACAAAATTCGTACAACCCACGCACTGGCATGGCCGCCCTGACTGTTGTGCCGTGCTCGCGTGCGTCTGCGAACCAACGCGCGGGCCGTGCGGGCCGTGTGGGTCCCGGCAAGTGTTTCCGGCTGTTTACCAAGTGGGCGTTCCAGAACGAGATGGACGAGAATACCGTGCCGGAGATCCAGCGTACCAACTTGGCCAACGTCGTTCTCCTGCTCAAGTCAGTGGGCGTGCACGATTTGTTGCACTTTGACTTTTTGGACCCGCCGCCGACCGACACGCTGATTCGTGCGCTGGAGCTGCTCTATGCGCTAGGCGCGCTGAACGACCGCGGCGAGCTGACCAAGCTCGGCCGGCGTATGGCCGAGTTTCCTGTGGATCCCATGATGAGCAAGGCGATTCTGGCCAGTGAAGAGTACCATTGCACGGAAGAGGTGCTTTCCATTGTATCCATGCTGGCCGAGAGCAGTGCCCTGTTTGTGCGGCCCAAAGACAAGAAGCTCGAGGCGGACCGGGCACGGCAGGCCTTTGTGCGGCCTGGCGGCGACCCCATGATGCTTCTGCATATTTGGGAACTGTGGGTCGAGAGTGGGTACAGCCAGGCATTCTGCCTTGACCACTTTTTGCAGCCCAAGACACTGGGGCGCGTGCGCGACGTGCGCGACCAGCTGCGGCGCTTGTGCGAGCGTGTGGAATTGGTCCCGGCATCGCTGCCGGACACGAACGACCTGTCCGGCGTGCAAATCGCCTTGACCGCCGGCTACTTTATGAATGCCGCCGTGCTCCAGCGGGGGGGCGAGTCGTACCGTACCATCAAGCAAAACACATCAGTGTATGTGCATCCTTCGTCGAGCCTGTACAAGCATGTGCCCCCACCACGCTTCCTGTGCTACTACGAGCTGGTGGAAACGTCGAAGCACTTTATGCGGCAGGTCATGGAGATTCGTCCCACGTGGCTCTCGCTCGTGGCGCCGCACTACTTTTCCCCCGACGACGTGCGCGACGACACGCAACAGAAGCGTATGCGCCGCAGCGCTGGGGCACCGCCTACGTCGCACAGGCGTGAGATGGAGGCGTAGTTATAGGCTATCTGATAGTTCGCTCAGGGACGAGTCGCCATCGATCGTTGCCACTGCCTTGGTCGTCCGCCGCCGCTTGGCACGAGGCTTCGGAGGCGCCGGCGTGGGGCGTGGGCGGTTGCCCCGTCGCGCACCGGGCGGAAGGAGCCAGCCCACATGGAAGTACTTGAACGAGTCATGGCTCGACAACGACGCCAGTTCCCGCGGCTCTGATGTATCCACCGGCTCCGGCACGTCCGCAGGGGCCGCATGCCGAGCGCTTCGTCGTGTGGGGGCCGTGTGTGGCTTGGGCGGTGCGCGCGTCGCCGGCCGGGAAGGCGGCGGCGTCGGCGGCGGCTCGTTGGTCATGTACCATTGGTGCAAGAACGCATCCAACGTACTGGTATCGGCCGGCGGCGCACCCACCGGCGTGCCGCGCACAGGCACCTCGTACGGTGCTCGGAGCATGTGCCATACCGACGCCGGCGGCTCCAAGCCATGCGGCACGTCTCGACACGCCGCTTGCGCTTCGGCGGCCACCTGGGGAAGCTGCTGAAGGATCTTTGCCGCGGCACGGTGCAAGGTCGAGTCGGGCGCATTGTACTGCTGCGCATTGGCACACACCAAGCGCACATCGGCCTCCCAATCCTGTACGCTCATGTAGGCCATAGCATCGATGTTGGCGCGGATCTGGCTCCATGTCATGGGGCGCTGAATCACGTCATAATAGTCGGGCACATCCGCCTTGGAGACAGGGTGCAGAAACCATTGCTCCTTGTCGAGTCTGTGTGAGTTGCGTATACGTACGATTCGATGCGCGCAAGGGCGCGATGCAGCTGTGCCGACTTGTACAAGAGGGCCTGCTGCACCAATACCTTGTGGAACAGCTGTCCTTGCCGAAGCTTGGTCTTTTCGCGCTTGCGTACGAGGTCTACCAGCAGGCGCACCTTTTCCAGGTCCTCACGCAAGCGGAACAGGTACTGCAGCTTGGCCAACGTGAGAGCCGGCGTGGGTTCTCCCACGAAATGGCCCACGGTCCATGGCTCCATATGCAAGCGCTTGAGCAGGGGCGCACCGCGCATCTGCTGCCGCTTCAAACTCCAGTAGCGTACCATTTGCCCCACCGTCTGAGGCTTGCGGCGAATCGGCAGGCGCGCCACGTACTCGAAAACGCGGCGCACGAGGTAGTGTGGTACAGGCAGCGGCCCCGACGAGTATAGTTTGTGGTACGCACGCGCACTTTTGGATGCGAGGGATTCGTGGCCGGGCCGGGTCAACGGTACGGTAAGCTCACTCGTGGACACGTCCGACACGCTCTCCGCCTCCTCCTCGTCCTGCTCCTTGCCATGGAGGCGCGTGTGCAATTCGGCCTTTTGCTTGGGCGGCAGGTGGTGATGGCAGTAGGCTTCCAGCACATCGCTCGTGTCTTCGCCGGCATACTCCTCCGAGCGCCGGCGCGGCGGGAGCAAAAGACCAGCACGGCGGGCGCACATGACATGGAAGGCGGTAAAGCAGGAGCGGTGCTCACACTGAATGCATGCGCCGCTTCGGCGCTGACAGAGGTAGCACCGCAAACGCCAGCGTGCCTTGGGGATCGTAGGCACACCATCGATAGGTTCCATGTACACGGGATTGCTAACGCCCGTCTCGGGAATCCACATGGCACACAACAAGTGGGCCCACGCGCCTTCGGTCGTTTGCTTGAAGGCGCCCCCCTCATGCGGGCACAAGACGCACGAGACTGGCCGATCTGGCGATACCGTGCACTTGCGGCACAGCCACTGCCCTTCAGGGATATACGGCACGCCATAGCACTCTTGATGCACGGCCAAGTTGCAGCCATCACAGAATACAATCGCGTTTAAATTTTCGCAGTCGCTGTCGTTGCAGATAGCACAATTAGAGTCTTCAGGGTAGTCGTCATCGTCCGAGCCTTGGGCAAAGCGCGAAGGAATGCGCTTCATCAGTTGGAACCACTCCTTCTCGAAGCGGTCCATGATGATCTCGAACGCCTCGTAGCTAATCACATCTAGCTGCTCACGCCGCCGCTCTTCATTCAGCGCATCGAGCCATTGCTGGTCCTGCTCGTCCATATCATACTCGACCTGCTTGTCAAACTCGTCTTCCGTCGGCTCAATGTACCGCACGAGGTGACGCGGTAGCGCATACTGCGTGTCGGCATGGTAGCCATACGGCACCATTTGTGCCTCATGTACGCACGCAGCCTGCGTTTGCGCCTCCTCCTCCTCTGCCGAGATGCGTCGGAACGAAGGCTTGAGACGTTCTGCCCCGCTCCGCGCCTCGGCCAGCTGCTTCGCGGGGTCCTTCATGCGGCAGCCACGTCCTCGTTCACGCGTGTGGGAGCACTACGACGCGTCGTTGTCACGTGGAGTAGGCCAATCAGCGCCGCGCGCGCGTCGTTCTCCCTGTTCGCCAGCGCCGTCATGTCCCCTGTGCGTCGCAGTACGCGGCACTCGTCGGAGACTGCGTCACCTGCACGCGAGCGGTCGCAGCGCAAGGCGGCGCGTGGCGCGTTTTATACGCAGTACTTTGAGGAGGGCGAGCTCGGCGAAGTTCGTATGCGACACTGACCGTAGGACGAAGACACGTACGAGGCGCCGCAGCATGACGCGACCGACGACGACAGCCAGGACTTGACGGAGGAGCCTCGACGCGTGCATGTGACGCGCAGTGGGCGCCGCACGACCAGCTATGGCACGCAGACGTGGGACGAGGATGAGGAGACGCACGACAGGGTACTTCGTCCTCGCCGCTCGACGCGCGTCAGCAAAAGCCTTCGCGACTTTGTCGCGTCCGACGACGAGGAAGAGGATGAAAATGCAGATTATGAGGAAACGGTACGTGCACGGCGCGTCATGGAGCGCGCCGAACGCGCGCAGCGACGTCAGAACCTCATGGAGCTTGCCGCGTCGCGCTCGGCGCGCCGTGGCGATGACGAAGCCAGGGATGCGTGTGCGCGGCCGTCCATGTCCACAGGCACGCCTGCCACCTCGGATGAGAGCGACGACGATGCAGCCCCTGCGGCGCGCCACCGCTCGTACAGTTTTCGTGCACGCAAAAAGATCAATTATGCGCTTGTGCCTCCGCCGCCCGAGCCGTTGCGCGATGGGTTTGGCCGGCGTATCCGCCGCACGTCTCGCCACAGCACGCGTGCGATCTCGGACGAGCCTGAAGCCGCTCCTACCCGCCCTGGCTTTGCGAGTTTGCCCCTGTCCACATTGCCTCGCGCGGGCGCATGGCCCTCTGTGTCGCTGCGTGTGCCTGGCCAGGATGATGCGTTTGGCGACATGGACAGCTCTGACGATGAGCCGCGCTCGGCTTTGGCACCCGCGCAAAATGCCTTGGACGGGCGTCTGGCAGCGCCCCTGCTGGAAAGTGGCCCTACGCCCACCTCGGGCGCTGGCGCGCTTGGCTCGGCCACGGATGCGTTTGGGCGCGTGCACGACAAGGATGCTTTGGCCGATGTCGATCCGTTGGGCATCTGCATGGACATTGACTTTACGCAGGTCGGTGGCCTGGAAGATCATGTGCAGCAACTCAAAGAGATGGTGAGCTTACCCCTGCTTTACCCGGAAGTGTTCCAGCGCTTCGGCGTTACACCACCGCGTGGTGTTCTGTTTCATGGCCCGCCTGGTACGGGTAAGACGCTCGTGGCGCGTGCACTGGCAGCGAGCTGCTCGACCGATGGCCAAAAAATTTCGTTCTTCATGCGCAAAGGCGCTGACTGCCTATCCAAGTGGGTCGGCGAGGCTGAGCGGCAGCTTCGCCTCTTGTTTGAGGAGGCGAAGCGCGCGCAGCCCAGCATCATTTTCTTCGACGAAATTGACGGTCTCGCACCGGTTCGCTCCAGCAAGCAGGACCAGATTCACGCGAGCATTGTCAGCACACTTCTCGCGTTGATGGACGGTATGGACGGGCGTGGCCAGGTCGTGGTCATTGGCGCGACGAATCGTCCCGACTCGGTGGACCCTGCGCTCCGACGACCTGGTCGCTTTGATCGTGAATTCTACTTTCCGTTGCCGTCGCGCGCAGCGCGCCAAAGCATCCTGCATATCCACACGCGCCACTGGGACCCCCCGCTGGATGAGTCGTTGATCAATGTCCTGGTCGATGCGACGCATGGCTTTGGCGGTGCCGATCTTCGGGCCTTGTGCACAGAGGCCACCCTGAATGCGATTCAGCGGCGCTACCCTCAAATCTACCAAACGAACGAACGTTTGTTGCTGGCCCCAGAGACCATCCAGGTGGACGGACGCGACTTTTTGCTGGCTCTTGATCATATGGTGCCGTCGTCTGCCCGCTCTGCCAGTGCATCGTCGACGCCTCTGTCACCACACCTACGCCCCCTTTTGGCCGCCTCTTTGCAGGAATGCGAAGAACTGTTCCAGCGGCTTTTGCCCCAGTGCGTGAAGCGCAAGGCTCTTGAGGAGGCTATCTATGAGGACGATATCGCCACTGCCTCTGTGCAAGACCATGCAGGCGCTGTACGACTGGAGCGCGAGCTATTGCAGCAATCCTTTGTCCAGGCGCAGGTACATCGGCCTCGCTTACTTCTCCATGGCACCCCCGGCCTGGGCCAGCGGACGTTGGCCGAGGCACTGCTGCATTCGATCGAAGGCTTTCACATCCTTACCATCTCCGCTTCGCAGCTGCTGGGGGATGGCACACAACCCCCCGAGGCTGTCCTCTCGCAGCAGTTTCAAGAGGCACGGCGGCTCATGCCGAGTGTGGTGTACGTGCCAGACGTGGACCGATGGCTCAGTTTGTACTCGGAGCATTTGCATGAAATGATGGGCGCCTTGCTGCATGGCCTGCATGCACAAGACCGCATCATGCTGCTGGCCACGTCTGACGTCCCCGCGTCCCAACTGCCAGCCTCCATTCGCGCGTGGTTCGGCTGCTGGCCATGGCACTCGTATGCCATGCAGCTCCCCAGCGAGGCCCAGCGCCGCGCTTTCTGGCACGATATCGCTGTCCAGGCAGCTCGGCCGCCCACCCAATTTGCCGACGCCGTGCCACGTCGCCTTCGCGTCCTAGAAACGTTGCCCAAGGCGCCGCCACGACCCCCACGAAGGCCGACGCAGGTCGAGCTGCACCAGCAAGTGGAGCAGGACGCTCGTTTGCTGGAGCATCTCAAGTTCCGGCTGGGCTCCGTGCTTGCGGAGCTGCGTAAAAAGTTTAAAAAGTTTACGCGCGACGTGTGGGACGAATACAATTTGCGGTCACTTATGGAGCAGTTTGAATGGCGGCGCGAAAAAGGCAAAGTCGTGATTCGATTGCGGTACGACAAGCATCCCACGGCCGATTCGGAGGCCGAGTCCCGGCGGAGCGCAACGCCTCTTGCGCCAGAGGATCTGACGGAGGAGCCCGAGCAGGACGAGCCAGCCATGGTGATTGACCCGATGGGCGAAACAGCTGCCGACGCTCCTATCAACAAGCCATCTCCTGCAGAGACACAGGAGGCGGCCACACGCCACACAGACGAGGCTGCCGAGGCGGAGTTACGTGTCACCGCTGCGAACGACGACGAGGCAGAGCCTGAGGACTCCCAGTACATCCTTCGCGACTTTACCATTTATACCATGACGCTGGACAAAATGCAAAAGCGACTATACCACAACCAGTACCTCACGTGTGATGCGTTTATGGAGGATCTGGGCAAAATTGTCTCCAACGCCGAGGCAGCCAGCGAGGTGGACTCCGATCGCGTATTCCGCGCTCATCAAATGCAAAACTTTGCACGGATCATGCTCGATCAGTACGTGGACGCGCCTTTCCGCGCAGAGTGTGCGGGCATGGCTACCCGCGTGCTCGCTCGCGAAGAGGAGGCTCGTCGTGAGGCCGAAAAGAAGAAGGAGCAGGAAGTGCACTCGCGTCGCCCTAATGGCCAACGGTACAGTGCGCGCATGCTCGGCGAGGAGCCACAAGCCTGCGATCTGGTCGATGTATCGACGATTGAGCGCGCCCATAAGCGGCAGCGCTCGCACGGGCCAGAAGAGAGCGCGACCCACAACGAGACGGGTGCGGAGACGTCGTCCGTGGTGGAACCAGCGGCCGCTGACAGCGGCATGCCTTCTTTGGAGACACATGCCGACTCTGCCACGCCTCTCTCCCACATTCCCACCGTTCTCCTGGACGAGGCCGCCCAGGCACAACTCGTGGATACGCTTGTGCAGCGCACGGCGGGCTTTACTGTGGACCAGCTTGAACAAACTCGTGCTGGCTGTTACGAGCGCATCCTTGCGCACAGGTCCTCATGGGAGCGCGACAGTCTTGTTCGTGATCTATACGATCTTGCTGAGAAAATGCGCCAAGCCGTCCTGGCGGACGGGGCGGAGGCTCCATAGACCGTATACCATGCCTTGTGGAGGTGTCCGACCGACGCCGAGAGAACCTTGTGGAAAGCACACGACGTGACGCACAGCCTGCGTCCCGCTTCTCCACATGCTTAAAAGACCCGAGACCGAGGTTTGCCACCATTTCTGCACCAACCATGGGCAAGGATTACTATAAAATTCTAGGTGTGCCCAAGTCAGCGGGCGACGATGATATCAAGAAAGGTATGTTCAAGTGGCTGACATGTAGCATACAAGAAGGCAGCCTTGAAGTGGCACCCTGACCGCAACAAAGATAATGAGGCACAGGCCAAAAAGAAGTTCCAGGAAGTGGGTGAGGCCTTTGAAGTGCTTTCGGACAAGAATAAGCGCGCAATCTATGATCAGTATGGCGAAGATGGTCTGAAGGGAGGCGTGCCCATGCCAGACGATGGCGGTGCGGGTGGCTTCCCGGGCATGGGCGGCTTCAGCAGTGGCGGCGGTCCGGGTGGCGCTCGCACATTCCGTTTCTCGTCGTCAGGCGGCAATCCTTTCGGTGGTGGCTTCTCCCCGTCGGACCCCAATGACATTTTCGCACACATCTTTGGTGGCGCCAGCCCCTTCGGCATGGGCGGTATGGGTGGCATGGGCAGCATGCACGATGATATACCCGGTGGCATGCCTGGCTTCACCTCCTTTGGAGGTGGCTCGCGTGGAGCTGACTTTGATACCCATTCGGAGCCCAAGGCGCAGCCCAAGGACTTTGAAACGCCGCTCATGCTCACCCTGGAAGAGCTGTACAAGGGCACGACGAAGAAGCTGAAAGTTGGCCGTACTCTCGCCAATGGTCGCACGGAGGAGAAGGTGGTGACCATCGATGTGAAGCCAGGATGGAAGAAGGGTACCAAGGTTCGGTTTGCTGGTGCAGGCAATGAAGTGAGCCCCGGTACGGCGCAGGACCTCGTCTTTGTGGTAGACGAGCGCTCGCACCCCCGCTTCACTCGCAATGGCGACGATCTGCGTTTGGTTCAGCCGCTCAAGCTTGTGGATGCGCTGGACCCGCCCAAGCCGGGCACGCCAGGGTCGCGCCGCAAGATTGTCACGCTGGATGGCCGCTCTATCGAAGTGCCGCTGCCATCTGCGAGCCTGGGCAAGACCACCATCACCCCAGGCCGCACTACGCGCCTTGCCGGTGAGGGTATGCCCATTTCCAAGGTCAAGGGCGCCCGCAAGGGCGATCTGGTGGTGGAGTGGAACGTCGAGTTCCCTGACCGACTGACCGATGCGCAGCGCTCGGCGTTGCGCAACGCGCTGGCGTAAAAGCCCGGTATCAGCATCTCTAGGAGGGGTGCACTCTGTACTTCTATAGCACTAACTAGCAACGCTACTTAAATCAGCAGGCGCTCAATCGCCAGCTTGATCGTCTGGATCTGGCTTTGAAGCTCGCGGGCCTCGTTGGTCGTCACACTGGCGGCCACCACGGCACGCGAAACGCCACAGGCACGGCCAAGGGCAATCTTCGAGGGCACAAACACATATGGTACATTCTTGTCTTCGCAGAGAAGAGGAAGATGGAGCACAATCTCGATCGGCTCGACATCGGCGGCCATAATGATGAACTCACAAATACCACGGTTGAGGGTCTTGGTGGCTTCGTTGGCACCCTTCTTCAGCTGCTTGTAGTGCGATGCCTGCTGCACCAGGTCAAGGATCTGGTTGGTGAGCGCAGCATCAGCGAGAGGGAAAGCCTTAGGGTTCACTTGGGTTTCCGACATGATGGACCGTTCAGAGACCTCACAGCTAGGATCACTGGTCGTGGCGATGGCATTTTTTTGCGAGCCCGTCAAAGACCCGTCCATCACGTGACACGTCTGGGTTTCTCCACTTGTGCACAGACGTAGGACGCGGCGTTGTCGCTGGCTCGTCGGACGACCACCCTCGCTTCGCCCCTTGCCACTGGGCGTGATCTCAACGTTTTATCATTTTCTGTGGTGGAAATGTTTGAAATCGCTCCAAGGCAGGGAGCAGCTTCTTTTCAAGTCGGCTATCTTGGTTTGTTGGATGCCGCCGCATCTGTTCAAGGTGATGTATTAATCAAGCTCGACATGGCGGAGGAGGAGTTGAAGCTGTTTCATACATGGTGAGTATCCCAACCATAACAAAAGCAAATTGTCTTTATCAGCGACAGAGTGGATCAAAAATACTACTGACCCGCCGCTTACACTGTATCACGCTGATCGAACTCTTTGGACGACGTCTGATGCATCGCCGTCCGGCAAACCTCCCGCCGTTTTGCCATTCCATTTTCTTCTGACCAATGATTTACCCCAATGCATCCATTCGCGTACAAGTCAGCTGTCCTACTCTCTAGTAGCAACGCTGTACCATCATCAAGGCGTCCATTTGCGCACCAGTGTCCACGTTCATCCTCGTCGTTATATGGAAGCAGATCCCTCTGCTCTTTATACGCACGCGAATGTAGGTCCCCACTGTATGATGCCTCTCCTTCATGATGACAGTACATATTCACTCAGCCCTTTATACTGGCGCATGGACTCGCCTATTCAAGTTTTTTTCCGGTTGGAGCAAAGTGTGATTCGCCTCTGTGACCCTATTCAATTGCAGGTACATATACCGTCCCCTTCTGAGACACTGGTAAACGAAAAGGGTATCAAGCTTCAGAATGTTTCCGCCAAGCTCATTCGGGTCATCCAATCTCACCCCACCGGGGAACTTTACTCCGATGTCGATCTCCTCGAGCGCATGGAGCAAAATGACAGCTGCGCAAGCTGCTCTTCGGCCCCGGCGGGCGATTCTTTGGAAAGAACTTACCCGACGCTGGAAACATGCACTGTCACCACGAGCGGAAAATCGTGTCGGTTCCACTCCCAGCACGCCGTCCATTTACGCCTGGCGTTACATCCAGGCAGTGCACTTGGCTGCTCCCATCCTACCAGCTCTTTTGAGCCAAGTTCGACGCAGCATAACCTTGATGGCGACCAAAAGTGCGAATCCATTTCTCAGGACACTGGCCTACACAATATACGTTTCATCTTACTTGTTCGTGTGGTCATCCGGGGAGAACATGGTGAGAACTTGGATATTGTTGCGCGACGGATCGTTAAAATTCTACCAAGCCCGCCTGTGCTGCGATCGCTCTCTAGTGATGACATGGCTCCCCGCGAAAAACAATCTCGCGATAAACAAGCCTTCCATGAATCTGACTCCATGGCTGCCTTGTTTTCCGATGCTGTGGAATACGACGGCTATGATGACACCATGTCCAATCTACCATCTATTTCGTCGGGGACTGTTGTTGCTGTGGAAGACATGTCGTGCGTACCGCTATGTGTGGATTCTGTTCCTAATGAACATACCGGTGTGTTGGTCTGTGACGATGAGGCTACCACCCCACCTGTCTACCAGACCGTGCCGCCGGCTGATGAATCCGATGAATCTATACCCCATGAAGAGCTCCCTGACTTTGACGAGGCTGCGATGCAGCCACCTGAATCATTGGTACATACGTGGAATTCTGCACCCGATTTTTCAGGACCATCGGGGGATGCCCCTATACCCATGGAGGAATTACTCTCTTCCTCTTTTCAACCAGCCGTCCATTTACCACCTTCCTACATTGACTCTGCCCAAACTCAAGACACGATGGTCTCGCCTTCCACGGAAACATTACCGCCTGCATACGCTCCTAGGCCTATTGCGTCCGATTCTATCCCCGGATCCAATGACCCCATATTTCCCCCGCTGTATGAAGCCTAATTGGGACTATCGATTCAACTCCCGGTCTAGGAGGCGTTGCAAGGTCAAATCTTTCCACCATACATCTTGCGCGTAAAGACATCGAAACACGCCTTGTTCCGTGAGCATATATTGAACATAGATCTGATCCCTGGGCGGCGTCTGATCATCGGGCGAGCCGCTTTCTCGGCGCCAAATACGAATGGCCGCAGGGTTCGTTCCATGTAGGACACTTAACAACTCATCACGTTCACGAACGTACAGCCTGGGTTCCAACAGCTCCATCACCGCTAGGGCAATGCGAAATAGAGTGGCTTCGCCCTCATCCAGGAAACTAGAGTCAGCAATAATCCTCCACGTACATAATATCCCATAAATGTGACACCGTGTCAATCTCCAGCCAGGGTACAAACAATGTCTGTATCCAACCGTGCAAGTATTCAAGAGGCCGGATGTTCATCTTGTGCAAATTCGCGTAGATTTCAGGCATGCGTTCAGCAAGCAGGGCATTGAACACGCGATCATACCCTAGAAGTTCGCTTGAACGACTTTCTGAATCCGACTGACGAAGTCCCAATTTATACATAGCTTTCAGCCACGGCTTGGAGGAAATCAAGTTCATCAGAGCGAGCAATGCTTGAGCTGGTGTCATATTTAACAATAGCATCGCAGCCAGACTTGCCGTACCTGGTACGTAGATTGTATACTTTTCATACAGTGTAAAGAGGTCCGGGATCGATTGGCCCTCCCGTTGCGATGCTTCATCAGCGCGTACAAAGGCAAATGCCATGAGCACATTTTTTAAATCCTCATGCAAAGGACCGGTACCAGCCTCGAACAAACGCAAGGAAGGGAGTGTCTGCGAAATATCGTGCTCCATTTCGTCCAACCATGCAATGGGTATCTTGTCACTGGAGAAAAAATCTTGGACCCGTGCGATTGCCTGATAGAATAGATTATGTGAAAGCATCAAATTGTTGCCGCAAGCTCGAAGCCAAATACGCCCTCGTAAGGCTTGGGGAATGCCGTCCCACCACAAGTCGCGGTACTTTTGCTCTTCTCGTGCCCGAGTCCAGCAAGGCAAAATTTCTTGGTCCCAAACTTGCCGCACTTGTGCTTCTTTTTCCAGCCGCTTTCGAAACTCTGCTTCGCCAGACTGTATTCGCTTTTTCTGTATATTTTTCGAGGCTCTCATCATGGCAGAAAAGTCCGCCAAGTGTTTCGCTTCTTCGTGACGAGGTTTGGGAGGCAGATGCAACATCCTTGTCAAGTTTGTCTTTTTGGTGTCCGTGGATTCTGTGAAACCAAGTCCCACAACGTCAGAAGTAACGGAAGCCATATCCTTTTGGTCATGGGTATTTTCACATTTTTCTGAAGCACTGACGACGTCGCGCTGGGGAGATGGTATTTGATGAGGGTCCAGCTGCGCCGCCTGGGTAAGCGACGTGTCCACATCACTTGCATCATCTGACATCTCCGAAGAAGTCGGGGCATTTCGTTGCAGCTTCTTGCGTGATTTTTCCACGGATGGACTATCATGGGCACCAGAGGCCAGTTGTTCTGAAACAGTTTGAGCGCTTTTAGTACGATTTGTTCGTAAAAGGTATTTGGTCGCCAATGGCGTCAGCACTCGCTCGTTGTATTCCACATGATCTTCAGGAACAGGCGATCGCACCATGATCAATTCTCCGTTCGAGTCTTGGATAGTCATGGACATTCCAGGCTTCATTTGCGAATCAAATTGGACTCCATCAGGAGCTGGTGTACTTTCTTTCGATAAGATCAGGGGTCGTAAACGTGCAGATCTGGGATTTTCCAGACGGCTTCTGTATCGGCCTTCCACTTTTCGTGGAAGAGTAGAGGGTGCTAACTTAGTCATGGACCTGCCAGCCATGGCTGGTGACAAGCACACGCCATGGTCCTGCACGGACCTCCTCGGCTCATGGTTGATTGCGTGCAGATCAGGTGTGGACGAGGATGTGATAGCATGATGTCCCTGTACGCTCTCAGGGAGAGCCTGCGACGAAGAAAAAGGTGAAATAGGATGTGGATGCAGGTTCAATTGTGACAGCCAGCCAGCTCGCAAACGGGAACCTAAATGGCGTGAGCTCGGTGTAGGAGAGACGGTCTCCCTTGGAGGCTGATCTTGTAAATCAACATCGACAAAGACAGAATCATTGGAGGAGCTTCTCTCCAATTTACTCATTCTGCGCGGCGTGATTTAGACGCTCCGCTGTAAGCGTACGCGCGTTGGAAGTCACCTGGGGTGGACTGCGACGCGTCGGCGCTACTGGGCGCGAGCCAAGCGGGGCGTCTCCACATGCAGCCAAGCGTCTTGGCATGACAAATCCTTGGGCGACCGGCATCGCCCCCCTTCCGACCCCATGGCGCCATGACATGATCGTATTTAGAAGCATTCATTCTATTGCGACGACTACATTATGGGAAATTCTATGTTACCAAATAAAAAGATTAGTCGATGCTTTTACCAGAGCAGCAGTTTAAGCGAGACAAAAGGCTTGGCTTGGTGCGCTTTTGATTGGGATCGAAGGGCTCACGCATCTTCTCGTTGCTCTCCGCAATTTGCTCATGTGCCTCAGGGGCGAGGTTGCCAAAGCCCGCAAGTTGCACATTTTCACCCGTCATAGGGCGAGCAGAACCACGGCGGCGACGAGGCTCGTCACCCGAGGGCTGAGCAGTGGGGTTTTGCGTAGTAGCTGACATGGTACCAGTACCCTCCTCGGCACCAACGTCACCCTCTTGAGGCTCTTCTGCGTACGGTGCCTCACCATCGTATACATACTCTCCCGGATCTTGGTCAGCAGGCTGGCCAGCGTATGCTTGAGTGTACTGGTTCGCGCCCCGAGACTCACCTTGACCACCCGAGAAATCATCTGCATCCACAAAGACATCATCTTCACTTGAGGACGAGAAGATCGATGCACTAGACGAGCCAGCGCGCGAATTGTTGGTGTTCATCAAGTAGGAAAGGTTCGGGTGCGAGCTGTGGCTCTGACTCATCATCGCTGCACCGCCGGCTGCTGCTGCGCCAGCGCCAGCTCCAGCTCCCGCGGCATAGCCGAATTCATTTCCTCGGAAACCGGCCGCAAAAGGCTCCGCTGTATTGCGGCCACGAGTTTGTTCGGCATTTGTGCGCGAAAGCTGGTTCGATCCCATTTCTGTTTGGGATCCTTGTTGCGCCCGATAGCGGCCATCGCCTCGCGAGCGGGACTGTGCAGCAACACCGGCACCAGCACCGACGCCAGCACCCGCAGCCGCACCATAAGCAGCGCCCGAGTCCTTGTTCTGGTCATGCTCCTTGTTCCGAGCATAGCGCGAGCTAGACTTTCCTTCACGCGATTGAATCAGTTTCTCCAAACCCGGCAGCGACATGTCTTCGCCGACAACGTGCTTGATAACACGGCCATCCTTCTGCTTATACGTCCATTCTAGGGCAAAATCATCGCGAATAATGCCCGAGCGATTGTACATAGAGCTTGCACAAAAGTAGGACGAAAGAGAAAGGAACGTATAACGAACCTTGAGAGCCACATAGTGACGCTCATCCATCAAGGAATCGTCCTGACCGTCGGAAGCTACCCAACGGCGTGTCACTTCCTCGTAGGCTTTGGCCTCTTGCATATACTGAGCCCAGTATTGTCGGCGCTTAGGGTCTGTCCTGAGCATCGCCGGCTTCTCTCCCTCGCTAGTAGGAGTCCATTCCATGACATCGACGAGATTGCCACCCAAGCAACTCTCAAGACGGTCAGCAGGGATCAAACTCAGGTCCCGGGGTTTATTCACAAAGGAAATCTTGGCACGGACATGGGGGTCTAGCATCGGCGCCAATGCCTTCCAAATGCCCTGGAAAATCCACGGGGCGGCATAAATGTAAAGCTTGTAGAGAGTCTCTGGGTAGTAAGCTTCGAGAATGGAAGTAATAGTCAAAAGCGAATGCCAATCCATGTTCTTCAAGCTAAAGCCTGTCAGGTCAAATACAAGCACAATCTTGTCATTGGGGTGCCTGACAATGCTGCGGAAAGATTCGGCGCATGCAATGACATACTTCGTCATGGTGTCTGCGCTCTGCTCCTTCGCAAGGTGTCGCTTCGCATGAACGCAGATAATCGGCATTAAACTGTCCGTCATACCCACAGCATATGACTTCTTAGCTGGCCCTTGACGGGCATAGTCTTCGTCTTCAGCGCTAAGACCAACATCTCCTTTGGCAATAATATCAATGATATTCGTCTCAATGCGCCATTTAAGACACTTGCAAAGCATAGCAAATGCTCGATGAACATTCCACTGGGGGTCAGTCACAAAACAGCACAACAAACCTTTCGTGCACGCAAAAACTTCAGAACAATCAAGTCAGGGATGTCGGCGCCAAATAGAAACCAAAGTTGCTCATAGAACTCGTCTACGCCATGTTTGGTAAAAAGGTCCTTGAGCGCACGTTGCTCTTCATGAAGAGCTTTGGTTTCCTTGCTAGCATTGTCTGGAGGTCCGTGGTGAGGGTTCTCGAGGTTGAAATGACCAGCCTTGACCTTCTCAGGGTCATTCAAAATTTGGAAGATCAAATCCCACATTTCCGACAGCTTCTGCTTTTGACCGGCATCCAAGTTACCTACAAGATTAGAGCCACTACATCGTACCATAATGGCCTGATTCAGGCTTCACAGGATGCACCTGCTTGTACTCAGTCATGGTTATCGGTAGGCTGCGCTACCTCGGCTACACTCCACCCCACGACAGATCTACGCATGATAATTAGTCAGCACGGGCCAGACTAGACCCAGGTGGGGTCATTCGTGACAATAGCGACCAATAGTATAGCACAAGGGGTACCCCATAAATGAGATACGTTGCTGATTGGACTCCAACATGCACATCGCCAGATTGGAAGGTCGGCACGTTGGATTTCCTGTCGTCTTGGCTCGAATGGCGTAAGCCTTAAAATGGTCGGGGCATGACAGATCCGTCTCTACCCTTCTACATGTTCTTCCGTCGTCTTGCCGCGATTGCGGTCGGCGCTCTGGCCATTTCTGGCGCCAGCGCTGCTGCGATTGAGCGTCGCGCTCAGCAGTCCCAGACTCAGCCTGAGGATGTTCCTTACAACCAGCAGTTGATCTCCCAGGCTGCCGGTCTTGCTCAGCAGTTGAATTGCAAGCCTGGCTCCTACTCGCCTGGTCTGCAGATTGGCGACGCCAAGCTCCTCTGGACCTACGGTGACGGCAACGAGCTTCAGCGTGTGCTGATCTACCACTCGAAGAGCCTCGGTATCGCTGCTGCCTTCGAGGGTACCAACGGTTCGTCGCTGCTGTCGGACCTGCACGATGTTCTCTTCCGCCCCGAACCCCCGAACGCCCGTTACAGCGAGTTCATGCCTACTGGCATTAAGCTCATGCACGGTTTCCAGGATGCCTACGTGAAGCTCGCCGACCACGTCATGAAGGCCATCAAGAAGTACAAGGCTGAGTACAACGAGTCGCGTGTTACGGTTATTGGTCACTCTCTCGGTGCTGCCATTGGTCTGATTGCTTCGATGGATGTTCAGTACCGCATTGACTGCGGTTTGTACAAGTCGTACCTCTTCGGTCTCCCTCGTGTCGGTAACCCTGCTTTCGCTGATCTGGTTGACCAGACCATTGGCCACAAGCTGCACTGGTTCGTCAACGGTCGTGACTGGGTTCCTTCGGTGCCTCCTCGTGAGTTTGGCTACCAGCACCCTTCGAACTACGTCTGGATCTGGCCCGCTAACACCACCAACTGGAAGCTCTATCCCGGCCAAGAGAATGTGCACGGTTTCCCTACTGTGCGACAAGACTACAGCAACTTTGACGACCATCTGGGCGTTTATTTCCATACTCAGATTGGAGCGGGACACTGCCCTGCTCTGGTTGGCCAGGACTAGAGATCTATAGTTGTTTTGATGTCATGAGTGTTGATAGTATGTTATGAATGTTGTTGAGAAACTCTTCTAGGGCGCTGCCTATTGGTTTGGTCAAGTGCTTATCTTCAAATTTCGGAGCAAACAATGCCATCCATTACCAGCACGTATCTACAAGATCGTTGCTGTGACCGCATTCGAAGCGTATCAAACTTTTTACGGCGATCCATTGCAGGCTTATCAGCAGGGCTACTTTTGTGACACCTCCACTCTCCACAGAATGTTTTGGTGTATCTCTCCCAGCCTTGATAGACGACGAAATGGACTAGGTAGGCACATACACAGGTTTAGTCAGCAAAGTGGCAGGCAAGTCATGGTTATCGGTAGGCTGCGCTACCTCGGCTACACTCCACCTCACGACAGATCTACGCATGGTAATTAGTCAGCGCGTGCCAGCCTCGACCCAGGTGGGGTCATTCGTGGAGTGGGGCCATGTGTCATGGGTTTCCCTAACCCTGCCCTAGGCTCGCATGATCACTGGCTACACTGCGTCCTACCCCAAAGTGGCCAGGGTTGTGGGGCGGCGCTCGCTCGTTGTGCTACTGTTGTCGATACAGAATACACACGGAGTTATCGGGCAGGGACGCTCGCTGTTCCTCACCAGCCAATGGAGGACGGCGAGTCTCGTCGGTTCCCATTTTGCACTCCGGACTCAAAACGGCAAAGACGCTCCAATCTTTCAGCACGCCCCGGAATGGCGTAAATAATTGGATTACTGGCATTGCGGTATAATGCCGCTTTTCCCACTCCGCATAAGATCTCGTGATGTATCGAATGTATTCCAGCCAATCGGGTTGCTTACCTCCAATGTAGACGTACAGTGGGAAAAACATGGTGATATGTCTTTGCTTATAGGATCATGTGACATGCAGTGTCCGTGTCAATTGACAATAGCGACCAATAGTATAGCACAAGGGGCACCCCATAAATGAGATACGTTGTTGATTGGACTCCAACATGCACATCGCTAGATTGGAAGGTCGGCACGTTGGATTTCCTGTCGTCTTGGCTCGAATGGCGTAAGCCTTAAAATGGTCGGGGCATGACAGATCCGTCTCTACCCTTCTACATGTTCTTCCGTCGTCTTGCCGCTATTGCGCTCGGCGCTCTGGCCATTTCTGGCGCCAGCGCTGCTGCGATTGAGCGTCGCGCTCAGCAGTCCCAGACTCAGCCTGAGGATGTTCCTTACAACCAGCAGTTGATCACCCAGGCTGCCGGTCTTGTTCAGCAGTCGTATTGCAAGCCTGGCTCCTACTCGCCTGGTCTGCAGATTGGCGACGCCAAGCTCCTCTGGACCTACGGTGACGGCAACGAGCTTCAGCGTGTGCTGATCTACCACTCGAAGAGCCTCGGTATCGCTGCTGCCTTCGAGGGTACCAACGGTTCGTCGCTGCTGTCGGGCCTGAACGATGTTCTCTTCCGCCCCGAACCTCCGAACGCCCGTTACAGCGAGTTCATGCCTACTGGCATTAAGCTCATGCACGGTTTCCAGGATGCCTACGTGAAGCTCGCCGACCACGTCATGAAGGCCATCAAGAAGTACAAGGCTGAGTACAACGAGTCGCGTGTTACGGTTATTGGTCACTCTCTCGGTGCTGCCATTGGTCTGATTGCTTCGATGGATGTTCAGTACCGCATTGACTGCGGTTTGTACAAGTCGTACCTCTTCGGTCTCCCTCGTGTCGGTAACCCTGCTTTCGCTGATCTGGTTGACCAGACCATTGGCCACAAGCTGCACTGGTTCGTCAACGGTCGTGACTGGGTTCCTTCGGTGCCTCCTCGTGAGTTTGGCTACCAGCACCCTTCGAACTACGTCTGGATTTGGCCCGCTAACACCACCAACTGGAAGCTCTATCCCGGTCAGGAGAACGTCCACGGTTTCCATACCGTCAGCCAGGAGTGGGGTGTCTTTGACGACCACCAGGGTGTCTACTTCCACACCCAGATTGGTGCGTCGAAGGGCCGCTGCCCTGCTACGGTTGGCCGGGACTAAGTACGTGCTAATCCCTCAAGTTGTGTCACTCTTTGTTGACACTACATCATATTCTCGTCATAGACTAGATACTTGACCAGATTCGCATCTCGCTAGCGAACTACTTTCCGTTAATTTGTGCTGAGTAATTATGGCCAACGCAACAATTTCCTATCTTTACCCTTGTGCCTCTGTCGCCGTAATCGCTTGGGTTTCTCCACAAGGTCCCAATCCTGCACATGCACGGTCTATCGCTCGTTTGACATTTGATTGTACAGCCGTGCGCCACACACGGACCCGAGCAACCCCTTATCAAGATTTATAAACATTGCTATCAAAATGCAACATATATAGGAGGTCTGCTTTCGACCACTTTCCTATCCTCATCATGTTTCAACTGCGCCTCTTTTCCGTGCTTTTTTGCCTAGCAATCACGGTGTCCTCGTCGCTGGCTGTGGTGATCCAGCGCCGTGCTGAATCCTCCACTCAGCAGCCCGTGTCCGTGCCTTATGACCTTAAAAAGTTCTCGCAGGCAGCTGGCCTAGTTCAACAATGCTATTGCACGCCTGGCTCCTACCACAAGGGTCTCCAAGTGGGCGATTCCACGCTTTTGTGGGGAATCGGTGATGGAAACATGGAGCAGCGCGCTCTTGTGTATCACTCTAAGAGTCTTGGAATTGCTGTGGCGTATATGGGTACCAATGTTTCTTCGCTTCGGTCGTACTCCAACGATGTCCTCTTCTTCAGTGAGCCTCCCAATGCACGCTACAGCGGATACTTCCCCAAAGGTGTGAAGCTTTTCCATGGCTTCCAGCAGCCTTACATCCAGCTTGTTGATCAAGTATACGATGCTATCAACCGATTCAAGAAGGAGTACAACGAAAGTCGTGTTACCGTTATTGGTCATTCTCAGGGTGCAGCTATCGGCCTGATTTCGTCTGTGGACTTTGAGAACCGCTTGGAGGGAGGCATCTACCGCTCTTATCTTTTCGGACTTCCTCGTACTGGCAACCCTACCTTCGCAGGCTATGTCGATCAAACCATTGGTCATAAACTGCGCTGGGTTGTTAGTGGCGATGATTGGGTTCCTGCCGTTCCCCCACGCTGGTTTGGCTATCAGCACCCTTCAAACTATGTCTGGATCTATCCTGCAAACAGCACCAACTGGAAGCTCTATCCCGGCCAAGAGAATGTGCACGGTTTCCCTACTGTGCGACAAGACTACAGCAACTTTGACGACCATCAGGGCGTTTATTTCCATACTCAGATTGGAACGGAAATTGGACACTGCCCTGCTCTGGTTGGCCAGGACTAGAGATCTATAGTTGTTTTGATGTCATGAGTGTTGATAGTATGTTATGAATGTTGTTGAGAAACTCTTCTAGGGCGCTGCCTATTGGTTTGGTCAAGTGCTTATCTTCAAATTTCGGAGCAAACAATGCCATCCATTACCAGCACGTATCTACAAGATCGTTGCTGTGACCGCATTCGAAGCGTATCAAACTTTTTACGGCGATCCATTGCAGGCTTATCAGCAGGGCTACTTTTGTGACACCTCCACTCTCCACAGAATGTTTTGGTGTATCTCTCCCAGCCTTGATATTCTACGGATGCGACGCAGCTTAAGAGTACATGCCCAAAGGTCTAAAACTGTTTCATGGCTTTCAAGAACCCTATATCGAAATTGTCGACCAGGTGTATGATTCTATCAAGAAATTCACCAAAGAGATGAATGAGACCCGTGTGACAATAATTGGTCACTCACAGGGCGCTTCAATGGGTCTAATTTCCTTGGTGGATTTTGAAAATTGGCTGGAACATGGCATCTATCGCTCCTACCTCTTTGGTCTTCCCCGAACTAGTAACCCCACTTTTGCAGATTATGTCGACCAAACCATTGGGCACAAACTCCGTGTAGCTCTAAACGGAGCTGATTGGAACCCTACTGTACCACATGTCTACAACTTTGACGACCATCAGGGGGTGTATTTCCATACGCAAATTGGAACAGAGATTGGACACTGCCCTGCTTTGGTCGGTCAGGACTAAAATAGTGATTTCCCAGACATGGTGGCTTGTGCTAATATCATCTGGAAAGCTGTGGAGTAAGCGTGTCTGACATTCCTCGCTTACGAATTGAACCAATTCGGAACAGCTTTTGGAAACTGCGTGAACGGCAGGAATAAGAACGAGGGCGTCCAGCATTCGATTCTAGTCTGCTGCGTGATCATGCTATTTTTGGGTCGTGCGCTTGCACTAATGCCTCTGCTAGGTTTTTGGGACACAAAGGCAGAGGCTCGATTTTCTCATCGTGAACTCTCGTCAATGGCTCAACCTGTGGATGTCCCTTATAATATTTCTGAGTTCTCCTTGGCCGCGGCTCTGGCACAAGAATCCAATTGCAATGAATCAGACTACTCTGTCGGCGACAAGTTAGCTGATTCAAAGCTATTGTTCTCCTTTGGTAATGGGGACTTTAAGCAGCACTTTCTGATCTACCATTCCAAGAGTCTTGGTGTCACGGTCAGCTTCCAAGGCACTAACAGTTCTTCTTTGCTGTCAACCATTCATGACTTTGACGTTATTCCTATGCCTGCTGATCCGCGCTACAGAAAGTATATGCCGGATGGTGTTCGTTTTATGGATGGGTTCCAGCGCGCTTATACCGATCTAGTCGATGTGGTGTTTGAGAAAGTCAAGCAGTACAAGCAAGAGTACAACGAAACGCGCGTGTCCATTGTCGGCCACTCCCTTGGTGCAGCCATCGGTCTGATTGCGTCTGTGGATGTCGAGCATCGCATGGACGATGGACTCTACAAGTCCTACCTTTTCGGTCTTCCACGCGTCGGTAATGTGATCTGGGCCAACCACGTCGACAAGACTATTGGTAAGAAGCTGCACTGGGTAGTGAATGGCCGTGACTGGGTGCCTCATGTTGCCATTCGGATTGCCGGGTACCAGCATCCATCCAACTACGTTTGGATTTATCCGGCCAACAGCACAATCTGGCAGCTCTATCCAGGCCAAGAAAATGTCCATGGCTTCAACACAGTTCCTTTGGACCAGTTGTCTGCCGATGATCACCAAGGAATTTACTTTGGCACTCAGGTGGGTGGTCCCACTGACAACTGCCCCGCTGCGGTGGGCAAAGGCCGTCAGTTCTAAATGACGGGCACGTCATTATCACTATACAAACCGCTCGTTTCATAAAATTTTAGTACGTCCATAGTTCCCATATGGTTCAATCATGCAAGATCCATTTCTTGGGGCGCTGCTTACGCGCTTCAGCTCAAGTGTGGAGGTTTGGCCCGGTGCGCTCGACCCGCCGTTAAAGTTGTCTCCCCACTATGACGGCACAGAAGCGCAGCGTGGCAATTCTCACTTCTGGTGGTGACTGCGCTGGTATGAATGCTGCTGTTTCTACAGTAGTTAAATTGGCATTATATCGAGGCTGTAACACATATGTTATTCGTGAAGGTTACGAGGGTCTCGTCAAAGGCAACGGAGACGATGTCTCTATGGAACATGCAGAGCGTGATGTGACGTACTTGAATAACATCCCTCTGTCATACCATTGCGGTGATTTCTTCCGCCTGGGTGACTTTGATGGTGGGGACTCTTCCTTGAGTCACCGCTATATTGTCAAGATTGGATGGGATGATGTGCGTGGCTGGAATCAGATGGGCGGAACGCTCATCGGAACAGCTCGCTGCAAAGAATTTCGGGAACGCGATGGGCGTCTTAAAGCCGCTTTCAATCTGATTCGTAACGGTATTGACTCGTTGGTCGTATGCGGAGGTGATGGCAGTTTGACGGGGGCTGACATTCTTCGCACTGAGTGGCCAGAACTGGTGCAAGAGCTGCATTCTTCTGGTAAAATTTCCGAGGAGCAGGCACAACGTTTCATGCACCTGCATATTGCAGGTCTCGTCGGCTCTATTGATAATGACCTTACCAGTACAGAGCTCACCATCGGTGCCTCAACGGCACTTCAACGCATATGCGAATCTCTCAACTCCATTTCAAGCACTGCGTCCTCACACAGTCGTGCCTTTGTGGTAGAAGTCATGGGCCGTCACTGTGGCTGGCTAGCACTTATGGCAGGCATTGCTTCAGGTGCTGACTATGTGTTTATTCCGGAACGTCCGCCACCAGAGGATTGGCGACAAGATCTGAAAGACAAGCTTCTGAAGACCAGAGAGCAAGGCAAACGCAAATCGATTGTGGTTCTGGCTGAGGGTGCCATTGACCGTGAACTACAGCCCATCACAGCAGACATGGTTGCGGCAGTGCTTCGGGATCTTCACCTAGACACCCGTGTTACGACGCTAGGCCATACACAGCGTGGTGGAAGTCCTGATGCGAATGACCGTATTTTGGCTACGCTTCAGGCCATTGATGCTCTCGAGGCTCTGATGGAAGACGATCCGGGAAAGCCCTCGTACATTATTGGAATCACGCAAGGACGTGTGAGGCGTCTTCCGCTCCGTGACTCTATTGCCCACAACAACCTTTTGCCCGAAGCGATCAAGGAGAAGAGATTCGACGATGCTATGAAGCTTCGTGGAAAGGAATTCAACGATGGCATCAAGACGTTCCTTTACAACTCCATTCAGATGGATGGCAAGGCCCTCACTGACGAGCCACTTACCATTGGTATTATACATGTGGGTGCACCAGCCGGTGGCATTAATGCAGCTGCTCGTACGGCTGTACGATTCTGTCTCCATCACGGCCATACCCCGCTTTTGATTCAGAATGGCTTCAAAGGTCTGATCAAGGGGCAGATCGACAAAGCTAAATGGCTGCGTGTCGACTCTTGGGCCTCATCTGGTGGCTCTGAGCTGGGTATTAACCGCCAGCTTCCTGACACGGATCTAGACGCTGTCGCAACTCAGCTAGAAAAGCACAAGATCCAAGGTCTTTTGATTATTGGTGGCTTTGAAGCTTTCCAATCCATCAAGATTATGAGCGAAGCACGGCAGAGTCATGCACCATTCCGAATCCCTATGGTGGCTCTTCCGGCTACGTTGTCGAACAACTTGCCTCTAAACGAGTACTCTGTGGGAACCTACACGTCGCTGGATGTTTTGTGTCGCACTTGTGATATGATTCTTCAGTCAGCCTCCTCGTCACGCAATCGTGTGTTTGTTCTTGAAGTGCAAGGTGGTCATTGTGGTTTCCTTCCTGTCATGGCGGGCGTGGCTGTATCTGCTTCCCTTGTGTATACGCCCGAAAAGGGGGTCACTCTCACTCAATTGGACGAGGACCTCAAGTTCTTGAGACGAAGGTTCAAGGCAGATCCTGAAGACTCCAACGACGGTCGATTGGTAATTTGCAGTGAGAAGGCCTCGCTTGTGTACAGAGCACCCTTCATTTCTGACATTTTCGGCAAAGAGGGGGGTGAGATCTTTGACAGCCGATATGAGCGACTCTCACACCAGCTTCAGGGAGATACGCCATCACCCTTGGACCGCGTCGAAGCTTCGCGCTTGGCCGTGAAATGCTGTGAATTCTTGGAGAAGCACGCTGGCTCGGCTTGCGCGTGGGATCCCCCATCGGCTATGATCACCATGCGCCAAGGCGAAGTCCAAATTACGCCTGTCTCTCAAATGGTGGAGCATGCAGACTTTTCTTTCCGCCGCGGCAAGGAGCAATGGTGGTCGGCCTGTGAGCAATATGTGGATATCATTAGCGGAAGGCTATCTATATAGCACTGTCATGATGTTAGCAATGGAACTTGATCTTGTTCTCTGGCTCTCTTGTTCTCGCGAGCCCGCTCAAGCATAAGACGTTGGCGCATAAGGCCTTCTTCACTTCGGGCATGCATGCGTGCCTGCTCAAGGTTTCTGGCTACCATGGAGGTATGCTGCGCTGCTGCGCTCGAGTCTCTGGTGCTGTATTTCTTTGCTCCGTCAATTTGGATTGTAGCAATAATGCTTCCCAAAAAGAATAGAATGAAGAAGATGCGATGGTTGATAGGCGCAGCCTCGCGTTGGCGTTTCTCATCTTCAGGTGTTACTTTAGCGTAGCCATAGAATTGGTAGGACGTCGAGTGATTCCGTGCCATGCGCTGCCACATATGTGCGTGATCACTGCGTCCATGGCGGCGGAGCATTTCAGACCACATGTACCACTGTTCCCATTCCGCCTGTGTACTCGGGCGAAACTGAGACGGTGATGACCACTGCGTTCGCGGAGGCATATCTGTAGTGCCCTCCCATCCCATACGGTATTTGTCGTACATCTCCCTTTGGCGTCGATCCTTGAGTAGCTCATAAGCTTTCACCACCAGCCGGAACCTTTCCAAATGCTCTTCTTTTTCCTTTTTGGTCAAGTTAGGATCCAACTTGTCAGGATGAAGCTTTTTGGCGATCGTATAGAACTGAGACTTGATCTCAGCCGCGGATGCGGTGGGAGAAACACCTAGTAGTTGATATGGTGTAGATGGTATAGCTCGCCGAAGGGCAGATGTCGAAAATGACCGACTAGAATTACCATGCCCGAAAGGGTGAGATCGAGACGGAAAAATATTCCGAGGCACAGTATGCTTCATTTCACGATCATTACAAACAGAGGGTGTGGCGGTTTGCAGCGATTCAGCGTATTCTACGCTTTTAAGCATGACGTCTTCCGTGTCCTGACCCGTTAAATGGAAAAGCGAAGAAGGCAGTGACAAGCCTCCGCTCATTTCTCCGGAATTTTGAGATAATGAAGACTCCCAAACGGCGGTGGCTTCGATCAACCGCTGGTCATATTCGTCAAGATCAGAGTGTGAATCTTCGATCTCGGTGCCCACACCGAAACATTGCGTTACTGAGCTAAAGTCCGGATAGAAAATGGGCTTCACATCCTCTTCAACATCGGATGTATTGTTCAGCTCTTCATTTTGCATATACATAAGCTGTTCCGACCTAGAGCGACAGTGCGATATTGTACAGGTGCGGAGAGCCGGTGGCAACCAAAGTGATGTCGCTCGGAGCGAGCGAATGCTGTTAAGAGCCCGTAATCTAGAGGAACCCAACAACAAATTACTAGACATGACGTGAAGAAAAGATAGCCAGTCTAAGCAGACTAGAACGTCGTGTCGTTCGTGCGCTCCGTAGGAGAGGGCTTGTGTGGCTGTTGTGGAGAAGCTGTCAGTGCCTCGAGCTTCGCCGATTAATGCCGCACCCCTCCCACCTAGGTCATTCGGACATAGATGCACGCCATAGGGAGATGATGGACAGCTAGGTATATGTTTAACTATATAACAGAGAAGGTATATAGGAAGGCTTGTCATCTCTAATCCACCCTTTCAAGCTCAGCTTTGGACAAGGCACGGTCAAGCACCTCAATTAACTGATGAGAGTCTTGGTAAGAATAAAACATACACACCTTGTATTTCTTTCCGAAGAGACTGAATTGTTTCCATAGAGGTGGAATCAATTAAATCTTCGATGCGTCGCGACAAGTCATCGTTCTCTTTTTGCAGCTGATCCAATCGTTGTAGAAGACGAATACCCAGGATGGGATTCGCATCATGAAGGGCATTTTGAGAGTCTTGAGTGCCTGATTCAGGATTTTCCAAGGCACGCAAGCTTTTCTCTGCATGGAAATAGAGTGACTCGATACGGTATTCTAGCGCACGTTCCCGTTCCGCGAAAGCTTCAAAAACCGTCTTCACATAGTCCCAAGAAAACGAATTTGCCTGCTTCTCCAAAGGTGGAAGCGGCAACACTGGTCGCTTTGGTAAAGCGGGAAAGCTTTGCTGAAAAGCACCCGTTGTTGGAAATTGGCTCATGCGCAGTGTGAAAGTCCGTGGCGTCGCGTCGCGAGCACAGACGTAGGTTGGTATTCGGCCGACATTAAGTTGGACCGATGTCCGGAGCATTACACCACCGTGACGAGAGAAACAATGCAGTCATAGCCAACAGTCCATAAAATAGAAAGGAGCGTTTGCGGGGGCTATGGGCAGCAGTCATGCCCTATGGATTCAAAAGGAAAATACTGTACAATGATTTGATATGCGTCATTTTGTCAGATGAACCTGACATCCTCCCAACGACGAGCCGGGGGCTCGTCCGTGAGACCTTGGTGCCGAGGGTTTTGTAAGTCAGCAACAGTGACTGGATGCGAATAAGGATTCATTGAACCTCCGCCGGGGATCGCCTCATTGAGAGAAAATAAAAGCATGCCACGATTTGACATCAGATAAGGGCGAGGTATCGCATTTTCCAATGTGTTGGCTTCGCCGGGACTCAATGGACTCAGATCATGCATTATAGCTTCGCGCCAACGTTCATATGTTCGGCGCACAGCAGCAAGCGGATCAAACTCCCTTAACTGGTCAACAATGCTTCTGGGAAGCGGGTTATCTTGTTCGCTTGTGGGCTGGTTTTCAGGGGGAAGAGCTTGCAAAGCCTGCTCTCTCTCCTGCTGTCGTGCTTTCTTGACGATCGAAGAACTTTTCCTGTACATATACAAATAGGTCAAAAGACTTTGAAGAAAAAGAACAAGACCAATGAACGTGATAACAGTGCACACCAGCTTGGAATGTGATAGAGCTGATTGTGTTGGCAGCGTGATCGTATCACTGAAGTTTGACTTAGCTGCTGCTTGCTTCTTTTTCACGGCTTCTTTCCAAGCACGATCGACATTCCGTAGAAGCTCAAATCCATACTGCACGAGTGAAAAACCTAACCCAGCACGGCTACCAAGCTTTGCAGCATGTGTGGTATGCAAAAGAAAAGTAAGCACAAACCCGATAAATTGGAATGTGCCGCTGATAAACATGTTCCAAACAAATGCGAAGACAGTCCCAATGGTCATTGTTCCGACAATCATTTCATCCACATCACCAATGTAAGAGCCTTCGGGTGACCATGCCGTATCAGAATTAGCAAGGGAAGTGACGCCAAACCCTGTGCTTTCCCAGTACGTTGGAGCTGAGTCCGCCGCCGCCATTTCGTACGTCGGTGGTAACGTCTCATCTACCTGATGTCAGGGCCATATACACACCAGATCATCATTATCACCTCGATCATGGGGATCCAGATTTTCTCGCACACGCTCGGGCTTTGCATTCATGTTGGAGAAGACACCATCATGGTTGATGCCTCCGCCCATAGGATGCGTGGAAGCTCTGGAATGGCGTGCTCTGCCATTCAAAGAAGAGTAAGAGATTCCAGGCAGATTCATGCCAGACAGACGTCCGAACCTCGCCAATCCCAGGCGAACACGATCCAGGACTGACGCAGATGCTTGATACGAAGACGTCTCTCTCTCGTGAGACAGATCAGACTCTTCCATATCGTGCGAGAATATCAGAGTTGCATCATTTTGTGATTCATTATCACAATGTAAGGGTGAAGGGGGAAATGTATGGTGCCCTGCGATGCCGTCGGAGCTACCCTCCGACATTGTGGGGGGAACGTTCTCCATGACGTTGTGATCGAGCCAGGTATGTTGCCAGCATATTTCCTGAACTTACATCCCATATAGGAAAAGGCACACGTCGCCCTTCGCACGAATCCGCACGTACTACCATGTCGAAGGTTTCGCAACCCGAGTTGAAACGTTTTCTCGAAAAGAGAATCACTGTGAATATCCAAGGTGGACGGAAAATCCGAGGCACTTTGCGAGGCTATGATCTTTTCCTAAACCTCGTTGTTGACGACGCTGTGGAGCAAGTGCAAGCTGACAACAACCAAAATCTATGGAAGGATGGGCCCCACTGTGGCACTGTGGTACGTCATTTTTTCTAACTATGCAGGTTGTACGAGGAAACAGTGTGAACAGCTTGGAAGGTCTCGAGACTATTAATACAAGGTGAATTACGAAACTGGATCACGGATCCATCATTGTTTGGCGCCGGGCGTCGAACCCATGTACAAGCTTCATAATAGACAGAGTGTGATACTTTTTGTCCCTATAGTGCCTTTGACGAGGATTCGCTTCCTATACATACGACCATCGCGGTGAAGGGGCGGTATGCTTGGCGATCCCTTAGATAAGCAGTGACCGAGTCACATGGTTCACAGACCACCCCTTGCTCACCAGCGTTGACGAGATGAGCACGCCAGAAATCCGCGAAGCTACGCCTGAAGATACCTCTACGATCTTACACTTTGTGAGTTTTGACTAGCTGACTCCTAGATCAAAGAGCTTGCTGCGTACCAGGACGCCTTAGATCAGGTCGAGGCCACCGAGGAATCAGTGCGTCATCTAGACTGACATCAGCTCCTGGAAACTCTTTTCACAAAGCCAGTGGCCAAGGTTGTGATTGCAGAGCTGGATGGGAAAGCAGTTGGCTTTTGTCTGGTGCGTCGACGGACCACTAATGCAGTACTTCTACGCGTACTCAACATGGACCTCTCGTCCCACGCTCTTCTTGGAAGATCTTTTTGTGACCGCTGAATGCCGCGGACAAGGTATTGGCAAGCATCTTTTCAAGTATATGGGCAACTTGGCCATCCGCGAGAAATGTGCTCGTATCGACTGGAACGTTTTGAAAACAAACCAGTTAGTACCATATGTTGACGCCAGTTCTTCTATTGGATTCTATTGTAACTATTTGGGCGCACGCCTCCTGGATGAATGGTCTGGATGCCGTCTCGAAGGCGAGGGCATTCAGAAGCTCACGAAGCTTGTTTAAGTGGAGGTAGCTCGGGTCGCCACATGGCAGCAGGTAGCACAACAGTCAGAATTAGGAAATGCGCGGGCTTTAGGCGTGCACGGCTGTCAATCCTACAAGTGGGCTGTATGGAACCGCAATCGATCCCCGGCGGAAATGGCGGCTATGAGCTGCACCAAAAGCTCCGCACTAAGACAGTTCGTCTTTTGCGGAAAAATAAGTTCGAGGAGGCCATCGACATCCTCTACGATGGCTGCATCCAACTTCTCGACATGAAGGAGGAAGGCAGTGCCTGTGACTTGGCCGAATACCTGCTCGACGTTTATATGAAGGCTAATGTCCCCATGGAAGATGTCTCTCGCGGTATGTCTTGATCACTCTAATTCAGACCGAATCACTGCGATTCTAAGCAAGACGAGCTCTCCCATGTGGCGACGCAAGACAATTGCAGCCACTGTCAAGTGGTCCGTGACCGCTTGTCGTCATCCTCTGGGTGACGAGCGACTGCGACTATTCCTTGCTGAATTGCTTTGGAAAGGCAAGTATAACCTTCTTACGCGGCAGGCGAACAGTACTACGATGCGGAGCATCACTTTATTGCAGCATGCTACTTTAGCACCAAGGCTGCTGAGCCCTTGGCCAAAATGCTGCTGGAGTGGAATGCTAAATATGCAAACGCCCTGGCAGAGAGTGACCCTAGCAAGCCTAGCAAGGACTCTGTCGAGCGTGTACTTGTTGGCACATTTGCCTTGCGTGGTTGGATTCCGTACGTGATTTGCTGTTCCTGACAATGCAGAATTCTTCTTTTGCGAGCCCCTGAAAGTGCAAGAAAGTTCCTAGATGCGTATGTGAAAGCAGCTATTGCTCAGCATCCTGCTCTGCTCTTGCCTGTGAAGCCCAACCCTCGTGAGTACAAATCGCCTGCCAAGGTGTCCACCTATTCTGCGGACATTTTCATGACTGCCAACCCTGCTCTCAACCTGTCGCAACAAGCCGTTACCCTTGTGTGTGATGTGTGCAGCAAGGACGGCGCTGTGGCCGAAGAAATCCGGGTTGCTTGGCAAATGCTCCTACGGCAGATTGTCCAAGAGGGGGTTCTCGCTGGAATGGAATCTGCTTTTGAGGTACGTATTCGCTGTCTCATTCAGCTTCTCTCGAGCCTTTCCTCTACCTACTTTGGCATGCAGCCCCCGCGTCGCCAAATGGATGCTCTGTCAAGCATGTTCTCTGGCATGTTTGGCGGCTCCAGCTCTGACTCGAACGCTGACAACGAAAAAATCAGCATCAAGCAACTTGCAAAGCCCATTGAGCCAACGAGCAAAACCACCGCCACAGACAAAGCTGAGACAGCGCCGAGTGCCAACGAAGCTGATCAGCTCGTAGACGACGAAATGGACTAGGTAGGCACATACACAGGTTTAGTCAGCAAAATGGCAGGCAACTCGTCGGGTGAGCTTGTGGTTTTCATCTCCCACGCCACGAACGACGCGGGTGCTGACGTGCTCGTTGTTTCGCCCCCCTCTGACTTGTTGAAATAGTTCAACTTGGCAGATATGGTGGGAGTGCCACCGCCCGGTTATGCCGGTGTATCAAGTGGCGCACCCCCTGGGTTTGTGCCACCACCAGCCGGTGAACCTAAAGTGATGACGCCTGAGGAGCTAGCGGCGAAAGCACGCAAGTGGAAACAGATGCAGAGCCGTAAGTATGGCGATCGTCGAGGGAGGACGGCATTTGTGGATACAGGCAAGCAGGAGCTGCCACCTGAACATGTTCGGAAGATCATCAAAGACCATGGTGATATGAGCAACCGTAAGTATCGCGCTGAGAAGCGTGTGCATCTGGGTGCGCTCAAGTATGTGCCGCATGCCATGATGAAGCTACTTGAGAATATCCCGATGCCCTGGGAGCAGGTTCGTGAGGTACCTGTGCTCTATCATATCACGGGTGCCATCACATTTGTGAATGACGTTCCCAAGGTGGTGGAGCCCATTTACCATGCGCAATGGGCAAGTATGTGGCTTGCTATGCGTCGAGAGAAGCGCGATCGTCGACACTTTAAGCGTATGCGTTTCCCTCCATTCGATGACGAAGAGCCGCCCATTGATTATGGTGACAACATTCTGGACGTCGAACCACTTGAGGCCATCCAGCTCGAACTGGATGACGAGGAAGATGCGCCTATCATTGATTGGTTCTACGACAACAAGCCTTTAGTGAAGGACCTTGAGTGCATTAACGGGCCGTCGTACCGGTACTGGACACTGGACCTGCCCAAGATGGCCGCACTCTACCGCCTTGGGCGCACGCTTCAGAGTGACTTTACGGCTGGTGACAGGAATTACTTTTATCTCTTCGATCTAAAGTCCTTCTACACAGCCAAGTCGCTGAACGTGGCTATTCCTGGAGGTCCAAAGTTCGAGCCTTTGTACAAAGACATGAATGACTATGACGACGACTGGAACGAGTTTAATGATATTCGGAAAGTTATTATCCGTCACCAGATTCGGACAGAGTATAAAGTGGCCTTTCCGCATCTTTACAACAGTCGTCCCCGTTCTGTCTATATGGGAACGTACCATGAGCCGAAGAATGTCTACGTACGCACGGATGACCCAGATCTGCCAGCCTTCTACTTTGACCCATCACTGCATCCCATGTCAAGCCGCACCATGAACCATGGCCATCTGTTCCGGGACCACTACAACGATGGAGAGCCGGTTCTGTCGCATGAGGACAGTGTGTTTGGTGAAGGTGTTAGCGGCGATGAAGAACTGTCGGAGGGGGAAGCGTTTGTGCTTCCCCAGGGCATTGAGCCGTTTTTGGATTCAGCACCGCTGGAAAATGAACTGACGGCAGATGGTATTGCGCTCTGGTGGGCACCGCCCCCATACCACCGTCGCAGCGGCGCGACCCGGCGAGCTGTGGACGTCCCCCTAATCAAGGCGTGGTACTTGGAGCACTGTCCACCTGGCCAGCCTGTCAAGGTGCGCGTGAGTTATCAAAAGCTTCTAAAGAAGTATGTACACAACACCCTGCATACTCGGCCCTATAAGGCGCAGTCCAAGAAGTATTTGTTCCGTCAGTTGAAGGCCACCAAGTTCTTCCAAACGACTCATCTCGACTGGCTCGAGGCGGGTCTGCAAGTGGTGCGCCAGAGCTTCAATATGTTGAATCTGTTGATCCACCGCAAGGCGTTGACCTACCTGCATTTGGACTACAATATGAATTTGAAGCCAGTCAAGACCCTGACCACGAAAGAGCGGAAAAAGTCACGTTTCGGTAATGCGTTCCATCTCGTGCGTGAGATGGCTCGTTTGACGAAATTGATTGTCGATGCCCACGTTCAGTTCCGGCTTGGCAACTGTGATGCCTTCCAACTGGCAGATGGTCTCCAGTACTTGCTCAACCATGTGGGTCAGCTCACGGGTATCTACCGTTACAAATACAAGGTCATGCACCAGATCCGGGCCTGCAAGGACTTGAAGCATGTGATCTACTACCGCTTCAACTCGGGCCCTGTAGGCAAAGGTCCTGGTGTTGGCTTTTGGGGCCCGTCGTGGCGTGTGTGGATTTTCTTCATGCGCGGTATTACCCCGCTCCTTGAACGCTGGCTTGGAAATTTGCTGGCGCGCCAGTTCGAAGGACGTAATGGGCGCTCTGGAGGCAAGTCAGTGACCAAGCAGCGCGTGGAGTCGCACTTTGACCTAGAACTGCGTGCGGCTGTCATGCATGACTTGCTCGATATGATGCCTGAAGGTATCAAGCAGAATAAGAGCAAGACCATTCTTCAGCATCTCACAGAGGCATGGCGCTGCTGGAAAGCCAATGTGCCCTGGAAAGTCCCAGGTATGCCCACGGCGATTGAAAATGTTATTCTGCGCTATGTCAAATCCAAAGCAGACTGGTGGACGTCCGTGGCGCACTACAATCGCGAGCGTATTCGTCGTGGTGCAACAGTGGACAAGACTGTGAGTCGGAAGAACCTGGGTCGCTTGACGCGTCTATACTTGAAAGCGGAGCAGGAGCGCCAGAATGCGTACTTGAAGGACGGGCCATACATCACGTCAGAGTCAGCTGTGGCTATCTATACGTCTACGGTGCATTGGCTCGAAAGTCGCAAGTTCCAGCCGATTCCCTTCCCATCACTCAACTTCAAGCATGACACCAAGCTGCTGGTGCTTGCGCTGGAGAAGCTGAAGGAAGCCTACAGTGTTCAGGCCCGGTTGAACCAGACGCAGCGTGAGGAGCTGGCACTCATTGAGCAGGCCTTTGATAATCCGCACGAGACATTGGCCCGCATCAAGCGTCTTATGCTGACCCAGCGTGCCTTTAAGGAGGTGGGACTGGAGTTCTTCGACACGTTTGCCAAGCTGGTGCCTACGTACGACATTGAGCCCATCGAAAAGATCACCGATGCGTATCTGGACCAGTACTTGGCGTACGAGGCAGACAAGCGTGCACTGTTCCCGGCCTGGATCAAGCCTAGTGACCAAGAACCTCCGCCTCTGCTTGTGTACAAGTGGTGCAACGGTGTGAACAACTTGACTGACATTTGGGACACCTCCAACGGCGAGTGCAATGTCTTGATGGAGACGACGTTGTCCAAGGTATTTGACAAGGTCGACATCACGCTGCTCAACCGTTTGCTGCGCCTGATCATGGACCATAACCTGGCCGACTATATCACGGCCAAGAACAACGTGTCTATCGTATGGAAAGACATGGCTCACGTCAACTCGTACGGTCTCTTGCGTGGTCTTCAGTTCTCTGGCTTTGTGTTCCAGTACTACGGCATGATTTTGGATCTGCTGATCTTGGGTCTGCGCCGCGCTAGTGACATGGCTGGTTCGCCAAAGATGCCCAACGGCTTCTTGCAATTCGAAAGTACGGAGATCGAGACGCGCCACCCGGTGCGTATGTACATGCGATATGTCGACCGTGTGCATATTGTCTATCGATTCACAGCCGATGAGGCCCGTGACCTGATCCAGCGCTATCTGAGCGCCAACCCCGACCCGAACAACAGCAATCTGATCGGCTACAACAACAAAAAGTGCTGGCCCCGCGATTGCCGTATGCGCCTGAACAAGCACGACGTAAACTTGGGTCGTGCGGTGTTCTGGACGGTGAAGAACTCGCTGCCACGCAGCTTGACAACCATTGAGTGGGACGACACGTTCGTGAGTGTGTACAGCAAAGACAATCCGAACCTGCTGTTCGCCATGCAGGGCTTCGAGGTGCGCATCTTGCCCAAGATCCGGCAAAGTGATATGGGCGGTCAGCGTGACGGTGTTTGGTCGCTCGTTCACGCAGGCACAGGAGAGCGCAGTGCGCAAGCCTACCTGCGTGTGTCGGATGAAGCCATTGCCAGCTTCCACAACCGTGTGCGCCAAGTGCTTATGGCGGCCGGTTCCGCGCCCTTCGCGAAGATCGTGAACAAGTGGAACACCTCTCTGATTGGTCTTATGACGTACTATCGTGAGGCGGTCATCCACACGAACGAGCTGCTCGACTTGCTGGTGAAGTGTGAGAACAAGGTCCAGACACGTGTCAAGATTGGTCTGAACAGCAAGATGCCTTCACGTTTCCCACCGGTGGTCTTTTACTCGCCCAAGGAGCTGGGTGGTCTCGGTATGCTTTCCATGGGCCACGTGTTGATTCCCCAGTCGGACCTGCGATGGTCGAAGCAAACGGAGACGGGCATTTCGCATTTCCGTTCGGGTATGAGCCATGACGAAGACCAATTAATTCCCAACCTGTACCGCTACATCCAGAGCTGGGAATCCGAGTTCCTAGACTCGTCGCGAGTGTGGTCCGAGTATGCAACGAAGCGTCGTGAGGCCACGGCACAGAACCGGCGCCTGACTCTGGAAGACCTGGAGGACTCGTGGGACCGTGGTATTCCACGTATCAACACGCTGTTTCAGAAGGATCGGACCATTTTGTCGTACGACAAGATGTGGCGTCTGCGGAACGAGTTCAAGCAATACCAGCTTCTCAAGTACAATCCGTTCTGGTGGACATCGCAGCGGCATGACGGGAAACTGTGGCAGCTCAACCAATACCGTACCGACATTATTGCTGCATTGGGCGGTGTGGAAGGATGTCTAGAACATACATTGTTCAAGGGCTGCAACTTCCCTACGTGGGAGGGTCTGTTCTGGGAGAAGGCCTCTGGCTTTGAAGACCAGATGAAGCACAAGAAGCTGACCAATGCGCAGCGCTCGGGTCTGTCGCAGATTCCCAACCGACGCTTTACACTGTGGTGGAGTCCGACCATCAACCGTGCCAATGTGTATGTGGGTTTCCAGGTGCAGCTGGATCTGACGGGTATCTTTATGCACGGAAAGATCCCCACCCTGAAGATTTCCCTCATTCAGCTGTTCCGCGCGCATTTGTGGCAGAAGATTCACGAGAGTGTGGTGATGGACCTGTGTCAAGTGTTTGACCAGGAGCTGGAAGCCTTGCAAATTGAGACGGTTCAGAAGGAGACCATTCACCCGCGTAAGTCGTACCGTATGAATGCATCTTGTGCAGACATTGTGCTCTTTGCGTCGTACAAGTGGCCCATGTCCAACCCATCGCTCCTGACAGACTCGCGTGATGTCATGGGCGGGGCAAGTGGCTCCAAGTGGTGGATCGATGTGCAGCTGCGGTGGGGAGACTTTGACTCGCACGACATTGAGCGCTACTGCCGCGCCAAATACTTGGACTACACGACGGATAACACTTCGATTTACCCGTCGCCCAGTGGTGTGCTGATTGGTATTGACCTGGCCTACAGCATGCACAGCGCGTACGGCTCGTATATTCCCGGCGCCAAGCCTCTGCTGCAGCAGGCAATGGCCAAGATCATGAAGGCGAACCCTGCCTTGTACGTGCTGCGTGAGCGTATCCGCAAGGGTCTGCAGCTGTACAGCTCGGAACCTACGGAGCCATACCTCAACTCGGGCAACTATGCCGAGCTGTTCAGCAACCAGGTGATCTGGATGATTGATGATACGAATGTGTACCGTGTCACCATTCACCGCACGTTTGAGGGCAACTTGGTGACAAAGCCCATCAATGGTGCCATCTTTATCCTGAATCCACGCACGGGCCAGCTGTTCCTCAAGGTGATTCATACGTCCGTGTGGGCTGGCCAGAAGCGTCTCGGTCAGTTGGCCAAGTGGAAGACGGCGGAAGAAGTGGCTGCGCTTGTGCGGTCCTTGCCGGTGGAAGAGCAGCCGAAGCAAGTGATTGTCACACGGAAGGGTATGCTGGACCCGCTCGAGGTCCATTTGCTTGACTTCCCTAACATTGTCATCAAGGGGTCGCAGCTTCAGCTGCCCTTCCAGGCGTGTATGAAGCTCGAGAAGATCGGTGACCTGATCTTGCGTGCGACGCAGCCGCAGATGGTGTTGTATTCGCTGTACGACGACTGGCTAAAGAGCATCTCGTCGTATACGGCATTTTCTCGATGCATTCTTTTGCTCCGCGCGCTGCACGTCAATACGGAGAAGACCAAGGTGATTCTGCGGCCCAATATCAACACCATCACCCAACCGCATCACATCTGGCCCTCTTTCTCCGACGAAGAATGGATCAAAGTGGAAATTGCGCTGCGCGACCTCATTCTCCAGGACTACGGACGGCGCAACCAGGTGGCTGTGGCCAGTCTCACGTCGAGTGAGATCCGTGATATTATTCTGGGTATGGAGATCTCTGCACCATCCACCCAGCGACAGCAGATGGCGGAGATCGACCAGAACCAGCCGCAGCAGCAGGTCACGGCCACGCAAACGCGTACGGTCAATGTGCATGGTGACGAAATCCAAACGGTGACAACGACGCAGTACGAGAACCAGCAGTTCAGCTCAAAGAGCGACTGGCGTGTGCGTGCACTGAGTGCGACAAACTTGCCGCTCCGGTGCCAGCACTTGTACGTGTCGAACGACGATGTGCGCGAGGATGCGGGAGCACTTACCTATGTGGTCCCGAAGAACATCCTCAAAACCTTTATCGTCACCGCCGATCTGCGCACGCAGGTGGCCGGATTCCTGTATGGTGCCTCGCCGCCTGATATGCCGGCCGTGAAGGAAATCCAGTTGATTGTGTGGGTGCCCCAGCGTGGCAGCAACACGGGCGTGGAGCTGCCGGATGCCCTTCCAACGCATGCGTACATGCTGAAAGACCTGGAACCGCTAGGCTGGATTAAGACGCAGTCCCAGGACCTGCCGCACCTCGCTCCGAGCGATGTCGCGATGCATGCCCGGATGATGGCGGCGCACCCCGAGTGGGGTGCAAGCAGCGTCTGCATTACGTGCGCCTTCACGCCTGGCTCCGTGAGCCTCGCAGCCCACTCACTTAGTGTGGAAGGCTTCGAGTGGGGCCGCAAGGCGTCGGCCGCGGATGCGCTCGGTCCAGCGCCGGGCTTCCATCGCGGTATGGTGGACAAGGCACAGCTGCTACTCAGTGACCGGATTCTCGGTACCACGTTGGCGCCTACAGATGGAGCATGGAACTACGGCTTGTCACTGTCGGCGCAGTGGACGCCACACTTCCAGTACACGCTCCAGCTGGCACCGCCTGCGGCCTTCTGGGACGAGGTGCACCGCCCTCAAAACTTCCTTTCGTTCGCAGGGGCCCTGGCCGACGAAGAAAACGCAGCCGATTGGCAAAATGCGTTGGCGTAATGTAGGACCTAGGTACGCGCCAAATACATAATCTCTACACCCAGCACCGAGCTCGCAGGGGTGGGCAATTGCGATCGCAAACCCACAGACACAAGGCACCGACGCCAGTAGCCTTCCCAAAGCAACGAGAAGAGGCCCGAGGCACTGAGCCGCGCTTTGAGAGCGCCCATTCGTGCTGAGCCAAGGGACCCCGGTTCCTCCGTGCCGTCGCGCACCCGACGTGGTGTGCGGGAGGAGAGAGAGGGCAAGATATCCACGCTGGTCGGTGAGTGCTTCTTGTCGGCAACGCGAAAGGGCTGCACTTCCGTAGCTGCCGCCGTAGTGGAGTCAGCAGGCGTGGACGCAGGGCCGGCCTCAAGTGGCAACGGTGCCTCGCGCAGCGACACAGCCGCATTGCCTTGAGGCGATGCCCAAACACCAAGTCGCTCGCGCATAGCAACGGATGGGACGTCCTCGTCGTCGCCAATGCGCCGCAATTTGTACTCAATACCGACAGCCCAGTCTGACTGGTAGGAGTAGACATTAAAGTCGTACCGTGTGCACAATAAAAGATCGTCGTCGATGCGGGCAGCATACGCCGCGCGCAAGTAGCCCATCATAGGGTTCAAGGTCACTGACGCCACGGCCGGGCACGCTGAGGCGGCCCAGCCAAGCGTCGATGCTGCGCCATGAGGCATGGCGCACCGCAAACCCACGGATACGCCTGCACTTTTTTCTGCAATGCTGAAAAAAGCCTCGGCACCTGCGCGCACAACGCTTCCATCGCGGAGCTGACGCACATGCTGAAGAAAGCGGGCGCCCCAGAGGGCATCGTCCAGCGAATAGCTGTATTCGGACATGCGCGTCGCACACTGTCGCTGCAGCGTGAGCAACAGATGGGTCGTGCCAGGGGGTCCCATGGCATGATCAGAATCAGGGAGACTCGCGCTCCGTGGCGGCCGCAGGCCGAGCCAGCGGCCCAGGGGTTCAAGGGGGTATCGCGGCGCTCGCGAGAGGGCCGTGGCCATCAGCTGCCAGTGCGGGGACAAACGTGTGACCCAGAGGCCTTCCATGCATCCCGAGGGAGCATGAATATTGCCGTACAGGAGCTCATCACGGTGACCTCGAGCCGATGCAGTGGGCGCTGCCAGCGGCGCCTCTGGCTCGAGAAATGTACCAGCACGGGTCATGCGCTTCAGTGGGTCGTGCACGCAGGCAAGCTTCACCGGCGTAGGACTTGATACGTGCGCGTAGCCCAAAGAGCCACTGAGCGGCGCGGTATGAGCGCGTGCGCACGCCAATAGCGAGGGGGTAGATACACTGGCGGACGATAGCAACACGCCATGGGGCACCGCAAAATCCAACAGCACTGGGTCAGCTCCCGAGTCACACACCATCGCTGGCTGTCATCAAATGAAGATAGGACATTTGTTCCTGCCATCCCGTAGCTTGCCAGAACTCACGCAGAAGCACGGTGGCCGCATCGTACATGATGAGGCACCGATGGGGAGCTGAGCAAGCTGGGGACGCGTGTGGAGGCGCTTCGACAACGCTATGAACAAGGGGCTAGGCACCAAAGATGTGCTCGATCTCGTCAATGCCGCCTGGCTGCGGCGAGGGAAGAGGCTCCTCGGGGATGAGAACATCAGGAATAAGATTCCGTGATGGTGACATAGTGGCAATAGCTTCGTCCAGGCCAGACTCGTCGCTATTCTCCGTCGACAGCGCATCCTCCACGAGGTCTTCCATGTTCCAATGCAAACGAGGACGCATGGCACTAGGGCTCGAGTTGACACGCCGATTGGCACTTTCCGAGATGCCAGGTGTGCTCCATGATACATTGCGGATGTGCTTCTGTCGCCCTGGTGTGCAGATCAACGTGTGTGCTTTGGCCGACGGCACAGGCATAATGCCAGGGGAGCGAGACAAGACGTCCATTTCCCGCGGGCTCAAATGCTCCCAATCACTGCGGCCATCGTCCGACGCCTCGGAACCTGCCGAAGAGGCTGGCAGCTGGTCTGCAGCTGGCGTCTCTAGTGACTCCAGCGGCATGCTAGCGAACATTTCTTGTAGCATATCCTCGTACATGTCCAAGTACCCATCGACGCCCATATTGTTGATGTAGCGACCCGGCGTAGAAGAAGCCGCACTCTTGCGCTGTGCTGGGAATGCATCTCGTTCAAAGGCATCCCGCTCAGCCTCTGTGGATGGCTTGGACGCGGCCGAGGAAAGTGGTGCACTCTCCGCGCTGGACCCGGCGACCGGAGCGAGGAAGTGGTATTGGGTTCGGTTGTAGTACTGGATAAGGGTGCGGATCGTCTGCTCCTCGCTGAGCGACGCTTCCACCTCCATATCCACATCGCCGCCGCCAGTCCACTCATCCCGCAAGTGCGGCCGGCAGCGAAGGTAGATCTGCGTGATAATGTTCATATTGGACTGGCGCCATTTACGCCCGCAGTAGGGAATCTGGCACTTGAGGATCTTGAGCACATACAGCTCCAGCGCATCGTGCGGCACACTGAGCGTTCGCTTCAGAATGGCCGAACTCTTGTATTGCACAAGCAGGAGTATGCGGTGCACCTTGGCTTTGCATACCTGGTACAAGATGCGCGTAAGGTTGACCGTGGTGGCCATATTGCGCCATGAATAGGCGTTTTGTGGCATCCCTTGCTCGGGCGTGTGCTGCAGACGAGGCGGATCATCAGGGTACGCCTGCCATACGTTGCCAATGCGCAATACCGTCCCTTCCAACGTGGATTGCGGCGTGGCTGTCGAGCCATAATGTCCCACTACGCGGCAGTACTCAAAGAGGCCAAAGGGGTGCGCTTCACAGCGCCATCGGGTCGTCTGTCCCACTTCTTGGAGCCCAAACAATTTCAGGATAAGCAAAAGTACATTCGAGTCAAGTAGCATCTGAGACAGGTACTCAAACTTCAAGGCGTGACTCGCTTTGAACCATTGGAGGCATAGGAGCAAAAACGAACTAATGCCCTTGTTGAGGATTTCTCGGTGGCGCACAATGTCCAAGTCTTCCAGCGTGGGCGCTGGGGCCTGCTCAGTGGGTGTGCCTTCCGCCACAGCACGCATGTACGCACTGCTCGTACCGCTGGACGTCGTTGTGGCTAGCACCAATTTGAGAAGCACAATGACGGCACTTTGCATGGAGGGAAGCATGCCGCGGTACAAATCGTCCACCCAGGATAGGCGACGAGCGTCATCACTCTGGTCTGTCAGCACCTCGGGGAATATATGCAGGGCCGCCATGGCATCAGTCAGAGAGGCAGAAGGGCCCTGAAGCTCGTGAAGCAGTGCCTCACGGGTGCACCACGTTTGCCATGCACTTGTGCTAATGTACAAGTGTTCCGCATAGAGCGCACGCGCCTCGTCAATGACAGAGGGTGACATGGACTGAGGCGGAAGTGGTAGCACATAAGGACGACTCTGGTCCGTTTGAAACTTTTGGCGCCCCAGCTTCACGGGTGGCGGCGCGGTGGCTGCCTTGACAGCCGCCACGCGCTCTTCGTCCGCGGAGCTGGGAGGTTCTTGCGTCATGTCACCGTTGGCATGCATAGGAAGAGCTTGTGTAGCATGACCAACTACCTCTCCCTCTAGGCCGCGTGTTTGCAGAGGAGCCAGTGTGGGGTACTTGGCAGCAAGCTCGGCGCGAAAGTGGCGGATATCGTTCGGCGAAGCAGAGCATTTCTTCGCGGCAGCCGACTTGGGCGGAAGGCCCTCGCGCTGCCGCACAAGCTCTTTGCATCGCAGCAACTCTTTTTGACCACCCAATGTAGCCAGCATAGACTTCCAAAGTAACAGAACAAGTTTCTTCACAGGAAAGCCTTTGATACTCTTCTCGCGCAAGTTGGCCACGAGCTCAAATAGGTATACAGGCAAGGAGGGAGTGAGTGCCACTGGTGGTCAGAATGAAATACATACTAAGAGCTTCAGCCAGCATGGGATCACCACGTAGCAATTCGACGAGGCTGTAGAGCTGGGAAACGTGCACGGTCACTTCCATGTTGACCTCTTCCAGAAGCGCCGCCTTGTCCTGCGGCGTAAACACAGGCTCCTTGGATGAGCCTGCTCCCTCGGGCAGGTAGTCAGGCAGGGAAGACAGCCAGTCATGGCGCCAGCACGCGTGCTTGCACGCGACAAAGATGTCCTCCAGGCCGCCCAGCTCAAACACCATGCGCGCATTTTCGTGCATCCAGTACAGCTGCTCATCTTCGCTGTTGGTTTCGCCAAAAGAGCCTTGCAAATGGTATAAGAGTGCATGTGAAGCGCTCATACGCGCATCATGCGCCTGCAGATCGAGCGAGCCCAGCAGGCGCTGCAAGAGGCGACGCCGCGCGGGCGCTGCCAGCGTGATCCAAGCTACCTGTGAGTTATCAGCACGTACATCCAGGCACAGTGTCATTGTCCATACGTAGCGATGGCCACTTGGCATCGCACCACTCCTGCCAGCTCGCGCGATTCTCCATGACCAGCGGGGCTTCTACGTATGAGTAGAACTCCTCAAGCTCATTTGCCACATGGTCCGTGTCCTCGTTCATGGAAAACGCAATCTTTGGACAGAATAAAGTCTCTGCTTTGTCTTGTTTCGGTGACGGTGCCGCTTCACCCCCCGAAGAGGAGCGCACAGCCCGCATGCGCTCGCCTGCACCGGCCATCGCGAGCGTGCACGATGGGTCCCCCGCCCCCGGTGGCCTGAGTCTCACGTGATGTACAGCGCCAGCGTCGCCGCCGTCGGCCTCGTCCTGCCCGTGCGCCATGATGCGGCTGTTCGTCACGCTGACTTGTCTGCTGGCCATGGCCAGTGCGGCCATGGCTGCCTCGGCTACGGGGCAGCGCGTACTTGCTGTCGTGGACAAGGAGCATACAGACAGCTATGATGCGTATGTGGCCTCGCTGCAACAGCGTGGCTTCCAGGTCAGCGTTCAGGCGCCCGACGAGGCGACCGACGACACTCTTTTCGAGTTTGGCGAACGCGTATTTGACCACCTGCTCTTCTTGGCACCCAAGATGAAGCAGTTCCCTCGTGGTCTGACACCGAAGACCGTGGTGGAGTTCCTTCGGGAAGGCGGCAATATGCTGGCGGGTGTGTCGCCCCAGCTGAGCAAGGCGTGGCGCGAGTTTGCGCGCGAGTTTGGCCTGGAATTTGGCGAGCGGGGCACCATGCTCGTGGACCATTTCGGCTTTGACAAGTCGCTGGATACGGGCAACCATGCTGCCGTGCTGGTGGGAGGCCACCGTGGCCAACTGGATGCGGGTGGCTTGGCTACGGAGGCCGCCAGCGTGTTCTCCGACGAGACGCGAGTCATGAAGCAGGCGTTTGTGTACCGTGGTATCGCACACTGGGTCGGTCCGAACCCCCTTGCGTTCCCCCTCTTGGTTCCCCCCACGACGTCGTACCAAACGGATCCGCCGGCGATCAGTACCTCCGCGGACGGTTCGTGGGAGGCTTCCAACGTCGGCAAACTCGAAGCGCTGAACTCGCAGCCGGACCTGCTCACGGGCGCGGATGCACACACCCCTGATGCGGCGGCATCGCTGGCGACGGCCATCCAGCTGCGCGACAACTCGGCTCGCGTGGTGTTCGTGGGCAGCACCGAGCTCTTTGGCGATGCGCTGTATAACGACGCAGCGCGCCCCATGCAGCGTGCCGTGGTGGATGACATGACCACATGGGTGTTCCAGGAGCGCGGTGTGCTGCGAGTGACGCGCAGTGCACACCAGCGCCTGCGTGCCAACGAGCACGATGTGCGCCCTGACTATGAGGAGACGGATGACTCGACGAGTATGTATCGCATCAAGGACACGGTCTCGTACTCGCTTGAGGTCACCATGTTCGATGGTCAAGCGTGGGGACCGGCGCCCAGCGACCTCGACCTACAGCTGTCGGCGGTGATGCTGGACCCCTACGTGACGGTCCCTTTGGTGGCGCACCAAGGGCACAATGCCACACGGTACCAAGCGCATCTGCAACTGCCTGACAAGCACGGTGTGTTTACGCTGCGTGTGAACTGGAAGCGCCATGGCTGGTCGTACGTGATGGCCGACGATGTGGTACCTGTGCGGCCATTCAACCACGACGAGTACCCGCGCATGCTGAGCAGCTCGTGGCCCTACATGGCCGGTGCATTTTCGACCATGGTCGGCTTCGTGGCATTTGTCTACCTGTGGCTGACCATGCCGGCCGAAAAGCTGGCGTCCAAGACCTTGTAGCTTATGTCCATACCAAGGCACCTACGGAGGTAGAATCAAGGTCCTCACCAGCCCACGACCAGCCGAAAACGGGGAGGCAGGACAGGGCCGCGTCTGCGCCTAGCAAACTCGCGACATGCGCCTGAGCGGCCTCGGCACCCTGAGTGGTGGGGTACAGGAGCTTGGCATGAACGCTCCGCGCAGCCCATGCGAGGACGCGATGGGCCTGCTCGTTGAGTGAATCCGGTGCCTCGCTGGGTGTGAGAAGGACGATGCCACACGAATGCGGCCCTTGGGCAAGTACACGGTATGTAAAGGCCATGCCACCTTGCACCAACGTGCCGCGAAACGCCTGCGGTGCGTCTGCCTCCTCGCCGGGCATGGAAGCAGTGAGCTGCCACTCGGCCACTGCGCGTTTCGGTAAGGCGTCGCGGCCCAAGTACACACACAATAGCGGGATTGTGGATGCGTTGGTAGCGAGCCATGCATCGTCGTCGAACGACTGGGCATGGGGATGCGCATAGGCACGGAGCGACTCGTCAGCCTCGCTCTCGGCATGCCACGCGCGCCCGACGGCCTCCGACCACGAGCGGTCCGGCTGCATAGCCAGCCAGCAAATACCGCCCTCGATGTGGCCCTGTGTGCCCCACTCACGCACGGCCAGAGCAATGCGGCGCTGGTGCTGCAAAGCTAGGGCGAGCTGCAACGAAGGACTAGAGGGCACGTCCAGCGTGCAAGGCTCCATGCCGATCTGACCTGCCATGTAGATGCGACCGTGGTCGCCAACGGCTTGCGAGTAAGGCCCAATGTTGGCAGGGGCCCAGTAGCTTCGGCTCTGAACATGCAGCGAGCGGCGCTCGCTTTGTGCCGAAGGACGGCACGCCACCACATCGAGCATGACGTGCGCGCCGTGTCCGACCGGCAACGCAATGCACGCGCGACTTGGCGGTGCGGCGCCGAAGAAGGTGCGGTACACGGTATTGATAGCAGCAAAGTGGACTTGGGAGGCGAGGTATACGTTGATATGAGTCACATCGGTGCGTTCATAGCCATGCGCACGTAACGTTGCATCGAGACGCGCGAAAAGATCACGCGCGCCATCCTCAAAGGAGGCGGACGAGGTGCTGGCGCACAAGTTGGCGATGGAGAGCCAGGGACCCCGCACGGCCACGGACAGGGAAGGATGCCACGGAGCGAGGGCGTGGTCAATCATACGGTCTTGCAGCGGCGCAACAGGCGCACGTTCCATCGCACGCAAACTCGCGTTTCCCAGCGGATCCAAAAGGGGCGGGGCGGACAGCTGTGCGCGAACTGATTCCGGTCCATAGTGTTCCTTGTCGATGAGGCTGGTTTGGCGGATACGCAAGTAGCTGACACTGGCAAAGGCAGCGTCGTGGTGCACGACCACCTCGGTATCATCGCTGAGTAAGTACGAACCGACGTACATGGAGATGCGTTGTTGGAAGAGGGGACTGTCGAGCGACAAGGTCTCGTATTCGCCGCCTTCCCCACAGACGTGAGCGCCGTACAGCTGGTGTAAATGCTCGAGCTTGGGGGTAAGTACACGCAATGTCTTGCCGAGGTCTCTTTCGCCCAAGCCGATACCCGCGACTTTGATGACAATGGCGTCGAGGCCTGATGCATTCATCTCGTGCAAAAGGGATGTCTGGTTCCGCTGCCACAGGTACGCAAGTGGTTGCATCTGGATATCAGGGCGTAGGGCCACATTCTCTACGCGTACACGTTGGTAATTGGAAAGGATGGCGCCCACACTGACCCCTTCAATGTCAGGATGGTGTGCTTTTACCTCACGCAGCAGGTGGTATAGATCTTCCGTCTCATCGTGCGCATCGTACGTCGACGAGGTGGGGTCGCGCTGGCCATAAATGGGCCCTTGGTTGTTGGGCTGGCCGCGGATACACGCGCGGTACAGTGGCACGCCCATGGCCGCTGCGACGACATGCACGGCATCGTGGCCGACCGTTTGGTACATATACGAGTCGATTTCATCTGTGTAAGTGCGTTGGCATACCTTTGCCATCAGGCGGTGCTAGCGTAGCCAGAGCTACGATCTCATGGCCTTGTAGAACGCAATGGCACAAGTTGAAACAGCTGTCCTTGCCCCCTGAGAGCAGGCCGACCACCTTCATGGCGCAAAGGCACGACGCAGCTCCACATGCAAAACGGCCCCTTTCGCAGCCCCTCCGTCGTCGCATGTTGGCACGCTGGGGGCGAGGCAGCGTATCGGCGCTCGCACGCATCCTCCCCCCTCGCGCTCTTTTGCACCAGGCGCGCACGCCAAATTATAAGCGTCATGAAGGCAAGCGCCCACGGCGCCCTCGTCCCAAGCCTCTGGCCCCGTTGGAACTGACCACCAAGCCCCGCGTGCTTTCCGCGACCGAGCTCGAACGTCTGCTGGGCGAGGCTGTCGAGTCGTACGCGCAGTCGAGTGCCTCCGTCCAGCGTCTGGAAGAGTGGGGCTTCTCCCTCGTCGCACTCCAATGGCTGTGTGACCGACTGGCACAGCAGCAAGGCGTCGCCCCTGTGGCGCCCAATGCGACACCCTCCGAGGCGTGGACTTGGCTGCTGCAGACGTGGGCCCAGTCTCTCCCGTCCCACAAGCTACATACGTTTGCGTCTGCGAACGAGCGGATGCTGGCCTATACCCAACAAGGCGACGATGCGCTGCACCGGGCATGTGCACAGTCCTTCTTGGCATGGCTGCGCCAGGCCTGGCATGATGTGCGCACGCATGGCGAGCTGCCTGCCACAAGCCAGAATCATGTCCGCGAGGCGAGCGCTCATGTTGAGCTCATCCAAACGATCACCAATCTGCGCACACCTACGCTGGCCTACTCCAATGCGCGTTCGCTCACGCGCCAGGTGCACTTGCACGTGGGTCCGACCAACTCTGGCAAGACACATGGGGCGCTGGTCGCTCTGACACGCGCGCGCACAGGTCTCTACGCCGGTCCTCTGCGTTTGCTTGCGCATGAAGTATGGGACCGGATCAACCAGGGGGCCGTAGCCCCCCATATTGCGCCGCGCGCCTGCAATTTGCGCACCGGCGAGGAGCTGCGAGTGGTGGACGAGTATGCAGGCCTGGTGTCCTGCACCGTGGAGATGGCCGATGTCACACGCTCCTACGATGTGGCTGTGATTGATGAAATCCAGATGATTGCGGACCCCCAGCGTGGCTTTGCATGGACGCAAGCCGTACTGGGTCTCCCAGCGAAGGAGCTGCATCTGTGTGGGGAAGCCAGTGCCGTGCCCCTCATCCGCCGTCTCGTTGCGCTGTGTGGTGATGAGCTGCATGTGCATGAATACGAGCGCCTGACACCGTTACGCGTTGCGCCCCAGAGCCTCCGCGGCGATCTGTCGCGGGTCGAGCGTGGTGATTGTGTGGTGGCCTTTAGTCGGTCTGGCATCTTTGCCCTCAAAGAGCAGATTGAGGCCAAAACGGGTTTGCACTGTGCCGTTGCCTATGGAGCTTTGCCGCCTGAAACGAAGAGCGAGCAGGCCAAACTGTTCAATGCTGGCAAGTTGGATGTCATGGTCGCCAGCGATGCGATTGGTATGGGGCTGAACCTGAAAATCAAGCGCGTCATCTTTGATACGCTGAGCAAGTGGAACGGCACGGAGCGCGTGCCTTTGTCCTTATCTCAAATTAAACAGATTGCCGGACGGGCCGGGCGCTATGGCACGGCACGCGACGCCGAGGAAGCGCCGGGTGGGTTTGCCCTTACCCGGCATGAAGACGAGATGGACACGCTTCGTGCTGCGCTTGCTGCGCCTGTGCAGCCCATCACGCATGCGTCCATTCAGCCGCTGAGTCGGCAGCTGGAGGACCTGTCTCTTCTGCTTCCCCGCGTACGCACGCGAACCAAGCATCGTCGTCTCAAGACCCGCCAAGACTATGCAGTATCGACTTTGTACGACGATTTTCATGCACTGGCCAACGTCGACGCTCGTGCCTTTACCCTGGCTGACTTTGATACGCAACAGGCCATGTCTCCAGTCATTGAGCAGCGAGGAGGCGACCGTCTCACGCATGCTGAGAAGGAAAAATGGTCGAATACACCTGTGAACATGCGTGACGAGCGGGCCGTCGCATGGGTCGGCCACGCCATTGAATTGTATGCACGAGGCGAGCTGGTCGATTTTGAGGCATGCGCACGCCATTTGGGTACGATGGAGGCGGAACAAGCTGTGGCCGAGGCTATGGCGGCGGCCGAGGCCCGGCGCGACGCGGCTGGCTCAACGGCGCCCGCGGCTGTGTTTGCCGACGACGATGAGCATGTGCTGAGTATTCATACACTCATGCTACTAGAGTCGCTGCACCGCACCCTCACGCTCTATCTGTGGCTAGGTTTCCGCTTTCCTCTCGCCTTTTGTTTCCGGCAAGATGCCGAGGCACGCAAGCGACGCGCCGAGGCGTCCATCCATTTTTGTCTCGAGGCCATTCGCGTGCGCCGCGCGCAGCGTTTGACCCGGCTTGGTCGGCGCGACGAGGCGCGATCCCTGCTGCAGAAGCATTTGCCCAACATGGGCCGCGCGCCTCTACCACGCTAGGGCTCCGCCTTGCGCCAGTCCCATGAATGTACCAGTGTGCCCTTCACAGGCAATTTGATACGCTCGCCACGAATCGGCTCTTCCACCTCAACGACTTGCTCGTCCGCCTGTGCGGCACGGCGTGAAGCCTCCAGCTCGGCTGCCAGATGGAAGCGAAGGCGCTCCAAAGCTGCATGCAGGATTGAGTTGGCGCCACGGTAGCGGCTGACCATCACACTGGGGGTATCGCGATGGCGGACAGACATCATGGTGCCTGTCAGCAGCGTACGGCTGGCGGCCAAGCCATGGTACACCTGCTCTGTGTGGTGATCGTCCAACAAGGCAGGCGGGTCGTTCAGACGCGAGAAGGCGCGCTGCATATCGGGGTAGGTAAGCATTCGCGCTCCATAGTAGAGATGCGACGGGTGCCTGTACGACAGGGAGGGGAACTGCGCGCCGGCGGGTGGTACCAAAGCCACTGCCCGTCCGTGAGGATGCACAGGCGTGAAGATGGGCGCTGCCGTCGCCGCATGTACTTCTTCGTCGATTCCTTCTTTGGCCGGTGGGATGGTAATGAGCAAACTCGGGCCGGGGGCGCTCGCCGGCGAAATAGGGTGCACATGCACACAACCATGCAACGAATCGTTGGGAACATACCGCTGAGGGTCGGCAATGCTGTGCGCAAGACGGCGGCGTTTGTAGGATGCGGCTGCTGACGAAACGGAGGTGGGATTCGTGTGGTACGAGCGTGTCAGCGAGGTCAAGTACATGGGTATGCGGCTGACAGGGTCGCTTTCTAGCGCGTCCATCGCATGCATAAACGCATCCAGCGATGACGTCGACGGGCGAGATGCACTAGGCGTGTCATTCCGGCGCCGCTTGAGGCTCTCAGAGAGCGAAGGCAGCTCGGAGCGGGTGCCGGCCTGGTCTGCCAGTACACCCGCGTAGGCCTCGGCACTTCGACGCCATACTCTGCGCACGCCGTCTTCGCCCACTTCGTCGGCAGGCGGCACGCCTTGGACCGAGGCAGCGCGCGGCAACGGAGGTCGCGGCACGGCTTCTGCTGCCGGCACAGGCTTTGCCTCCATGGGCTCGGGGGCCCGTGGCTTGCGTTCCCAGTCGTCGGCGCTGGGCAGAGGCGGCAGGAAGGACGGAATGTAGGTCTCCTCGGAGTGGATGAGCGGGAGCGACTCGCGCCGAGGTTCGTGCTTGTAGAGATGCTCGTCCATGTCGCCCCATACCAGAGCTTCTTCCCACGTAGCTTCCACGGCCTGGCGCACCTCGAGCTCGGCCTGAAGAGCTGGGTCGCTCACTTCCTCAAACACGAATCGAACACGCTCCGGCGCGGTGCGAGCCGCTAGCATGGATTCGCCCAGCTGCTTTTGCTGTTGCCGCACAGTCTCTGGCCACAAGTCCGTGGCTGACCGTTTCCACACGTCCTCTTCGTCGGCCCAGTCGATCAGCTCGTCCATCGCGCCCAGCCCCATGACTTCCTCCAGGGCGCTGGACACATCCCAGACATTCGCATGTGTACGCCCTGCCTCGCGCGCCATAGTGGCACTGGTACGTGCAAGCAGGGCCATATATCGCTGCATGACTTCGGCCAGCACATGACAGGCAGTAGCGCTGCTCCCTTGGAATCCGCAGGAGAAGAGAAGGGCATAGGCTGATAGCTGTAGCTGAAATAACGAGAAATCAGCGGATGGCCGCGCTTGTCGCGCAGTCTTGCACAGCAAGGCTCCGTCTTTGGTCATGGCCGGCATCGCAGCCATGAACGTCGACGGTGCGCGGGCGACGAGCGCGCCGGCTGAGTCTGTGGAGGATGGGATTTATGTACAAGGTAGATCCTCTACTTGGTAGCCGCCGGAAGCAGAGCCCGTGCGGCGTTGGAGCGCAAAATGCACATGTTTTGCATGCTGTACTTGCCTTTGCGGCCATGGTCACCGAGGTTCTTGCCGCTTAATACGAGATCCAGCTCTCGCTCTGCTTCATCGTAGCGACCCAAGCTGATATAGAGGCGACCGAGTTCATAATGGCAGAAGTACAAGAGGTAGTGGTCGTATTCACACTGGACCGCGTTTGTGGCCACGTACCGGAAACTAGCCTCGGCTCGCGCAGCTGCTTCGCTCACGGGGTACAAATTTTCTTCTTTCTGGACGTGGTTCTCCGGGTACGCTATCTTGCGGAGTATCACGCCTTGGAGAAAGTGGGCAAGGCACAAGTCGTCCACATGGGGCTGCTGCTGCAGGCGCTGAATCTCCTGCTCCACCAGCGGCAGCGACCGATGCACCAGCGTCGAGGTCGGCGCGGTCGTAAAGCAGTGAGTCAGGTACGCCATCTCAAGGGCGGGGAGGCACAGGTACCCATATTGGCCCATCTTGCGGGCCTTGCGGGCGGCGAACTTTTCGAGAGGAATGCTCTTGCCAGCGATGCGCTGCGTCATGGATGGAACGCGTTCCATAATGTCTTTGGCCTCTTCCTGGGCGCCTGGATCGCCTGTCTGGTACAACGTTGCAGCTCTTGCATAGGTGTACAGTGCTTTCGACCAGTTGTTCTCGTTTGCCAATACGGTCATGCACGCATGAGCGTCGGCCCACTGGTTCAACGACAAGAAACAGAGCGCCATGTCCCAATAGCAAATATGTTTCAGCTGCACATACTCTTCTTGGACATCGCGTGCCTGTTGAAAGCACTCCACGGCCTTGTTAGACAGAGCTTGCGTGCTGTACAGGCGGCCGTGGAAATACAGGAAAAAGACACCCTTGGGGTAGCGCTCTAGGTGATAAAGAAGCACCTTTTCTGCAAAACCAACATCCACACCAGGTACAGGAAGGAACGTGGAAACAACCAAGTGATACATGAGGAGCGTCATGTCACAAATCGGACTGCGAATCCCTTCCGTGTGGATCGTCCGCTGGGGTGTCGAAGAGTCAGTCCAACCGGCAGCACGTTGCAAAAGAGAGAGACCCACAGGGACACTGCCCTCATAACCAAAAACCTCCATGATCTTGAGGACCCTGGATGGCAAAAGGCCCAGGATCAGACTGATGCAGCCGGCGCCTAAAAACACACCGCTTCGAAAGTCTTCATCCGTTGCGGTGCCGTTCTTTTCGGCCCACTCGACGTACTTGAGTAGGCTGCGATAGTCACCATACGCTGCGCGTAGATGCAGTGCCTCGGTCAATGAGCTGAGCAGGTCGCCCGAGTACGCAATGCCTAGTACAGCTTTCAGCAAATTGCACTCGGACGAGATAAGCTCAGCATGTTGCTCCACGGGCGTCATGGAAGAGACCCAAGCCACAGAAGGGCCAGCACCTCGGACAAAGCGACCAAAGGATGCAAGCGTAGACTGCTTCTTGCGCAAGAGACCAGCCACATGGAGCGCATCCTTGCAGTGCGAGATGGCTGTGCCAAGATCCTGGTGTTCAAATGTCATAATCGCCTTGATGCTCGAGAGAATTGCATAAGCCACTGCATAGTACAGGCGACTCTCTGACTTGGCCTCAATGAGCTGATACGCATCAATCATCCGGCTGTTCAGGAAGAGATGCAAAGCCTTTCGAGCCACAGCAATGTCGGCCAAAAGCTCCTCGCTGCTCTGGGCTACGTCTGGAAACGTGAGCTTTGACATGCGGCCCGCCCGGCCCTTGGCGTTACTTGCCAGAAGCTGGCTGTCGTGTTTCCGTATATGCAACGTTTCTCTTTGAGCGAGATGCTCCTGGGATGCCGTGGCGGCACTTGCTGGCACCACAGAGGTAGATGCTTTCGACGTTTGCGTATCAGGACTAGCGTCGAAGAAATCACCATCGTTGTCGCTCGAGGCTCGATCATCGACGGGGACGGTCGCCATGGCTGACGTGACCTTATCAGCGGGGGCTGGCTCACCTGGTCTTTCGGTGGCCGTGTAACGGGATGTCCGGCGACGCCTCGGAGGGAAAGGCAGAGGAGACGGCTCGTTGGCCATAGCAGATGTGCCACGCACAGAGTTGGTTCGTCCATGGAGGATGTTTTGGCGCAACACTTGATCGGTCAGCGAGATGGGTAGGTCGTTGGACGCTGTAGAGGACGTGCGTCCTGAAGAGAGCACTGTCTCTGGCGTTAGGCTCGATCTCCGCTTCGAAACAAAGGCGCCATTTTCGAGTGCCGAAGGTAATAGCAGCTCTTTCGCCATGGTTGGACCAAGGGCGTGTCCACTGGCGCAGCTATGGAGGTCGAGGCTTCCCCAAATTCCTGGCCCCACATGAAAGACGAGCCAATCACGACGGCCGTATAGCAAGGTATCTGGCCCTAGGAGGTCAACCTATATATATAACAGTGATTAATCCTTAGCGCTCAGCTGCTCCTCGCTGATCTGACCCAGGACGTATTGCAGTAGCTTGTAGGATGCCTTGGGCTTGTACACAGGAATCATATGACTAGCTTTATCGACCATCACCAGCGTCAGCTTACGCTCCGTGTGGTAAGTGCCAGCAGGCTGGCCGTCGACCAAGAGCGTCTGATTCGGTTGGGTCTGGAAGCCTTGTTGACCTGCCCACGTCATGTTTTGAACGGCCAGAGCTGAACCATTCGGCAGCATGACGTAGTCGTAGGTGCCGTGCTGCACCACCGTGCGTTGGTTCTTCTCCACGACGCCGGGGAGAACTGTATTCAGAGGAAATTCCGTCTTTGAGTCCTTCATGATATCAAAGGGCTTTTTCTTCGAGCATTCCACGTAGCTAACGTTGTCAGCATGAATAAGGGATTTCACGGCAGGGTTCCTGTTGAAGTAGTTTTGCTTGTGCGCCACCTCAGTCGTGGGGTCCAATCCGAGGGCATCAAGATGGCAAGGCGACGGTCCCCGAATGTTGAAGGGCGAGAAGCATTTGTTGGCCTCCTTTGCCATCTTTTTCATGCTCGAGTACACTGACTTGGATGAGTTGAACTGCGGCGGCAAGGGCAGGGGACCGGCAGGAGGGTACTTGAGGTTATCTTCGACATAGGTCTCGATACCAATTTCCTTACCCTGTTGCACTAGCTGGACCACATCGCTCTGGTTCAGCTTCATGACATGGGCATTTTCCTTGGCAAACTGTACAGCAGGAAGTTCCTTGCCAATCATATTGTCATAAAAGAACGCGTCGTTCATGCCGATTCCTTTAAGCTGAATTCCCGCAAGCATGTTTTCCTTCTCGTTCTTGTAAATTTGGTCGGCCATGTAGGGGATAAACTTGCCCGAAAAACTCTCGCCCATGAGCCACAGGTTCTTACCCCGCAGCTTGGGGAAATCCTTGTACAGGTTTAGCAGGAAACCATTAAAGTCCACAGCCACTTCCTCCATGGTTTGATTCAGCGCAGGACCACGGGAGAAGCCTGTGCCCGGAGGCTGGTCGACCCAGATCATGTTGGTTAGGTTGGTCCATGAATAGGGATTCGGCTTGGCCTCATACGTCACGGGATCCATCTTCACAGGACCTTCTTCGGCAAGAATGCCACTCAGAGAGGAGCAGCCAGGACCACCGTTGAACCAGACCACCACGTCGTTGATACCGACATCGCCTGTCGCAGGCACCATCCAGAAATAGTTCTGGCGCGTCTCATTGGGCTGGTTGCTTACAGGTTCATAGCCGCCCCACGACGGAGGGAGCTCAAACGAAATGTTAGGCAAATGCGTGGGAATTTCAAAGCCTGAGGTCAATGCGTCATGGACATACGTTGCGTTCCGTTGGAACCAAGACGGTCGCGAAGTTGACAAAGGTTGTAGGCGCTGGCATTCTGGGGCTGGGCGCTGTTGGCAGCCACCGAAACAGCTGCCACAAGAGCACCCAAAGCAGTGACAATGCGAGCGTTCAACCACATTAGGGAGATCAAGAGACCTTAGCGCTGTCCCTTTTATGTCTAAGGAACCGGCCACCGTTTTTAGGTCCGTGCCCGACCCTGCAGCATCGAATAAGTATGACGTTGTCAGTGGTCAGCAGTTTAGGCCAATGAGATGGAGAATGTCACAGGTGTTATCGAATAAAGTACAAGAACCCTTATCTTAGTCAGAAAAGCTATAATGTCGATCGCTGACATATGCTCCCAAGTCAGGGCATGCGCCGTATTCGGTCCGCTGCAGCAAGAGACCGCACGCAGGCTGGCCAAATCATATGCCTTGAAAATACAATACTTGAACGAGGAGCACTCCGAGGCCAGTGCCCATCGCCGGTAACACAGCGACGACACACCATAAGGCAAATTGACATCGAGTGATACGGATGCCATGGTGTGACAGCATGTTCAGCCATAGAAGACCAGCGAGGCTAGCAGCAAAGGTGCCACCCAAGGCGCCGAGATTTGAGCCATACGCAACAGAATACATGCCCGCCTTTACGATGAGATCTTTGCTGTGGGAAAGGGCTTGTAGAAAGGCAGGATTTTGCATAACTTTGGTCAGAAGAATGGTGGATCCAATGTTCGTACCCCCAAAGTTGCACAAGATAATGCTAAGAACCGCCATAAAGAAGACAGTAGTTTCAACGCCATGACGGCATATGCTCCCCACACCACGAGCCATGATAGTGACAAAGCCCACATGGTCCAATGCTTGTACTAGAATAAACATGCCAAAGGCAAAGGGCAGGAGCTCAAGAGGTAGCCGGCGCAGTGCTTGGATCGTGATGGGAAAGGTATGTTTCGCTCTTCGCCAGAATCGCCCCATCCATGAAAAATAGCCATCCAGTCGGTCCAAGTCGGACTCAGATGAGATCTGCTTGGTTCTTTGGCACAAATCAGCGCCAACATCGCGAATGAAACACAGAATAGCGCCTGGAATTCCAATCTGGAACACTTTGACGTCGCCGATGGCGCTTGTTCCAATTAGCAAGCCAATGACTGTCAGCATGATAGCAGAGGTAAAAATAGCTCCGATTGGATCCACCAGAAGAGATTTGGGATCCATATCAGGCTTGAGAATTTGCTTGGGAATGTAGCCTCGGTTCGGAGAATGAGCATTCGAGACATGTTCGCCCGGGGTTCGTCGCAGGTCAAAGAAGAGCATCAGTACCGCCAATGTAACGCATGCAGACACGAACGAGGGCAGTACCATGTATGCAGTATAATTAACAAAAGAAAGGCCAAAGCCCGTAGCGATCACCAAATTCGTGGGATTGGAAGATACAAGTACAGCAGAGGCCACATTGGCCGCGACGAATTGGGACCATAGCCAAGCATCAGGTGGATATATACCAGCTGTGCGTGTGATATACACCAAAAAAGCGGTGCCACTGAGAATGACGGGGTCATTCCCGAGAATCACACCCGCCAGCCAAAGGAAAAAATACATCCCCATGTAAAGAACGCGACCATCAAACGATGCGCGCTGACAGACATGACAAGCCAAGTATCGCAACAAACCTGTGGCATCCAAGGAAATAGCAATGTATGCTAACGACAAGAACAAAAGCAGGATATCATAAGGAAGTACGCCGCTTTCGCCTGCTATGCCATCGCGAACCTGCTGGCCGTCAATACTGCGAGTCATCAACAGTAACAGGACCCCAATTATAGGAGCAGAAACATGCGTGAGTGATACATGGATAGTTTGATTGAGCTCTTCAGTGTGTGATGCGCTCGTAGTGATGGGATCCAAAGCGTGTTCTGTCTTGTAGGGAACCGGTGCCAATCCCGCCGCGCGTCGTAGTCGCCATGACTGTAATCGGAGCCAGTAGGACATTGGTCGCGGCAGAGGGACATGGCAAGGAAAGATACAGAGAGTAGATACCACAGCGAATACCACAACGGTGAAGATGCCATGTCCATCCAAATGACCGCGTGGGGCGGGCGCGGCGGCCCCGCTCATGGACACAAGATGCACGGACGTGTGGTATTAGCTAAGAGGGGATGAGGGGGCTATACGCTTTGCTATCAACATATTGGTGGACTACATAATCTTGCCGTAGGCTGTGCCCTTCATCTTGATATTCTCATCAAGGTTACAGTGCTCCACGACTTCGTATGCTTCACCCGGAGGAACATATGTGGCCGCGTCCGAGCGGACGCGCTTGGTGGGTTGCTGAGTCCAATCATTCTTAGGCGTGAGTGGCTCATCCGATTCAGAGGCCGTCGTATTGCCGGCATCTTGCGCCAAAGAGGGCGTCACAGACGGAACAGGGTCCTGTTTCCGAGACGCAATTTCCATGCCGCCGGAAAGGACGCCAACCCGCATCATCGACAAGAGATTATTCGCCGCATTCGAGTGTTCGTAGACACCACCTTGGAAGGCGACCGACGCATCCTTGCCAATGTAGGCCGCAATGTAGTTACGACCACCGGGGTGTTCATCCATAAATTCAGACACATCATGAATAAAGCCATGGACAACAACCAATGGCTTCGTCTTGGCCTGGAGAACAAAGTCGTCCCACGAGATAATGGGAAGCTCGGACACGGGGGTGGCCAGCTTGAGATGCTGCGCCTCTTCGTGCGCGGCGCGGAGCTGCATCACAAGACGACCCTTCTTGATCTCGTTTTCAGGGAACGTCTTGAGGTTGTACGCAAGCCCGATCTTGGACATACACCAAATAAACCACTTGGTGGGGTCATATTGATACCACTTGACGGCATTGCGGAAGTCCATGGGGAACTCATGGTGGAAGTTGTGGTATCCTTCGCCCACCGTGCACAGGGCCGTGATAAAGTTGTCACGCGGCGAATGCTTGTTGTCGAATGTAGCGTCTCCCAGGTAATGAGCAAGCGAGTTGATGCAGAAGGTAGAGTGGTGCACAAATACCAGACGAGCAACACCTGCAAAGAAAAATCCGCCCTTCCAGTCACCCCATCCAAGACCCGCGACCAGCGTGGGGAAAATCAGGCCCCAGAAGACAATCATGGGAATATAGTGACGATGCTGGAACTGAACCACTGGATTCTTGCGCAAGTCAGAAATATCAACAGGACCAGGCTTTCGGCGAGGCTTAACAATCATCCAGCCGACATGTGCCCACAAGAGACCAGTATGGGCACCATAAGGATCAAGGTCAGTGTCAGTGTAACGGTGGTGAGAGCGATGCCCTCGCGCCCACCAGTGGATGGATCCTTCCATCGCACCAGAACCCATGCACATGAGCACATATTCCAATGTGCGAGAGGCATTGTATGAGCGGTGAGACCAAAGACGATGGTATCCAGCGGTGATACCCAAACCGGTCATAAAGTAGTACGCAATAGACCAGCCAAGCGTCCTTCGATCCAGGGGGACAGTACACATGCCATACAGAGCCAGCAGCGGTGTTATGGTAAGAATGGTGAAAGAGATCCACTGAATCTCACTAAGCAGACGAGACCATTGGAAAGGGGGGAGAACCTCTTGAGACTGCAGTGTCCGGTCCACGAAGGAAACGCCTCCATCAGCCTTGCCATCAAGACCAGCAATGTCCTTCCCCGCGGTGCCTTCCACCTTGCGAGCCCGTACAGTGCTGGACATGACGTAAAGGCGAGGTGTTGCACAGTATCAGGAGCTGAGAGATTTATACTTTAGGACACCACGTGTTATTGCTTAGCTGTAAGTTGCATCGAGGAATTGGGCTTGCATACAATCCCTCGGAAATTGCCGATGCGCGGTCCCGTTGGCTCTATTGAGCTTTATTCAGCCAATCATGAAATTGTGCTCGGGCAATCTGACAATGGCAATACAGGAAATATGGCGCCACGCCAAGAGAACGAACCTTTGAAGACAAGCCTGGTCGCATCGCACGATTCCCATAGTAATGTTGAATGAACTGGCTTTGGAACGAAATACCCCCTTCTGCTTTTTAAACCACCAACCACCTTATAATACCACTACGTAGCTCAACGTATCTTCTCCTACCCAGAAAGCTCCATGGTTATTTGCGCCATGAGGTTGCAGTTAACGACCTTATGAAGGAACAGTGTAAGTAAAACTATGCGGAACTGCTATGCATCTGCGGCCACAGAACCGTGAAAGCACCGTATCCCGTCCGATCTGCGAAGTTAAGCACGGTATCGTCTAGTTAGTACTGCGGTGGGGGACCACGTGGGAATCCTGGATGCTGCAGTTTCTTTTGCGTAATTATTCTGCCCCCATTTGCAGTTTCCAGCAGCCCAATCAGCTCCAAGCTACGACTGCAGCTGGCTAGACTGTTTTATATGCAGCGGCATTTTACCTACCTCTCCCACCCCACCATGACACACCCCAGCCTCTAGTAGCTGTGACTGGAGCTACAGGCTTTGTAGGTGCTCACATTGTGCGTGAAGCTCTCGCCAATGGGTACAGGGTGCGTTCGATCGCCCGCAGTGAAGAGAAAGGTACCGTGCTTCTTCGTCAATTTCCCGACTGCCACTCGGTGATCTATGTGAAGGACATTCGAGACTCGGTGTCATTGACAAAGGCCTTTGAAGGTGTCCATATCGTTCAGCATGTTGCTTCTCCTTATACAATCAAGTACGAGGATCCCAGGTCTGAAATGCTAGAGCCTGCCATACAAGGCACGCTTGCTGTGCTCGAAGCTGCGAATGCCAATAATGTTGAGCACGTACTCATCACTTCATCTTATGCTGCCATTAATTGCTATGAGAAGGGTGGTGCTATTCGAGACTACGCCTACACAGAAGCAGACTGGGATCCTGCCAGCTATGAAGCAGCCGCCACCTCTGACAACAAGATTTATACATACGCCGCCAGCAAAGCACTGACCGAGAAGGCAACCTGGAACTATATGGATCAAAAGCCCTCTTTCGCGTGAACTACCTTCAACCCGCCTGGCATCGTGGGGCCCATCGTGCACCCTCTGAAACGTCTCGATGAACTCAATACATCGTGCGCAAATGTATGGCGTCCCATTTCAGGTGCCACGAACGGCCAGGTTCCCCCCCCCCCCCCCACCCTTTTGCCGCAGACCGTCGATGTACGTGATGTTGCCAAAGCGCAAGTCCTGGCCATGAAGAATCCACGTGCCCGTGGTGAGCGATTCATCCTCTGTGGTTACTATATCGACATGCAGGTAACTGTGGACTTTTTGCGCGCTACATATCCCCATCATGCGAGTACCATACCTGAAGGAAACCCTGGAACATGGAATCATCCTGGTCCTATTGCCAAGTTAGACACGACCAAGGCGGAGTAAATTCAGGGCATGACCTGGACGGATTGGGAGACGACCTATGGCGACCTTGCGGAACAGCTTTGGAATTTCTAGGCTTGATAACATACTTGTAGTATATAGTACTATAATGGTCAGATCTCCAGATTCGATATGCACAGGCACATCACCCTACTGCGCAGGGCCCTAAAACTAATCCTGACCCGCTTTGGCTGGGCATTCACGGAAGCCGAGGAAGTGGTCAATGTGAGTATGGTAGTAAGTGCCACAGTGGTTGGAGAGAATGAAAGGGGAAGGCGTCGATGAAATGGAACCGTGTATGTTTTCCTGGCCAGGGTAGAACTTCCAGTTATCCGAGTTGGCAGGGTTGATCCAGATCTGGCCCGAAGGATGCTGATAGCCAGAATTGCGAGGGCCAAGGCGTGCGACAAGATCATCACCATTAATGGTGTAGTAGAGTTTGCCTTTGAAGAGCTTGTCAATGTCATCGGCAAACTGCACGTTGCCAACACGAGGTTGGCCAAACGTAAGAATCTGATGCACACTGCCCTTCATGTCGGTCTCGAGGTGAGCAGCCGCGAGAAGTGCCATGGCAGCACCAAGTGAGTGGCCCACGACGGTGACCTTGTCCGTCTTCTTCTTCTTCATAAACGACTTGACTTGTTCGAGGGCCTTGTCGGCATCAATCACATAGGCAAGCTGGAAGCCATATTGGATCTTTGCACCAGAGGAGAAGGAGGAGCTATAGCGACTGTCCGGGTCGTCCCACTCCGATTCAAAGTCTTCATACCAAGACAAGGGGCCTGTAGGCGTCGTACCCTCGAAGGCTAGGACAAGACCGAGACTCTTGGAGTCTAGAATGGACATGCGCTGGCTCACAAAGCCCATACCAGCGGACCAGAGAATCTTTGCATCTGCGACTTGTGTTCCAACTGTCTGGTTTGTGCAGTACTGCTGAGAGGCAATGGCCGCCGCCTGCTGCAGCCTGTGGATAGGGATAGGGACCTTTTCTGGAACCGCATCCGACGTAGTGGCTTTGACCGACAAGTCCTTCTCAGAAAGTTTGATGAAATGCTCAGTCTTATTCTGAGCGGGCGATGCGACAGCTAGCGATACTAGAGCAGCCAAGAGCGTGAGGAAGTACACGAGCTTCATAATGCACCACGAGGAACGCTGGAAGGAAGCCTAGGGTATTATTGAAACTCGCTACACTGGGTACTATGACATCTGCGTAGATACCTGATTTGAGTGCTGATTGGTTGAAATTTAATGGACAGGGTCATTATTGGGACGAGCTGGGCAAATCAAGGGACCCCATCCGACTCGGGTGCCAAAGTAGCTCCCCAAGTGTGTGTTGATCAGGTCGATGCTAGGCAACTGAGATAGTTGACCATTCACATTTTCTTGACCAGGATAGAACTTCCAATGGCTCGAGCTAGCTGGGTTGATCCAGATTTCATCCGATCGGTGCTGGTAACCAAAAACGCGGGGTGGAATGAAGCCGGCGATGTCGCGGCCGTTGAGAACGTAGTAATACTTGTCTTTTACCATGTTGTCCACGGAGTTTGCCCAAGGGATGTTACCAACACGAGGATGACCACCGTAGCAATTTCGGCCATAGCAGCACCTAGCGAATGACCCGTTATGGTGATCTTGCTATTGTTGTACTTGACTCGATGGCTTCGATTCGCCTAAGCACATCTGCAGATTTCAAATGCAAACTTGAAGACAGAGGCCTTGAACCGCCTTCCCAGGTGCACTGGTCTTCTTCATGTCGACTTATACATGAACTACACGGGTACACGGTCACATTTCAGCTTCCTCCTGCGGCAAGGCCTACAACTGATCGCCCTTGATATTACTGCCTTGCTCCGAGACGATATTTTATTTGTATCGGGTGTTTCGATCCATTGACATAGTCATGTGAGTTATTCCCGCCTCCATCGCTACGTTTCCTTTGAGACGGAGGCATCAATAACCGGTCGTCGATGTCCGTGTACGAACCAGCTCCTGCCGTGCCGAAGAATCACATAGATGTCTAAAATAGAAATTCAGTTGTGAGCTTTATACCAACTTGATAGGCCTTCATTTTTCCCTATTCAGAGGGCAAGACGTCCTGCGTCATGCTATAGCCTCGGATCAAGACAGATCTTGAAGAACTATATAAAGACAAGCACGATTAAACTTAATATCATACTTTTTTCATTCATATCGTCACCATGAGGAGTCATGAAGTATGTCCGCGGAAAATCCGATATCAAATAAACCGACGACGTAGCGACTGTCACATAAAATACCGGGACTGTGGCAACAAACATGCAAGTTCGTCTATTATTGCAGCAGCGACAGCCTTTCTAGATATAATTTGTTGGGTGAAAGAGCATCTATACTTTCTCTCTGATCATGAATGGCCAGAAACTGGCAAACTTGACGAGCCGTCGAGGTCCGGGAATTTTGTCGATTGGGAGTCAGAATCTGATATGGATAATCCTAAAAACTGGTCATTCATGTACAAGTGCTTTATAACTTTCTTGGTAATGGTAATGACAATCTTTGTCTACCTGGGAAGCAGTATTGTCGTACCCGGGATGGAGAAACTTCAATCAGAATTTGGCTATTCACCAACAGTCGCGACCCTAAGCATATCTCTCTTTGTATGGGGATACGGTATTGGACCAATGATACTATCCCCTATAACTGAAGTGGCACGGATTGGACGAAACTGGCCTTATGTGGTTAGCCTCGGACTTTTTGTGGTCATGCAAGTACCTATGGCTGTATGCCGTAGCCCTTCGGGTTTCCTGATTCTGAGATTTATATCTGGCTTCCTTGGAAGCCCTGTTCTTGCTACAGGAGGTGCTACAATGGCAGACATTTGGAGACTAGACGGGGGACTTATGAATGGTATCGTCTTTTGGTCTTATGCAGCTTGCGCCGGTCCAGGTATGGGACCTCTACTCTCAGGGTTTGCCGTACAAGAGAAAGGCTGGACTTGGATTGTTTGGCCTTTTATTTGCGGCGCAGGAGCGACCTAGGTTCTGGTCTTTTTTTTAATGCCAGAAACAAGTGCTGACGCCATTTTGACCCGCCGTGCTAGGCGACTGCGAAGAAAAACAGGAATCCATATCCGGTCGCGTGGTGAAGAAAGAGATGCGGCATTATCGCTAGGCCAACTATCATACAATACTCTTTATCGACCACTCCGAATGACATTCACGGAGCCCGTGTTATTTTTCAACGATTTGTATATTGCCTATGTACATGGCATCACTTATTGTTTGTACGTGCGATCATCTACTTATTCAGCTTTGAGGCTTTTCCTTTGGTATGCTGTTTTTCTCTTACTGTAAGACATTTCAGGAAAGGCATGGGTTCTCGCTTGGTCAAGCAAGTAGCGCGTATATTACCGGTTGGATCGTCTGTGCCATCGCACTTGTGTTTTACTGCCTCTACAATCAAAAGCTCGTACTTCCCTGGCTTCTTTCAGGCAAATGGAAACCAGAATACAGGATGCATATATGTTTCGTTGGTGGTATTCTTTTTCCCGTTTCATTATTCTGGGTAGGTGAATGCACGATTCTAACTATCAGTTTGGCTGGGCCTCATTTCCATCAGTGCCTCCATATGTACCTTTAGCCGGGTACGGGATCTTTCAGTGTGCTGTCTTTTTATTGTTTCAAGGGTTTTTGGGGTATCTTGGAGAAGTATATCCTTTTTACTCTGCCTCAGCCTATGCTAGTAATGGTTTTTTCCGTGCTCTGGTGGGGGGAGCATTCCCTCTATTCTCGACTCAAATGTTTCGTGCCCTTACCGTACAGGGAGGCTGCAGTCTATTGGGTGGCTTGGCCATGTTGTTGCTGCCGGTCACGCTTGTATTCTTTGTATATGGCGGCTCAATGCGCAAAAGATCAAGCATGACTGGAGTACCGACCGATAGGGAAGTGCTGTAAGTATTGCTTAAAGCTGGTGACATTATAGTACAGAATAGGTAGATCGGCTCTTTATCGAACAGACTCTTGTTTCCAACATTACGACCTCACGTCGAAGACAGTTAATCATAGGGTGCAATTAAGCCGCTCATGAATACACCCGAGTCACGGTGAATTTTTTGTTCCTGATCTTCGAGCAAGGTAATTCAGACTGTATAGAGGGTGATTTTTATTGCATTATATGATTGATACAGCATGTTCTTTCAACAAAAGCTTGCTAGTTTAGAGCATTTAGGGTTGGGAGTTTGTCCGCACCCTTGCTACCACAATCTTCTGAGACGATCCGTTCTGCTGTGCAGGAATAAAACTTGTCTTTAAACTCGCCCCCCGAACAAAGATTGCACATCGGAGATTTGAGGTGGTTTCATGAACCACGAGGCTTGGTCAGATTATTTGGCTGAAACCTGTGACGTGATTGGGCCAATTTCCCCAGGATTCACAAAGGGGTCCTTCACAGTGCATGGATTTGGGCCAGGAAGAATCGTGAGCCGGAAGAACTTTGTGACCATGCTTTTAAAACTTTGTAGTATACAACTATAAAAGGTGCCGAAGTCAGTAGGAGGAATAGCATCCCTCTTATCTATCATGTTCAAGGTTTTCAACATCGCTGCTATTGCTCTGGCTCTCGCTGCTGCTGTGTCTGCCACTGAGCGTGGTATGACCACCGGCTCGGGCAGCGGCACCCCTAGCGACTTCCCTCGCCACGCCCCGAGCTACGACTGGGCTTTTGCTCCTTACACCACCGAGGACTGCACTGGCTCGCCTGTGGACGTGTCGAGCCACGGCAGCTCGCACTTCTTCGGCTACAGCAGCTGCGCTAACATGTCATTCCACCAGGACGACAACATCAAGGCGGTGAAGCTGTGGGTGAACGAGGACGAGCCTGAGAAGCAGTTCCGCATGTGCAACTTCCCTCACAAGGAGACTGCCAAGTCGCACTGCCACAGCGTGACCGTGAAGCCCAACTCGTGGCAGTGCGTTGTCATGATCACCAACGAGAATGGCACTCCGGTGGGCAACAAGACTATGCACGACATCCACCAGTTCGCCAGCGTCACTGACTGCGACAAGAAGAGCCCGTGCAAGAACTAAAAGTGATTATGGAAGAGGAGTATCATCCTTTTAGTAGGTTCACATCACATTCTCTAGGTGCATTAGGTTATAAATGATCGTTACGTTTTTTCTCCGTAGATTGTCCCCATTGTCTGTTTCATCAGTGCTGCCTTTGCAGACACAGTGACTGGCTCGGCTTAGGAGGATGCCAACAGCTCCCTGTACGCTATGCTAGCTATATCAGATCTACAGATTCATTGTATAACCATATAGAAGCCAGTATGAAAAGCTTTGGGGGGAGCCGCGCCAGAGATGGAAAGGCTGGCTCCTTAGAAGCTAAGAGTGGTACGTGCCCGAAAACTACATAGAGTATCGCTTGGTGATGGTGAACACATATCTACAAGACTAGGTAGCCCATGCGTAGTAGTCGTTCGTATTAGGCTCCATCAGGAAGGTCTCACGCATCCTTCGGCCATGGGGGACCTGCACGCAAACGTAATGCTGCACTGGAATGCATAGGCTCCACATAAGCTTGTGCCTCCGTCCCTAGGGCAACGAAGAAATTAAGGGTTCCACCAATAACATAGGAACTTCTCGCATATGTCACGCCACCTGTCAAGCATTCCACGACACCGAAGCAAGGGAGGTACAATATAGGGTTCGTGGGGTATTGCTAAACCACTGCCAAGCATAGTATATAAGAGTCGGGGTCACATGCACCGCCCCTTCGAAGAGCTCATGGGGGTCAGTAGGAGGGTAGTGGCGCTGTTGTTGTTGACCTTAGGGGTGGTGACGAGCTCGCATGCCTCTCAAGACGGGCTGTGGCTCAACCCTTTTGACGGACAAGCAAAGACGGTTGGCAACAACTGCACTGTCCTTCCCGACTACTGGCCCAAGTCCTCGCTTGATGTGTGGTTCCCTCCTTACGATAGTGAAAAGGCGGAAATGATGCGCTACCGCTTCCAGTCTGGTGTCAACCTTGGCTCTTGGTTTGTAACGGAAAAGTGGATGGCGCCGTCACTGTTCCAGTGTGTCCATGAAGGTGAGAAAGGCGAACTTGCTATTCTCCATGGCTACGGCAATACATCGCAGGGTATCCAGAGTGCTCGTGCGCTTCTCGAGAAGCATTGGGACACGTGGATTACCGTGGACGACTTTGACAAGATGCGGTATCAATACAATATCAACTCTGTGCGCATTCCAATCGGCTACTGGAACTTGCCTGGTGCACAGTTCACCAAGGACACGCCGTTCGAAGCGTGGTCGGACGTGTATAAAAACAGCTGGAAATACGTGCGTCGCGCGATTGAGATGGCGGCCGACCGAGACATGGGTGTGCTTTTGGACTTACATGCCGCCTATGGATCGCAAAACGGACAGGAAAACAGTGGCTACAATGGTTTCCGTGTCGAGTTTTTCTGGCCAGAAAACCAAAAGCGCACGAAGGAGGCCCTGGTTTGGATTGCCAATGATCTTAAGGATGTTACCAATCTCGTCGGCATAGAGCTCCTGAATGAGCCGTGGAACGAGCCGGGGCTGGGCGGGTGGTTCGAGAGTACGGCGAAGGCGATCCACGATATTGGGGGGAATGCCGCACAACTGCCGGTCTACTACAGTCACCCCGCAACCCCTCAGAATAGCAGCTCAGCCAAAAACAAGCCCACGTTCACGGCCTATGACACGCATCAATATTACACGTTTGTGGACAGGAATGCGCCTGTGTCGGACATCCTGGACAAAGTTCAGGGTAGTGTGCATGAAAAGCTTGTGGCTCTGCAAAAGGCTACGGGGGACCGCCTGGTCGTGGGAGAATGGTCCTGCGCGCTGGACCCAGGATCCCTGAGTGGCAATGCTAAGGAACACGCGAAGCAGAGACTTGAATTTTGCCAGAGGCAGATTGAGTCATACCGCAATGCCTCCTCGGCCATGTACTTTTGGTCTTATAAATACGAAGATTGCAAGTTCTGGGGAGGTTGGTGCTTTGATGACATGTACAGAAAGTACATTGGCTCCTACGATGGCTATGGTCTGAGTTTGTCAGAGTCGAAGCAGGTCTTCACTCAAATGTCCATGTTCCCCACTCCTATGAATGCCATCATGGTTCCGCCTTGGAGCAGCTCGCATTCCAAGGCGCAAGGTTTCAAGGACGGTTTTGATATAGCCAAGAAGCTGGCTACGACTCATCCCATCTCTCGTTTAGGCTTCAAAGGTGAATTCATCCGGATCATGTGGGGCCGCCGCTCTAAGCACAATGCGGGTCTCGACCTGGATGACTATAGCCAGGGCTTTGAAGATGGTGTTACGCACGTTGAATGCAAAGTGTATTCTTACTCCCACGCGGCCAATAGCCGCTGCGCGGCGAAACGTTCCTTGCCCCCCTCCCCCCCTCAACATGTTCATCGACGACGTCGACTGACAGATGCCCTATGGTAAAAATAGATAACGGGTTTTCTGGTCAAAAAGCGCAGAGTGCGAGAGATCCATTCCCACTGAACCATCTAGATTCCGCAGTTTGGTCAGCAAGGTTTATCATCGGGTTGGACTCTGTATGGTAAAGTGTATGCACCAGAAGCTTCTTTGCATTGTCCGGCCGCAATGCAGAATAATTGGCTTTGACATCATACGTTGGCTGGATTCAATTACGTTTTGTGGTGAAGGCTCCTGTGCAGCACTGGCGAATATTCGAGTAGCAGGCAGAATTGCCGCAGACAGCCTGAGAAGCGCTAGTTCCAAAGAGCCTCTGGCATGGCAAGGTGGAACAGATCGAGGGCATTCTGTCATCCCTTCTCGAGCTGCCCAAGCAATTGTCGTGATTCAGTCTTCCTCGGTGTCTCGTTGGTCGCAATGCACATTGAAGACAAAAGATCTATGCTCACGTCAATCCCATTTGGTGGCGTCAGGACCACGGTTTCGCATGGGCCGTGATGTGACTCACGGACAGGTTCTATGTCTTTGAATCGGGTCCTAGGTCATTAGCTTCTACGCATTGCCTATTACGATTGTAGTTTGGAGAATGCTGTCTTTTTCGCTACCCTGCTGCGTCACCCTTGATGCACCCAAAGGATACCGAGTAGCTGACGGTGGCGTTCTGGCTCTGTCTCCATGTTTTGTTGTTCACGATGGATGGGATCCCGCTGAGCCAGATGCACCCTTGACCGAGTATCTCCTATTTGCTCCGCCGGTCAAGGCCCTGCACTTGACACTTGTATGTAATGCTGCATGCTGACTACAATGACTCGCCGCTTGATTCCTCCATAGCAGGTACCGAAAATATATAAATACGCAACGACGCCCCCACTTTCTCCCATGCCACCTTCCGCTCGTCGACCCTGGATTTGAAGCAAAAGCTATACGATGGTTTGCTGGGAATCGGATTGGACGCGCTTTTATATCAGAGACGTTAATGGCCACAGGCTATACGAGCTGCCTCAAACTAAAGCTGACTGGTATCTATGGGATATGGATATGACCGATCGAGATTGTGACAAAGATGAAACCCTGTTTCAAGATGCTGATGGCTACTGGTCACTTGACTGGGAAGGCTACCTACACATTGACTCTCTCATCACGATAAAACGATTGATGAAAAAGAGTTGTTGAGCAAATACAAAATCGTGATTAAGAGGTCATTTGGTCCGGAGCCGGACAAGGGGCCTTGGATGTCAGCCAGGCCGAGCCCGGGAAAGCTGTGAACAAAGAGGCCCTTTCATGAATGTAGGAGGCAGATTCAAGGTGCAGGCCGGCACCCTCTTAGCTCGTTAGAAATCAAACAGGCTGAAGTCGTTCCATGATGGTGTTGCTGCCATTGACCTGCTTTCCCATCCCAGCTTCCATCCTGGTCGACACCAGATCCCGGGAGAGCCTGCCAGGACGGTGCAATATCTGAGCTCCATTGTATCCTGAGATCGAGGTGAATGAATGAATGATTTCAGCTTAACAGGGAAGCATGATGTGCCATGAGGCGGAACATTGACGAGAGAACAAGTGGCATCTGAGGCATGTATTCTGGAAGGCATGGCACGTGTATTGGAGTGCCTATTCAGCCGCAGGAGCCGCATGTGTCAGTGGATCCGATTTGCCCCAACCAGCCCTGACATGAAGCTTACTCCAGGGCGCATGACACGCTGAATCCGTACAATGACTCGGCCTGTCCCACAAAACACACAGGGGCACCAGTCCCTCTTCCCGTCTCATCTTTCAGTATTAAGTGCCAGGATGACCGAACCAACGTTGAAATGCACAAGCTTCTTTATCATGGAAGTCCACGGGTACCTGTTTTACCGTCTACCGCGAAGCACAAGTGACTGGCTTGCTTGGGAGGAGATGCTTGAGCAAGACTGTAAGCATGATACGATGGTGTTTGAAGATGGTGATGCATACTGGGCTGTGGACTGGGTGTCAACTGCAAGCCTGGTGGAAGGGCTGATGGAGTTCTTCGTGAACAAGAGGGGCCATGAGGTAATGAAAGAACACGGAGTGGTAGTGAAAAGGATGGATACGAGACTGACGAGAGAGATTGGGGTGTCGGAAGACGAGATGCTGGGAAGGGATGACAGCGAGGAGCTGGTTGTGCTTGTAGAGTCAGATAGGTAGCTGATCCATTGCAACCAAGACACTGGCCCCTGAGATCCTGAGCCAATGCGGCGAGTCTTTATGGCCTGATTATATCCACGACAGGAGCCGAGACGATGAAGAGGCATTTGTCGGTCATGTTGACAGGTAGCGTGGATTTTGGTGCAGGGATGGGGAGCTGAAGCCGTGCTTTATATGATGGTGGCAGCCAACGAGGCTGAAAAGCGACTATGATCGAGATCTGTGCGCTCCAAAGCCCAGAGAGCTCGAGGCCGAGACAAGCAGTGGGCAAAGTCTCGAAAGTGGAGGAATTAACCCGTACACGAGCCAACTTGGCTTCCGGAAAGACCCAGACCGTGCATCACGAGACGAGCGAGTTAGGCGACGAGAGCCAGGCGACAAGGATCCCCGCTCCTGAAACGCCCTCAGCGAAGAGACTCGGCTTGATAGAGGCCATATTGAGTGAGCAGGGGCATCTGAAAGTATGGTCCCGTGATGGCAGTTCCACGTGACTGTTCCCCCGGAGCCCGGACCCTGACTAGCATGACGGGGGACCGTATATCTCGACAACTAGGCAAGCTAGCAAGCCGAAACAGATACCATAGATTTGGATGAATATCCAAATGAAGAGAGCTGAGAAAAGGGGCTTGCATGAGGCACAGCGAGGCACCAAGGTCACCGAAGGACATGTCCATGAAAGCATGGCTATAACGAACCCTGAATGAAGGCTACAGACAGGGGGGGGGGGGTCCAATTCCTTGGCTACCATGATCTATGGCCCTCCCTGGAGTGGTGAAGTGGTGGAGGTGTCGCATGTCAGACATGACTGCGCACGGTCCATATATGCATGCCGAGGCCCTTGTCAACCGTCCTGGCTGACTCAGCCTTGACACCCAGGCATTCCAGTGCAGGCGTTCCAAGCCCACGCGTTTTCTACCGCCGGCCTCTCCTCTGCCGGCCTCGTCCGGCCTCAGCCTGCCATGCCCCTAGGCCCTCAGTCTAGTGCCCATACAGGCGCGCTCGCCAGCGCAAGAGCTCCACTGACAGCCGCTCGCGCACTTGCATGCGGTCCATCTCGGTGAGACCCCGTCCGAACGCGTGCAATGCGTCCCGGAAGCCCTTCGTCTGGACACCCGACGCTGAGAGCCCAATCGGCCGCATGTTCGGGCAGAATTCGTACTTGCGCTCTTTCGCGCGTTGTTTCTCCCCTAGCGTCCGCGAGATTTGTCGCCACAACGTGGCCTTGCGTGCGCTTGCTGCACTAGCCACGCCGCTCGACGACACGGCCGCGCGTACCTGCTGCTCTTGCTGCGCGCGCTTCTCGGGCGCTCGCCAGTCCCACAGGTACTCGTTTGGCTGGCCACTTGGCCTGAGCGAAACTTCCTCGCGGCCGTTCCTTTCTTCGCCTGATCCAGTCACCTCGCGGATGAACAGGTCGTAGTGCATCTCGGGCCCTGGGCCTGCGTGCAGGCCGCGGACCAGGAGGTCGCTACGCTCTTGACGTCCTGGCGTGATGGGTGCCTCGCGTTCCACCTCGACATGTTCGTTCCGGCGAACGTAGTTGTACAGCACGTCCCGCACTCCGTCGTGTCGGAGCAGCTGGCCGCGGTACCAGCGGTCCTCACAATGCTCACTGTGACTGAGCCGTGCACCTATCACCGCACACGACTTGCACCCGCCTGCATGCGGAGGACACATCGTCCGGAGCTGCAGACCAACGCTCATGTCGTAGTCCTGCAGTGCGAGCCTGCCGAATCGAGGCAGCACTTGCAGCCAGCGTCGGCCCAATGGGACGCTCTGCTCGAGCATCACTCTTCCCACTCCATCGGGCGCTCCCAGCAGCATCCAGTCGGCCATGTGCTTGTACATGTCATCGACCATGGCGCCCTGTTTGGGGATCTGGCTCATGGCGTCCCTCTGTTCCTCGGCGCCAAGTGCGGCAAAGGCACCCAGGCCCAAATACCCAGCGTCAATGAGGCCACGACGGACCAGCTCATGATCCGCCATGGAGCTCATGGCTTGCCTTGCGAGAGGTGCCACCAACGAGTATCCACGGAGGCCCAGGCCACCGAGCCGCAATGGAAGTGCAAACAAGATCGGGTCAGTGATAAGAGAAATAGAACTGCCCCGAAGGTGTTGTACAATCCACGCGAAACCGCGGTCCTGGCGCCACCAAATGGGATTGAAGCCGTTCGTACACAGGTCGGCCGTCTCCAATTGCCGGAGGAGATGAGCGTTGCGCCCCACTAGGCACCGAGAAAGGATGAGCCATGCTAGCTGCTTGGGCAGCTCCACGAGCGCCGGCAGGATGCGCTCAATGCGCTCGACCTTGGCCATGCCAAAGGCTTCCCGGTAGCCAGCACTTCCTAGGGCCGTCCCCAGCAAGTCGGTCCCTGTTTGCCGGATGGCCTCCAGTGGTGTGCAAGAGCTCTTGTCCACATTCAGGCAGAGACCTGGGGCTTCTTGGGCGGCTACGGCCGCTGCCACTTGCACGGTCTCGGCCTCCCTCTTGGACAGGATCACCACGTCGTCCAGGTACGCCATGACCAGGTGGTCCGGCCCGAGGCGGTCTTGCAGCGCCTCGAGGAAGCCACGCATGCCGAGCGAGAAGAGCACGGGCGCGAGCGGATCGCCTTGGCGGACCCCCTCGCTGGATGTCAGCAGGAGCGCCGGCATCCCGTCCGAGCCATCCTCCGTGCACCGCCGGGCCATGGCCACCAGAGGCGTGGCCTGCTTGTAGGCCCAGCGCGCTGCACGGTACAGGATCGAGCAGTGCTTGCGGCATGCCTCGGCCATGGTCCGCCGGCCCATGCGGTTGTACGCATTGGAAAAGTCGAGCTTGGTCAGATGTGTATAGCCCAGCTCGGGCCGGTGCATCGCATGCTCGACCAGCCGCACAATCGGCTCGACCCCTCCTGCCTGGCCGACGCCAAATTGGCCCGGGCCTAGACTGGCTTGGATGTCGTTCTTGAGCGCTTGTACGATGGTGCGCATGAGCAGGCGGTACAGGACCTCGCCCACCGCAATGGGGCGGATCTTGCCGTTGGCCTTGAGGAGGGGTGTGATCCGCGCGCCACACAGGAAGCGGTTGTCGGGCCCCGTATCCTGCGTGATCTCGCGGACCTTTTGCTGGACATAGTCGTGGATGGCGTCCGGTCCCAGCTGCCTCATCGTGAGCATGTCGCGCCAGTGAAGGACGGTCCAGCCGGACGGCCCTGCAGCGCTGTCACAGCTCATGTGCTTGACGGTGTCGATGATCTGGGCCACTGGGATGGATACACGGCGGTAGCCTGCATGGCGAGCGGTGCGTGTGAACGGCGTAGACTCGCCACGGGGATGGAGCTGGATGAGCTCGGCCTCGGTGTGAGCCGAGGCGGGGGCGACCTGGCCGCGTTCGTGGTGGATGAGGCCTTCGAGGATGCGCGTGGCTTCGCGGATGCGTCCTTCGCGGCCCATACGTGTGATGATGTGTGACTTGGCGTAGGGAATGATCCGCTGTGTTGAGAAGCCGGCGGGCCTCCAGGGAAGACCTGGCCCGGGAGTGCCTCCTGGGCTGGACTCGGGCGTAGTGTACCGACTGGACGCTGAGGTGGTCTCTGGGGGGCCTGGGCTGGTCAGTGGGGCGACTGGGCTGGCCAGTCGAGTGCCTAGGCTGGCTAGAGGAGTGCCTGGGCTGGCCAGTCGAGTGCCTGGGCTGGCTAGAGGAGTGCCTGGGCTGGCCAGTCGAGTGCCTGGGCTGGCTAGAGGAGAGCCTGGGCTGGCCAGGGGAGAGCCTGAGCTGGCTAGAGGAGAGCCTGGGCTGGCTAGAGGAGAGCCTGGGCTGGCCAGGGGAGAGCCTGAGCTGGTCCGTGGAGAGCCTGAGCTGGCCCATGGAGCCTCCTGTGCCCCTCCTACCTCCTCCATATCCTCCGATATATCCACAACGAGAGAAAGGTCCATAGAGGCCCTGGGTGTCGACTCCGTGGCGAGTTCCCTCTGGGACTGTGAGGTCGGCCTGAGATCCAGGGCAGCGAGGAAAGGGGAGCTAGCTCGGGGCTGTCGTGCGCGGGACAGGTCCCCTTCGAGTGCCTGTAGGACGCGCTCGGTGGGGTCCGATGTGTCGACCCGGTCCATGTGCGTGGCAGGCAGGTCACCCAGGTCGTCCAACTCGACAAGGTCGCCCACGCGCTGCTGTGCAGCTTCTTGAGCGTGGGCCTCCCCTTCCGTCGGGCCACCCCAGCCCTCGAGAAAGTCGGCCAGAATGGCCCCCACGCCCCTTTCCACCGTCTGCTGGATGAGGGCCTTCCACTGAGGGCCTGGGTACGCTTCCAGCCGGGCCAGCTCCGCATCGCGCTCGTCGTCCGTCTGACTCTGTGCGAGCCCGGGAAAGACCCCAAGCTTGGGCAGGAGCAGGATCATGAGCTCCACGAGGTGGGAGCCATGCTGGACCTGGTACGCACAGAGGCCATCCAACGCCTTGCGCATGGACCGCTGCCACTTGCCAGGCAGGGCCGTGTACACGGTGCGCGAGGCGACGACCTGGAGGTAGAGGGCAAGAAGGCCCTCGTCGGTGTCGAGGCCGTGGTTTTGGAGCTCGATGAGGACGTCCTCGATGTGCGCCGTGGCGAGTTGGCGGTGCGCGGCCAGGGCGCCCACGGTGCGGACACGCTCGGCCAGAGAGGGGGGACGCCTCTTGGGAAGCAGGCGCGTTCCTCGGGCGTTGCGTCGCGGTCTGTGGTCGGGTCGAAGGTGGGCGCTTGGCTTTCGGACCCCTCTGAGACGGAGAGGTCGCTGGGGGGGTCGCTTAGAGAGCTGTCTCCGGAAAAGGCACCTTGGGAGGGGCGGAGGTGGTCGTGGTGCGTCGGTGGGGTGGTTTGAGTGGGGTGGTTGGTCTCGGCCTGGACCTCTTGGGCCTGGCCTTGGACTTGGGTGGTGTCTTGGTGGGCTGACTGGCCTTCTTGGTGGGCTAGCTGAGGCTGTTGCTGGGCCTGGCCCTGGTCTTGGGTGGCCTCTTGATGGGCTTGGTGGGCCTCTTGCTGGGGCACTTCACCCTCTTGATGGGCCTCCTGGGCCACTTGCTGAGCCTCCGGGACCTCTTGCTGGGCCTCTGGGACCCCTTGGGCTCCCCCACCCCGCCTGGCCACTCCCATCGGCCTCGGCGACGCCACAGGCACCGGCAGCCGGGACAAGCCCGGATGCGGAATCTCCCGTGGCGTCGAGCCCTCGTACACCGGGTACCTCCCCGGCGGCAGTGTCCATGGCTCCCTGTCGTCGCCATACATGCCCGGCTTGGGGCACGATGTCACCCTGACTAGGCAGCCTTGACGATACACCCGCCGAGGGCCGTGCCAGTGGTGCCGGAAGGAGGCCTCGCCAGAAGGCTCCACGAGGTCGCCACAAGCACAGTACAGAAAGCCGTGCTTGGTGGCCCAGCCCCAAGGCAGGCGCTGCCTGACATGATGGGGGTACGGAGCACTCTGACCATGACATTGGTTGTAATGTCGAGGGTAGTAGCGGGTCTGTATGCCACAGAGGGGGCACTCGATGAGCTCCCTGAGGCACCCGGGGGGCGCACTCCTCGGGAGCTTCTCCCGAGTCATTGTGCTGTGGTGCCCCCCGCCCCGGCGTATGTGGGGTCATAGCCCTAGTGGGGGTATTTTTGCAATTGGTACGATGACCCTAATGCATGGAGGGAGGGGCCAGCAGAGGCCAGCAGGGCCAGCAGGGCCAGCAGAGGCCAGCAGAGGCCAGCAGAGGCCAGCAGAGGCCAGATGGTAGCATTCAGAGTGACTAGGCACCATCACTATAGCCGGAAAGGAGCTTTTCTAGCAAGAGCCGCCAACAACCGACGCGCAGGCCGAGCCAGGCACAATGGAGGAATGCGGGGTAAAAGTACGAAAGTGGAGGAATTAACTAGAAGGAAACGAGGCAGGCTTGAGGAGCCGGCAGCCCGTTCCCGAACGACGGAGTTGCACACCCAAAGCCGCACCAGATGCATGCGATGTTGCTAAGATGCCCCCAGTGAAGAGATTCCGCCGAAAGAAGGAGTCTTTGGGTCCGAACGATGGGGCCTGTTGTTGCCACGTGACCGGGCAGACGAGGCAGCCGACTGCCTGGGGCCTCTGATGCCTGGCGAGGTAAGTGCTTAGTAAAGAGGCACTGGAGCCATGAGGCACTGGAGCCATGAGGCACTGGAGCCATGAGGGCACGATACGAGCTAGCGAGGCGAAACCAACACCAAGAAGTCATGGCTATAACGAACCCTGAATGAAGGCTACAGACAGGGATGGGAGGGGAGCACCGATGCAAGACTTGCAGAGACGAATGTTGCACGAGATGACCGTCATTGAGGCCGACAAAGTGACATCTGAGAGAGATTGCTAGCTAGTGAGGGCGATTCCAAAGCACGAAGAAGCACTGGAGTGACCATTGAAAGCATGGGAAGAGACTGACAATGTAGGAGTATTGTATAGAGAGGAGCTATCGAGAAACCACTGGAATCTAGAAGGCAGCCTGATTCCACATCGGTGAAGTTCGAAAAGGCGAGGGGAAGGACAAAAGGGACCCTGGGCGACTTTTGCTAACGTGGGGTACCTAGTAGGACGAGCTGGTAGACCAGGGGGCGTGGACGGAGGCGTAACATGGGAGGGTGCCTAGTAGGTCGACGTGGTAGACCCCCCTCCACGGAGGGATGAGGAGGGAGAGGGTCCATCAACAGGGGGGCATAGAGAGGAGCCAGCGATGAACGAGCAGGACCATTGAAATGTAGGAGACGCTGTGATTCCATAGCAGTGAAGAAAAGTTCAAAAAAGGAAGCGGAAGGGCAAAAATGCCCCCCCTAAGCGAGTTGTGGGAGGGTGTTGGTAGACCTAGTAGGTCGCGCCGGGAGCCGCGGCATGCCACCACGGCGGGATGGGAGGAGAAGGACCACCAAAAGGGGGCGTAGAGAAGGGACAGCGAAGAATGAGCAGGACCATTGAAATCTAGAAGGCAGCCAGATTCCGATCCAGTCGAGAAAAGATCAAAAAAGGGAGCGGAAGGGCAAAAATAGCCCCCCTAAGCGAGTTGTGGGAGCTTGTTGGTGGACCTACTAGGTGGAGCTGGTCGACCCCCTCCACGGAGAGGGGTGAGGAGAGAGAAGGGACATGACATAGAGAAGGGATAGCGAAGAATGAACATGATCACTGGAATCTAGAAGGTGGACTGAATTCAGAACCGCCGAGAAAAGATTTAAAAAGGGAGCGGAAGGGCAAAAAGGGACCCCCCAGGCGAGTTGTGGTAAGGACCTAGTAGGTCGGGCCGGGAGCATGCCTCCACGTCGGGATGGGAGAAGGACCATCAATGAACATGTGCACTGGAATCTAGAAGGCAGCCAGATTCCGATCCAGTCGAGAAAAGATCAAAAAAAGGAGCGGAAGGGCAAAAAGGGACCCCTAAGCGAGATGTGGTAGGGACCTACTAGGTGGAGCTGAGATGTGAGGGGGGCCTGGACGCAGGGATGACATGGGGGGCACCTAGTAGGTCGAGCCAGCAGCCCCCCCTCCACGGAGGGATGAGGGAGAGGGTCCATCAACAGGGGGGCATAGAGAAGGGATAGCGAAGAATGAGCAGGACCATTGAAATCTAGAAGGCGTTGTGATTGCATATCCGCGAAGAAAGAAACCAAAAAAGGAGCGGAAGGGCAAAAAGGGACCCCTAAGCGAGTTATGGAAGGGTGTTGGTGGACCTAGTAGGTCGCGCCGGTAGCCGCGGCATGCCACCACGGAGGGATGGGAGGAGAAGACCACCAAAAGGGGCGTATAGCGAACAATGAACATGTGCACTGGAATCTAGAAGGCAGGCATATTCCGATCCAGTCGAGAAAAGATCAAAAAAAGGAGCGGAAGGGCAAAAAGGGACCCCTAAGGGAGATGTGGTAAGGACCTACTAGGTCGGGGAGGTGGGCCAGGGCAGGCAGGAGGGAGGGATGAGGAGGGAGGGGGGATGAAAAGGGGGCATAGAGAGAGACGAAGAAGAGAAGATTGAAAAGGGAGGCCTAGGGGACATTGGGGGGCATGGTGAGGGGGGCACGAGTCGGCTGCACGAGAGGGCTCTGCACGTGGTGTGGGGGGGGGACCTGGAGAAGGCTGGGCAGAGGCGTGGGCAGTTCAGTCGAGTGATGAAGACCACGTGGCATGGGGAGGGCAAGACGAGGCCCAGACGAAGGCAAGGCAAGCGGCGCGGGGAGGGGAGGGGAACGCAGCACATGACTGTGAAAGCACATGACCAACGCAGCACATGACCCACACATGACCACCGGAGCACATGACGACAGGCCACATGGCAGCCACATGGCACACACGGGACGACATCACGGGACTGTGCTGACATGATTGACGACGATTACGAGGACGAGGGTAGCCCACGTGATCACGGCAAGGCAACATCACGGGACCATCCATTTGTCAGCCGCCACACGGTACACGCCCCCATTCCTCCGATTAACTCGTTCCGCTCCCCTCCGATGAACACGTCCCGCACCCCTCCGATTAACTCATCCACGTAACTCATACTGTTGGTGTTGGTGTTAAAGTGTTAAGTGTTAAGTGTTAAGTGTTAAGTGTTAAGTGTTAAGTGTTAAGTGTTAAGTGTTAAGTGTTAAGTGTTAAGTGTTAAGTGTTAAGTGTTAAGTGTTAAGTGTTAAGTGTTAAGTGTTAAGTGTTAAGTGTTAAGTGTTAAGTGTTAAGTG